>JALAZF010000191.1:6250000-7500000 GCA_022829125.1 Lathyrus tuberosus
CGGCAGCGAAGGTCAGCGAATGTTCTCCAATGACGTTCGCCTATCGAACTTTAGGTCGTTTCAGTTCTGGTTTGTGTTTTGATCTCGCTAGGAGCTTAGCCTAGCGAAGGCGGTAGCGAACGCCCGCTGGAAGGTTTGCCTAGCGAACATGACAGTTTGTGCAGTTTTGTTTCCTTCATAACTTTTGATCTGTAACTCGGATCGGGACGTTCTTGGTGTCATTAGAAAGCTATGACGACCCTCTACCCGATAACAATGTTTGAAGGATAACAATGTTTTGTGATATGTTGGAATCCACATCTTTTGGATCGTAAGTCCGATTGCGGCATAGTGATAGCCGTTACAAAGCTGTGAAAGTATCCTACGGGATAAAAGTGAAAAGTATTGATTTCGGTACCCGATTAAATGAATTGGAAGGAACCCGAAAGGGGTGTTCTATGTGATGTGTGATTATATGTGTTTATGTGTAATATTTGTGTTATGCCATATCTATCTAATTATTGTTAAGTACGAATGAAAGAAATATGCATGTTAAGATATGAATTAGGAAGAGTGAGTAAACTGTACCGCAAAACAAATGGCATAGTTAAGATTGTTATAACTCTAGGTTGTGAATAGAATTGTGATAGAAACTCTGGATGGCGACGCTCGTGCATTCATTGAAGAGTTCTGGCCTAGAGAAGATAACTTAGTGATAACGCTCGTGCTTGTGGTGCCGAGGCGTGTATCCATTTTCGAAATGACAGCGATCGTGCGTGAAGGGCCGAGGCGTGTGTCTATTTCCGAAATGGTATAGAACTGAGTGAAACACTAGTATGGAACATATGTAATTGTTATGTTTTATTGTTAAAGGCAAAAGAGGCCTTAAGGCATTGTGGCCTTGTGATTGTCGAATACAATCACGTTTGTGTGTGTGATCACATAATCGTAACCAGTTCTTTGAGTTGCAGTTTCATGAGTCTCGAGCTCCTCTGAAACAAGGCATGATACTTGGCAGGTTTGATTCCCGCGTGTAGTACGTATGGAACATACGGGTAGAGACTTGAGATTGTTAACATGCCATGAGAAGTGATGATTCACGTCTAATAAGCCGATGTTTCCGAATCCATTTCGTATGCTAAATAAATTACAAGGATCCATGACTCGGGTCGACTTCTAGACATAGAAGAGGACGAGAAAAGGGGATGCCTTGGTACATTTATCGATTAGTGATATTGTGAGTTGATGGACTCACGACATGTTTCTATATAGTGTGAGGTGGTGGTATTGTGAGATTGAGAACTCAAGGTCATTTCCCTTCCCCTTGACTTGAGTTAGGATTGATAGAACCTTGTAAAGCCGAGAGGACCTATAGGATAGGGAATTCACTGAGATTTGATGTATCTCACCCCACTGTAGTTGCTATATTTCAGGTGTGGTTTGCAGGTTCGATTTGCAAGTGGAGCGATGCTTAGATGTTTCAAGAGAAGCTTAGTTAAGCTTATTCCGCTGTGTATTTTATTGTTCTTGTACAATGAGGAATATTGTATAATGTTCTTAGATTTTCATTTCTGGCTAGTTTCCATGACTTGTTCCATATGTTGTATTTATGTTTTAGTAATGGACAAGTATGTAAATTATGCCATTAGGCACTTTTGATGTGTCAGTACCAAATAAAAACACTTGTATGGTATTATTCTAGATAAATATTATACAGGGCATTACAGTTGGTATCAGAGCAGGTCGTATTCTCGACCTAGCCTTGAAACATCATAAGTAAATCTATTCCTGCCTCTTAAGTGTGTCTTGCCAGAATGAAACTTAATATCATACTATGTAGTGTTGGGCCTGATCAACCTAATACTATGTATGTGATAGGTAGAATCATGGTTGAGCGACCACGAGGACTCCGAAGTGTTGTCGAAACTTGTGTTGTGAGGGTATGCTTAAGCCAAGAGTTAGTAGTAAGGAGTTTTAGTCAGCTCAGTGAGGTTTTAGTAGAAGTTGTGCTTGGGTAGTAGGGAAATTAAAGGGTGGTGTGTTGTTCAAGTAATCCTTTGGAAGTGATGGAGTCTGAAAGTTGAGGATCTCTATCGGACGATTGGTTAAGTTATCAAGGAATATGTAAAATCGCTAGTGGAGCTGGATTGACCACTAGTACGGATAAGAATTTCAAGAAACCTCATTCCGTGGAAAAGAAAAGTTGTTTTGTGGAATATGTGATGTAAGGTCCGGAAGTGAGATAAATCTTGGTGCTTCAGTTTCTAAGGTCACTATGGTATCTTGAATGGATGAGAGTACCTTAAGGAATGTGTTTGGAATAATATCTTCCAACTGGTTTAAGATTTGAAAGTTAAGGACGTTTGACTTTATGGGAACCTAAAGTAGTAGAGAAGTGTGTGGAGGAACACAAGGACGTGTTAACATGCTTAAGGTGAAATAAGTATGTGTCGGACGAAGAGTAGGAGATGAATTGTGTATCTTCAGTTATGAAGAGAGATTAAGTTCGAGATGATGCATCAGGATTTCTGTTTTCAATAAGAGACCAATTTTGAATTGTTAAATTACCCAAGGAATAGTATAAGGTATTATGTTGGAGAAAGATTGAACTTTATTTAGTAACGGAAGAAGTGTGTGTTAAGGAGTAGAGTAAGTATCTTAGAATTTAAGGGAAACAGTATTAATGGTATGTTAAGAGAAAGTGACAGCGGAACGTATTTTGGACGAGTGTGCAATAGAGTTTTAAGGTGTTGATGAACTTATAGTTAAGGAAGTGTAATCACGGGTGGCTCACCCGTGAGGACCCTAGTAGTATGAGGTGAAATGGAAAAGCTACACTTGGTATTAAGAACAAGCATAGTAGTAGCACCATGATCACAAGTGTAAGTGATGGATTCTTATTCTTGAGACAAGTGTGATGGGACGTACTCTATGGAACAGTGAATATTGTATTCTAAGAGGCAAGATTGCGGTAAACAACGAGAAGCAAATCAGGACTTAGTATGGACTGAGTGTAAATCATGGAATGGTTTATATCGGAAGGGTTTTGTAAATAATTGATGAGAATTACCGGTTGCGAATCTTCCATTAAGTAACTTGGTGTAAGGGTAGGTTCAATGGATAGTAAAGGGTAAGAAATCCCGGTTAGTGTGCACGAAGTGGTGGAGAGGTTCTTCAAGAGGATGCATTGCCCTGGTTTAGTTACAAGTATAGAGAAACTTCTGTATTTGTGAATAATCGGAATATTCGGAATCTACCTTTTGTTGGACTAAGAACTTTGTTGTTTTAGTTCTCACCAAGGAATTCGAGTGAGAGAACAAGGTTGTGTACTGCAAGTTATGTCCATCGCTTTCGTGGTATAGTATGATGGTTGCGTGGTGAGTTTTCTTATGGACGAATCAAGCACGAGTTGTGGCTAAAACCTTAGAATGTCGTCATCATTGGTTTCCCACTAGTGTAATTGTTTGACCAGGAATATGATCTATCCCGCTGAAGTTTTGTGGGGTGACCGCGCCAGAATTTGGAAATTTTCATGTCACTTGGTTGGAGTGTGTCGTCTGCATGTTTTGACCTTGTTGGTTTTACCTGAGTGGATCAGGGTTGGTGAATGTTAGGCAAGTTAAGAAGTCGCAAGTTGAGAATGATAATTCAAATTAGAGCAAATTGGATTGATGGTTTGAATATGGATGGTTTTGATTTATGAGGAATTGGTTTTGATTCCGCAGTAGTGTTAACCGATTAACACAATGGGGTTAACCGTTTAACACGTGCGGGAATGGTGCTTTGCGCTGAATTTTGAGGAGTTAACCGATTGACCTCAGACGGGTAATCGATTAACATGTGTGTAACTTGTAAAATCCCTTAAGAACCCTCATATGTGTTTGGTTACCATATATTTTCCCGATTGATAAGTGTTCGGAGAATGGAAAACAGGATTGCAAGTAAATGAAAGAAGGATTTGTGTTTTGAAATCGTGACTTCTAGAAAGGTGTTGCGTAGTTGGCCCTTTGTTCAGACGACGAGGGAGTTTGACTTTTGGGAATGAAATCTTGTGAATGGGGTTGAGTATGAGAAAGTCTTAAGTGTATTACTGTTGAAATATTTGAGGGAAAAGTTAGAGGATACTCACGAGGTATTGATCTTGTAAAGGTCGTTTCGGTAAGTTAATTGTTGGTGTTAGTAAGGTATGAGCGGTTGGTCGGAGTTTAGAAATTGTTATCTTCCGTGAGTGCATGGTATTGGATTTAGACTCCGTGAGAGTGGTACCAGTGTGTGCAGATGTGTTTTACCCAAGGGAGAAATTTGAAAGTTATCTTTCCAAGTACGAGTAAGAATTTGATGTTCCGAAGTTAAGCATGTAACTTGGGATCGTTTATGGAACAGAACGATTAAGGAAAGTGGATTCAATTGAGAAACATGGCATAATCTTCGAAGTGTGGGTGTATGTGGAGTGTTGTATGTGAATTGGTGAGTGGTATGGAAACTCACAATTACGTTCTGGATGGTTTAAGTTTTGATAAGTGGTGATTCATTTATGTTTGAAGTTCCGTGATGGTGTCACGTTGTTATTGGTTGAGATCTCGTGTCAACAAGGAATCTTGAGTAAGTCGGGAAAAAACCCGTAAGAAGAATGGATATGGAATGTGGTAACTAGAAACGAAGGTTGTTAAATTTCTTTTGGAGGAATTATTCGAGTTTTGAATGAATTTGGAGTTATATATGTTATGGTTGTAGCAGTGTAACTCTTGTGTCTTTACCGTCTAGAGAGTGTTGGACAGGTGTTAAGATATTATGTGTTGGCAAGGAAATTATTTTACTATAAGACGTCAGTAAGTTTCTTGTACCGTTGGTTAGTAAGGATCCCAGTGGATAAGTGTATCTTCCTGTGGACGGTTAACTAATTGTTAGTGTTTAAGAATTCGTGATAATTCTGCTATTAAGATTTGGATTAAGCAGTGGGAGGTGACAGACGAAAGAGTTCGGTCAGAATAATAAGGATTAAAAGATTGTTGCTTGTAAGTATGGAAATAAGGAGATTTTGTTCTAAGCGTGTTGCTTTTGGTGCGACACGAAAGAAATTGAATATCGGACTTAATGGTTACAATGTATCACATCAGAATAAGTGGAACTGGTAAAGGAGTCGTTTGTCTAGTGAGGAAGTGGTTCGAATGTTAAAGGATTTATGAAAGGATAGTTGTCGGTAATTGCGTGAAGTTAAGAAATCACTGGATTACATCGCGAAGATGTGTTGAGTGTTGTTGTCCTAGTTTGAGATAAGGTGTCACGACTTTGTTTGTGACTCAGTAGAGGAATGTAGAATGGTACATTCTTCCCGTAGTAAGATGCGACCAAGTGTTTGAGTATGGACCAACAGATGAATTACAGAAAAAGCAAAGTTAGCAGTTAATCCAACATTGGGATAAGGGTATATCTAAGGAGCCGAGGTTTGATAATTCGTGAACATAAGGATTTTTGAATTGTAAAAGTCAAGTTGGAATCGGACTATGTCAGGAACTTTAACGGAAGTAAAAGTTAAGTGTGGAACTAAGACAGTGATGCAAGTTGTGGTTGTTGTCGAGTAGAGGAATTTCGGGGGCGAATTTCAATTTAAGGGGGGGGGGGGAGAGTGTAATACCCCGTATTATTTAGATGCTTAATTAGATAACAGATGAGACCAGGTGAGCATCTGTGTACTCTACCTTTGGTTAATTGGATTAATGGAATCCTCTAAGTGCTCTAAGTATTGTCAATTGGGATCAATAAAGCAACTAATGAACTCTGAAGAGATCAATAATTATTAGTTTAAGGGAGGATTTAATGGTAACTCTAATAATTGATCAATTGGTTGAGACGACAAAATATCAATTGGAGATATTTTACTCTATTGGATTATATTATATAATATTGGTTTATATATATATATATATATATATATATATATATATATATATATATATATATATATATATATATATATATATATATATATTTGGAAAGAGAAAGAAAGAAAGAAGAAGTAGAAGAAGAAGAAGGAAATGGAGAGAAAGAAAAAGAGAAGAGAAAGTGGAGAAAGATGAAGGAGAGAAACTCATGGATCATCATCATCTTCTTCAAACTCCTCTTCGACTATCAGGTGGGTTCTAGTTAGACACTCTAAGTTCTAGAAATAGATGTTTGGAACTTAGGTTAGAAATTGAGAGAAAATGATAAATTGTTGAATCAATGGAATCAAACGGATAAAATGAGTTATAAATTGTGGTGGATGATCAATATGTGTGTAGAATCATCTATTAATGCTTGTTTGTGCATTGGGTGGCATTTGAAATGGGTTTTGGATCCCAAAGGAGAAGCTATTACGCTACTGAGAATTCTGAGTTTTCCAGGGTTCGCCTAGCAAACCTGGGACGGAGCCCAGCGAACAGCTTTCGAGGGTTCGCCTAGCAAACCCTGCAGCGAAGGTCAGCGAATGTTCGCCAACGACGTTCGCCTAGCGAACTTTAGGTCGTTTTAGTTCTGTTTTGTGTTTTGATCTCGCTAGGAGCTTCGCCTAGTGAAGGCGGTAGCGAACGCTCGCTGGAAGGTTCGCCTAGCGAACATGACAGTTTGTGCAGTTTTGTTTCCTTCATAACTTTTGATCCGTAACTCGGATCGGGACGTTCTTGGTGTCATTAGAAAGCTATGACGTTCTTGGGATTAAATAATTAGTGGCATTTGAAGGATAACAATGTTTTGTGATATGTTGGAATCCACATCTTTTGGATCGTATGTCCGATTGCGACATAGTGATAGCCATTACAAAGCTGTGAAAGTATCCTATGGGATAAAAGTGAAAAGTATTGATTTCGGTACCCGATTAAATGAATCGGAAGGAACCCGAAAGGGGTGTTCTATGTGATGTGTGATTATATGTGTTTATGTGTAATATTTGTGTTATGCCATATCTATCTAATTGTTGTTAAGTACGAATGAAAGAAATATGCATGTTAAGATATGAATTAGGAAGAGTGAGTAAACTGTACCCCAAATGGCATAGTTAAGATTGTTATAACTCTAGGTTGTGAATAGAATTGTGATAGAAACTCTGGATGGCGACGCTCGTACATTCATTGACGAGTTCTGTCCTAGAGAAGATAACTTAGTGATAACGCTCGTGCTTGTGGTGCCGAGGCGTGTATCCATTTCCGAAATGACAGCGATCGTGCGTGAGGGGCCGAGGCGTGTGTCTATTTCCGAAATGGTATAGAACTGAGTGAAACACTAGTATGGAACATGTGTAATTGTTATGTTTTATTGTTAAAGGCAAAAGAGGCCTTAAGGCATTGTGGCCTTGTGATTGTCGAATACAATCACGTTTGTGTGTGTGATCACGTAATCGTAACCAGTTCTTTGAGTTGCAGTTTCATGAGTCTCGAGCTCCTCTGAAACAAGGCATGGTACTTGGCAGGTTTGATTCCCGCGTGTAGTACGAATGGAACCTACGGGTAGAGACTTGAGATGGTTAATAGGCCATGAGAAGTGACGATTCACGGCTAACAGGCCAATGTTTCCGAATCCATTTCGTATGCCAAGTAAATTACAAGGATCCATGACTTGGGTAGACTTCTAGACGTAGAAGAAGACGAGAAAAGGGGATGCATTGGTATGTTTTTCGATTAGTGATATTGTGAGTTGATGGACTCGCGACATGTTTCCATATAGTGTGAGGTGGTGGTATTGTGAGATTGAGAACTCAAGGTCATTTCCCTTCCCCTTGACTTGAGTTAGGATTGATAGAACCTTGTAAAGCCGAGAGGACCTATAGGATAGGGAACTCACTGAGATTTGATGTATCTCACCCCACTGTAGTTGCTATATTTCAGGTGTGGTTTGCAGGTTCGATTTGCAAGTGGAGCGATGCTTGGATGTTTCAAGAGAAGCTTAGTTAAGCTTATTCCGCTGTGTATTTTATTGTTCTTATACAATGAGGAATATTGTATAATGTTCTTAGATTTTCATTTAAGGCTAGTTTCCATGACTTGTGCCATATGTTGTATTTATGTTTTAGTAATGGACAAGTATGTAAATTATGCCATTAGGCACTTTTGATGTGTCAGTACCAAATAAAAACACTTGTATGGTATTATTCTAGATAAACATTATACAGGGCGTTACAACTTGGGCCTTGCCCATTCACTAACTGCACCCCTGGCAAAAAAGTCCAAGCGCAAAAACATAAACCCAGTTCAGTTTTGTTTTACTAACATACCCCATGTCATATTTTTTCAAACATTTTATTTTCTTTGTCATTTCAATTTCTTTTTAAAAAAAAAAAAAATTTTCTTTAACATAAAAATTCCAAAAATTCATATTTTACATTTTCATGTTTAAATTAATTTTTCTAAACTTTTTTTTATTTTTATGATCACATTATTTAAATATTTATTTTAATTTTGTGAAATTGAAAACTTTGTTTTATACCTATTTTTTGAACTTCTTTTTTAAAAAAAGAAGGGTCTTTTTGAGATAAACTTCTAAAATGTTTTAGGACATTTTGAAAGGTTATTTTTGGGTTTGATTATTAACTTGTTAAGGATTCTTGATTGGGTTTTGATTGCTTTTGTTTAAACCTTGATTTTAAGGTTTGACGCCTTTAACCCTTCATTTTGAAACTTGACTTCGAGAGGGATACTTTGCCCAACTTTCCATGTCACTTCATATAATCATTCTTAAGTGTTTAATCTTGGATTGAGACTTTGGTCTTGGACTTGTGTGTCCACTTTCTTAACTCTTGAACATCTCACCAATGTGAACAACCTTTGTTCATAACTTGCTTGGACCTTATTCTTCATGACACCTCTTAAAGTGTCTTGCAAGTTGAACTTGATTTCAGAAGGTTGTCTTACTCTTAACTTCATGGTTCTCGAGTACTTTGCCTTGCTATTTGTTTATTTGTGCATATTGTTGTGAATTATTTCATCATACCCTTGTCATTCTCATACGTGGATGCTTATCTCAATACTTTGATGTTATTCACACTTGATTGATACTATTCTCTCTTGATTGTTCCCTTTATAGCATTCTTGCTCATAAGATGTTAACCTCCCCTCCTTCCAAAGGAAAGCGTCTCTATTGACCTCAAAGTCATAGATAACTCATTATGTCCCTCCTTGACCTCATAGTCATAGGATTCCCTCTTGACCTCATAGTCATAGAGCCATTTCATAACCTTTGACCTCATAGTCATAGGTAAGCTTTGACCTCATAGTCATAACCCTCTTCCCTTGACCTTATAGTCATAGGATCCCTTCTCCAAGCCTTTGACCTCATAGTCATAGGTATACTTTGACCTCATAGTCATAGCCATCCTCCTTGGCCTCGTAGCAATTCAATCTTACAACTTACAATAAGTTAGAGTTCTTGAACTCTATGTGAGACTCATCACCTTGAGTATTCACTTCCCCCTATCATAACTTAGACTTAGAGAGTTTCTTAAACTCTATATGAGCTCATACTCATTCCCCTTTGAACTTTGGCCATAGTCAAGGGTTCCTCTCTCACCCTTAGTTAGGTGAACTACGATTGCTCTGATTCTTTAGTCAGATACGTAGGCACAAGATGCGACGTCTTGGCGAGCAAACTTAGTGTACATACCTTAGGTCTTTACCTTTACTTTTAACTGATTCTTAGCAAGCAAACATAACATAACACAAACTTAAAGAAGAGGTTCCAATGGAGTACTACAGATACTTAGGGTGCTAATACCTTCCCTTTGTATAACCAACCCCCGAACCTTAGATCTCCCCCCTTTAGGTTTTCTCGATCTTGAACCTTTCCTTTGGATAAATCAAAGTCGGTGGTGAATTTTAAAAGTTTTGTGATGCAAGTTAATTAATAGCTTGTTATCCGATTCTCACCGCAACAGTCATCCAAGTTTCAATCTTTTTAAATATCACATGGGATTATTCATCAATCGTCATGCGCTCTCACACCTTAGCAAAATGGTGTCGTTGAACGGAAGAATCTTCATTTAGTTAAAAACTGCACGAACTCTTGTACTTCACCACAATGTCATTTCTCTTTTTTGGGGTGATGCCCTTTTTAAAGCTTGTCACCTAATCAACAGATTGCCTTCATCGATCCTTCAAGATTGAATTGCATACTCTATCTTGACCACACAATATGATCTTTACCCCATTCCTCTCCACGTCATTGGTTGCACATGCTTTGTTCATAACTTCAGTCTGGATAAAGACAAACTTTCTTCCAAATTAATCTTTCAAATTTATTTTTCTAGGCTACTCACGTATACAATAGGGATATCTTTGTTTTTTCCCCAATTTCAAAGATACATTGTTTCCACTGATGTCACATTCTTAGAAACCTCGTCATTTTTCTTTGACTCTGTATTACTTTTCGAATTGCAGTAAAGCGGCAAGAAGCAAAAATTTAGTTTTTGAAGGATTACCTCCGGGATTTATATCGTCTCTATAGGGATCGATGTGAGGGAAAGAATGATGTTTTACGACCTCTACGTTTTTAAGCTTGTTGTGAAAATTATGGTTGAAAAGATTCAAGATACCCTAAATAAAGGCAAAAAATATAAAGACGGAAAATATAAAGTAAAGACTTTAAAATAAACGGAGGCTTGTTGGGATTGGATCTCATCAATTGATAACACATGCATTCCTTTAACCAGTTAAACACAAATCAATCATTCGTCTAATACCCTCAAGTATCACCCACGACCTAGGTTATGTCTAACGCAAAGTCGAGAGAACAACTGTATTGTCTCATTGGTGATGTCTCACGCATCTCAACAACACAGAGAGTTAAGAACTAATACTCATGCAAATGTTAAGCCTAAATCTATGTCTAGAGTCTAGAACCTAACACATAATCATCCTAAATCCAGATCTGAAAAGTATATGTCTTTAGCGGTTCAAATCAAAGA
Source organism: Lathyrus tuberosus (assembly GCA_022829125.1). Classification (NCBI taxonomy): domain Eukaryota; kingdom Viridiplantae; phylum Streptophyta; class Magnoliopsida; order Fabales; family Fabaceae; genus Lathyrus; species Lathyrus tuberosus. Next base: position 6,260,910 of record JALAZF010000191.1, read on the forward strand.
TAAACAGGTAAACAAGGATAACATCCATATCGAATTCATGATTGATTCATATAAAACGCCATGATCAGAATACATACATACGCTTAACCCTTTTTTACATGCATTCAACTAATTTTCCAAATGTATGTGAACATAGTTTCACATCTCTATTATTACGCATCTTCACAATACCGTATTGATCTTACTCATACTACTCATGCTACTAATCAACAAAATAAAATATAAGATACACGTGAATATCAACATAAAAGACTATGTCAAAAGTTTTCTCATTGATAGATGAATATCTTAGATCTAAGATTTGAAAAGGTTTTGTCAAGACCCACAAATAAGAAATCAAAGACAACATCAATATTGAATCAAAACTAGTTCACAATACTTAGATTAGATTAAATATATAAGGTATCAAAAGCTTACATCCAAAGCCAACAAGAAATCGAAGCACTTACTCGAAAATCAAGCTCCTGTGCTTCTCCCTTTTAGGGTTTGTGTTTCCCTCTCTAGAATATGCTTGGAATGAAGAGAGATAAAGTTCTGATCTCAAAAATATATGTTATAAAAGTTCTTTTTCTAAAAAGGAAGAGAAAGTACTTAATTGTATTACAAAGTCTGTCTTGTTCGCCTAGCGAACACCTTCTTCGCACAGAAGTGCCTTGGGAACAGTTAAACTGCCCTTGGAAATATCTAAGTTCGCAGGGCGAACTCATTCTTCGCAATGCGAATGTCTTCGCTCCAGCTTCGCACAACGAACTTTGGGTCCTTTTCCTACTACCATCCGAGGTTTCCTTTTTGCTTGGTCCTCGTCGTGAGTTCGCACAGCGAATAATCGCCTTGACCTCACTGCTAGTTCGCACATCGAACTTGCTAAAACTTCTTATTTTCTTTGGCTTCCTTGTCCACTAATTTGTGCCTTAATCAGTGATGTTTTATGCCCAAATCCTGCAAAATAACACACATATCAAAGCATCCAAAGGTATTTGCAATATAATTGAAGAATCACACAAGAACAAGAAATAAATCCATTAAAACATGAGAAATAAGTTGAAAAATTCCAAGAAAGATGGTTCAAAATAAGGTATATTTTGCGGTTAACAGTTACTTGATGAGAATGGTACTTCAGATGCTCGAGAAATCCCTTCCATCATCCCTACACTCATTGCAACTCCTACACCTCCATTTCAGGTTTACCAGCGACGGACACTCCGTCCATCGGAGGTACGCGATGATATTGATCCATCAACACCATCTCTGGCCTACTCCAACTCCTTCCCTTGTTTGTTCACTTTAACTTGACCTTCCAATAACATTACAAAAATGTATTCTGTCTCATTATTCTAAATCTAAATATGCATATGTTTTAAATTATTACAATATCTCTACATCCTATGTCTCTTTTGTTTCAAATCTGGATTTTGTGTTTATTCATATGTTTACAGGTGAAGCTATGACTGGACCCAATTGGCGTCAGATGATGGTGAAAGAATTGAATTGCATTCAAATAACACTCATGACATTTTTACTCTACCTCTAGACAAAATTACAGGGGGATTTTGATTGGTTTATAGAGTGAAAGTTGGATCAGATGGTCAGATCGATTGTTTTAAAGCCTATTTTGTATAATACACACAAATATTTGGTCTTGATTATGGTGACACTTTTTCCTCGGTGGCCAAGATCAGTTTAATCCGCGTCTTTCTTGAAATGGCCGCCATTCATATTTGGTCGCTTTGTCAGTTGGACATTAAAAATTCCTTTTTACACGTAGAATTAAAGGATGAAGTTTATATGGATCAGCCTTCAGATTTTACTATTCTTGGAAATTCAAGACTTGTTTGTCGGCTTTAACGTTCTCTTTATGTGTCGAAATAGTCCCTACGTTCTTGGTTTGGTCGCTTCAGCTCTGCATTGATACAGTTTGGTATAACTAGATGTAAAGCAGATCACTCTATTTTCTTCCTTCATTCCTCCACTGGTCGGCGAATCTTTCATGTGCTCTATGTTTTTGAAATTATTATCATTAGAGACGATATAGAGGGTATCCAGCGTCTTAAAACTCATATTTTCAAAAAAAGTTCAGACAAAAGACTTGGGTCCACTTAGATACTTAGGCATTGAAGTTGCCCAATCCTCAGCAGGGATTGCAATCAACCAACGCAAGTAAACATTAGATATCACTAGTGAAACTAATTGCTTAATTTTTGTTCTATTGATACTGTCATACCCAAAATTTTGACTACAAGACTTCACATCATTATGCAAGCCATCACCATAATTTGGATTTACCTCATCAATCCTCTCAGAGATTGTTGAGTGTTCAGCCTAGCCAAGAATTAGGGTTTTGAGCCCTCTCAGAGTACTCAGGAAAAGGATCAATCAAGAATTGACATGATCTCCAACTTATTAAACCTCTCCAACATCCATGAAGGATCAAGAGGTCTTCCACATCAAGAATCTAACACAAAAATGCAACACTTCAAGTTGATCAAGCCTCGAGATCATCAGTGTCACCAAATTAGGGTTTTGATCGACCAAGGCCTCCAGAGATAAATTTTCATCGGGCATGATCCAATACTTACAAACATGATTTAAGAAGCTCAAAAGGACCTCATGAGTCCCTTCATAAGTTAAAAAAGCCTCAGGGGATGCATTCATCAAAAATCAAGAATTAGGGTTTTTTACCTAATCCAGTCCCCAAGTTGACTTTTGGAGCAAGGCATGAGCCAAGACCTCAAGATATGCTTTAAGGACCTCAAATTCATCATATTGATTCATTCACAAGATTGGATTGATTCAAAGAACTTGGTTCATAAGCAATGCAAGGATTCAAATTCATCTAGACCACAAACTAGGATTTTTGGGAAAAAGTCAACCATACCTTTGACTTTTGACCAAAACATGATCTCAAACCTTGGGGGATGATTCAAGACACTCTAAAACGCCTATGGAATCCATCCATTAGGTTCAATTTATCCCAAGGACTTGATTCCATTAAGGATCACAAAGTCCAAAATTCATTTGATACAAAAGTCAACTGTGACCAAAACCAAGTTTGACTTTTGAGATTTTTTGACAAACATGGCCTCTTTAGGTAAAAAAACAATGTTAACTTGTAATTTGGATCATCATCAATCAAGAAAAATCAAGAAAAATGAGGTTACTTGCAAAAAGGGCAACCTTGAGAAACTTGAAATTTCACTAAGTTATGAAAAAAAGTGATTTTTACCTAACTTTGCAAGGCCATAAGTTGAGATCCAAGCAACCATTTTCTTCTATCCAAATCTCAAATGAAAGCTCTCATTACATACTACAAAAGTGTCCTACTGATCCATGGTCAAAAAATGCCTAGATTTTGAGCTATAACGCCATAAATTTAGGATTTCATAAGGTTTGAACTTTGACACTTAGAAAATATTTAGGCAGAATCTGTTTCAGGTTTTGTTCAACTTTGGAGGCATTATTCATTATGATCCAAGATGAATCAAGACCAAATGTAATCTTCAAAGATGAAGTATGATATACAAGCTTTCCAAAGAGTACAAGAACATCCATTGATTCAACTTGAACAAGGAGTTATGAACCTCACAATATGCCTTGATACAAACGGTTTTTTGACAGCATTTGCTCATAACTTGTATCCCACGATTTCTTGAGCCAATTTTGGACACTTGCATCATTGGATTTCTGTCCAATATCAACCTAAATGATGAAGAATCTGAACCATGAGGCAAATTATTCAAGAACCATATCCCTTTGGCATGTGATCGTCAATGTTGTAAATCTAAAATCCAATTTTGTCATATGGCATTGAAAGGATGCATTCAGGTGTCATGAACCAAGCCATATCAGTCCAAATGAGTCAAGCTTTAGCCAAGGATCAGAAGACCTAAACCTGCAAAGTATAACTTAAGTCAATGGCTAGAGGAGACTTTGAACACTTAGCCATATGCATTGGAAAATATGGTGATCCAGCACCCATTCACTATTCCTTGCAAAACAAACTTTCTCTACTATAAATAGAGGTCATTTCTGGTTGATCAAAACACACCAAAACATCACAACACATGTTTTCCACCATTTCCCTCTTGTTCATCAAAAATCCATTTCCAAAGAAGTAAGAATCGTGTTTTGAGATAGAGAGCAATTCCACTCAAACCAATGGTTCTAACACCTCACATACATTATATATAAGTGATCTAAACACTTGAACAACATATGTAACACCAGATTCATCAAGTTTATACCTCATCCCAAAGCCATATGTAGTTGGAGTCGTGCCCTCCAATCCAGAGGTTTTCAATCCATTCTAAGCATCTCAACTCACTACTTGAGGTCTAAGGAAGTTGTCCAGATCATTAAAACACTTCTTTAACACCTACAACTGAGACTACGAATTCCTCTTGCACAGGTAAGCCTGAACTCCTCAAACTCTATGATCCATGCATCATATATGTGTTTTCAAGTTACCGACATGTTTATGCACTTATGTAGAATGTTTTCCCTCAATCAATTGTTATGTATCAATCGTGTATAGGATTTCATACTGTTCTTGCAAAAATTAGGGTTCATCTGTTCTTCACATGATATCTCACTCTACACTTAAAAGAAATGCAATTAATTGGTATCATTGAAATCCTTGTTCAAAAACAAACAACTTTCATGTTTACATCGTGCAAAATCATTATGTATTGAGAGAGACATGAGAGGTTTTGCAAAACGGTCATGGAGGACACGCGCGAGGAAGAAGATGACCGTTGGCGCGTTTTTTCAAATCTTTTTACAAATTTTTGAATTTTTAATTATTTTCTTAATTATTTCCAAAAATTAATTTCTCCTCCAATTTTAATCTTTTTCAAATGGTTTTTTAAACATAAATCCTTCACATGTTTAAATATTTTATTCTACAAAAAAATAAAAAAAAACTTTTTATTTGATATATTTTTGAATATTTTAAATATTTTTATTTTAATTTGTTTTTAAACATTTTAAATAATTTCTTTTCCTTGATTTTTCAAAACCAATTTAATTTTAAATCATCATGTGAATAAAACATCATTTTTTAAACCGTAATCATAATTCAAAACATGTTTATTGATTTTTTTTTGTTTTTTTTATCATTTTTAATTGATTTTTCGTTGAAAAAATATCTTAAAAAATGAAATTATGGTTTTCTTTGATTCAATCTTTCAAAACTTCATTTCAAAACACACTTGGGCCTCTATTAGAGTGTAAGACCCAACCCCCTATCTATGTACATAAATAAATTTTGGGCCTCTGCTATATTATAAATCCCACAACATCTTTCGGTATCGCAGTGCAATCACTGTTTTTAAAATAAGTCATCTGGGCCTCTCTTTGAGTATAAGCCCCAATATTTTATACATAAACTTTGTTTTAAATAATAAACAACCTCCTTGGGTCTCTCCCCAAGTATAAGACCCAATATTATTCTTTCATTCTTTCATTAAAAAAATATTAGCTTGGGCCTCTTATTAGAGTGTAAGTCTCATCCTTTCCCTTAAAAAGAAAATAAGATTCAAATTACATTGGTACTAAGAGGAGAATTATTCCTATTGAAACTGCTCTTAGACCACTTAGGTCTCTTTTTGAGTTATAAACCCCAAACTTTCTTTTCAATTCATTCAAATAACAACAACATTCTTTTTTAATACAATTCAAAATTCAAAGTTTTCTCAAAACTTTCTTCAAATTCTCAAAACCCTAATCATACAGTGATAATAAATACAACCAATCACAATACACTTGGGCCTCTATCCAGAGAATAAGACCCATCACCTTTTCAATGCATACTTATTTATATACCTGTTAAACCACTTATTTGTATATACTTGTGCATACCTATTTAGAGTTCCCTCAGCAGTTAGGTCCTCCTCAGTTCACACTTAGGTTAAACAGTAAGATACTTATAACTTAGTTCAATCAACTAGTATATTCTTATACAAAGAAATTAATTTCCCCAGAGAGGATTAATTCCAGGTGAAATCTCATTTGAATTTCTTCAAACCTTAGAACTGTTCAGCAAAGAAAGGATTATTTCCCGATGAAACCTTTCTTGAACTTTTCTAAGGCTTGGGCCCACAGGCTTCTTAAAAGTTCCCCACAACCTCCTCTTAGGCTTAGTACAAGGACCCACAGGCTTCCTAGAAGCATTCCAGCCTCCTCTTGGGCTTAGTACAAGGACCCACAAGCTTCCTAGAAGCATCCCAACCTCCTCTTGGGCTTAGTACAAGGACCCAAAGACTTCCTAAAAGCATAGCAAAGAGTTTAGACATCTCTACTAGTTCAATCCTCTGGAATGTCAAAAACTCTAGAACATCCAATCATTCAAGGGTTGATCTTCGTCTCTAGAACCCTCAACCTCCTCTTGGGCATCATACAAAGATCTTTCTCTAACCAGAGTCTGCCTCTTAAGAGACTTGGGTAGTCTCAGCCTCCTCTTGGGCTTCATACAAGTAGATTTGGAAAGTCTCACCCTCATAGTCTCCTCTTAGGCTTAATACAAGAACCCTTAGGCTTCCTAAAAACATAGGATAGACCCTAGTCATCTTTATCAATACACCAGTCTCCAGGAGAGTCAAAGCCTCTAAGGCATTCAAACTCATCATCCAAAGGCCTTTCTGGTCCTCAACAAGATTTGACTTTCATCTTTAAAAATCCCCAGCCAGGATCAGATTACCATCAACAAATCGCCAAGAGTATCAGAGCCTCATGGCATCTGATAAATTAACTTTTCTCCAATCCCCGACAAGAGTTAGTTTCCCTTTAGATTCCTCAAAACAGTTTAGACCTTCCCTTGAATTTGATTAAATCCTCAACAAGAGTCAGCCTCCTCTTAGGCTTTATATAATGATTCCCCCCCAGTCAGCCTCACTCTTGGGCTTTGTACAAGACAAATATAATGTTCCCCAGTTGAGTCAGTTTTCGACCCTTTTTAGCTTCAACCTTGGGCTTTGATCAAGGCACAAAATCCATCATCCCCACAGATGAGACCATGAGTCCTCTCTATAGGAGGACATTTCCTCTATACATCACATATAAATAATCAAAATCCTTTTTCCAGATAAATTGATGTAAGTGGCACACTTGTTGATTCAAAATCCAAGCTGGAGTCCATCCTTTAACATGGCTAAAATTTCTCTTTCATCTAACTGATATAAGTGGTAAGCCTCTGGATTCCACACATCCAAGCCAATGTCCCTCTCTTAGCATGCAAAGATTTATAAAGGAATATATGGCATTGTTAGATTTCACACATCCCAGTTAAAGTAACTTCCCTTAAAACCAATTACTCAACATTTGTAATGAATGTGTGAGATATCTTTCTTTAGAGATGACAAATTCTTTCTCAGTCAACTTTTAGCCTCAATCTTGGGCTTTGAACAAGACATAAATACTCTTTTATCTTCAATCTTGGGTCTTGAACAAGACACCAAAAAAGTTTTTTCCTCCTTCCATAGAATAAGAAGGAACTACGATTGCTCTGATTTCCCAAATCTCTTTGCGAGAATACGTAGGCATAAGACTGCGAAGTCTTAGCGAGCACACAAATAAAAAATCTTAGGTCAAGTACCTTCCCAAAAACAATAGAAAACCCAAAAACAACAAAAACATTTCCTCAGTCCTCACAAAGGAGAAACTTTCTGAAAGCTCAAAGAGTTTGACTAAATTTTGGTAAAACATAATGTTGGGAAAGATGTTCCAACATGAAGGTTTCATCCCCAAACCAAAGATTTCGAGTGAAATGTCCCAACATGATGACTCGACATCATGATCATTATAGCAGGTTTTGTTTAAATCTGTTCCAAAATTCAAGGCAAGATTGGCAGTGGATCAAGGATCAAAGATATGAAGCCCAACCCAGCAGTAGGCTATAAAAGAATACCAAGATGTAATGCAGAAAAGTGAGAGAGGACGCCATAGACTTAGGAATCCTATTTTGTAAAGTAGGGTTTAGGTTTTTGAGATTCGTAGGCTTTCTTGTAAGTCTCCCTCTGTATCGATTTGATGCAGTGTGGTAGACATAGGTACTTGTACAGATTCAGAAACCCATAGGTAATGAATCGTGTATTGTTCTTGGATGAAGCTTTGAAGCAAATCCAAGTTAAATTGATAGTCAAGGATGCTTGACTGAACTTTGTATTGGAAGAGGTGTCTTTCAATAGGGATGATACAGTTATGGGGTATTAATTGTTAGATAATCACAGGTTGTGATTTAGGGAGTGAGATGGGTTTCTCTTATCATTTAGATGTGACTTCTAATGATAAAGTCTTCATTGGGTAGTGATAGGAAATTGGGGTGTTTACTGTAAACCTGAGGTTGTTTACATAAAACTATACTATTGATAGTGAATTCTTCTTCCTAGATTGGTATCCCCCAGATGTAGGTGAGTTGCACCGAACTGGGTCATCATATTCTGTGTTGTTTATCATTCTGCAATTTAGAGTTCAGTATTGATTAACATGTTGGAACAGATGTCAAAACATTTGTGTTTCTGCAGTTACTGATATTCAAGATATCCATCTGCTGTTATGTTCTTGTTTATATGATTATGCAGAATAATGTCTTGACATGTGTTAGGACATATGTTGTCTGCTATGCCAGAATTTCATTTGGTATCAGAGCAGGCATCCTGTCTGTTTCTGGATGAGATCTTTAGGAGATACTTTCTGGCGTTTAAACAAGGAGGAGTTTTGAAGATCATATCCATCAACTTAGACATACTCAAGGGTATTAATGGATGGGATTGATGTTCTGGATCGAAGGTAACAACCCGGTGGTTGTTCATGTTGTTGAGGAGGTTCTTCAACAACTGCAGGAGAAGTGGCTAGTTCTCTTGTTGGGGTTTCTTATAAGATGTTCTGACATCTTGTTAGGGCAAGTTGAATTTGTTCCTTGGTGGTTCCGCTGCATATGCTTCTGATGGAAGAGCTCTGGACTTATGGGTTTCTGGAGTTGTTACTGAAGACAGATGGTGGAAGATCTCAATCGTCAGCCTCTATATTTGAAGATATCTGCATCTTTTTATCCCAAAGTCGGGAGCGATGGAATGGGGAGAGTTGTTAGAAGATGTCTGTTATGGTGACTTAGTACTTGGAAGCTAGGTTCCATGGTGCAGTTTGAAGTCAGTTGAAGAGGAGGGGAGTTGAGTTTAGGTTTATCAAGTTCTTGCTCTGGGAGTTTGATAAATTATTGACCGGCTAATTTGTCAAAGATACTTGAGAATTCTCTCAAGTCCACTCATAAAGGCGTCTCATTCGAGCATCTGGAGTCTTCTAGTTATTCTTCTGACTAGAGGGCGTGTCTGTTGAACACAAACCTGGAGAAAGTAGAGGTGATTTATTTTCACCATCCAAAACAGCAAGGAAGGATTCATCTCTCTTAATCCTAAGGGTGGATCCAATATAAATGGAGTTTTTAGGACTGTTGAGGTAAATAGGGTTCGTTCAGAAAGAATCTTAGTTACTTGAGTCAAGGGTGGCTGCCTTGGTATCTCAACACTTTGTTTGTCAAAGAAGATACTTGCAAAAGATTGAATACTTGATAAGTGTTCATGAAGTCATCTGGTGGAGTGTGGCTTCAACAGTGAAACATGATTTTTGAACAAAGATTTAAGATCAATTGCTATTTGTTATATTCACAAGTATTTAACTCATTATCCTTGTATGTGAAGTTCAAGATTGTTGATGTTCAATAGGATGTTGGAACATCTCTTCATCTGGTTTGTGCAGAATCATGGGGGGTACTGCATAAGCTTTTGGATCTATTTCTCTTGGGTGTTGACCTACGAATCTGCTCCAGTGTGGTGTGGTAGAAGCATCTGATCTCTGGAGAGTTTCCAGGCAAGAAATTGGTCTAGACAATGGTGATGTGGAAGATGAAGAAGAAGACATTATAATCTTGATGGATAGTTTTTGAATCAGTTTATTTCTGATCTAGGAGTATTGGAGTGTAGCAAGTGTGTTCGAGTTTTTACTAGAGGCATCTGATGTTTATCTGGAAAGTGTCCTGGCAAGAGACTTGTCCAGAATGGAGTGCTAGTGATGGCACATCTTGGATCAGTTTATTTTTTATCTAAGTACTTAGGAGCATGGGATCTTGCTCATCTTGGAAGTCAATGTTAAGTGGCAGTTATCTCTGACTTTCTACAGACTGCTCTACTAAGAAAAGTGGCATTCTTTGGTATGGCTATGGTGTAGTCTATGACTACTTCTCTTCTGAAGAATCAGACGTGGCAGCTGTAAGTTCTTTGGAGTTTCAAAGCAGATATTCATGAAGGCGTGAATTTGAATGGAATACATGTGATAAGATTAAGCAGGATGGAGGTTGTCTACTCAAACTTGGTTGTTGAATCAAGTCTATGATTCAGCAGCTGGATGTCATATCAGAATGTTCTAACATCAAGCTTAACATCAGGATCTCAGCTGGTGATGTGGCACATCAGCTTAAGATAAGTTGATCTACAGGAGAATGGAAGTTATGGAAGCTTGAAAAAGGTCTATCTCATGCAGTTTGTGGGAGCTGTGGATGGAGAATATGTTACATGTCTAAGGCTTGGTGGATCCAAGATGTCTTGATATGGAGCAAGTAGTTCTATTGCTAAGCCATGATACTTAGAAAAGGTAAAAACTTCCCCTCGATCCTGGTTTCCTACCAAGGAACTGGTCTCATCTTTTGATATAAACTTCCCCTTGATCCTGGTTTCCTACCAAGGAACTGGTCTCAGTTTCTGATATAAACTTCCCCTCGATCCTGGTTTCCTACCAAGGAACTGGTCTCAGTTTCTGATATAAACTTCCCCTCGATCCTGGTTTCCTACCAAGGAACTGGTCTTAGTTTCTGATATAAACTTCCCCTCGATCCTGGTTTCCTACTAAGGAACTGGTCTCAGTTTCTTTTGTCAATGAACTTTCTTGACAAGGGACGCTATTTGTAGCGGTTTTCCTAAAACTTCTCGCCGAATTTTCCTGGGGAGATTCCATTTGATGGGAAAACGTTTTAATGTCTGACTTGCTGGGGAAACCCATTGGTCTGAGCTGTAGAGGTACGCAAACTTCTTTGTTGGAGATGCCATTTGTCAGATCTACTAGGGAAAACGAGCCTCTTGAGAGCCTGCTTTCCGCTTGTGGATATTACATCATACTTTTCCTCGAGATCTTCTCAGAGAAATGCCATGTGAGGTAATCCAATTTTGAGGTGCTGATGACCTTTTCGTCAGTGAATTTTCCAGAGAAAAACTACTGTATGGCCGAATCTTTGATTGGGAGGCTTTCTCTGGGGATTTTCCTTAACCCGGGAAAGCGAAGACATCATATTCAATGGCGAAGAGTGACGTTGGTCGAAGGTCTTCTTGTCTTTCAGAGGTTCAAGTTATCAAAGTGGTCAAGGGACCAACTTTAATCCAGAAATAAACTGGAGGAGAGATTGTTCAGACACAACATTTCCTGACAAGGAAAGAACTGACAACTCGATTGAGAGGACTTTTATCACTAGGGTATAAGACCGACTAGAGTGATAGTGATGCAATATGAATATGAATGTAAATCAATAATGCATGATGTATGTATGTTTATGCTAACAAAACTGACACGACATACAGACTAATAGATGAACACTACTGGATACTCGGCCACTCCAGGGGATAAAAAGTATCACTTGTTCAATATGGCAATTCTGCCTTGCTTAGGAGAAAAAGTTCCTGCGAGGAACAACGTGGGTCGGGCTTAGAAGATAAGAACTCTGCCGGGTGTGTCAGATAAAACAAGATATCTGACACAGCTGATCCTTCCTTCAAGCGTACTGGTTAAGAATGAGTACTTTGATTCTGCACTTTGAGGTTCGATTACCTCTGGAGAAGCGATCGATGTTCTTTCTATGTTCAATAGTCAAAAGAAATTGCCATCTTTATTTAAAAGAAGAAAAAAATTTTACAATTAAAATTCATTTTGGTTTTATTTCAAGAATCGTTAATCATGCTAAAATGTCGTTCTGTAAAGCTAAAACAAATGAGAATTGCAAACAAAAGCACTAGGGCCCAAATTTTATTAATAGAATGGAAATCAGCCAAACGCGTGATTCCATGGACCATGTACAAAGTTAGAAAATGGTAATTTAAGGGAAAAGGGCTACATTGAAACATAACGACCGTTATCCTTCTATCAACTTTGAATTCTGGGCATCCTGAGCTTCGGTCGAAGATGACCTTGACTGGAGTCTTCTTGACGGATGGTATGACTGCGGCTGGGGGATTTGCCCCTTTGCTGGACGTAGTTACTTGCCAGTATCCCTAACTTTTTCCTGGATTGTACTTTTGAGATTTTCAATTAATCGAGATGATTTTTGGTTATGTCTCTAATTTTTTCCTAGACCGCCCTTTCGGGTTTTCAATCCACCGAGACGTTTTTTTTAATTTAGTTAGACGAAGTATTTCTTGACTATGTCAACATTTGTGGGGTAGGAAAATTCTTCTCCATCCATGGTTGCGAGTCTCAAGGCACCCCCTGAGAAGGCTTTCTTGACCACATAGGGGCCATCGTAATTCAGATGCCACTTGCCCCGGGAATCAGTGAGAAATGATTGTATCTTCTTGAGCACAAGGTCTCTTTTCCTGAAGATGCGAGATCGGACCTTTTTGTCAAACGCCTTCTTCATTCTTTGTTGATACAATTGACCATGGCATAAAGCCGTTATTCACTTCTCTTCGATCAGATTCAGTTCGTCGTGTCGACTTTGACACCATTTAGCCTCTGTTAGCTTAACTTCTATCAATACCCGGATCGATGGGATCTCGACTTCTATGGGGAGCACTACTTCCATGCCATATACTAGAGAGAAAGGGGTTTCCCCTCTTGAAGTGCGGACAGACGTGCGATATCCGTGAAGAGCAAAGGGTAGCATCTCGTGCCAGTCTTTGTAGGTTACGACCATCTTTTGAACGATCTTCTTGATGTTCTATTTAGCCGCTTCTACCGCTCCGTTCATCTTAGGTCGGTATGGAGATGATTTATGGTGTTTGATCTTGAACTCAGTGCTCAACTCTTTCATCATATTGTTGTTCAAGTTGGATCCATTATCGGTAATGATCTGGCTTGGAACACCATAACGACATATGAGATTTTTTTTGATGAAACGGATTACGACTTGTCGGGTTACATTAGCGTATGATGCTGCTTTGACCCACTTGGTGAATTAATCAATGGCTACTAGGATGAACCGATGTCCGTTCGAAACTTTGGGTTCAATCATGCCAATCATGTCGATTCCCCATATGGAAAAAGGCCATGGGGAAGAGAGAACTTTGAGATGCGTTGGCAGTACATGGATTTTGTTTGAGTATATCTGACACTTGTGACACCTCCTCATGTACTTGTAGCAATCAGATTCCATTGTCAGCTAATAGTACCCTGCTCTTAGAATTTTTCTCGCCATTGTGTGTCCATTGGCAAGAGTTCCAAAGGATCCTTCGTGAATTTCTTTTATCAGCATGTTTGCTTCTGGTCTGTCTACACATCGGAGCAAGGCCATGTCAAAGTTTCTCTTATAGAGTGTATCACCGCTCAGAAAGAAGCTACCAGCCAGTCTCCTGAGAGTCTTTTTGTCTTTTCTGGATGCCCCAAGTGGGTACTCTTGTTTTTGAAGGAAGCATTTGATATCGTGATACCAAGGTTTGTCGTCTATGATTGCTTCAATCGTGAAGATATAGGCGGGCCTCTCAAGGCGCATTATGTCAATCTTAGTTATGTCATTCCATTGACCTACACTAATCATGGAAGAGAGAGTGGCTAATGCATCAGCCATGTGATTCTCTTCACGAGGGATGTGATGAAACTCGATTCTGTTGAAGAACGGTAACAACCTTCTCGCGTAGTCTTTGTAAGGAATCAATCCTGATTGGTAGGTGTTCCAATCTCCTTTGATCTGATTGATAACCAGGGTTGAGTCGCCATATACATCCAAGTTCTTGATCCTTAAGTCGATTGCTTCTTCGAGACCCATGATACAAGCTTCGTATTCGGCGTCGTTGTTTGTACACTTGAATCTCAGTCGGGCAGTGAAAGGAATGTGGGTACCCTGAGGTGTTATGATAATTTCCCCAATTATGTTTCCATAATGATTGACAGCTCCGTCAAATATTAGTCCCCATTGGGAACCTGGTTCTGGCCCTTCACTGGGTAGCGGTTCATCGCAATCTTTCATTTTCAAGTACATGACATCTTCGTCTGGGAAGTCAAACCTGACTAATTCCTGATCGTCAATCGGTTGATGAGCCAAATGATCGGCTAAAACACTTCCTTTTACAGCTTTCTGAGCATGGTACTCTATGTCGTATTCTGATAACAACATCTGCGAACGGGAAATCCTTCCCGTGAGAGGTGGCTTTTCAAAGACGTACTTGATCGGATCCATTTCGGAGATCAACTAAGTGGTGTGACGAATCATATACTGGGGAAGACGTTTGGCTGCCCAAGCCAAAGCACATCAAGTTTTCTCAAGCATAGTTTACCGAGTCTCACAGTCGGTAAATTTCTTGCTCAAATAGTATATGGCCGACTCTTTCCTTTTGGTTTCGTCTTGTTGGCCAAGTACACAACCCATGGAGTCTTCCAAGACTGTTAGGTATATGATCAGTGGTCTTCCTTCCACAGGAGGTGATAGAATCGGTGGGTTCAACAGATACTCTTTGATACTGTCGAAGGCGGTTTAGCAGTCTTCTGTCCAAATGCAGTCCTGATTCTTTTTGAGTAATTTGAAGATTGGCATACATGTCGCGGTCATGAGGAATATAAATCTGGAAATGTAATTCAAACGTCCCAGGAATCCCCTGACTTGTTTTTCAGTCTTTGGAGAATGCATTTCTTGAATGGCCTTGACCTTGTCAGGATCAACCTCAATTCCTTTCTGGCTGACGATGAACCCTAAAAGTTTTCCTGAGTGGACACCGAATGTGCACTTATTGGGATTCAAGAGAAGTCTGTACTTTCTCAGATGCTCGAATAATTTTGACAGGTGGGTCACATGCTGCTCTTCTGTCTTAGATTTTGCAATCATATCATCGACATACACTTCAATTTCTTTATGTATCATGTCATGAAATAGAGTAGTCATGGCCCTTTGATAGGTTGCCCCGGCGTTCTTCAAACCGAACGACATTACCGTGTAACAAAAGGTACCCCATGGGGTGATGAATGAAGTTTTCTCCATATCTTTCGGCGCCATTTTGATTTTATTATAGACCGATAATCCATCCATGAAGGAGAAAACTTTGAACTTTGTTGTACTGTCTACCATCATATCAATGTGCGGTAAGGGAAAGTCATCCTTTGGACTGGCCTTGTTCAGATCCTTGTAGTCTACACACATTCTGACCTTTCCGTCCTTTTTCAGAACTTGCACTATGTTGGCTAACCATTGAGGATATTCTGATTTGGCGAGGAAACCCACGTCAATCTGTTTTTGTACTTCTTCTTTGATTTTGATGGCCATGTTTGGATGAGTTCTTCTCAGTCTTTGTTTTACCGGCGGACATTCTGACCTCAATGGTAGATGATGCTCCACGATGCTAGTATCCAACCCTGGTGTAGCGAGCGATTTTGGACGTGGTTCTTAAGCACTGGTCGCTCTTTGCGGTTGAGTTTACTACAGGTCAATTCATTTTTTATCCTATTAAAGCTGATGAAGGAAGGGAAATAGATGTCTCCAATTAACCCTGCTTTGCATACTGAGTTTAAACAGTGGTCTGTTAGGTTACGAATGCTACAATGTGGGGGGCCTTTGTATTGGTTATTTGTATTTTCGCTAATACGGTTTTCTTTCTTTTTATCTAGGCAGAGGGTTTCTGACGGGGAACAAGGATTAGGATGTTTTTGAATTACTGCTTTTGAGTGATGGGATTTGGGTTTTTTGTTGATTGTGCTCGCTAAGATCTTTTCTTTCGATCTTATGCCTACATATTCCCGTTTACCGAAACAGGGAAGTTAGAGCGTTCATAGTTCCTCCTATTCTATGGGAGGAAATGGTTTTTAGGTGTCTTGTTCAAAGCCCAAGACGTGAAGCGAAAGGTTGTTTGTATCTTGTTCAAAGCCCAAGATATGAAGCTGAAAAGGTCTCGACTTTAGAGAGAATTTGTCGTCTCTAAAGAGGGGAGAAGGAGAATTACTTTAACTGGGATACGCGAATCCGAGCAATGCCATAATTTCCAAAGAAGGGGTTTTTAACCTACAGGAGAAGACTTTAACTCAGTGTAGAGCAACACCATCTTTCCTTAGGAATTCCTCATGCTAAAAGAAGGACAGTGGCATAGATATAGATGATCCAGAGGCTTGCATCTTACAGCGATTAGATGAAAGGGAAGGAGTTGTTGATGTTTGTTTACTGTGAACGAGGCACAAGTTGGATGCTAAAAGGTTGATTGGATCAACCAGTGGTTTTCTTATACAAAGCCTAAGAGGAGGCTAATTTCCTCTAGGGAAAATCATTATACAAAGCCTAAGAGGAGGCTATTTTTGTGTCTCGTACAAAGCTCGAGAGAGAAGCTAAAAAGGGTTTGACTCAACAAGAGAATCTTTTATACTCAACAAGAGAGTGTTTTTGTATCTCGTACAAAGCCCGAGATGGAGGCGAAAATTTATTTGGCTCAATAAGAACCTTTTTGTATCTCGTATAAAGCCCGAGATGGAGGCAAAAAAGGGTGATTGACTCAACGAGGGAGTCTCTTATGTGTCTCGTACAAAGCCCGAGAGAGAGGCTAAAAAGTTTTGACTCTACAGGAGAATCTTTGTATCTCGTACGAAGCCCGAGATGGAGGATGAAAGGTTTATTCCGCTGGGGAGAATCATTGTACAAAGCCCAAGAAGAGGCTAGTGTAACTGTTCAGTTAAGTGACAGATCCAGTATACTGATTTTAAAAGAGAAAATCAGTTCTTATATGAGCAACACTGTACTCGAGGATTTGGTTCAAGGACCCGGGGTTGTTTCCCGTTCTTTGAGGAAAGGGGAAATCCAAAGGGTATTGAGACTGTCCGAGTCTACGGGTTTCCTTCCTATCTGACGAAAGGGTC
Source organism: Lathyrus tuberosus (assembly GCA_022829125.1). Taxonomy (NCBI): domain Eukaryota; kingdom Viridiplantae; phylum Streptophyta; class Magnoliopsida; order Fabales; family Fabaceae; genus Lathyrus; species Lathyrus tuberosus. Next base: position 6,277,983 of record JALAZF010000191.1, read on the forward strand.
ACTTGAGAATGTCTTTGAGACTCAAGGAAAATAGACTGTCCGTGTCCGGAGTTTCATCTTTTGCACTATGTTTTGAGAAACAGTAGTAGACTCTTTGAAAGGACTGCTCTATGAAGATTACTAAGTTCTGTTCCTATACCTGTCGGAGGTCGTCGGGACAATTTGTACGAAGCCCAAGAGGAGGATGGAAGCTTTTAAGAAGCCGATCGGTCCTTGTACGAAGCCCAAGAGGAGGCGGGGTTGCTTATAGGAAGCCTGTGGGTCCTTGTACGATGCCCAAGAGGAGGCCGATGCTTTTAAGAAGCCCGTGGGTCCCCAAACCCCGAGAAATTCAAGGCAAGCTATTCACAAGGAATAGAGCAAGTCAGGAAAGTTCAAGAATTTGGAAGAAACTCAAAGATGCCATTCACGGAGAATACATTTCATCTTTGGGAGTAGAGTTTCTTGTCAATTCCTAAGGAGGACAGCCGAAGAGAAGACTGTATCTGGTGATCCTATTTGGGATCTAGCTATCTATTTCTACGAATAAACGAAACGACTTTACCTAGTGCTAGACGTAGTTGCCGGGGAAACTCGAATATCTATACTATTATTACACAGTCGATATGAGTTTATGAAAGGAGACTTACAGTGAGCAGCCCCACAATACAGTTATATGATATGAAAGCAGTAAATGAAAGCGGGTAAACACTTACTCGGTTGTAGAGCTTCCATGCTGTTTTGTTAGTTGTTCAACAAAGAAAGAAAAAAAACAATATATTTCAAAATCAAAGGAGAAAGTGCTTTGAAAAAGAAAGATTTGGGGCTTACAGCTTAAGGAGAGGCCCAAATGGTTTTACCAGTGATTGCACTGTTGAATTTATACAGAGGGTCTTATGCAAGTGACTGTGGCCCAAAAAGGTTTTCTGTACACAGGGATGGGTCTTACACTCTCTCAAGAGGCCCAACAAGTTTTAAAAAGAAAAAGAGTGGGGCTTATAACACGAGGGTATACCCAGATGGTTTTTGAAAAGGCGACGATCGCGCCGTTTGTTTTTTGACGGTATCGGGACTTATACAATACACTGAGGCCCAAAATAATTTGGTCAAAAAAAGGATTGGGTCTTACACTCTAATAGAGGCCCAACAGGTTTTGAATGGGTCTTATAGCTCGAGGAGAAGCCCAAATGGTTTATTTTTAAACGGGCGACGATCGCGCCGTTTACTTGTACAGAGGGACTTATAAAATGAGTGAGGCCCAAAAAGTTTTCTGTACACAGGGATGGGTCTTACACTCTCTCAAGAGGCCCAAAAGTGTTTTGAAAATGATTTGCGAGGGTTGAATTAATCCAAAACCCTAATTTGTTTTCAAAATGTATTTAATTGAATAAAAATTCAATTAAAATGATCAAAATTGTTTAATACATGTAAAACAAGTTGTGATCTTGGATTAATGCTTCAAAAAGTTAGTATTGACCTACAAAATAATTAGAAAGCATTAAAAGTTGCAAAATCAATGTGGAAAAAATATTTAAAATGTCAAAATCAATTAAAATATTAATTCTTTGCAAAAATATCAATTATAAGAAATAAATAATATTTTTTGGATTTTTTGGGAAAATAAAATATTTCAACATTTTTGTGAATTATTAAAAAAAGAATCAACTCAAAATCATTAAAACTCTGAGAGAAATTAATTTTTGAATCAATTAAACAAAATCACAAAATTCAAATATTTGAGGCAAAATAATCTTTTTGGTCCTTTAACTTTACCTTGGGGTTCATTTTGGTCCCTTAACTTTAAAAAGTGTCATATTGGTCCCTTAACTCTTCGAAACGTTCCATATTAGTCCTTTTCGTCTTATTAGCGACGGAAAAATTCAAAAATCAGTCGCTAAAATCCGTCGCTAATAAGGAAAAAGGACTAACATGGAACGTTTGAAGAGTTAAAGGACCAAAATGAACCCCGAGGTAAAGTTAAAGGACCAAAAAGATTATTTTGCCAATATTTGAATTTGTGAAAATGGCGCCAAGAACATGGACCAAGAACACGCGCGTTTTCTGCCTTGCCCAGATTTGCATTTTCTATCCAATCTCACTGAATACTTGATTATATCATGCAATCCACATATCATTGTGCTCGTCTCAACCTCACGATCATGTCTATGTACTTTAATTTCATTTAAATTAAACATATAACAAGAAATCACGAAGAAACCTCAAGAACCCTAATTTCTGCATGAAGGCTAGGATTTTTGATACACGATTCAAACAATGCAATTAATTGAGGGAAAACATTCCATGCATGATTATGAACATATGGCCAAATTATTGTGCGAGGAAATATGCATAGATTGAGAGATGACCAAGCTTAGACTTACCTACAAGTCGTGACAGCAAGAGCAAATCGATTTCTGAGTTGGAGGTGTTACAGATGAGTTGTGATGATCTGAATAGCTTCCCTACACCTTATGGAGTGTGTTTGAATGCTTGGACTTGATTGAAATTGGCTGGATCACTTCATGGCATCTCAACTGCAACTTGATTGAAAGTTTGAGCAACCAGCTGGTGATTTTGTGAAATCTGTGTTCCAGATGTTGTTTGAGTGTTTGGATCACTTCTATATGATGTATGTGAGGTGTGTGAGTGATTGGTTTGATTGGAATTGCTCTCAAACTCAAAACCCGATAGCTACCTTGCTAAAAAAGGCATTTTTGCCAAGAGAAAGAGATTTTGAGGAAAGCATCTGTTAGATGGATTTGGTGTACTCAAACTGATTACAAATGAGCTCTATTTATAGTAGAGCAAGTTTATTTTGCAAGGAATAGTGAATGGCAGCTGGTAAGTAGGTTTGGCCAATGTTGTCCAATGAGAATTCAAGTCTCCTCTAGCCATTGACTAGAGGTTAGGGCACAGAGCTTTGGTTCCCTTGGTCTTGGATAAGTCTTGACTGATTTCAGATGAGAATGGCTCAGTCTATGCCACCTTGATGGTTCCATTGAATGCCTCATTCCAAATTTGGAGTCTTGTCCCTATTTTGGCAACTCTAGGTTCAACATGCTATTTCTTGTTCCATGGACTTTGGAGGCTTGACTCAGTGATTGTCCCCTTTAGATTCAATCCTCGGAGGTGTCCAAGTGGATAGGAGCATTTGAACTGGCTGATTTTGGAAAATCGAGCCAAAATGCAAAATCTACCTTGCTTTGACAGATTTCAGCAAGGCAACTTGACAATGTCATATCTCATGGTGTAAGTTGAATTTGGCAATGTTCTTGGCCATTTTGGAAAGCTCTTACATGATACAACAACTGTTTGAACAAGTTTGGTTTTGATCTCTTTTGATTCCAAGTGAAAAATCCCCCTACATTTGGCAAAAAGTGAAGGCAGATTCTGACTTAGTGAAAATTTCACTAAGTGTTGGAAAAAGTGACATTTTCACTTTTAAGCCACTTTGATCACTCCATAACTCAAAATCCTTAATGAATTGGAATGACTTGTAGTTGAAGTTTTTGTAGAGGATAATGAGGGCTACAAATCCATCTTTGGATGAGAAAAAATGGCCTTGTGGTTTAGGAGTTATGATCCTCCAAAGTTGGTACCCTAGCCACTTTATTTTTAACTTAGAAAATTTTCTAAGTTTTTATGGTTACCCCTTTTACAAGTTATCTAACTTTTCTTGATTTTTCTTGATGAATGATGATTCAAATCATACATTAACATCATTTTAGGGTTAAAAATCCATTTTGGTGGAAAATCTCAAAAAGTCAAAGTTGACTTTTGTGCACAGTTGACTTTTTATCAGATGAATTCCAAACTGTGCAATTCTTCAGGAAATCATGTCCTTGACCTAAATCAAACTTGATGGACATGTTCCATGGGTGTCATAGGGTATATTTATTCATGACTTAGGGTTTGGGAGCATGTCTAGGTCAAAAGTCAAAGTTACAGTTGACTTTTCTCGCGAAACCCTAATTGTGGTGCAGATGAAGTTGAGACTTGTTGCTCAAGCTTCTTGGATTAATCCATTGTTCCAAATGGATCAATATGGTATGTTAGAGACCCTCAAATCATGTCTTGAGGTCTTGGCTCATGGTTTGTCCCAAAAGTCAACTTAGGGGTGAATTAGGTCAAGAAACCCTAATTCCTGATTTTTGATGTATGCATCCCCTAAGGCAAAATTGACTTGATGAATGGGTCCATGAGGTTCCATGGAGTATATTAGGTTATGTTTTGGATCAATGGCTTGTTCCCAGATGAAATTTTTCATCTGGAGGCCCTGGGCGATCAAAACCCTAATTTGGTGACACTGTCGATCTGGAGGCTTGATCCAGCTAGAAGGGAGCAGCTTTGTGCTTAATCCTTGAAGTGGGAGTCCTTTTGATCCATTGTGGATGTTTGAGAGATTATACAAGTTGAAGATCAAGTCATTCCTTGATTGATCTTTTGTCTAAGGCTCTGAGAGGGCTTGAAACCCTAGTTCTGATTGCAGTCAATGCTCAACAATTCCTTGAGGAGATTGATGAGGCATGATGATTCATCCATATTGTGATGATGATTTGCACAATGATGGGAAACTTTAGTGGTCAAAATTTGGGGTATTACAGATGCCCCTATTTAATCTTCTTGGACCCGAAGGTGTGAATGACGAAAGTATTCAAGCATTCGGGGTGCAAGAGGATTAAATATCGGAATATCCGAAATTTTGATGGTTATGAATGGCAGCTTGCGCATTCATCTTCTTTTGCTAAGCACTGATACTTAGAAAAAGTAAACTTCCCCTCGATCCTGGTTTCCAACCAAGGAACTGGTCTTAGTTTCTGATTCAAACTTCCCCTCGATCCTGGTTTCCAACCAAGGAACTGGTCTAAGTTTCTGATTCAAACTTCCCCTCGATCCTGGTTTCCAACCAAGGAACTGGTCTCAGTTTCTGATTCAAACTTCCCCTCGATCCTGGTTTCCAACCAAGGAACTGGTATAAGTTTCTGAAATAAACTTCCCCTCGATCCTGGTTTCTAACCAAGGAACTGGTCTTAGTTTCTTTTGTCAATAAACTTTATTGACAAGGGACGCTATTCGTAGCGGTTTCCTCAAACTTCTCACCGAATTTTCCTGGAGAGATGCCATTTGACGGAAAAAGTTTTGATGTCAGACTTGCAAGGGAACCCAACGTCTGAGTTGTATAGTTGCACAAACTTCTCAGTTGAAGACGCCATTTTTCGATTCTACTGGGGAAAGTGAGTCTCTTGAGAAACTGCTTCGCTTGGGGATATGTATCATACTTTTCTCTGGATCTTCCCAGAGAAATGCCATATGATGGGATCCAATTTTGAGGTGCCGATGACCTTTTCATCAGCGGTTTTTCGGAGAAACACTGATGTACTACCGAACTTTGTTTAAGAGGCTTTCTCTGGGGATTTTCCTTAATCCGGGAAAGCGGGGATATCATCTTCAATGGCGAAGAGTGACATCTGTTGAAGGTTCTCTGATCTTTCAGAGGTTCAAGTTATCAAAGTGGCCAAGTGCTGACTTTGATCTAGAGATACACTGGTAGCGAGATTGTTCAGACGCGATACTTCCTGACGAGGAAAGAACTGACAAACTCGATTGAGAGGACGGTTATCACGACAGGATAAGACCGACTCAAGTGATAGTGATGCAATATGAAATGCGAACGCAAATAAAATGCATGAGGTACGTATGTATATGCTGACAAAATAGACGCGACATACAGACTAATAGATGAACACGACTGAATACTCGGCCATCGCGGGGCGAATAAGTACCATTGGTTCAAAATAGCAATTCCACCTTGCTTAGGAGAGATAGTCCCTGTTGGGAGCTATGTTGATCGGGCTTAGGAGATGAGAACTCGGCTGAGGGTGTCAGACGGAACAAGGTCTCTGACACAGTTGATCCTTCGTTCAGGCATACTGGCTTAGAAGGAGTACTTTGATTCTGCACTTTGAGGCTCGCACGCCTTTGGAGACGCAACTGACGTTCTTTCGATGTCCACAGTCAAAAGAAATGCCATCTTTAATTTAAAAGCAGAAAAAGTTTTAACAAGTAAATTCATTTTGTTTCATTTCAAGAATCGCTGATTAAGTTAAACAACGTCGTTCTGTAAAGCTAAAATAAGTAAGAATTACAAACAAAAGCACAAGGGCTCAAATTTTATTGATAAGATGGAGATCAGCCAAACGCGTGATTCCAAAGAGTATCTACGAATTTAGAAAATGGTAATTTACAGGGAAAAGGGTTACGTTGAAACATAACGACCACTATCCTTCTACCAACTTTGAATTCTGGACATCTTGAGCTTCTGTCGAAGATGACCTTGACTGGAGCTTTCCTCCGATGGATGATGTAACTGTTGCTGAGGGACTTGCCTCTGTTGAACATAGTTACTTGCCATTATCCCTAATTTTTTCCTGGATTGTACTATGATGTTTCCAATCCACCTAGATGATTTTTTTTCCATGTCTCTAACTTTTGCCTGGACCGCCCTTTCGGGTTTTCAGTCCACCGAGACATTTTATATATTTTTTTAGGCGAAGTATTTCTTGACTACATCAACATTCGTGGGGTAGGCAAATTCCTCTCCGTCCATGGTTGCAAGTCTCAAGGCGCCGCCTGAGAAAGCTTTCGTGACCACATAAGGGCCATCATAATTTGGGGTCCATTTGCCCCGAGTATCAGTGAGAAATGATTGTATCTTCTTGAGCACGAGGTATCCTTTTCTGAAGACACGATGTCTGGCCTTTTTGTCAAATGCCTTCTTCATTCTTTGCTGATACAACTGACCGTGGCATAGTGCCGTGATTCGCTTCTCTTCGATCAGATTGAGTTCGTCGTGTCGACTTTGACACCACTCAGCTTCGGTGAGCTTGGCTTCCATCAATACTCGGATTGACGGGATCTCTACTTCTATGGGGAGCACTGCTTCCATGCCATACACTAGAGAGAAAGGGGTAGCCCCTGTTGACGTGCAGACAGATATTCGATAACCGTGAAGAGCAAAGGGTAGCATCTCGTGCCAATCTTTGTAGGTTACAACCATCTTTTGAACAATCTTCTTGATGTTCTTGTTAGCCGCTTCTACCGCTCCGTTCATCATGGGTCGGTAGGGAGATGAGTTATGGTGTTCGATCTTGAACTCTTGATAACGAGAAATCGTATCATATAAACACCGCATTTTTAGTCCATTTTCATAGTGCATTAATCCGTTTAACTCCCGATTGTTTCGAGTTTTTATGTTTTTCCACAGGTACAATGGTTCTCTACTCAAAAGTGTGCAAAAAGATCATATGAAGGAATTCAACATGAAAAGAATGAAGAATCCAACAATCTGCTGAAATCTGCAATTTTTGTAGCAGTGACGGTCGTAACAGATCTCTTACGACCGTAATACACTTCTAGCGCGTTACGACCGTCACACATGGCTTACGACCGTAACACGCGACTTATGGTGAAAAAATGCCCGTAACTGATCTCTTACGATCGTGACAAGCCCAATATTAGTTTTACGAAAAAGGTGAGGACGTGGCTAACGAAAGGTGGAGGAGTCTTCAGTGACTCCTGTTTTCTCTCAACCTCAACGACCAAAAGGAGCTGCCCAGTTTCCTGATTTCTCTCAACAAACGTCATGCTGAAGCCCACGAACCTTCTCCAACTGACAAACACAAATGCCTATAAATACCAAAGAATCAGAGGAAGAAGGGGACGGAGTTTTTGAGAGAATTTTTCTTGCGGAAGCTCTGCCGAACTTGCAACCTAAATTTCCAGTTTTATTTCAGTTCTTGAATTTTTGTTTTCTTTCATTTCCTGTTTTTTCCCTTTACCGTTAAATAGTAATTTCCAACATTAGGAAATTGCTATCGTAGCTAGGATTTATTTGTTTTAGCCTCAGAACTTGTTAAATTTCAATTCCAAGAGTTCCAAACTTGCCATCATCTGTGGAAGAGGGAGCTTGAGGAATAGTGCATTGTATCAGGTTTTGAACCGTATTAATATAACTGTCATTTGTTTTATGATAAATTATTGTTATTTAATTACTATGAGTATTCTACTGCATCTAGATTATATCGTTTGTTTGTCTGTGTTGATGAGTATGTCTAGCTAATTTTCTAGAGTCGGTATGTATAAGAGTAACTGAACGGGTTAAAATTGATCCTAAGCTAAAATCCTAAATAACTTAATTTTCTGGCTGTGACTTTTTATTATGAAACCAAGCTTTTTGTTACGAGAGTAAGAAAAGTAGAATAGGTTAGGATCGAGACCACGAGAGTGTGAGGTTTTAAACCGGATAGCTAAAGTTAGGCATTTGATTTAAATACAGCGAGAGCGCTTTAAAATGAATTAGACTTTATTAAGTTTTCAAAGAGTATTTTCTAAACACTTATGGGCTAGCGAGAGCAGGCATAGGGCTTTGGGAGTATAATCTAATACAAGACCACGAGAGTGTGAGTTGAGGGTTTTTAAACTGATAATTTCTACAGAATAACTTAAGTGAGATATTTTCATATGCTTAGTTTCGATTAAATTCGCATAGGTTCACTATACTACATACCGACTGCTTTATTAATATTTCTTAATCCAATTTAGTTTCCCGCTTTAATTCTTTAGAAATTAAAACTGTGACATTATTCGCCTTAGCTAAACATAGTAACTATAGGTAGCACTAGATTGATTATCAAGTCCTTGTGGGTTCGATATCTTTTTAAAAACTACGCGATAGGACTGTGCACTTGCAGTCAGAATCTATAGACGTACTAAGTTCGCGATCAAGTTTTTGGCGCCGTTGCCGGGGACTTCGATTTAGTCAATAGTGCAATTCCATTGTTGCGCCGTATAGACTAAGGCACCAACAATATTTCCCTTTTCATTTGTCGATTGTATGCCAAGTACCCGCTCTCAAGGCAACATCTTGCAACCACCAATCGACGAATCAGAACGTTTCTTACATTTAAGACACAGAATAGTAGAATATCAACGCAAGCATAACATTCCCGATCTTCTTGCCTATCCTCCTGAATCAGTAAATAAACAAGACATGGCAGACGGACCTCAGGAAAGACCGCTAAAGTATTACGCTACTCCGTCTCAACAGGAGCCTCATTCTAGCATTGTTGCACCCGCTATCAACCGAAACGATTTCGAGTTGAAACCTTCATTGCTGTCAGCCGTACAACAACACCAATTTTCTGGAAATCCGACGGACGATCCTAATGAACACTTGACCAAGTTTGTGCAGTATGCTGACACAGTGAAAGCAAATGGTGTGACTCCAGACGCGATAAGACTACGTCTTTTTCCTTTCTCTCTAAGAGATAGAGCTTGGGCTTGGTTGCAATCCTTGCCATCCAACTCTGTTACTACGTGGGAAGAGTTAAAGAACGTTTTCTTAGCAATATATTTTCCACCGAGTAAAACCGCTATGCTAAGGGCTCAAATCAACGGATTTAGACAAAAAGATTCAGAATCTCTCTACGAAGCGTGGGAGAGATACAAAGACATGATGAGACTTTGTCCACATCACGGTCTTGAAAACTGGGTAACCATTCATACCTTCTACAATGGGCTTATATACAACACCAGATTGACAATAGACGCTGCCGCGGGCGGTGCACTTATGGACAAGCCATATAATGAAGCCTATACCCTCATTGAAAATATGGCTCAAAACCATTGTCAATGGGGAGGTGAGAGAACTGCTGTGGAGAAACCCCAGACGAAAGGCAGAATGTATGACGTAAGCAGCCTAGATCACGTCCACGCGAAGGTAGATGCCCTTGCCCAAAAGATTGATAACTTGACCATAACACCTCCAGCCACCGTGGCTGCTGTAAGCCCAAATTGCGAAATATGCGGAACTCCAGGACACACTGCCCCAGAATGTCAAATTTTAGCTGGAATAACCACAGACCAGGTGAATTATGCTCAAGGAAATCCGTACTCAAATACCTATAACCCAGGCTGGAAAAATCATCCGAACTTTTCCTATAAGAACAATAATGCCCTGTATGCACCTAACCAAGCACCTGCTGTACCACCGGGATATCAAAAGCCAGCCACAGCCGCTCCTAACGTTCCTAGGAAGTCCAACCTTGAACTAATGATGGAAAACTTTATAGCCACCCAGGCTCAAACAAACAAAGACTTCCTAAATCAAAACATACACACTAGTGAGCAAATTAAGCAATTAGCGAACAAAGTAGACGCTTTAGCCACCCACAACAAAATGCTTGAAACGCAAATTTCGCAAGTGGCACAACAGCAAGCACCTACTGCTGCTCCTGCAGGAACATTTCCTGGACAGCCACAACCTAACCCGAAAGGACATGCAAATGCCGTTATATTGAGGAGTGGTAAAGAACTAGAAGGACCCGTTGATCCAAGATTTCAAAATCCGCCCATGTACCAAAAGCCTAATACTGAGAAGGAGAATGAATCCAAGGAAAAGGAAGATAATGACCAAGAGACCGTGGAGAAGCCTTATGTGCCTCCACCACCATATAAACCACCGATTCCGTATCCTCAAAGATTTGCAAATTCTAAAACTGCAGGGCAATTTAAGAAATTTGTTGAACTTCTGAAACAATTAAACATAACAATACCTTTTACAGAAGCCATCACTCAGATGCCCTCATATGCTAAGTTCCTTAAAGAAATTCTATCTAATAAGAAAAAGATTGAGGATAACGAAACAGTTACACTTACTGCTGAGTGTAGCGTAATAATCCAAAACAACATGCCTCCTAAGCTGAAAGACCCAGGTAGTTTCTCCATACCCTGTGTAATTGGAAAGTTCGTCATAGACAAAGCCCTATACGACTTAGGTGCCAGTATCAGTGTAATGCCTTTATCCATATGCAAGAAGCTTGATATGGGAGAATTAAGACCAACTAAGATGTCTGTTCAATTAGCTGACCGATCTGTTAAATATCCCGTTGGTATACTGGAGAATGTTCCGGTTCGAATCGGACAATTCTATATTCCTACCGATTTCATAATCATGGACATTAAAGAAAACTCCACTACGCCTATCATATTAGGAAGACCATTCTTAGCTACCGCCGGAGCCATTATAGACGTAAAGAGAGGTAAGCTAACCTTTGAAGTCGGGGAAGAAAAAGTTGAATTTATCCTGACACAATTCCTACAAGCACCAGCTATAGAGGACACATGTTACCTATTAGATGTCATAGATGAGTGCGTAAGAGAAATGGAAATGGAACCGACCATATACTCAGATATTATAAAAATTCCAATACCTCCGATTTTTGAAAATGATAATTGGCGTGAACCATACCAAGATGATAGCCTAAGCGAATGTTTAGCACTTACACCCGATCATCTTCCTCGCCCAAAGAAACCAGCTATAGAACTGAAAACACTACCCGATAGTTTAAGGTACGAATTCTTAGACACAGAACTCGAACGACCTGTAATAGTCAATGCAGACTTAGGACAACCCGAAACTAAGAAACTTTTAGATGTCTTAAGAAAGTATCCAACTGCGTTAGGCTACAACATCGCTGACCTTAAAGGAATAAGTCCTTCTATCTGTATGCATCGCATAATGCTAGAGGAAGACTGTAAGACCTCTAGAGAACACCAGAGAAGGATTAATCCAATCTTAAGTACTGTGGTTAAGGATGAAGTGAAAAAGCTCTTAGACGCGGGAATTATATACCCGATATCAGACAGTAAATGGGTTAGCCCAGTACATGTCGTACCTAAGAAAGGAGGTGTTACAGTTGTTAAGAACTCAAAAGGTGAATTTATAACACAAAGAGTCGTAACAGGAAGTAGAATGTGTATCGATTATAGAAAATTGAACAAAGCTACTCGTAAAGATCATTTTCCATTACCATTTATTGACCAAATGTTGGAACGATTGGCAAAACATTCTTACTTCAGCTATTTAGACGGATATTCAGGATTCTTCCAAATCCCTATTCATCCTGATGAGCAAGAAAAGACAACTTTCACATGTCCCTATGGTACATTTGCCTACCGACGAATGCCGTTTGGATTATGTAACGCTCCCGCAACATTCCAAAGATGCATGATGTCAATTTTCGCTGATTTTATAGACGACATTATGAAAGTGTTTATGGACGATTTTTCTGTTTGTGGGCAGAGTTTTGAAGGATGTCTATCGAACCTAGAAATGGTACTTGAAAGATGTGTAAAAGTCAATCTCGTATTAAACTGGGAGAAATGTCATTTTATGGTAAATCAAGGAATCGTACTTGGACACGTAGTATCTGATAGAGGGATTGAAGTTGATAAAGCAAAGATAGAGATTATAGAAAATCTCCAACCTCCAAAATCCGTACGAGAAATAAGAAGTTTCTTAGGACACACCGGTTTCTACCGACGATTCATTAAAGATTTCTCGAAAATTACCAAACCTCTGACAGGTTTATTAATGAAAGACGCTGAATTTGTCTTCGATGAAAAATGCCTAAAGGCGTTTGAGCAATTAAAGACGGCTCTCGTTACCGCACCTATCATGCAACCACCTGATTGGAGATTACCATTTGAAATCATGTGTGATGCGAGTGACTATGCCGTAGGTGCAGTCTTAGGACAAAGAAAGGACAGAAAGCTCCATGCAATTTACTACGCAAGCAGAACCCTAGATCCTGCCCAGATGAACTACACCACCACTAAAAAGGAACTCCTGGCTGTCGTGTTCGCTTTGGATAAATTCCGTTCCTACTTGGTAGGAGCGAAAATCATTGTCTATACCGATCATGCCGCGATAAGATACCTATTAAGTAAGAAAGATGCCAAACCTAGACTTTTAAGATGGATCCTACTCTTACAAGAATTTGATCTAGAGATAAAGGATAAAAAGGGCACCGAGAATGTAGTCGCAGACCATTTATCAAGAATAGAAGGCATTAAGCCTGAGCAAGTGCCTATTAATGATGATTTCCCATATGAGCGACTGATAGCCCAATTGGAAAGCAATACGTCTGAATTAACCTTGGATGATACCAAACCAAAGGAATTAGTGGAAGAAATCCAAACGAATACAACATTACCATGGTTTGCCGACTTTGTTAACTACCTAGCTGCCGGGGTACTTCCACCAGATCTAACCTACCAACAAAAGAAAAAGTTCTTTCATGACCTTAAACAATATTATTGGGATGAGCCTTTGCTTTTTAAGAGAGGTGCCGATGGAATTTTCCGTCGATGTGTACCCGAAGATGAAATAGAAAACATAATCTCACATTGTCATTCTGCTCCTTATGGCGGACACGCAAGCACTTCAAAGACTTGCGCTAAGATCCTACAATCTGGCCTATTCTGGCCTAATCTATGGAAAGATGCCCATATCGCGATATTAAACTGCGACCGGTGCCAACGCACGGGTAACATCTCTAGACGCGATGAAATGCCACAAAAGGGTATTTTAGAAGTGGAAGTCTATGATGTGTGGGGGATTGACTTCATGGGGCCATTCCCATCTTCTTTTGGTAATAAGTATATACTCGTTGCTGTTGATTACGTTTCAAAATGGATCGAGGCTGTAGCTTCTCCAACAAATGACACACGAGTAGTAATCAAGCTTTTCAAGAACATAATCTTCCCTAGATTCGGTGTGCCCAGACTTGTCATCAGTGACGGAGGCTCCCATTTTATATCTAAGATATTTGAAAAACTTCTGCTGAAGTATGGAGTCCGACACCGTGTAGTAACACCGTATCATCCACAAACAAGTGGACAAGTCGAAGTCTCGAATAGAGAAATCAAACAAATCTTAGAAAAGACTGTTGCAACCTCTAGAAAAGACTGGTCGTCAAAATTACACGAAGCTATGTGGGCATTTAGGACAGCTTATAAAACCCCAATAGGAACCACACCTTTTAAGTTAGTCTACGGAAAATCATGCCATCTCCCTGTAGAATTAGAACACAAAGCCTACTGGGCCATTAAGACCCTCAACTTAGACCATAATGCCGCAGGTGAGAAACGAATCTTAGACATTCACGAACTTGAAGAACTTCGACTAGACGCATACGAGAATGCTAGGATATATAAAGAAAGAACTAAAAAATGGCATGACAAACGAATTTCCCGTAAATAATTTAATGAAGGCGACGTAGTGCTCCTGTTTAACTCACGCCTTAAACTCTTTCCAGGAAAACTTAGATCTAGGTGGTCAAGACCCTTCATAATAAGTAAAGTTTTCCCAAGTGGTGCCATAGAAATAAAAAGTAGATCTAGCCAACCATTTATAGTAAACGGACAGCGTTTAAAACATTATCACTGCGTAGAGAATAGAGATTACTCAGCTAGTCTAAAGCTCCTACAGCTGCCCGTTCACTCTAAAAACTGATATTGCACTAGAGCTATGTCAGGCTTAAGACGTTAAAAACAGCGCTTGGTGGGAGGCAACCCACGTATTTTAAAAAAAAAACCCGAACTTTAATGTTTTATTTTCTTTCTATTTTATTTTAGTTTATTTTAATTGATTTTCTTTTAGTTCTTGTTTAGTTCTTACTTTTTATCGCATTTTTGTTTTTCTCTCCTTCTCCCCATTTCTTGATGCCATAATTAACATGTTCGTCACTAACTTTGCATGATTCTCTACTTACTTACAGGCTAACTTAGCTTAGTTAGTAACTAACTTTCAAGATGCAACAAGTAGATTACATGAACATTGTTTTCAGAGGAAGAGCTCAGAGGAGGAGATTTGAGATGTTAGCTCAGAGAGATATGGCTTTGACTATTTACTATGATGGACCTACCATGGCTGAGTTAGGCATCAGAGACAGCATCATGTTTCTGTTTAGCCAGCTGGGGTGGGAGACTGCTTCTATCAGACGAAGGTTTACTTCTTATCGTAGGCTGACACTTGAGTTCCTTAGCTCCCTTACTCACATACCTAACCATGGTTACAGATTCCATAGAGGGCTGGTTACTTTTAGACTGTTTGATAATGACTATACCTATAACCATAGAGAACTTGCGGAACTCCTAGGATTTCCTAGTGGACCTGATGTGATTACCGCATACCAAGACGAATTGCTCCTTGACCTTGACTTGAACTACTTTTGGGGTAACATAATCGGTAATTATAATCCCGAACCCTTTGGCATGTTTTCTGAGAATATCCACAACCCAGCCATCCGGTATTTTCACAAAATCCTAGCCCATACCATTTTCGGTAAGGAAGAAAATGACACCTCTGTATCCAGAAATGAGCTTTACATTCTGTATTGAGCTTCACAGGGCCGCCCAGTAAATGCTGCTACCTTTATGATAACTAATTTTATGAGTCTTGTACTGGATGCTCGCGCCCCTATCATAGTAAAAGGACTAGTCACCATGATAGCAAATGCCATAGGACTAAGGAAACCTCTGATCAGGTTTAACCCTCTTGGTACCTTCAGACCTATGAACCTTAACTTCTGCTTTAACCGCCAAATCATAGGGAACCTCGGACCAGATACCTTTGACTACCTAATTAATAATGAGGTCGTCCGTATTTTCACTTTACCCAACCATGAGCGCACAAGTGTCCATAACAGAAACAATTGGTTTTATGACTTGACCGACCCACCTCATGCTCCACCATCACCACCTGATACACCACAGATTTATGAATTTGATGCAGACTATATTTCTGATGCTGAGTCTCATACTCCTACTATAGCTACTGTAGCTCCTATAGCTCCTCCTCCACCAATTGACTTCACCACTGCCATAACAGCCTTGGAGAACCGAGTGACTGATCTTCAAACAGAATTCACCACTATTCGCACTGAATTTCATGGATTTATGGATATGGCGGTAGAACAGTTGGATCATTTTCATCAGCAACTATTTTCTAGAGGACTAGCTAATAATCCAAATCAAAGTGGCTAAGAGAGCATATTTTATTTTTCTTTCTGTTTTCTGTTTCTAGGAAGTTTCCCTCTTTGCAATTTAAAATTACATTAGTCAGTTCAATTTATTTCTGCAAAAACTTCACTTTCTGCAATTTTCAATTTATGTTCCAGAACAAGTATTCAATTTAATGCAATTTCATTTAGTTTTATTTACAAGTTTCGTTTAATTTAGTGCACATTACAGCAAATTCCATTTGCTGCATGTTTATTCCTTTTTTGCTCTTTCAGTACTATTATTAAAATTCTAAAACTGATATTTCTAAATTTCAATTTTTGATTGTTGGTTTTATAATGATTGGGATGTGTATTTACCTTATCTGATATTGTGTAATGTTGCAAAGCTGTGTTGGAATTAAGTTGAAGCGATCATGAAATTCAAAATTTTGTTGTTGTTACGGTCGTAATAGACCCCTGACGATCGTAAGACGCTCTTACCCGTGTTACGGTCGTAACCCATACGTGACGATCGTCACGCCCTTTCTGAACCACACACACTCTGTAATTACAGAGGCGTTTCCTCTATTTCCTCCCCCCCAAATTTTCTTCTCCCACGACCGTCCAACCTCCACACCTATTTTCTTTAACAGCCATTTCTCACCAATTAATTCCCATAACTTCACTCCATTACCCCATTCACATTCAAACTTCCCACGTTCTTTTCCTCATCTATATATTCAACCCATTTCCTCATATATCTCCACATCTCTCAAACCCAAACCTTTCAATCTCAAAACCTATTGCATGCTATGGCCGACAACCAACAACAAATACCTAACCTCATTTTCAGAGATGGAAACCAAGGAGAAACTCAAAGAACCGAGTAATAGAAATTCCAAAGCCGCGGTCTCCAACCGACTCGGTATGTCGACCATGACTGCCTGAGGACATTGGAACTGTTTGAGAGTGTCCAACATCTTCTGCAAAGCGTCAACTTATGGCGTCTGTGCAGCCAGCCGCAACCTATTTACGAAGCCCTCACGTTGGAGTTCCTGAGTTCATTTGTTTACATCACTCCATCAGGGTCTACCAGCCAACTCACTGGCGTGGCCACATTCCGTATGTTTGGCGTAGAGTATCAGTACACACAAAATGATATCGCACATTTGCTTGGTTTCAGTTACGGTGAGGGAGTTCATCACCGTGTGCCCGATAATTTCAATGAGGAGGCCTTTAATTTATGGCATAGATTGTCCAACAATCGTGCAGCATCATTCGAGAGCTTCAACGCCACTCTCATTCATAACCCCTCCATCCGGTATTTCCACCGCATCCTGTGCAACACTATTTTTGCCAGAGATAGCAACCACAAGCTCAATTCCAAGGAGCTTTTCTTCCTACATTGTGCATTGACCGGCCAACAAATAAACGCCGCTCCGTTTCTCTTGGCTCATATTCACTCCGTTTGCACAAGAGGTCGCCAACCCTTCTATTTCAGAGGGATTCTCACTTCTATTGCCTTAAGTTTGAATCTTGGTACCAAACTCACTGATGTGCCTTCTATAGCACCGACTTTGCTTACCCTGGACCACTGCAAGTTTGCCCACCTCATCCATGAGCGAGAAGATGGTAAATTCAATCCGGTAATCCGAGGTGTCATTTATCATAACATTATTTTGCCTTGTAGGTACCGAATTGATCCGCAAAACCCTGCCAATTGGCTATTTGATCCAGCAGCTCCCGAGGGCCACATTCCTATTCACGAAGAACAGCCTAATGCCACCGTGGACGAGATAGAGGAAGAGATGGCCCGTACTGACCCCGTTCACGACATACCCGGGACTTCATCCAGGCAGCCTCCAGCCGATGTCACTCTTGATCCACCAACAGAACCAACTCATCGCTGCACTTGAAAGGAAGCAACAAGAACAATATGATAGCCTCGTTGCACAAAATGTTTAGATCTTAAGAAAGCAATAGGCGATGGACGAGAAGCTCGCAGAAGCTTTAAGTGAGATAGGCACCTTGAGAGCGGAAGTCAGCACTCTTAGCG
Organism: Lathyrus tuberosus; assembly: GCA_022829125.1. Classification (NCBI taxonomy): domain Eukaryota; kingdom Viridiplantae; phylum Streptophyta; class Magnoliopsida; order Fabales; family Fabaceae; genus Lathyrus; species Lathyrus tuberosus. The sequence continues at coordinate 6,295,863 of JALAZF010000191.1, forward strand.
TCCTTGACTCCGACAGCGAAGCCACACCTACTAGACGTGCACGCACCAGGAGCAGAGGACGCAGTCATCAGTAGGCTAGTTTTATTTTAGATTGTATTTTCCCTTTCGTTTTGTTTTTATATTGTATTTCCTGCCATTATATCACAACATTGAGGACAATGTCTGATATAGTGTGGGCGACGTACTTTTCCTTTCCTTGTATTTCCCTTCCGCATTTTCACTTAAGCATGAGTTTCTATATGATATCTTTCATTTCCAACTTCCCCAGTTTTATTTAGCCATACTGAAAATTTTTTCTCTATCTTCGCATAACTCGACATATCTACCTTAATGGAATCTTAGGTAGGAAGCCGAGAAAGATTCAACAAGATCGATACAGTTATGACACCTTTGACTTCTTACTTACGCGATCCGTTTCGATAACTGTTATACCTATATCTTACGTTTCAGTTCTAGAGTAACCCCCAGTAGTTTATACTAGCAGTCAGCACCGTCTAGACACAAAACACGTGGGGAGCCGATGAATATAAGTGTTTGATGCCTAATCAATGAAATATCCTTCTTATCTCGCTGCTAAGAAAGAAAAAAAATTTGCACCAAAATTATACGGTCGCATACAAGAGATGAGCAAATAATGAAGGAATCCATTGTTGGTTGGTTCAGAGGCATCTGGTTCTGAACTCGGTAGGGCGTGCTACTGCTCGATCCCCCACAACCTCCGATTTGGATAATATGTAAAGGGTTGCCACACGCTTGTACCAGACCCTGTGCTAAAAAGGATCAAAGTCACTAACCGGCTACTCCACTACGTGCGTGAAAAGACAAAGGGCTTAATGTGATTGCACTAGAACGAAACTAGGTGAAATAAGGACAAGAGACTCTAGGCAGAATTATAACAGATATATTGAACAACTTGTTTAAAATGGAAGTCCACGACTTAGCTTGTTGCTTGTGTCATTAGTGTATCGTTAGTGTTCTACTTAAGTATCGGTCGAACTAACAAATGATTCCCCGTAATTGTATCGAAAACCTAAGATATGTCATGCATGTGCGTCTGATAAAACTTGTCCGATTTCCTAATTGATTATTTGCTTGAGGACAAGCAAAAGTTTAAGTATGGGGGAGTTTGATAACGAGAAATCGTATCATATAAACACCGCATTTTTAGTCCATTTTCATAGTGCATTAATCCGTTTAACTCCCGATTGTTTCGAGTTTTTATGTTTTTCCACAGGTACAATGGTTCTCTACTCAAAAGTGTGCAAAAAGATCATATGAAGGAATTCAACATGAAAAGAATGAAGAATCCAACAATCTGCTGAAATCTGCAATTTTTGTAGCCGTGACGGTCGTAACAGATCTCTTACGACCGTAATACACTTCTAGCGCGTTACGACCGTCACACATGGCTTATGACCGTAACACGCGACTTATGGTGAAAAAATGCCCGTAACTGATCTCTTACGATCGTTTTTGAGAGAATTTTTCTTGCGGAAGCTCTGCCGAACTTGCAACCTAAATTTCCAGTTTTATTTCAGTTCTTGAATTTTTGTTTTCTTTCATTTCCTGTTTTTTCCCTTTACCGTTAAATAGTAATTTCCAACATTAGGAAATTGCTATCGTAGCTAGGATTTATTTGTTTTAGCCTCAGAACTTGTTAAATTTCAATTCCAAGAGTTCCAAACTTGCCATCATCTGTGGAAGAGGGAGCTTGAGGAATAGTGCATTGTATCAGGTTTTGAACCGTATTAATATAACTGTCATTTTTTTTATGATAAATTATTTTTATTTAATTACTATGAGTATTCTACTGCATCTAGATTATATCGTTTGTTTGTCTGTGTTGATGAGTATGTCTAGCTAATTTTCTAGAGTCGGTATGTATAAGAGTAACTGAACGGGTTAAAATCGATCCTAAGCTAAAATCCTAAATAACTTAATTTTCTGGCTGTGACTTTTTATTATGAAACCAAGCTTTTTGTTACGAGAGTAAGAAAAGTAGAATAGGTTAGGATCGAGACCACGAGAGTGTGAGGTTTTAAACCGGATAGCTAAAGTTAGGCATTTGATTTAAATACAGCGAGAGCACTTTAAAATGAATTAGACTTTATTAAGTTTTCAAAGAGTATTTTTCAAAACACTTATGGGCTAGCGAGAGCAGACATAGGGCTTTGGGAGTATAATCTAATACAAGACCACGAGAGTGTGAGTTGAGGGTTTTTAAACTGATAATTTCTACAGAATAACTTAAGTGAGATATTTTCATATGCTTAGTTTCGATTAAATTCGCATAGGTTCACTATACTACATACCGACTGCTTTATTAATATTTCTTAATCCAATTTAGTTTCCCGCTTTAATTCTTTAGAAATTAAAACTGTGACATTATTCGCCTTAGCTAAACATAGTAACTATAGGTAGCACTAGATTGATTATCAAGTCCTTGTGGGTTCGATATCTTTTTAAAAACTACGCGATAGGACTGTGCACTTGCAGTCAAAATCTATAGACGTACTAAGTTCGCGATCAACTCTGCTCACAACTCCTTCATCATCTTATTGTTCAAGTTAGATCCATTATCTGTAATGATCTGGCTTGGAACACCATAACGGCAGATGATATTTTTTTTGATAAATTGGACCACCACTTGTCGGGTAACATTAGCGTACGACGCTGCTTCGACCTACTTGGTGAAGTAATCAATGGCTACCAGAATGAACCGATGTCCGTTTGAAGCCTTAGGTTCAATCAAGCCAATCATGTCGATTCCCCATATGGAAAAAGGCCACGGGGAAGAGAGGACTTTGAGATGCGTTGGCGGTACATGAATTTTGTCAGAGTATATCTGACACTTATGACACCTCCTCATGTACTTGTAGCAGTCGGATTCCATGGTCAACCAGTAGTACCCGGTCTTTAGAATTTTTCTCGCCATTGTGTGTCCGTTGGCATGAGTGCCAAAGGATCCTTAATGAATTTCTTTTATCAGCATGTCTGCCTCTGGTCTGTCGACGCATCGGAGCAAGACCATGTCGAAGTTCCTCTTATAAAGAGTGTCACCGCTCAGGAAGAAGCTGCCAGCTAGCCTTATGAGGGTTTTCCTGTCTTTTCTGAGTGCCCCAGGTGGGTACTCTTGTTTCTGAAGGAAGCATTTGATATCGTGATACCAAGGTTTGTCATCTATGACTGCTTCAATCACGAAGATGTAGGCGGGCCATTCAAGACGCATAACATCAATCTTAGGTAGGTCATTCCACTGGCCTACGCTAATCATGGAAGAGAGAGTGTGTGGCACCTCAAAATTTGCCCTTGTTGTTTTTACCTAACTGGCTTATGTTTCTTTGCATTTCTTGCATTAGCATTTGTGCATAGCTTTGGTTCTTAGCATGGGATCAAGGTACTTGGTTTAACTCAAGGGAAGAAGAGGTTTTCAGGGTTTCAAGCAACAGTTCATATGTATTGTCCAAGGGGCTAAGAGGAGAGAACATTATTGATGCTATCAATTCTTGAACCACAAATGAGCCTTGAGCCACAAGGTGTCATAATTGGTCCATCATCTTATCACAAGATCAAGATTGGCAAGAGATTTCAGAGGGATCACACTCTACTAACCTGATTTCTTAAATTAGGGTTTTGGAGATTCTGAGATCTAACCCTCAAATGAGCAAGCTCTTTGATTGTTTATCATCTCCAAATGGCACTTATCATCATTGGTGGACATGACACACATCATACTCAGAGGAATTTGAATTTGGAGGATGTGCTGATTTCTCCTAACCAGAGGAGCCTAAATTAGGGTTTCCTATAGAATCAGTTTATTTCTGATTTTTAGGACAAGACTCGATCTCATGGTATTCCTCATGTCCTCAAGTGTCTAGGGATGGAAGATTGCCCATCAATTTGCTTCAGAAGGTTTTCAATTGATCAGAAATTTCAAAATTAGGAGAATTGGGAATAAAGTCAACTGTGCAGTGAAAAAGTAAACTCCTGACCTTTTGAAGTCAACATCATGATTCTCAGGTCAAATATGGTCCATGGACAAGATTTGATCAAGAAATGTTCAAGGATTCATGAAAAATCAAGAATGTGGAAGAAGTTGCTATTTTGGGAAAGTTCTAACATGAATTCAGCCATCTTCCAAGCCAATTTCCATCATGATAAAAGCTTCATTTCAATTTTCCTCAAACATGAAAGTTATAGAGCTTGTTCCAAGCTTTCCAACCATGTAAAGTTTGCCTCATTTGGATCATTTTTGAGAGAGTTATAGTGTCCTAAAGATGGAGATTTCAAGTTGCAATTACACAAAAAAAAAAACTTAGAATTTTTTCTAAGTTAAAAAAAAAAAAGGGCAGCTACAAGAGCATCTTTTCATGGCTAAATTTCTCTATGTTAAAGGCTTCCAAACACTTGGTTTTTGACACAAAAGTTATTCTACTATCTTTGAGCTTTCCAAATATACGAAATTCATCACAAATGGATCATTGTAGTGCAAGTTATAATGTTTCAAAAGTCAAGGATTCAAGTTGTTAAGTTGACAAGAACTTAGATTTTTTTTTCTGAGTTTACTTTGAACCAACTTCATGTACCAGTATTCAGGCCCCATTTTGGTTGATTTACAAGCTTCAATTGAATTTCCTTCACACATCAATGTTGTCCTCCATCTTGCCAACTTTTCAAAGAACCGTTGAGTGGCTCATTTGATCGAGAATAGACGGAGTAATCGAGCTCACAACTAGGCTGAGGTGAGGCATCACTTTGCAGGCAAGTTTGAACAAGTTTTCACATTGGGATGAGGATTTGTACACGCATATTTCGCACGTACCCGCCATTTTGTTCATGCTTGAATTGACCAGACAACATGCACACCCCATGCATTTTATTTTCACTTTTTAGCCAAAATTGCAAATAAAATTCACAACCAAACTTACTCCATTCTTGGTGCTCTCACGTGCCATTTCGTTCACACCCACTCACTTTCTTTTCATACCCCAAAAATCACTCCAAGCATTCACAACAACACCACTACCCGTACCTCACCCTCTCTCTCCCAATCTTTGCCAAAAAATTCCAAACAAACCATTCCACATTTTAGGCCCAAATAAACTCTCTTAACCCACCATATTTAAGGAGAGAAACCCTAGAATGAGAAAAGGGGAAGAAAAGCAGCAACTGGTAAGTTCAGAAAAAATTACACACTCTCTCACTTTTCTCTCATTCGAATCTGGCTTGCCTCAACTTTTCTTCATTCTGCTACTGGACTCACACTTCTTCAAGCTCAGGGAAGAGTTACAACTGGTTTTTGAGAAGCTTTAATCTTGTTTGAAGGAGCAACGGACTCTCTCCGTTAGGTAATCTCTCACGATCCCTCTCTCATTCTTAGATTTAAATGGTTTAGGGTATGATATATTGAGCATGCACTGCATCTGGAATGGCCTGAAATGATGGCTTTGCTTGTGTTTAAATCTAAGTTTTGTTTGAACGATTTGAGTTTCGTTGTTTTTACTTGGAACCCACATCTTTGAGCTATTCTTTCTCTTTGTTAGAGTGTGTGTTTTGAGATTGGAAGAATATCATGTTGATCTATGTTTCATGAGCTCCATTTTAGTGTTTTGTTTTGTGCGATTTGGTTAAGAATCAAGGTTGTTGTTGGAGTTTGAAGTTTGGTTAATCATGGCTGTATTTCTTTGCATGCTTCATTCGTTCCTGGTTTTCCTTCGTGGCTGCATGAAGGTGATGATTATGTGGCGAGATTCGGTTGGCTATGGTTACTTTTGTCCGTTAGTGATTTTTAAGTGGACCTGACCTATTGATAGAATGTTACATGTTTTTTTGTCCCTTTTTTTTTTCTTTTTTCTGTGCGTTTTTGTTTAAGAGACTGGTGGCATTTTGTTGGTGCATGGGCCCAACACTTTCATTTCCGCACCCTCTTGGTGCTGGACATTGCTTTTACAACCCCATGCACATCTCTTTTTTTATTTTATTTTCTCTTATTTGATGATTTCATTTTATTTTAAATACTTAAACACATTATAAAAATGCAAAAAAATATTTTCCTGGTCAATTGTTGAGTTGACTTAATTTTCATGAATTTTATTTTATTTTTAATTTCTTTTCAATATTTTATTTTAAATTAAATTGATAGTGTGTTTCCAATGATACCCCTCTCCTAGGGTTAGGAACTTTTGTGATCTTCACACACCATTTGAGGTCAATCTCTTGGACAATTTTAAGGAATAATGTGAGGGTGTTTTAAGGCTGATTTGATGATGGTTTGAGTTGCTTTAGGTGACTTTCCATTTGCTTTTCATGAGCCCTCGATTCTTGTTCGATTATGTGCACATCTTGACTTGTGGATCACTTTTAGACAAGCTCTTTAGCTCTTTTTGATCCAATATTTTTTCACATGTTACTTGACTGAGTTAGCTTCTGTTTGATCATTTTTTTGGGATTTTATTGATCCACTTTGCTATTTTTGGTTGAGTTTTGTTCGTGATGCAAGTTTGAATGAGGTATACTTTGACACATGATCTAGTTTGAGTGTATTTGCTTACTTGTAATGGAATGATGCTTGAGATGTTTTTATGGTATGATCATGTTCTGTTTGAGCTTACTTGTGGCTTTGGAATCATCTCTTTTAACTCATTTTCCTATTTGTTCTTGATTTTACAAAGTGTTGTTGTTTTGGACTTGAACTTTGTGGAATGTTCAACCTAATCTTGTGATTGCTTCTTTGCGTGATCCATTCATGTATGAAACCTTTTGTTTGATTTGTATGACATTCTAGAGGTTCTAACCCTCTTGGTTTAAGGTGCTCTATATGACATGTTCTCACTTTTTGCTTCACATGTTTCTTTGCTTGCTTGCATGAATAGTAAGTGTTTGCTTTGATTAATTTTGATACATGCTTTGGATGTGTTTCTTGATGATTAATCTTGTATGACTTGAATTTGATCTTGGCATGATGTTAATGTGTATGCTACTGCCCATTGAGTTCATTTCTTGGTTTTCATCTCACTTTATCCTCATGGTTTGAATTATGTGATGCATATCATTCCGTTTGCTTTGTAACTTCTTTGGTGCATCATGTTGCATAATGTGAACCTCTTTTGCATATGTGAATTTTTGATGATGATATGATGTGAGTTCTGGTCTTGTTTCATTTTCATCTTGTCTCTTTCATTTCACTTTGGTATGATATCCATGTGTGTTTAATTGTGCATTTAATTCAAGTGTGCTTGCATCCTTCCATGTTTACCTTTGCATGATTACTTGAGGTGATTTGCATTGATCTTTGAAACATGTTGATTGGATTGAGTTGGACATTTATGATATGATGTGCTTGCTGCCCCATCTTGTTTCTCATCTTATCCTTCTCTTTCTTCTTCTTCTCTTTCACTCTTTTTCACCCCATGAATCTCAAGACTTGATTAAGTCTTGGATTCCTTCCCCCTTAGAGCTACCTAGTCCAACTTAATTTTTGATTAAGCTTGGATTAGGATTAGCATTAGGTTAGGTGGTTGTTTCTTTCCTAAACCTCACTAACCCTAGGACATCCATGCATGATAACATTAGGACTCTTAGTATCCCCTTAGAGTTTCCTTGTGTCTTCTCTCTCCTCATCTCATAACTTCTTCAAAACAAGTAATAAGGGATAACGTGTATGGCGCTCGAGCCTTCTATGTGGGGAGTGGGGAACGAGGGGCTTCCTCTAGTTCTTCTAGGATACTTAGTGTACGTCCTGTTGGGGACGATGCGCGAAGTATTCGTTCCTACGTTCAAGACTTTGGTGGAATGCAAGTTATGAACTAACTTAAAACACTTCTGTCTAAAAAACGCAAAACAAACAATAACGTCTTTCCTTCGGGAATTCTTTTCTCATCTCACTCACTCTCGGCGTACGAACGTGCTTCTACTCGTTCTTGCAAGACGGTAACGCACTCGATTCAGCGAGCTGCAACACCTGAGCAAGAACGTTAGCCGTACCCTAAAAAACACAATCCACCCCTAGTGAGGGGAACTACGTCGCTCTAATTCTCACGTGCGAGCGAGATACGTAGGCAGGAGATCACGCGAGATCTCTCCGAGCACAACCTTTCTTTATCACCTCTTTGTCTCTTTTCGACCCGTAGGTCGAACTACGTTTGCTCTGATTCCTCTTTCTCGTTCGATTGAGGATACGTAGGCACGAGATGCGATATCTCGACGAGCAACCTTCCCCCCCTCAGTTCATGTCCGAACTACGTTGACTCTGACTTTCCCATTGCACTGAGGGAGTACGTAGGCCTAGGACTCCAAGGACGTCCTATCGAGTCACTTCTTCTATTTTCCCTACATTTGTTTCTTCGTTTCTCTCCGCTCTCGTTCTTTTCGCCGGTCCAGTAGCAGTGGAGTTCCAGATGACGAAACCCTTTGATGCACACAGCAAGCATGGATCCCATCGAGTACGATGGACGTGTTGGGTGCTAACACCTTCCCTTCGCGTAACCGACTCCCGTACCCGTTCTCTTGGTCGTGAGACCATGTTCTTTCCTTTCTTTCAGGTTTATGCAGTGTTTCCTTTCCCTCTCTTGGGATAAATACACTTTGCTGGCGACTCTGTGTCTTTTGCGCCACTCTCGCGTTTGTACCGTTGGATGCGAATCTTTCGGGAGCGACAGAGTGGCTAATGCATCAGCCATGTGATTCTCATCATGATGTATGTGATGAAAGTCAACTCTGTTGAAGAAGAGTAGCAACCTTCTTGCGTAGTCTTTGTAAGGAATTAGTCCTGATTGATATGTGTTCCAATCTCCTGTTATCTGATTGATAACCAAGGCTGAATCGCCGTATATGTCCAAGTTTTTGATCCTTAAATCAATCGCTTCTTCGAGACCCATAATACAAGCTTCGTATTCGGCCTCGTTGTTCGTACATTCGAACGTAAGTATAGCAGTGAAAGGAATGTGGGTACCCTGAGGGGTAACAATGATTGCCCCAATTCCGTTTCCGTAATGATTAACTGCTCCGTCAAAGATTAGTCCCCATTGGGAACCTGGTTCTGGCCCTTCACTGGGTAGCAGTTCATCGCAATCTTTCATTTTGAGATACATGACATCTTCGTCTGGGAAGTCAAACCCGATTAATTCCTGATCGTCAATCGGTTGATGAGCCAAATGATCGGCTAAAATGCTCCCCTTAACGGCTTTCTGAGCGTGGTACTCTATGTCATATTCTGATAGTAACATCTGCCAACGGGAAATCCTTCCCGTGAGAGCAGGTTTTTTGAAGACGTACTTGATTGGATCCATCTCGGAGACCAGCCAAGTAGTATGACGAATCCTGTACTGGCGCAGACGTTTGGCTGCCCAAGCCAAAGCGCAACAAGTTTTCTCAAGCATCGTGTACCGAGTTTCACAGTCGGTGAACTTCTTGCTCAGATAGTAGATGACACACTCTTTCCGTTTAGTTTCGTCTTGTTGGCCAAGTACACATCCCATTGAGTCCTCAAGGACTGTGAGATAAATAACCAGTGGTCTTCCTTCCACTGGTGGTGATAGAACCGGCGGATTCAACAGATATTCCTTAATACTGTCGAAGGCGGTTTGGCAATCTTCTGACCAAACGCAATCCTGGTTCTTTTTTAGTAATTTTAAAATCGGCGCATGTGTGGCGGTCATAAGGAATATGAATCTGGAGATGTAGTTCAAACGTCCCAGGAATCCTCTGACTTGTTTTTCAGTTTTCGGAGAAGGCATCTCTCGAATAGCCTTGACCTTGTCAGGATCAACCTCAATTCCTTTCTGGCTGACGATGAACCCTAGTAGTTTCCCCGAACGGACACCGAAGGTGCACTTGTTGGGATTCAAGCGGAGCTTGAATTTTCTTAGACGTTCGAACAATTTTGACAGGTGTTCAACGTGCTCCTCTTCTGTCTTTGATTTTGCAATCATATCATCGACATACACTTCGATTTCTTTGTGTATCATGTCATGAAACAGAGTAGTCATGGCCCTTTGATAGGTTGCCCCGACATTCTTCAAACCGAACGGCATCACCTTGTAACAAAAGGTACCCCATGGGGTAATGAACGAAGTTTTCTCCATGTATTTCGGCGCCATTTTGATCTGGTTATAGCCCGAGAATCCATCCATGAAGGAGAAAACTTTGAACTTTGATGTACTGTCTACCAGCATGTCAATGTGTGGTAAAGGAAAGTCGTCCTTTGGATTAGCCTTATTCAGATCTCTGTAGTCGACACACATTCTGACTTTTCCGTCCTTTTTAGGAACGGGTACGATGTTGGCTAACAATTGAGGATATTCAGATGTAGCGAGGAAACCCGCGTCAATCTGTTTTTGTACCTCTTCTTTGATTTTGATGGCCATGTCCGGGTGAGTGCGTCTCAACCTTTGCTTTACTGGCGGACATTCCGATCTCAACGGTAAGTGATGTTCCACGATGCTGGTATCCAACCCAGGCATGTCCTGATAGGACCAAGCGAACACATCGGGAAATTCTCTGAGAAGCTTTATCAAACTCTCTCTGGCAGTTGGACTGAGCAGTGCTCCAATCCTGATTTCTTTTCTCTCTTTTTCTGAACCCAAGTTTACCGTTTCCAACGACTCTTTGTGAGGTTCAATGAACCTTTCCTCTTGTCTGAGTAATCGGGAGATCTCTTCTTGAATTTCGTTGTCAACTTCTTCTTCAGCCCCAAATACCGGGAACTCAAAGTCGGGAGAAGGCATCGAATCGTATGTTTCAACGGGGTGTAAAACAAGCAATCTGCATGACATGATGATTCGTGTTTAGAAGAGATAGAGAAAATGCAAGTGTGTGCAGTGTTTTGATTTTACTGCTTGTTTTTATTATCGAATGTTTTTTAGGATTACCATTTTCCGAGAAAGCAAAAAAGAAAACAACAATTAATGCGGAAATTACAGAACGACGTTATTTTATTAATGAACAAGTCGAATCTTGAAACTACGGCCCTATAAAACAAAACTCTGTCGCTTCGGGCAAAGCGAAGAGGGAAATTTACAGAAAGCGAGCCCTATCAAAACATCCGTTTCACCTGGGCAGGGTGAAAGGCAAAAGATGGCAATTACTTTGATTGATGAACGACCTTCGGAACCTCGACGGCAACCCATTGGCGGCGAACTCCTCGGTGAATCACAAAGTCTGGCACCTTCCTTGATTTGTCTTCAGAAATAACGCTGATTTCTGGTGGAGCTGGATCATTGGAATCTGTCTCTCAGGCAGAGTTGTCGTAGGAGGATTCCTCAGTTGCATTTTGCATAGCATTGGTGCTCTCAGCCGTATCTCCCCATCCAGTTGGCTGGATATCTTCGAGTCTGATACGAGAGCTTTCGGGAGCGGTGTACTTGACCATATAGTCGTATTTTCCACTTGGTTCTCCCAAGATGTCCCAAACTTCTTTGGAACTGGAGGAGTCATCCCTCTCGATGACGTTGACCTCAGGAAAAGCGTAATTGATGAATTCAAGTCCTGCAAACGTTGCGAATTCATCTTCATGTCGAGTAGTTTCAGGATGACCTGAGTGTTGATCCCATGACATGGTGGGGACACATGTATTCTGTTCAATGACGGTCAGCTGATTTTCATCGTTCGGCTGACTCTCTTGCCCCAAGTCTCCTGGATAAGGTTGCCACATTGGCAGACCATCCATTGGGCCATAGTAATTGTAGTCAAAATTGTCTTTCATCGGAGTGTCTTCCTCTAATGAATTTGGTGGAGCACGGCATCCTTCCGGATCACAATCTCCATATATCATTTCGATGTCTGATCTGGGTATAAATCTCGGACTCTGTGCGGGATAGCAAAATGGAATTTGTGTTTCGTCCTGCGACACATAACCGTCCTTGTTAAGATAGGACTTCCATTCCTCATCTATGTCAAAGGGATCCTCTTCATTGATAGCATGGACTACTTGAGTCACTGGTTGGAGGAAACCTCCACTATGGAAGAAGTTCTGAATGGGATGAAGACTTTCATCGCTGGCAGATGTCTGGGTGTAGGTTGTAGAAAAACCAAGACCCTTCTTTGTTTTGTTATCAGTAGGAATGACAAGCTGTCCCCATCCTTTTGTATCGGTACTCTCGACCGCTTTGATAGCATTGTTGTATGAGGAAATCGACGTTCCTCCTTTGGATTGATTATCCTTGCTCACCGATAGTGCTTGGAACTGCGTCCCAATAACCTCTTCGGGTTCTATACCAGCACATGATGATAAGTTACTCACGAGCAAAGCCTGTTCCCCACAAACTGTGACAAGTTGATCGTTCTTGACGAACTTTAGCTTTTGGTGGAGAGTCGAAGTGACCGCTCCAGCCTGATGTATCCAAGGTCTTCCTAATAAACAACTGTATGTTGCCCGGATGTCCATGACTTGGAAAGTGACTTGGAAAGTATGAGGACCAATAGTTATGGGAAGATCAACTTCGCCGATAACTACTTTCCTGGATCCGTCGAATGCTTTGACGATGACCTCGCTGATTCTCATCGGAGGGCCTTTGAATGATAATTGCATCAAAGTAGACTTCGGCATAACATTCAGGGCTGACCCTGTGTCTACCAGTACGCTGGCTAACACATCGTCCTGGCAGTTAACTGTGATATTGGGCGCCATGTTATGACGGCGACCCTCTTCGGGTAATTCCTCATCACTAAATCCCAAATTGTTGCAGGAAGTGAGGTTAGAGACAATATTATCAAACTGTCTGATTGTTACATCCTGTTCCACAAAGGCTTGCTCTAAGACTTTCTGTAGAGCCTCTTTGTGCGCTTCTGAACTGAGTACCAGTGATAACACCGAGATCTTTGAAGGAGTCTGTAACAGTTGATCAACAATGTTGTATTCACTCCTCTGGATGAGCTTCAGCATCTCATCATCATTTTTTGAAAGGTCGGGATTACTGGATTGACCGACTGGTGGATTAGGAACTTCTGTCTGAAATTCCTTTTCTTTGTTGGACTCTCCAACTCCTCGGTTGAAGATTCTACCGCTCTGTGTTACACGACTGATGTCTGCAATATTCACGACGGAGGGTAATGGAATTTCCTTTCCATTTTCAACTGTTGTTGCACCGTATTTGTAAGGGATCGCCTTAGCTGATTCATACGGTAATGGTCCCGGCAGATAGATGACTATGGGAACCTTATGATTTTTCTAACCATCATAAGTGATCTCGATTCGTTCCCGGTTGGGAACTCTAGATTCATCAAGCAAAGGAATGATAGTAAAAACATCCCCAACTTGATCGGCAAGGTAGTTCGGCGACCAATCGATGGGTCCAGAACCTGGATATGGACGAATTTCTCCACGATCGACCTGACCCTGAAGAGCTGCTCTCACAAGGTAACACCCTTGGTTACTTTCTGAACAGACGCAACAACTGTCATAATTGTGTAGGGGCACCTGGCCACGCCCACTTTGAATACAATGTAACCTCACTAGGTTAGCTTCCATTGATCGGACATCCTGACTTTGACGCCGAGTGGGGTTTCTATTACTGATACTAATCTGCTGAGTATCTTCATCCATATAGATGGGCATCCACCAGTGATTTAACAAATGCTGAAGTGCCTCCTGGACAAGGGTACAACCTCGATCATTTTCGCAACCCGCTTTACAGCTTTGATAGTCGTGTGAGATCAGGAATCCGAGCCGGACCTGCTCAACATGTAACTCTACCAGGTTGGTATTCATCACACGAATATCGAAGATTTGAACCATGTTGATTTGATAGGGATTCCTATCATGGTAGTCTTGGATCCATCCAAGATCCATCTGACGCTGGAGGGCCTCTTGTATGAAAGAGCATCCCTGTTTGTTTACCGAGCACGTCAGACAAGAACTGTAATCGTGCCGTGGCAGATTATGATATTGGCTTTGCCTTGAGTTCATCGCCAACAAGTTGACATTCATCACACGGATGTCGTGGTTCTGAATGATGTTAGAATTCGTGTAGACCATGTTAACTCCACGAACTCGGTGCTCTTGGATCCATCCGAGATCCATCTGTTCCTGCAGAGCTGCTTGCACTACAGAACATCCTTCGTTGTCTTTAGAGCAGATATCACACTGGTGATAGTTATGAGGTGGCACATAGCCATATCCACTCTGTCTACAATGCATCTTGACCAGATTGGTCTTCAACAAGAGTACATCGTGAATTTGATAGACATTGTTAGTCTCTTTCTCAATCAGATTGACTGCAGTTTTCTCGTGTTGAGGCAGCGGGTTCGTGAGAACATTGGGATTCGTATCTTTGAAAGATAAGAGCCCACTCCTAACAAGCTTTTGCACGTCAGATTTGAAATTGAGGCAATTCTCTATGTTATGCCCCGATCCTCCTTGATGATAAGGGCATGTCTGATCCGCCTTAAACCAGAAAGGAAGATTTTCCTGTGCTGTAAGAGGAGACTTAGTCTGGATGTGCCCCTTAGCCAGTAGTAACGGAAATAGTTCTGCGTACGACACAGGTATAGGATCAAACCCTGATGGTCGTGTTGTACGGTTGTTATTATACTGAGGACGAGCCTGCTGAAGAGGCTGTTGTGTCCTTCGCTGATTAGGTTGGTTCTGCGCAACCTGAGGTTGATACGTAGGAACAGGCGTGGGGCCGATAGCAGGAGTTACCGCTGCTACTGGTTGATAATGACGCCTTTGCTTTCCGAGAGAGATATTCCCAATATCTTGCTCTTTTTTCTTAGGGAGAGCACTACCGTATTTTTTAGTACCGCTCGTTGATCCAGTGTCTTTTACCAAACGTCCTTCTCGGACGGCTTCCTCAAGACGTACACCCATACCGACCATTTCGGTGAAATCACTGGGCGCACTGGCGACCATTCGGCCATAGTAAAATGAGCTCAAGGTCTTTAAGAAGATCTTTGTCATCTCTTTTTCCTCAAGAGGTGGACAAATCTGAGCGGCAATTTCGCGCCATCTCTGGGCGTATTCCTTAAAGGTTTCTTTGTCCTTTTGAGACATCGAACTGAGTTGATCTCTATCGGGTGCCATGTCCAAATTGTATTTATAATGTTGAACGAAGGCTTTGCCAAGATCTCTGAATGTGCTGATCGAGGCACGGTTTAAACCCATGTACCATTTTAAGGCAGCACCGGTTAAACTATCCTGAAAGTAGTGAATCAGCAAGTCCTGATTTTCAGTCTAAGCTGACATCCATCGAGCGTACATTGTCAAGTGACTTGAGGGCAAGAGTTACCCTTGTATTTTTCAAAGTCGGGCACTTGGAACTTGTGCGGAACTTTCACATTGGGGACCAGACAAAGGTCTGCGGCGTCCTTTCCAAAAAGATCCTGACCGCGAATGGCTTGCAGTTCCTTCTGTATTTCCAAGAACTGTTCTTGGAATTCATCCATTCGGTCAAACATAGTTTCCTTCCTAGCAGAAGGTATTTGTGGAATCTGTCCTTCCAGGACAGTGTGCACCACAGGGGGTGGTACCGTAACTACGGTAGTAAATCTTGGCGTTTCCCGAAGTTTGTAACCTTCAGGAGTCTTCAGTATGCCTCTGGCATCTTCGCTTTCCCGAAGTTTGTAACCTTCGGGACCAACGGTATCTGTTGCGATTCCCTGATCTTCAACGATCGGCAGAACATATCCTTCCGGGATATAGTTCGCAGGCATGCCCCAGGGACGATCTTTCGGCATCTGATACCTAGGATCGAACTTCTCCACTATGGGCGCTGAGGTGATCTCCGAGATCACAGTCCTTTGTAGCTGAGCTTCTGCCATGGCTTGCATGTCGTTACGAAGCTTTCTCATATCCTCTCTCAGTGCGTCGATCTCTTCTCTCAACTCTCTGTTTTCTTCCTCAAGATCATCCATCTTTTTCTGACGATTAGCCCGAGTATTGTACGAGTGAGACAGTTTGACTCTAGAACCAAGACACAAACGTAAGATTCGTAGGTAAGGAGAATACGCGATGTGAGAATGATGAAAATGCAATGATTATATTAATTGTTTGTTGATTTAATCAAAATAAACTGCGACAATTAGATTGCAAATATCAAACAGTGGGGAAACCCCTTTTTATTGAAATTCCAAGGATTACATAAGTGGAAATACAATAGATTACAAGGTGCAGAAACAGAAACCTAAGCTAATGGGTCCCGATTCCTCTCTGAAGAGAAACCGGGAGCTGATTCTGGTATCTTCCTTTTCTTTGACCGGGGCGCTCGGGCCGTTGTCGGGTTGTCATTCCTTTGCTAGGTGAAAGGAGCGAGCAAATTCCTTTGGTCATCTTGATTCTCTACAGCATGTTGCTCTAAAATTTCAATCAGAGCATCTTTCTCTCTCAGTAGTTGCTGTATTTGGATACACTCTACGTTGAGGGTGCGGTACTTGTTCTTCCAAGACCTCCTCTCCTTTTGAACTTTGTTGAGAGTAACCTGAAGCTTTTCAGTTTCAGTCATGAAGTACATGACAGATTCCCTCGACGGAAGAATTTCGTAACGAGGATAAGGCATCTTTAGCTTGAGAGCTCTAGTTTGTACCCAATGGAGATAAGGCTCCACCGAGACACAGTCCGATTTTCCTAGAGACTCTCATCCTTTCTTATGAACGTGCTTCCACACATGCACTATTTCCATCTTCAGTGCCCTGTCGTTTTCTCCTTCCTTGAAGAAAAGACCTTCCAGATGAACACCCAGTGGGATGTGTCTCATCGGGTATCCAAATTGACGAAGAACCAATGTCGGATGGTAGTTGATTCCTCCTTTAGTTCCTATTAGGGGTACGTTGGGGAAGTTTCCACAATGATCAATGACCCTGATCCCATCATAAATCCTAATGCACTAATCTATATCAGAGTTGGTAAGAGACATGATCTTTTGCGACCAGCGTAAGACACTCTTGCAATCCCAAAAAGCAGCAGACTTAGGCAAATGGGAGATAAACCATTTGTAGAGCAAAGGTACACAGCATGTGATCTCCCCTCCGCTGTACAAATTTCCTAAGTGTACAGAATGATACGCATCCGCGAGCAAAGTTGGCACAGGGTTTCCAATGAGAAAAACCTTAATAGCGTTGATATCAGCGAAATTATTAATGTTGGGAAACAAAAATAATCCGTAGGTGAGTAAAACAAAGATGCTTTCAAAAGCAGTCCCGGTCCCTATACTAGCAAAGTACAGAGCTTTCTTTGTCAAGAACTGGGCTGGCAAACCTTGGATGCCACCCTTGGTAGTCAGGTGAGTCCTGACCTCAGACTCGTCCAAATGAATTGCTCTTGCAATGGTCTGATTCTTTGGAATTTCTTCCAGTCCAGAAAATGGAGCTCGATCAGTGATATGTAAATCCAACAGATGAGAATATTCCTCCAGCGTTGGTGCTAGCTGGTAATCCGGGAATGTGAAACAGTGATAAACTGGATCGTAGAACTGAACGAGCGCGTCCATGATTCCCTCAATCACATGGACTCTTAACAGTGGTAACAAACCACCGTGCTTGGCTCTGAAAGCCTCTGGGTTAGTGATCATCCTCGCTAACCTTCTCAAATCCTCTAGCTTTGGAACCTTAAAGGTATACTGGTGAGTTATCCTTCTACCGAAATCCATCGATGCAATCCTTTTCTCTGATATTTGCAATCACAGTCTTAGTTTAATTTGAAAAAACAGAGAGAGTAGAAGAGAAATTTTTTGAATGTTTTAATGTTTTTTAGATGAATGCATGAATGCAGCACATAAAAACATAGAAAAAACATGGGGTCAGAGGGTCGTTGTCATGAAGTCAAGGCTCTACCCATCCCCAAAGGTTTACTAAGGTGATTTTTGTACCTGTACTCATTATCATTAGCTCCTCCCAGGAAGGCAGACAACAAGCGGATCGCCAGCGAGTTGTGTGCAATCTTAGAGTAAGTGCTATTCACCGAGAATAGATCACCAGCCTCAAATGAGGGTAGTATCGCGTAACAACTATTTCCGATAGTTTTCGCACTACGAAAGGGTTTGGCTCCTCAGCTTCTCAGACTTAACAACCGGCCCATTGGCTAGAAGAGTGAATGGGTTGCGTTGGTCAGCCTCCACTGAGGTTGATGGTCGACCCCGTCACCATCACTTATCTTAAGTGTATACTCAATCTTTCCACATACGGCATCACCCGCATTCCCATTAGCAGAAAAATAAACACATATAGCAATTAGGAAAAACAGTATATATATTTGTCTTAAACATCCTAGACCTAATGAAGCTAAGGATCCTAAGTTCCTGACAGAAATGGGGTCCCTGGCGGAAGCCCCAATCTGTGGTATTTGTAACGCCCCATTTTCGACCATTTTATTTAATCGAGTCGATTTAATTATTTTGAGTATTATATTATTTTTATTTATGACTTTGGTGTAATAATATGTTGTTTTGTACTGTTATTATATTTTATCGCATTTTGGGATCGTTTGAGAGATAATTGAGAGTAAGGGTATTTTAGTCTTTTCCCTAATTATTTACTAAGTTAGTAAAGAAAAAGAGAAAGAAATAGAAATAGAGAGAATTAGAAAAGAAAGAAAAATAGTAAGAGAAAGAAAAGGAGAAGAAGAAAAGAGAAGGGGAAGAAGAGAAAAGAGAGAAAAAGAGGAAAAAGCTAAGAATCGAAGAAAAATAACTTCTAGGAATCGATTTAATCGGGTAAGGGTGTGAAATTCAATTATCTTATACATGTGTATGATTATGTATGTGTTTGTTTGTTGTTTTGTTGGATTATATGAAAAATATAACAAAACCCATTTTTGTAAAAAGTGTTGGAATTCGATTTAATTGTGTTGGAAATGATGTCTTTGTGTTCCTTGTTGTTGATACTTGATAGATATGTGTTGTTGTGAATCAAATTGGTATTTTTCTGGAATTAGATGATGAATTTGGGATGATTTTGGGTGGAAAACGCAGAACTCGTTTCTGCAGAATTTTTCTGGTTTTCTGCAGGTCATACGCGTATGGGGCATGTTCATACGCGTATGGACCTTGGCATTACACGTACCATGGGCGATCCATGGGGCAATACGCGTATGGGATGGTGTTTTGCTCGGCCCTCTGCCCATTTGCGTATGATACGCGTAGCATTGCTGGGCAATACGCGTATGGTTTTGGCCTTACGCGTATTGGAGTTAAAATGGGATTTTTGTGAAGGAAAATGGTTCTGCCCATACACGTATGGCCTTGGGCAATACGCGTATGGCATGGAGAGGAATTTGGGCAATACGCGTATGGCCTTGGGGAAATACGCGTATGGCCAGGAGATTGGTAAAATGTGATTTTTTTTTGAAATGTCGTTTCGTTTTCGTCCGTAACTTTTGTTCCGTTTATCTGATTTTGACATTCTTGGTGTCGTTGGAAAGGTATTGACTTGTACTTTATGATTATGATGTTTTGGAATTTGTTATCCGATTTAATTATGTCGGGAAATGTGAATAGTGTCGATTTTCGACTTTTGTAGTTATAAGTGTGCGTAATTGATGGGTATCATGTAATGTGCTTTGAATATGGATATCGTATGACTTGTATGATGTTATATGATGTGAATGCATGTGATGACATGTTGTGGTGATGAATTGTAGCCGAGAGGCAAATAAATGCAATGTGTTGTATTTGATTATATATGCATGTTTATGGTTGCATATATGTGTGAAAATGCATTGGTTGTCATGAGTTCTTGTGTGTCAAGCATCATGATATGCATTGTTGTAGCGTCCTGTGGGACGGCGGTTACGGTGGGGAATCAGCTATAACATCGTGTGCCTCGAAAATATGAAAGGTATGAATAGCCTGAGGACTTCAAGCGATGGTTATAGACGATCGTGTGCCTCTATTGGTAGGGGTGTGAGCGATCGGATCGTGTGCCCCTTGTGTGGTGGTGTGAGCGATCCATAAACACCGTGTGCCCCTTGTGTGGTGGTGTGAGCGGTGGGTGAACATCGTAGTCCCGACGGGGAGTTACAGTGATGTAACGAGCGATGGTTCCAGCAGAGTTCCTGAGTGAACTAGTGATGAGATATGAATCTCGGAGTCGGTACCCGCATTTGCATTTGCATAGAGAGTCGTTGTGTCGGTCTCTTTGCATCTGCATGAATTATGATTGCATTGGTTATATGTGGAAAATCATGATTTGGTTGATTATGTGTGAGACATTGTGATATGCATTTATGATAAATGTATTGGGCATGATTAATATGCAATTAGGGATGGAGACATTGTGTGATTGAGCTATGATAGCATTTGTGAATTGATGTGCATTCGTGTTAAATGTCTTGAATTATGAATGATATGTTTTGTATGTATAAACATATGCATGATGTGTGAATATGTGATTATGTGAATATAATCTGTATGTGCCTTATGTGTTGGCATGTGATAATTGTGGTGAGATTATGGAATATGTGTATTTTTATGTGGATATATATAATTATATGCATTTATACTATGGTTGTTTTTCTCACCCTTCTGCTCGTTTTATAATACTCTATGAGGAATTGCAGATTAGAGTTGCTGGAGGTCTTTTGTGAAGCTTATGTCTTCACCCTTTTGTCGGTCGGCTCTGATATGTGACACCGGGTAGTTAGGGAGGCCGTTTGTGTTTATTGTGTACTATGTATATGTATATATTTTGGTTTGTGCATGTACAACTTGGTGTATGACAAACTTTTTACATGATATATGTTTATATGTTAATCAGATTTTAGATTTTCCGCTTTAATTCTAATTTCTGAAAATGTGGGTGTAAGGAACGAAGTTTCCTCTGTTGATTGCTACCCCACTGTTGCATATCTTTATGGGCATGTGTTGTACGAATTGTTTGGTTTCAATTTGACGTGATTTCCCCGTCTATGCCATGTTTTTAAATATACTCTGACCAAATTTCGAATTTTCTTTTATTGCTTTAAATGCATGTTTATTTGGGGGTGTAGATTGGGGGCGTCACATTAAGTGGTATCAGAGCCAGTCCGTGTCAGTTGTGTCTGTCGCTTTGGGCGAGTTGCTATTGAGCGGCAGTTGTGTTCCGGTGAGTTGTTGGTTAACCATAGTTTCTGTATTTGGATGAACAGAATATGGCCCGAGCTGTGCAGGATGTACCAAATGTTATGGGTAATGATGAGTTCGGAAAGAATAAGCTGCCTATCTTCAAGGGAAGATATGATCTGGATGGTGCACAATTTTGGTTTGAGGAGCTTGAAAGAATCTTCCATGTGACGGATTGTGCTGAAGAGGATAAGGTGAGACTGGGTACTTACATGCTGGAAGAAGAAGCGGCTGATTGGTGGGTTAGTTTGCGCCAAGTGTTGGAAGTGGATGATGAAGAGGTTACTTGGGATTTATTTAGCCAATAGTTTCGGAGGAAGTATTATCCTGAGGGTGTGAAAGAAAAGAAAGAGATTGAGTTTTTGGAACTAAAACAAAGCAATATGTCTGTTGTAGAATACACAGCAAAGTTTGTGGAACTGGTGCAGTTTTATCCTCATTATCCGGAAGCGACTGCTGAATTTTCTCAGTGTGTGAAGTATGAGAACGGATTGCATCCGGAGATTAAACGGGAAATCGCTTATCAGAGGATTAGAAGGTTTTCTGATTTGGTGGACAGTTGTAGGAGTTACGAAGAGAATCATAAGGTGCGTTCTACTCCCTATGAGAATGTGAATGACATGAAAGGGAAACAACAGTCTCGTAGTGGGGGAGGAATGTCTAGTCCTCTGAGGTGTTACATTAAGTGTTACAAGTGTGGGGAAGTAGGACATCGTCAGATGGATTGTTGGAGGAATAAACTGAAATGTTCTAAGTGTGGAGGTTCGGGACATGTCGCAGCGGATTGTAGGAAAATTAATGTGCGATGTTTCAACTGTGATGAAACAGGTCATATCAGTACGGGGTGTACGAAACCGAAGGGAGCTCAGGCTGGTAGGAAAGTTGTTGCATTGGCAGGAGATAAGACTACTAGTGCGGATCGTTTAACTCAAGGTACTTGTTTATTAATAGTATGCCTTTAATTGCTATTATTGATATTGGGACGACTCATTCGTTTATTTCGTGTGAGTGTGAGAAGTGTTTGAATTTGTTGTTGTCTTCTTGGGGTAGTAAGATGGTTATCGATACTTCTACTTAGGGGTCGGTAATTACTTCTCTGGTTTGTTTAAATTGTTCTTTGACCGTTTGTGGTAAAGGCTTGGGATGGAATTAGTGTGTTTACAGTTGGAAGGATTATAATGAGACATGTGGGGGAGAAGCTGGTACTTCTCCGTATTGTTTCAGGTGTAGAGCGCTGGCTCAATGTGTTATGTATTGCAAGGTTATAAATGTGGTTTCTGGTTCAAGAAGGGATGCAGAAGTAAGGTTTACGTCAACTAAGGATTTGTGCCTTAAGTAGTTTTGTGCATAGGATGTAGTGGGTGCTATTATAGTTTGGTGGAGACGGTTTATGCCTCATCATGGTTGTCGGTTGTCTATTGACAAATTGAGGAACTGATCACCCTTAATCTCTTGTTGATAGCGGACGGGAATTATGTTGGATGGAATGGACGTGTCTTTCCGGCTTTGATAGTGGTGCGGAATGGATTACTTAAAATTTAAGGAAATGATTACGAATTATTTTGTCAAGTTGAGGCAGGCTTTATATCTGACGGTGATGCAGAATCAAGATTTTACTTGATGGTTGCAGATTGCGTTGTTGAATCGATGAGAATTCTTATATCAGAAGATGAGACGGATTAGAGGTTTGTGTATGTGGATTAAGTTGGAATGTCTCTGAGGGATAATGATTGGGTATTACTAAGGGTTGTTCTCAGAGAGTAGAGTGTGAACTTAATTGGACAACAGTGAATAGTCGAGGCTATATCTGCTAAGTGAGTAGTATGGGAACTTGCGGTTGTGTTTTGCATAGCTTAAGTTTTGAATTGTGACGAATTGCAAACGATTTGAAATTCTCTGATGGTATAGAGATTACAGAAATCTCGAGGAAACCTTAGGGGTGGATGTGATATATGAGAGTTCTTTTTTGGTTGGTGTAATACCCCAAATTTTGACCACTAAAGTTTCCCATCATTGTGCAAATCATCAGCACAATATGGATGAACCATCATGCCTCATCAATCTCCTCAAGGAATTGTTGAGCATTGACTGCAATCAGGATTTAGGGTTTCAAGCCCTCGCAGAGCCTTAGACAAAGGATTAATCAAGAAATGACTTGATCTTCAACTTGTCTAACCTCTCAAGCATCCACAATTGATCAAAAGGACTCCCACTTCAAGGATTAAGCACAAAGCTGCTCCCTTCTAGGTGGATCAAGTCTTCAGATCGACAGTGTCACCAAATTAGGGTTTTGATCGCCCAGGGCCTCCAGATGAAAAATTTCATCTGGGCACAAGCCAATGATCCAAAACATAACCTAATTTACTCCATGGAACCTCATGAACCCAAGCATCAAGTCAATTTTGCCTCAGGGGATGCATACATCAAAAATCAGGAATTAGGGTTTCTTGACCTAATTCACCCCTAAGTTGACTTTTGGGACAAACCATGAGCCAAGACCTCAAGACATGATTTGAGGGTCTCCAATATACTATATTGATCCATTTGGAACAATGGATTGATCCAAGAAGCTTGAGCAACAGGTTTCATTTTCATCTGCACCACAATTAGGGTTTCGCGAGAAAAGTCAACTGTAACTTTGACTTTTGACCTGGACATGCTCCCAAGCCCTAAGACTTGATTCAATATACCCTATGACACCCATGGAACATGTCCATCAAGTTTGATTTAGGTCAAGGACATGATTTCCTGAAGAATTGCACAGTTTGGAATTCATCTGACAAAAAGTCAACTATGCACAAAAAGTCAACTTTGACTTTTTGAGATTTTTCACCAAAATGGATTTTTAACCCTAAAATGATGTTAATGTATGATTTGAATCATCATTCATCAAGTAAAATCAAAGAAAGTGGGATAACTTGTAAAAGGGGTAACCATAACAACTTAGAAAAATTCTAAGTTAAAAAATAAAGTGGCTAGGGTACCAACTTTGGAGGACCATAACTCCTAAACCACAAGGCCAATTTTTTCCATCCAAAGCTTGATTTGTAGACCTCATTATCATCTACAAAAGCTTCAACTACAAGTCATTCCAATTCATTAAGGATTTTGAGTTATAGAGTGATCAAAGTGGCTGAAAAGTGAAAATGTCACTTTTTCCAACACTTAGTGAAATTTTCACTAAGTCAGAATTTGCCTTCACTTTTTGCCAAATGTAGGGGGATTTTTCACTTGGAATCAAAAGAGATCAAAACCAAACTTGTTCAAACAGTTGTTGTATCATGTAAGGGCTTTCCAAAATGGCCAAGAACATTGCCAAATTCAACCTACATCATGAGATACAACATTGGCAAGTTGCCTTGCTGAAATCTGTCAAAGCAAGGCAGAATTTGCATTTTGGCTCGATTTGCCAAAATCAGCCAATTTCAATTGCTCCAATCCACTTAGAGACCTCTGAGGATTGAATCCAAAGGGGACAATCACTGAGCCAAGCCTCCAATGTCCAAGGATCAAAGAATAGCATGTTGAACCTAGAATGGCCAAAATAGGGACAAGACTCCAAATTTGGATTTAAGCATTCAATGGAACCATCAAGGTGGCATGGACTGAGCCATTCTCATCTGAAACCAGTCAAGACTTATCCAAGACCAAGGGAACCACAGCCCTGTGCCCTAACCTCTAGTCAATGGCTAGAGGAGACTTGCATTGTCATTGGCCAACATTGAGGAAACACATGTTGCAGTTGCCATTCACTATTGCAGCCAAAACAAACTTGCTCTACTATAAATAGAGCTCATTTGTGTTCAGTTTAAGTACACCAAAGCCATCAAACAGATGCTTTCCTCAAAATCTCTTCTTTCACTCCAATTTTGCCTTCAAAGGCAAGTCACTATCGGGTTTTGAGTTTGAGAGCAATTCCAATCAAACCAATCACTCACACACCTAACATACATCATATAGAAGTGATCCAAACACTCACATAACATCTGGAACACAGATTTCACAAAATCACCAGCTGGTTGCTCAAGGTTTTAACCAAGTTGCAGCTGAGGTACCACAAATCATTCCAGCCAATTTCCATCAAGTCCAAGCATTCAAACACACTCCATAGGGTGTAGAGAAGCTGTTCAGATCATCACAACTCATCTGTAATGCCTCCAGCTTAGAAATCAATTTGCTCTTGCTGTCACGACTTGGAGGTAAGCACATACTTGGTCATCTTTCAATCTATGCATATTTCCTCGCACAATAATTTGGCCATATGTTCATAATCATGCATGGAATGTTTTCCCTCAATTAATTGCATTGTTTGAATCGTGTATCAAAAATCCTAGCCTTCATGCAGAAATTAGGGTTCTTGAGGTTTATTCGTGATTTCTTATTGTATGTTTAATTTAAATGAAATTAAAGTACATAGACATGATCGTGAGGTTGAGACGAGCATAATGATATGTGGATTGCATGTTATAATTATGTATTCATGGAGATTGGATAGAAAATGCAAATCTGAGAATCCCAGAACACGCGCGTGTTCTTCAGCTTGTTCTTGGCGCCATATTCCCAAATTTGAATATTTGAATTTTGTGATTTTGTTTAATTGAATCAAAAACTAATTTCTCTCTGAGTTTTAATGATTTTGAGTTGATTCTTTTTTTAATAATTCACATAAATGTTAAAATATTTTATTTTACCAAAAAATCCCAAAAATATTATTTATTTTCTATAATTGATATTTTTGCAAAGAATTAATATTTTAATTGTTTCTAACATTTGAAATATTATTTCCACATTGATTTTACAACTTTTAATGCTTTCTAATTATTTTGTAGGTCAATACTTAATTTTTGAAGCATTAATCCAAGATCACAATTTGTTTCCCATGTGTTAAACAATTTTGATCATTTTAATTGAATTTTTATTCAATTAAATACATTTTTGGAAATAAATTAGGGTTTTGGATTAATTCATCCCTCAAAAATAATTTTCAAAACACTTTGGGCCTCTAATAGAGTGTAAGACCCAGTCCTTTTTTTTGACCAAATCATTTTGGGCCTCACTTATTGTATAAGTCCCGATACCGTCAAAAAACAAACGGCGCGATCGTCGCCTTTTCAAAAATCATCTGGGCCTACCCTCGTGTAGTAAGACCCATTTCTTCTTCTTCAAAACACTTTTGGGCCTCTATCAGAGTGTAAGACCCAACCCCCTTTTAACCAAAACCATTTTGGGCCTCACTTATTGTATAAGTCCCTCTGCGTTAAAAGAAAACCTCGGCGCGATCGCCATTTTGAACGAAAAGTCAACTGGGCCTACCCTCATGTTATAAGCCCCACTCTTTTTCTTTAAAACTTTTTGGGCCTCTTGAGAGAGTGTAAGACCCATCCTCTTGTACAGAAAAACCTTTTTGGGCCACAGTCACTTGTGAAAGACCCTCTGTACAAATTCAACAGTACAATCACTAGTAAAACCCTGGGCCTCTCCTTGAGCTGTAAGCCCCAAATCTTTCTTTTTCAAAGCACTTTCTCCTTTGATTTTGAATATACTATTGTTTTCAATCTTTCTTTGTTGAACAACTAACCAAACAGCATGGAAGCTCTACAACCGAGTAAGTGGTTATCGCTTTCATTTACTGCTTTCATATATATAAACTGTATTGTGGGGCTGCTCACTGTAAGTCTCCTTTCATAAACTCATATCCACTGTGTAATAATAGTATAGATATTTCGAGTTTCCCCGACAACTACGTCTAGAACTTAGTAAAGTCGTTTCGTTTATTCGTAGAAATAGACACCTAGATCCCTAATAGGAGCACCAGATACAGTCTTCTCTTCGGCTGTCCTCCTTAGGAATCGTCAAGAAACTCTACTCCCCAAGATGAATGTATTCTCCGTGAATGGCATCTTTGAGTTTCTTCCAAATTCTCGAACTTTCCTGACTTTGATCTATTCTCGGTGAATAGCATTGCCTTGAATTTCTCGGGGTTTGGGAACCCACTACGGTCATAATCTTGGATCTTAACTAAGGAACCCTCTTTAAAAGTTAAAATCGTTGGATAGTAAACCTCGCACGTTTACCAGTGGTTTTATCTTTAAAAGAGTTATCTCTCCTAATGGAAAGGAGACGATAAGACCCACGGGCTTCTTAAAAGCATCGGCCTCCTCTTGGGCATAGTACAAGGACCCGTCGGCTTCTTAGAAGTATTCACAGCCTCCTCTTAGGCTTCGTATAATGATCTCTTCCTCCGGGAATAATAGCCTTCTCTTGGGCTTAGTACAAGGACCGATCGACTTCTTCAAAGTTTCTAGCCTCCTCTTGGGCTTCGTACAAATTGTCCCGACGACCTCCTAGAGGTATAGGAACAGAACTTAGTAATCTTAATAGAGCAGTCCTTTCCAGATTCTACTACTGTTTCTCAAAGCATAGTACAAAAGATAAAACTCTAGACTTGGACAGTCTGTTTCCTTGAGTCTCAAAGACATTCTCAAGTGACCCCTTTCGTTGAATAGGAAGGAAACCCGTAGACTCGGATAGTCTCAATACCCTTTGGATTTCCACTTTCCTTAAAGAATAGGGAACAATCCCGATTCTCAGGTCAAACCCATGAGTACAGTGTTGCTCATATAAGAACTGATTTTCTCTTTAAAAATCAGTATATTGGACCTGTCACTTAACTAAAACAGTCACCAGCAGATAGCCTCCTCTTGGGCTTTGTACAAATGATTCTCCCCAGCGGAACAAACCTTTTTTAGCCTCCATCTCGGGCCTTATACGGGATACAAAAAGGTTCTTATTGAGCCAAACAAGCAATAGCCTCCATCTCGGGCTTCATATGAGATACAAAAACACTCTCTTGTTGAGTATAAAAGATTCCCCTGTAGAGTCAAAACCTTTTAGCCTCTCTCTCAGGCTTTGTATGAGACACAAAAGACTCCCTCGTTGAGTCAATCATCCTTTTGCCTCCATCTCGGGCCTCGTACGAGATACAAATTCCATAAGCAAGATTCAAACTCTTTTTCAGCCTCCATCTCGGGCTTCATACGAGCTATAAAAGATTCTCCAACTGAGTCAACTCTTTTAGCCTCCTCTTGGGCTTTGTATAATGATATCCCCCACTGGGTCGACCCCTTTTAGCCTCTCTCTCGGGCTTCGTACGAGACACATATTAGCCTCCTCTTAGGCTTTGTATAATGATTTTCCCTAGTTGAAATTAGCCTCCTCTTAGGCTTTGTATAAGAAAACTACTGGTTGATCCAATCAACCTTTTAGCATCAAACCTGTGCCTCGTTCACAGTACACAAACATCAACAACTCCTTCCCTTTCATCTAATCGCTGTAAGCGGCGAGCCTCTGGATCATCTACATCCATGCCACTGTCCTTCTTTTAGCATGAGGAATTCCTAAGGAAAGATGGCGTTGCTCTATACACAGAGTTAAAGTCTTCTCCTTCAGGTTAAAACCCCTTCTTCGGAAATTATGGCATTGCTAGGATCCGCGTATCCCAGTTAAAGTAATCCTCCTTCTCCCCTCTTTAGAGATGACAAATTCTCTCTAAAGTCGAGACCTTTCAGCTTCACATCTTGGGCTTTGAACAAGATACAAATCACCTTTTCGCTTCACGTCTTGGGCTTTGAACAAGACACCAAAAAACCAATTTCCTCCCATAGAATAGGAGGAACTACGAACGCTCTGATTTCCTTGTTTCGGTAAACGGGAATACGTAGGCATAAGATCGAAAGAAAAGATCTTAGCGAGCACACTAAACAAAAACCCAAAATCCCATACTTTCACGTACCTATCAGAAAAGCAATCAGTCCTAACATCCTAAACATCTCATTGAACAGATAACCTGAGTAAGTCCCCGAATCTTTGAAGCATCTGTAACCGAACAGACCGCTGTTCAAACTAAGCATGCAAGCAGGGTTAGTTGGAGACATCTATTTCCCTTCCTTCATCAGCTTTAATAGGATAAAAAATGAATCGAGTTGTAGTAGTAACACCGAAGAGCGGTTGTGCCTCGCAAGCACGTCCAAAAAATCGCTCGCTATAGAAAAATGGCGACTCTGCTGGGGACGTCATTGTTTGATCTATCTTGCCATGGGGCATCGTCCCCATTTTTCACAGGAAAAATGGCGACTCTGCTGGGGACGTCATTGTTTGATCTATCTTGCCTTGGGGCATCGTCCCCATTTTTCACTGGAAAAATGGCGACTCTGCTGGGGATATAATTTCACTTGTTGATGATCTATTTTACTCCTAGGTAGAGGCCTTCACTGAGATAAGACTTTTTGACTCCATTAGGATCTTAGGTCAAAACCATCGCTTATATAGAAACTACAAAGTGGTGACTCCACCGGGGAGCCATTTCTGTCAGGAACTTAAGATTCTTAGCTTTTAAAAGTCTAGGATGATTAGGACAAATATATATACTGCTTTTACTAATTGCTATACGTGTTTATTTTTCTGCTAATGGGAATGCGGGTGATGCCGTATGTGGAAAGATTGAGTATACACCTAGAAAAGCCAACCCTTTTGTAGTGCGGAAGCTATCGGAAATAGCTGTTACGCGATACTACCCTCATTTGAGGCTGGTGATCTATTCTCGGTGAATAGTACTTACTCTAAGATTGCACACAACTCGCTGGCGATCCGCTTGTTGTCTGCCTTCCTGGGAGGAGCTAATGATAATGAGTACAGGTACAAAAATCACCTTAGTAAACCTTTGGGGATGGGTAGATCCTTGACTTCATGACAACGACCCTCTGACCCCATGTTTTTTCTATGTTTTTGTGTACTGCATTTATGCATTCATCTAAAAAAACATTAAAACATTCAAAAAACTTTCTCTTCTAGTCTCTCTATTTTTCAAAATAAACTAAGACTGTGATTGCAAATATCGGAGAAAAGGATTGCACCGATGGATTTCGGTAGAAGGAGAATTCACCAGTATACCTTCAAGGTCCTAAAGCTTGAGGATTTGAAAAGGTTAGCGAGGATGATCACTAACCCAGAGGCTTTCAGAGCCAAGCACGGTGGTTTGCTACCACTGCTAAGAGTCCATGTGATTGGGGGAATCATGGACGCGCTCGTTCAATTCTATGATCCGGTTTATCATTGCTTTAC
Source organism: Lathyrus tuberosus (assembly GCA_022829125.1). NCBI lineage: Eukaryota > Viridiplantae > Streptophyta > Magnoliopsida > Fabales > Fabaceae > Lathyrus > Lathyrus tuberosus. The sequence continues at coordinate 6,326,009 of JALAZF010000191.1, forward strand.
ATTTCCGGATTACCAGCTAGCACCAACGCTGGAGGAGTATTCTCATCTGATCGATCTACATATCACTGATCGAGCTCCATTTTCTGGACTGGAAGAAATTCCAAAGAATCAGGCCATTGCGAGAGCAATTCATTTGGACGAGTCTGAGGTCAGGACTCACCTGACTACCAAGGGTGGCATACAAGGTTTGCCAGCCCAGTTCTTAACAAAGAAAGCTTTGTACTTCGCTAGTATAGGGAACGGGACTGCTTTTGAAAGCATCTTTGTCTTGCTCACCTACGGGTTATTTTTGTTTCCCAACATCAATAACTTCGTCGATATCAACGCTATTAAGGTTTTTCTCATTGGAAACCCTGTTCCGATTTTGCTCGTAGATGCGTATCATTCTGTACACTTAGGAAATTTGTACAGCGGAGGGGAGATCACATGTTGTGTACCTTTGCTTTACAAATGGTTTATATCCCATTTTCCTAAGTCTGCTGCTTTTTGGGATTGCAAGAGTGTCCTACGCTGGTCGCAGAAGATCATGTCTCTTACCAACTCTGATATAGATTGGTGCATTAAGATTTATGATGGGATCAGGATCATTGATCGTTGTGGAAACTTCCCCAACATACCCCTCATAGGAATTAAAGGGGGAATCAACTATCATCCGATATTGGTTCTTCGTCAATTTGGATACCCGATGAGGCTCGTTCCGCAGAACGCTTATCTGGAAGGTCTTTTCTTCAAGGAAGGAGAAAACGACAGGGAACTGAAGATGGAAATAGTGCATGCGTGGAAACACGTTCATAAGAAAGGACGAGAGTCTCTAGGAAAACCAGACTGTGTCTCGGTGGAGCCTTATCTCCATTGGGTACAAACTAGAGCTCTCAAGCTGAAGATGCCTTATCCTCGTTACGGAATTCTTCCGCCGAGGGAGTCTGTCATGTACTTCATGACGGAAACTGAAAAGCTTCAGGTTACTCTCAACAAAGTTCAAAAGGAAAGGAGGTCTTGGAAGAACAAGTACCGCACCCTCAACATAGAGTGTATCCAAATACAACAACTACTGAGAGAGAAAGATGCTCTGATTGAAATTTTAGAGCAACATGCTGTAGAGAATCAAGACGACCAAAGGAATTTGCTCGCTCCTTTCACCTGGCAAAGGAATGACAACCCGACAACGGCCCAAGCGCCACGGTCAAAGAAGAGGAAGTACCAGGACCCATTAGTTTAGGCTTCTGTTTCCGCACCTTGTAATCTACTGTATTTCCATTTCTGTAATCCTTTGAATTCAATAAAAAGGGGTTTCCCCACCGTTTGATATTTGCAATCTAATTGTCGCAGTTTATTTTGATTAAATCAACAAACAATTAATATAATCATTGCATTTTATCATTCTCACATCGCGTATTCTCCTTACCTACGAATCTTACGTTTGTGTCTCGATTCTAGAGTCAAACTGTCTCATTCGTATAATACTCGGGCCAGTCGTCAGAAAAAGATGGATGATCTTGAGGAAGAGAACAGAGAGTTGAGAGAAGATCTCGACGCTCTGAGAGAGGATATGAGAAAGCTTCGTAACGACATGCAAGCCATGGCAGAAGCTCATCTACAAAGGACTGTGATCTCGGAGATCACCTTGACGCCCTTAGTGGAGAAGTTCGATCCTAGGTATCAGATGCTGAAAGATCGTCCCTGGGGCATGCCTGTTAACTATATCCTGGAAGGATATGTTCCGCCAATCGTTGAAGATCAGGGAACTTCTACAGGAGCCGCTGGTCCTGAAGGTTACAAATTTCGGGAAAGCGAAGATGCCAGAGGCAAATTAAAGACCCCTGAAGGTTACAAACTTCCGAAGACGCCAAGATTCAACGCCGTAGTTACGGTACCATCCCCTGTGGTGCACTCTGTCCCGGAAGGACAGATTCCACAGATACCTTATGGCAAGAAGGAAACTATGTTTGACCGAATGGATGAATTCCAGGAACAGTTCTTGGAAATGCAGAGGGAACTGCAAGCCATTCTCGGTCAGGATCTTTTTGGAAAGGACGCCGCAGACCTTTGTCTGGTCCCCAATGTGAAAGTTCCGCACAAATTCCAAGTGCCTGACTTTGAAAAATACAAGGATAACTCTTGCCCTCAGAGTCATTTGACAATGTACGCTCGACGGATGTCAGCTCAGACGGAAAATCAGGACCTGCTGATTCATTACTTTCAGGATAGTTTAACTGGTGCTGCCTTAAAATGGTACATGGGTCTAAACCGTGCCTCGATCAACACATTGAGAGATCTTGGCACTTCCTTCGTCCAACAATACAAATACAATTTGGACATGGCACCCGACAGAGATCAACTCAGATCAATGTCGCAAAAGGATAAAGAAACTTTTAAGGAGTATGCCCAGAGGTGGCGTGAAATCGCCGCTCAAATTTGTCCACCTCTTGAGGAAAAAGAGATGACAAAGATCTTCTTAAAAACCTTGAGCACATTTTACTACGGCCGAATGGTCGCCAGTGCGCCCAGTGATTTCACCGAGATGGTCGGTATGGGCACACGTCTTGAGGAAGCCGTCCGAGAAGGACGTTTGGTAAAAGACACTGGATCGACGAGCGGTACTAAGAAATACGGTAGTGCTCTCCCTAAGAAAAAAGAGCAAGATATTGGGAATATCTCTCTCAGAAAGCAAAGGCGTCGTTATCAACCAGTAGCAGCGGTAACTCCTGCTATCGGCCCAGCGCCTGTTCCTACGTATCAACCTCAGGTTGCGCAGAGCCAACCTAATCAGCAAAGGACTCAACAGCCTCTTCAGCAGGCTCGTCCTCAATACAATAACAACCGTACAACACGACCATCAGGGTTTGATCCTATACCCATGTTGTACGCAGAACTGTTTCCGTTACTACTGGCTAAGGGGCATATTCAGACTAAGTCTCCTCTTACTGTACCAGAAAATCCGTCTTTTTAGTTTAAAGCGGATCAGACATGCCCTTATCATCAAGGAGGATCGGGGCATAACATAGAGAATTGCCTCAATTTCAAATCTGACGTGCAAAAGCTTGTTAGGAGCAGACTCTTATCTTTCAAAGATACGAATCCCAATGTTCTCACGAACCCGCTGCCTCAACATGAGAAAGCTGCAGTCAATCTGATTGAGAAAGAGACTAACAACGTCTATCAAATTCACGATGTACTCTTATTGAGGACCAATCTGGTCAAGATGCATTGTAGACAGAGTAGATATGGCCATGTGCCACGTCATAGTTATCATCAGTGTGATATCTGCTCTAAAGACGATCGAGGATGTTCTATAGTGCAAGCAGCTCTGCAGGAATAGATGGATCTCGGGTAGATCCAAGAGCACCGAATTCGTGGAGTTAACATGGTCTACACGAATTCCAACATCATTCAGAACCATGATATCCGTGCAATGAATGTCAACTTGGTGGCGATGCACTCAAGGCAAAGCCAGTATCATAATCTGCCGCAGCACGATTACAGTTCTTGTCTGACTTGCTCGGTAAACAAGCAGGGATGCTCTTTCATACAAGAGGCCCTCCAGCGTCAGATGGATCTTGGATGGATCCAAGACTACCATGATAGGAATCCCTATCAAATCAACATGGTTCAGATTTTTGATATTCGCGTGATGAATACCAACCTGGTAGAGTTACATGCTGAGCAGGTCCGCCTCGGATTCCTGGTCTCACATGGCTATCAAAGCTGTAAAGCGGGTTGCGAAAACAATCGGGGTTGTACCCTTGTCCAGGAGGCACTTCAGCACTTGTTAAATCATTGGTGGATGCCCATCTACATGGACGAAGATACTCAGCAGATTATTATCAGTAACAGAAATCCCACTCGGCGTCAAAGTCAGAATGTCCGATCAGTGGAAGCTAACCTAGTGAGGTTACATTGTATTCAAAGTGGGCGTGGCCAGGTGCCCCCACACAACTATGACGGTTGTAACGTCTGTTCAGAAAGTAACCAAGGGTGTTACCTTGTGAGAACAGCTCTTCAGGGTCAAGTGGATCGCGGAGAAATTCGTCCATATCCAGGTTTTGGACTTATCAATTGGTCGCCGAACTACTTTGCTGAGCAAGTTGAGGATGTCCTCACGATCTCTGGTCACCACAGGACTAGGGATGTTTTGGCCATTATTCCTCTACTTGATGAATCCAGAGTTCCCAACCAGGAACGGATCGAGATTACTTATGATGGTCAGAAAAACCAGAAGGTTCCCGTAGTCATCTATCTGCCGGGACCATTACCGTATGAATCAGCTAAGGTTATCCCTTACAAATACGGTGCAACAACAGTTGAAAATGGAAAGGAAATTCCATTACCCTCTGTCGTGAATATTGCAGACATCAGTTGTGTAACACGGAGCGGTCTAATCTTCAACCGAGGAGTTGGAGAGTCCATCAAAGAAAAGGAACTTCAGACAGAAATTCCTGATCCACCAGTCGGTCAATCCAGTAATCCCGACCTGTCGAAAGACAAAGATGAGATGCTAAAGCTCATCCAAAGGAGTGAATTCAACATTGTTGATCAGCTGTTACAGACTCCTTCAAAGATCTCAGTATTATCACTGTTACTCAATTCAGAAGCGCATAGGGAGGCTCTACAGAAAGTCTTGGAGCAGGCCTTTGTGGAACAGGATGTAACAATTAGACAGTTCGATAGTATTGTCTCTAACATCATTTCCTGCAACAATTTGGGATTTAGTGATGAGGAATTACCCGAAGAGGGTCGCCGTCATAACATGGCGCTCAATATTACAGTTAACTGCCAGGACGATGCTTTAGCCAGCGTACTGGTAGACACAGGGTCAGCCCTGAATGTTATGCCGAAGTCCACTTTGATGCAATTATCATTCAAAGGCCCTCCGATGAGAATCAACGAGGTCGTCGTCAAAGCGTTCGACGGATCCAGAAAAGCAGTTATTGGCGAAGTTGATCTTCCCATAACTATTGGTCCTCATACTTTCCAAGTCACTTTCCAGGTCATGGACATTCGGGCAACATACAGTTGTTTATTAGGAAGACCTTGGATACATCAGGCTGGAGCGGTTACCTCAACCCTCCACCAAAAGCTAAAGTTCGTTCAGAACGATCAACTTGTCACAGTCTGTGGGGAACAGGCTTTGCTCGTGAGTAACTTGTCATCATCTGCTGGTATAGAACCTGAGGAGGTTATTGGAACTCAGTTCCAGGCACTATCGGTGGGCAAGAACAATCAATCCGAAGGAGGAACATAGATTTCCTCATACAAGGATGCTATCAAAGTGGTCGAGAGTACCGATACAAAAGGATGGGGATAGCTTGTTATTCCTATTGATAACAAAACAAAGAAGGGTCTTGGTTTTTCTGCAACCTGTACCCAGACAGCTGCCAGCGATGAAAGTCTTCATCCCATTCAGAACTTCTTCCACAGTGGAGGCTTCCTCCAACCAGTGACTCAAGTAGTCCGTGCTATCAATGAAGAGGATCCCTTTGAGATAGATGAGGATTGGAATTCATATCTTAAAGAGGACAGTTATGTGTCGCAGGACGAAACGCAAATGCCATTTTGCTATCCCGCACAGAGTCCGAAATTTATACCCAGATCAGACGTCGAAATGATCTATGGAGATTGTGATCCGGAAGGATGCCGTGCTCCACCAAATTCATTAGAGGAAGACACTCTGATGAAAGACAACTTTGATTCCACATACTATGGCCTAATGGATGGTCTGCCAATGTGGCAACCTTATCCAGGAGACTTGGGGCAAGAGAGTCAGCCGAACAACGAAAATCAGCTGACCGTCATTGAACAGAATACCTGTGTCCCCACCATGTCATGGGATCAACACTCAGGTCATTCCGAAACTACTCAACATGACGATGAATTCGCAACGTTTGTAGGACTTGAATTCATCAATTATGCTTTTCCCGAGGTCAACGTCATCGAGAGGGATGAATCCTCAGGTTCAAAAGAAGTTTGGGACACTCTGGGAGAACCAAGTGGAAAATATGACTATATGGTCAAGTGCACTGCTCCCGCAAGCTCTCGTATCAGGCTCGAAAATATCCAGCCAACTGGATGGGAAGATGTAGCTGAGAGCACAAATACTCTGCAAAATGCAACAGAGGAATCCTCCTATGACAATTCTGTCTGGGAGACAGATTCCAATGATCCTGCTGCCAGAAATCAGCGTTATTTCTGAAGACAAATCAAGGGAGGTGTCAGACTTTGTGTTTCACAGAGGAGTTCGCCACCAGTGGGTTGCTGTCGATGTTCCGAAGGTCGTTCACCAGTCAAAGTAATTGCCATCTTTAAGCCTTTCACCCTGCCCGGGTGAAACAGATGTTTTTGATAGGGCTCGCTTTTTGTAAATTTCCCTCTTCGCTTTTCCCAAAGCGACAGAGTTTTGTTTTATAGGGCTGTAGTTTCAAGAACCGACTTGTGCATTAATAAAATAACGTCGTTCTGTAATTTCCGCATTATTGCTGTTTTCTCTTTTTGCTTTTTCAGAAAATGGTAATCCTAAAAAAAATTCAAAATAAAAAACAAGCAGTAAAATCGAAACACTTCACACACTTGCATTTTCTCTATCTCTTCTAAACGCGAATCATACCGTCATGCAGATTGCTTGTTTTACACCCCGTTGAAACATACGATCCGATGCCTTCTCCCGACTTTGAGTTCCCGGTATTTGGGGCTGAAGAAGAAGTTGACAACAAAATTCCAGAAGAGATCTCCCGACTACTCAGACAAGAGGAAAGGTCCATTGAACCTCACAAAGAGGCGTTGGAAACGGTAAACTTGGGTTCAGAAAAAGAGAGAAAAGAAATCAGGATTGGAGCACTGCTCAGTCCAACTGCCAGAGAGAGTTTGATAAAGCTTCTCAGAAAATTTCCCGATGTATTCGCTTGGTCCTATCAAGACATGCCTGGGTTGGATACCAGCATCGTGGAACATCATTTACCGTTAAGATCGTAATGTCCACCAGTAAAGCAAAGGTTGAGACGCACTCACTCGGACATGGCCATCAAAATCAAGGAGGAGGTACAGAAACAGATCGACGTGGGTTTCCTCGCTACATCTGAATATCCTCAATGGTTAGCCAACATCGTACCTGTTCCAAAAAAGGACGGAAAGGTCAGAATGTGTGTCGACTACAGAGATCTAAACAAGGCTAGTCCAAAGGATGACTTTCCTTTACCACACATTGACATGCTGGTAGACAGTACAGCAAAGTTCAAAGTTTTCTCCTTCATGGATGGATTCTCGGGCTATAACCAGATCAAAATGGCGCCGAAAGACATGGAGAAAACTTCATTCATTACCCCATGGGGTACCTTTTGTTACAAGGTAATGCCGTTCGGTTTGAAGAATGTCGGGGCAACCTACCAAAGGGCCATGACCACTCTGTTTCATGACATGATACACAAAGAAATCGAGGTGTATGTCGATGATTTGATTGCAAAATCAAAAATAGAGGATGAGCACGTTGAACATCTGTCAAAATTGTTCAAACGTTTAAGAAAATTCAAGCTCCGCTTGAATCCCAACAAGTGCACCTTCGGTGTCCGTTCGGGGAAACTACTAGGGTTCATCGTCAGCCAGAAAGGAATTGAAGTTGATCCTGACAAGGTCAAGGCCATTCAAGAAATGCCTTCTCCGAAAACTGAAAAACAAGTCAGAGGATTCCTGGGACGTTTGAACTACATCTCCAGAATCATATTCCTTATGACCGCCACGTGTGCGCCGATCTTCAAGTTACTGAAAAAAAACCAGGACTGTGTTTGGTCAGAAGACTGCCAAACCGCATTCGACAGTATTAAGGAATATCTGTTGAATCCTCCGATTCTATCACCACCGGTGGAAGGAAGGCCACTGATCATTTATCTTACAGTCCTTGAGGACTCAATGGGATGTGTACTTGGCCAGCAGGACGAAACCAAAAGGAAAGAGTCTGCCATTTACTATCTAAGCAAGAAGTTTACCGACTGTGAAACTCAGTACACGATGCTTGACAAAACTTGATGCGCTTTGGCTTGGGCAGCCAAACGTCTTCGCCAGTACATGATTCGTCATACTACTTGGTTAATCTCCGAAATGGATCCAATCAAGTATGTTTTCAAAAAACCTGCTCTCACGGGAAGAATTGCCCGTTGGCAGATGCTACTATCAGAATATGACATAGAGTACCACGCTCAGAAAGCCGTTAAAGGAAGTATTTTAGCCGATCATCTGGCTCATCAATCGATTGACGATCAGGAATCAATCGGGTTCGATTTCCCAGACGAAGATGTCATGTATCTCAAAATGAAGGACTGCGATGAACCGTTACCCTGTGAAGGGCCAGAACCAGGTTCCCAGTGGGGACTTATCTTTGACGGAGCAGTTAATCATTACGGAAATGGAATTGGGGCAATCATTGTTACCCCTCAGGGTACCCACATTCCTTTCACTGCCAGACTTATGTTCAAATGTACGAACACCGAGGCCGAATACGAAGCTTGTATTATGGGTCTCGAAGAAGCGATTGATTTAAGGATCAAGAACTTGGACGTATACGGCGATTCAGCCTTGGTTATCAATCAGATAACAGGAGATTGGAACACATACCAATCAGGATTGATTCCTTACAAAGACTATGCATGAAGGTTGCTACCTTTCTTCAACAGAGTTGACTTTAATCACATCCCTCGTGGTGAGAATCACATGGCTGATGCTTTAGCCACTCTTTCTTCCATGATTAGCGTAGGTCGATGGAATGACCTACCTAAGATTGACGTTATGCGCCTTGAACGGCCCGTCTACATCTTCTCGATCGAAGCAGTCATAGACGACAAACCTTGGTATTACGATATCAAATGCTTCCTTCAGAAACAAGAGTACCCACCTGGGGCACTCAGAAAAGACAGGAAAACCCTCAGAAGGCTAGCTGGAAGCTTCTTCCTGAGCGGTGATACTCTCTATAAGAGGAATTTTGACATGGTCTTGCTCCGATGCGTCGACAGACCAGAAGCAGACATGCTTATGAAAGAAATTCATGAAGGATCCTTTGGCACTCATGCCAACGGACACACAATGGCGAGAAAAATTCTCAGAGCAGGGTACTATTGGTTGACAATGGAATCCGACTGCTACAAGTACATGAGGAGGTGTCACAAGTGTCAGATATACTCCGACAAAATTCATGTACCGCCATCGCATCTCAAAGTTCTTTCTTCCCCATGGCCTTTTTCCATATGGGGAGTCGACATGATTGGCTTGATTGAACCTAAGGCTTCAAACGGACATCGGTTCATTCTGGTAGCCATTGACTATTTCACCAAGTGGGTCGAAGCAGCGTCGTACGCTAATGTTACCCGACAAGTGGTGGTCCGATTTATCAAAAACAATATCATCTGTCGTTATGGTGTTCCAAGCCAGATCATTACTGATAATGGATCTAACTTGAACAATAAGATGATGAAAGAGTTGTGCGCAGAGTTCAAGATTGAACACCATAACTCCTCTCCCTACCGACCCAAGATGAACTGGGCGGTAGAAGCGGCTAACAAGAACATCAAGAAGATTGTTCAAAAGATGGTTGTAACCTACAAAGATTGGCACGAGATGCTACCCTTTGCTCTTCACGGTTATCGTACATTTGTCCGCACTTCAACAGGGGCTACCCCTTTCTCTCTAGTGTATGGCATGGAGGCAGTTCTCCCCATAGAAGTAGAGATCCCATCAATCTGGGTATTGATGGAAGCTAAGCTCACCGAAGCTGAATGGTGTCAAAGTCGACACGACGAATTGAACTTGATCGAAGAGAAGCGAATCACGGCACTATGCCACGGTCAGTTGTATCAACAAAGAATGAAGAGGACGTTCGACAAAAAAGTCCGACCTCGTGTCTTCAGGGAAGGAGACCTCGTGCTCAAGAAGATACAATTATTTCTCTCTGATTCGCGAGGCAAATGGACTCCGAATTATGATGGCCCCTATGTGGTCACAAAAGCTTTCTCAGGCGGCGCCTTGAGACTTGCAACCATGGACGGAGAGGAATTTGCCTACCCCACGAATGTTGATGTAGTCAAGAAATACTTCGCCTAAACTAAAAAAAAACGTCTCGGTGGATTGAAAACCCGAAAGGGCGGTCCAGGAAAAAGTTAGAGACATAAAAAAAAATCATCCCGGTGGATTGGAAACATCATAGTACAATCCAGGCAAAAATTAGGGATAATGGCAAGTAACTATGTTCAACAGAGGCAAGTCCCTCAGCAGCAGTTACATCACCCATCGGAGGAAATCTCCAGACAACGGTCATCTTCGACGGAAGCTCAGGATGTCCCGAACTCAAAGTTGGTAGAAGGATAGTGGTCGTTATGTTTCAACGTAGCCCTTTTCCCTGTAAATTACCATTTTCTAACTTTGTATATACTCTTTGGAATCACGCGTTTGGCTGATTTCCATCTTATCAATAAAATTTGAGCCTTTGTGCTTTCGTTTGTAATTCTTACTTGTTTTAGCTTTACAGAACGACGTTGTTTAACTTAATCAGCGACTCTTGAAATAAAACAAAATGAATTTACTTTTTAAAACTTTTTCTGCTTTAAATTAAAGATGGCTTTTCTTTTGACTGTTGAACATCAGAAGAACACCGATCGCTTCTCCAGAAGTAAACGAACTTCGAAGTGCAGAATGAAAGTACTCCTTCTAAGCCAGTGCGCCTGAACGAAGGATCAACTGTATCAGATGCGGTTTTTCCATCTGATACCTTCGGTCGAGTTCTCATCTCCTAAGCCCGACCAACATAGCTCCCAGCAGGGACTATCTCTCCTAAGCAAGGTGGAATTGCTATCTTGAACCAGTGGTACTTTTTTGTCCCCGGCAGTGACCGAGTATCCAGTCGTGTTCATTTTTTAGTTTGTATGTCGCGTCTGTTTTGTCAGCATAAGCATACATACATCATGCATTTGATTTACATTCGCATTTCATATTGCATCACTATCACTTGAGCCGGTCTTATCCTACCATGATAACCGTCCTCTCTATCGAGTTGTCAGCCCTTTTCCTCGTCAGGAAGTGTTGCGTCTGAACAATCTCGCTACCAGTGTATCTCTATATCAGAGTCGGCACTCGGCCACTTTGATAACTTGAACCTCTGAAAGATCAGAGAACCTTCAACAGATGTCACTCTTCGCCATTGAAGATGATAACCTTGCTTTCCCGGATTAAGGAAAATCCCCAAAGAAAGCTTCTTAATCAGAGATTCGGCAGTACATCAGTGTTTCTCCGAAAAACCGCTGATGAAAAGGTCATCGGCACCTCAAAATTGGATCCCATCATATGGCATTTCTCTGGGAAGATCCCAAGAAAAGTATGATGCAAGACCCCAATCAGAAGCAGTTTCTCAAGAGACTCGCTTTCCCTAGTAGAATCGACAAATGGCGTCTCCAACAGAGAAGTTTGTGCAACTCTACAACTCAGACGTTGGGTTCCCCAGCAAGTCTGACATCAAAACTTTTTCCGTCAAATGGCATCTCTCCAGGAAAATTCGGTGAGAAGTTTGAGGAAAACCGCTACGAATAACGTCCCTTGTCAATAAAGTTTATTGACAAAAGAAACTAAGACCAGTTCCTTGGTAGGAAACCAGGATCGAGGGGAAGTTTAAATCAGAAACTAAGACCAGTTCCTTGGTAGGAAACCAGGATCGAGGGGAAGTTTAAATCAGAAACTAAGACCTGTTCCTTGGTTAGAAACCAGGATCGAGGGGAAGTTTAAATCAGAGACTGAGACCAGTTCCTTGGTTGGAAGCCAGGATCGAGGGGAAGTTTACCTTTTCTAAGCATCATTACTTAGCAAAAGAAGATGAATGCGCAAGCTGCCATTCATAGCCATCAAAATTTCGGATATTCCGATATTTAATCGTCTTGCACCCCGAATGCTCGAATACCTTCGTCATTCACACCTTCGGGTCCAAGAAGATTAAATAGGGGCATCTGTAATACTCCAAATTTTGACCACTAAAGTTTCCCATCATTGTGCAAATCATCAGCACAATATGGATGAACCATCATGCCTCATCAATCTCCTCAAGGAATTGTTGAGCATTGACTGCAATCAGGATTTAGGGTTTCAAGCCCTCGCAGAGCCTTAGACAAAGGATCAATCAAGAAATGACTTAATCTTCAACTTGTCTAACCTCTCAAGCATCCACAATGGATCAAAAGGACTCCCACTTCAAGGATTAAGCACAAAGTTGCTCCCTTCTAGGTGGATCAAGTCTTCAGATCGACAGTGTCACCAAATTAGGGTTTTGATCGCCCAGGGCCTCCAGATGAAAAATTTCATCTGGGCACAAGCCAATGATCCAAAACATAACCTAATTTACTCCATGGAACCTCATGAACCCAAGCATCAAGTCAATTTTGCCTCAGGGGATGCATACATAAAAAATCAGGAATTAGGGTTTCTTGACCTAATTCACCCCTAAGTTGACTTTTGGGACAAACCATGAGCCAAGACCTCAAGACATGATTTGAGGGTCTCCAATATACTATATTGATCCATTTGGAACAATGGATTGATCCAAGAAGCTTGAGCAACAGGTTTCATTTTCATCTGCACCACAATTAGGGTTTCACGAGAAAAGTCAACTGTAATTTTGACTTTTGATCTGGACATGCTCCCAAGCCCTAAGACTTGATTCAATATACTCTATGACACCCATGGAACATGTCCATCAAGTTTGATTTAGGTCAAGGACATGATTTCCTGAAGAATTGCACAGTTTGGAATTCATCTGACAAAAAGTCAACTGTGCACAAAAAGTCAACTTTGACTTTTTGAGATTTTTCACCAAAATGGATTTTTAACCCTAAAATGATGTTAATGTATGATTTGAATCATCATTCATCAAGAAAAATCAAAGAAAGTGGGATAACTTGTAAAAGGGGTAACCATAAAAACTTAGAAAAATTCTAAGTTAAAAAATAAAGTGGCTAGGGTACCAACTTTGGAGGGCCATAACTCCTAAACCACAAGGCCAATTTTTTCCATCCAAAGCTTGATTTGTAGACCTCATTATCATCTACAAAAGCTTCAACTACAAGTCATTCCAATTCATTAAGGATTTTGAGTTATGGAGTGATCAAAGTGGCTGAAAAGTGAAAATGTCACTTTTTCCAACACTTAGTGAAATTTTCACTAAGTCAGAATTTGCCTTCACTTTTTGCCAAATGTAGGGGGATTTTTCACTTGGAATCAAAAGAGATCAAAACCAAACTTGTTCAAACAGTTGTTGTATCATGTAAGGGCTTTCCAAAATGGCCAAGAACATTGCCAAATTCAACCTACATCATGAGATACAACATTGGCAAGTTGCCTTGCTGAAATCTGTCAAAGCAAGGCAGAATTTGCATTTTGGCTCGATTTGCCAAAATCAGCCAATTTCAATTGCTCCAATCCACTTGGACACCTCTGAGGATTGAATCCAAAGGGGACAATCACTGAGCCAAGCCTCCAAGGTCCAAGGAACAAAGAATAGCATGTTGAACCTAGAATGGCCAAAATAGGGACAAGACTCCAAATTTGGATTTAACCATTCAATGGAAACACTTTGGGCCTCTAATAGAGTGTAAGACCCAATCCTTTTTTTTGACCAAATCATTTTGGGCCTCACTTATTGTATAAGTCCCGATACCGTCAGAAAACAAACGGCGCGATCGTCGCCTTTTCAAAAATCATCTGGGCCTACCCTCGTGTAGTAAGACCCATTTCTTCTTCTTCAAAACGCTTTTGGGCCTCTATCAGAGTGTAAGACCCAACCCCCTTTTAACCAAAACCATTTTGGGCCTCACTTATTGTATAAGTCCCTCTGCGTTAAAAGAAAACCTCGGCGCGATCGCCATTTTGAACGAAAAGTCAACTGGGCCTACCCTCGTGTTATAAGCCCCACTCTTTTTCTTTAAAACTTTTTGGGCCTCTTGAGAGAGTGTAAGACCCATCCTCTTGTACAGAAAAACCTTTTTGGGCCACAGTCACTTGTGTAAGACCCTTTGTACAAATTCAACAGTACAATCACTAGTAAAACCCTGGGCCTCTCCTTGAGCTGTAAGCCCCAAATCTTTCTTTTTCAAAGCACTTTCTCCTTTGATTTTGAATATACTGTTGTTTTCAATCTTTCTTTGTTGAACAACTAACCAAACAGCATGGAAGCTCTACAACCGAGTAAGTGGTTATCGCTTTCATTTACTGCTTTCATATATATAAACTGTATTGTGGGGCTGCTCACTGTAAGTCTCCTTTCATAAACTCATATCCACTGTGTAATAATAGTATAGATATTTCGAGTTTCCCCGGCAACTACGTCTAGAACTAAGTAAAGCCGTTTCGTTTATTCGTAGAAATAGACACCTAGATCCCCAATAGGAGCACCAGATACAGTCTTCTCTTCGGTTGTCCTCCTTAGGAATCGTCAAGAAACTCTACTCCCCAAGATGAATGTATTCTCCGTGAATGGCATCTTTGAGTTTCTTCCAAATTCTCGAACTTTCCTGACTTTGATCTATTCTCGGTGAATAGCATTGCCTTGAATTTCTCGGGGTTTGGGAACCTACTACGGTCATAATCTTGGACCTTAACTAAGGAACCCTCTTTAAAAGTTAAAATCACTGGATAGTAAACCTCACACGTTTTCCAGTGGTTTTATCTTTAAAAGAGTTATCTCTCCTAATGGAAAGGAGACGATAAGACCCACGGGCTTCTTAAAAGCATCGGCCTCCTCTTGGGCATAGTACAAGGACCCGTCGGCTTCTTAGAAGTGTTCACAGCCTCATCTTAGGCTTCGTATAATGATCTCTTCCTCCGGGAATGATAGCCTTCTCTTGGGCTTAGTACAAGGACCGATCGGCTTCTTCAAAGTTTCCAGCCTCCTCTTGGGCTTCGTACAAATTGTCCCGACGTCCTCCTAGAGTATAGGAACAGAACTTAGTAATCTTAATAGAGCAGTCCTTTCCAGAGTCTACTACTGTTTCTCAAAGCATAGTACAAAAGATAAAACTCTAGACTTGGACAGTCTGTTTCCTTGAGTCTCAAAGACATTCTCAAGTGACCCCTTTCGTTGAATAGGAAGGAAACCCGTAGACTCGGATAGTCTCAATACCCTTTGGATTTCCGCTTTCCTTAAATAATAGGGAATAATCCCGATTCTCAGGTCAAACCCATGAGTACAGTGTTGCTCATATAAGAACTGATTATCTCTTTAAAAATCAGTATACTGGACCTGTCACTTAACTAAAACAGTCACCAGCAGATAGCCTCCTCTTGGGCTTTGTACAAATGATTCTCCCCAGCGGAGCAAACCTTTTTTAGCCTCCATCTCGGGCCTTATACGGGATACAAAAAGGTTCTTATTGAGCCAAACAAGCAATAGCCTCCATCTCGGGCTTCATACGAGATACAAAAACACTCTCTTGTTGAGTATAAAAGATTCCCTTGTAGAGTCAAAACCTTTTAGCCTCTCTCTCAGGCTTTGTATGAGACACAAAAGACTCCCTCGTTGAGTCAATCATCCTTTTGCCTCCATCTCGGGCCTCGTACGAGATACAAATTCCATAAGCAAGATTCAAACTCTTTTTCAGCCTCCATCTCGGGCTTCATACGAGCTATAAAAGATTCTCCAGCTGAGTCAACTCTTTTAGCCTCCTCTTGGGCTTTGTATAATGATATCCCCCACTGGGTCGAACCCTTTTAGCCTCTCTCTCGGGCTTCGTACGAGACACATATTAGCCTCCTCTTAGGCTTTGTATAATGATTTTCCCTAGCGGAAATTAGCCTCCCCTTAGGCTTTGTATAAGAAAACTACTGGTTGATCCAATCAACCTTTTAGCATCAAACCTGTGCCTCGTTCACAGTACACAAACATCAACAACTCCTTCCCTTTCATCTAATCGCTGTAAGCGGTAAGCCTCTGGATCATCTACATCCATGCCACTGTCCTTCTTTTTGCATGAGGAATTCCTAAGGAAAGATGGCGTTGCTCTATACACAGAGTTAAAGTCTTCTCCTTCAGGTTAAAACCCCTTCTTCGGAAATTATGGCATTGCTAGGATCCGCGTATCCCAGTTAAAGTAATCCTCCTTCTCCCCTCTTTAGAGATGACAAATTCTCTCTAAAGTCGAGACCTTTCAGCTTCACATCTTGGGCTTTGAACAAGATACAAATCACCTTTTCGCTTCACGTCTTGGGCTTTGAACAAGACACCAAAAAACCAATTTCCTCCCATAGAATAGGAGGAACTACGAACGCTCTGATTTCCTTGTTTCGGTAAACGGGAATACGTAGGCATAAGATCAAAAGAAAAGATCTTAGCGAGCACACTAAACAGAAACCCAAAATCCCATACTTTCACGTACCTATCAGAAAAGCAATCAGTCCTAACATCCTAAACATCTCATTGAACAGATAACCTGAGTAAGTCCCCGAATCTTTGAAGCATCTGTAACTGAACAGACCGCTGTTCAAACTTAGTATGCAAGCAGGGTTAGTTAGAGACATCTATTTCCCTTCCTTCATCAGCTTTAATAGGATAAAAAATGAATCGAGTTGTAGTAGTAACACCGAAGAGCGGTTGTGCCTCGC
This sequence comes from Lathyrus tuberosus, assembly GCA_022829125.1. Lineage (NCBI taxonomy): Eukaryota > Viridiplantae > Streptophyta > Magnoliopsida > Fabales > Fabaceae > Lathyrus > Lathyrus tuberosus. The sequence goes on from JALAZF010000191.1 coordinate 6,342,617, forward strand.
AAGCACGTCCAAAAAATCGCTCGCTACAGTTGGATGTTGCAATAGGATGGAATTTGGATTGTCAAGAGCAGGAATTTTGTGTGGAGTACGGACAGTGGTATATGGTGACAATTGAGAATAAGTGTTTACTTTCAGGATTAAGTAAAGGGTATGGTATTGGTTGAGTTTGATTAGAATTACAATTGTTGGAATGTTTGATAAGCGTAGTGATGGTTTGAGTAGAGGCTTCGAAGTTAGTTAAAGGTGATTAGAAACTTGTTGGGTTTTGTTGGCTATTATCGAAGGGTATGGAAGGCTTTTCCAAGATTAGTGTTTTCGTTACTTCAGTTGACTTGCAAAGGTGAAGTCGATTGTTTGGGATGTAGCTTGATGAGTATAGTTGGTCTGTTAATGTAAGAGAGTAAAGTCGTGGCTTGTGTTTTTCGACATTTGAGGATTCGTGAAAGGATCAATACTATTGTGGAAATCAGAATTGTTTGCAGTTGTAATTGTGTTGGAATATTGGGAGTATTATCTTTATGATTCTAGATTTTAAGTGTTTGGTAATTACAAGAATGTTGAGTACTGGTTTGGTCTGAAGGAATAGAGACAAGGATGTTGGTGTTCTGGTTTTGTTGATGTTGTTGAGACCTTGTCGCGTCGTGGAACTTTGTGTTCTTGTTTATGTTGTTGCCTCGTTTCCATTGTAATGGTTCGAGTACGTGTAGCTAATTCCTGTGTGAGGAATTAGAGGTGGGTTACCTACGGTGAGGGTAACGATCCTGTTGTGTTCCGGTTCAAGAGTGAACCTGTGAGTTGTGTTTTGTGTATTCTTTGAGTTGTGTGTTAGTCGTCAAGTGCATTGTATGGGCTTTGCATCTTGTCGTTGTTGTGGTCGTCGTTGTCGTGTTGTTGGTGGTGTGCCTTGTGGTAGGCCTGTTGTTTGTTAGTCGGATGCGAGAGTCGTGTCCGGAGTTGTTCGTCTCGGTAATATTTTCGAGGGCAAAAATTTCCAAGTGGGGGAGAGTTGTAACGCCCCATTTTCGACCATTTTATTTAATCGAGTCGATTTAATTATTTTGAGTATTATATTATTTTTATTTATGACTTTAGTGTAATAATATGTTGTTTTGTACTGTTATTATATTTTATCGCATTTTGGGATCGTTTGAGAGATAATTGAGAGTAAGGGTATTTTAGTCTTTTCCCTAATTATTTACTAAGTTAGTAAAGAAAAAGAGAAAGAAATAGAAATATAGAGAATTAGAAAAGAAAGAAAAATAGTAAGAGAAAGAAAAGGAGAAGAAGAAAAGAGAAGGGGAAGAAGAGAAAAGAGAGAAAAAGAGGAAAAAGCTAAGAATCGAAGAAAAACAACTTCTAGGAATCGATTTAATCGGGTAAGGGTGTGAAATTCAATTATCTTATACATGTGTATGATTATGTATGTGTTTGTTGGTTGTTTTGTTGGATTATATGAAAAATATAACAAAACCCATTTTTGTAAAAAGTGTTGGAATTCGATTTAATTGTGTTGGAAATGATGTCTTTGTGTTCCTTGTTGTTGATACTTGATAGATATGTGTTGTTGTGAATCAAATTGTTGGGATGATTTTGGGTGGAAAACGCAGAACTCGTTTCTGCAGAATTTTTCTGGTTTTCTGCAGGTCATACGCGTATGGGGCATGTTCATACGCGTATGGACCTTGGCATTACGCGTACCATGGGCGAGCCATGGGGCAATATGCGTATGGGATGGTGTTTTGCTCGGCCCTCTGCCCATTTGCGTATGATACACGTAGCATTGCTAGGCAATACGCGTATGGTTTTGGCCTTACGCGTATTGGAGTTAAAATGGGATTTTTGTGAAGGAAAATGGTTCTGCCCATACGCGTATGGCCTTGGGCAATACGGGTAGGGCATGGCGAGGAATTTGGGCAATACGCGTATGGCCTTGGGGCAATACGCGTATGGCTAGGAGATTGGTAAAATGTGATTTTTTTTGAAATGTCGTTTCGTTTTCGTCCGTAACTTTTGTTCCGTTTATCTGATTTTGACATTCTTGGTGTCGTTGGAAAGGTATTGACTTGTACTTTGTGATTATGATGTTTTGGAATTTGTTAGCCGATTTAATTATGTCGGGAAATGTGAATAGTGTCAATTTTCGACTTTTGTAGTTATAAGTGTGCGTAATTGATGGGTATCATGTAATGTGCTTTGAATATGGATATCGTATGACTTGTATGATGTTATATGATGTGAATGCATGTGATGACATGTTGTGGTGATGAATTATGGCCGAGAGGAAAATAAATGCAATGTGTTGTATTTGATTATATATGCATGTTTATGGTTGCATATATGTGTGAAAATGCATTGGTTGTCATGAGTTCTTGTGTGTCAAGCATCATGATATGCATTGTTGTAGCGTCCTGTGGGACGGAGGTTCCGGTGGGGAATCAACTATAACATCGTGTGCCTCAAAAATATGAAAGGTATGAATAGCCTGAGGACTTAAAGCGATGGTTATAGACGATCGTGTGCCTCTATTGGTAGGGGTGTGAGCGATCGGATCGTGTGCCCCTTGTATGGTGGTGTGAGCGATCCATAAACACCGTGTGCCCCTTGTGTGGTGGTGTGAGCGGTGGGTGAACATCATAGGCCCGACGGGGAGTTACAGTGATGTAACGAGCGATGGTTCCAGCAGAGTTCCTGAGTGAACTAGTGATGAGATATGAATCTCGGAGTCGGTACCGCATTTGCATTTGCATAGAGAGTCGTTGTGTCGGTCTCTTTGCATCTGCATGAATTATGATTGCATTGGTTATATGTGGAAAATCATGATTTGGTTGATTATGTGTGAGACATTGTGATATGCATTTATGATAAATGTATTGGGCATGATTAATATGCAATTGGGGATGGAGACATTGTGTGATTGAGCTATGATAGCATTTGTGAATTGATGTGCATTCGTGTTAAATGTCTTGAATTATGAATGATATGTTTTGTATGTATAAACATATGCATGATGTGTGAATATGTGATTATGTGAATATAATCTGTATGTGCCTTATGTGTTGGCATGTGATAATTGTGGTGAGATTATGGAATATGTGTATTTTTATGTGGATATATATAATTATATGCATTTATATTATGGTTGTTTTTCTCACCCTTATGCTCGTTTTATAATGCTCTATGAGGCATTGCAGATTAGAGTTGCTGAAGGTCTTTTGTGAAGCTTATGTCTTCACCCTTTTGTCGGTCGGCTCTGATATGTGACACCGGGTAGTTAGGGAGGTCGTTTGTGTTTATTGTGTACTATGTATATGTATATATTTTGGTTTGTGCATGTACAACTTGGTGTATGACAAACTTTTTACATGATATATGTTTATATGTTAATCAGATTTTAGATTTTCCGCTTTAATTCTAATTTCTGAAAATATGGGTGTAAGGAACGAAGTTTCCTCTGTTGATTGCTACCCCACTGTTGCATATCTTTATGGGCAGGTGTTGTATGAATTGTTTGGTTTCAATTTGATGTGATTTCCCCGTCTATGCCATGTTTTTAAATACAGTCTGACCAAATTTCGAATTTTCTTTTATTGCTTTAAATGCATGTTTATTTGGGGGTGTAGATTGGGGGCGTCACAGTATTCACACAAGAGATGAAAAGAAAGAAGAAAAGTCAAGACGGCCCCACGGTGGGCCCCACTTTTCTGTAGCGAGCGATTTTGGACGTGGTTCTTAAGCACTGGTCGCTCTCTGCGGTTGAGTTTACTACAGGTCGATTCATTTTTTATCCTATTAAAGTTGATGAAGGAAGGGAAATAGATGTCTCCAATTAACCCTGCTTTGCATACTGAGTTTAAACAGTGGTCTGTTAGGTTACGAATGCTACAATGTGGGGGGCCTTTGTACTGGTTATTTTTATTTTCACCAATACGGTTTTCTTTCTTTTTATCTAGGCAGAGGGTTTCTGACGGGGAATAAGGATTAGGATGTTTTTGAATTACTGCTTTTGAGTGATGGGATTTGGGTTTTTTGTTGATTGTGCTCGCTAAGATCTTTTCTTTCGATCTTATGCCTATGTATTCCCGTTTACCGAAACAGGGAAATCAGAGCGTTCGTAGTTCCTCCTATTCTATGGGAGGAAATGGTTTTTGGGTGTCTTGTTCAAAGCCTAAGACGTGAAGCGAAAGGTTGTTTGTATCTTGTTCAAAGCCTAAGATATGAAGCTGAAAAGGTCTCGACTTTAGAGAGAATTTGTCATCTCTAAAGAGGGCAGAAGGAGAATTACTTTAACTGGGATACGCGGATCTGAGCAATGCCATAATTTCCAAAGAAGGGGATTTTAACCTGCAGGAGAAAACTTTAACTCAGTGTAGAGCAACGCCATCTTTCCTTAGGAATTCCTCATGCTAAAAGAAGGACAGTGGCATGGATATAGATGATCCAGAGGCTTGCCGCTTACAGCGATTAGATGAAAGGGAAGGAGTTGTTGATGTTTGTTTACTGTGAACGAGGCACAGGTTGGATGCTAAAAGGTTGATTAGATCAACCAGTGGTTTTCTTATACAAAGCCTAAGAGGAGGCTAATTTCCGCTAGGGAAAATCATTATACAAAGCCTAAGAGGAGGCTATTTTTGTGTCTCGTACAAAGCTCGAGAGAGAAACTAAAAAGGGTTTGACTCAACAAGAGAATATTTTATACTCAACAAGAGAGTGTTTTTGTATCTCGTACAAAGCCCGAGATGGAGGAGAAAATTTATTTGGCTCAATAAGAACCTTTTTGTATCTCGTATAAAGCCCGAGATGGAGGCAAAAAAGGGTGATTGACTCAACGAGGGAGTCTCTTATGTGTCTCGTACAAAGCCCGAGAGAGAGGCTAAAATGTTTTGACTCTACAGGAGAATCTTTGTATCTCGTACGAAGCCCGAGATGGAGGCTGAAAGGTTTATTCCGCTGGGGAGAATCATTGTACAAAGCCCAAGAGGAGGCTAGTGTAACTGTTCAGTTAAGTGACAGATCCAGTATACTGATTTTAAAAGAGAAAATCAGTTCTTATATGAGCAACACTGTACTCGAGGATTTGGTTCAAGGACCCGGGGTTGTTTCCCGTTCTTTGAGGAAAGGAGAAATCCAAAGGGTATTGAGACTGTCCGAGTCTACGGGTTTCCTTCCTATCTGACGAAAGGGTCACTTGAGAATGTCTTTGAGACTCAAGGAAAATAGATTGTTCGTGTCCGGAGTTTCATCTTTTGTACTATGTTTTGAGAAACAGTAGTAGACTCTTTGAAAGGACTGCTCTATGAAGATTACTAAGTTCTGCTCCTATACCTGTAGGAGGTCGTCGGGATAATTTGTACGAAGCCCAAGAGGAGACTGGAAGCTTTTAAGAAGTCGATCGGTCCTTGCACGAAGCCCAAGAGGAGGCGGGGTTGCTTATAGGAAGCCTGTGGGTCCTTGTACGATGCCCAAGAGGAGGCCGATGCTTTTAAGAAGCCCGTGGGTCCCCAAACCCCGAGAAATTCAAGGCAAGCTATTCACAAGGAATAGAGCAAGTCAGGAAAGTTCGAGAATTTGGAAGAAACTCAAAGATGCCATTCACGGAGAATACATTTCATCTTTGGGAGTAGAGTTTCTTGACAATTCCTAAGGAGGACAGCCGAAGAGAAGACTGTATCTGGTGATCCTATTTGGGACCTAGCTGTCTATTTCTACGAATAAATGAAACAGCTTTACCTAGTGCTAGACGTAGTTGCCGGGGAAACTCGAATATATATACTATTATTACACAGTCGATATGAGTTTATGAAAGGAGATTTAAAGTGAGCAGCCCCACAATACAGTTATATGATATGAAAGCAGTAAATGAAAGCGGGTAAACACTTACTCGGTTGTAGAGCTTCCATGCTGTTTTGTTAGTTGTTCAACAAAGAAAGAAAAACAACAATATATTTCAAAATCAAAGGAGAAAGTGCTTTGAAAAAGAAAGATTTGGGGCTTACAGCTCAAGGAGAGGCCCAGATGGTTTTACCAGTGATTGCACTGTTGAATTTGTACAGAGGGTCTTATGCAAGTGACTGTGGCCCAAAAAGATTTTCTGTACACAGGGATGGGTCTTACACTCTCTCAAGAGGCCCAACAAGTTTTAAAAAGAAAAAGAGTGGGGCTTATAACACGAGGGTATGCCCAGATGGTTTTTGAAAAGGCGACGATCGCGCCGTTTATTTTTTGACGATATCGGGACTTATACAATACACTGAGGCCCAAAATAATTTGGTCAAAAAAAGGATTGGGTCTTACACTCTAATAGAGGCCCAAAAGGTTTTGAATGGGTCTTATAGCTCGAGGAGAAGCCCAGATGGTTTATTTTTAAACGGGCGACGATCGCGCCGTTTACTTGTACAGAGGGACTTATAAAATGAGTGAGCCCCAAAAAGTTTTCTGTACATAGGGATGGGTCTTACACTCTGTCAAGAGGCCCAAAAGTGTTTTGAAAATGATTTTTGAGGGTTGAATTAATCCAAAACCCTAATTTGTTTTCAAAATGTATTTAATTGAATAAAAATTCAATTAAAATGATCAATATTGTTTAATACATGGAAAACAAGTTGTGATCTTGGATTAATGCTTCAAAAAGTAAGTATTGACCTACAAAATAATTAGAAAGCATTAAAAGTTGCAAAATCAATGTGGAAAAAATATTTAAAATGTCAAAAATAATTAAAATATTAATTCTTTGCAAAAATATCAATTATAAGAAATAAATAATATTTTGGGGATTTTTTGGGAAAATAAAATATTTCAACATTTTTGTGAATTATTAAAAAAAGAATCAACTCAAAATCATTAAAACTCAGAGAGAAATTAATTTTTGAATCAATTAAACAAAATCACAAAATTCAAATATTTGAATTTGTGAAAATGGCGCCAAGAACATGGACCAAGAACACGCGCGTTTTCTGCCTTGCCCAGATTTGGATTTTCTATCCAATCTCACTGAATACTTGATTATATCATGCAATCCACATATCATTGTGCTCGTCTCAACCTCACGATCATGTCTATGTACTTTAATTTCATTTAAATTAAACATATAACAAGAAATCACGAAGAAACCTCAAGAACCCTAATTTCTGCATGAAGGCTAGGATTTTTGATACACGATTCAAACAATGCAATTAATTGAGGGAAAACATTCCATGCATGATTATGAACATATGGCCAAATTATTGTGCGAGGAAATATGCATAGATTGAGAGATGACCAAGCTTAGGCTTACCTCCAAGTCGTGACAACAAGAGCAAATCGATTTTTGAGTTGGAGGTGTTACAGATGAGTTGTGATGATCTGAACAGCTTCCCTAGACCTTATGGAGTGTGTTTGAATGCTTGGACTTGATTGAAATTGGTTGGATCACTTCATGGCATCTCAACTGCAACTTGATTGAAAGTTTGAGCAACCAGCTGGTGATTTTGTGAAATCTGTGTTCTAGATGTTGTTTGAGTGTTTGGATCACTTCTATATGATGTATGTGAGGTGTGTGAGTGATTGGTTTGATTGGAATTGCTCTCAAACTCAAAACCCGATAGCTACCTTGCTAAGAAAGGTATTTTTGCCAAGAGAAAGAGATTTTGAGGAAAGCATCTGTTAGATGGCTTTGGTGTACTCAAACTGAACACAAATGAGCTCTATTTATAGTAGAGCAAGTTTGTTTTGCAAGGAATAGTGAATGGCAGCTAGTAAGTAGGTTTGGCCAATGTTGTCCAATGAGAATTCAAGTCTCCTCTACCCATTGACTAGAGGTTAAGGCACAGAGCTTTGGTTCCCTTGGTCTTGGATAAGTCTTGACTGATTTCAGATGAGAATGGCTCAGTCCATGCCACCTTGATGGTTCCATTGAATGCCTCATTCCAAATTTGGAGTCTTGTCCCTATTTTGGCAACTCTAGGTTCAACATGCTATTTCTTGTTCCATGGACTTTGGAGGCTTGGCTCAGTGATTGTCCCATTTAGATTCAATCCTCAGAGGTTTCCAAGTAGATAGGAGCATTTTAAACTGGCTGATTTTGGCAAATCGAGCCAAAATGCAAAATCTGCCTTGCTTTGACAGATTTCAGCAAGGCAACTTGACAATGTCACATCTCATGGTGTAAGTTGAATTTGGCAATGTTCTTGGCCATTTTGGAAAGCTCTTACATGATACAACAACTGTTTGAACAAGTTTGGTTTTGATCTATTTTGATTCCAAGTGAAAAATCCCCCTACATTTGGCAAAAAGTGATGGCAGATTCTGACTTAGTGAAAATTTCACTAAGTGTTGGAAAAAGTGACATTTTCACTTTTCAGCCACTTTGATCACTCCATAACTCAAAATCCTTAATGAATTGGAATGACTTGTAGTTGAAGTTTTTGTAGAGGATAATGAGGGCTACAAATCCATATTTGGATGAGAAAAAATGGCCTTGTGGTTTAGGAGTTATGGTCCTCCAAATTTGGTACCCTAGCCACTTTATTTTTAACTTAGAAAATTTTCTAAGTTTTTATGGTTACCCCTTTTACAAGTTATCTAACTTTTCTTGATTTTTCTTGATGAATGATGATTCAAATCATACATTAACATCATTTTAGGGTTAAAAATCCATTTTGGTGAAAAATCTCAAAAAGTCAAAGTTGACTTTTGTGTACAGTTGACTTTTTATCAGATGAATTCCAAACTGTGCAATTCTTCAGGAAATCATGTCCTTGACCTAAATCAAACTTGATGGACATGTTCCATGGGTGTCATAGGGTATATTTATTCATGACTTAGGGTTTGGGAGCATGTCCAGGTCAAAAGTCAAAGTTACAGTTGACTTTTCTCGCGAAACCCTAATTGTGGTGCAGATGAAGTTGAGACTTGTTGCTCAAGCTTCTTGGATTAATCCATTGTTCCGAATGGATCAATATGGTATGTTAGAGACCCTCAAATCATGTCTTGAGGTCTTGGCTCATGGTTTGTCCCAAAAGTCAACTTAGGGGTGAATTAGGTCAAGAAACCCTAATTCCTGATTTTTGATGTATGCATCCCCTGAGGCAAAATTGACTTGATGAGTGGGTCCATGAGGTTCCATGGAGTATATTAGGTTATGTTTTGGATCAATGGCTTGTTCCCAGATGAAATTTTTCATCTGGAGGCCTTGGGCGATCAAAACCCTAATTTGGTGACACTGTCGATCTGGAGGCTTGATCCACCTAGTAGGGAGCAGCTTTGTGCTTAATCCTTGAAGTGGGAGTCCTTTTGATCCATTGTGGATGTTTGAGAGATTAGACAAGTTGAATATCAAGTCATTCCTTGATTGATCTTTTGTCTAAGGCTCTGAGAGGGCTTGAAACCCTAGTTCTGATTGCAGTCAATGCTCAACAATTCCTTGAGGAGATTGATGAGGCATGATGATTCATCCATATTGTGATGATGATTTGCACAATGATGGGAAACTTTAGTGGTCAAAATTTGGGGTATTACACCTGCCATATCCTGATAGGACCAAGCGAATACATCGAGAAACTCTTTGAGAAGCTTTATCAAACCTTCTTTGACAGTTGGACTGAGCAGTGCCCCAATCTTGACTTATTTTCTCTCTTCTTGTGAACCCAAGTTGACCGTTTCCAATGGCTCTTTGTGAGGTTCAATGGACCTTTCCTCTTGTCTGAGTAATCGGGAGATCTCTTCTGGAATTTCTTCGCCATTTTCTTCTTCAGCCTCAAATACCGGGAATTCAAAGTTGGGAGAAGGCATTGGATCGTATGTTTCAATGGGGTTTAAAACAAGCAATCTGCATGACGTGATGATTTGTGTTTAGAAGAGATAGAGAGAATGCAAGAGTGTGTGCACTGTAATTCTTTAAAAAATACTTGTTTTTATTATTTGAGTTATTTTTAGGATTACCATTTTTTGAAAAAGCGAAAAGAGAAAACAACAATAAATGCGGAAATTACAGTATGACGTTATTTTATTTATGATTTTGTCGATTCTTTAAACTACAGCCATATAAAACAAAACTCTGTCGCTTTGGGCAAAGCGAAGAGGTACATTTACAGAAAGTGAGCCCTATCAAAACATCTATTTCACCTGGGCAAGGTGAACGGTTAAGATAAAGACGACGATTACTTAGACTTATGAACAACTTTCTAAACGTTGACTGCAACCCATTGGCGGCGAACTCCTCGGTGAATCACAAAGTATGGTACCTTCTTTCTTGGCTTGTCTTTAGAAATAACGCTAATTTCAAGTGGAGCAGGATCATTGGAATCTGTCTCCCAGACAGAGTTGTCGTAGGAGGATTCTTCAGCTCTATCTTGCATAGTGTTCGTACTCTCAGGTATATCTCCTCATCCAGTTGGCTGAATGTCTTCGAGTCTGATACGAGAGCTTTCCGGAGCTGTGTATTTGACTAAGAAGTCAAACTTGCCACTGGGTTGTCCCAAGGTGTCCCACACTTCTTTGGAACTGGAGGAGTCATCACTTTCGATGACGTTGACCTTGGGAAAAGCATAGTTAAGGAACTATTGTCCTGTAATTGTTGCAAATTCATCGTTGTACTGGATATTTTCTGAATGGCCTGAGTGATGATCCCATGATTCGGTGGGGACGCAGGTATTCTTTTCAATGATGCTTAGCTGATATGCATCGTTTGGCTTACTCTTTTTCCCCGAGTCTCCTGGGTACGACTGCCAAGGAGGCAGGCCATCCATTGGGCCATAATAGTCGTGGTCAAAATTGTCTTTCATCAGAGTGTCCTCCTCTAATGAGTTTGGTAGAGCATGGCATCCTTCCGGATCATAATCTCCGTATATCATCTTGACATCTGACCTTGGTATATATCTCGGACTTTGTGCGGGAAAGCAAAATGGCGTAGGCACCTCTTCCTGAGACATATAACCGTCCTCGTTAAGATAGGATTTCCATTCTTCATCTGTATCGGAGGAATCACCCTCGTTGATGGTATGTACTTCTTGAGACACTGGGTGAAGGAAACCTCCACTGTGGAAGAAGTCCTGAATGGGATGAAAACTTTTATCGTAGTAGAAGTTTGGGTACAGGTTGAAGAAAAACCAAGACCTTTCTTCGTTTTGTTATCAGTAGAAATGACAAGCTGTCCCCATCCTTTTGCACTGTTACTTTTGATCACTTCGAGAGCATATTTGTACGAGGAAATTGACGTTCCTCTTTCTGATTGGTTGTCATTGCTCACCGAAAGTTCCTGGAACTGGGTTCCTACAACCTCCTCTAGTTCTACATGAGTGGACAACGATAAGTTGCTCACGATCAACGCTTGCTCTCCGTAGACTGTGACTAGTTGGTCATTCTTGACGAACTTCAGCTTTTGGTGAAGTGTCGAGGTGACAGCCCCAGCCTCGTGTATCCAAGGTCTTCCTAACAAACAGCTGTATGCTGCCCGGATGTCCATGACCTGGAAAGTGACTTGGCAAGTGACTTGGAAAGTGTGAGGACCGATAGTTATGGGAAGGTCGACTTCACCGATAACTGTTTTTCGGGATCTGTCAAATGCTTTAACGATGACCTCACGGCTTCTCATCGGAGATCCTTAGTATGATAATCGCATTAAAGTATACTTTGGCGTCACATTTAGAGCTGATCCGGTGTCTACCAGTACACTGGCTAATGCATCGTCCTGGTAGTTTCCTGTAATATTGAGTGCCATGTTATTACTTTGGCCCTCTTTCGGAAGTTCTTCATCACTGAATCCCAAGTTATTGCAGGAAGTGATGTTGGAGATGATGCTGTCAAATTGTCTTATTGTTACATCTTGTTCCACAAAGGCTTGCTCTAAAACTTTATGTAGAGCTTCCCTATGAGCTTCGGAACTGAGTAAAAGAGATAGCACTGAGATTCTTGTACTCGCTCTTCTAGATGAGCTTCAGCATCTCATCGTGTTCTTTGAAAGGTCGGGATCACTGGATTGACCGACTGGTTGATTAGGAACTTCTATCTGAGGTTCCTTTTCTTTGCTGGGTTCTCCAAATCCTCGGTTGAAGATCTGACCGCTTTGTGATACTCGACTGATGTCTGCAATATTCAAGACGGAGGGTAATGGAGTTTCCTTTCCATTCTCAACTGTTGTTGCACCGTATTTGTAAGGGATAACCTTAGTCGATTCATACGGTAGTGGTCCCGGCAGATAGATAACTAGAGGAGCCTTTTGATTTTTCTAACCATCATAACCGGCCTCAATTGGTTCGAGGTTGAGAATCCTTCCATTATCAATAGGAACTCTTGATTCATGGAGTAGAGGGATTATGGCGCACACATCTTTGGCCACTTCTCATTTAGGGATTAAAACAATATCTTTGCCTCGATTAGGATGATAGTCTGACATCATGTTAATTGAACCGAAGCCTGAACACGGGTGAATCTCTTTGTGGTCTAACTGACTTTGAAGTGCTGCTCGCATGAGGTAGTATCCCTGGTGATATTTGTGAGATTGTATATGCCCGTATCCACTCGGTCTGCAATGCGTCTTGACCAGGTTGATTCCCAATAAGAGTACATCATGAATTTGACAGTTGTGCTTAGAATTTTCCTCTATCAAATTTATAGCAGCTTTCTCGTGTTGAGGCAGCGAGTTTGTCTGAACATTTGGATTTGTATCCTTGAATGATAGGCCCCGCTCCTAACAAGCTTCTGCACACCGGATTTGAAGCTGAGACAATTTTCTACGTTATGCCATGGTCCTCCTTGATGGTAAGGGCAAGTCTGATCCGCTTTGAACCAAAAAGGCGTATTTTCCGGTATTGAAAGAGGAGCCCTGGTTATGACGTGCCCTTTGACCAGTAGTAGTGGAAACAGTTCCGTATACAACATTGGTATAGGGTCGAACCCTAGGGGTCGCGTTGTACGGTTGTTGTTGTACTGAGGACGAGCCTGCTGAAGAGGCTATTGTGTCCTTTGCTGATTTTGTTGTTGGTTTGGTTAGCTCTGAACAACCTGAGGTTGATACATAGGAACAGGCGCAAGGTTGATAGCAGGAGTTACAGTTGCTACTAGTTAGTACCGTCGCCTTTGCTTTCCGAGAGAGATATTGCCAATATCTTGCTCTTTTTTATTAGGGAGAGCACCACCGTATCTTTTGGTACTACTTGATAATCCTGCATCTTTAACTAGACGTCCTTCTCGGACTGCTTCTTCAAGACGAACTCCCTTGCCCACCATCTCGGTGAAATCGTTGGGTGCACTGGCGACCATTCTGTCGTAGTAAAATGAGCTCAAGGTTTTCAAGAAGATCTTTGTCATCTCTTTTTCCTCAAGAGGTGGACAAATTTGGTCGGTAATTTCACGCCATCTCTGAGCATATTCCTTAAAGGGTTCCTTATCCTTCTGCGACATGGCTCTGAGTTGATCTCTGTCTGGTGCCATGTCCAGGTTATACTTATATTGTTGAACGAAGGCAACACCAAGATCTCTGAAAGTTACGATCTTAGTGCGGTTTAATCCCAAGTACCATTTGAGTGCGGCACCGGTTAAACTATCTTGGAAATACTGGATCAGTAGCTGCTGGTTCTCTGTCTGAGTTGACATCCTCCGAGCGTACATCACCAAGTGACTTTGAGGGCAAGAGTTACCTTTGTACTTTTCAAATTCGGGCACCTTGAACTTGTGTGGAATTTTCACATTGGGGACCAAACAAAGGTCTGCGGCGTCCTTTCCGAATAGATGCTAACCGCGAAGGGCATTCAGTTCCTTCTGCATCTCCAGGAACTGTTCCTGGACCTCCTTCATTCTGTTGTCCATACTTTCATTTCCACCAGAAGGTATCGGTGGAATCTATCCTTCCGGGATAGTGTGTACCACGGGTGGTGGTATAGTCATTACGGCAGTGACTCTTGGTGTTTCCCTCTCTCGAAGTTTGTAACCTTCAGGAGTTGTTGTCATGCCCCTTGCATCTTCACTTTCCAGAAGTTTGTAACCTTCAGGCCCAGCGGTTCCTGCTGTAGTTTCCGGATCTTCCGTGATCGGCGGGATATAACCTTCCGGGATATAGGTAATAGGCATGCCCTAGGGATGATCTTTAGGCATGTTATACCGAGGATCATACTTTTCCACTATGGGCGTCGATGTGATCTCTGAGATCACAGTCCTTTGTATCTGAGCTGCTGCCAGAGCTTGCATATCATTGTAAAGTTTCCTCATATCTTCTTTCAGAGTGTCGAGTTCTTCTCTCAACTCTCTATTCTCTTCCTCGAGATTATCCATCTTCTTTTGTCGATTGGTCCGAGTATTGTACGAATGTGACAGTTTGACTCTAGAATCGAGACACAAATGTGAGATTCATAGGTAAGAAGAATGCGTTATGTGAGAATGACAAATGATATGCAATTATTATATTAATTATTTTTGTTTAATCAAAATAAACTTCAACAATTGGATTACAAATATCATACAATGGGGAAACCCCATTTTATTGAATTCAAAGATTGCAGAAATGGAAATACACTAATTTATAAAGTGCTGTAAAAGGAAATGTCTAAACTTATGGATCCTGAGTGTTCTCTGAGGAGGGCTCAGGTGCTGGTTCTGGTACTTTCCTTTTCTTTGACCGGGGCTCTTGAGCCGTTGTCGGGTTGTCATTCCTTTGCCAAGTGAAAGGAGCGAGCAAATTCCTTTGGTCTTCTTGATTTTCTACAGCATGTTGCTCTAAAATATCGATCAGAGCATCTTTTTCTTTTAACAGTTGTTGTATTTTGTTACACTCCACATTGAGAATGCGATACTTGTTCTTCCAAGACTTCTTCTCCTGCTGAACTTTGTTGAGAGCCACCTGAAGTTTTTCCGTATCAGACATAAAGTAAAGGACAAATTCTTTTAACGGAAGAACTTCTTGACGAGGGTAAGGCATTCTCAGCTTGAGAGCTCTAGTTTGTACCCAATAGAGATAAGGTTCCACCGAGACACAGTCCGGTTTTCCTAGCGACTCTCTTCCTTTCCTGTAAACATGTTTCCAAGCATAGACTATTTTTGTCTTTAGTGCCCTGTCATTTTCTCCTTCCTTGAAGAAAAGACCTTCCAGATGAACATTACGCGGGATATGTCTCATCGGGTATCCAAATTGACGACGAACGAAAACTGGATGATAGTTGATTCCTCCTTTAGTTCCTATGAGGGGTACATTAGGGAAATTTCCACAACGATCAATGATTCTGATCCCATCATAGATTCGATTGTACCAATCAATGTTAGAGTTGGTAAGAGCTATAATTCTCTGTGACCAACGTAGAGCACTCTTATGATCCCAAAAAGCGGCAAACTTAGGTAAATGGGAAGTGAACCATTTGTATAGCAGGGGTACACAGCATGTGATCATTCCTCCGTGTAGAAATTCCTTAGGTGTACAGAATGATAAGAATCTATGAGCAAGGTCGGTACAGGGTTTCCAATCAGAAATATCTTAATGGCATTGATGTCAACAAAGTTATCAATGTTGGGAAACAGAAATAACCCGTAGGTGAGCAAAACAAAGACGCTTTCGAAAGCAGTCACGTTCCCTATACTAGCAAAGTACAGAGCCTTCTTTATCAAAAACTTGGCTGGTAAACCTTGGATTCCACCCTTAATGGTCATGTGAGTCTTGACTTCTGACTCGTCCAAATAGATTGCTCTTGCAATGGTTTGATCCTTTGGAATTTCTTCCAGTCCAGAAAAGGGAGCTTGGTCAATGATGGGTAAATCAGTCAGGTGAGAGTACTCCTCCACTGTTGGTGCTAGTTGATAATCCGGGAATGTGAAACAGTGATAAATCGGATCATAGAACTGGATTAGCATAGCCAGGATTCCTTCAATTACATGGACCCTTAACAGAGACAGCAGTCCCCTGTACTTAGCTCTGAAAGCATCAAGGTTGGTGATCATCCTTGCCAACCCTCTTAAATCCTCTAGTTTTGGAACCTTGAAGGTATACTTGTGAGTCTTCCTTCTACCAAAATCCATAACGCAATCTTTCTCTCTGACATTTGCAATCATTGTCTTAGTTTTATTTGATAAAGCGAGACTAGAAGAGAAAAATTTTCTTTGTTTAACATTTTTTAATGAAATGAATGCATGAATGCAGCACACAAAAACATAGAAAAAACATGGGGTCAAAGGTTCGGTGTCTTGAAGTCATGGCTCTACCCATCCCCAAAGGTTGTACTAGTGATTTTTTGTACCTGTCCTCAAAATCATTGACCCCCCTTGGGATAACAACATCAGGCTGGTTCACCCGAGCGAGCTGCAGTATCTTAGAGTAATCTCAAATGAGGGTAGTATCGCGTGACAACTATTTTCGATAGCTTCTGCACTACAAAATAGTAACATGGTCTCAAGCTACTAAATCCTCAGTTTCATGGACGCCACAATCGAACAATCTGCTTTCAACAACCGAAGTCGTATAGGCATTGAATCCGCAAAGGGTATCTCCACTAATTCGATGGTCGACCGTGGTCTCTTTTTTGGGAGTCACTCCTTGTAAGATTACCCGTCTAGTGTCATCACTTATCTTAGGTGTCACTCAAACTTTCCAGATGCGGCATCACCTGCAGTCCCATTAGCAGAAAAATAAACATGGATATCAATTAGGAAAAGCGATATATATATTCATTCCTAAAACTAACATCCTAGACCTCTTAAAAGCTATAATCCTAGTCCTATACAGACAATGACTCCCCAGCAGAGTCGCCATTTTTATGTGGAAAATGGGGACGATGATGACTAGATCTTACTTTGACTCCCCAGCAGAGTCGCCATTTTAATCTAGCGAGTGATTTTTGTCGGTGACGCGACCACCTTATCGCTGGGTTTTCCTCACCGCAATGAGGAGGAGTGGATGCTATTTTCTGATTTCTTATATATCCCGTGAAGCTGGAAGGGAAAGGGAAGCTATCTAAAACTAACCTTTCATGCGAAATGTTTAACTGAACAAAACGCTTTAAAGAGATTGGGGGGTCTGGGGTCAGGTTATATAATGGGGAATTTTCAATTACCCATCCTATATGTGGTTATCCACAGGATGTTAGCTATAGGTTTTGCTTTGTACTTGATAGTGTTTATCTGTTAATGGGTTGGGAAAGTTTCTTGGGAAATATGAGTGAGTGAGTGAGTTGATGTTGATGTTCGGGTTTTTCCGGTGTTTTTGGTAAGGTGTTAGACCTAAGTTTTGATTGATGTGTGAAGGTACTTGACCTAGATTCTTTGTTTGGTATGCTCGCTAAGATTTTGCAATCTTATGCCTACGTATTCCCGTTTAAATGAAACAGGGAAATCAGAGCGATCGTAGTTCCTCCTATTCTAAGGGAGGAAAAAGATGTTTTGGTGTCTTGTTCAAAGCCCAATATTGAAGCTAAAAGGTTTTATCCGAGAGAGAGTTTGTCATCTCTAAAGAGGGATTGTTGATTTTTGTGCGCCTTGATCAAAGCCCAAGGTTGAAGCTAAGAGGTTGATTGACTCCACTAGGGAAATCCTTATACAAAGCCTAAGAGGAGGCTGGATAAGACCGACTCAATAAGAGAGTTATATATTGGTGTCTTGCACAAAGCCCAAGATTGAGGCAAAAAAGAGACTGGCTCTTTGGGGATATCATTATACAAAGCCTAAGAGAAGGCTAAAAGTTTGACATTTTCGGGGAAAGATATTTTGTCTGTCTTGTACAAAGCCCAAGATTGAGGCTAAAAAGAGACTTTGACTTCGTCGGGGAGGTTTATATCTGTCTTGTACAAAGCCCAAGATTGAGGCTGAAGCAGGAAATTTAACTGACTCCGGTGAGGATATTTTTATGTGTCTTGTACAAAGCCCAAGATTGAGGCGGAAAATGAGTTTGACTCTTGCTTGGGAAATCATTCCTCAAAGCCTAAAAGAAGGCTGGGAGGAAATGACTTCGCTGGGGAAGATACTTGTCCCAAGCTTAAGAGGTGAAGATTTATGCCTTGTACAAAGCCCAAGATTGAGGCTAAAATGGTTTGACTCAACAAGAGAGTGCTTTTATCTATCCTATACAAAGCCTAGGATTGTGGCTGAACAAGCTGAAGAAATTATTCTACACAACTTGAGAGGAGGCTAGCTCCTGCTGGGGGAAATATTTATACCAGGCCTGAGATGAGGCTGGACAAAGATTGACTCAACAAGAGAGTATTTTTATCTATCTTGTACAAAGCCCAAGATTGAGGCTAAAAGGTTGACTCAACAAAAGAGTCTGAAAAAGGGGATTGACTCAACGAGAGAGTTTAAAAAGTGATTGACTCAACAAGAGAGTCTGCAAAGTGAATGACTCAACAAGAGAGTCTAAAAAGGTGATTGACTCAACAAGAGAGTCTGAAAAGGTTAACTCTGCTGGGGATGATCATTGTACAAAGCCCAAGAGGAGGCTAACTGCGCCGAGGAAAGGTCATTATACAAAGCCTAAGATGAGGCTGACTTTTTCCAGGGATAATTGAAGTTCCGAGGCAGGTCCAAGTGTGGAATCAACTCTTGCTGAGGATTACAGAAGAGTTGAAATATAAGATGCCTTGAGGTTCTGATTTGGGATATTGTTATCCTGATGATAAACTGACCCTGGTTGGGAATTTTTTTTACGATAGAGACTAGGTTTCAGCTCTGCTGGAGATTGATCCAGAGTGACCGGGGTTTCTCCTATGTTTATAAGGAACTTGAGAATGTCTCTGAGACTCAAGGGGATTAGACTGTCCAAGTCTACTGGTGTGGAAGAGTTTTATCTTTTGTATGATGCCCCAGAGGAGGCACGAGTATTAAGGGATGAGAATCAACCCTAAATCAGAGGTTTGATACTAGAAAGACTGCTCTAGCAAAGAGTGACTAAGTTCCATCTTATACCTTTAAGAGGTCACCAGGGTCCTTGTATTAAGCCCAAGAGAAGGCATGAGAACTTCTAAGAAGCTGGAGGGTCCTTATACAAAGCCCAAGAGGAGGCGGGGATGCTTTTAGGAAGCATGTGGGTCTCAAACTAAGAAAAGTTCAAGAAATGCTATTCATTGAGAATAGATCATTTAGTGAAAGTTCTGAGGTTTGAAGAAACTCAAGAGATGCTATTCACTGAGAATAGATCAACTCTGAGGATTAGAATTCCTTTGACAATTTCTAGGGGCGACAGTCTGAGAAAAGGTTCACGAAGAATACTGCCTTTCTCCTTGTTCCATATTGTTTAAGCCCAAGAGAAGGCAAGACTGTATCTGGAAATCCTATGGAAATCTAGTTTTGTCTGTATTTAAGAGTGACCAACATGGCTTTACCTAGTTCTAGACCTAGTTGCCGGGGAAAACTCTAAATAACTATACTAGTATATATACAGTTGATATATGACAAGTATTTAAAAGGGTATGAAAGAAGACTAACCGTGCGCAGCTTCTCACAATACCGTTATATATATGAAAGCGAGTAAAAGAAAGCCGATAAAAACTTACAGGCGAGCAAGCTTCCATGCTGTATTATTAGTTGTTTAAAGAAATTAAAGAAAGTTTTGATAACAACTGTATATTTGAACCTAAAGCAAAAGGGAAGTTGTTTTGAAGATATTGTTGGGGCTTATACTCGAGGAGAGGCCCAAAAGTTTAACAGTGATCGCACCGTTGTTTGTGAAATCGCACCGGGACTTATACAACGACTGAGGCCCAAAAAGGTTTTCTGTACAAAGGGATGGGTCTTAGAACTCAAGGAGAGACCCAAAGATACTTTTGAAAAGGGAAGATGGGACTTACAACACAAGGGGCGGCCCAGATGATTTTGTTATAAAAGGCGACAATCGCGCCGTGATTTTGAATGTACAGTGGGACTTATACAATGTCTGAGGCCCATAAATTTTTTATTTACAAAGGGGTGGGTCTTACACTCTCTCAAGAGGCCCATGAGTGTTTTGAAATATTTGATAAGGATCAAAAATCAAAGCAACCCTAATTTCATTTTCTTTTAAAAGTAATCCTTTGAAGTTGGTAAAGGAGGGGGTCAACTCTGAGGTTTGTAAAAAAAGGGCGTCAACTCTGAGATTGGAGCTCTCTTTGGAGGATTGGAATCACTGTTTTGATTGAGGGTTGATTTGGGCTTTCGCACAAGGTACCAAATCTGGCTTATGCTTCGATGCATGTTTGAATTTTCTTTCTACGGCGTAATGCTCCATACAAAATGGAAATGCTACGCGTTTTGAGGATGCAATGCAATGATGATTGCTATATGCAAGAATGAGAGGACACTCCATCGGGGAATGCGCAGAGTAGAACAAGCAGACTTCACTGACGAAGGGATCACCAATATCTGATCTCTCGTGGGGAGATACCCAACTTTACCATCAATAACCACTGGTGATGTAAACTCTGTAGGGGAACTGCAAGCTGAATTGCAAACTCTGTCAACAACCATTGGACTTTGACTTGCGGGGAAATACCGAATCTGACTTTTGAGGAAGAGAATACTCTGACTTCTCACTGTCTCCAACCTGCTTGAACATATTCCATCGTCTTACCCTGCTGAGAAGGAGGAATCCACCTGCACTACTGGGGATAAGGAATCTTCATAAAGAACCCTTTTCAATTTGAGGACGACCCTCTGCTTGGGGAAGAATATCAGTTCCAACACCTCGCTGGCAGGATACCTTCTGGCTCTTTGCTGGGGGAGAGACTTAGTACTTCAAGTTTCTGTTGATCGCTGCATACTGATTATCAAGAGTGAACAACGATTCCTTTGATTCTTGACTTGCCCCAGCCCACAGGGTTTGATGGAAGAAATCATCTCAAGAGGATTTTATAGAAGACCGGGCGTTCATACTGCCCCAGGGTCTTCAAACTCTTGAAGAGATTTCTTGGATCTTGACGTAACTGCCCCAAATTGTGTGGCTTATGAAGGAGTTTGCCTCGAGAGGATTTGTAGCGACTTGAAATACTCTGTCTCCGTGTTTTGAACCTGGAAGAGGTGCTTCTGATTAACCGTCTTCTGGAGAGGACAACTTCTCATGCTCTAGGGATGATCTGCCTCAATATGAGCTTTGAAGTGATTTTGCCCCTGATCTTAGAATGAATGCCCCAGAATAACTGAATTTCGGAGAGACTTCTCGACGTGACTGCCCCAGATTGGCTACATCTTAACACGACTTACTGGGGAGAGCCCATTCTACACTGAGTCTCTTGGCAGCGTGCCCTTTGATATGATTGTCCTTCAGAATTTTCACTATCCCCACTTAGCCGGATCAGGCTTCTTGACTGACGTTCACTGTGTAAGCTTCTTTGGTACTTAGGCACATGTATGCAAACAGAACAAGTTTATTTATGAGAATGATAATCCTAATGTAACACTCATGTTAACCTTGAAGTTTTTATTGAAAATGCGTCGCCGAGCCTTGTGAATTAATCACTTGCTGGGATGCGACCTTGATTTTTTGAATGGCAAAACAATGCGCACATGCAATACCAACAAATCTGATTAGCACAACTCGTAGGAGTCAGGAACGATATCCTGTTGAAGTATGCTTTCGGAATAAACCCTGTTTCAATTAGGACTTTTAAGGGTGGTAACATGGGTTGGTTCACGGTTTCAGAAAAAGGATTTATGGCTCAAAATTTATCGGTGCCCACCCACTCTTCGTGATGTTCTCCAGTCCTATGTTCAGTTAATCAGACCCAAACACTCATCTCTCCAAAGGTTTATGATCTTTAAGGAACCCGTGCAACTGATGATTTGACACCTAAGGAGGTTTTGGAGTGACAGTTAGCCCTTTTTATCTTCTGTGTCCGTAATCACACGAATTTGATCTTATCGGGGATTTTCTTTTGTAACGCTTTTCGCTTTTTTTTTGCTTTTTGATCCCTAATTTTGCCTGGACTGACCCTTTTGGGTTTTTCGATTTTGAAGTCCAGCGGGATGCCCTAACTTTTCCCTAAGTCAAGTTTTGACTTAGCGGGCTTTCTCTCCTTCTTTTTTATTCCCCTTTTGAACAAAGCGTGTGACACTGGTTGTCTTGTTTGCTTGAAAGGGTTGTGACTGCCTCACTCCTTAGTTGTTGACGGATAACCATCGGGGTTTCATATCTCTTGCACATTCTCCTTGGAATTTGAGCGCTCGGTCAAACTAACTGACGCCTACCTTGCCCCTGGGTTAAGTATGATGGGTTTTTTTTCGGAAAAAAGAAACTCCTACTTCAAGGCTCGAAGGGGTTAACGAAGGTTTACCTCCTTATCTCTCCAGTACTTAGGGGTTTGAAACAATGCCTGTACATCCTCAACAGGATTTTATCCAAAAGCGTACCATTAGAAACCTGCGTTCTTATTTTGTCATCCTCCCTCAAGAGTTCTAGACAAAGAAAATTGGTATTGCGGTGCATATAAATATTTAAGAGTGAACACGAATGGATTACTTCAAGAAAAACATGCTCATTGCATTAATATCATCATTAAAAAACAAACGAGTCTTACATGCATACGATGCTTTTAACAAGAAATGAAAAAACTACAAATGAAAATGCAGTAAAGAAGTTGAAGATTGCCATTGCTGAGGAAGCTTGATTCTGCCTGGACGTGCTTGCAGACTGAGTGCACACTTGAGAAGGGAGGTTTCAATTGATGTACATGTCATCTTCAGTGAATGCAATGATCTTTGAGTCTACCAGGTCTTGCACCTTGTGCTTGAACACGTTGCAGTTTTCAATTGAATGACCCAGTGTGTCTGAGTGATATTCACATCTGGCGTCCAGATCATAATCAAGAAGAATAGGGTCAGGAACGGGCTTGGCATCCCTTAGTTCAACCAGAGAACTCTCAAGTAGACGGGTAAGAACATCACTGTGAGGGATAGGGAGTGGATCAAAACTTCTCGCAGGCCTTCGTGGTCTTTTTTGTCTCTGTTGCTGAGGAGCATAAGGTCGTTGATGCTGAACAGGCCGTTGAACAACAGGAGGAATATACACAGCACTAGCTTCTCCTTCCTTTCTTTTGGAGGGCCCATCATAAGGTTTCTTTGCATCTGCAGCAGCACTTCGAATCTTTCCTGTTTTGATGCCGCTTTCGACCATTTCTCCTACTAGGATGAGATCAGCAAACTTTCCAGTCATACACGATACCAGCTTTTCGTAGTAATGTCCCTGCAAGGTGGCCATAAACATACCTATCATTTCACGTTCCAGCATGGGAGGCTGAACCCTTGCTGCCAATTCACGCCACCTCTGGGCGTACTCCTTGAAACTCTCATTGCTTTTCTGTGATAAGCTCTGCAGCTGTGTTCTGTTAGGAGCCATATCAGTGTTATATTGGTAGTGTCTAATAAATGCCCCTGCCAGATCTCTCCAACTACGCACATCCTTCCTTTCTAGTTGCATATACCACTCCAGAGATGCCCCAGATAGGCTATCTTGGAAGCAGTGCATTATTAATTTTTCATTCTTCGCATGCGCAGCCATTTTACTTGCGTAAGCCCTGACGTGAGTCCTTGGGCAGGTCATACCATTGTACTTTTCGAAGGTAGGAGTCTGAAACTTATGCGGGATAACAATGCTTGGAACTAGCCCCAAATCCTCTAGATCCATACCCAAAGCATCCTGATTCACAACACCCCTTAGCTGTTCCTCAATCAACCTGATCCTCTGATCATTGTCAATCTGGGGACCAGCATCTCCACCTGGCAGAGAAAATGCATCGTCTTGAACACCATCATACTGACGGCCATGAACAGCGCCAGTGCCATTACCTCCTCCCGCTGCAGGGGGAACCACAATACTTTCTCCTCCGCCCGGAGGAATCACAACACCAGAAACAGGAATACCTCCGCCCGGAGGCCATTCTGCACACTAGTACCAGTAACACTAGTATGTACTCCTCCCTGAAGGACAACTTCGTTATCAATCCTTGCAATTAGAGGTTGGACAACAGTTCTTAACTGCTCTTGGCCCTGAGCAACCCCTTGCATCAAATCCATAAATTGGTTCATGCGAGTCCGCATCTCAGTCACCTCAGCTTGTAGTTGATCCATGAGTCTTTCCTGATTTTGTCTGGCAGAATACCGGTGGATGCGTTGATCAACAATCCTGAGCTGAGAAGGAGAACCAAGTGAGAAGCCAGAGATAACCACCTGTTGTGCAAAATGATCATGGATATGCGAATGCAAATGAACATGTTTAAAAATTCGTAGGGCGATCCACCCCTTGATTCCAGTTTAGTTTCAGAATCAAAGTTAAGATGCAACCCTACCAATAAACAAACATGTTGGGATGCAAAATGAGGATGCAAATGCACACATGGGGTCAAGGACGCCCCACAGACTGGCCACTGCTGCACTGTACCAGCTGAACCATCTCAAATATCTGCCCAAATACCCAGAGTACCAGAATAACCATAGTACCACACTGATAAACCTGCCAATCAGAAAACCGGGTATGTTGAAGGTCAAGGTTACCTGCAAACCTGTAAACGCCCATCCCCTCTCACGTGTGGGTACTAGGATGTTCAGTATCCCGGGCTCTCAGGTCGAGAAATGATGATACGTTCACCATTTCTGGTTTGGCATCATCATCAAT
The DNA here is from genome assembly GCA_022829125.1 of Lathyrus tuberosus. Lineage (NCBI taxonomy): Eukaryota > Viridiplantae > Streptophyta > Magnoliopsida > Fabales > Fabaceae > Lathyrus > Lathyrus tuberosus. Next base: position 6,367,137 of record JALAZF010000191.1, read on the forward strand.
CGAGGAGGCCTCAACTGATTCTCCAAAACGGAAGGTCCTCAGCTTTGGCACTGAGGTCGAGAAATAATAGTACGGTGGAGAAATGACTTTTTACTTTTGTTTTTCGCAAAACATGTTGCGGTTAGCAAGAGTCGCCACCGCCTTTTCTTTCATCCAATTTATTTAGGAAAGGTGAAAAGAACAGGAAAGACTGTTTTGAAAAGATTTTGAGTTCGGGGGGTAAGTTATGAAAAGGGAAGGTGTTAGCACCCCTTTTCATCCGTAGTTATCTACAGGCTCTTAATTGCTAGCTCACTTTAACTTGCTTTTTTTGAAATGTGGTGTGTGTTTAGAAAATATTTCGTAAAAGTTGACTTTGTAATAATTCGTGTAAGAATGTATACAAAGTGTTTGTTTTTTGAAAATATTTTTGAAAGTGTGAGGTGTGAAAAGTATTTGTTTTTTGAGTTGTGAGCAAGCATTTAAAAGTTACCTACCCTTAATTTATAAGGTCTTTCTTGTACTTATCATTTTCCTTTAGAGATAGTACTATCCATACCATTAGTGGGTAGGTAGTCCTATCTATTGGATGTGGAGGGACAACGAAGGGTCATCAAATGGTCATAGAAGGCAACATGTAAGGATACCTTAGCAATTCGTAGGAACTATCATCATTTTTCTGTAGGGTCATCGAGGGACTAGATCATTTTTTGTAGGCAACTTGAAGGGTCATCGAGGGACTATGATCTTTATATCGAAGGGACTATGATGATATTATTCGTAAGCGTCTTTTGCTAAAGTATCCCTACGTTCGAGGGGCATTCATCCCTCGGGGTACAGTACTAAAGTCAATCGAGGAGTGCCTCCGCTGATTCTCTTCAAAATGTAGGGGCCGTCCTATGCGAGTTCCAAAGCGGGCCCTCGGGTGCGAATGGGTTTGCCACAGGATGTGGTCTGCCACTGTCACCACTAAAGAGGGATGTTTCTACTAAGGTCCTCAATGATCGGTCACCAGAGTCGACAGCTCTCTAGATCAACACCCAACATGCGTAAGACACACACGTTAGAATGCGTCCCAAGATAGCCTCGTCTGGTTGTGAATTTCGTGAACACACAAACGTACCAAGCGGGCACGTAGGTCCAACTACTTTCCATGCTAGTCCTAGGGTATACTCAAGCCTGGGTATTAGGCTTCTCTCTCAGACCCACCCAACCTGCAAAACAAAGACAGCCAGCACAGCACAGCAGCATGACAGTAATAAAAATGAAATGCAGAAAATGCGGTAAAAATAAAAATAAAATAGAACATATAAAGCAAATCAAAAACAAAACACCCAAAGAGAACAAAGACAAGCAAGCGTTAGGATTGACTCGCTTAGGGATGGACCAGCATAGGTCAACCAGAGATTCTGGGTTCGATTCCCAGCAGAGTCGCCAGCTGTCGCTCCCAGGATTTTCATCCAGGTACAAACGCGAGAGTGGCGCGGAAAAACAGAGTCGCCAGCCGTGTAAATTTATCCCAAGAGAGGGAAAGGGAACACCGCATGAACCTGAGGAAGAGGGAAAGGAATGGTCATCGCAACCATAACCTGGGTTCGGGAGTCGGTTACGCGAGGGGAAGGTGCTAGCACCCCACGCATCCATCGTACTCGATGGGATCCACGCTTGTTGTCCATTCTAAGGGTGAGTTATACTATCATCTATGGTTGTACTGAAACGGGAGGGAAAGACAAAGACCGACTCGGTAGGACGTCGACGTCCTAGGCCTACGTACCCCCTTTGTGCAATGGGGAATTCAGAGTCAACGTAGTTCGGACCAAGTTCTTTTTGTGTTTTTTATGAGCGACGTTAAGTTCGCGTCCGGCAGTTAGGGTCGATGCCTGTTTGCGACTCAGACGGAAGGTAACGTGCCCTTTTTGAAAATAGCCTTTAAGTTTGAAGATCCCGAAGGACAAAAAGGTTTGGAGTTGGTTTGTGTTTTTTAGGACAGAAGTGGCTTAAGTTAGTTCCTAGGTTGCATTGCGCCAAAGTCTAGGGCACAGGGGCGAATACTTAACGCATCGTCCCAAGACAGGACGCTCGTTAAGCACTCTAGAAAGATGAGAGGAAGCCCCTCATTTCTCATTCCCCATACTTAAGGCTTGTGCGCAATACACCTTATTCTTATTAAGTGTTTTAAAGAAATTTGAGATGAGAAGAGAGAAGACACAAGGGTAACTCTAAGGGGGACTATGAGCCCTAAAGTTATCATGCATGGGTGACCTACGGTTAGTGAGGTTTGAGGAAACAACTACCTAATGTTAGCATGCAAAGGATTGAAAGCCTAATGTCTCTCCTGCCTCCAACTTAATCAGAAATTAAGCGGAGCTAAGAATCCTAAGGGGATCATGTGAATACAGAGTAATCAACAAGTAAACACCAGACGACTCAATCACAAAGAGAAAATCGGATAAGAGGCGGTCAAGTATTTAATCATGAATTAATCAAAATAGGCATCAAGATCAATAATTAATCAAGAATATCTAGGCTAGAATTAAAATGCTAATTAAAATCAAGATTAAAAGTTAACAAGAAAAGTTAATCTAAAATTAAAAACTAATTTTAAAATCAAACCTAAAATTAATTCTAAAATAATTCTAAAGAAGAAAACTAATCAAAATCTAATTAAAATCTAACTCTAATTCTAATTCCAAAAATATAAGCTAATGTAATTATCCTAAACCAATTAACTAAAACAATAAATCAATTAATGTAATTTTAGATAGAAATTAAATCTAAGTAGCAAATACCACATTAATATATCAAAAGCAGTTAAAACTTTAAGAGAATTAACAATACTTGACAAAAGTAACAATAAAAAATGACATGGTGTTTATATGAAGACTACCGACACCGACACCGTGTATTCTACATGCATGATTTCTATATACATGATTTCTATACACACACGTCAAATACACAGTGATAAATTGGGTACTATAGTTAATCCATTATAACGCAGTGATATACAATACTGAGAGTTGTTACAATGAGTCCAAAAATGCAAATAACCGCAATGAGTTCTACTAAAAAAATAAACACATAACAACAACAACTTAGAACTGATATATAAATTCTTCCAAATTCACCAGTGTCAAAAACATGAAACAAAGAAATATCAAAATAGAAACCAACAACGATCGAAAATCCTATGAAATATAAGCAGCAACACATCGCGTTCGAACAGAATCAAAACTCACACACTCCAATCAGTAAATTGCAACAGAGTCATATCATGAAGTTCGACTGCACTGCACGACAGATTTATCATAGCAGCAAAACCAAAACGATATCAGCCTATCATCACCATGCTATCGAAATGCTTACAAAAACCGAAATTGGGTGTATTCAAAAACAAAACTCAGCAGCAAAACAAGTGCAGGAAACAATCATAAGAAGCAGCAACATTATAGTAGCAGAACCAAATAATCAAAGTAGTTCTCTAACACAAGGAAAATCCAAAAATAAAACCAGAACAGATATGATCCAGAATTCAAGATCGAATTGTAACCCAACCGAAGTTTCATCCATACAACCAAACAATGTAACTGAAGCAATACCAAACAGCACAAACAATAAACCGACATCGTAATCAAATAAGCGAAAACATCAGCAACAACAATCAAATAGAGGCATCAGTTTAAAAAGAAATTACACCAACCGACACGAATATGAGACTGCTGAGTTGTCTTCGATGTTGTTGTTGTAAAATTATTGATTACTGAGAAATTATCGAAACCGAGCCTCCTGAGATCTTGTTGTTGTTGCAACCAAAACTGAGTCGGAGATGTTGCGTCGTCGTGAAGAGTTGATATCGTTGCTGCAAAATGTTGATGTGCTAACGGCGGTGCGGTTGTTCGTTTCGTAGCAGTGTTGGCCTTGGGGAATCGCGGTTGCCGTGGCAAGTTGTGACGTAAGCCTTCTCGAAAATGGATTCAAAGCTCGAACGAAATAGACTCCAATCTTGCATCTAATTCAAAACTGTTTATGTTTGTTTTGGAAATCTGAGAATGGTGATGGTGATATGTAGAAGAATGGGTTATATTTTAGTGGTGGCGGTTAATGAACCGCGGTGGTGTTTTGATGGTGATGTTTTTCATGCACCGCTGCAATGTTTTTTGTTTCTCCTTTTTTCCGGTCCTCCTCAACAAAGTGTAACTTTGGTATATATAGGGACTAAAATTAGGGTGAACTTTTAGTTGCTAATAATGTCCATAATACCCAATTTGAGGCCCAAATAACTAATATTAAAATTAAATAAAATTTAAACAATTCAATAAATTTAAAACAGAAACTAAAAATTCTATTTATTTATGAAAAACAATATTAGTTAAATAAAAATAAATATTTAATATAAAAATAAAAATGCTAATTATCCTATTTATCTATTCTAAACAATATTAGTAAAAAAAGTAAGATAAACAAACATCAAATAAAAATCGAATGCCCTAGTGATCGAAAAAATAAACCGAATACACTAAAATGATTACTACGAAATATGTGACTCGAAAAAAATACAGCATTTGGTCAGATTTTAAAATAAATTTTGATCCGTAAAAAATGTTCAAATTGGTCAAAATACGACGAAAAATTAAAACGAACATGCGAACCGTAGAATAATATAATTGACGTCTGCAAGTTCGATTTAAAATTTTCTGTCCCCTGATTTTAAGCGCCGCTGAAATTCAATTTGACCACTCTATCTGTAAATTTTCGAGAAATTATTCCGACCAATATTTTAGGCGGTATGCGAGATGGAAAGCACTATTTTATGCTATTTAGATGATGCAGAGTGAAAATACAGTCAGACAAATGAAAATACGAAAATATTAAAAATGCCTGGAGTAAGCTGTGAACTCTTGATGATGTAGTAGACCAGATAGGACCTTCTTGAACTGCCTCCAGCACCTTGACCCCATGCTAATGATATGCATACATGATAATGCAAAAATGAAATGAAACATAGGCCAGTAGTACTAAAGTAAGGAGGGCAAATTTTGGGGTGCAACAGCGGGTCCTTACTAGGGGGATCTTTACACCAAGTTTTGGATAAAGACTGACTCAACAAGAGAGTATTTTTTATCTGTCTTGTACGAAGCCCAAGACGGAAGCTAAAAAAGGTTGACTCAACAAGAGAGTCTTTTATACTCAACAAAAGAGTGTTTTATACTCAATAAGAGAGTGTTTTGATGTCTCGTACGAAGCCCGAGACTGAGGCTAAAAGGAGATTGACTCAACAAGAGAGCCTTGATGGACTCAACAAGAGAGTCTAAAAAAGGTTAGCTCCGCTGGGGGAGAATCATTATACAAAACCCAAGAGAAGGCTAACTTCGTTGATGAAGGATTATTATACAAAGCCTAAGAGGAGGCTTACTTACTGCTGAGGATTATTGAGATCCCTAGGCAGGTCCAAGTGTAGGGAACTCTCATGAGAGAGACCAGGTTTCTGCTGGAGATTGATCCAGATTGATCGGGGTTACTTGAGAATATCTTCGAGACTCAAGGGGATTAGACTGTCCAAGTCTAGAGTTTTATCTTTTGTATTATGCCCAAGAGGAGGCACGAGCATTAAGGGGTGAGAATCAACCCTAAAATGGCCGGAGTTTTGACACTAGAAAGATTGCTCTAGCAAAGGATGACTAAGTTCTGTCTTATACCTTTAAGAGGTTGTCAGGGTCCTTGTATTAAGCCCAAGAGCAAGCGTGAGAACTTCTAAGAAGCCGAAGGGTCCTTGTACAACGCCCAAGAGGAGGCGGGGGTTCTTTTAGGAAGCCTGTGGGTCCCAAACCAAGAGAAGTTCAAGAAATGCAATTCACCGAGAAGAGATCATTTCATGAAAGTTCGAGTTTTGAAGAAACTCAAGAGACGTCATTCACCGAGAATAGATCACCTCTAGGGAGTAGAATTTCTTTGACAATTTTTAGGGGTGACAGTTTGAGAAAAGGTTCACGAAGAATACTACCTTTCTCTTTGTTCCATATTGTTTAACCCCAAGAGGAAGGAAGACTGTATCTGAAATCCTATGGGGATCTAGTTTTGTTTATATTTAAGAGTGACCAACGAGGCTTTACCTAGTTCTAGACGTAGTTGTCGGGGAAAACTCTAAATAACTATACTAGTATATATACAGTTGATATATGATGAGTATTTAAAGGATATGAAAGAAGACTAACTATGCGCAGCTTCCCACAATACAGTTATATATATTTGACATGTATTTAAAAGAATGAAAGAAGACTAAACATGCGCAGCTTCCCACAATACAATTATATATATATGAAAGCAGATAAAAGAAAGCGGATAAACACTTACCCGTTGTAGAGCTTCCATGCTATTTTGTTAGTTATTCAACAAAGAAATTAAAGAAAGTTTTGATAACAACTATATATTTGGATTCAAAATCAAAGGAGAAAGTATTTTGAACAGAGATCGGGGCTTACAGCTCAGGGAGAGGCCCAAATTTTAACAGTGATTGCACTGTTGTTTTAAATTTGTACAGGGACTTATACAAGTGACTGAGGCCTAAAGAAAGGTTTTCTGTACAAAGGGATGGGTCTTACACTCTCTCAAGAGGCCCACAGATTATTTTTGTACAAGTGATGGGGCTTACAACTCAAGGAGAGGCCCAAATGGTTTGTTTGAAAACGGCGATCGCGCCGAGGTTTTTGAAAGCACAGTGGATCTTATACAATGACTGAGGCCGAAAATTGTTCTGGTTTTCAAAAGGGGTTGGGTATTACACTCTATTAGAGGCTCAAAGAGTTTGAAAATGAATAAAGATGGGTCTTATAGCTCAAGGAGAAGCCCAATGATTATATTTGAACTGGCGATCGCGCCGAGGTTTTTGAAAATACAGTGGGACTTATACAATGACTGAGGCCCAAAGTTTTTGGTATTTACAAAAAGGGGGTTGGGTCTTACACTCTATTAGAGGCCCACAGTGATTTTAAGAAAAAGGAAATGGGGATTACAACACGAGGGGAGGCCCAAATGGTTTGTTTGAAAATGACGATCGCGCCGAGGTTTTTGAAAACACGGTGGGTCTTATACAATGACTGAGCCCCAAAATTGTTTTGGTTTTCAAAAGGGGTTGGGTCTTACACTCTATTAGAGGCCCAAAGTTGTTTTGAAATTTTTGAGTATGATTAAAAATCAAAGAAACCCTAATTTTCACTTTTTTAAAAGTAATTTTTTAAAGAAAATTAATAAAAAAATGATAAAATACCAAATAAGTTTAAATAAACCACTTTTGATTTTTTGGTTAAGGTTTGAAAAATGAGGTTTTAATCACAAGATGATTTAAAACTCATTTGGTTTTGATTTTCAAGATGAATATTCATTTTTAAAATGTTAAAAAACAATTAAAATGAATTTATTTACAAAAATACCAATTATATTAAATAAATGATATAAATTTGATTTTTTTGTAGAAAAAAATATTTTACTATTTTTGTGATTTTTTGCAAAAAGAACCAATAAAAAATAATTAAAATTGAGGGAGTTATTAATTTTTCAAATCACTAAAAATAATATGAAAAATGATAAAAATAGGAAAAAGTGGTAAAAAGAGGATCTAGGGCGAGGGGGATTCGAACCCCAGACCTCTTGTGTGCAGCGTGCGCCTTCTACCACTAGGGTGGTGATACATCCGTGTATCAAAACCACCCCATGAATATATGAGGGTGACTTGGTTTTTAGGCCCGACCAAGGCAAGGCAAGGCAAAATTTTGGCCAAAAACGTGAAGCTTGTAACTTTCTCATTTCTCCATGGATTGGGACAAAATTTAGGTCTATCCTGCCTAGAATTTCACAAGGAATCCAATGGTGGTGGTGGTTTTTTCAGATGAGGCTCTTATTGAAAAACCCGATAGTGGTTTTGAAATAGGCCATGATTTGCATTTTCTATGCTACCTCTTGTTACAGGCATGAATTACATGATGAATTGGTTCAAACACAACATATATAACATGTATGAGATGTGCATGAGCAGTGGACTTCAAAGCAATGAATATTTCAAAGAGTTCAAGTTGTGATGCTTACCTCTTTAGGAGCTTTTTGGGCAATCTGTCAAGTGCTTTGTTCCAGAAATAATTTGATGCTTTGGACACCCTTAAATGATTCCTTAGAAGCTTTTAGGATGGTTGAAACCAACTGGAATCCTCAGGAGCGAGTTTGAGCTCTTTCTTGCAAAAGAGGCAAAAGTGACCAATATGGCAACTCTCTCAAATGGTGTTCCAGATGTGGGGAACCATTTGGGACAATTCAAGGATGATATTTGGAGTGTGTTTGAGGTCTTATCTAGTTTTGAAAGTGACTGAATCAAGACATGGCTTGAAAAATGAAAAAAAGTCCAATTTTGAGGTTTTGAGAGGGGACTTTGTAATTTTGGTGTTACAGGTCACTTATGAGAGTTTGGACAGCTTAGATATGACATATTGGATGTGTTTGGATCATGAGCTGTGATGGAAATGCTCTCTAACTCAAAAACTCAGAGTTACCTTGCAAAAGAAGGTATTTTGGCCTAGAGAAAGCGATTTTGAGGAAAGCAAGTGTTGTAGTGCTTTGGTGTACTTAAACTGAGCACAAATGAGCTCTATTTATAGTAGAGCAAGTTTGTTTTGGCTACAATAGTGAATGGTGGCTGCAGCAGGCTGTTGGCCAATTGAATCACTTTGGAATCTCAAGTCTCCTCTAGCCATTGACTAGAGGTTAGAGCACAGGCCTATGTGTCTCTGGTTCAGAGCTTATCCTTAACTTATTCAGTTGGAAATGGCTCAGTTCATGCCACCTTGGTGAATCCATTGACTGCTCCAAAACAAAATTGGAGTCTTGTCCCCCTTTTAGGGTTTTTTAGGTTTGGCATGCTACTTGTAGTTCCAAAGACTTGGGAGGCTTATGGATCAGTGTTAGTTCCTCCTTGGTCTCCCCCTGAGGTGTTCAGATGGATAAACTTGTTTGCCATTTGCAAAAATTGAGAAAATCGAGCCCTAATGCACAATCTGCCTTGCCAAGACAGTTTGCAGCAAGGCATATTGCCACTGTCATATCTCCTAGCTCAAGTTGAGTTTGATGGAGTTCTTGGTCATTTTAGAAAGCTCTCATATGATACAACACATGTGTGATCATAGTTTGTTTTGAAACTTTTTGGATTCAAGTGAAAAATGCCCCTACATTTTGAAAAAAGTGAAACAGATTCTGACTTAGTGAAAATTTCACTGAGTGTTGGAAAAAGTGGCATTTTCATGTTTTTGTCATTTTGGTCACTCCATAACTTAAAATCCATTAGGAATTGGAATGAGCTGTAGTTGACACTTTTAAAGTATGCCATGAGATCTACAAATCCATCTTTGGATCATCCAAAATGGTTGCTTGGATCTCAAGTTATGGTCCTTGGAAGTTGGTACCCTAGTTACTTTGTTCCATAACTTAGAAAAATTTCTAAGTTTTTTATGGTTACCCCTTTTACAAGTTATCCCACTTTCTTTGGTTTTTCTTGATGAATGAGGATTCCAATCATACATTAACATCATTTTAGGGTCAAGGAACCATAATTGTGAAAAATCTCAAAAAGTCAAAGTTGACTTTTGTGCACAGTTGACTTTTTATCAGATGAATTCCAAACTGTGCGATCCTTGGTGGAATCAAGTCCTTGACCTAAATCAAACCAAATGGCTATGTTCCATAGGTGTTATAGGGTGTATTGAATCATGTCCCAAGGTTTGGGAGCATGTCTTGGTCAAAGGTCAAAGGTACAATTGACTTTTTCCCTCGAAACCCTAATTGTGGTCCAGATGAAATTGAAACTTGTTGATCAAGCTTTTTGAATCAATCTGTTGTTGCAAATGGATCAATATAGTGTGTTAGAGATCCTCAAATCATGTCTTGAGGCCTTGGCTCATGTTTTGTCCCAAAAGTCAACTTAGGGGTGAATTAGGTCAAGAAACCCTAATTCCTGATTTTTGATAAATGCATCCCCTGAGGCTAAATTGACTTGATGATTAGGTCCATGAGGTCCCTTGGAGTATCTTGAGTTATATTTTGAAGCATTGACTCATGCCCAGATGAAAAATTCCATCTGGAGGCCTTGGTCGACCAAAACCCTAATTTGGTGACACTGGCGATCTTGAGGCTTAATCCACTTGGAATGTTGCAACTTTGTGCTTGATTCTTGATGTGGGAGTCCTATTGATCCTTTTTGGGTGTTTAAGAGGTTAGACAAGTTGAAGATCATGTCATTTCTTGATTGATCCTTTGTCTAAGTGCTCTGAGAGGGCTCAAAACCCTAATCTTTGATTGTAGTGAATGCTCAACCATCTTTGAGGAGACTGATGAAGCATATAGGTACATCCATATTGTGATGATGATTTTCACAATAATGGGAAATCTTAGTGGTCAAAATTTGGGGTATGACAGATGCCCCTATTTAACCTTCTTAGACCCGAAGGTGTGAATGGCGAAGGTATTCTGGCATTCGGGGTGCAAGAGGATTAAATATCGGAATACCCGAAATTTTGATGGTGGTTATGAATGGCTGCTTGCCCATCCATCTTCTTTCGCTAAGTGTTATCATTCACTTGTAGCAAAGATTAAGTTGTGACAAAGATTTTTGTAAAAGGTTTTATAAAAGCATATTAAGGTTAGGTTTCGCTAATCCTTTCCACGTATAAACGATTAATCAAGCATATGAACTCGGTTTCCGACCAATATAACCGCGTATCCTCCCGACTAAGTTTATGTCTAAAGCGAAGTCGTGAGTACCATTGTTTAGACCGTTAGATGATGTCTCACGCTAACAATCTAAGCAACGATCATTAAGATCAATACAATGCGAATAACAAATCCCAAATCTATGTCTAGAGTTTGGTTATTAAGAGATGAAATTGTTAGGTCAAGATTTGTGGAATCTATGTCTAGAGTAGAACAAATCAAACATACAGCATTAAGAGAAAACAACCTCATCTATATTGATCAAAGACTTTGTTCATATACAATAGATCAAAAGCAATACATAAAAACAGAATCAACTACATCTAACCTCAACATTGAGTGTTTAGCTACCACTTCTCACGGTAGATTGGATAACAATTAAAGAGAGGAGATGAGTAAACATCCACGCCGGATAATCGAGAATGGATGCAAAATCAGCTTCTCCAAGTGAAAATACAAGCTCCAATGGTAAAAAGACTGAAAACTATGATTTTGGATCAAAATGAACAAAAGACCCCAAACACAAAAAGTGAAATTCAATTTATACACTTTAGAAATCTGCACTATTCGTACTGCGAGCAGATCATTCGCACTGCGAATGAGGAAAAATTGGCACCTTAAGTGCCTGAGACTTAAACCGCCCAAAGCAGAAATCGAAGGTTCGCACTGCGAACCCTTCATTCGCACTGCTAATCATTCGCTAGCTTCATTCGCACTGCGAATAAACTAGCGAGCCAGAATTCACGAAACTGGAACTCTATGCCTCTCTTCGCCATCACCTTCGCACTGCGAACCAGCCAGCGAACCTTCGCTGGACCCTCGCCAGGAGTTCGCAGTGCGAACACAAGGAATTTGAAAAACTGGAACTCACTGCCTCCATTCGCTGGCACCTTCGCTGGTCACTCGCAGTGCGAACCTTCGCTGGGCATTCGCCAGACTGTTCGCACTGCGAACACCCTGTTGCAGCTAGAAAACTCAGTGGAACTTGCATTGGTTCCATGTGTTCACCATTTTGCTCCTTTCATGCCTATACCTGCATATTAACACACAAATTACAAGCTCCACACATATATTCCAATGTAAGCATAACAACTCCATTTAACACTTAAATTCACACTTTACCGCTAGAAAGAAATGAAAAATGCCAAATATTCCATACAAATATATAACATGTTTGACATCTAGGAAACTCTCCCCAACTAACTCTTTGTTTGTCCTCAAGCAAAGTATGCCTCTCACAAGGATTTGCTCGAGCACACAATTCAACCAAGATGCGAAAAACGGCTCAACTAAACAACGATTACAACAAAACACAATTACACAATTCAAGAATCTGATATGAAAAAGAACTTGCGTCTTAAACAATTTCAAACAATGTTTCAAGAAACAACTACCTCATCCTGCAAATGTCATTCTACACTCCTCTTCGAAAAAGGATTGAAGGCAAACGTGCTTACAAGCACGGGACAGTTACACTCAAATGACAAATGATGCAGTACTAAGCAATTCATACCATATCTCAATGATCATAATAGAAATCATGGAAGTAAAAGATCATTAAGGACTTCAAGGTTGTAGTTTGGTCGGGTGAACAAAAAAGGGACATTTCTAATGGCCATTGAAACGAAATTGCCGAAGCAAAAGAACATTCACTATATACATATTCACACAACACACTTCATTTCACCAATTTTTCATTCCACCTTCACAAACTACCGTGTACACTTATTAATTCTATTAATTTTTTGTTCAAGCAAGCATTTTCTCTTTTGTACAACATATTCACACTCTTTTCTTTACATGCTTGCTTGAAAATTTTTCAAAATTTGGAGTAATGCACCCATCTTCTTTTTATTCTCCCCAACTCATTTTCAACTCAACCTAAAGTGAATGTTCCTTGCTTTTTAAGGCAAGGAAGTCAAAGTATACAATTTTCAAAGGTTTCAAGAAGAAAATGTTAGAAACTCACCAAATTCAATGATGAACCAAACTTGCAAATAATGTACATAAAACAAGTTCATCATTCAATTGAGTTCTAAACTGTTTAGGCTCAAAGGGGCTAGCAAATGCTCACTACTCACGGGTGAATTAATATATGGACATGGTTGTGCTCACTTTCAAAAAGTGCCTTGATCACTTCTCCTACTTCCACAAAATCACATGGTCACAAGATAAGGCATGAATTAAAAGTAAAGACAACATTTATCACAATCCTTAGCATATAGTAATACTTTGGAGGCTACTCAATTTAATTGTTTTGATCCTAAAATGACACATGCATTCAAAGGAAGTTGTAACATGAAACAACATTTTCAATCGCACCAAGACACACAGTTCTAAAACATAACAAATTCTCGAACAAGGTAACGATATACCTTGTCGCAACACAATGCTTACGGTACTATCATAGCCCTCACATCTTGGACGAGCCTTTCTTTAAAATCCAGAGTCCAACCTACATCCTAACTTCCACCATCAAAGAAGGAACATCAAAATAAACACATATGCACACTTAAGTGTTGAGCATTCGTAAACAGAAGAACTCAACACTTAATACTCTAATTAAAAACCAACAATTTATTAGTAAAGCGAAACAAAAAATTTTACTGCAAACTAAAATCATTACTAATAATAATCATAACGTGCCTGGTGTATAAAACACCTACATAATCCAAAAAGTACAACAAGAGTACGAGTACATCAATACTAGACTAGTAAAAGCTGGAAAAAAAAACAAAATACAAAAACTTCACTTTGATGACCAAAGGAAGTGTACAAGTCTAAGATCACAAAAATCAGTCCTCATCGGACTCAGTCACGAGCACCTCTGTCCCTGCCTCATCATCATCATCAGGCTCAGTCCCAAGTACATCCGTCCTCTGCCCCTCATCATCATCATCAAAAATCAGAATATCATCGTCATCTCCCACCTCCTCAACATCAGGCTCCACAACATCCTCACCCCCTCCGAAAACAGGCCTGGCCTCAGGCCATCCAGCATGCGCGAGGAACTGCTCCCTCGACATCATAGTGTACTGCGCAGAAGAGTCACGGATCTGCAATTGGAGAACCTGCAAAGAATCATGAATATCAGTCATGGCACGCTGCTGGGCAGCCATCCAATCCCAATTATATTGGCAGATCTCCTGCTGATAAGGAGAGAAGCTGTGAGATCCAGAAGCAGCACCCTGGCTTGTACCGGTCTCCGCACCAGTACCAGCCCCAGAAGATTCAGCTCTGACACCTTTAGGTTTGCAAAATTTGTCGACATATCGATCATCGATAGTCGACGTCACAGTAATTTGACGACGCGCAGGCAAAGTCACTCCAGCATCAGCACAAAGGGTCATGATCAAACAAGGGAAAGCAAGAGGGGCATTCTTCCTCGAAGCATTCCCTCCTAAACCACTTTCAACGATGGCCCTTATCTCATCAGCAATGATCCTTGCGACGTCAATTTGCACATTTGATAGTCCACTTTCAACAATTTTAGACATGCATTGAATAACCAAACCCAGAATTCAAACCCCAAAACTTCCTACACATTCTTATGCATAATTTACAAATAAACTCAGTTAATCAGAAATTTCAGAGAAAATGAATTCTAACCTTGTTAGGAAATGGCAGCTGAGTACAAAACAAGAGAGAAAATGGCACAAAATTGCACGTGAGAGGGAAAGAGTTTTTGAGAGGGTTTTTCTTCTCTTTTCCTTTTGGTTTACAGTTGAAAGTGAGAGTGAGAGACTAGGGTTTGGTCCCCCCAAGTTCTCAACCTTTCAACATGGGTTTTGGGCCTACGCACAGGCCCACCCATAAAACCCTCATTTTTACTGATGTGGCAGCAAAACCACCAAGGCAGGTTCACTGACGTTCACAGTGCGAATGACCAGCGAATGCTCGCCTCTGGTTCGCAGTGCGAATGACCAGCGAATACTCGCCCCAGATTCGCAGTGCGAACAGCCAGCGAACAAGACAGTTTTTTTTCAAAATTACAGGTCTGTCTTGCTGCCACACTTCCAAATGTCCAAAATGTCAAAATGACTAAAAACAACAAAATAAAGCAAAAATACTTACAATGTTGGGGTGCCTCCCAACAAGTGCTTGTTTAACGTCGGCTAAGCTCGACAGTCCACCGCAATCTCACGGATCACGGAAGGGAACAATGGCGGGATTCCGCTCGAAATCACCTCCAAGGTAGACTTTTAATCTCTGGCCATTAACTGTCCAATTTTCTTTGGTTGTTGTGTCCTGAATTACCACTGCTCCATAAGGCTTAATTTCCACAATCCGAAACGGACCGGACCATTTCGACCTTAATTTTCCTGGGAACAATTTTAACCTGGAATTGAACAGTAGGACCAGCTGTCCCACCTCAAATTGCTTGATGATTATTTTTTTGTCATGGTAAGACTTTACTCGCTCCTTGTACAGTTTATTGGAATCGTACGCCTGAAGGCGTAATTCATCCAATAAATGTAATTGTTCTTTTCTTTTTTCGCCACTTAGAGTGGAATCAAAGTTTAAAAATTTTAAGGCCTAAAACGCCTTGTGTTCCATCTCCACGGGCAGATGGCAATTCTTACCATACACCATTTTAAACGGTGTGAGACCGATCGGAGCCTTAAAAGCGGTTCGATACGCCCACAAAGCATCATCCAATTTGTTCGCCCAATCTTTTCTCGAGGCCGAGACAGTTTTCTCCAAAATACGTTTTATCTCACGATTGGATACCTCAGCTTGACCATTAGCCTGAGGATGATATGGTGTGGCAACCTTGTGCTTTACACCATACTGCTCCAAAGCTTTGTCAAGCTGAGTGTTACAAAAGTGAGATCCTCCATCACTTATTAACACTCGAGGTGTACCAAAACGCGCAAAAATATTTCTTTTCAAAAACTTCACCACTGTTTTTCCGTCGGCTTTAGCACAAGCTATCGCCTCAACCCACTTGGAAACGTAATCCACAGCGACCAAAATATATTCATTAGAAAATGAAGATGGGAATGGACCGACAAAGTCGATCCCCCAACAGTCAAAAACTTCGATTTCTAACATATTTTGTAATGGCATTTCTTGCCGCCGTGAAATACCTCCACTTCTCTGGCACTTGTCACAACTAAAGGCATGCGCATGCGCATCTTTGAATAAGGACGACCAATAAAAACCCGATTGTAGGACTTTAGTGGCCGTTCTCAACCCATTAAAGTGACCTCCGTAAGGAGAGTTATGACAATGCCACAGAATATCCGTGGCTTCCTCCACTGACACACACCTTCTAAGGAGGTTGTCGATACCAAGTTTAAATAAATGGGGTTCATCCCATACAAATGACTTGGCATCCGACAAAAATTTTCGTTTTTGGTGGTGCATTAGACCGTCCGGTATCAATCCGGTGGCTTTGTGGTTAGCCATGTCGGCGAACCACGGTCTAACCTGCACTCTAAATAGTTTCTCATCCGGAAATTCCTCTTTTACCTCAAATTCATTCTTGGTCACGTCAACGTTTACCAGGCGGGATAAGTGATCCGCCACCAAATTCTCGGAACCCCTTTTGTCACAAATTTCAAGATCAAATTCTTGTAACAAAAGGATCCACCGAATCAGCCTCTGTTTTAAATCAGGCTTGGTGAGCAGATACCTTATAGCCGAATGGTCCGTGTAAACGATGACACGTGAACCAATCAAATAGGCACGAAATTTTTCCAACGCATACACTATAGCAAGCAACTCTTTTTCAGTTGTTGCCTAGTTAATTTGAGCGTCGTTTAAAACCTTGCTCGCATAATGTATAGCGTGGAAAACGTTCGTTTTCCTTTGACCCAAAACAGCCCCAACCGCATAATCGCTTGCATCGCACATTAATTCAAAATCCAATTTCCAGTTTGGTGCAACGATTATCGGTGAGGTGGTTAAACTCTTTTTCAAAAAATTAAACGCGAAAAGGTAAGACTCGTCAAAGTCAAAAATCTTACCTTGGACAAGCAAGTTGCTCAATGGCTTTGCGACCTTTGCGAAGTCCTTAATAAACCTTTGGTAGAACCCGGCGTGTCCAAGAAAGCTCCTTATACCTTTGACATTCATCGGCGGTGGTAGTTTCTCTATAACATCCACTTTGGCTTTATCAACTTCAAGGCCTTTTGAAGAAACCTTGTGACCGAGCACAATTCCCTCGTTCACCATAAAGTTGCATTTTTCCCAATTAAGCACCAAGTTAGTTTCCACGCACCGTTCTAACACCGTATCCAACTTTTTCAAGCACAAATCAAACGATTTCCGAAAAATAGAGAAATCATCCATAAAGACTTCAATTGTCTTTTCGATCAAATCCGAGAAGATAGCTTGCATACACCGCTGAAAAGTAGCCGGTGCATTACATAATCCAAACGGCATCCTCCTATAAGCGAAGATTCCAAACGGACATGTAAAAGCTATTTTTTCATGATCATCCGGGTTCACAATAATTTGGTTGTAACCCGAATATCCATCCAAAAAACAGTAAAATTGTTGACCGGAAAGCCTTTCGAGCATTTGATCCATAAAAGGTAGAGGGAAATGATATTTTCTCGTAGCTTTGTTCAACCTACGGTAGTCGATACACATTCTCCACCCGGTTACGGTCTTTGTTGGTATAAGCTCATTGTTCTCATTTCGGACCACCGTTAATCCACCCTTTTTCGGTACCACATGCACCGGACTAACCCACGGGCTGTCAGAAATAGGATAAATCATTCCGGCATCCAACATTTTCACCACTTCCTTCCTAACCACTTCTTTCATAATAGGATTTAAGCGACGTTGAGGTTGAGCAAGCAGTTTAAAGTCCTCCTCCATAAATATACGGTGCATGCAATACGAAGGGCTTATGCCTTTGAGATCGGACAAAGTCCATCCCATTGCATCCTGATTTTTCTTCAACACCTGAATTAAGCGGCTTTCCTCGTTTTCAGACAAAATACTACTTATGATAACCGGTTTATTACCACCGTCATCGAGAAAAGCATACTTCAATGTGGAAGGTAACACTTTCAGCTCAAGTTTGGATGGTTCATCATTTACCTTTTTTTTAGACTTTCCTCTTCATACTCCCATGGTTGCAATTCTTCTAAAGCTTCAAGCTCTAACAAACACTCTTCAAGAGCTTGCTCTTCTTCAACCGAGAATATTTCCAAGGAATCATCCAAAGCTCTTTGTAAAGGATCAATGATATGAATTTGCTTTGCAACTTCAAAACTTGCTTCCTCCGTTACATCGATTCGGAAATAATCACCTTTATCTTTCTTGTGCTTCATGGCATCATAAAGGTTGAAACACACCTCTTCATCTTGGACTCTCACTTTCATGAGACCATCGTCCATGTCAATTGCCATTCAGGCAGTTTTCATGAAAGGCCTTCCAAGAATCAAAGGTGCATCCTCATCCTCCTCCATTTCAATTACAACAAAATCAATCGGAAATAAATATTTATCCACTTTGACCAACACGTCTTCCGCTACACCGTGAGGATGAGTAGTGGATTTGTCGGCGAGTTGCAACGTCATTTGAGTGGACCTTAATTCATGTGTCCTAACCGTTTCACAATTGACAATGGTATCAAGTTAATGCTAGAACCCAAATCAATCAATCCATTGCCCACATACATGTTTCCTATCGTAACCGGCAATGTAACTCGTCCCGGATCACATTCTTTCCTCGGGAGAGTCTGTTGAATGATGGCACTACAACTTGCATCTACCATAATCGTCTCTTGATCCGTATACCTCTTCTTTTTTGTGAGGATATCCTTCATGAATTTCGCATATTTAGGCATTTGCTCCAAAGCCTCGGAAAATGGGATATTAATTTGTAATTGCTTGAAGATATCCATAAACCGAGAATAGTGCCTCGCACTATCTTTCTTTGTCGGAGCATGCGGATATGGTAGATGTTGAATCAGAATATTGTTCATCAGCTCTTTTCCCTTCTTAGTTCTCCTCACTCTTTCTTCACTCTCTATTTTTTTCTCATTCTCATTTTTTTCTTTCTCATTTTTTTCTATCTCATTTTCAACTAACACACCCTCAACATTTTTTTCTACTTCAATCTCTTCCCTATCTTTTTCTTTTTCAACTACAACCTCCTCCTCCACTCTCTTTTTACCTACACCCATGTCAATCTCTCTTCCACTTCTTGTGAGAATTGCTTTACAATCCTTAGGATTCGGAAGCGTATTTGCCGTAAAGGGCCCTTTTTGTTGGTCGGACAATTGTTTTGATAATTGCCCGACTTGTGTTTCAAGATTCCTTATGGCGGCATCGGTATTCTTTTGATTTGAGATTGCGATTTGCATAAATTGTGTAAGAGTGTCTTCCATCTTTGTATTTCCAACGGGAGCTTGCGGAGGTTGAGTGTAATTTTGATATTGTTGACAGTTTGATGGTCCGGCTTCTTGCGGTCTCCATTGTTGTTGATAACCTTGGTTAAGCCTTTGTTGGTAACCTTGGTTGCCTTGTTGATACGGAGGTCGGGGTTGGTAACCTTGATTTCCCGCATAATTTGCTTCCTCCACCACGGGAGGACAATAACCGGTCGGATGGTCACCTCGACATAATTCACACACTGACACTTGCACATTTTTACTTGAAGATTCCTGCATCTCTTTGAATTGTTGCGGAAATTTAGACATTTGCTTAGTTAGCAACTCAACCTGTTGTGATAATAATTTGTTCTGTGCAAGGATAACATCGTTTGTTCCTAATTCCAACACTCCCGAAGTTCGTTGAGAAGGTCCACGATTGTGACTACCTTGATGATCGTTCAAGGCCATTTTATAAATGATAGTTGTGGCTTCCGCTGCGGTTTTGCTTAACAAGGATCCACCGGCGGTGGCATCCAACAAGGTTTTGTGTACAAGTTGCAGCCCATTTCTGAATATATGAATTTGTGACAATTCATCAAAACCATGGCCTTTGCACTTTCGTAACATTGATTTGAACCTCTCCCAAGCTTCGTTGAGAGATTCATTAGCTCCTTGTGTGAATACCGCGATGGCGGTCTTTGCTTCCATAAACCGAGTGTGAGGAAAAAATCTCTCTAAAAATTTATCTTCCAATGCATTCCAATCCGTCATTATGGCAGTTGACTGATCAAGGTGCCATTCCTTTGCCTTCCCAATGAGAGAATGCGGGAATAGTCTCTTGAACAGAGATTCCTCTTCTGCTTCCGGTGCACCTGTCGCTCCCGCTATTTCATAAAATTTTGTCAAATGGGTGAAAGGATCTTCATGATCCATACCCGTAAATGGACTTTGATATAATAGTTGCAGAATTCCGGTCTTTATTTCAGCATGACGACCGTTGTGTGCATGGCGAGCGAACTGCGCATTGTGTCTCGGACTATTTGTGCATGGCCTAGAAGCAGGTGGTGGTGGTGGTGGTGGATCTGCCTCCATAACTGGAAGTATTTGCAGAAATGGTGGTGGTGTAGAAGTACTTTCCTCTTGTTCTCGCCTCTGTTTCGCTAGCTGCCCCCTTCTTCTAGTTCGGCTATTGATTCTACGAGCAATTCTCTCAATCTCAGGATCAAAAAGAAGTTGATCCGCCGGTAGTTTCCCTCGCATAAACTAAGTCTGCACACTAAACAAACAGATTAACAAGTTCAAGATAAATTGGTAACAAGCTTAAAATAGCTCAACTATCGCAATGCTTGCAATATCAATACACAATCCCCGGCAACGACGCCATTTTGTTATCATTCACTTGTAGCAAAGATTAAGTTGTGACAAAGATTTTTGTAAAAGGTTTTATAAAAGCATGTTAAGGTTAGGTTTCGCTAATCCTTTCCACGTATAAACGATTAATCAAGCATATGAACTCAGTTTCCGACCAATATAACCGCGTATTCTCCCGACTAAGTTTATGTCTAAAGCGAAGTCGTGAGTACCGTTGTTTAGACCGTTAGATGATGTCTCACGCTAACAATCTAAGCAACGATTATTAAGATCAATACAATGCGAATAGCAAATCCCAAATCTATGTCTAGAGTTTGGTTTTTAAGAGATGAAATTGTTAGGTCAAGATTTGTGGAATCTATGTCTAGAGTAGAACAAATCAAACATACAGCATTAAGAGAAAACAACCTCATCTATATTGATCAAAGACTTTGTTCATATACAATAGATCAAAAGCAATACATAAAAACAGAATCAACTACATCTAACCTCAATATTGAGTGTTTAGCTACCACTTCTCATGGTAGATTGGATAACAATTAAAGAGAGGAGATAAGTAAACATCCACGCCGGATAATCGATAATGGATGCAAAATCAGCTTCTCCAAGTGAAAATACAAGCTCCAATGGTAAAAAGACTGAAAACTATGATTTTGGATCAAAATGAACAAAAGATCCCTAACACAAAAAGTGAAATTCAATTTATACACTTTAGAAATCTGCACTATTCGCACTGCGAGCAGATCATTCGCACTGCGAATGAGGAAAAATTGGCACCTTAAGTGCCTGAGACTTAAACCGCCCAAACCAGAAATCGAAGGTTCGCACTGCGAACCCTTCATTCGCACTGCGAATCATTCGCTAGCTTCATTCGCACTGCGAATAAACTAGGGAGCCAGAATTCACAAAACTGGAACTCTCTGCCTCTCTTCGCCATCACCTTCGCACTGCGAACCAGCCAGTGAACCTTCGCTGGACCCTTGCCAGGAGTTCGCAGTGCGAACACAAGGAATTTGAAAAACTGGAACTCACTGCCTCCATTCGCTGGCACCTTCGCTGGTCACTCGCAGTGCGAACCTTCGCTGGGCATTCGCCAGACTGTTCGCACTGTGAACACCCTGTTGCAGCTAGAAAACTCAGTGGAACTTGCATTGGTTCCATGTGTTCACCATTTTGCTCCTTTCATGCTTATACCTGCATATTAACACACAAATTACAAGCTCCACACATATATTCCAATGTAAGCATAACAACTCCATTTAACGCTTAAATTCACACTTTACCGCTAGAAAGAAATGAAAAATGCCAAATATTCCATACAAATATATAACATGTTTGACATCTAACACTAAGCAATTATGCTTAGAAAAGGGTAAAACTTCCCCTCGATCCTGGTTTTCAGCCAAGGAACTGGTCTCAGTTTTAGATATAAACTTCCCCTCGATCCTGGTTTCCTACCAAGGAACTGGTCTCAGTTTCTGATATAAACTTCCCCCGATCCTGGTTTCCTGCCAAGGAACTGGTCTCAGTTTCTTTTGTCAATGAACTTTCTTGACAAGGGACGCTATTTGTAGCGGCCTTCCTCAAACTTCTCACCGAATTTTCCTCGGGAGATGCCATTTGATGGGAAAAAGTTTTGATGTCAGACTCGCTGGGGAAACCCATTTGTCTGAGCTGTAGAGGCACACAAACTTCTCTGTTGGAGACGCCATTTGTCGACTCTGCCTGGGAAAACGAGTCTATTGAGAAACTGCTTCCTGCTTGGGGATATTACATCATACTTTTCCTCGAGATCTTCTTAGAGAAATGCCATAAGATGTGACCCAATTTGGAAGGGCTTTCTCTGGGGATTTTCCTCAATCCGGGAAATCGAAGATATCATCTTCAGCGACGAAGACTGATATTTGTTGAAGGTTTTCTTTCTTTTCAGAGGTTCAAGTTATCAAAGTGGTCAAGGACCAACTTCAATCCAGCAGTAACTTGGATGAGAGATTGTTCAGACGCGACATTTCTGACGAGGAAAGAACTGACAACTTGAATGACAAGAGGGCTTTTATCACTAGGGAACAAGACCTACTAGAGTGATAGTGATGCAATATGAATATGAATACAAATCAATAATGCATGATGTACGTATGTTTATACTGACAAAACTGACGCGACATACAGACTAATGGATGAACACGACTGGATACTCAACCACTGCGGGGGACGAAGAGGTATCTTCGACTCAAAATAGTAATTCTTCCTTGCTTAGGAGAGATGATCCCGTGGGGAACTATGTTGGTCGGGCTTAGGAGATGAGAACTCTGCCGGGTATGTCAAATAAAACAAGGTATCTGACACAGTTGATCCTTCATTCAGGCGTCCTGGTTTAGAATGAGTACTTTGATTATGCACTTTGAGGTTCGATTACTTCTGGAGAAGCGATCGATGTTCTTCCGATGTTCAACAGTCAAAAGAAATTGCCATATTTATTTTAAAAGCAGAAAAAGTTTGACAAGTAAATTCATTTTTGTTTTATTTTAAGAATCGTTAATCATGTTAAAATGTCGTTCTGTAAAGGTAAAACAAATAAGAATTGCAAACAAAAGCACTAGGGCTCAAATTTTATTGATAGGATAGAAATCAGCCAAACGTGTGATTCCAAAGAGTATTTACAAAGTTAGAAAATGGTAATTTAAGGGAACATGCTCCATTGAAACATAACGACCGTTATCCTTCTACCAACTTTGAATTCTGGACATCCTGAGCTTCCGTCGAAGATGACCTTGACTGGAGTTTTCCTGATGGATGGTGTAACTGCTGCTGAGGGACTTGCCTCTTTGTTGGACGTAGTTACTTGCCATGAATCCCTAACTTTTGCCTGGATTGTACTTTTTAACTAATGTGAGATTTCCCACACTACTCACACTTATTTTTCTCAGCATGTATGAAGTATATGGAAAAAGTAAATTAAATTTATGGTTGGATGCCAATCCTAGACTTCAAACCATGAACCACACAATTGTGTTTACGAGTTTTTGGTGGTTATTATTACTTTGTCTACATTTTACAAAAATTATAGTGTATATAGTTTTAAGACTCGATGTTTCACCCAATTTAAAAAGTGTTTTATAAACCTTTTTCTTAATAAAAAAATTGTATGTTTAATTTTTAAAGAGTTTTTATTTGAATATTTAAAAAAAATTAAACATATTAATAACTTATTTATATTAGTTAATACATTATGTCAAATACAAAGAAAAATATTATTAATTGAAAATGAGTAATAAACCAACAACTCACACTAATATAACATCAGTAATTTAGGGATGCTCAACGTTGGTTTATTCCCATAACCAATCCATATTCAATATAAAACCATTTATCTTAACCGGTTATTATAACCAATCCATATAAATGGTTTTGTTTTTACAAAACCGGTTATAAACCGGTTATATCCATAACCAAATTTTATAACCGGTTATATATTTCATAACCGTTTTTCAACTTAAAACCGGATTTGGATATAAAAATCCAGTTTTTAAAACTGGATATTCATTTTCTTACTACTGGTTTTTAAGTTAAAACCGGTTTTTGACTTAAAAATCTAGTTTTTATAAATGAATTTTACACACAATTTTTTTTTCATATTCTTAAAAAAAAATTCAATTTTTATAAATGAATTCTTCAGTAGTAAACAAAGACTCGAGGTTTCCAACCACCTCATTCAACTTGCCTAAACCATTTAAGTTTAGGACATAAGGTCCCAATTTGCTCAGTTGAATTAAACATTATGAATTGATACAGAAACAGGAAATGATATTTTTTCTCAACTTGATGATGCTAGTATTTCTCTTACTTTATTTAATGAAATGAGACAATTCCAAAGTCTAATATGTAATAAATTTATTATAATTTCTAATAATGTAAGTCACTCCTGAAATACTTGTGTATAGTGAATTACAAGAAAAATAATGACATGTAAAATATTTGAGCGGTAGAATTTCTAAATAGTTGTTGAACTTATAGGTCGGTTTTCTCAGTTATGCCATAACTAAAATGAGCCAAACCAATGTCTATTTCATGATAAAAAAATTATTGTTTATAATGGTGTAAATTTAACTCATAAATTACTTGTTTCTAACGATTTATGAACCAGACATTTGACAGTATGTCAAATATTTGAGTTATAGAATTTTAAAATAGTAGTTGATCTTACCGTTCAGTTTTCTCAACTCTAGCACAACAAAAAGAGTCAAATTAATGTATGGTCGCAAACCTCCATCTATTCCAACCTTGAATGGTCACACACTTCCATATATTCCACCATATACACAAGGTTCCACCTAGGGATGCTCATGGACGATTAATTTCCATAACCAATCCATAACTATAAATAATCCATATGTTATAACCGGTTATTAAAACCAATTGTCATAACCGATTTTCATTTTTTAAAATGGTTATAAACCAGTTATATCCATAACCAATTTTATTATTAGTTTTGATTTAATCTACCATATAAGAACATAAGATGTTCTATAAAAGACTAAATTTCCCCTTCTGGCTCCTAAGCTTGCCACATGGATAGCTTAATTGAAGACTTAACCAATTCTCCTTTGCAATCCACTTCCTTACATGCTGATTTTGGGTTTCGTTACAAAAAAATTAATTTTATTTGGGTTTGAAAAAGTTATAATTACTTTAGTAAGAGAAACAACTCTTTGCATACCCTATTCCCTACATCTCTATGGCCTATTTTTACGTTTCAAGATTTATACATAGACTTTGTTTCTCCTCTTTTATTCAAAATCTAAAATCCACCTCTTCAAATTCCCTCACTTCATGTTCTTCTTTATTGTCTCATCTTCTACCTCTCTCTTCCTCTTCCTTTCCTCTCTCTTGCGTTGCCTCTCTTTTTCTTCATTCTTTTCTCTTCTGATGACTCTCCATTCTTCTTCTTCTTCTTTTTTCATCGACCATTTGAGTGGGAGATCTGTGCTTTAATATGAGTATGTCATATGTTGGGTTTTTTCTATAGCCAACGAAAGAAGAAATTAGGGTTTCACGGTACCCATCTTTTTCCTCTCTACATATATTTGCATATTCAATTTACATTATGAAGTTTGGGTTTAATCTGTTCATATCTGTTTATATTATTATTCATATTTTCCTTGGTTCAGAAGGTCAACCTGTTATGGAAGCTTTGGAAAGAGAATATATAATTCTTAACCTTGGTGTTAGAGATATGAGAAGTAATATTCTTGGATATGCTTTCCATAAGTTAGTTAAGGTAAGTGCTTATTTTATACGTGTTTATTTTTTAAGTGCTTATTTTAAAAGTGATTAATTAAACTATATTTTCTTAACATTACTTTTTTTATTCAGTTTTTGAACATTACAAGTTCTCTGAACTACTAATGCAGTTGCTCTTTTATTCAGATGATTCAATTTTGATACATTATCAGAACTTTACAGTCTTATGAACACTAATGCAGATGTCTATCCGTACTACAAACTACTTCAATTTTGATAAATCCTGTCAACTTTTCTGTCCATCTACATCTGCACATGTTCTGGATCCCGTGTAATTTTTATGATTTTGAATGCGATGTTTATATACTGGTAGAAGGTGCTTCACTAGAGATGGATTCAAAGTATTTGTGGGTGTGGAGGTTCACAAATGTGTGTTTTCAAAGCTCTGCTGCTGAAAATATTGGTCTTCATGTTTTAACCACTTTATCTCTCATCCATCAATTTTCATTTTTTTCGTATAAATCTTGACTTCACTGTCTTTTTTTTATTGTATCATTTCTGCAGATGAGATTGCAAAGCTGTCTCCAAACCTGTTCGGGCAACCGTCAGCGATGTTGGTGCCGAGTCGTTCTGATACTGTGCTGCATAATCAAAAGTTGGGAGTTAACGTAGTTTTGTCTGGTGGTCAAGCTCCTGGAGGTCACAATGTGATTTCTGCAATTTTCGGTTAGTAAAGATAGTTTTCAATTCAATAGAATTAATCAATATTTGTGGAAATTTATGCAGTTAAATTTTGAACTGTGAATTTTGATTGTTAGCTAAAACATGTAGGACTGCGCTTATAGCCAACAATATAGCTCTCCTCAATAAAGAGTTGGATTGATCGAGCACTGTAGGTATGATCTATTATGCCTGTTATGATCTATTTTTAATTTTTTTCATTTGTTTTGTTTCTGATTTATTTGCAAGGGAACTTGGTGCAAATGCAGCAAATGCTATATTTGCTGTGTCCATTGCTGCATGTAAATCTTGGGCCACCGCTGAAGAGGAAGTATGGCTTGCCATTTGATATTTTTATTAAGTTCTTTTAAAGTTTAATCTGGATATAAGAGTATTTCTTCTGCCAAGTTATCCTGAATGTAAAAATAAAAAATATCAGGTGGAAAAACACATCGCCGACCTGTCTGGAAAATCTAGCCCAATGCTTCCTGTTTCTGCTTTTACGGTTATAAGTGACGAAAATATGTTGGAAAAAATTTGACCATTGAGGTATAGTATTTTATTGTAGTTATTTTTTCAGTAATTCTCAATAGTGTTTGAGTTGCAAATGCAGAAACATAGTTGCTTAAAAAGTTCTAAATGTTGCAGGCATTACAATTGAAATTGTGTATGTTGCAGGCATTGCAATTGAAATTGTGTATGTTGCAGTGTTACATTTGCGGTTGCGACATTACAAGCTTTGTGGTAGCGACTCTACAATTGTGATTGCTTCTGTTGTGCTTTATGTGATACAAGCTTTGTGACTGTGGCCTTACAATTGTTAATGTTTTTGTTGCCGTTGCACCAGACTTTTCAATAAATTGGGACTCCAAGTCTTTCGAATCGAGAACTTATAATGGCTGAATGAGGAATTACTCTGTTATTAAGTTTTTCTAAATTATATATATATATATATATATATATATATATATATATATATATATATGATTGTTTTTGTTGTTTCTTCAACAAAAGGTTGTCAAATTCCATACCAAGTCAGTACCTTGGTCTGTTTAACAAATCCTATAATGGAAACAGTGGCAACCATGTTTTTGGGTGAAACTTGATAATATTCAAAGCAGTGAGTTTAATGATATCAATGATAACCATGTTTTCGAGGATCTAAATTACATAATTTTTATCTATGTTATAATAATTCATTCGTGTTCATGTGCTAGCGTGATTTATTTTAATGATGCATTGTGTCTTGTGAGGTTCTGCTTTTTTATTATGTAGCAGTATGCTTGGATAGACAATGTTTTAGAGTTTTGTCCATTAAGTACATTATGTAAAACTTTTCCCATATTTTGTAACTTATGATAAATATGTAAGGTTTTTTATGTCTCCTAATATATATTTATTTAATGATTTTTAAACTAATGAAGAAAAATGTTACCGTTCCACAAAATAAAAGGAGAAAAGATATTTTAATGGGATTTGATTGTAATGGCTTCTTAAAATATGAAATATTTTTAATTATTTAATGAACCCAAAAATAAAACTAATATATAATTATTGATTCAAACATGAAACTTATAGTTATTTAAAATTTTAGTAAATAATATTTATAAAATTTCAAACATGTTAATAATATTTATTTATACAATCAAAATAATATTTATAAATACTATAATATTATTTGATATTTATAAAACTAAATCATTGCGTAAATATTTTTATAAAAAAATACCAATAGATGTCTGCGGGTATTTAGTCTATTTTTAAAAAAAAATATAAATTATATATATATTTTTATATATACTGATTTTTATTAATTCTATTTTTTTTTTAGTTTAATTTTATTACAGGGAAAATTGTGCTATTTTTCAAATACGGGAAAAATGTGATATTTTTCAATCAATTGAACATATTTACAATATATTAAATACTTATTCATCAATTAAAATACGAGAAAAATTTGAAAATTATTAGTTATTAATGATGTAAATAAGGAAAATATATATTGTTTGAATATGAGGATATTTTGTAGTGCTATAATTCAAATGTACATTTAAAAAATTTATTTATAGGATAACAAGATTCAGTTTTAATTTTATAGGATATTTTGTGCTATTTTATTGCATAATTATCTACGTTTTCATAATGGCAAAATATAATTTTTATTTTTTTATTTGATTTTATATGTTTTCATAATGCTTTTATTTTCAATATAATTTATCAATAATACTCTTAATTAAATATTAGCTAAATTTATAAGTGTATTTTTTTTAATTTTATCATTAAAATTTTTTAATATAATTTTAATTATAATTTATCAATAATACTCCAAAATTAAATATATTATATAAGTTTGTTTAAAAACAAAAACAAAAAATAATTATAAAGAAAGAAATGGAATAAGTTATTTGTAATTTTACAAATTAATTATATTATAGATTTATATATTTCAATTTACTTAACTACTTTATTAATTATTATTAATTATTAATCAAAATACTTTACTCTCATTTTATTATAAAAATTAATGTATTGAATGTTTATCTTCAATATAATAATAATAATGTTTTTATATTGATTCATATTAATTACATAGAGAATTATTAACATTACAAGACAATTTGTTTAAAGGTTGATTTAAATAGCCTTTTATAAATAAATAAAAAATAGTTTATATATTTCATCTTTTTACTATGCAAAGGAAACAAGCAACGTGTAGAACGACAAATATGAAAGAAAACTAATTCTTTTTAAAATAAATTAATAATAGTTGTATACAACTATATCCATTCATGTGGCATACAGTCATATATCACTAGACTTTAACTATAGGCATTGATTATTTTATTAAAACAATATCCTTTGTATTTAATATCCCAATAAAAAAGAGATATTGATATTAGTTAAATTGTGAAAGAATCTTCTACATTACAGTATTATATAACATCTTAGCAACTAATATAGCAGGACATTTCTGGAGTGTTTTTATACCTGCGAAGACAAATATTTGTGAAAGCAAATTAATCAATTTAATTAAAATAATTTAAAATTTAAAATTTATATTTAAATATATTTTATAAAATAGAACTATTTAATTAGTTGTTAACAATATATTGAATTTCAAATTGAGGAAATTAATGATGTTTCAATAATTACCTTACTAATTACTAATTTATGTTAGACTTATTTAAATTCAATTCAAATGTGATGAAAGGAATTCATCTATTCAAAAATAGTACAAATTTGCAAGTTGCATCAGTGTCCTTTTTAATTTAAAATAAAAAAATTTTAAACATAATATATGAAATTAAGTGCATATAGTTTTTAAACATAAAGTTTTCTTATACTGCATTTGGTCACATTAGAAGGAGCAATTGGCCAACTAAGTCTAGAGTAGTCCATAAAGTAAGTAGAGTAGTATGAATGGTAAATCAGAAATATAAAGTTCAAGGAATTAAGTGCAATGCAGTGTGTGATAATAATAATGTTTTGTTGTAATAAGTAGACCTATGATGGTTTTATCTCAACACCTATTACTATTAGGCGACAAGGTCGAGAAAAGACGCAAACAATAAGATTAAGTTTCAAATATATTCATATTTTTTATATTAATAACAAAACTTAGTTGCCATGTATTTTCAATTTTCAAATTTTAAAAGAAGAGAATGAATATTTTAATGAAATGAGAGATTATGGTAACATGTATTATATCGATTCTAAACTAATTGAATTATTTTTTTTTAAACTTCAAATGAATTATTCATTTAATAAAACATTAAATAATTTTTAATGAGATTTATTGGAATACAATGTCAGTTTTAATATCAAGTTTTTGTATATGAAGTTTTAATATTTCATCTTCTACTTATAACATTTTTTATATCAAGTTTTTGTAATTTTTTCAAACAATTTTGGTTGTGTGTATAAATAATGGCAAAACAAATGATTCAATCAACAAAGTTTTTTTTCCAGTTTTAATATATTTTTTATTTTCTATCCATTTAATTTTTTATAAATATAAGTTTCTTTTCTTTTATTAATGAATATTATAATACTAAAAATCTTTATATTCTATACTAATTATTTTTTTTCCTATACATTATAATTACTTTAAAAAATCATTTTTGAAAACAAATACATGTAACACATCGGCACCTGTGCGACCGCACGGTATTCATTAATATGAAACGGAAAAACTTAAACTATTGATTTAAGTATAAAAAAATAAATCATTGTATGAATATTTTTATAAAAAATATCAAAACAAAATTAATATTTACACACCGGAAATGTACGGTTGATCCAAATAATTGTATATATGAAAAACTATATTTATGCTTCAAATATAAATAAAATATGTTTTTTTTTCTAAAAATTAAAAAAAAAATTGGTAAAATAATTTTGTCTTCTTTTTTATTTTTACTTTTTTTTAAGCAAATATGCATCACCAACCGATGCCCACGACTATTTATTCTATTTTTTAATATAAATTATATATTTTTTATATTTATTAATTTTTATTAATTCTATTTTCTTAAAAAAAAATTAAATGTAAACAAATGCGCGTCACCGACGGGTACCCGTGCGAAGGCACGGGTATCCCGCTAGTTTTATTTTAAAATCAAAATTTTCAAGAATTTTTTTTTTCAAAAAAATAATATTTTTTTAAGAAAAAATATTTATGTTCAAAAATAAAAAATAATATTTTTTTAATTTTTGGAAATAATATATTTTTTTATTTAAAAAAAATCATTTTTTTAAATTTTTTGAAAAAAAAATTATTTACTGGAAAAAAATTAAAAAATAAATTCAAAAAAAAAATAATTTTATTTTCAAAAAAATATATTTTTTAGAATAATTTTTTTTTCAATAAAAAAATAAAATTTTTTTCAAAAAAAATATTTTTTTTCAAATAAAATTAATTTAAAAAAAAAAATTTTATAAAAAAAATTGACTAATTTGGTTTTTATTTTGGATATGGATGTCTAAATTATGGATTTGGTTAAAACCATATTAAAAATATATCCAAAATATGGATTTAGTTAAAACCATATTAATAATTAACCGGTTTTTAATAACCAGATTTAGATATGGATATGGATTATTTAAATAACCGGTTTATTTGAGCATCCTAATCAGTATACATCAGTTGGGTTCAACATCCAACCATTACAAATAACAATTTATGCTTTGGTCCATGGTTGAGTTATTTATTTATAATTGATAGTTTAATTTCTGTTTTACCATTAAAAATATAGTATTCGTAAATAAAAATATATAATTACAACTATTTTTTGTTTCAAATTATAAGAGAAAAAGGTTCAAATTAAAATTAATGTTAATATTTTGTTTAACACTAAAAATGACACAATAGAGGAAATAGAAATGAGCTAAAATTTCAACTAAAAAGAGATGATTTATTAATACAAATAAGAGTTAAAAAAAATATTAAATTATTAACTTAAATATATAAGAGACCTATTAAAATAAGCTCAAAAAATTATTATCATGCCATAAAACCTTATCTTCCACCCCAAATGAAATTGTTGTCAAATTGAATTACAAACACTAATAAATAGTAATAAAGCAAATTTGAGAATAAAGCGTTAAAGCATTCATCATTGAAAAGAAACCATATCATTTAATGATGTTGTTTGCGACGTGGACAATATTTTCCATCGGATAATCATTCTATCCTGGAGATGGTTGGAATTAGGCCGCAGGAGATGTTATTTTTATGATTGGATGAAACATCCTATAGAGTACTTGTAATTTATAGGTTGTTTTTGTTTTTCATCCCCCTTTGATTGGTATTTTGTATCGGGTTGGAGAATTCCTATTTCTCCCTTTTAATACAAATTGCTTATAAAAAAAAAATTATAGCTTCAAATTTCGGATCACACAAAGTGACCCTAGAATGTGTTAAGAATTATAACATGGACTTCAAAGTCTTTCTTTAGTATTTCTCAAAATTTGGGTTGGACTTAACTCATTCCTACAAAACCGGTTTGTAAGGTGAGAATTGTCCCCACTTATAAACACAATACATGTCACATCTCTAAGCAATGTGAGACTAAATCCACCCCTTCAAAGCCAACACAATGAATGTGTTAGGGGCTGGAATGAGGCAAGCCAAAGTAACGCAATTAAGATGACTAGGGGTGGACCGCAATTAAGGCGGAAAGTCTAACACACCCCCTCACGTTTTGGCCTTAATGAGCCCAAAGCGTGGTCGAAGCGGGAAGCCCAACAATAGATCTAGGATAGGTTCTGATACCATCTCAAAATTTGGGTTAGGCCTAACTCATCCCTACAAAACCAGCAGGTAAGATGATGATAGCCCACACTTATAAACATAACGCATACCATATCTCTAAGCAATGTGTACTTGTTTAGCAGAATAGAGAACAAGGTGTACTTGATACATAATCAGAGGTACATGGTAATAACCATAACAAATATCGCAACACTTAAGATTTCTAAGATATTCAATTTTTAAGAAATCTTAAGGCTTTGTACAATTTACAACATATAACAGAAATTCTACATACTCGATTGTGTTGCTATTGCAGATCTTGTTATTGTTCCATTCTAATAGAAGCGTGAAACACTTCTATTCATCTTCTTTATTTCCTTGTTCCTTGTTGAAAATTCAGATTGAATCTTCATCTATTTATATAGCAGTTATAGAAGAATAGTTGTTGTAAGATATAACTTGTACAAGTGTTTTTGTTACTCTATAGTACTAAGAGACGTTGAAAATAGCTACACCAAATGATCTTTATCCATTGCGTAACATG
Organism: Lathyrus tuberosus; assembly: GCA_022829125.1. NCBI lineage: Eukaryota > Viridiplantae > Streptophyta > Magnoliopsida > Fabales > Fabaceae > Lathyrus > Lathyrus tuberosus. Next base: position 6,400,326 of record JALAZF010000191.1, read on the forward strand.
TTTAACCATTGTGTCTTCCTTGTGATCTTGTACTATAGATCTATTGAGAGTAGATATTCGTAAAGTATGTCAACTCTTCTTAAGCCTTGTGAACACATACTCTAGCTGACAAACTGATTTGACATTATAGCTTGCTTTCTGAAGTACAGATAACTTAGCTTTGTCACCGATTCTGAATGATCACCATAAAATGATACATTTAATAAGTGTAGAGACAATATATTGTTCTTTTGATATTGAGGCCTTCAGCTTCAGAGTCTACACAAACCTACATTATCAGACTTCACATAAAAAACGTTCTTCAGATTCTCACTACGCCAAAGAAGACCTTTAGCAGCGCTTTTTTTTGCCTTTAGCAGCGCTGCTAAAGGTAAAGACAGCGCTTTTTTTTTTCCTTTAAAAAGCGTTGTTTTAGGTCCCCCTAAGGATCCCTATAGCAGCGCCTTTCCACAGTAAAACGCTTTCGTAGGCCCCCCTTTAGCAGCGCTTTTAAAAGCGCTGCTAAAGGTCCACCTTTAGGCAGTGCTTTTACAAAGAAAAGCGCTTTCGTATGTCCCCCTTTGGCAGCGCTTTATAAAGCGCTGCTAAAGGTCCCACTTTAGGCAGCACTTTTCCAAATAAAAGCGCTTTCGTATGCCCACTTTTAGCAGCGCTTTAAAAGCGATGTCTTATGTATACGCCATTACACCCCTTTAGGCAGCGCTTTTTTTAGAAAGCGTTGTCTTTTATTAAAGAGCTTTTTAAAAGTTTTTTTTTGAAAAATCAATTATTAAACCTGTATAATTCATACCTGTATAATTTAAATCTGTATAATTTATCAGAATTCATAACCATTCATCACATGGCCTTTGATACCATTATATGTCAACACATAGGCCTTATAGCATTATAATTCAACAATAGGCCTTTATACGATTAAACTTCAACACATAAATGGTAAAACCCATTATATATACAACACTAAAATAAACATTACATATATATAACTCAATACAAACTATACAACACTAATTCCATACACCAATTCGAAACCTTATATACCATATCCATCACCTATATATACAATACCTTCCATAAACCTAACACAATTTCTAAAACTAACAAATTCTCATTTCAACCATGTATTGACACCAATCCTCCTTTATTTCTTCCAATTTGTCTTTCGTGTAGGTGGCACACTTGGATTCATCAAAATACTACATTTTACATAGTATGCAAGATTTAGTTAAAAGTAATTAATTAGATGAAATATCCGATAATAAATCTTAAAATAAATTCATACCATGGTTGGAATCTCTATGTGTTCCAAAAGAATAATTTCTTTCATGAATCTCAAGACAAAATAACCACAATCGATACCATTACGTTGCCGAGGACACTACACATAGAAAAAAGAAGTATTAATAAGTATCATAGATGAATTGTCTTATCAAGTAGCATTACTATTATAATATCAAATCATACCTCCACTCTTATCCACGTAATGTTGTTTGCTCTGGACTTTGGTATCCGAGCTTGTCGTTGTGATCAGAATATTTTTATGGATCTAACATATTATAAATGAATAGTTAGAACAATCTCACATAAATAAAGAAATACACACGCGAATATTTAGAACAATTGCATCACTTACGTATAAATCATATTCTTCATCTCCGGGTATTTTGTGCAATCTGTAACGCCCCGAATATTTAATTATTTATTTAATTAAACATTTAATTAATTATTTGTGATTATTCGGTTAATTTTGTATTAAGGTGATTTAATCGATAAGTTGGTATTTAAGTTGGTTTAGTCGTAGAATTATATTAGAAATAATATAATTAAAATATTATTAATTAATTCCCGAATAATTGATGAATATGTCGATTATGTGGTTAAGTCGGTAAGTTGATAGTCGGGTATAAATTAGTCGAGAAATTAATATTATAAATAATATTAGTCTAGTAGAATTATTAATTTAAATACTTGAGTTTAGTTATGTGTGGAAATAGCAACTTCTAAGTGACTAGTAGTAAGCCCATTAAGACATAGTGACCCACTATTTTATTAAATCTCTAGTTATGCTAAAGTAGTAAAAACAAACAAAAGCAAAAACCTAAAAGGAGAAGAAAAGAAAAGTTGCGACAGTGGACTAGGGAGAAGAGACGAGAAAAATTGCTACCGGTGTCAAGAATCAAGAAATTCGAGCTACCTTCGATCCAATCAGGTAAGGGTGGGGTTCGAATTTTATAACCGGGAGAATGATAGTTAGTATGTAGGAATTGGGATTTATATAATTTTTCACTATGTGGTATTTATTGGATTGAAATTGGTATATTATAGAGACCCATTATCATTTGATAGAGTAATTAGAAACCATATTTCAATGCCATAGCTTGTAGCGATGCTTTCTTTCTAGTACTGTAGCAATTGTTGACCTTTGTTTCCAACTAATGGCTTTATGATGTTACATATAATAATTGAAAAGTGAAGAATGACACCTAATTAAAGTCATGATATATTAGTTGATTATATATAATATATATATATGTGTTTGCAAATGGAAGAAGTTAAGAAACAAAAAAAAAAGAAACACAATCGCAGCATGTATATATATGCTGGACGTGGGGGCGGCCACTTGTATGGGGGGGACTCACCCTTATCTCTTTCCTTGCGCTACAGGAGTGTAGCAGCATAGTCCTTGATTTTTTTTTTTCATATATATGTAGAAAGGGGGTGGTGGCTTGTGATTGGTAGAAGAAGAGAACAAATCCCTTTAATGATTCCAAGCGGTGCATTTTGTGGGTTTTGGAGTGCCAAATTGTTTGTTTTAATTAATGTATAAGTACATGATGCAGTATATAAATAGTAATAATAATAGCTAGTGTATCAGTAATAATATATTAATTAGGCATGTTGAATTTAGAGGTATAAATATATTTGGATTAATTAATATAATCAAGTTAGTAAATTTATATGTTTAGCAGGGACATTTTTTTAGTAGCAGTAAATTACAGAATTTGTATATTGATATAGTGGCAGTAAGTTACAGAGTTTGTATACTGATATAGTAGCAGTGTTTCCATGTAGCTGTACTAGTGCTGAATTAGTAGAACTAATTAGTAGCAGAACTGGACAGAAAACAGTGTCGAGAGCAAAATTAAGCGGTATATTTAGTTGCCCGGAATCGAATGAAAATTCATGGGGAAGTTCGTATATACAAATAGATACATGTATTGTATTTATTTTGTTAAATTAAGTTGAATGCGTGGAATTTCCGGTACAGTCGATTGAGTTGGTTTTGTTCCAAATATGGACAGGTTTTGTTGGAGGCTCAAATAGCCAAAGTTGAAAGTTGTTGTGCTGAGTTGTATTTGTTGTGTTGATGTTGTTAATTGTATATCGTTCATATGTCGCATACATTGCATTGTTTAAGTTGGCCTTGATGGCATTGATTAAGTTGGCCCTTGATGGCATCTGTTTAAGTTGAAAATTGCCTCGATAATCTGGCATATGCTTAAGTTGGGAGTTCTACTCCGAAATGGTACCAAATGCATCTGCATAAGTTGAGTCGCATTGAGTCGTATTAATGGATTTGTTGTTATGATGAATGTTGATTGGTTGTTGTTCTGGACTGGGCCAAGGCTGCCCAACAGTCGAGCAGGCCCAACCCATACCGCCGAGGGAGGCCCAATAAGGTCCTTATGCAAGACACATGACTGCCACGTGCAAGCCACAGTTTCGCCGGGCACCTTGACAGTGTCGGGCACTGGGGACCATAGGAACGGAGAACATCACGCCTTGCTGAGATGTACCTCCCCGACAGATCAGCTTCTCCCCGCGAGAATGCCACACCTCACTCCTCGACGGACATGATTCCTCCTCGCGAGGCTATGTCCAGTCAACGGGCTTCATATCTCCTCGACACAGAAGGCTCCTCCCCACGAGGAGTATCCAACGGTCCGTACCACGTGGACACGTTCTAAGTAACCTCCCACTTCCGAAGGATTCGGTCTGCCCTACTTCCGGAAATCTAGGAGCAGTTACTCTAGGGCGAAGACCACGTGCTGGTCTTCACTACTACACGTAAGCCCTAGCAGTTATCTGGAGTGGGCCTAGCTGATCTAGCCTATTGCAGGTAACCGTTGGCCCCGCGCTGGGGGCTTTCTATAAATACCCTCTCACTTGAGAGGGTCAGGTTAGACACACTTTCTTTCTCACTTCTCTGTATTTTCCGTTATTCTGTACACTCTCTCACTTGAGCGTCGGAGTACCCTGCAGGTACACTGTAACGCCCCGTTTTGCCAATTTTGTTTATTGAGTCGTTTTGATTATTTTATTATTATTTTATTGTATTTTCGACTTTTATGTGAAAATATGTTATTTTTCGTCGTGAATATATTTTATCGCATTTTGGGATCGTTTGCGAGAAATTTGAGTGTAGGGGTATTTTGGGCATTTGGGTGTATTTTGATTAAGTTAGAATAAATAGAAAGTATAGAAAGAAAAAGAAAGAAAAATCAGAAAAATAGAGAAGAAGAAAAGAGAAGAGAAAGAAGAAAAGAGAGAAAAAAAACATGTGTTGGTTGAAATCAATCTCCCGACTTTCTTGAACGCGAATTTATCGGGTAAGGGTGCGAAACTCGATTATACTATGATTGTGTATGATTATGTATGTTTTGTGTGGATGTTTTGGTTGGTTTTTCCATATGTTTCCGTTTATGCCGTATTTGACGGAATCGATAGAAACCAATGTTTTTACGGTCGAAAAGTCGAATAAATACATGTGTTGGTTGGTTATATGTATGTGAGCTGCTGTTTAAAGTTTCATGAAGTTCGGTTATGTTTTGGTTAGTTTTCGTTATGTTTCCGTTGTTTTGTCCGTTTAGGTCGAATTATAGGAAATCGATAGAAACTGATGTTTTCACGGTTAGAATTCGAAATAAATTACGTAGTTGTATCGAGCAAGGTTAGGTCGTCGTATAGCGTGCTTTTTATTCGATTCGGTGAGGTTTGAAAAATCTGGTTTTTGAACGGTTGAAATTTAATCGAAAAATCGAACGTCGTAGAAATTTCGTTTATGTGTTCTAAATTGTTCTTATGTATTTGGTGTTTATGAGTATATGTTTGTTTCGGTAAAAATGTTCGATTTAGTCGTGTTTTCGGGCATTGAGAAAAATTACAGCATAGGTGTAATTGAGAAAATCTGGTTTTTTGTGAAAAACAGGGTTAGGGATCGATGCATACGCCCCAGGGATCGATACATATTGTTGGATTTTAAGAAAACAGCAATTTCACTACAGCATGCATCGATCCATGCTTCCATGTATCGATACATGTGGCTTTATGCATCGATCCATGATGCCTGGGTATCGATACATCCTGGGAATTTCTGTTTTTCGGGGAAACTTCGGAAATTCATATCTTTTGATCCGTAACTCGGATCGGGACGTTCTTTATACCGTTGGAAAGCTTATGAAATGTTCTTTCATATAAAAATGGGCTTTTAGATTGTTGGCCGATTTAATTATGTCTGAAATTGGGAATAGTGTCGATTCTCGACTTTTGTCGTTTTAAATGGTGCGTAATTGACGTGTATTATGTGATATGTTTGTAATTTGGATGTGTATGCCTCATGTGCTGCTGTGATGATGATTTGTGGCCGACAGGCAAGAAAATGCTAAGTGTTGCATTTGTTTAGATATGCATGATTATTGATGTGTGTGAGCATGCAATGTGAATGTCATGAGTCATTGTATGCCAAGCATCATCGTGCATTGTTGAAACGTCCTGAGTGACGATTTGATTCTTGAGGGAATCCACTATACCATCGTGTGCCTCAAAAATACGAGGCGTTGCCTGAGGACTTAAAGCGATAAGTATAGACGATTGTGGGCTCCTTTGGAGACTTAAAGCAATCCTTAACGTCGTGTGCCTCGAAAATATGAGGCGTTGCCTGAGGACTTAAAGCGACGGGTGAACATCGTAGGCCCGACGGGGAGTTACTTGAGATTCTCAGTAACGAGCGATGGTTCCAATAGTTCCTGAGTGAACTGATGATGAGACATGAGACATTGGAAGTCGGTACCGCATGGCATGTGCATAGAGTCGTTGTGTCGGTCTATGTGCATTGCATTAAATTATGAGTCATTTGTGCATGAATTGTGAATGTGACTTAATGAGATGGAATATGTGTGATTGTATTGTGAATGATTGATGGGTAGTGGTATTTGACACTTGTGAATTGTACTGTGTGTTGTTATAATTGATCTGTGCGTTTTGGTGGTGAGAATACGTTATTGTGCATTTTTTTGGTGTTAATATATAATCTTATGCAATTATATTATGGTTGTTTTTCTCACCCTTCTGCTGTTTTATAACGCTCTATGAGGCGTTGCAGATTAGAGTTGCTGGAGGTATTCTTTTGTGAAGAGTTGCGTCTTCATTATTTTGGTCGGTCGGCTCTGATATGTGACTCCGGGTAGCATAGGGTGGCCGTGTGTGATTGTTTTGTGTATCTGATGATATATTTTGGCTGTACATGTATAACTTGATGTATGACGGACAAGTTTATATGTATATATGTATATGTGTTATTCAGATTTTAGATCTTTCCGCTTTAATTCTAATTTCTGAAAAGTGGGTGTAAGGAACGAAGTTTCCTCTGTATGATTGTTACCCCACGTTGCATATCTAAATGAGCAGGTGTTGCATGTTAGTTGTTTGGTTACTTTGATGTGATTCTCCCTTTCTATGCCATGATAATTCCATTATACTCTGATCAATTTTCGAATTTTCTTTTAGCGCCTTAATTGCGTGTTTTGGGGGTATAGATCGGGGGCGTCACATTAAGTGGTATCAGAGCCAGTCCGTGTCAGTTGTGTCGTTCGTGTTTGTTGTGTCTGGCATATTGGGCGAGTTACGTTGAGCGAGTTGTTGTTTAACCATAGTTTCTGTGTTTGGACGAACAGAATATGGCTGGTCGTAATGATGCTGCTCTGGCTGCTGCGATGGAGGCAATGGCACGAGCTGTGCAGGGTGCACCGAATGCGGCAGGAAATGATGAGTTTAGAAAGAATAAGCCGCCGGTCTTTAAAGGGAAACATGATCCGGATGGTGCACAGTTGTGGTTAAAGGAGATTGAGAGGATTTTCAGGGTAATGGATTGTGACGAGGAGGATAAGGTGAGGCTGGGCACTCATATGTTACATGAAGAGGCTGACGACTGGTGGATCAGTACTCGTCAAGTGTTGGAAGCTGAGGAGGAGGAAGAAGAGATTACTTGGGAGGTGTTTAGTCGAGAGTTGCTAAGGAAGTATTTTCCGGAAGATGTCCGAGGAAAGAAGGAGATTGAGTTTTTGGAACTGAAACAAGGTAACTTATCTGTTGTTGAATATACTGCTAAGTTTGTGGAGCTTGTGCAGTTTTATCCTCACTATGTGGAAGCGACTGCTGAATTTTCTAAGTGTGTGAAGTATGAAAGTGGCTTGCGTCCTGAGATAAAGCAGGCGATTGGTTATCAGAGGATTCGAAGGTTTGCTGATTTGGTGGAATGCTGTAGGATCTATGATGAAGACAGTAAGGCTCGTTCTGCTCACTATAAAAGTGTAAGTGACAGGAAAGGGAAGCAACAGTTCCGTGGTGGACCGTATGTGTCACCGGCTGATAAAGGTAAACAAAGGAGTACTTTTGATCGTAGGTCAGGTGGAGGTGGTATGTCTAATTCTCCTAGGTGTTTTAAATGTGGTGAATTGGGTCATCGCCAGCATGAATGTAGGAAGAAAGTGAATAAGTGTTCTAATTGTGGTGGTATTGGACATGTTATAGCGGATTGTAAAAGGAAGAATGTCGTGAAGTGTTACAATTGTGGAGAACCTGGTCACATTAGTTCGAAGTGTCCTAATCCGAAGAAGGCTCAGACTAGTGGGAAAGTGTTTTCGTTGGCAGGGACTCAGACTTCAAAGGCAGATCGTCTGATAAGAGGTACTTGCTTTATTAATAATATGCCTTTAATTGCTATTATTGATACTGGAGCGACTCATTCGTTTGTTTCGTCTGAGTGCGCGAAGAGTTTGAATCTTGTGTTGTCCGTAATGGATTTTGAGATGGTTATCGATACTCCAGCGATGGGGTCAGTAACTACTTCTTTGGTGTGTCTAAGTTGTCCTTTGGCCATTTATGGCAAAGACTTTGTGATGGATTTAGTGTGTTTACCGTTGGAAGGATTAGATGTGGTGTTGGGAATGAACTGGTTGCAATTTAACAGGGTGCACATTGATTGTTATCATAAGCTTGTAAGGTTTCCTTCTCTTGAGGAAGATGAAGACTCGAGTTTCTTGTCTACTAAAGAGTTGAAGAAACTTTTAGCGGATGAAGCTCAGTTGTTTGGAGTGTTTACATCGTTATCGGTGGATAGTCAAGTTTCACTTGATGTGTTTCCTGTTGTGTGCGAATTTCCTGAGGTGTTTCCTGAGGATATTTCAGATGTGCCGCCGGTGAGAGAGGTGGAATTTTCGATAGATCTAGTTCCTGGTACTAGACCTGTTTCTATGGCACCTTATAGAATGTCGGCATCTGAATTGGTGGAGTTGAAAAAGCAGTTGAATGAGTTGTTGGAAAAGAGGTTCGTGAGACCAAGTGTTTCTCCTTGGGGTGCTCCAGTTTTGTTAGTGAAAAAGAAAGATGGGAGTATGCGATTATGTATTGATTATCGCCAGTTGAATAAAGTGACAATTAAGAATAAGTATCCGCTTCCAAGGATTGATGATCTGATGGATCAGTTGGTTGGTGCTTGTGTATTTAGTAAGATCGATTTGAGATCGGGGTACCATCAGATAAGAGTGAAAGAAGAGGATATTCAGAAGACGACCTTTAGAACACGGTACGGTCATTATGAATATTCGGTGATGCCGTTCGGGGTTTCTAATGCGCCTGGTGTGTTTATGGAATACATGAATCGGATTTTCCACGAGCATTTGGATCGTTTTGTGGTGGTGTTTATTGATGATATTTTAATCTATTCTAAGTCTCGGGAAGAACATGCAGAGCATTTGCGTATTGTTTTGCAGGTTTTGAAGGAAAGGAAGCTTTTTGCCAAATTGTCCAAGTGTGAATTCTGGTTGTCTGAGGTGAGTTTTCTTGGGCACGTAATTTCAGGTAATGGTATTGCTGTGGATCCATCTAAAGTAGAAGCAGTTCTACAATGGGAGGCTCCTAGATCCGTTACTGAAATTCGAAGTTTTCTAGGTTTGGCTGGTTATTACCGGAGGTTCATTGAAGGTTTTTCTAAGCTAGCTCTTCCTTTGACGCAGTTGACTTGTAAGGGCAAGGCGTTCATTTGGGATATTCAATGTGAAGAGAGTTTTTGTGAGCTGAAGAGAAGATTGACGACAGCTCCGATTCTTATTTTACCTAATCCTAATGAACCATTTGTGGTATATTGTGATGCGTCCTTAATTGGTTTGGGTGGTGTGCTGATGCAGGAAGGTAAGGTTGTAGCTTACGCTTCGAGGCAATTAAGAGTTCATGAGAAAAACTATCCTACTCATGATCTTGAATTAGCGGCTGTAGTTTTTGTGTTGAAGATTTGGAGGCACTATCTCTATGGTGCGAGGTTCGAGGTCTTTAGTGATCATAAAAGCTTGAAATATTTATTTGATCAGAAAGAGTTGAACATGAGGCAGCGGAGATGGTTGGAATTCTTGAAAGACTACGACTTTGGCTTGAATTACCATCCTGGTAAAGCTAATGTGGTAGCCGATGCATTGAGCCGGAAATCGTTGCATATGTCCGCATTGATGGTGAAAGAGTTGGAACTTTTGGAATCGTTTAGAGATTTGAGTTTGGTATGTGAAGTGACATCGGTTAGTGTGAGGCTTGGAATGTTGAAAGTTACTAATGAATTTTTGTTGTCGGTTAGTGAGAAACAAAAGCTGGATTTGAAATTTGTTGATTTGATGAGGAATGAGAATGTGGATTTCAAGGTGGATAATTTTGGTGTTTTGAGATTTCGTGGTCGTATTTGTATTCCTGATGATGCGGAGTTGAAAAGAATGATTTTGGAGGAAGGACACCGAAGTAACTTAAGTATTCATCCGGGAGCGAATAAGATGTACCAAGATTTGAAGAAGATTTTCTGGTGGTCTGGTTTGAAAAGAGATGTGGCTCAGTTTGTGTATGCATGTTTGACTTGTCAGAAATCGAAAGTGGAACATTTGAGACCTAGTGGTTTGTTGCAACCGTTGGATATTCCTGAGTGGAAATGGGATAGCATTTCGATGGATTTTGTAATGGGGTTACCGAATACTCAGCGAGGGCATAATGCTATTTGGGTGATTGTGGACAGGCTAACTAAATCGGCGCATTTTATTCCGATTGACATCAGTTTTTCTTTGGAACGGTTAGCTGAGATCTATATCAGTGTGGTGGTGAAATTGCATGGAGTTCCTTTGAGTATTGTTTCTGATCGAGATCCTAGGTTTACATCGAGATTTTGGGAAAGTTTACAGAAGGCTTTGGGTTCTAAATTGAGGTTGAGTTCGGCTTATCATCCGCAGACAGATGGTCAGACCGAAAGAACGATTCAGTCGTTGGAGGATTTGTTGAGGTCGTGTGTTTTGGAACAAGGTGGTGCGTGGGACGGTTATCTTGCTTTGGTTGAGTTCACGTATAATAACAGTTTCCATTCTAGTATTGGAATGGCACCTTTTGAGGCTTTATATGGACGAAGATGTAGAACGCCGTTGTGTTGGCACGAAACTGGTGAGAGTTCTGTGGTTGGACCGGAATTGGTGCAACAGACGACGGAAAAGGTAAAGTTTATTCGTGAGAAAATGAAGGCTTCTCAGAGTAGACAAAAGAGTTATCATGATCGGAGACGAAAGGATCTTGAGTTTCAAGAGGGTGATCACGTATTTCTGAGGGTTACGCCGGTAACGGGTGTTGGTCGTGCTTTGAAATCTAAGAAGCTTACTTCTCGATTTATTGGTCCTTACCAGATATCTGCGAGAGTTGGTGCTGTAGCGTATCGTGTGGCGTTACCGCCGAATCTGTCGAATTTGCATGACGTTTTTCATGTTTCACAGCTTCGGAAGTATGTTCCGGACCCTTCGCATGTGATTCCTATGGACGAGGTTGAAGTAAGGGATAACCTTACGATCGAGGCATTACCAGTTAGTATTTTGGATCGCGAGGTGAAGCGGTTGAGGGGTAAAGAGATTGCACTTGTGAAAGTGGCGTGGGGAGGCGCTGCTGATGGTAATCTGACGTGGGAATTGGAGAGTAGGATGCGGGAGTCGTATCCGGAGTTGTTTGTATCAGGTAAGATTTTCGAGGACGAAAATTTCTAAGTGGGGGAGAATTGTAACGCCCCGTTTTGCCAATTTTGTTTATTGAGTCGTTTTGATTATTTTATTATTATTTTATTGTATTTTCGACTTTTATGTGAAAATATGTTATTTTTCGTCGTGAATATATTTTATCGCATTTTGGGATCGTTTGCGAGAAATTTGAGTGTAGGGGTATTTTGGGCATTTGGGTGTATTTTGATTAAGTTAGAATAAATAGAAAGTATAGAAAGAAAAAGAAAGAAAAATCAGAAAAATAGAGAAGAAGAAAAGAGAAGAGAAAGAAGAAAAGAGAGAAAAAAACATGTGTTGGTTGAAATCAATCTCCCGACTTTCTTGAACGCGAATTTATCGGGTAAGGGTGCGAAACTCGATTATACTATGATTGTGTATGATTATGTATGTTTTGTGTGGATGTTTTGGTTGGTTTTTCCATATGTTTCCGTTTATGCCGTATTTGACGGAATCGATAGAAACCAATGTTTTTACGGTCGAAAAGTCGAATAAATACATGTGTTGGTTGGTTATATGTATGTGAGCTGCTGTTTAAAGTTTCATGAAGTTCGGTTATGTTTTGGTTAGTTTTCGTTATGTTTCCGTTGTTTTGTCCGTTTAGGTCGAATTATAGGAAATCGATAGAAACCGATGTTTTCACGGTTAGAATTCGAAATAAATTACGTAGTTGTATCGAGCAAGGTTAGGTCGTCGTATAGCGTGCTTTTTATTCGATTCGGTGAGGTTTGAAAAATCTGGTTTTTGAACGGTTGAAATTTAATCGAAAAATCGAACGTCGTAGAAATTTCGTTTATGTGTTCTAAATTGTTCTTATGTATTTGGTGTTTATGAGTATATGTTTGTTTCGGTAAAAATGTTCGATTTAGTCGTGTTTTCGGGCATTGAGAAAAATTACAGCATAGGTGTAATTGAGAAAATCTGGTTTTTTGTGAAAAACAGGGTTAGGGATCGATGCATACGCCCCAGGGATCGATACATACTGTTGGATTTTAAGAAAACAGCAATTTCACTACAGCATGCATCGATCCATGCTTCCATGTATCGATACATGTGGCTTTATGCATCGATCCATGATGCCTGGGTATCGATACATCCTGGGAATTTCTGTTTTTCGGGGAAACTTCGGAAATTCATATCTTTTGATCCGTAACTCGGATCGGGACGTTCTTTATACCGTTGGAAAGCTTATGAAATGTTCTTTCATATAAAAATGGGCTTTTAGATTGTTGGCCGATTTAATTATGTCTGAAATTGGGAATAGTGTCGATTCTCGACTTTTGTCGTTTTAAATGGTGCGTAATTGACGTGTATTATGTGATATGTTTGTAATTTGGATGTGTATGCCTCATGTGCTGCTGTGATGATGATTTGTGGCCGACAGGCAAGAAAATGCTAAGTGTTGCATTTGTTTAGATATGCATGATTATTGATGTGTGTGAGCATGCAATGTGAATGTCATGAGTCATTGTATGCCAAGCATCATCGTGCATTGTTGAAACGTCCTGAGTGACGATTTGATTCTTGAGGGAATCCACTATACCATCGTGTGCCTCAAAAATACGAGGCGTTGCCTGAGGACTTAAAGCGATAAGTATAGACGATTGTGGGCTCCTTTGGAGACTTAAAGCAATCCTTAACGTCGTGTGCCTCGAAAATATGAGGCGTTGCCTGAGGACTTAAAGCGACGGGTGAACATCGTAGGCCCGACGGGGAGTTACTTGAGATTCTCAGTAACGAGCGATGGTTCCAATAGTTCCTGAGTGAACTGATGATGAGACATGAGACATTGGAAGTCGGTACCGCATGGCATGTGCATAGAGTCGTTGTGTCGGTCTATGTGCATTGCATTAAATTATGAGTCATTTGTGCATGAATTGTGAATGTGACTTAATGAGATGGAATATGTGTGATTGTATTGTGAATGATTGATGGGTAGTGGTATTTGACACTTGTGAATTGTACTGTGTGTTGTTATAATTGATCTGTGCGTTTTGGTGGTGAGAATACGTTATTGTGCATTTTTTTGGTGTTAATATATAATCTTATGCAATTATATTATGGTTGTTTTTCTCACCCTTCTGCTGTTTTATAACGCTCTATGAGGCGTTGCAGATTAGAGTTGCTGGAGGTATTCTTTTGTGAAGAGTTGCGTCTTCATTATTTTGGTCGGTCGGCTCTGATATGTGACTCCGGGTAGCATAGGGTGGCCATGTGTGATTGTTTTGTGTATCTGATGATATATTTTGGCTGTACATGTATAACTTGATGTATGACGGACAAGTTTATATGTATATATGTATATGTGTTATTCAGATTTTAGATCTTTCCGCTTTAATTCTAATTTCTGAAAAGTGGGTGTAAGGAACGAAGTTTCCTCTGTATGATTGTTACCCCACGTTGCATATCTAAATGAGCAGGTGTTGCATGTTAGTTGTTTGGTTACTTTGATGTGATTCTCCCTTTCTATGCCATGATAATTCCATTATACTCTGATCAATTTTCGAATTTTCTTTTAGCGCCTTAATTGCGTGTTTTGGGGGTATAGATCGGGGGCGTCACATACACCCCCCCCCCCCCCCGCCGCCTCTCACCATCACCGAAGCTGCCGTTCCAGACGTCGTTGGCCACCATCACTTTCTGATCATGTACGATCAGTGGCGCCGTCTATGGGAGCTTATAAGCTTCCCCGTTTTCTGCTCGATAAACCAAAGCTTTCTCCGTTCAACAACCATCATGGCCAACCCGTCGGCGAATCAAGCTCTAGACAACGTTATCGCCCAACTCAGTAATGGAAACCGCGGCGACAACAACTCCGCCCAACCTGTCGTGGAGAACGACATTAGAGACGGACTCACCGCCTCACCATCTTCCGAGGAGGTGGAGTACGAGACATCTCACCAAGACGGAAACGAAACAGTCCTCCAGCCCGTTTTCCAGCCCGTGGACCCGCCGCCGAATGAGGACCCGAGCACCGCTGCCCTATTTGCTTTGGTCAATCAGACCAACCAGATAATCTACAACCAGAACATCCGGATCGAGGCGTTGGAGAAAGGTCGTGGTTGGACTTCCCCGCGAAGGCACCGACCACCGCCGTATCCACGATGTTCGCGGTCCCCGGAAGCATCTCGCAGTCCCTCCCCGGTTCCCAGGGGTCGCAGGCCACGCTTGGAGTGTACTCAGCCGGAACATCCTCAGAAACGCCACCGCTCCCCACCACCAAAGGGGCCAACTCGCTCCTCAAAAAATAAAAGGAGCAGGCCGGACGCCGAGGAGCTCAGAGGCCGCCCAAAGGACCACTCCCCGAGACGTCACTATGTTCATGGAGAACACTCCCCCTCTGTGTCTCCGGGAGCCAGCGAGGACGACGATTACCGGACCCCTCTGGCCAGGCACATCATGGACGCCCCTATTCCTAAGGGCCTGGAGAGGCCCCCATCCTTGGGGACATATGACGGGACATCTGATCCCGATGACCATGTCGAGAGTTTTGAAGCTCTGCTCGATTTCAGGAATGTCTCCGGCGCCATCAAATGTCGGCTATTTCCTACGATTCTGCGGAAAGGGGCCATGGCTTGGTACAAAAACCTAGCATCTGAATCAATCGCGTCGTGGAGAGTCCTAGGGGAGCGTTTCAGAAAACATTTCACGGCTTCTCGTCGACATCCGAAGATGATAGCCTCCCTGGAAGCCATCTTTCAGGGAAAGGATGAACCTCTCCGGAGCTACATAGATAGGTTCAACAAAGAAGCAGTCGAAATCCACGTGACCGATCACATCAAAATGTATCTCATCATCAAGGGTTTGCGGATAGGGTCCAAGTTCGCAGAATCCGTCGGACTACACCATCCCCGCAGCTTTGAAGCCCTCCTCGAGAGGGCTCAGTCGCATATTGAGTTCGAGGAAGCTGAAGATGCACAAATTGCCCTCGATTCGAGGCGCAGAGAAGGCCCCCGCGGCAACAAGGAAGAAGACTCCCCTCCACCCAGGCGAGGTGGGGACAGAAGAAGAGAAGACTCCCCTCCACCTAGGCGAGGCGGGGAAAGAAAAAAGAAGCCTGGACCAAAGAGCCCCGCGAATCACGGGGACCGTCTGGCCTTTTCAAAGACTACACGCCGCTAAACGTGTCCCGCGCACACATTTTTAGCGACTGTGCGAATTCAGAGTTCGTCAAAGGGGGAATCCGCTTCCCGAAACCAACGGCTCCCAAACCAAATGCTGACAAATCCAAGTACTGCCGGTTCCATCGCAGTCACGGACACGTTACTGAAGACTGCGTCCACCTTAAGGACGCAATCGAAACGCTGATTAAGGAGGGGTACCTGAAGAAGTACGCCAAGCAGCAGGAGGCCCCCCGCCCCAGCGGCCAGGAGGCCCAGAATGTCGAGGAGTCAACTCATTCCCCCAACAACGGATCGCTGCAAGTCGCGTTGAGCATCACGCGACCTGAAGACTTTGTATTTCCGGGAGAGCTCGACAACCCTGAAGCTGTCCAAAACATTGGAAGAGCTTCCCAGTAGAAGAGTCGATAAGTGCCCGCAGTACCTGGGAGTCTTTCCCCCAAGCCCTGGTCATCTCTGGCGGAGCCCCTGACCGGTTGACCGTAAGGTCAATAAAGAGGAAATTCGACGAGCTGAAAGCAACAACTCCTCACGCCCCTACCCTCGAGAGGTTCAAGGGAAGATCAAATCCAATTACCTTCTACCTCAAGGAACTCCCCGGCGGGGCACCTAATGCAAACATCCCCCTCCTGATCCGGGCACAAATGGCCAATTTTGATGTCCACAGAATTTTGGTGGACCAGGGGAGCTCGATGGATATCATGTACGTCCACCTCTTCGAGACCCTCCAGCTGACCAAGAGACACTTGTCCCCATACGTAGGGTCGGACCTACAAGGCTTCAATGGCGCGACCACCAGACCACGGGGCTTCTTGGAGTTGATGGTCACCTTCGGGGTTGAGGAAACTGCCCGACAGGTGAAGACACGCTTCTTGGTGGTGGACTGCCTGTCCCTCTACAACTGCATCATGGGGAGGACCACGTTGGTGGAGCTGACCGTCGTACCATCAACGATCCACCTGAAGATGAAGTACTACATGAAGCGCGGACGTGTGGTCACCCTCCATGGGGACATCCAGGCGGCCAGAAGTTGTTTCGACGTAGCGATCAAGGGCCTGAGCGTCGTCGGGGGCGTCAAACCCAAGACCCAGGCTAGGGCATCCCCAGGCGTCGTGCAGGTTCCCCGGGGAGCAGGAAGAAACTGCAGGCGAGAACCTCCCAGTTGAAGTCAATGGGCAGCCTCTCCACCCAACGCGCCCCGTCCCAGACGGAGATTTTGAGCTAGTTCCTCTCGGCGACGACCCAGATCGAAGCGTGAAGATTGGCAATGGACTCCCCGACCTGGCGAATTGGTAACTGAAGGCATGCCTCCGAGAAAATGCAGATTTGTTCGCCTGGAGTGCTGCAGAGATGCCCGGACTGGACCCTGAAGTAGCTTGTTATCAGCTGACCATAGATTCGGCCGCTAGGGCTATAGCTCAACGTAGGCGTAGGCAGTCTCCGGAAAAAATGAAGGCTGCTGAAAAAGTTGTAAAAGACCTCCTAGAGGCAAACTTTATTTCCGAGGCCAAGTACACAACTTGGCTCTCAAATGTCGTACTCGTTAAGAAAAATAATGGAAAATGGAGGATGTGCGTTGACTACACGGATCTTAACCGGGCATGCCCGAAAGACTCTTATCCCTTATCTAACATCGACCAGTTGGTCGATAACTCTGCAGGATTCAAATTACTATCCTTCATGGATGCCTACTCGGGGTACAACCAAATCCCCATGGACGAGGCCGACAAGCAGCATTCCGCTTTCATGACCGAGTCGGGAAATTATTACTATAACGTAATGCCCTTCGGCTTGAAAAACACCGGCGCCACCTACCAACGGATGATGAACAAAGTCTTCCGGGCAGATATTGGCAACGTGCTCGAGGTCTATATGGACGACATGATCGTCAAGTTTGCGGAGGAAGTCGACCATGCTGCTCATCTCAAAAAAGTGTTCGACACGGCGAGGAAATGTCGCATGAGGTTCAACCCCGACAAATGCACCTTCGGTGTTCGCACAGGGAAGTTCCTCGGCTTCTACCTCACGGAGAGAGGAATCGAGGCGAACCCCGACAAATGTAGAGCATTCTCCGAAATCCCCACCCCGAACTCGAAGAAGTCGATCCAATCACTTAACGGAATGCTGACTGCTCTCTCCCGTTTTGTCGCCAAATCTGCTCAATATGCACTCCCCTTTTTCAAGCTTCTCCGACAGAAGGCAGCTTTTGAGTGGAGTGAAGAATGCGAACAAGCCCTCCTCCATCTAAAACGAGTCTTGTCGCAACCCCCGGTCTTGTCCCGACCAGATACCGGGGAAACACTTTTCTTGTACCTGGCCGTCACTGGTGAAGCGGTGAGCGCTGTCCTCATACGGGAGACCCCCGACGGACAGAAACCGATTTATTTCACGAGCAGAGCTCTTCAGGGTCCCGAGCTCAGATACCAACAGATCGAAAAGGTCGCCTTGGCCCTCGTATCGGCATCCAGAAGATTACGTCATTACTTCCTGGCCCACACAATCGTGGTAAGGACGGAGCAGCCTGTCAGACAGCTCCTCAGTCGGCCGGATATGGTGGGGAGAATGCTCCGGTGGTCTCTCGAGCTATCCGAGTTCGACCTTCGATACGAGGGAAGGAAAGCCTTGAAAGCTCAGGTACTGGCTGACTTCGTAGCGGAAATGACCGTCCCTGAGTCCTCGACCAAGGGCTCCCAGAAATGGACGATTTACGTCGACGGAGCCTTCAGTGCTAAAGGTTGTGGAGCGGGCATTATCCTCGAAAATGAGCAGGGCATCCTGATAGAGGTCTCCCTCGAACTGGCCTTCAAGACATCGAATAACCAAGTCGAATACGAGGCCTTCCTCACGGGACTTCGACTTGCGGAAGACCTTGGCGCAAAAGAAGTCAAAATCTTTACAGACTCTCAGCTCGTGGCATCACATGTTCGGGGAGAATTCCAGGTCAAAAACGATAGTCTCATTGAGTACCTAACCTTGGTACAAGAAAAGTTGAAGAAATTTGTCTCCGCGGAGGTGGCTCACATCCCGCGCGAGCATAACACTCGAGCAGATGTACTCTCCAAGCTTGCGAGCACTAAGAAGAAAGGAGGGAACAAATCAGTTATCCAGGAGATACTCTCCCAGCCGTGTAACGCCCCGATTTTGATTATTCCATTATTCTTGAGTCTTTTGTTTTAATTGGGTGATAAATTATTTTATTTGTAAATTGGTGTATTAAATGTTATTTTACCGTTTTAGAGAGTTTTCGGGGGAAATTAGAATGGAGGGTATTTTAGACTTTTCTCAATTAATCATAAGTTAGAAATTTGGTGGAATTGGAATTTATGTGAGAAAAATGAATTAATTGATTTAGTGGAAAATGAGAGAAAAGAATTAGAAAAGAAAGAAAATAGATAGAAAAGAGAAATAGAGAGAAATAGAGAAAGATAGAAAGAAAAAGAAGAGAAAGAAAAAGGGAGAAGAGAAAAGAAGAGGAGAAAGTTGGGAAAACTAGGAGAATCATCAAGATCGATCAATTAGCGAGTTTGGAATCCGGGTAAGGGTGCGAAATCTTGTTATCTTAATAATGTATATCATTATGTATGATTATGTATGTGTGTATGGGATTGTTGTTGTGCTTTTCAACGTTTTCCATTTTAGGTCGATTTTGAGAAATCGATGTTTTCGCGGTTGGAAATCGACGTATATGTGGTAGAATGCTTACTACCATGATGGGATTGGGTTCTGATTGATACATGTTGTTTTGGAAAATGTTTTGGGTTGAAAATATGGATTTTGGGGTTTTGACAGCGCAGGGAAATTCTGGGTTTTCCTTGGTTCGCCTAGGGAACCTGGGGCGAAGCGTAGCGAGTGAAGTTTTCGCGGGTTCTCCTAGCGAACCAGTTGGCGAAGGCCAGCGAAGGTTCGCTGAGTTGTTCGCCTAGCGAACATTGGGTGTTTTTGGCTCTGTTTGGTTCTGACTTGGTTCGCCAAGTGCTCGCCTAGCGAACTTTGTATCTGTTTTTAGCTAACAGTTGGTTCGCTGGAACATTCGCCCAGCGATGGAGCTAGCGAATGCTCACGAGGGATGTTCGTCTAGCGAAGGAGATAGCGAATGCTCGCGAGGGAGGTTCGCCCAGCGAACAGTGCTGTTCGTGTAATTTTGTTTTCTGCATAACTTTTGATCTGTGGTTCGGTTTGAGGCGTGGTTTGATGCATTAGAAAGCTTATGGAATGTTATTTCTTATTATGATGAATTGAAATTTGTTAGCCGATTAAATAAATTAGAAAAGTCGGGAATAATGCTATTTAGCGACTTTTACCATTTTGACGGTGTGTTTGAATGTGAATGGTACAATAGTGCATTGGTGTGAATGTATATAGATTGTATGTGGTTGTATGAGATGAATGCATGTATATATTGTGAATATGTATGCATTTCAAGAATGTCTTGGGTCATTATCATGTGTAGCATAATGATGTGCATTCTTGTGCTGAGGGATTCTAATGAGAATCCGCTATAACGTCGTGAGCCTCTCTCGGTGGAGGTGTGAGCGATGGTTATGGACGATCGTGAGCCTCTCTTGGTGGAGGTGTGAGCGATTGGGTCGTGAGCCTCTCTTGGTGGAGGTGTGAGCGATCCATAAAACATCGTGAGCCTCTCTTGGTGGAGGTGTGAGCAGTGGGTGAACATCGTAGGCCCGACGGGGAGTTACTTGGGTAACGAGCGATGGTTCCAGCAGAAGTTCCTGAGTGAACTTGAGATGATTGAGTCGGTACCGCATTGCATTTGCATAGAGTCGTGAGTCGGTCTCTATGATTTGCATTTATCATCTTTATAATGATGTGTTGTTGAATGAACATAATTGTGTATGTTTATACGGAATGATTGAGGATTGTGAAAGTGTGCATGATGAATATGCTTGATGGATATATATATATATATATACATTGTGATGTATATGGATGAAAATGTGATGAATTGTGGTGAGAATGTGTAATGTGTGTATTTTAATGTTTATATATATATATAATTATATACATTGTTATTATGATAATATTTCTCACCCTTCTGCTGTTTTATGATGCTCTATGAGGCATTGCAGAGTAGGTATGCTGGAGGTTTTTTTGTGAAGCGTGTCTTCATTCTTTTGGTCGGTTGGCTCTGATATGTAGCACCGGGTAGCTAGGATGCATATTATTCTTTTGTGATGCATTTGTACATGTATCTTGTTGATGAATGTTTATGTAAACAAGACTTATATTGATGGATGATACTTGGTGATGTATATATCTACGTATATATATACTTGAATGTATTTCAATGTTTGGATTTTCCGCTTTTATTCTAAATATTGAGATGTGGGTGTAAGGACAAAGTTCCTCTGTGGCAAGTTACCCCACTGTTGCATATCAATATTTTGAGCAGGTGTTGTATGTATTAAATGCGTGTATGATGTGACATGCCTCTTTTATACTATGTTTTAATCGTATTCTGGCGAAATTTTGTTAATATGTGCCTAAATGATTTATGTGATTATTTGGGGGGTATAGAAAGGGGGTGTTACATTAAGTGGTATCAGAGCCAGAGTTGAGTCAGTTGTGTCTGTCTTGTTGTTGTGTTGGTTGAACTGTTGTTTAGCCTTGTTGTTATTTTTGGCAATAATCAGAAGATGGCTGGTAGAAACGACAATGTGATGGCTGCTGCTTTGGAAGCAATGGCTAGGGCAGTGCAAGGTGCGCCGAATGTGAATGCTAATGACGAGTTCAGGAAGAATCAACCACCGGTCTTCAAAGGAAGATTTGATCCCGATGGAGCTCAATTGTGGTTGAAAGAGATTGAAAGGATATTCAGAGTCATGGGCTGTGCGGAGGAGAATAAGGTGAGGCTTGGGTCTCACATGTTGAAGGAAGAAGCCGACGATTGGTGGGTAGGTATGCGTGAAGTTCTTGAGGTGGATGATGAAGAGGTAACTTGGAACTTATTTCGCACTGAGTTCTTGAGGAAGTATTACCCTGAGAGTGTGAAGGGAAAGAAGGAGATGGAGTTTCTTGAACTAAAACAAGGTAGTATGTCGGTGGTGGACTATACTGCTAAATTTGTGGAGTTGGTTCAATTCCATCCTCATTATGCTGCGATTACTGCTGAGTTCTCCAAGTGCATTAAGTATGAGAATGGTTTGCGTCCTGAAATTAAACAAGCTGTGGGATATCAAAGGATAAGGAGGTTTGCGGATTTGACGGAATGTTGTAGAATCTTCGAAGAAGATAGTAAGGCTCGTTCTACTCATTACAAAAGTTTGAATGAGAGGAAGGGGAAGCAACAAGCTAGAAGTGGACCTTATGTGACACCCGTTGATAAGGGCAAGCATAGGGGAAACTTCGAGAGGAGATCTGGAGGAGGAGGTTCTGGTCCCATTAAGTGTTACAAATGTGGTGAAATGGGTCATAAATCATTTGACTGTGGGAAGACAGTGGCGAAATGTTCTAACTGTGGAGGCCTTGGGCATGCTACTACAGATTGTAGAAGGAATGTGGTAAAGTGCTATAACTGTGGGGAAATTGGTCACATTAGCCCAAAGTGTCCGAATCCAAAGAAAGCTCCATCCGGTGGGAAGGTATTTTCTCTGGCAGGAACTCAGACTTCCAGTGACGACCATCTAATTAAAGGTACTTGCTTTATTAATAGTACACCTTTAGTTGCCATTATTGATACTGGAGCGACTCATTTGTTTATTTTGGCTGAGTGCGCGAAGCGTTTAAATCTTGTGTTGTCTCTGATGGATGGTAAGATGGTTATTGATACTCCAGCAATGGGGTCAGTAACTACTTCTTTGGTTTGTTTGATGTGTCCTTTGACCATTTATGGTAAAGACTTTAAGATGGATTTAGTATGTTTGCCGTTGGTGGGATTGGACGTGATCTTGGGTATGAACTGGTTGCAATATAATCGAGTTCATATAAATTTCTATCACAAGTTAGTAAGGTTTCCTTCTTTGGAAGATGATGAATTTGAGAGTTTCCTATCCACTAAAGAGTTGAAGAAACTTTTAGCGGATGAAGCTCAATTGTTTGGTTTGTTTGCATCATTGTCGGTAGAGAGTCAAGTTGAGCTTGATGTGTTCCCAGTGGTGTGTGAATTTCCAGAAGTGTTTCCGGAAGATATTACGGATGTACTGCCGGAAAGAGAAGTTGAATTTTCTATTGATCTAGTTCCGGGTACTAGACCGATTTCGATGGCACCGTATCGTATGTCGGCATCGGAATTGGTAGAATTGAAAAAGCAATTGAATGACTTGTTGGACAAGAAATTTGTAAGGCCAAGTGTTTCTCCTTGGGGTGCTCCGGTATTGTTGGTAAAGAAGAAGGACGAGAGTATGCGGTTATGCATTGATTATCGACAGTTGAACAAAGTGACAATTAAGAACAAGTATCCACTTCCAAGGATCGATGATTTGATGGACATATTGGTTGGTGCGAATGTTTTTAGCAAGATTGATTTGAGATCAGGATACCACCAGATTCGTGTGAAAGGAGAGGATATTCAAAAGACGGCCTTTAGGACACGGTATGGCCATTACGAATATTCCGTGATGCCATTCGGGGTTTCTAATGCGCCGGGTGTGTTTATGGAATACATGAATCGTATTTTTCATGAACAGTTGGATCGTTTTGTGGTTGTGTTCATCGATGATATTTTGATTTACTCTAAGTCTCAAGAGGAGCATGAAGAGCATTTGAGAGTTGTGTTGCAAATTTTGAAAGAGAAACAATTGTATGCTAAGTTGTCAAAATGTGAATTTTGGTTGTCGGAAGTAAGTTTCCTTGGACATGTTATTTCCGGTAGTGGTATTATTGTTGATCCATCCAAGATAGATGCGGTGATGCAATGGGAGGTTCCTAGGTCGGTTACGGAGATTCGAAGCTTTTTAGGCTTGGCAGGTTATTATCGGAGGTTTATTGAGGGATTTTCGAAGTTGGCACTTCCTTTAACGCAATTGACTTGTAAAGGAAAGGCTTTCATTTGGGATATTCATTGTGAAGGGAGTTTCAATGAGTTAAAGAGAAGGTTGACAACGACTCCGATCTTGATTTTGCCTAATCCTAATGAATCATTTGTTGTGTATTGTGATGCTTCATTGACAGGTTTAGGTGGTGTTTTGATGCAAGATGGAAAAGTTGTGGCATATGCTTCGAGACAATTGAGAGTGCATGAAAAGAATTATCCTACACATGACTTGGAGTTAGCGGCCATGGTGTTTGTTTTGAAAATATGGAGGCATTATCTTTATGGTGCGAGATTTGAAGTTTTTAGTGATCACAAGAGCTTGAAATATCTATTTGATCAAAAAGAATTGAACATGAGACAAAGGAGGTGGCTAGAACTTTTGAAGGATTATGATTTTGGTTTGAATTACCATCCGGGTAAGGCAAACGTGGTGGCTGATGCCTTAAGTCGGAGGTTGTTACATGTGTCTGCATTGATGATGAAAGAATGAGAACTTTTGGAGGATTTCAGAGATTTGAGTTTGGTTTGTGAAATGACGCCGAGAAATGTGAGACTTGGTATGTTACATGTTACGAATGATTTTCTTGCGACGGTTAGTGAAAAGTAAAAGTTGGATTTGAAGTTCGTTGATTTAATGATAAATGAGAATGAGGATTTCAAGGTTGATAACTTGGGAGTTTTGAGATTTCGTGGTCGTATTTGTATTCCCGATGATGCGGAGTTGAAAAAGATGATATTGGAAGAAGGACACCGAAGTAATTTAAGTATTCATCCGGGTGCGAATAAGATGTATCAAGATTTGAAGAAGATCTTTTGGTGGTCCGGTTTAAGGAGGGATGTGGCTCGATTTGTGTATGCATGTTTAACTTGTCAAAAATCTAAGGTGGAACATCAAAAACCGAGTGGATTTATGCAACCGTTGGATATTCCGGAATGGAAATGGGATAGTATATCGATGGATTTTGTTACGGGATTGCCGAATACGCAAAGAGGTCATAATGCTATTTGGGTAATTGTTGATAGGCTTACTAAATCTGCTCACTTTATTCCAATTGATATTAGTTATCCTTTGGAGAAGTTAGCCGAGATTTATGTTCTTGTGGTGGTGAAGTTACATGGAGTTCCTAAGAGTATTGTATCGGATCGAGATCCGAGATTTACATCGAGATTTTGGGTGAGTTTACAAGAGGCTTTGGGTTCTAAGCTAAGATTGAGTTCGGCTTATCATCCGCAAACGGACGGTCAGACCGAAAGGACAATTCAATCGTTGGAGGATTTATTGCGTGCTTGTGTACTCGAGCAAGGTGGTGCTTGGGATGGTTATTTGGCGTTGATTGAATTCACTTACAATAACAGTTTTCATTCGAGTATAAGTATGGCACCATTTGAGGCTTTGTATGGTCGGAGATGTCGAACACCTTTGTGTTGGCATGAAACCGGCGAGAGGACGATAGTTGGACCGGAAATGGTACAACAAAGGACGGAGAAAGTGAAGTTTATTCGGGAGAAGATGAAAGTTTCTCAAAGTAGACAAAAGAGCTATCATGACAAGAGAAGGAAAGATCTTGAGTTTCAAGAAGGTGACCATGTGTTTTTGAGAGTTACACCAGTTACGGGTGTGGGTCGTGCTTTGAAGTCGAAGAAGTTGACTTCTCGTTTTATTGGTCCGTATCAGATTACTTCACGAGTTGGTGTTGTGGCTTACCGTGTGGCGTTGCCTCCGAACCTTTCGAATTTGCATGACGTATTCCATGTTTCGCAACTTCGGAAATATGTTCCGGATCCGTCACATGTTATTCCTATGGACGAGGTAGAAGTGAGAGATAACCTTACGGTGGAAGTTTTACCGGTTAGGATTTTGGACCGCGAAGTTAAGAAACTAAGAGGCAAGGATATTACGCTTGTGAAAGTAGCGTGGGGAGGCGCTGCGGAAGGCAATATGACTTGGGAACTAGAGAGTGGGATGCGAGAGTCGTATCTGGAGTTGTTTGAATCAGGTATTATTTTTGAGGACGAAAATTTCTAAAGTGGGGGAGAGTTGTAACGCCCCGATTTTGATTATTCCATTATTCTTGAGTCTTTTGTTTTAATTGGGTGATAAATTATTTTATTTGTAAATTGGTGTATTAAATGTTATTTTACCGTTTTAGAGAGTTTTCGGGGGAAATTAGAATGGAGGGTATTTTAGACTTTTCTCAATTAATCATAAGTTAGAAATTTGGTGGAATTGGAATTTATGTGAGAAAAATGAATTAATTGATTTAGTGGAAAATGAGAGAAAAGAAATAAAATAGATAGAAAAGAGAAATAGAGAAAAATAGAGAAAGATAGAAAGAAAAAGAAGAGAAAAAAAAGGGAGAAGAGAAAAGAAGAGGAGAAAGTTGCGAAAACTAGGAGAATCATCAAGATCGATCAATTAGCGAGTTTGGAATCCGGGTAAGGGTGCGAAATCTTGTTATCTTAATAATGTATATCATTATGTATGATTATGTATGTGTGTATGGGATTGTTGTTGTGCTTTTCAACGTTTTCCATTTTAGGTCGATTTTGAGAAATCGATGTTTTCGCGGTTGGAAATCGACGTATATGTGGTAGAATGCTTACTACCATGAAGGGATTGGGTTCTGATTGATACATGTTATTTTGGAAAATGTTTTGGGTTGAAAATATGGATTTTGGGGTTTTGACAGCGCAGGGAAATTCTGGGTTTTCCTTGGTTCGCCTAGCGAACCTGGGGCGAAGCGTATCGAGTGAAGTTTTCACGGGTTCGCCTAGCGAACCAGTTGGCGAAGGCCAGCGAAGGTTCCCTGAGTTGTTCGCCTAGCGAACTTTGGGTGTTTTTGGCTCTGTTTGGTTCTAACTTGGTTCGCCAAGTGCTCGCCTAGCGAACTTTGTGTCTGTTTTTAGCTAATAGTTGGTTCGCTGGAACATTCGCCTAGCGAAGGAGCTAGCGAATGCTCGTGAGGGATGTTCGCCTAGCGAAGGAGATAGCGAATGCTCGAGAGGGAGGTTCGCCCAGCGAAAAGTGTTGTTCGTGTAATTTTGTTTTCTGCATAACTTTTGATCTGTGGTTCGGTTTAAGGTGTGGTTTGATGCATTAGAAAGCTTATGGAATGTTCTTTCTTATTATGATGAATTGAAAATTGTTAGCCAATTAATTAAGTTAGAAAAGTCGGGAATAGTGCTATTTAGGGACTTTTACTGTTTTGACGGTGTGTTTGAATGTGAATCGTATAATAGTGCATTGGTGTGAATGTATATAGATTGTATGTGGTTGTATGAGATGAATGCATGTATATATTGTGAATATGTATGCATTTCAAGAATGTCTTGGGTCATTATCATGTGTAGCATAATGATGTGCATTATTGAGCTGAGGGATTCTAATGAGAATCCGCTATAACATCGTGAGCCTCTCTCGGTGGAGGTGTGAGCGATGGTTATGGACGATCGTGAGCCTCTCTTGGTGGAGGTGTGAGCGATCGGGTCGTGAGCCTCTCTTGGTGGAGGTGTGAGCGATCCATAAAACATCGTGAGCCTCTCTTGGTGGAGGTGTGAGCGGTGGGTGAACATCGTAGGCCCGACGGGGAGTTACTTGGGTAACGAGCGATGGTTCCAGCAGAAGTTCCTGAGTGAACTTGAGATGATTGAGTCGGTACCGCATTGCATTTGCATAGAGTCGTGAGTCGGTCTCTATGATTTGCATTTATCATCTCTATAATGATGTGTTGTTGAATGAACATAATTGTGTATGTTTATACAGAATGATTGAGGATTGTGAAAGTGTGCATGATGAATATGCTTGATGGATATATATAAATATACATTGTGATGTATATGGATGAAAATGTGATGAATTGTGGTGAGAATGTGTAATGTGTGTATTTTAATGTTTATATATATATAATTATATACATTGTTATTATGATAATATTTCTCACCCTTCTGCTGTTTTATGATGCTCTATGAGGCATTGCAGAGTAGGTATGCTGGAGGTCTTTTTGTGAAGCGTGTCTTCATTCTTTTGGTCGGTTGGCTCTGATATGTAGCACCGGGTAGCTAGGATGTATATTATTCTTTTGTGATGCATTTGTACATGTATCTTGTTGATGAATGTTTATGTAAACATGACTTATATTGATGGATGATACTTGGTGATGTATATATCTACGTATATATATATACTTGAATGTATTTCAATGTTTGGATTTTCCACTTTTATTCTAAATATTGAGATGTGGGTGTAAGGACAAAGTTCCTCTGTGGCAAGTTACCCCACTGTTGCATATCAATATTTTGAGCAGGTGTTGTATGTATTAAATGCGTGTATGATGTGACATGCCTCTTTTATACTATGTTTTAGTCGTACTCTGGAGAAATTTTGTTAATATGTGCCTAAATGATTTATGTGATTATTTGGGGGTATCGAAAGGGGGTGTTACAAGCCGAGCATAAACAAACCCGCACCGGCCACAGAGGTCAACGCCATCGGGGACGCGAACTGTTCGATGACCCCAGTTTACGAGTACTTGATGACGGGAAAACTACCTGACGATCCCAAAGAAGCGGGGATAGTCAAAAGGCGGGCATGTGCTTACACCGTCGTCGAAGGTAAGCTGTACCGTCGAGGATTCTCCATTCCCTTGCTTCGGTGTGTCGAAGAAAGCAAAGTTTCGGGGATCCTCCAAGAAATCCATGAAGGGATCAACGCCCAACACCTCAGAGGAAGATCCCTAGCCCGAAAAGCACTCCGAGCGGGGGTACTATTGGCCCACTATGCAACATGATGCAAAGGAACACGTCAAGAAATGTGGCCGCTGTCAAAGACACGGGGACATGCACCTCGCTCCTCCAAACGAGCTTAAGTCATTGTCATCCCCGTGACCATTCGCGTGGTGGGGAATGGATATCCTCGAGCCTTTCGTCATAGGGTCGTACCAAAACAAGTACCTCATCGTCGGGGTGGATTACTTCACGAAGTGGATTGAGGCAGAGGCGCTGGCCAAAATCACTGCCTTCAACATACTCCGTTTCTACAAGAGAAACATCCTCGCCCGATTCAGTGTGCCCCAAGACATTGTCACCGACAATGGGACAGAGTTCACCGACAGGAACTTCCAAGACTTCGTCGCCAAACTGGGCACAAAACAACACTTCACGTCGGTCGAACACCCTCAAACCAACGGGCAGGCCGAAGCAGCGAATAGAGTAATACTCCGGGGATTGAAGCGACGGCTCGGCGAGGCCAAACAACGGTGGGTCGAGGAGTTGCACAACGTCCTCTGGGCGTATCAAACAACCCCACACTCCACGACCGGGGAGACCCCGTTTCGCCTAACGTACGGAACCGAGGCAGTTATCCCCGTGGAGATCAGGGAACCCTCGAGGAGGACAGAAGCCCCCCTCGACGAAGAGACAAACAACGAAGCCCTGCGAGAGGAGTTCGACCTTGTCGAAGAGATAAGGACCTGCGCTTCCCTCCAAGAAGCCTCTTTAAAACAAAAAATAACTTTGCGCTATAATGACAAAGTTGTCAAACGAGACTTCCAAGTAGGCAGTCTTGTCCTACGGAGAAATCAGAAAGATTCACGCAAAGGAAAGATGGCCGCAAACTGGGAGGGCCTGTACCGCGTCACTGCAAAGACGGGGACGGATGCCTATTACCTCGAAAACCTCCACGGTGAACAACTTGCTCGACCATGGAATGCTGAGAAGCTCAAACAATATTACAGTTAGACACTGCCCGGGACAGTACGACGTCGCGACCACGGGGGCGTGCAACGGTACATGCGCGATACCTCTATATAACACACGACGGCCAAAAACCACGAAGTGTGTACGTGAGACTTTTTGGCCCGACGAGGAGACCTCAATCGAGCTCCGTCGTCGACGTACCAAATAGGCAGAACACCCAGCTCGCAATGGGAAGTTCACGCCACGAAGCTAAGACCTCGACGGACTTCTTAGCCTCGTTTAAGGTCGGAGTACAGCCCCCAACCACTCGACCAGCTCTTTTCACAGTCGAGGATCATCAGAGTCGAGTAAACTCCCAAGGTTCCAGCGATCTCAACTACTTAGGCAAAAATAAGTAATGCATAAAGTATCACACACCAGCAAAATAAATAAAGAGGCAAAGTGAAGTATTAGAATTGGGCAAAAACCCATTGTACGAATATTACATCATTGTACGAATATTACACCAATAAGCCCACAAGCCGGGCAACAGCAACAAAATGGCATGCAGGCCAAGTAAACTATAATCCTACGCAGCAGTAGTCTCAGCAGCGTCTGGCCCACCTCCATCGTTGGCATTTCCTTCTTGCCCAGGCAGCATTATCCGGCCATCGACCACCTCGCAGTTAGCATCAGCCCCGTCGGTCACGAGACCGGGATTTAGGATCCGAAGCTGCGCCACTGCATTTCGGAACCCTATCTCCGCGGTCTCGAGACTATCATCCTCGGCTTCCCAGAGATCCTGCTCGACTATCCTGAGTTGGGCCACCAGCGCTGCTCGAGTATTTAGGAGCTTATCCTCTTTAGTTTCGCCTTTAGCTGGTCGGACGGTATCCTCTAACTCGGCAACCCTCTCCTTGAGTCGCTTCTCCTCTGCCTCCAACTCGGTGATCCGGGCAATGTGACCTCTCTCCGCCTCCTCGACTTCCTTCAGCTTTGCCTCTGCCCGCTGCTGCTGCTCATTCTGTTCTTTATTAAGGTCCCTGCATTCCTTCAACTCTTTGCGCAGGTCTAACAGCTCAGCATCCAAAGTCTCGAGCTTTTCTTGCAGTCGAGAAAGTTCAGCGACGGGGCGGGTCTCATCATTCAGAACGATAGCAGTCGAGAAGAGCCGCATGACGGCCGACAGGTCCTCAAAGATCGTCCTCCTCCTCGCTTCCGCAGCAGTCCCTAGCACAGCTTGGATTTCAGAGGGAGGGACGAGAGGATAGGTGACTTCAGAGAAGAAGCGGGGCTTGACATGGCATGGTGGGAGATCGAAGCTTGAAGGAGGTGGGGGACTTTCTTCGTGGGCCAGGTCGACGAAATCCGCATTCAAAACCCGTTGCCGTTTCGGCGTCCCTTGAGTGCCTGGAGATTGGCTCCCAGCAGGAGTTATGCGCCCACCTAAAATCCCCGACACATTCACCGCAGGCTGGGATTGGCTGGAACCTTCGGGCATCCCGGCGGAGGGAACACCCTCGTGTGTGGCCCTAGAAGGAGCGACACCCTGACCCTTTGAGTGAGATGACTCTTCCCGAGCCTGTGCTTCCCGAGCCCTCTTCGCCTTCAACTTCTTGAACCTCTCCTCAGCTCCGGCCATTTTCCCTGCAAAAGGAAAGAAAACGTTAGTAAGGCAAGGTATGCAGACACGAGGAAGGCTTAGATCGAGGATATTTTTACCACCTAACAGCTCGTCTGCTTCTTCGTCGGAGAAGGTCTCGAGCAGAACATGGGTATTGATCAAGCGACGTTGCTTCCTCACCTGCCCGTCTGCTCCCGTTATAGGCTCGCCGTCCAGAGTTTCGTACTTAGCTTCAGTGAAGCTTTCGACGAACGCGAAGATCTTATCATAAGCTGCCCGGTCGTTGACATCCAACTGATTATGTCTCACCTTGTATTTGTCAAGCCCCTTTTTAAAGTGTTCCTCCGTCCAGTAAAGGGGGAACTTCGGTCCCAGAACCTCCTCGGAGAGACCGTCGACCTTACGGGTGACTCTCCGATACAGCGAGTTGATAGCCTCAAGGGTGACCGGTTTCACGAAATAGTAGCAGAACTTGAAATCCCGGACGGAATCCAAGTACGTGTGGAACAAAGCTTTGCTTTGCTTGAAGAACACCCAGTCGTGTCGTCCACCGGCCGACGACCTTTGAAGATGGAATACGTGAAAGAAGAGGGACACTGTCAGCACGATTTTTAAGTGTTTACAAACGAGCTCAAAAGCCCGAATAAAAGCCAGCGAGTTCGGATGAATCTGCGAGGGCGCCAGTTTCAACCAAGTGAAGATCCCCTCTTGTAAGTCAGTGAAGGGCAACCTCCACCCCGCCTTGTCGAACATGAATTCATACAACGGGATGCGCATTCCCCGGTAAGGCGAACATGTCCGATGATGCTCCTCTGGGCGAAAAACCTTCCAGGATTTGTCAGACCCGATCAACCGATGCTCGACGGTGCAGAACGCGTCGTCCACGTCTGGGTAGACGAAGATGGACGACATCTCTAAGGCCTCATCGTACACCCACTCCTTGAGCGGGCGCTCTTGCGTAAAAGCCATATGAGCCATAGGGGAGTCGGGGTGGTCGTCTTCTTCAAAAGATCCTATGGCCACTTTCGCAGCCAAATCGTCCATTTACCTGAAAAGCAGAAGGAAACGGTGAATTCGATGGGTCGTATCAAATTCACCCCTCCACCGCTGTTCAAGCAAACGGGCGAGGAAGGGGAAAGGCTCTCTCGTTTCCCCGACATAACCGGCCACGGATCAACATATTCACCGGGGAACTCATCGCCTCCCCGGAAAGTTCTGCCTCCTTTTTGTCCCCGTAGCGCTAACGAAAAGAGTCACCGCCTGGGACCCCAAGACATTCAACGTGTCCCCGAGATGTTCATCCCTGGTCCCCGAGACATTCAGCGAAATGAGAGAAGTTCTCTACACTTCCTCTCTCAACAACAAGAGATTCCCGCCGTATTCGCCAAGAACCCTTTCATCTCTCATGGGAACTCCATCAGTTCACCAAGGAAATGTTGTACACTAGTTAAAATCAAAGAGAAACGCAAGAAAAAGATCAGTTTTGAGCAAATACCTTATAAGTGGCGGTTAAGGTTTCCGGCGCGGAGTTTTCGGCAGTTGACGGTGGCGAACGCTGCTGTAGTAGATAGAGAGAAAGGGAGTTCCGGCACAGAGTTTCGGCGGTCGACGGTGGCGAATGCTGCTGTGGTAGCTAGAGAGAGAAGGAGAGAGTTTAGAGAGAGAGAGAAATGAAAAAGTGGTAAATGAACGAGGGGAGGAGGTTTTATAGGGGGTTTTACGGATCTCGAGGGACATAGGGCACTTGAGTGCGCTACCCTAGCTAGCCGCCCTAACCCCCTAGGTAATGATGACAGACGACACGTGGCACACATGCTGCCGTTCATCCTCCCACGCGTGTCCTTTCGATTTTCCCCAACGTTTCGAATCTGAAACCCATCATCTCCCCGACGTTACGGCCAGATACAAATGTCCGATGCCCGAAATTCGTCCGACCGTAGGAACTTCGAGCACGGGAATGACCTCCTCGGTTCCCCCCTTTGGCGTATACCCGACATGCCAATAACCCTTAAGTCATTACTCTGACATCTCAGAGCAACGACTTGGGGGCTCCTATTTTGGACTGGGCCGAGGCTGCCCAACAGTCGAGCAGGCCCAACCCATACCGCCGGGGGAGGCCCAATAAGGTCCTTATGCAAGACACATGACTGCCACGTGCAAGCTACAGTTTTGCCGGGCACCTTGACAGTGTCGGGCACTGGGGACCATAGGAAGAGAGAACATCACGCCTTGCTGAGATGTACCTCCCCGACAGATCAGCTTCTCCTCGCGAGAATGCCACACCTCACTCCTCGACGGACATGATTCCTCCCCGCGAGGCCATGTCCAGTCTACGGGCTTCATATCTCCTCGATACAGAAGGCTCCTCCCCGCGAGGAGTATCCAACGGTCCGTACCACGTGGACACGTTCTAAGTAACCTCCCACTTCCAAAGGATTCGGTCTGCCCTACTTCCGAAAATCTAGGAGCAGTTACTCTAGGGCGAAGACCACGTGCTGGTCTTCACTACTACACGTAAGCCCTAACAGTTATCTGGAGTGGGCCTAGCTGAGCCAACCCATTGCAGGTAACTGTTGGCCCCGCACTGGGGGCTCTCTATAAATACCCTCTCACTTGAGAGGGTCAGGTTAGACACACTTTCTTACTCACTTCTCTGTATTTTCCGTTATTCTGTACACTCTCTCACTTGAGCGTCGGAGTACCCTACAGGTACACCCCCCCCCGGCCGCCGCCTATCACCATCACCGGAGCTACCGTTCCAGACGTCGTTGGCCACCATCACTTTTTGATCAGGTACGATCCGTTGTGATATGGTTATTATTTGTGAAGTGGTGAAACTTGTATAATTCTAATTCTAATATATTAATTATCATACTTTTGATTATATTATTGGATATCTCACCCTTTTCTTTGTTTCGCCGTTGCCTTTATATTGGTAACGTGCAGGTAATCCGGAATAAAGGTAGCCTACCTTCATTAGTTCGAGTCGGTGGTTGTCGCTCTGATACGTAGCACTCGGGGGGATAATGTAACACCCCCTTTCTATACCCCCAAATAATCACATAATCATTTAGGCACATATTAAAAATTTCGTCAGAGTATAATTATAAACATGGTATAAAAGAGGTATGTCACATCAATTATGAAATTAAAACATACAACACCTGCTCATCACATTGATATGCAACAGTGGGGTAACTTTGCAACAGAGGAACTTTGTCCTTACACCCACATTTCAATATTTAGAATAAAAGAGGAAAATCTAAACATTGAACCACATTCAAACATATATATATATACAGAGATATATACTTCACCAACATAATTCATGTTTACATCAACATTTATCCACAAGATACATGTACAAATGTATCACAAAAGAATAACATACAACCTAGCTACCCGGTGCTACATATCAGAGCCAACCGACCAAAAGAATGAAGACACGCTCCACAAAAAGACCTCCAGCATACCTACTCTGCAATGCCTCATAGAGCATTATAAAACAGCAGAAGGGTGAGAAATATTATCATAATAACAATGCATATAATTATATATATAACAGCATAAACTTGCACATATTTCACATTCTCACCACAATTCATCATAACTCACTTACATACATCGCAATGTATCCATATATGTATAAAACCAAGCATACACATCAGGCATACTTTCACACTCCTTATCATTCCACATAAACATACACAAATGTCTATTCACCAATGCATCATTTAAAGATGAGAAATGCAAATCATAGAGACCGACTCACGACTCTATGCAAATGTGATGCGGTACCGACTCAATCATCTCAAGTTCACTCAGGAACTTCTGCTGGAACCATCGCTCGTTACCAAAGTAACTCCCCGTCGGGCCTACGATGTTCACCCACCGCTCACACCTCCACCAAGAGAGGCTCACAGTGTTTATGGATCGCTCACACCCCCACCAAGAGAGGCTCACGACCCGATTGCTCACACCTCCACCAAGAGAGGCTCACAATCCGATTGCTCACACCTCCACCAAGAGAGGCTCACAATCGTCTATAACCATCGCTCACACCTCCACCAAGAGAGGCTCACGACCAGATTGCTCACACCTCCACCGAGAGAGGCTCACAATGTTATAGCCGATTCTCATTAGAATCCCTCAACACAAGAATGTACATCATTATGCTACACATGATAATGACTCCAGACATCCTTGAAATGCATACATATTCACAATATATACATGCAGTCATCTCATACAATCACATATAATCTATATACATTCACATCAATGCACTATTGTATGATTCACAGTCAAACACACATGCAAAACGGCAAAAGTCGCTAAATAACACTATTCCCGACTTTTTCGACTTATAAAATCGGCCAACAGTTTCCACACCATCATACTCATAAAGTTCAACTCAATAGCTTTCCAACGGTATAAAGAACGCCTAAATCGGAGTTACGGTTCGAGAATATGAATTGTTACAAGAAAAGAAAATTATATGAAAAAGAACAAAAGCGCCCGGCGACAGTGGAGTTCCGCCCGACGACGCTTCATCTTCGCCTTCGCTTCGCCCGGCGAAGGAGGGGCGAAGGAATTCCCCTCAAACGTGAATCACACCAGTAGCTTGGCACCCTCGCGCCTCTTAATTTCGCCCGGCGAAGACTCGAACCGCCCGGCGCTCTGGGCCTTTCGCCCGGCGCTTCACACCAGAAGCAGAAATTCTGCTTCGTTTTCACTATTCCAAAACCCTCCAAAACTCCATTTCCTCCCCCAAAACACTTCCAACAGCAAAACAATTCATAGCAATGATTCATAAACATATGGAGATTATGCAACCCAATTTATATCGATTTCTATCCGCGAAAACATCGATTTCTACCATTTTCTACACCAATGGGTTTATACCCCAAAACTCATGAAAATCAACAAAATCAACAATACAATCATACATAATCACATACATTGCTAAGATAACAAGATTTCACACCCTTACCCGGATTCCTACTTGCTCTGTGATTGATCTTGATGAATTTTCCTAGTTTTCCTCTTTTCCTCTTCTTTTCTCTTCTTTTCTCTTCCTTTTTCTCTAATTCCCTTTTCTATCTCCTCTCTATCTTTTTCTTTCTATTTATTTTCTATATCTTTCTTTTTCCACTCACAATCAATTTAATTCATTTTCTCATAAAATTCAACACTTAAACACTTTTCTAACAATTTTACTAAATTTCTAATTTATCATTAATTGAGAAATGTCTAAAATACCCTCCATTATAATTTCCCCGAAAACTCTCAAAACGATAAAATAACATTTAACACACCAAATTCACAATTAAAATAATTTATCATCCAATTAAAATAAAAGACTCCACCTAATTGGGAAATAATCAAAATCGGGGCGTTACAACTCTCCCCCACTTTAGAAATTTTCGTCCTCGAAAATAATACCTGAATCAAACAACTCCGGATACGACTCTCGCATCCCACTCTCTAGTTCCCAAGTCATATTGCCTTCCGCAGCACCTCCCCACGCTACCTTTACAAGCGCAATATCCTTGCCTCTGAGCTTCTTAACTTCACGATCCAGAATCCTAATCGGTAAAGCCTCCACCGTAAGGTTATCTCTCACTTCAACCTCGTCCATAGGAATAACACGTGACGGATCCGGACCATACTTCCGAAGTTGCGAAATATGGAATACATCATGCAAATTAGAAAGATTTGGAGGCAACGCCACACGGTAAGCCACAACACCAACTCGTGCAGAAATCTGATACGGACCAATAAAACGAGAAGTCAACTTCTTTGACTTCAAAGCACGACCCACACCCGTAATCGGCGTAACTCTCAAAAACACATGGTCGCCTTCTTGAAACTCAAGATCTTTTCTCCTCTTATCATGATAACTCTTTTGTCTACTCTGAGAAGCTTTCATCTTCTCACGGATAAACTTCACTTTCTCCGTCGTTTGTTGTACCATCTCCGGCCCAACTACCGTCCTCTCACCTGTTTCATGCCAACACAAAGGTGTTCGACATCTCCGACCATATAAAGCCTCAAATGGTACCATACCTATACTCGAGTGGAAACTATTATTGTAAGTGAACTCAATCAATGCCAAATAACTATCCCAAGCACCACCTTGCTCGAGCACACAAGCACGCAATAAATCCTCCATCGATTGAATCGTCCTCTCGGTTTGACCGTCCATTTGCGGATGATAAGCCGAACTCAATCTTAGCTTAGAACCCAAAGCCTTTTGTAAACTTTCCCAAAACCTCGATGTGAATCTAGGATCTCTATCCGATACAATACTCTTAGGAACCCCATGCAACTTCATAACCACAAGAACATAAATCTCGGCTAACCTCTCCAAAGGATAACTAATATCAATTGGAATGAAGTGAGCAGATTTAGTAAGCCTATCCACAATTACCCAAATAGCATTATGACCTCTTTGCGTATTCGGAAATCCCGTAACAAAATCCATCGATATACTATCCCATTTCCACTCCGGAATGTCCAACGGTTGCATCAATCCACTAGGCTTTTGATGTTCCACTTTAGACTTTTGACAAGTTAAGCACGCATACACAAATTGAGCAACATCTCTCTTTAACCCGGACCACCAAAAGAGTTTCTTCAAATCTTGATACATTTTATTCGCTCCCGGATGAATACTTAAGTTACTTCGGTGTCCTTCTTCCAATATCATCTTTTTCAACTCCGCATCATCGGGAATACAAATACGACCACGGAATCTCAAAACTCCAGAATTATCAACCTTGAAATCCTCATTCTCATTCATCATCAAATCAACGAATTTCAAATCCAACTTTTGCTTTTCACACACGGTTGCAAGAAAGTCATTCGTAACATGTAGCATACCAAGTCTCACACTTCTCGGCGTCATTTCACAAACCAAACTCAAATCCCTAAAATTCTCCAAAAGTTCCCATTCTCTCATCATCAATGCGGACATATGTAACGACTTCCGACTCAAAGCATTGGCCACTACATTTGCCTTACCCGAATGGTAATTCAAACCAAAATCATAATCCTTCAAAAGCTCTAACCACCTTCTTTGTCTCATGTTCAATTCTTTTTGATCAAATAAATACTTCAAGCTCTTGTGATCACTAAAAACTTCAAATCTTGCACCATAAAGATAGTGTCTCCAAATTTTCAAAACGAACACCACGGCCGCCAACTCCAAGTCATGCATAGGATAATTCTTTTCATGCACTCTCAATTGTCTTGAAGCATAAGCCACAACTTTTCCATCTTGCATCAAAACACCACCTAAACCCACCAATGAAGCATCACAATACACAACAAATGGTTCATTAGGATTAGGCAAAATCAAGATCGGAGCCGTTGTCAACCTTCTTTTTAGCTCATTGAAACTCTCTTCACAATGAATATCCCAAATGAATGCCTTTTCCTTACAAGTCAATTGCGTTAACGGAAGTGCCAACTTTGAAAATCCCTCAATAAACCTCCGATAATAACCTGCCAATCCTAAAAAGCTTCGAATCTCCGTAACCGATCTAGGAGTCTCCCATTGCATCACCGCCTCAATCTTGGATGGATCAACGCTAACACCATTACCGGAAATAATATGTCCAAGAAAACTTACTCCCGACAACCAAAATTCACATTTCGACAACTTAGCATACAATTGTTTCTCTTTCAAAATTTGCAACACAATTCTCAAATGCTCTTCATGCTCCTCCTGAGACTTAGAGTAAATCAAAATATCGTCGATGAACACGACCACAAAACGATCCAACTGTCCATGAAAAATACGATTCATGTATTCCATGAACACTCCCGGCGCATTAGAAACCCCGAATGGCATCACAGAATATTCGTAATGGCCATACCGTGTTCTAAAGGCAGTCTTCTGAATATCCTCTTCTTTCACACGAATCTGGTGATATCCCGATCTCAAATCAATCTTGCTAAAAACACGTGCACCAACCAATTGGTCCAACAAATCATCGATCCTTGGAAGCGGATACTTGTTCTTAATTGTCACTTTGTTCAGTTGTCGATAATCAATGCATAACCGCATACTCCCATCCTTTTTCTTTACCAACAATACCGGAGCACCCCAAGGAGAAACACTTGGTCTTACAAATTTCTTGTCCAACAAGTCATTCAATTGCTTCTTCAATTCTACCAACTCCGATGCTGACATACGATACGGCGCCATCGAAACCGGTCTAGTACCCGGAACTAGATCAATAGAAAACTCAACTTCTCTTTCCGGCGGTACATCCTTAATGTCCTCAGGAAACACCTCAGGAAAATCACAAACAACTGGAAACACATCAAGGGACACTTGACTATCCACAGACAATGATGCAAACAAACCGAACAGTTGAGCTTCGTCCGCTAAAAGTTTCTTCAATTCTTTAGTGGATAGGAAACTCTCATCTTCATCATCTTCCAAAGAAGGAAACCTTACTAACTTGTGATAGCAATCTATATGAACTCGATTAAATCGTAACCAGTTCATATCCAAGATTACGTCTAAACCTTCCAACGGCAAACACACTAAATCCATCTCGAAGTCTTTACCATAAATGGTCAAAGGACAACTCACACAAACCAAGGAAGTAGTTACTGACCCCATTGCTGGAGTATCAATAACCATCTTACCATCCATCACAGACAATGCAAGATTCAAACACTTCGCGCACTCAGACGAAACAAACGAATGAGTCGCTCCCGTATCAATAATGGCAACTAAAATTGAACTATTAATAAAGCAAGTACCTATAATCAGACGGTCGTCACTGGAAGTCTGAGTTCCTGCCAGAGAAAATACCTTCCCACTGGATGAAGCTTTCTTCGGATTCGGACACTTTGGGCTAATGTGACCAATTTCCCCACAGTTATAGCACTTTACCACATTCCTTCTACAATCTGTAGTAGCATGCCCCATGCCCCAAGCCTCTACAGTTAGAACATTTCACCACCGCCTTCCCACACTTAAATGATTTATGACCCATTTCACCACACTTGTAACACTTAATGGGACCAGAACCTCCTCCTCCAGATCTCCTCTCGAAGTTTCCCCTATGCTTGCCCTTATCAGCGGGTGTCACGTAAGGTCCACTTCTAGCTTGTTGCTTTCCCTTCCTCTCATTCAAACTTTTATAATGTGTAGAACGAGCCTTGCTATCCTCCTCGAAGATTCTACAACATTCCGTCAAATCCGAAAACCTTCTTATCCTTTGATATCCCACAACTTGTTTAATCTCAGGACGTAAACCATTCTCATACTTTATGCACTTGGAGAACTCAGCAGTAATCGCAGCATAGTGAGGATGGTATTGAACCAACTCCACAAACTTAGCAGTATAGTCCACCACAGACATACTACCTTGTTTCAGTTCAAGAAATTCCATCTCCTTCTTTCCCTTCACACTTTCAGGGTAATACTTTCTCAAGAATTCAGTACGAAATAAATCCCAAGTTACTTCTTCATCATCCACCTCAAGAACTTCACGCATACCGACCCACCAATTGTCGGCTTCTTCCTTCAGCATGTGAGACCCAAGCCTCACCTTATTCTCCTCCGCACAGTCCATGACTCTGAAGATCCGTTCAATCTCTTTTAACCAAAGTTGAGCACCATCGGGATCAAATCTTCCTTTGAAGACCGGTGGTTGATTCTTCCTGAACTCGTCATTAGCATTCACGTTCGGTGCACCTTACACCGCCCTAGCCATTGTTTCCAAAGCAGCAGCCATCGCATTGTCGTTCCTACCATCCCTATTCTAATCATTCCCAAAAATAACAACAAAGTTAAACAACAATTCAAACAATACGACAACAAGACAGACACGGCTGACTCAACTCTGGCTCTGATACCACTTAATGTAACACCCCATTTCTATACCCCCAAATAATCACATAATCATTTAGGCACATATTAAAAATTTCGTCAGAGTATAATTATAAACATGGTATAAAAGAGGTCTGTCATATCAATTATGAAATTAAAACATACAACACCTGCTCATCACATTGATATGCAACAGTGGGGTAACTTTGCAACAGAGGAACTTTGTCCTTACACCCACATTTCAATATTTAGAATAGAAGCGGAAAATCTAAACATTGAACCACATTCAAACATATATATACAGAGATATATACTTCACCAACATAATTCATGTTTACATCAACATTTATCCACAAGATACATGTACAAATGTATCACAAAAGAATAACATACAACCTAGCTACCCGGTGCTACATATCAGAGCCAACCGACCAAAAGAATGAAGACACGCTCCACAAAAAGACCTCCAGCATACCTACTCTGCAATGCCTCATAGAGCATTATAAAACAGCAGAAGGGTGAGAAATATTATCATAATAACAATGCATATAATTATATATATAACAGCATAAACTTGCACATATTTCACATTCTCACCACAATTCATCATAACTCACTTACATACATCGCAATGTATCCATATATGTATAAAACCAAGCATACACATCAGGCATACTTTCACTCTCCTTATCATTCCACATAAACATACACAAATGTCTATTCACCAATGCATCATTTAAAGATGAGAAATGCAAATCATAGAGACCGACTCACGACTCTATGCAAATGCGATGCGGTACCGACTCAATCATCTCAAGTTCACTCAGGAACTTCTGCTGGAACCATCGCTCATTACCAAAGTAACTCCCCGTTGGGCCTACGATGTTCACCCACCGCTCACACCTCCACCAAGAGAGGCTCACAGTGTTTATGGATCGCTCACACCTCCACCAAGAGAGGCTCACGACCCGATTGCTCACACCTCCACCAAGAGAGGCTCACAATCCGATTGCTCACACCTCCACCAAGAGAGGCTCACAATCGTCTATAACCATCGCTCACACCTCCACCAAGAGAGGCTCACGACCAGATTGCTCACACCTCCACCGAGAGAGGCTCACAATGTTATAGCAGATTCTCATTAGAATCCCTCAACACAAGAATGTACATCATTATACTACACATGATAATGACTCCAGACATCCTTGAAATGCATACATATTCACAATATATACATGCATTCATCTCATACAATCACATATAATCTATATACATTCACATCAATGCACTATTGTATGATTTACAGTCAAACACACATGCAAAACGACAAAAGTCGCTAAATAACACTATTCCTGACTTTTCTGACTTATAAAATTGGCCAACAGTTTCCACACCATCATACTCATAAAGTTCAACTCAATAGCTTTCCAACGGTATAAAGAACGCCTAAATCGGAGTTACGGTTCGAGAATATGAATTATTACAAGAAAAGAAAATTATATGAAAAAGAACAAAAGAGCCCGGCGACAGTGGAGTTCCGCCCGGCGACGCTTCATCTTCGCCTTCGCTTCGCCCGGCGAAGGAGGGGTGAAGGAATTCCCCTCAAACGTGAATCACACCAGTAGCTTGGCACCCTCGCGCCTCTTAATTTCGCCCGGCGAAGACTCGAACCGCCCGGCGCTCTGGGCCTTTCGCCCGGCGCTTCACACCAGAAGCAGAAATTCTGCTTCGTTTTCACTGTTCCAAAACCCTCCAAAACTCCATTTCCTCCCCCAAAACACTTCCAACAGCAAAACAATTCATAGCAATGATTCATAAACATATGGAGATTATGCAACCCAATTTATATCGATTTCTATCCGCGAAAACATCGATTTCTAACATTTTCTACACCAATGGGTTTATACCCCAAAACTCATGAAAATCAACAAAATCAACAATACAATCATACATAATCACATACATTGCTAAGATAACAAGATTTCACACCCTTACCCGGATTCCTACTTGCTCTGTGATTGATCTTGATGAATTTTCCTAGTTTTCCTCTTTTCCTCTTCTTTTCTCTTCCTTTTTCTCTAATTCCCTTTTCTATCTCCTCTCTATCTTTTTCTTTCTATTTCTTTTCTATATCTTTCTTTTTCCACTCACAATCAATTTAATTCATTTTCTCATAAAATTCAACACTTAAACACTTTTCTAACAATTTTACTAAATTTCTAATTTATCATTAATTGATAAATGTCTAAAATACCCTCCACTATAATTTCCCCGAAAACTCTCAAAACGATAAAATAACATTTAACACACCAAATTCACAATTAAAATAATTTATCATCCAATTAAAATAAAAGACTCCACCTAATTGGGAAATAATCAAAATCGGGGCGTTACGGATAATCGTGTGTTTTTCCTATTGATTGAATTATGTTTAAGTTGCTGAATTTTATATTGTTTTTATTAAAAGCTTACATTTGAAGTTGTTTTATGTTGGATGAAAATGCTTTAACTATTTGAATGGTAAAGACTTGTTGATTGGAAGTTGCTGTTTTTGTTGAATACAAAATTAAGAAAATTTTATGTTGAACTTATGAATCCGCTGCATGAAGATTAAAGTTGTTATATTTTAAAGACTAAACAGGTTCGAATCAGTTATCCGGAGAGTTGTATTCTTTATGTATGATTTACACGTGATTGTATGATATGTTTAAGTTGAAATGAATGTGACATCCTGTACGTTGTAATTTTATACTCTGATATTATATAATTACGTTGGGTAGAATCAGGGTGTTACATTAGTGGTATCAGAGCAGGTCGGTCCGTTCGCCCAAGTTGTCGAGTCGTAGTGTAGTTATCAATTGAGTATTATTAATTAGTTCTAATCGTTATTTATGTTGCAGTGATAAGTTGAGATGGCTGGAAGGAACGATGCTGCAATGGCTGCTGCAATGCAAGCAATGGCTCAACCTGTGCAGAATTTACTGAACGCTGACGAGAAGGATGGATCTCGCAGCTTGGCGACATTTCAGAGAGAGAATCCGCCTACCTTCAAGGGCAAGTATGATCCTGATGGAGCATTGGATTGGTTGAAAGAGATTGAGAGGATCTTTCGGGTGATGGACTGCACTCCAGCGCAGAAGGTTCGTTATGGGACTCATATGCTAGCAGTCGAAGCTGATGACTGGTGGCTAGAGACTCGTCAGAGGTTGGAGACTACAGGTGAAGTTATCACTTGGGATGTATTCCGAAGGGAGTTTTTGAGGAAGTATTATCCAAAAGATGTCTGTGGTAAGAAGCAAATTGAGTTCCTTGAGCTGAAGCAAGGGACTATGTCGGTTACATATTATGCTGCGAAGTTTGTTGAGCTGGCTAAGTTTTATCCGTACTATACCAGTGATGATGTTGAGTTTTCTAAATGCATCAAATTTGAGAGAGGGTTGCGCTCTGAAATCAAGAAAGCTATTGGGTATCAGAAGATTCGTGTCTTTTCTGATTTGGTCGATAGTTGCAGAATTTATGAAGAGGACAACAATGCTCACTACAAAATTGTTAGTGATAGGTGAGGCAAGCAACAGCAGAACCGTGGTAAGCCTTATGATGCTCCAGCTGGAAAAGGTAAACAGAGAGCGACTGAGGGCAAGAAGACTAGTAGGGGAGATGCTCCTGCTGGCATAACTTGTTTCAATTGTGGGAAACCTGGCCATAAGAGTACTGCGTGCAATCAAGAGGTGAAGAAATGTTTTCGTTGTGGTAAGATGGGACATACTATGTATGAATGTAAGCATAAGGAGATGGTCTGTTTTAATTGTGGTGAAGAGGGGCATATTGGTAATCAGTGTCCGAAGCCAAATAAAGCTCAGACCGGGAAAGTGTTCGCGTTAGCAGGAACTCAGACAGCTAATGAGGACAGACTTATCAGAGGTACATGTTTCATTAATAGTACTCCTTTAATTACTATTATTGATACTGGTGCTACACATTGTTTTGTTTCTGCTGATTGTGTTCAAAGATTGGGTCTTAAGTT
Organism: Lathyrus tuberosus; assembly: GCA_022829125.1. Taxonomy (NCBI): domain Eukaryota; kingdom Viridiplantae; phylum Streptophyta; class Magnoliopsida; order Fabales; family Fabaceae; genus Lathyrus; species Lathyrus tuberosus. The sequence continues at coordinate 6,444,950 of JALAZF010000191.1, forward strand.
ATCTGCTTTGAATGGAGAAATGGTCGTCGAGACTCCGGCTAAGGGATCGGTGACTACTTCTCTTGTGTGTTTAAGGTGTCCTTTATCAATCTTCGATAAAGACTTTTATGTTGATTTGGTTTGTTTACCGTTGACCAGAATGGATGTAATCCTAGGTATGAACTGGTTAGAGTATAACTATGTTCATATAAACTGTTATCGCAAGTCAGTGAGGTTTTCTACTCCAGAAGAGGAAGAAGTTGGGTTGTTGTCTTTCAGAGAGTTGCAGAAATTGATGAAGGAGGAAGCTCAGATGTTTTCATTGATGGCAACGCTGTCTATTGAGAGTAAAGCAAAGATTGATGAATTGCAAGTGGTGAATGAATTTCCTGAAGTTTTCCCTGATGAAATTCCTGATGTGCCGCCTGAGAGAGAGGTTGAATTCGGGATTGATCTTGTACCTGGTACTAGGCCTGTTTTGATGGCACCGTACAGAATGTCGGCATCCGAGTTGGCTGAATTAAAGAAGCAATTAGAGGAGTTACTTGAAAAGAAATTTGTGAGACCAAGTGTATCACCGTGGGGAGCTCCAGTGTTGTTAGTAAAGAAGAAAGATGGAAGTATGAGACTCTGTGTTGATTATAGAAAGCTGAATAAAGTGACAATTAAGAACAAGTACCCACTTCCAAGAATAGATGATTTGATGGATCAATTGGTAGGTGCTCGCATGTTTAGCAAGATCGATCTGAGATCGGGTTATCATCAGATTAAAGTGAAAGATGAGGATATTCAGAAGACGGCGTTTCAAACACGGTATGGACACTATGAGTATTCGGTGATGCCTTTCGGTGTTACAAATGCGCCGGGAGTATTCATGGAATACATGAACCGTATTTTTCATACTTATCTGGATCGTTTTGTGGTTGTATTCATTGATGATATTCTGATTTATTCTAAGTCAGAAGAAGAGCATAAGGAACATTTGAGAACAGTGTTGGACGTTTTGAAAGACAAGCGGTTGTACGCGAAGCTGTCCAAGTGCGAGTTATGGTTGAAAGAAGTTAGTTTCCTTGGTCATGTGATTTCGGGTACTGGTATTGCCGTGGATCCTTCCAAGGTAGATGATGTATTGCAATGGGAGACTCTGAGGTCGGCTACTGAGATTAGAAGTTTTCTGGGACTAGCTGGTTATTATAGAAGATTTATTGAAGGGTTTTCTAAGTTGACACTTCCGTTAACTAGATTGACTTGTAAAAGTAAAGCTTTTGTGTGGGATGTTCAGTGCGAAGAAAGTTTTACAGAATTGAAGAAGAGGTTGACGTCAGCCCTGGTTTTGACATTACCGAATCCAGGAGAACCGTTTGTGGTTTATTGTGATGCTTCGTTGATGGGTTTAGGAGGCGTGCTTATGCAGAATAATAAGATGATTGCTTATGCGTCTTGACAGTTGAGAACTCATGAAAGGAATTATCCTATGCATGATTTAGAGCTTGCTGCAGTTGTATTTGTACTGAAAATTTGGAGGCATTATCTCTATGGTTCTAGATTTGAAGTATTTAGCGACCATAAGAGCTTAAAATATTTGTTTGATCAGAAAGAGTTGAATATGAGACAGCGCAGGTGGTTGGAATTACTAAAGGATTATGATTTCGGTTTGAACTATCACCCAGGAAAAGCTAATGTAGTGGTTGATGCTTTAAGCCGAAAGACTTTACATATGTCAGCAATGATGGCTAAAGAATTGGAATTAATTGAACAATTCAGGGATATGAGTTTAGTTTGTGAAGTAACGCCGCAGAGTGTTACTCTGGGGATGTTGAAGATTAACAATGATTTTCTGGACAGTATCAGAGAAGCTCAGAAGTTAGATGTGCAATTGGTAGATTCGATGGTTGGAATCGATCAGTCAGAGAATAATGATTTTAAATTGGATATGCATGGTGTGTTGAGATTTCGCGATCGGATTTGTATTCCTGATGATGCAAATATGAAAAAGATGATTCTTAAGGAAGGTCACAGGAGCAATTTGAGTATTCATCCGGGAGCTACAAAGATGTATCACGACTTGAAGAAATTGTTTTGGTGGCCTGGGATGAAGCGCGATGTGGCGCAATTTGTGTATGCGTGTTTAACCTGTCAGAAATCGAAAGTTGAGCATCAGAAACCTACATGGTTGATGCAACCGTTGGAAATTCCAGAATGGAAATGGGACAACATTTCTATGGACTTTGTGATAGGATTACCTAATACCTTAAGAGGACATGATTCGATATGGGTGATTGTTGATAGCTTACGAAGTCGGCTCATTTTATACCTATCAACATCACTTTTCCGGTGTCGAAGTTGGCGGAGATTTATGCTCGTGTAATTGTGAAGCTGCATGGTGTTCCTTTGAGTATTGTGTCAGATAGAGATCCGAGGTTTACTTCCGATTTTTGGAAGAGTTTGCAAGAAGCGTTGGGTTCTAAGTTGAGGTTGAGTTCGGCATATCACCCTCAGACGGATGGTCAAACTGAGAGGACTATTCCGTCGTTGGAGGATTTGTTGCGAGCATGTGTTCTCGAGCAAGGAGGTTCGTGGGACACCCATCTACCGTTAATAGAGTTCACTTATAATAACAGTTACGATCTAGTATCGGGATGGCACCTTTCGAAGCGTTGTATGGTCGGAGATGTAGGACTCCTTTATGTTGGCATGAATCTTGAGAAAGTATAGTGCTTGGACCGGAAGTTGTTCGAGAGACTACTGAAAAGGTGAAGTTGATCCGAGAAAAGATGAAAGCTTCCCAAAGTAGACAGAAGAGTTATCATGATAAGCGAAGGAAGGATTTAGAATTTCAAGCTGGTGACCATGTATTTTTAAGAGTCACGCCTGTGACTGGTGTCGGACGAGCTTTGAAGTCTAAGAAGCTCACTCCTCGTTTTATCGGTCCATATCAGATTTTGGACAGAGTTGGAAAAGTTACTTATCGGGTGGCATTACCGCCAAATCTTTCGAATTTGCACGATGTGTTTCATGTGTCACAACTCCGGAAGTACATTTCAGATCCATCTCATGTGGTTAGTATGGATGACGTGCAAGTACGGGATAATCTTACCGTGGAAACGATGCCTGTACGAATTGCGGAACGTGAGATGAAGACCCTAAGAGGAAAGGAAATTGCATTGGTGAAAGTTGTCTGGTTGGGGGCTGCTGGAGAAAGCATGACATGGGAATTGGAGAGCAAGATGCGAGACTCCTATCCCGAGTTGTTTGAATCAGGTAAATTTTCGAGGACGAAAATATTCTAAGTGGGGGAGAGTTGTAACGCCCCGAATATTTAATTTTTTATTTAATTAAATATTTAATTAATTATTTGTGATTATTCGGTTAATTTTATATTGAGGTGATTTAATCGATAAGTTGGTATTTAAGTTGGTTTAGTCGTAGAATTATATTAGAAATAATATAATTAAAATATTATTAAGTAATTCCCGAATAATTGATGAATATGTCGATTAAGTGGTTAAGTCGGTAAGTTGATAGTCGGGTATAAATTAGTCGAGAAATTAATATTATAAATAATATTAGTCTAGTAGAATTATTAATTTTAATACTTGAGTTTAGTTATGTGTGAAAATAGCAACTTCTAAGTGACTAGTAGTAAGCCCATTAAGACATAGTGACCCACTATTTTATTAAATCTCTAGTTATGCTAAAGTAGTAAAAACAAACAAAAGCAAAAACCTAAAAGGAGAAGAAAAGAAAAGCTGCGACAGTGGACTAGGGAGAAGAGACGAGAAAAATTGCTACCGGTGTCAAGAATCAAGAAATTCGAGCTACCTTCGATCCAATCAGGTAAGGGTGGGGTTCAAATTTTATAATTGGGAGAATGATAGTTAGTATGTAGGAATTGGGATTTATATAATTTTTTACTATGTGGTATTTATTGGATTGAAATTGGTATAGTATAGAGACCCATTATCATTTGATAGAGTAATTAGAAACCATATTTCAATGCCATAGCCTGTAGCGATGCTTTCTTTCTAGTACTGTAGCAATTGTTGACCTTTGTTTCCAACTAATGGCTTTATGATGTTACATATAATAATTGAAAAGTGAAGAATGGCACCTAATTAAAGTCATGATATATTAGTTGATTATATATAATATATATATGTGTTTGCAAATGGAAGAAGTTAAGAAACAAAATAAAAAAAGAAAAACAATCGCAGCATGTATATATATGCTGGAAGTGGGGGCGGCCACTTGTATGGGGGGGACTCACCCTTATCTCTTTCCTTGCGCTACAGGAGTGTAGCAACATAGTCCTTGATTATTTTTTTATTCATATATATGTAGAAAGGGGGCGGTGGCTTGTGATTGGTAGAAGAAGAGAACAAATCCCTTTAATGATTCCAGGCGGTGCATTTTGTGGGTTTTGGAGTGCCAAATTGTTTGTTTTAATTAATCTATAAGTACATGATGCAGTATATAAATAGTAATGATAATAGCTAGTGTATCAGTAATAATATATTAATTAGGCAGGTTGAATTTAGAGGTATAAATATATTTGGATTAATTAATATAATCAAGTTAGTAAATTTATATGTTTAGCAGGGACATTTTTTTAGTAGCAGTAAATTACAGAATTTGTATATTGATATAGTGGCAGTAAGTTACAGAGTTTGTATACTGATATAGTAGCAGTATTTCCATGTAGCTGTACTAGTGCTAAATTAGTGAACTAATTAGTAGCGGAGCTGGACAGAAAACAGTGTCGAGAGCAAAATTAAGCGGTATATTTAGTTGGCCGGAATCGAATGAAAATTCATGGGGAAGTTCGTATATACGAATAGATACGTGTATTGTATTTATTTTGTTAAATTAAGTTGAATGCGTGGAATTGCCGGTACAGTCGATTGAGTTGTTGTGCTGAGTTGTATTTGTTGTGTTGATGTTGTTAATTGTATGTCGTTCATATGTCGCATACATTGCATTGTTTAAGTTGGTCTTGATGGCATTGATTAAGTTGGCCCTTGATGGCATCTGTTTAAGTTGAAAATTGCCTCGATAATCTGGCATATGCTTAAGTTGGGAGTTCTACTCCGAAATGGTACCACATGCATCTGCATAAGTTGAGTCGCATTGAGTCGTATTAATGGATTTGTTGTTATGATGAATGTTGATTGGTTGTGATATGGTTGTTATTTGTGAAGTGGTGAAACTTGTATAATTCTAATTCTAATATATTAATTATCATACTTTTGATTATATTATTGGATATCTCACCATTTTCTTTGTTTCGCCGTTGCCTTTATATTGGTAACGTGCAGGTAATCCGGAATGAAGGGAGCCTACCTTCATTAGTTCGAGTCGGTGGTTGTCGCTCTGATACGTAGCACTCGGGGGGATAATCGCGTGTTTTTCCTATTGATTGAATTATGTTTAAGTTGCTGAATTTTATATTGTTTTTATTAAAAGCTTACATTTGAAGTTGTTTCATGTTGGATGAAAATGCTTTAACTATTTGAATGGTAAATACTTGTTGATTGGAAGTTGTTGTTTTTGTTGAATACAAAAGAAAGAAAATTTTATGTTGAACTTATGAATCCGCTGCATGAAGGTTAAAGTTTTTATACTTTAAAGACTAAACAGGTTCGAATCAGTTATCCGGAGAGTTGTATTCTTTATGTATGATTTACAGGTGATTGTATGATATGTTTAAGTTGAAATGAATGTGACATCCTGTACGTTGTAATTTTATACTCTGATATTATATAATTACGTTGGGTAGAATCAGGGTGTTACACAATCACCCTCTAGCAATCCAGAAATAGATAATTTCTTTTATCGGATTAATCACAAGCAACAACCAGTGTCCACTGTAAAATAAAACAAAAGTATAGATGGAAATGTTATACACAACGTAAAAAAGCGAAAAATTATAATAAAGGAAGTTAGGATGAAAATCTTACCCATGGCCAGTATTATACGCTAAAAGATACAACTTCTCTGTATCAATGTTGGTCATAAATGCACGCACTAGGTGATCTTTGACCTCATCTGGAGTTCGAGTGATTAAATTTGCATTGACACAATTAGGAGCCAAGAAGGAGTATCTTTCAGTCAATTGACGCGGGAGCATCAATTTTTCATACAAGAACCTGAAATAAAAATGGATTATAATCAATATGTTATTATAATTAACATTCTAATATTCATTGAAATGAGTAAATAAATTGATCAAATAAATAAATAAAATCGATGCATTACCTGATGTATGAATTAACGACGCCTAATTCAAAATGCGTAAATATCTGATCAAAGTCTTCTTTAGAAATTGTTTCTAAATAGGCAAACCCAAAAATACCTGCTTCCATAGGTATTTCACGGATACCACCTTCTGTCAAATCCGTTGTGCCTACAATTGTTTCAAGGCACAACCGAAATCGAGAAATAGATGCTTTTTTTTGCCTTGGCGACTACTGGCTTCTTGATCTTGATCCCTTGTTGCACCTCTTGTGTAGGAAACACATGCAAACTTGGACCATATGCTAAACATCTCAACCGTTCTGATTTTGAACCAGGATCTACACAAAACTTTGAATAAATGTGATCCTTAAACCATGGTATGAAACTTCGATTATGCTCTCGTACTATCCAATTTTCATTTCTATTCGAATTTAAACCTCGGAGAAAATCCTTGTGCATTTCAACATACGATTCAACCTCATTGTCATTGTGCAGAACATACAAATGCACTTGCTCCCGTTCAGCCTTTGATACAATCACAATTTTATTTCTAATTAACTTTTTTCCTTCTTTTTTTCAACGATGTGAGATTTGGGAAGTCCAATGGATTGAACGTTGGAAAGATATTCATTACAAAACTCAATTGCTTCTTTAACAATGTATCGTTCAACAATACAACCCTCTGGTCGACTTCGATTTTTCACATACCCTTTTAATATTTTCATATACCGTTCAGCAGGGTACATCCATCTCATATAAGCTGGTCCACACAATTGTGTCTCCTTTACAAGATGAACAACTAGATGTACCATTATGTCAAAAAACGATGGAGGAAAGAACATTTCAAGCTCACACAATGTAATGACTATTTCTTTTTGCAATGTTGGTAAGATCGCAGGATCGATCACCTTACTACAAATTGACCTGAAGAAGAAACACAATTTAGTTATTGTGCGTCTTACTTTTTTTGACAAAATAGAACGTATACCTATTGGTATAAAATGTTCCATTATAACATGGCAATCATGCGTCTTTAAACTCTTTAATTTGAGGTCTTTCATAGACACAAGCCTTCTAATATCTGAAGAGTATCCTTCTGGAATTTTAACTTCACTTAGAAACTTACACAATATTTTTTTCTCTTTTCTAGATAGAGTATAGGCAGCAGGTGGTAGATTCCGTGGGAATCTTCAGAACGATTGTGTGCCCTTGTGGGGTTTGAGCAATCGGATTGTGTCTGCGTGAACAATCCAGAAACATCGGATGCCATGATGGTATGAGCGATGGGGAAATATCGTAGGCCCGGCAGGGAGGATATTTCCATTGAGTTCTTCAATTGAGCTCGGGTGATGAGTCGGTACCGCATTGCATTTGCATAGAGTCGTGAGGCAGTCTCTATGATTTGCATTGGTCATCATTGTATTTGTGCATTGATGAATAAACATATATATGTATATGTTGATGTGGAATGAGTAGAATTGTGCAGGTGTGCATGGATGGATAAACATGAATATGTGTGTTTATGTTGAATGATAAGCATTATGAGGAATATGCTTGGTTTTATATATATATGCCTTGCGATGTATATTGAGTGAGATGTGATGATTGTGAATTAGTAAACATAATATGTATGTTTATGTGGTATGATGGAATGGTGAGAATATGTGGTATATGTGTATTTTTATGTTGAGATATATAATTATATGCATTGTTATTATGATAATATTTCTCACCCTTCTGCTGTTTTATGATGCTCTATGAGGCATTGCAGATTAGGTATATGGTGGTCTTTTGTGAAGCGTGGCTTCATTTCCTTTGTGGTCGTCTGGCTCTGATATGTAGCACCGGGTAGCTAGGATGTGTTTATGAGCTTTAGTGATACTTTTGTACATATATCTAGCTGATGAATGATTATGTAAACATGAATGATATTGGTGACTACTATTGGAGTATGATATATATATATATATATATATATATATATATATATATATATATATATATATATATGTTTGTGAATCAATGTTTAGATGTTTCCGCTTTTATTCTAAATGTTCGCATGTGGGTATAAGGACTGATATCCTTTATTGTTGAAAGTTACCCCACTGTTGCATATCTTTTTGAGCAGGTGTTGTATGTGTTTAATTTCATGCATAATGTGACATTCTCTTTTTATGTCGTAGTTACAATTATACTCTGATGAAATTTTCAATACGTGCTTAAATGATTTAATTAATTATTTGGGGGTATAGAAAGGGGTGTTACATTAAGTGGTATCAGAGCCAATGTTGAGTCGGTTGTTGAGTTTGTTGGTGTGACAGTTGAATACTGTCGTTGTTGTTTGTCCCTTAGTACGTGATATGTGTGTGAAACACTGTCAGTGCTTTCTGGTTTCTAATCCTTTGTCTTCAGGATTGAGAATGTTATAAGTGGGGGAGAAGCTGATACTTCTCCAAGTGGCTTCAGGTGAGGAGCGTTGGCTCAGGGTGCCGTCGTTTGACCGATTGTAAGTGTTGTTTGGACAGTGTGGTTTCCGATTCCAAAGGGAATATGGAGGTAAGGTTTATGTCAAGTAAGGATTGGTGCCTTAGGTGGTTTTGTGCACAAGAGGCAAGGAATGTTATTATGGCTTGGTAAAGATGGTTTATGCCCCATCATGATTGTCGACTGTCTATTAGCAAATTGAGGAACTGATCACCCTTAATCTCTTGCTGATAGCAGACGAAAATTATGTTGGATGGAATAGGCGGGTCTTTTCGGCTTTGATAGTGTGTGAAATGAATTGTTTGGAATTTAAGGAGATGATTACAGATTGTTTTGATGAGTCGATGAAGATGCTAATATCGAAAGATGAAATGGATTAGAGGTTTTGGTATGTTAGTCCAGTTGGGAAGTCATTGAGAGAGAATGATTGGGTTTTATTTAAGGACTGCTTCACATAGAGTAGAGATTGAACTTAATTGGACGAAGGTGAATAGTTGAGGCATAGTTTTCAGATGTGTTTTTGGATGGAACATTAAGGTGTTGTCTTAGAGAGCTCCAGTATTGTTGGTAACAAAAGGAAGGATGATGGAAGGGAATAACAAGTATAATGGTATTGAGACTATGGACAGCAAACTTAGAGTTCTGGTGGGTTTGGAGTCCTTGGAGTTTTAAGGCATTAATGGAAATTGCGAGGAAACCCTTGTGGGTGGATGTAACATTGTGTTTGAGAATTCTTTTTGGTTGGTTGTTGATACATGTTGGAATTGCGGAATTGGACGGTCAGGATAAGAAATTGGGTATGGATTACTAACAGTTGAATAAGGTAATGATTGAGAATAAGTGTCCACTTTCATGAACAGATGACTAGAATGGTTTGGTTGAGTTTGAGTGAATTACATTTGTTTGGAATATTTGATAAGAATGGTGAATTGTGTGAGTTGAGGCTTTGATCGATTTAATGTGACTGGTTAGGTTTGTTATCCTCGGAATAGGTTGTTATTTACTCGGTTAAGCTTGTATGTGAGTAACCAGTTACCTAGTGAAAAGTTTTGCAAAAGCTTTAAGGATTTATATCTTTTGGATTTTGGTTGGGAATTGCAACGTACAGAGATGGTATTTGGTGTTAGTAACGCGTCTCTAATGTTTATGGAGTAGAGGAATCGTATCTTCCATATTTAATTGGATAAGTTCGTAGTGGTTTCGATTGAGGATATTTGGATTTGTTATAAACTAAGAGGAAGAATGAGTAAAGTGTTTGAGATTTGAATTACAAGTGTTGAAAAGAGACGAAGTTTTATGCTAAGTTATTCGAGTGAGAATTTTGGTTGAAAAGGGTTAGTTTCTTGGAAATGTTATTTCAGATGAGAGTATGGTTAATGGATCCATCGGAAGTAGATGTAGTTCTACATGAGAGGCTCCGAAGTTAGTTAAGGAGATTAGAAACTTTTGGACTCAGTTGGTTGTTATTACAGGTTATGGAAGACTTAGTTAAGTTCGTACTTCTGGTATCTCAGTTGACTTACAAAGGGTGAGTCGTTTGTTTGGATGTTCGTTGTGAGTAAGTTTTGGTGAGCTGGAGTAGAAGTTGTCTACGGTTTCAGCTTTGATTTTGTGTGATCCTAATAAACTGGTTTTGGGGTATTGTGATGTGTCTTTGATGACTTTAGTCAACATGGTAATGCAAGAGGGTAAAGTCGTGGCTTATGCTTTACGACAATTGAGGATTTATAAAAGGATTTGTATTATTATGGATTTGGAAATTGGTTGCGGTGGTATTGTGTTGGAATATTTGGAGGTATTATCTTTATGGTTCTAGGTTCGAAGTGTTTGGTAATCGCAAGAATATTGAGTACTCATTTGGTCTAAAGGAATAGAGTATGAGACAACAAGGATGGTTAGAGTTCGTGATGAGTTATGAATTTGGCTTGGATTATCCTTCGGGGAAAAGCTGTTGTTGTGCCTGAAAAGTTAAGTCGGAAGTTTCTATGCATGTCTGTTTTGATGGTCAGGGAGTTAGAATTATTTGAGCAATTCCGAGACTTGTGTATGGTGTATGAGATAACACAGGAGAGTGTGAGATTGGTAATATCAAAGTGAACAGTGATTTTTGGTGAATTTGAGAAAGAGTTAGACTTTGGACGTGAAATTGATAGTTTTGATGGTTGCGAGTAATCAGAGTGCTCAGCGGAAGCGTGAGGTGGCACATTTTGTATTTACGTGTGGAACTTGTGTTCTTGTTTGTGTTGTTGCCTCATTTCCATCGTGATGGTTCGAGTGTGTGTGGCTAATTCCTTGTGGTGAATTAGGGGAGTGTGATCTACGGTGATGGTAACGATCTTGTTGTGTTTCGGTTCTAGAGTGAACCTGTGTGTTGGTATCGTGGTTTTCCTTGAGTTGTGAGTTGGTCGTCAAGTGCATTGTATGGGCTTTGCATCTTGTCGTTGTTGTTGTCGTCGTTGTCGTGCCGTTGTTGTATCTGCTGTTAGCACGGTGGTTTGTCAGTTGTGTTATTTGTGGTGTGCCTTTTGTTGGCATGTTGGTTGGTTAGTCGGATGCGAGAGTCGTGTCCGGAGTTATTCGTCTCAGTATATTTTCGAGGACGAAAATTTCTAAGTGGGGGAGAGTTGTAACGCCCCGGTTTTGTCTTATTTAATTAATCGAGTCGTTTTGATTATTTTATTATTATATTATTTTATTTTCGACTTTTATTTAGAAAAATGTTATTTTTCATCGTGATTATATTTTGTTGCGTTTTGAGAGCGTTTGCGAGATATTTGAGTGTAGGGGTATTTTGGTCTTTTTGTGGGGATAGATATTTGTTTTATTAAAATAGAAAGTTAGAGGTGAGAAAGAGAGAAAAACAGAATTTTGAGAGAAAAAGGGAAGAAGAAGGAAAAGAGAGGAGAAAAGAGAAGAGCAAAGAGAAAAGTGTGGAAAATCACCAAGATCAATCTTTCGGAGTCGATTTAATCGGGTAAGGGTGTGAAATATTGTTATCCTAACTTTGTGTATGATTATGTATGTGTTTTGTGTGGATGTTTTGGTTGGTTTTCCATATGTTTCCGTTTATGCCGTATTGGACGAAATCGATAGAAACTGATGTTTTTACGGTCGAAAAGTCGTATAAATACATGTGTTGGTTGGTTATATGTATGTGAGCTGCTGTTTAAAGTTTCATGAAGTTTGGTTATGTTTTGGTTAGTTTTCGTTATGTTTCCGTTGTTTTTTCCGTTTAGGTCGAATTGGACAAAGTCGATAAAAATCGATGTTTTCACGGTTAGAATTCGGAATAAATTACGTAGTGGTATCGAGTAAGGTTAGGTCGTCGTATAGCGTGCTTTTTATTCGATTTGGTGATGTTTGAAAATTCTGGTTTTTTAAAGGTTGAAATTTAATCGAAAAATCGAACGTCGTAGAAATTTCGTTTATGTGTTCTAAATTGTTCTTATGTATTTGGTGGTTGCGCGTATATGTTTGTTTCGGTGAAAATGTTCGATTTAGTCGAGTTTTCGGGCATTTGGAAAAAGTTACAGCAAGGGTGCAATTTGAGAAATCTGGTTTTTGAGAAAAACAGAGTTATGCATCGATACATAACAGCCATGTATCGATACAAAATGGTTTATGTATCGATACATAACCCTTATGTATCGATACATACTGTAGAATTTTAAGAAAAAAGAATTTTCACTACAGCATGCGTCGACACATGCGTGCTATGTATCGATACATGTTGCCTTTTTGAATCGATACATAGGCCTATGTATTGATACATACTGAGCTGTACCCGAAAATTCTGGTTTTTCGGGGAAACTTCGGAAATTCATATCTTTTGATCCGTAAGTCGGTTTTGACCCCCGTTCGAAGCGTTGGGAAGCTAACGAGATGTTCTTTCTAGGAAAAATGGTTTTGAGGTCTGAACTTGGTCCAATTGGAGCAGTATTTTCGAACCGTTTCGTAGTGTCGGGCCTCCGGTTTATGTTTTTGCGTTATTTTGAAATATACATATCTTCTTCGTTGTTTATCGGATTTAAGTGTTCTTTATATCGAATCGAAGCTGTGGATGAGTACTTTTTGATGATGATGGAAAATATTATTTATAGCCGACTTTTCCGGTAAACCGTAAATTGAATTGTTTGGATAATTGTGTATGTTGTTATACAATTGATGTGAATGTATGTGGATTATATGTGATGAATGCATGACTATATTGTGAAATATGTGTGCATTGCATGAGTGTATGTGGTCATTTTGTATGAGAAACATCATGACATGCATTCATGTGTCGCGATTCGTGGAGAATCGGGTGTAATATCACGTCCCTGTTGGGTGTGAGTGATTGATTACACAAATGATCATTTGAGGATCCTCTGAACATTACGTAGTCAATGGGTGTAATCGTTGCGATGAGTTACACTTGATTCCGTGGGAATCTTCAGAATGATTGTGTGCCCTTGTGGGGTTTGAGCAATCAGATTGTGTCTGCGTGAACAATCCAGAAACATCGGATGCCATGATGGTATGAGCGATGGGGAAATATCGTAGGCCCGACAGGGAGGATATTTCCATTGAGTTCTTCAATTGAGCTCGGGTGATGAGTAGGTACTGCATTGCATTTGCATAGAGTCGTGAGTCGGTCTCTATGATTTGCATTGGTCATCATTGTATTTGTGCATTGATGAATAAACATATATATGTATATGTTGATGTGGAATGAGTAGAATTGTGCAGGTGTGCATGGATGGATGAACATGAATATGTGTGTTTATATTGAATGATAAGCATTATGAGGAATATGCTTGGTTTTATATATATATGCCTTGCGATGTATATTGAGTGAGATGTGATGATTGTGACATAGTAAACATAATATGTATGTTTATGTGGTATGATGGAATGGTGAGAATATGTGGTATATGTGTATTTTTATGTTGAGATATATAATTATATGCATTGCTATTATGATAATATTTCTCACCCTTCTGTTGTTTTATGATGCTCTATGAGGCATTGCAGATTAGGTATCTGGTGGTCTTTTGTGAAGCGTGGCTTCATTTCCTTTGTGGTTGTCTGGCTTTGATATGTAGCATCGGGTAGCTAGGATGTGTTTATGAGCTTTTGTGATACTTTTGTACATGTATCTAGCTGATGAATGTTTATGTAAACATGAATGATATTGGTGACTACTATTGGAGTATGATATATATATATATATATATATATATATATATATATATATGTATATATGTTTGTGAATCAATGTTTAGATGTTTCCGCTTTTATTCTAAATGTTGACATGTGGGTATAAGGACTGAGATTCTTTATTGTTGAAAGTTACCCCACTGTTGCATATCTTTTTGAGCAGATGTTGTATGTGTTTAATTTCATGCATAATGTGACATTCTCTTTTTATGCCGTAGTTACAATTATACTCTGATGAAATTTTCAATACGTGCCTAAATGATTTAATTAATTATTTGGGGGTATAGAAAGGGGTGTTACAACTCTCGCGTCCGACCAACCACTATCATGCCAACCAAAGGCACCCCACGAATAACACAAACAACAAACCAGACAAGAACATAAGCCCCATGACACCACTTCGCCTCAACCACATCCACAAAACCAGAATACCTACATCCTTGTCTCACAATAACCAATACAACAATTCCACACTTCCGCTGTGCACTCCGATTACTCGCGACTAACAAAGCCACCAATTCATATTCAACATTTGACTCTTCCTACTATTCACCAGAAAGTCATAGTTCACTGGTTATATACACAACCTCACACTATTCTGCAGCAGCTTACACACCGGCCACAAGCCTCTGAATTGCTCAAACAATTCTAATTCTCTGACCATCCAAACATACATATGCAAAGGCCTTCAACTTAACTCATCCGGCACGACATTAATTCTTCTCAAAGAATAATCCAATTCAAATTTATAACTCGTTTTGGAATCCCAACCATCAATGTTGTCTCATACTTATTCCTCTCGACCAAGAAAACTCGTCTTTATCAACCAAAAATCCACTCTTGACAACTTAACTTAAAGCTTCATCTCTTTTCAACACTTGCGACTCAATCTTCAACGCCCTACATGTTCTTCCTCTGATTTTATAATCGATCGAAATATCCTTAAAGGACACCACTGCAAACTTATCCAAATAAGTATGAAGATATAATTCCCATACTCCACAACCATTCGCCGAATATACCAACTAAGCTGGGTAAACACGTCTATTCCATCCAACACAATTTCCGTCTGCTATCAACAAGAGATTAAGGGTGATCAGTTCCTCAATTTGTCAATAGACAGTCGACAATCATGATGGGGCATAAACCATCTTTACCAAGCCATAACAACATTCCTTGCCTCTTGTGCACAAAACCACCAAAGGCACCAATCCTTACTTGACATAAACCTTACCTTCGTATTCCCTTTGGAATCGGAAACCACACTGTCCAAACAACACTTACAATCGGTCAAACAACGGTACCCTGAGCCAACGCTCCTGACCTGAAGCCACTTGGAGAAGTACCAGCTTCTCCCCACTTATAACATTCTCAATCCTGAAGACAAAGGATTAGAAAAACCAGAAAGCACTGATAGTGTTCTACACCCTTATCACGTACTAGGGAATAAACAACATCGACAATATACAACTGCCATGCCACACAGACTCAACAACTTGGCATTACCAATCTCTTGTCCAACAAGTCATAAACAAATTCAAACACTTTGCACACACATGAGAAATAAAAGAATAAGTCGCTCCCATATCTATAATAGCAATTAAAGGCGTACTATTAATAAAACATATACCTTTAATCAAACGATCCACACTGGTAGTGTCTGACCCAGCTAATGCAAACACCTTTCCGTTCGCTTGAGCTTGTTTCGGTTTAGTACAGTTAGGACTAATGTGGCCTACTTCTCCACAGTTAAAACACTTCATCATATTCCTTCTACAATCATTAGCAACATGCCTAAGGATTCCACAGTTAGAACATTTCGGTACAGTCTTCCTACAATCAGTTACTTTATGACCCAATTCTCCACACCTGAAACACTTCATATAACCGGAACCTCCTCCTCCATATCTCTTATCAAAATTTCCTTTATACTTACCTTTATCAACAGGAGTCACATAAGGACCATCCCTAGCTTGCTGTTTACCTTTCCTCTCATTCACACTTTTGTAATGAGCAGAATGAGCCTTGCTATCTTCCTCGAAGATTCTACAACATTCAGTCAAATCTGAGAATCTTCTAATCCTCTGGTATCCCACAGCTTGCTTAATCTCAGGACGCAAACCGTTCTCATACTTAACACATTTTGAGAACTCAGCAGTAATTGCAGCATAATGAGAATGAAATTGTACCAACTCAACAAGCTTAGCAGTATAGTCCACCACCGATATACTACCTTGTTTTAATTCCAGGAACTCTATCTCTTTCTTCCCCTTAACACTCTCAGGGTAATACTTCACCAAAAACTCAGTACGAAATAAATCCCAAGTTATCTCTTCATTATCCACCTCAAAAATTGGTCGCACACCGACCCACCAATCGTCGGCTCCTTCCTTCAGCATGTGAGATCCAAGCCTCACCTTATTCTCCTCTGTACAGTCCATAACTCTAAAAATCCTTTCAATCTCTTTTAACCAGAGTTGAGCACCATCGGGATCAAATCTTCCTTTGAAAACCGGTGGTTGATTCTTCCTGAACTCTTCGTTAGCACTCACATTCGGTGCACCTTGCACAGCCCTAGGCATTGCTTCCATAGCAGCAGCCATCGCAGCATCGTTTCTACCAGCCATATTCTGATTACTTCCCATAGAACAACAAGGTTAAACAATAGTTCAATCAATCACAACAAAGAGACAGACACGACTGACTCAACACTGGCTCTGATACCACTTAATGTAACACCCCTTTCTATACCCCCAAATAATTAATTAAATCATTTAGGCACGTATTGAAAATTTCATCAGAGTATAATTGTAACTACGGCATAAAAATAGAATGTCACATTATGCATGAAATTAAACACATACAACACCTGCTCAAAAAGATATGCAACAGTGGGGTAACTTTCAACAATAAAGGATCTCAGTCCTTATACCCACATGTCAACATTTAGAATAAAAGCGGAAACATCTAAACATTGATTGACAAACATATATACATATATATATATCATACTCCAATAGTAGTCACCAATCTCATTCATGTTTACATAAACATTCATCAGCTAGATACATGTACAAAAGTATCACAAAAGCTCATAAACACATCCTAGCTACCCGGTGCTACATATCAGAGCCAGACGACCAAAAAGGAAATGAAGCCACGCTTCACAAAAGACCACCAGATACCTAATCTGCAATGCCTCGTAGAGCATCATAACACAGCAGAAGAGTGAGAAATATTATCATAATAACAATGCATATAATTATATATCTCAACATAAAAATACACATATACTACATATTCTCACCATTCCATCATACCACATAAACATACATATTATGTTTACTATGTCACAATCATCACATCTCACTCAATATACATCGCAAGGCATATATATATAAAACCAAGCATATTCCTCATAATGCTTATCATTCGACATAAACACACATATTCATGTTTATCCATCCATGCACACCTGCACAATTCTACTCATTCCACATCAACATATACATATATATGTTTATTCATCAATGCACAAATACAATGATGACAAATGCAACTCATAGAGACCGACTCACGACTCTATGCAGATGCATGCGGTACCGACTCATCATCTCAAGTTCAATTGAAGAACTTATTGGAACCATTGCTACAACCGCACATCAGCATACAATATGATTGCTACAACCGCACCTCGGCATACAATGTGATTGCTACAACCGCACCTCGGCATACAATGTTTACGGATTGCTACAACCGCACATCGGCATACAATCTGATTGCTACAACCCCACTTGGGCATACAATCGTTTGTAATCATCGCTTCAACCGCATATCGGCATACGACGTTACAACAGATTCGTCTTAGAATCCCACAACACAAGAATTCATATCATGATGCTTCACATACAACATGAACCAATACACTCATGCAATGTATACTTATTCACAACATAGTCATGCATTCATCACATATAATCCATCTACATTCACATCAATGGTATAACAACATACACATTTATCCAAACAAATCAATTTACGGTTTATCGGAAAAGTCGGTTAAAATTCGGCTAAAAATAATATTTTTCATCACCATCAAATAGAACATATTTTTAGCTTCAGTTTGATATAAAGAACAGCTCAATTGGATAAACGACGAAAAAGTTACGGACTTTTAAAGAAAACATTTTTCGGAAAACTAGCAGAGTGCAATCGATTGCACTCCTGATGCAATCGATTGCACAGTCCCAGACTTGCAATTTTTTGCCCTTTACATATGTGCAATTTATTTGCATCCTGCTGCAATCGATTGTACCTATTAAAAACCAGAAAAATAGTTGCTGCCCAAACACAAAACCCTCAGGAAACCCGACCGATTCAATTCTATAATACGAAACAAATACACAGTAATCCTTACCAAATATATCAACGTTTTAGGACCATAAAACGATAATTCTACGACGTTCGATTTTCACCCGAAAACTCAAACCCTCTAATATCCAAAATGTCGAAAGTTACGAAACTCAACCGATTTCAACCAAACAAGTTTCTATAATCACGGCCTAACATCATACGACTAATCTACACAATCTATTCCGAATTTCATCCGCGAAAACATCGATTTCTATCGATTTCCTACAATTCGACCTAAACGGAAAAACAACGGAAACATAACGAAAACTAACCAAAACATAACCAAACTTCATGAAACTTTAAACAGCAGCTCACATACATATAACCAACCAACACATGTATTTATACGACTTTCCGACCGTAAAAACATCGATTTCTATCGATTTCGTCCAATACGGCATAAACGGAAACATACGGAAAACCAACCAAAACATCCACACAAAACACATACATAATCATACCCAAAGTTAGGACAACAATATTTCACACCCTTACCCGATTAAATCGACTCTGAAAGATTGATCTTGGTGATTTTCCACACTTTTCTCTTTGCTCTTCTCTTTTCTCCTCTCTTGCTCTCTTTCTCTCCTTTTCTCCCTATGTTTCTTTCTTTTCTTTTCTTACTTATACTTTTCTTTTCTTTCTACTTCTATTACTTTTCCATTTCTTTTTCACAAAATATCTAACTAACTAACTAACTAAAATATCATTAACTGTGAAATGTCTAAAATACCCTCCAATCTAATTTTCCCCACAAACTCTCAAAAACGGTAAAACATCATAACATGCAAACATAACATATTAATACACCAATTACACAAATAAAAATAATTATCACCCCATTAAAATAAAAGACTCAACCAAAATGAAATCAAAAGGAAATAATTGAAATCGGGTCGTTACAACTGTCACTGAATCTTCATAATATCTTTGAGCAAATGGAGGAACCTGAAATTGGATGTGGTTTACTTTTGAATCAACTTGGTTTCTATCAGACATCCTTGCCTCCCACCCTATGAAGCATTTTTCAGGTAGCTTACCACTGAAGTTGTTAAAGGCTAGATCAATTATTTGAAGCATAGGCCAAGTGTCATTGGTAGTTGGACATTCGATGGGACCATAGAATTTGTTTTTCCGCAAGACTAGGACACGAAGTCTGGATATGTTCTTCAACAAACATGGAAATGTGTCAATGATGTTATTGTTGGCAAGGTCTAGCACTTCAATTGTTGAGCAATTAGCAAGAGATATTGGAATCGGTCCATCTAAGTTATTCTTTTGGAGATCGATAGTCTTTAGATAACAAGAATGTGGGTATACATCTGGGATAGGGCCTATGAGATTGTTGATCCTCAGATTTAGTACCACAAGGTATTTAGTCAGACACGAGGGAATTATTCCAGAAATGTTATTATTGAAAATATCAAGCACTTCAAGATTTGAAGCATGGCAGAGGGAGTGAGGGATACTTTCATGAAAAGAATTATTTGATAGAGAAAGAAAAGTAGTGAAATTCAAGTAGTTACCAATGTCTTGTGGGATAACAGATCTAAATTTGTTCATTGAGTAATCCAAATATGAAGCATATCTAGAAATTACTGGTATTGGTTCCTGTAGTTGGTTGTTATGAAGGTCAAGGCTTAACAAGTTGGAAGTGAGGTTTTGCAATGGTCCTTCCAAATCAGTAAGCGAGAAACATTAATGCTTTGAAGAATTTGTAGCTTCCAGATCCAGTTGGGCACTTCTCCTTGAATTTGATTATTTGAAAGGTCTAGAAGGGTTAATTTGGATTTGTTTCTTAGAAAGCTAGGAAAAGTTGAGGTTGCAGGATGCCAAATTTAGAGTACTAATATTGGGAAAGGAAGTGTGATCAGCGTTTTCAACATTCAAAATGATTGATAAGTTGTTGTATGAAAGGTCAAGTGCTTCTAAATTTCTAAGCTGCGAAAGCTTGTCTAGTTGTAGTGACCCATTAAACTTGTTAAAGGAAAGATCAAGAATAGAAAGTGAACGGAGTTGTAAGATAGACGTTGGAAAAGACCTAGATAGTTTATTGCTACTCAAATCAAGGGTGTTCATTATAGAGGAAGACAAAATTTTCAATTCTCCAAATTTACTTAACTTATTGGACGGAAGTTGAATCTTCTGTAATAACATGAGTGTAAAAAGGGATAAGGGAATTGTCCCATTGATAGAATTATCACGCAAGTCAACGCTGACAAGATTTTGCAGTCCTTCAAAGTGAGAAGTTGGAATTTCACCACTTAAAAGATTATGAGAAAGGTCTAGGTGTGTAAGGTTTTTGGCCATGTCAAATGATGGCACTCGACCTGTGAAGCTATTAAACAACAAATCTATGTATCTAAGTTATGTATGGTTTGATAGTGAATTGGGAAGTGTTCCATTAAATTGACAATAAGAAAGATCCAATTCAGATAAGTGGCTCATGTTACCTGTGATGTGTGGAAATGCTCCAGAGAAGCTTGTCTTACTTACCCTTAAAGTCCGGATAGATCTACTCAATGGAAATTCAGGAAATGAACCATGGAGATTGTAGTTGAACGATAAGTCAATAACTAACAACGTTCCAATTTGAAATATTGTTTTTGGAAATTTACCACTCAATTCGCAAAATGCAAGACTAAGGGTGGTCAAGTTTTTAAAATTGACAAATGTTTCTGGCACTAGAGATGAAAAACTGTTCCCATCATGATTAATGAGTGATAGGTTCTCTAGTTTTGTTAGAGAAAAATCAAGTGGTCCTGATAGATCACAGTCAGACATGCTCAACTCTTGCAGCTCACGCAACGGCAACAAAGCATTGCTCCATTCCTTTCCATGAGCTTGTAATAATACACCATCTAGATACAGTTGCCGAAGACCAGTCATATTTTGGAGAAACTTCTGTAGATTTGGTTTCTCAAGTTTCAGCTGTAGTTCTGTAAAACAATAGCTCCTAAGTGAAGAGATATCAAGAGTAACCAACCTTGTAAGCTGAGAAATATCTATTGGAATCTGCCCCACAAAGCTAGCATAAGACAAATTCTGATATGTCAACTTGTCCAACTTGCTGAATCCTGATGGAATGAAAGAATTGAAATTGTTATAAGCCAAGTTCAGTTTCTGGAGATGTTGAAGACTAAAAAGACGGCTCGAATCGTCAATTCCACCAGAGATATATTCTCCACTCAAGTCAAGGCCAACAACATTTCCTTCATTGTCACAAGTTACACCACTCCAATTGCAGCAAACAATGTTTTTATTCCACAACTTCAGTTTGCTTGAACTTTCAAGCTTGAACGTAAGACTGTTCTTTAACTGGAGTAACGATGATTGTTGATGCTCGCGACATTTGGCAGAGATAAAAGTGATTTGGAAACTGATATATAGGGATGCTCATGGATGGTTATTTCCATAACCAATCCATAACCATAAATAATTCATATGTTATAACCGGTTATTAAAACCA
Source organism: Lathyrus tuberosus (assembly GCA_022829125.1). Taxonomy (NCBI): domain Eukaryota; kingdom Viridiplantae; phylum Streptophyta; class Magnoliopsida; order Fabales; family Fabaceae; genus Lathyrus; species Lathyrus tuberosus. Next base: position 6,466,728 of record JALAZF010000191.1, read on the forward strand.
ATTGTCATATCCGGTTTTCATTTTTTAAAATGGTTATAAATCGGTTATATCCATAACCAATTTTATAATTAGTTTTGATTTAATTTTATTTTAAAATCGAGTTTTTCAAGAATTTTTTTCTTTCAAAAAAAAATATTTTTTTAAGAAAAAATATTTATGTTCAAAAATAAAAAATTGTTTTTTTTAATTTTTGGAAAAAATATATTTTTTTTATTTAAAAAAATCATTATTTAAATATGTTGAAAAAATAATTATTTACTAAAAAAAATTAAAAATATATTGTTTTTCAAAAAAAAAAATAATTTTATTTTCAAAAAAATATTTTCAAAAAAAATATTTTTTTTTCAGAAAAAAAATTCAAAAAAAATATATTTTTAAGAAAAAAATAAATTTTTTTCAAAAAAAAAAAATTATTTTTTGAAAAAAGTTTTCAAAAGTTTTTTTTTAATAAAAAAATTGATTAATTTGGTTTTTATTTTAGATATGGATGTCCAATTTATGGATTTGGTTAAAACCATATTAAAAATATATCCAAAATATGGATTTGGTTAAAACCATACTAATAATTAACCGGTTTTTAATAACCGAATTTGGATATAGATAAGGATTATTTAAATAACCAGTTTATTTGAGCATCTCTACTAACTATATATATATATATATATATATATATATATATATATATATACACACACTACGCTAAACAAGAAAAAAGAGGGCGCTTTTTTTGGCCTATGACAGCGCTTAAAAGCGCTGTCTAAGGCTGCGCTGTCGTAGGTAAAGACAACGCTTTTTTATTTATGAAAAAGCGCTCTCTAAAAGGGGGACTTTAGACAGCGCTTTCAAAAGCGTTGTCTAATGTATACGTTTAAAATTTTAAAGAATTTTTTTATATACTTTAGAGAGCGTTTTTTTCTTCAAAAGCGCTCTATAAAGTGGGACTTTAGACAGCGCTTTTGAAAGCGCTGTCTAATGTATACGTATAATGATTTTTTTTATATACCTTTAGAGAGCTCTTTTTCCTTAAAAGCGTTATCTAAAGGGGGACTTTAGACAGCGCTTTTCAAAGCGCTGTCAAATGTATACGTATAAAATTTTAGATTTTTTTTATATACCTTTAGAGAGCGCTTTTTCCTTAAAAGCGCTTTTTCCTATACCTTTAGACAACTCTTTTTTCTCAAAAGCGCTGTCTTTTGTCTACGTATAATTTTGAAGATTTTTTTAAAAATCTCATTTTAACCATTTTTTTATGCAGAAACCCTTATAATTCACATTTCCATAAACCTGTATAATTCACATTTCAATAAACCAGTATGGATACGCATTTCTATTAACAAATTCTATTTCAAAACTAGAATTTACATTAATGCAGAATTCACACAATTCCTTATATTGTATGGTTTCAAACCTGTATAGAATTTGTACATTTCAATAAACTAGAATTTACATGCAGAATTCGCACAAATTCTATTGTATGGTTTCAAACCTGTATAGAATTTACATTTCAATAAGCTAGAATTTACATTCACAAAACTATACATTCAAGAAAGAATTCTTCTTGCAATAAAGAATTCGCACAATTCCTCCTTAGTATCTTGCAATTGTTTCCTCGTGTAATAAGGACACGCCATATCATCGAAATACTACATAACAAAACAAAATACGCATTATTTAGTTAAGAATAATAAATTATATGACATATCCGATAAATATTAAAATAAATCCTAAGTTATAAAACCATGCATACCGTAATAGGAATCTCCAATTGTCCCATTTGAAGGATTTCTCTCATGAACCTCAAAACGAAGTACCCGCAGTCTATGCCATTACGCTGACGAGGGCACTACACATAGACAAACAAATAAGAAATAATATATAGATGTTTTGTGTTATCAAGTAGCATCACTAATAAGCAATATTGTGAAAATTAATATACCTCCACTTTGACCCATGTAATATTGGTTGTTCTAGCCCGTGCTACTCGAGTCTCTCTTTGTGCACGGTATAGTAGTGTAGCTCTATAAAAGAAAAACGGAAACTTAGAACAGTGTCACAGAAATAATTAAATATACAAATACACACGAATATTTCGAACAATCTCACTTATGTGTCAACCACATCCTTCATATTCTCATACGTGGACCAATCAGTATCCAATGAATTAAGATAATACACCACTTCTGTTATAGGATTAATGGCAACCAACAACCAGTGTCCACTGTAAAATATAACAAAAGTTTAGATGGATAATTTCTACGCAAAAGATACAAATTAAAGATTAGAATGAAATTAGAATGAAAATCTTACTCGTTTCCAGTATTATACGGTAAAAGAAACAGACTTTCTGTGTTGCTGGCCATAAATCGCTCAAGTAAGTGGTCTCTTACTTCAATTGCATTCATACCAATTCTCGGTGCATTAACAAGGGTGCAAGAGAAGAAACAGAATTTGTTTGACAATTCCGTCCCCCGCATGAATTTTTCATACAGGCACCTTAAATAAAAACATAATAAACATTAGACTATTTTCATTGAAATGTGTAAATAAATTGTTCAACTAAATAAATAATAGATTGATTGGAGTACCAGATGTATGAATGCATAACACCGATCCCTAATTCAGTATGCTTGAATATCTGCTCCATGTCCTCTTTTCCGATTATCTCGGAATGCGGAAATCCAAAAACACCTTCGACCATTTCTATTTGAGGAATAGCACCATCCATCAAATCTGACATTGTCATAAGTGTTTCTAGACACGACTGAAAGCGAGCTCTTTTTTCCTGCACGGTCCTTGTAGGAGCTTTTTTCTTGCCGGTCTGTTGTGAAGCATGAGCAGGAACCTAACAATCATATAAGTTAGGTAAAGTAGAAAATCATGAAACTTTTGAATTCAGATAATAGAATAACACTTAAAACCTACCTCTCTGTGTAATTCAACAGACTTGTTTTTCCGCAAAACCCCTTTATTCTTAGCTGCGGGTTTTGTAGGAGTCTAAAATTACCATGTAAAAAAAATGTAAGTAATGGTTCAGAATGATTTTCATAATCGTTCAGAATTGACATTTGAATACTAAGAGATTCGTAATGGTTTTCAACATACCTCATCACCTATGGAAATGAGGTCTAACGGCCATGCAACAAACGAACCTATTGCATCCCGCAGCAATGTAACCTCTGAAACCGAGTCAGGTATGGGTAGTACCGCATCCGTATCTAAAGTGATATCAACCAACACTTTCAGATATCCATTAGGGAGCGGTTGATGGTGAAGTAACGCTCCCACAAGGTTATACACTTTTCCCTTGCCAACCATGCGATAAGTCGGTAACGACAAATACAGCTGGCAAGATGAAATGCCCTGAAGCAATAATAAATATGTAACTTTTAATATGTATAAAGGTCAATTAAAATAAATGTGTTAATTTAATTAAAATAAATATGTGCTAATTACCTCGAGAATTTTATTTAGAGAATTGATACTAGCTTTGTCACTAGTATCTTTCAAACCGGAATCGCGCTTTTCCGCCTCATATCTCTCTTTATCCTGTTGCAATTCACGGACATGCGCTTGTAGTGCCATCAAAGTTTGGATGAATTCTTGGTTGCTGGGATTTTTTCTCTTTGGTTACTTATACAGGGAAGATGGAGTCACACCAAATCTTTTACCTCTCACCCGACCGGGATACTCAGGAACATTTAGTACTCGACTAAGAATGCTCCTGCAATCATCCTCATCTGTGGGTAAGGATTTAGATAGATTCTCCTGAAATTCATTGACAAATCGAAAATTATTAGTGGGGATTAAAAATTAATTATATTTTAATAAAATTTCGATTAACTTTGAGACATAATGTTATACTTACATATTCGTCATAAACATGCTGAACATCTTCTCTAACAGCTCCATCCTTACCCACACGAGCTTCCTTCCACAAAACATGGTCCGGAAGTGATGATTCTTCACTTTTAGACTCTTCTAACTACACATTTAGTTAAATAATAAGTTCATCAATTATAACACAATAATACAATTAATAAAATCATAGCATTAATATATACTTACCAATTTTTGTTGTAACCGTGCATATCCCAAACGCCCTTTTCTGTATGGATACGCGGGTTTTGATGCTCTTTCGCGATTAATGGCACTCAATTTCTGGATAAAAAAGTTTAAGTCATATCAAAACAAACTAATGAAACAAATATATAATACAATCAATAGACATGGCAAGATAACATTACATTGAATTCTTCGGTTTTCCGTTTGGCTACAAAAATGCCTCATTCTTTCGGTGTAATCACATCCGCATACAACGGTGGAAGTTCTGCTTCAACAAAATTTTTGTCCTCATTCCTAAGATATTTGTTTGATAATAAGGCTCTAAACCCTCTGTGTCTTTTTCCGGACAATTGAAGACAATACTTTTCCCGACTTTTTTCAATATTAAAGGACCTCTACGAAAAAACATACACATATAAACATAAAGTATGTTAGCATAAGTAAATTAAATACTTAATCGTCAGCAAAAATCTAATAACATCAATCATATTTGGTAAGTACCTGTATCTCAGTCCATATCTTTTCTTTACCGGCATCCAACGATTTACTCCTCCAATTATCACTAGTGATTGGAATGTGCTGACGGACAAGTGAACCAATGTATGAAGACAACATTGAACCGTTAGGCTCAACTAGTTGGTTCTCGTCACTCCAATGTACACCAAATTTCGTCCCTCTATCTCTAGCACGGATGATTGACTTCATAATGGTTTTTCCTCATTTTATTTCATGTTCTACTTTCGAAGCTTCATTCTGAGCTTCATGTGTATCATGTGTCTCGTGCGTATCTTCCTGGTTACTAGACATTTGACCTGTAAGAAAGAAAGAAAACAAAAATTAAATGACAAATATAAAAATCCATAATCCTAATCTCGACTCCCAAAACAGCAACCCAAGCAAGGACATATCATTCGACTGGGGTCTTTGGCATGCGCAACAGCAAACTTAACGAATTCCGATACCCCATTGTCGTACTCTTTCGACAATCGACTTGAAGACATCCATTTCTTATCCATAGTTATACTAATTAAACTAAACAAAAACAAAAAGAAAAAATGTTATACCTGTAGGGAAACGATCCGACTTTCACACTTTGATCACAAGTAACCCCTATATATAGCAAATTCAATAAGTTAGTAACTACATCATATCAGTTCATTCAAAGCACTACTAATTACAGTGGCGAGAGAGAACAACTAATTACCTTTAGAGATGTAAACAACTTCTAGACCCACACAATGTCCAGATAGGTTAGAATTAACAAGACCCCCTGTACACGTATCATAAAATGAAATATCATTAATAAAATATGCATTACTATTGAAGATAAATTGTAGAATGATTTTTTGGTTAAATAGATTATTAAAATTATATTTGAATAGTGTTAAACATAAATGTAAACATATTTATGATATACTAAAAATGTAGAAAAGAATCACATAGCAAAAATGAGTACAAATTGCACTTATTTATTAATGAAAAAGATTCTTACTTGATAAAAACAATTGTGAACAAAACCTATAAAACTTGGTATAATTTAAGATTGAATGAAGGGAAATAGGTTTTGTTATTAGTTATAACCGATAACACTAAATAACACAAATCATAATTCAAAACATAGCAAAATCTGATTTATATTTAATCAACTAAGCTTTTCTAATTGTTTATCTAAATCATTATCCTATTGCATTTGGTCTTTAAGTTATCTAAATCATTTTCTAATTGTTTAATCAGTTATGTTTTGTTATTAAACTCCTTTCACGTTTTGGCACTCAACCATATACAATGTTGTTTTACTAATTTCACATTCTCAACAATAACAACAACATAAGCAACAATAACAACAATAACTGAAGCAACAATAACAGCAACAGAACGACAACTGTAACGCCCCGATTCCGATTATTCCCATTTTGTTGAGTCTTTTATTTAAATTGAGTGATAAATTATTTTATTTGTGAAATTGGTGTGCTAATATGCTATGTTGACATGTTGTGATATTTTACCGTTTTTGAGAGTTTTCGGGGAAATTAGAATGGAGGGTATTTTGGACATTTCTCAATTAATGGTAAGTTATAAATTTAGTAAATTTGTTAGAAAAGTGATTAAGTGTAGAATTGTGTGAGAAAATGAATTAATTGAATTTGAGTAGAAAATAAGATAAGAAATAGAATAGATAAAGAGATAAGGAGAAGAAATAGGAGAGAAAGAGAAAGAAAAGAGAAATAGAGAGAAAAAGGAGAGAAAGAAAGAGGAAGAAGAGAAAAGAGAAGAAAACTTGGGAAAAACTAGAAAAACCATCAAGAACAATCATCTAGTAAGCTTGGAATCCGGGTAAGGGTGTGAAATCTTATTATCTCATCAATGTATATCATTATGTATGCTTGTGTTGTTGTTGTTGTTGATTTTTATGAGTTTTTGTATAAACCATAAATGTGGAAAATGTTGTGAATGATGATCAAAACATGATTTTGTATGCATAAATGTGTTGTTGATGTTGTTTAAGGTTTGGATACTGATATGGGTGTTATCAATTGGTATTTTTCTGAGTTTAGATGATGAATTTGGGTGTGGTTGGAGTGAAAAACGCAGAACCAAGTTCTGCAGAATTTTTCTGCATTTTACCTGGCCATACGCGTATTGGGGCAAGCCATACCCGTATTGACTAGGGCAATACGCGTATGGTGTTGGGCATACGCGTATGGGCTTTGAAACGTGAAATTTGTGAAGGAAAATGATTCTGTCCATACGCGTATGGGTATGGGTGATACGCGTATGGGAATGGCGAGGAATTAGGGCCTTACGCGTATGAGAATGGTGATACGCGTATGGTCAGGCCAATTGTAAAAATGAGATTTTTCAAAATGTCGTTTTCGTTTTCGTTCGTAACTTTTGTTCCGTTTATCCGATTTTTACATTCTTGGTATCGTTGTGAAGCTATTGAGCTGTACTTTCTTATTATGATGATTTGGAAATTGTTAGCCGATTAAATAAGTCGGAAAAATCGGGAATAGTGTTATTTAATGACTTTTACCGTTTTGAATGTGTGTTTGGATGCGAATCATACAATAGTGCATTGATGTGAATGTATATAGATTGTATGTGACTGTATGAGATGAATGCATGAATATATTGTGAATATGTATGCATTTCAAGAATGTCTGGAGTAATTTTGTATGTGAAGCATAATGATGTACATTCTTGTGTTGTGGGATTCTAATGAGAATCCGTTGTAACGTCGTGTGCCCGTGTGGGGTGTGAGCGATGGTTACAAACGATTGTGTGCCTAGGTGAGGTGTGAGCAATCGGATCGTGTGCCCATGTGGGGTATGAGCGATCTGGTCGTGTGCCCGTGTGGGGTGTGAACGATCCATAAACATTATGTGCCTATGTGAGGTGTGAGCAATGGGTGAACATCGTAGGCCCGACGGGGAGTTACATTGGTAACGGGCGATGCTTCCAATAAGTTCCTGAGTGACCTTGAGATGATTGAGTCGGTACCGCATTGCATTTGCATAGAGTCGTGAGTCGGTCTCTATGATTTGCATTTATCATCTTTATAATGGTGCATCGATGAATAAACATAATTGTGTATGTTTATGTGGAATGATAAGAATTGTGAAGGTATGCATGATGTATATGCTTGGTTTTGTATATATATATATATATATACATTGTAATGTATATGAGTGAGTTGTGATGAATTGTGGTGAGAATGTGGAATATGTGTATTTTTATGCTATGATATATAATTATATGCATTGTTATTATGATAATATTTCTCACCCTTCTAGTGTTTTATGATTCTCTATGAGGCATTGCAGAGTAGGTATGTTGGTGGTCTTTTTGTGAAGCGTGTCTTCATTCTTTTGGTCGGTCGGCTCTGATATGTAGCACCGGGTAGCTAGGATGGCTATGATTCTTTTGTGATACATTTGTACATGTATCTTGTTGATGAATGTTTATGTAAACATGAATTATGTTAGTGGACAATACTTGATGATATATATGTATATATGTTTGATGTTATGCAATGTTTAGATTTTCCGCTTTTATTCTAAATATTGAGATGTGGGTGTAAGGACTAAGTTCCTCTGTTGCAAAGTTACCCCACTGTTGCATATCAATTGTTGAGCAGGTGTTGAATGTTTTAATTTAATGTATAATGTGACATACCTCTTTTATACTATGTTTATAATTATAATCTGACAAAATTTTTAATATGTGCCTAAATGATTATGTGATTATTTAGGGGTATAGAAATGGGGTGTTACAACAACAACATGCAAGAACGATTGACAATAACGATGACAAGAACAATGACAAGAACAGCAACAACGAACAATGTTAGAAGTAAGAACAGCAACAACAATGTACCTCTTCTTCGTCACGACAATGAAGCACGACGGCAGCAGAACGACGACAGCAGTGAAGTCGCGACAATGAACGATGACAGCAGAACGACGGCAACCGCGAATGAACAACGGCAGTGGCGGATGAACGATGACAATGGCAAAGGGTTTCAGCAGAGAAGAAAGAGAGCAAGGGTTTCAGGAGAAAGAAACGCGCGGTCGAGAGAAGAAAATGAATAGAAGCAGTTTCAGAAAATGAAATGAAATGTGTTTTATATTTTAATTAATAAATGATCTTAGAGGGCGCTTTCCTTAAAAAGCGCTTTCTAAAGTGGGGAGAATTAAAGACCTTAAAGGGCGCTTTTCTGAAAGCGCTTTCAAAAGGTTAACCTTAGACAGCGCTTTTCTTAAAGCGCTTTCTAAGGTTAAACTTTAGACAGCGCTTTTCTAAAGCGCTTTCTAAAGTAATACCTACAGCAGTGCTTTCTGGAAAGCGCTTTCTAAGCTGTCTTTCATTAAGCGCTTTCTAAGGGCATTTAACAGCGCTTTTGAAAAGTGCTTTCTAAAGGCTGTCTATTACAGCGCTTTTTTTTAGCAAAATTTTTAAAAGACCTATAGCAGCGCTTTGTCCAAAAAGCGTTGTCTTTGTTGTGATGTCTATTGCGGTTGCGGTTGCGGATGCGGTTGCGGCTGCGGGTGTTGCGATTGCGGTCATTGCGGATGTTGCGATGCGTATTGCAGCCGTTGCAGTGTGAATTTTTATAAGGAGGTGTTTGAAATACAAAGTTGAAAAACACTTAATGTTAAGTTTTTTCATTACATAATAAATTGAGTTTTTGGACTTTAATATTTTGATTTTAGATAGAAAATACTTGTTGAAATAATCTAATACGGTTTTCCAAACATAGTCGGAGGCGTAATTTTCAAATCACACCGCAATTGCAGTTCGATGCGGAGGCAACCACATCCTCAATATTGCGGATGCAATTGCGGTTGCGGACCGCAATTTAAAACCATGTTATAGGCAATCTGCACTGTGTCTTCCAGAGTGGAACCGGTCAATAGTTTTAAAGGAAATTTCGTTGAACTGTCTGTAAGGTTACGGCAAAATCAATAGTTTAAGGTGAAAGTGTTTGGTTGGAGGATGCTCCATAGGCGAATTCCAACGAGGGATAATTTGAGTAGGCGTGGAATTGTTACTAATAGGTTCGAGATGTCTTGCCCTTTTTGCTTTCTCGATAGGGAGTCGTCTGAACATGTATTATTTCTGTGTAGTAAAGCTATTTTGGTGTGGAATTTTGCTTGTAAATGGTTGGGGATTCCGTGTATATTGGTAGGAAATATGGTCTCTCATTTAACATGTTGGATACAGGGTTGTGTCGATAGAGGGTTGGTTGTTAGAATAGCAGTAGGGTTATGGTTATCGATTTGTTGGGTCCTTTGGTTATGCCGTAACAATATTATTTTTAGGGACGAATTTTGGGATTTAGATACAATTTCAAATCGTATTTTAATTTATACTTGGTGGTGGATAGGTAGGAGTTATAATAGTCCCTATTTTTGTAATTATTTCACTTGGGTTAATTCTCCGAGTAATTTTTGTAGCCGGTGATATTGGATCAGGCTATAGTTGTATACGGGTTGGGGTACCCCTTTGTACTCCGGTTTATACGAAAATTTAGCTTATTAAAAAAAAAAAATTCAAACATTAGATCTTTCAAAGTAAACATTATCATAATTTTTCAGTTTGACCCATAAATCTGATAGGGACTTGTGGCGTATTATAGGGTGCGACTAGACGACTTTTAATACAACGCAGAATAGAAGGCAACTAAGACAATTAATGTTGATGAACTGTTTTTGACTGCAGCACTGCTGCTGTGATCTCATTTTATCCCATTCCATACTGTTCGTTTAGTAATCATTTCAAGTATTTGGTGGTGCATTCAATAACTCTTCAAGGACTCGATCGTTGTAGTTTTCTAATATAACAAGCTCCAATCACAGTAGTTTTCTGTCAAATATGTTGTATAGTACTCAAAGTTTGCGTATTTGAAACTCCAAATCCACAAGTTAAGGGTATGAATATTCAAGCTAACCAATGTTTCAATATTGGCTATTAAAGTAAACCTTATCATTTAATTATAGCTTGACTTTGAGCTTTCTTGTTTTGTACTTTCACTCACAAAAATCAAGAAAATGGCCCTACAACATCTCTTTGTTCTTTTGTGTCCACTGCTTCTCAGAGGAAAATTCAGAGTTTGGATGAGAAATAGAGAAATAAATGCATTATGAAAATTCAGAGTTTGGATGAGAAATAGATAAATAAATGCATTATAAACCCACAGAATACATGAATCAGAAATAAGGAATGCAATATCACACAAAGTAATATTATGATATTTTGAAAGACTTCCTTTTAAAAAACACATAAATATAGAACAAAACATAAAAGGATTTATATAGGTGTAAAAATAATCAACTCATCCATTTTTTGAGTTTATTTCTATATGTGGACGGCCATAACCCAATCTAAAAATGGCCTAAGTGCTAAGCCCAAAGCAGAAGAAGTCTATTAAACAATCTATCATATTTTTGAACTCATTCTTTTCCCAATTCACTGTACTCAATTTGTTAATTCATTTACTGACTTGGGCGTTGTAGTTATAACCTTGTAGATCCATTCCTACATAACTATATCAAAGACTTGCACAACTACGGCATCAGGAGTCCACTACCTCAATTCATCCAAATTTTTCGTTCCCGAGCGGAACACTAAACGGTTCTCATATTCGAAACAAGACAGACCTCATCAATTTTGAACATCATAGGCTAGTTAAGCTTGTTTTTAAATAAGAAAATAATAAATATCTAAATGAAAGCCAATACTAAGTTTAAGGTGCACAAGTGAGATGAGAATATTGTGTTTCAATGCATCATCACCTGTTTTACTTTAATCCTTGATTTTTCCCTATTAAAACTAGAGAATCTATTGGTCATTATTCTTATTAGGAATAATTTGGCATCCCCAATTTTAGAAACATTTGTCAATTTTAAAAACCTCACCACCCATATTGACTTATTATTCTTACCTCAATTTTTCATCTAAAAGTTATTGGATGAGAAATCTGTGAGATATTAGATCGAACTCTAGTTAGCATGTCGTCGAAGTTTGCACACATGCTGTTGACGAAGACCTACATGCTGTAGTCGAAGTGTGTTCTAATATATAGTTGTCGAATTGGGCCTTATGTTAAGGATCTAATTGTTTAAGTTAGCTTGTACCCTAAGTTAGCTTATAATGGGTAATTGTTAAAAGGCCCATTAGTTTAGTATGTCAGGTTTTATTATAAATAGCATACTAGTCTCTCATCTTGTGGTGTGACAAAACCTAAATAGGGTGAGAGGGTTATTTGTTATTTTTGTATACTTGTAATATGCTTTATAGAGAAAGTAAAGAATATCAGTTATAACCAATCCTTGTTGTTCTTCTTGTTTTTCCTTGTTAACCCAAACCCTTGTGTGTTTCTTGCCTGTAAAGAAACCGTTTATACATTGTTTAAAGACATCCTAATTCACAACAAATTGGTGCAGTGAGCGTGGAGAAGCCTTCAACAAAGTATGAGATTGAAAAGTTCACCAGAGTGAATGATTTCGGTGCAAAGACGACCATGATAGAGAAAGCCCACAGTGCAATATTGTTAAGCCTTGGTGATAAGGTTCTTCAACAGGTACCAAAGGAGACTACGACATCGGGGTTATGGTTGAAACTTGAAAGTTTGTACATGACCAAATCTCTGGTGAATCGACTCTACCTGAAGCAAGCTTTGTATTCATTCAAGATGAGTGAAGACAAAGTGTTGGCTGAGCAGTTGGATATGTTCAACAAGCTGATTCTTGATCTTGAAAATATTGATGTGAAGATCGATGATGAAGATCAAACACTATTGTTGTTGTGCGCTTTGCCCAGAACACATGCTCACTTCAAAGAAACTCTCCTGTATAGAAGGGAGTCCCTGAGCTTTGAAGAAGTTCAATCACCCTTGTATTCTAAGGACCTGAACAAACGAAAGGAGCATAAACCTTCGACGGTTGGTGAAGGTTTGGGCGTTAAGGGAAAATTCTTGCGAAAGGATGGTAAGTTCGACAAGAAGAAAGGTAAAAGTCAGCAAAAGTGTTATAGTGGCGAAGTGTCTGGTATTCGATGCTATTACTGTAAGAAGGAGGGTCACACAAGAAAAGTGTGCCCTGAAAGCCTGAAAGATCATGGAGGTAAGGATAATGGCAACACAACCATTGTTCAAGATGACTTTGACTCATCTGTTGTCCTTGTGGTTTCAAGCAGCGACTCAAGAAAAGAGTGGATTATGGATTCAGGTTGCACTTGGCACATGACTCCAAACAGAGAATTGTTCGAGGAGCTATGTGATCAAGATGGTGGATCAGTGCTGCTGGGAAATAACAAAGCTTGCAAATTTGCAGGTATTGGATCTGTGAGATTCAAGCTCCATAATGAGTCAATAAGGTTATTAATTGAAGTCAAGTATGTACCTGATTTAAAGAGAAATTTGATTTCTCTTGGTGAATTCGACAAGAAGGGATATTTTTTTCAATGAGAGAAAAGTATCCTAAGAGTCATGAAAGGGTCGAAGGAAGTCTTGAGAGGCGTGAAGAAACAAGGCTTGTATACCCTGGAGGCTGAAGTTGTAAGTGGTTAGACAAATATTGCATCCATAAAACCGTTGTCAAAAACAGAAATTTGGCACATGAGATTGAGCCATGTCAGTGAAGGGGTCTGGTCGAATTAGGGAAACAAAATCTGCTTGGAGGAGACAAAGTTGAAAAGCTAAAATTTTGTGAACCCTGTGTACTTGGAAAATCTTGCAGAGTGAAGTTCAACAAAGGCAAACAAAGAACTCATGGATCCCTTAATTACATCCATGCTGATCTTTGGGGGCCTGCAAGGTGTCTATCACATTCAGGAGCAAGGTATTTTCTATCCATAGTCGATGATTATTCCAGAAAGTTATGGGTATTCATCCAGAAGTCTAAGGATGAAACTTTTGAGAATTTCAAAGATTGGAAGACTCTGGTCAAAAATCAAACTGGAAGAAAAGTCAAGAGGTTGAGGACCGATAATGGCCTTGAATTTTGCAATGAGGAGTTCGACAGCTTTTGTGGTGCCTCAGTTATTGCAAGGTACAAAACTACTACAGGTACTCCACAACAAAATGGTTTGGAAGAAAGGTTTATTCTAACTATTTTGGAAAGAGTTATATGCATGTTAGCTAGTGTTAGATTAAAGAAGGTGTTTTGGGCTGAGGCTGTTTCGACAGCAACATATCTGATAAACCGATGTCCTTCGACTGCGTTAGATATGAAGACACCTGAAGAATTTTGGTCGGAACATCCACCTAGTCTCGACAGACTGAGAGTATTTGGATGTGTGGCCTATGCTCACATTAGGCAAGACAATGTCGAACCTAGAGCTCTGAAATGCATGTTCATGGGATACCCTGAAGGAGTCAAAGCTTATAGGCTATGGTGCCTAGAGCCAGGTCACAGGAGGTGTATCACCAGTCGAGATGTAGTTTTCAATGAAGCTGAGATGGCCTTCAAGAAAACTGATAATCCGGACAAAGAACTGGAACAACGAGAGATTCCTGTTGAGGTGGCGCATGTTGATGTTGAATTGCGTACCCCAGATGAAGTCGAAGAAGAAGAAGAAGATGCGCGAAGATGAGAAGACTGATAATTACAACCTGCTAGCAAGAGACAGGTCGAGGAGAATTATCAAGTCACCTAAGAGACTTGGGTATGCAGATCTTATAGCTTATGCCTTAATATTTGCAAGTGAGGTTCTCGACAAAGAACCTAGAGACTATAAGGAAGTTATGAAGAGTCGAAAGAAGACTGAATGATTGAAGACCATGGATGATGAGATGAAATCTCTTCATGATAACAACATTTGGGAACTGATCAAGAAACCTGTTGGAGCCAGGTTAGTAAGTTGCAAATGGATTTTCAAAGTTAAGGAAGGAATCGAAGGAGTGGCGTCGAAATGATACAAGGCAAGATTGGTCGCTAGGGGATTCACTCAGAAAGAAGGTGTCAACTTCAATGATGTGTTCTCTCCTATTGTGAAGCACTGGTCCATTCAAATGTTGCTTTCCATGGTGGCACAGTTCGACCTTGTACTGGAACAGATGGATGTGAAGACTGCGTTCTTGTATGGTGATCTAGATGAAACAATCCTGATGAGGCAACCTGAAGGGAATCTCGAAAAGGGGAAGGAAGATTATGTGTACAAATAGAAGAGATCTTTAAATGGACTGAAACAATATCCTCGACAGTGGAATAGGAGATTCGACAAGTTCATGGCACGTATAAGTTTCATTAGAAGTCAGTTCGACCACTGTGTTTACTTCAAATTTTGACCTAGTAATTTATTTGTTATTTTGTTGCTTTATGTGGATGATATTCTAATAGCAAGCAACAATGTCGAAGATGTAATGAGGGTGAAGGATGAACTCAATAAGGAGTTCGACATGAAGGATCTGGGAGTTGCGTCCAGGATTCTTGGGATTGACATCCGAAGAGATAGATAGCAGTCAAAATTATGCTTATGAATAGTATGGTATGTCGAATTCAAAGCCTGTTGTGACTCTGACAAACCCTAAATTCAAGCTGAGTATAGATCAGTGTCTGAGTACTGATGTCGAAAGAGCTTTTATGAATAGCATTCTATATGCTAATATAGTGGGTTCTTTGATGTATGTTATGGTCTGTACTAGACCTGACATAACATATGCAGTACATCTTGAAATCAGGTACATGGCGAATCCTGGAAAGGCTCACTGGCAAGCATTGAAGTGGATTTTAAGGTACATTAATGGGTCTCTGAATGGAGTCCTAATTTATGGTGGAGCCTTGGGTGAAGATAGTAAAGCAGCAATCGAAGGATATGTCGACTCTGATTATATAAGTTGTATGGATTCCAGAAAATCTATTTCTGGATATGTGTTCACTATGTTTGGGACATCAATCAGTTGGAAAGCAACACTTCAGAAGGTTGTTGCCTTATCAACCACTAAAGCGGAATATATCGCCTTAACTGAAGCTGTAAAGGAAGCATTATGGCTTGAAGGTTTTGCAAAGGAGCTGAAACTTCAAGATCCAATTATCACTGTTAAATGTGATAGTCAAAGTGTAATACACATGCCGAGGAATTAAGCCTATCATGAGCGAACCAAGCACATTGGTGTGAGGCTGCATTTTGTCAGAGGGGTAATCGTGCGTGGAGAAGTCCAAGTGCTGAAGGTTTTGACAGATTATATGTTGCTGATATGATCACTAAGACGTTGTCCAGTTGCAAGTTTTTCCACTGTATGCAGTTGATAAAGCTGCATGAAGAAAGTTAGTTTATTTCTTGAGGATATAGAGTTAGATCCAAGGTGGAGATTTGTGAGATATTTAATCGAACTATAGTTTTAGCATGCCATCGAAGTCCGCTTACATGCTGTTGTCGAAGACCTACATGTCGTGGTCGAATTGTGTTCTAGTATGTAGGAGATCGAATTGGGCCTTGTGTTATGGATCTGATTGTTTAAGTTAGCTTGTACCCTAAGTTAACTTGTAATGGGTAATTGTTAACAAGTCCATTAGTTTAGTATGTTAGGTTTATTATAAATAGCATACTAGTCTCTCTTCATAAGGTGTGACAAAACCTTATTAGGTTGACAGAGGTTAATTGTTGGTATTCACTTGTAATCTTTGAATCCTATTGAGAAAGTGAATAGTAAAACAAATTTAACAAATTATCTATTCTTCTTCCTCTTTTCTCTTCCTTTGTGAACACTAATAGGGTTTCGTGTGTTTGTTAAAGTTTTTCCCTTCTTTTCTACCCTTGTGGATTTCTTGGTGTTCAAGAAACCAAATATACTTTGTTATTCCGGTATAGTTTTTCACAACATATTGAGACCTTCAAATTCAAAGTCTACGCAAACCAACATTATAATACTTCACTTAAAGAACGTTCTTCAAATTCTGAACCACCAGAAGCCAATAACTCAGCTTCTCTCAAATGTGTCCTTGTATCAGAATCAGAGTATATTCTTCTCAAGCTTTAGAACCTGCATACTTGAAACACACATTAGATAACATCATTGTTCTTTCAATAATTTATTATTATCAAAACCTAAAGGATATATGTCATGAACAAATCTTATTCTAACATTTTACACGTCACAACTAATATTTTTTTAAATTTGAAATTCCCACATGCGAAATCACCGACACCTTTTTTTATTTGAAAATATATGTTGCAACGTGATTAACACGACACATCATTTTTAAATTTTTTTTTTATAACATCCCACCATTTAAAAAGGAAGGGTTTTTTCATTTAATTATTAAAAAACCTTTATGACGTTATTATCACGTCGCAACTGCTTTTTTTTGCTACATAGTTTTCACGACGCAATATTTTGACGTTGGGGGAAGGTTTTCTTGTTTTGGACATTAAATGAAGTTTTAATTTCTATTTAAGTATATTTTAGTGTAACAATTTTTAAGGGACGTAAGAATAAAAATCTAAAATTTTGAGTTGTACCATCACATATTGAATTAATGGCTTAAATGCAATTTTAGTCCCCATAGTTTAAAATGCAAAATCAATAGAAGGGCTTAGGGAAGTATATAACTATGGTTTGGAATGCTTGATTTGGGAAAGGTAGAAAGGTTGAATCATTATAAAGATTTACACAAGCCTTTCAAAAAGGTAAAGAAGAAAAAAATAAATATATGTTGGCTATCAACATTGTCGTCCATTTGCATAATTAGAAACAATACCATGTATAATGGTGAGTTTTGTGTCTTCGATGATCTTGTAATGAATATCAAAATAGTCTCTTAGTCGTGGATATTAATAGGTAACAAAAGTAGAATTTGTATTTGTATTTATTGACATTTTTAATCTGTGTCAATATTGAAACAATGTTGTTAATCTCTGATGCGGCGGCTCAGGGTGGATCTTTCCATGTGTAGCGGCAAAATCGTGAGTGTAAGCTATTGATTAACTTAACTCAAAAAGCAAGAGTCGCCACCGCACTTTTATTTTATCCAAAAAGGAAAGGAAAAAGAGCGAACAAAACCTACACGAGCTCTACAACAAGAACAAGTGAAGAGAGTCTGGATAAGAGGGGTTGGTTACGCAATGGAAAGGTGTTAGTACCCAAAACGTCTATAGTACTCTATAGGAGCCCTTTGAAATATCTACCGCTTTTGGTCTGAAAAATTTTGCTTGAAAAGTGAATGAAGAGATGAGAAGAGAAATTGTTTTTAAGATTTTTGTGTTTGGAGAGACTTGTTGCCTCATGCCTACGTACCCACGATGTGCAATTTAGAATCAAAACCCCGTAGTTCGTGGTATAAAGAATGAAATTTGTTTGTTTTGGTTGTTTTTAAATGTAAAGACAAGTCGTCATTTCCAAGCGAATAATTCCGCTTAAAGATATGAATCATGTCTAAACTTATGAAAAAGTTAAAGGAAAAAGTGCACGAGGGCACAAAAAGAGAGTGATGAGTTAGATGTTTTTTAAGTATTTTGAAAAAGGTGTCAATATGCTTATGTAGTTTAGCACTTGTTAAGAAATGAAAAGAAAAGAGTAAAATCACTTGACAAAGTCAAGGTTTGATTATGAAAGAGGTTAAAGTTTGAAATCAAGAAAGTTTTGAAAAAGGGAGAGAGTTTTGAAAATTGAAGAATGGGGAGGAGAAGAAGTGACTATACTAAAGCATAAAGTAAAAGCTAAGGATAAGAATAGCCTAACCACACAAGTAAGCTCCAAAGTCTTCGAACCATAATTCTAAAGCAAAGGGAAGAGGTCCTAGTTCTAAGTCCAAGGTTCCAAGAATTGCATTGGATGTCCAAGGTCTAAGTTCAAGGATTCAAGAATAGCATTGAAGTCCAAGGTCTAGGTGCAAAACTCCATGTCTATTGCAAAGGATAGTAACCATAGTCCAAGATTAGAAGCACAAGTTTTTTAGAGGTTTTGGCCTTTATTAATGGTTTTGCTCCAAGTGGACAAAGGGAAAAAGACGGAAGCATAAACATATGTCCAACGGACAAAGAAAAAATTGCGGAAGCATAAACATATGTCTAACGGACAAAGTGAAAAATTGTGGAAGCATAAACATGATATGAAATGATAAAAATGAAGCATAAAAGTAAAAGAGATAAGGAGCGAGAAGGAATTGTAAAGGATTCGTACAATAGTAATGTTAGTAAGTTAGTGATTAGCTGTTAGAGTTAGTGATCAATAATAACTAAATAATTGCACTTAGGTCAAGATTAATGAGAACTCATTAGAGGATTGATAAGACCAAAGCCTCCTAACAACAAGTTTCATAAGTTTTGAACCAAAAGACAAATAATCAACTATTCTTGATAGTTTTTCGATGCGGGACAAATATTGCGCTATGTTAAGCAATTGCCGAGTAATTTACGGAGTAATTACCCTACAATGAGGCCGGTCAATAGCTCTTTGTGCTAATGCATGCTAGATGAACAATATGTAGATCGTCATCCGAAAGCAATACCGCACGAAAAGAAAAGAAAGTAACGATCTCGTCTTGATCAAGAATTTGACAAAGAAATTCTAATGATCCACAAGACTTTCATAGATCAAAAGAAAAGAGAAATAGATGAAGAGAAAGCCAAATAAACCACAAAAATATGTGATCTAAGGCTAAGAACAAAGGCAAGGGGAAGGAAATGGAAAAGGAACCAAAATAGCCCCAAAAACAAGCCAAAATGTGCATTCTGTTTTGAAGTAACCGGTTACTCACCAGGCGTTATGTAACGCCCCGATTTTGATTATTCCATTATTCTTAAGTATTTTATTTTAATTGGGTGATAAATTATTTTATTTGTAAATTGGTGTATTAAATGTTATTTTACCGTTTTTGAGAGTTTTCGGGGGAAATTAGAATGGAGGGTATTTTAGACTTTTCTCAATTAATCATAAGTTAGAAATTTGGTGGAATTGGAATTTATGTGAGAAAAATGAATTAATTGATTTAGTGGAAAATGAGAGAAAAGAATTAGAAAAGAAAGAAAATAGATAGAAAAGAGAAATAGAGAGAAAGATAGAAAGAAAAAGAAGAGAAAGAAAAAGGGAGAAGAGAAAAGAAGATGAGAAAGTTGGGAAAACTAGGAGAATCATCAAGATCGATCAATTAGCGAGTTTGGAATCTGGGTAAGGGTGCGAAATCTTGTTATCTTAATAATGTATATCATTATGTATGTGTGTATGGGATTGTTGTTGTGCTTTTCAAAGTTTTCCATTTTAGGTCGATTTTGAGAAATCGATGTTTTCGCAGTTGGAAATCGACGTATATGTGGTAGAATGCTTACTACCATGATGGGATTGGGTTCTGATTGATACATGTTGTTTTGGAAAATGTTTTGGGTTGAAAATATGGATTTTGGGGTTTTGATAGCGCAGGGAAATTCTGGGTTTTCCTTGGTTCGCCAAGCGAACCTGGGGCGAAGCGTAGCGAGTGAAGTTTTCGCGGGTTCGCCTAGCGAACCAGTTGGCGAAGGCCAGCGAATGCTCGCGAGGGATGTTCGCCTAGCGAACTTTGGGTGTTTTTGGCTCTGTTTGGTTCTGACTTGGTTCGCCAAGTGCTCGCCTAGCGAACTTTGTGTCTGTTTTTAGCTAACAGTTGGTTCGCTGGAACATTCGCCTAGCGAAGGAGCTAGCGAATGCTCGCGAGGGATGTTCGCCTAGCGAAGGAGCTAGCGAATGCTCGCGAGGGAGGTTCGCCCAGCGAACAGTGCTGTTCGTGTAATTTTGTTTTCTGCATAACTTTTGATATGTGGTTCGGTTTGAGGCGTGGTTTGATGCATTAGAAAGCTTATGGAATGTTCTTTCTTATTATGATGAATTGAAAATTGTTAGCCGATTAAATAAGTCAGAAAAGTCAGGAATAGTGCTATTTAGCGACTTTTACCGTTTTGACGGTGTGTTTGAATGTGAATCGAACAATAGTGCATTGATGTGAATGTATATAGATTGTATGTGGTTGTATGAGATGAATGCATGTATATATTGTGAATATGTATGCATTTCAAGAATGTCTTGGGTCATTATCATGTGTAGCATAATGATGTGCATTCTTGTGCTGAGGGATTCTAATGAGAATCCGCTATAACGTCGTGAGCCTCTCTCGGTGGAGGTGTGAGCGATGGTTATGGACGATCGTGAGCCTCTCTTGGTGGAGGTGTGATCGATCGGGTCGTGAGCCTCTCTTGGTGGAGGTGTGACCGATCGGGTCGTGAGCCTCTCTTGGTGGAGGTGTGAGCGATCCCTAAAACATCGTGAGCCTCTCTTGGTGGAGGTGTGAGCGGTGGGTGAACATCGTAGGCCCGACGGGGAGTTACTTGGGTAACGAGCGATGGTTCCAGCAGAAGTTCCTGAGTGAACTTGAGATGATTGAGTCGGTACCGCATTGCATTTGCATAGAGTCGTGAGTCGGTCTCTATGATTTGCATTTATCATCTTTATAATGATGTGTTGTTGAAAGAACATAATTGTGTATGATTATACGGAAAGATTGAGAATTGTGAAAGTGTGCATGATGAATATGCTTGATGGATATATATATATATACATTGTGATGTATATGGATGAAAATGTGATGAATTGTGGTGAGAATGTGTAATGTGTGTATTTTAATGTTTATATATATATATATATATAATTATATACATTGTTATTATGATAATATTTCTCACCCTTCTGCTGTTTTATGATGCTCTACGAGGCATTGCAGAGTAGGTATGCTGGAGGTCTTTTTGTGAAGCGTGTCTTTATTCTTTTGGTCGGTTGGCTCTGATATGTAGCACCGGGTAGCTAGGATGTATATTATTCTTTTGTGATGCATTTGTACATGTATCTTGTTGATGAATGTTTATGTAAACATGACTTATATCGATGGATGATACTTGGTGATGTATATATCTACGTATATATATACTTGAATGTATTTCAATGTTTGGATTTTCCGCTTTTATTCTAAATATTGAGATGTGGGTGTAAGGACAAAGTTCCTTTGTGGCAAGTTACCCCACTGTTGCATATCAATATTTTGAGCAGGTGTTGTATGTATTAAATGCGTGTATGATGTGACATGCCTCTTTTATACTATGTTTTAATCGTACTCTGGCGAATTTTTGTTAATATGTGCCTAAATGATTTAGGTGACTATTTGGGGGTATAGAAAGGGGGTGTTACATTAAGTGGTATCAGAGCCAGAGTTGAGTCAGTCGTGTCTGTCTTGTTGTTGTGTTGGTTGAACTGTTGTTTAATCTTGTTGTTATTTTTGGGAATAATCGGAAGATGGCTGGTAGAAACGACAATGCGATGGCTGCTGCTTTGGAAGCAATGGCTAGGGCGGTGCAAGGTGCGCCGAATGTGAATGCTAATGACGAGTTTAGGAAGAATCAACCACCGGTCTTCAAAGGAAGATTTGATCCCGATGGAGCTCAATTGTGGTTGAAAGAGATTGAAAGGATATTCAGAGTCATGGGCTGTGCGGAGGAGAATAAGGTGAGGCTTGGGTCTCACATTTTGAAGGAAGAAGCCGACGATTGGTGGGTCGGTATGCGTGAAGTTCTTGAGGTGGATGATGAAGAGGTAACTTGGAACTTATTTCGTACTGAGTTCTTGAGGAAGTATTACCCTGAGAGTGTGAAGGGAAAGAAGGAGATGGAGTTTCTCGAACTAAAACAAGGTAGTATGTCGGTGGTGGACTATACTGCTAAATTTGTGGAGTTGGTTCAATTCCATCCTCATTATGCTGCGATTACTGCTGAGTTCTCCAAGTGCATTAAGTATGAGAATGGTTTGCGTCCTGAAATTAAACAAGCTGTGGGATATCAAAGGATAAGGAGGTTTGCGGATTTGACGGAATGTTGTAGAATCTTCGAAGAAGATAGTAAGGCTCATTCTACTCATTACAAAAGTTTGAATGAGAGGACGGGGAAGCAACAAGCTAGAAGTGGACCTTATGTGACACCCGTTGATAAGGGCAAGCATAGGGGAAACTTCGAGAGGAGATCTGGAGGAGGAGGTTCTGGTCCCATTAAGTGTTACAAATGTGGTGAAATGGGTCATAAATCATTCGACTGTGGGAAGACAATGGCGAAATGTTCTAACTGTGGAGGCCTTGGGCATGCTACTACAGATTGTAGAAGGAATGTGGTAAAGTGCTATAACTGTGGGGAAATTGGTCACATTAGCCCAAAGTGTCCGAATCCGAAGAAAGCTCCATCCGGTGGGAAGGTATTTTCTCTGGCAGGAACTCAGACTTCCAGTGACGACCGTCTAATTAAAGGTACTTGCTTTATTAATAGTACACCTTTAGTTGCCATTATTGATACTGGAGCGACTCATTCGTTTATTTCGGCTGAGTGCGCGAAGCGTTTAAATCTTGTGTTGTCTCTGATGGATGGTAAGATGGTTATTGATACTCCAGCAATGGGGTCAGTAACTACTTCTTTGGTTTGTTTGATGTGTCCTTTGACCATTTATGGTAAAGACTTTAAGATGGATTTAGTATGTTTGCCGTTGGTGGGATTGGACGTGATCTTGGGTATGAACTGGTTGCAATTTAATCGAGTTCATATAGATTGCTATCACAAGTTAGTAAGGTTTCCTTCTTTGGAAGATGATGAATTTGAGAGTTTCCTATCCACTAAAGAGTTGAAGAAACTTTTAGCGGACGAAGCTCAATTGTTTGGTTTGTTTGCATCATTGTCGGTAGAGAGTCAAGTTGAGCTTGATGTGTTCCCAGTGGTGTGTGAATTTCCAGAAGTGTTTCCGGAAGATATTACGGATGTACCGCCGGAAAGAGAAGTTGAATTTTCTATTGATCTAGTTCCGGGTACTAGACCGATTTCGATGGCACCGTATCGTATGTCGGCATCGGAATTGGTAGAATTGAAAAAGCAATTGAATGACTTGTTGGACAAGAAATTTGTAAGGCCAAGTGTTTCTCCTTGGGGTGCTCTGGTATTGTTGGTAAAGAAGAAGGACGGGAGTATGCGGTTATGCATTGATTATCGACAGTTGAACAAAGTGACAATTAAGAACAAGTATCCGCTTCCAAGGATCGATGATTTGATGGACCAATGGGTTGGTGCGAATGTTTTTAGCAAGATTGATTTGAGATCAGGATACCACCAGATTCGTGTGAAAGGAGAGGATATTCAAAAGACGGCCTTTAGGACACGGTATGGCCATTACGAATATTCCTTGATGCCATTCGGGGTTTCTAATGCGCCGGGGGTGTTTATGGAATACATGAATCGTATTTTTCATGAACAGTTGGATCGTTTTGTGGTTGTGTTCATCGATGATATTTTGATTTACTCTAAGTCTCAAGAGGAGCATGAAGAGCATTTGAGAGTTGTGTTGCAAATTTTGAAAGAGAAACAATTGTATGCTAAGTTGTCAAAATGTGAATTTTGGTTGTCGGAAGTAAGTTTCCTTGGACATGTTATTTCCGGTAGTGGTATTAGTGTTGATCCATCCAATATAGATGCGGTGATGCAATGGGAGGTTCCTAGGTCGGTTACGGAGATTCGAAGCTTTTTAGGCTTGGCGGGTTATTATCGGAGGTTTATTGAGGGATTTTCGAAGTTGGCACTTCCTTTAACGCAATTGACTTGTAAAGGAAAGGCTTTCATTTGGTATATTCATTGTGAAGGGAGTTTCAATGAGTTAAAGAGAAGGTTGACAACGACTCCGATCTTGATTTTGCCTAATCCTAATGAACCATTTGTTGTGTATTGTGATGCTTCATTGACAGGTTTAGGTGGTGTTTTGATGCAAGATGGAAAAGTTGTGGCATATGCTTCTAGACAATTGAGAGTGCATGAAAAGAATTATCCTACACATGACTTGGAGTTAGCGGCCGTGGTGTTTGTTTTGAAAATATGGAGGCATTATCTTTATGGTGCGAGATTTGAAGTTTTTAGTGATCACAAGAGCTTGAAATATCTATTTGATCAAAAAGAATTGAACATGAGACAAAGGAGGTGGCTAGAACTTTTGAAGGATTATGATTTTGGTTTGAATTACCATCCGGGTAAGGCAAACGTGGTGGCCGATGCCTTAAGTCGGAGGTTGTTACATGTGTCTGCATTGATGATGAAAGAATGGGAACTTTTGGAGGATTTCAGAGATTTGAGTTTGGTTTGTGAAATGACGCCGAGAAGTGTGAGACTTGGTATGTTACATGTTACGAATGATTTTCTTGTGACGGTTAGTGAAAAGCAAAAGTTGGATATGAAGTTCGTTGATTTAATGATAAATGAGAATGAGGATTTCAAGGTTGATAACTTGGGAGTTTTGAGATTTCATGGTCGTATTTGTATTCCCGATGATGCGGAGTTGAAAAAGATGATATTGGAAGAAGGACACCGAAGTAATTTAAGTATTCATCCGGGTGCGAATAAGATGTATCAAGATTTGAAGAAGATCTTTTGGTGGTCCGGTTTAAAGAGAGATGTTGCTCAATTCGTGTATGCATGCTTAACTTGTCAAAAATCTAAGGTGGAACATCAAAAACCGAGTGGATTTATGCAACCGTTGGATATTCCGGAATGGAAATGGGATAGTATATCGATGGATTTCGTTACGGGATTGCCGAATACGCAAAGAGGTCATAATGCTATTTGGGTAATTGTTGATAGGCTTACTAAATCTGCTCACTTTATTCCAATTGATATTAGTTATCCTTTGGAGAAGTTAGCCGAGATTTATGTTCTTGTGGTTGTGAAGTTACATGGAGTTCCTAAGAGTATTGTATCGGATTGAGATCCGAGATTTACATCGAGATTTTGGGTGAGTTTACAAGAGGCTTTGGGTTCTAAGCTAAGATTGAGTTTGGCTTATCATCCGCAAACGGACGGTCAAACCGAAAGGACGATTCAATCGTTGGAGGATTTATTGTGTGCTTGTGTACTCGAGCAAGGTGGTGCTTGGGATGGTTATTTGGCGTTGATTGAATTCACTTACAATAACAGTTTTCATTCGAGCATAAGTATGGCACCATTTGAGGCTTTGTATGGTCGGAGATGTCGAACACCTTTGTGTTGGCATGAAACCGGCGAGAGGACGATAGTTGGACCGGAAATGGTACAACAAACGACGGAGAAAGTGAAGTTTATTCGGGAGAAGATGAAAGCTTCTCAAAGTAGACAGAAGTGCTATCATGACAAGAGAAGGAAAGATCTTGAATTTCAAGAAGGCGACCATATGTTTTTTAGAGTTACACCGGTTACGGGTGTGGGTCGTGCTTTGAAGTCGAAGAAGTTGACTTCTCGTTTTATTGGTCCGTATCAGATTACTTCACGAGTTGGTGTTGTGGCTTACCATGTGGCGTTGCCTCCGAACCTTTCAAATTTGCATGACGTATTCCATGTTTCGCAACTTCGGAAATATGTTCCGGATCCGTCACATGTTATTCCTATGGACGAGGTTGAAGTGAGAGATAACCTTACGGTGGAAGTTTTACCGGTTAGGATTTTGGACTGCGAAGTTAAGAAACTAAGAGGCAAGGATATTGCGCTTGTGAAAGTAGCGTGGGGAGGCGCTGCGGAAGGCAATATGACTTGGGAACTAGAGAGTGGGATGCGAGAGTCGTATCCGGAGTTGTTTGAATCAGGTATTATTTTCGAGGACGAAAATTTCTAAAGTGGGGGAGAGTTGTAACGCCCCGATTTTGATTATTCCATTATTCTTAAGTCTTTTATTTTAATTGGGTGATAAATTATTTTATTTGTAAATTGGTGTATTAAATGTTATTTTACCGTTTTTGAGAGTTTTCGGGGGAAATTAGAATGGAGGGTATTTTAGACTTTTCTCAATTAATCATAAGTTAGAAATTTGGTGGAATTGGAATTTATGTGAGAAAAATGAATTAATTGATTTAGTGGAAAATGAGAGAAAAGAATTAGAAAAGAAAGAAAATAGATAGAAAAGAGAAATAGAGAGAAAGATAGAAAGAAAAAGAAGAGAAAGAAAAAGGGAGAAGAGAAAAGAAGAGGAGAAAGTTGGGAAAACTAGGAGAATCATCAAGATCGATCAATTAGCGAGTTTGGAATCTGGGTAAGGGTGCGAAATCTTGTTATCTTAATAATGTATATCATTATGTATGATTATGTATGTGTGTATGGGATTGTTGTTGTGCTTTTCAAAGTTTTCCATTTTAGGTCGATTATGAGAAATCGATGTTTTCGCGGTTGGAAATCGACGTATATGTGGTAGAATGCTTACTACCATGATGGGATTGGGTTCTGATTGATACATGTTGTTTTGGAAAATGTTTTGGGTTGAAAATATGGATTTTGGGGTTTTGATAGCGCAGGGAAATTCTGGGTTTTCCTAGGTTCGCCTAGCGAACCTGGGGCGAAGCGTAGCGAGTGAAGTTTTCGCGGGTTCGCCTAGCGAACCAGTTGGCGAAGGCCAGCGAATGCTCGCGAGGGATGTTCGCCTAGCAAACTTTGGGTGTTTTTGGCTCTGTTTGGTTCTGACTTGGTTCGCCAAGTGCTCGCCTAGCGAACTTTGTGTCTGTTTTAAGCTAACAGTTGGTTCGCTGGAACATTCGCCTAGCGAAGGAGCTAGCGAATGCTCGCGAGGGAGGTTCGCCCAGCGAACAGTGATGTTCGTGTAATTTTGTTTTCTGCATAACTTTTGATTTGTGGTTCGGTTTGAGGCGTGGTTTGATGCATTAGAAAGCTTATGGAATGTTCTTTCTTATTATGATGAATTGGAAATTGTTAGCTGATTAAATAAGTCAGAAAAGTCGGGAATAGTGCTATTTAGCGACTTTTACCGTTTTGACGGTGTGTTTGAATGTGAATCGTACAATAGTGCATTGATGTGAATGTATATAGATTGTATGTGGTTGTATGAGATGAATGCATGTATATATTGTGAATATGTATGCATTTCAAGAATGTCTTGGGTCATTATCATGTGTAGCATAATGATGTGCATTCTTGTGCTGAGGGATTCTAATGAGAATCTGCTATAACGTCGTGAGCCTCTCTCGGTGGAGGTGTGAGCGATGGGTATGGACGATCGTGAGCCTCTCTTGGTGGAGGTGTGAGCGATCGGGTCGTGAGCCTCTCTTGGTGGAGGTGTGAGCGATCCCTGAAACATCGTGAGCCTCTCTTGGTGGAGGTGTGAGCGGTGGGTGAACATCGTAGGCCCGACGGGGAGTTACTTGGGTAACGAGCGATGGTTCCAGCAGAAGTTCCTGAGTGAACTTGAGATGATTGAGTTGGTACCCGCATTGCATTTGCATAGAGTCGTGAGTCGGTCTCTATGATTTGCATTTATCATCTTTATAATGATGTGTTGTTGAATGAACATAATTGTGTATGTTTATACCGAAAGATTGAGAATTGTGAAAGTGTGCATGATGAATATGCTTGATGGATATATATATATATATATATATACATTGTGATGTATATGGATGAAAATGTGATGAATTGTGGTGAGAATGTGTAATGTGTGTATTTTAATGTTTATATATATATATATATATATATATATATATATATATATATATATATATATATATAATTATATACATTGTTATTATGATAATATTTCTCACCCTTCTGCTGTTTTATGATGCTCTACGAGGCATTGTAGAGTAGGTATGCTGGAGGTCTTTTTGGGAAGCGTGTCTTCATTCTTTTGGTCGGTTGGCTCTGATATGTAGCACCGGGTAGTTAGGATGTATATTATTCTTTTGTGATGCATTTGTACATGTATCTTGTTGATGAATGTTTATGTAAACATGACTTATATCGATGGATGATACTTGGTGATGTATATATCTACGTATATATATATATACTTGAATGTATTTCAATGTTTGGATTTTCCGCTTTTATTCTAAATATTGAGATGTGGGTGTAAGGACAAAGTTCCTCTGTGGCAAGTTACCCCACTGTTGCATATCAATATTTTGAGCAGGTGTTGTATGTATTAAATGCGTGTATGATGTGACATGCCTCTTTTATACTATGTTTTAATCGTACTCTGGCGAATTTTTGTTAATATGTGCCTAAATGATTTAGGTGACTATTTGGGGGTATAGAAAGGGGGTGTTACACGTTACCCGGTTACTTAGTTCAAAATAAGTTCGGTTTTTCAAAATTAACACAGAGTAACCGGTTACTCACCAGTCGTTAATCGGTTACTCTGCACCAGAATGCAGAAAAATGTGCAAAATTCAGGATGATCCACTTTCAAAACATTTTTCAAACACCTTGTGATCATGAACTGAATTGGCACGAATTTTAAAGTAAAAATAGACAAAGAAACCTGCAATCAAACAACAATATATGATCCAAAGGATCAACAACAAGAAGCACCAAAGATCTACATCTTGAATGATGAATGTGAAGCTTTAACAATGGTGAAAAGTGAATTACCACTCCAAACCATAAAATCCTTCCAAATTGCAGCAAGATCTACACTCCAAAGCCTTGATCTATGAACAAAAACAAGAATGGATGAAGGTTTAGCTCTAAATTAGAATCAATGTGAATTCTTACTAATTTATGAAAGAAGAAATTGAGCTTTCGTGAATTTGTGGTTTGGGAAGATTGAAAGAGTCAAGAAGAATTTTGACAAGGTGAATTTGGCTCTCAAAAGCTTGTAGAATGAATGAAATGAAGCCTCTATTTATAGAGTTTAGGCTTGGAAATTTGGTGGTTTGGAATTAGGCTTGGAATTTGAAAATTAGGCTTGGAATTTGAATTTGGAGGGAAATTCATAAAAGAGTGGTGATTAGTGAATGTGTATGGTAGGAAATGATCAAAGTGATGTAGGGGAATTAAAATGAGATGGTCTAGAATATTCCAAATGTGATCAAAGGCTGAGATTGGTACAAAATTGCTGAATTTTGAATTTGCTGAATTTTTTCAAAATCTCACAAGGGTAACCGGTTACTCAGTGCAAAATTTGTGAAAAATGAGCATTTTATTGCACTGTTGTGATTCCGGCTCGATTCTTTCTTGCTTGTCAAAGAAGGCATGGAAATAAACACATGAACCTTGGAATTCCTTGAATAATAGTCAATTAAAACATGGGGAATCCCTGACCAGATAAATTAGACATGATTGCGGATCAACTTTGACTTTTCTTAGAAAAATTTCATTCGAGTTATGGGACTGTTATTTGGTATTTTTAACCTGTTCTTCCCCTGAAAATGTTAGTGAAAACAAAATATTTTTGGGTTTTGATTAAGGTTAGTAAAATATAAACAAATAAAGCAATAAAGTGAATAAGAAACACACAGATGCTCGGTAAACCCTGCAAGGCATAAACCCAAAGAATGAGAGAGACAAAGGAACCAAAGCATGATCTTGTTTGTGGTATAAGATGCAAAATGAAATGTGGGATCTTAAGGGTAAAAAATTAGGGTCTTACACCATGGTTCGCACTCTAATGCCCAAGTAATTTAGGGTTCAAGATAACAGTGTTGAAAGTGGAGATTAGATATTGTGTACCAGAAAATCCTTTGTGAAGGTATTTATACCCTGAGATTAATGGAGCAGATTGAATAAATGGGCCTCAAGCTATTGGGAATTTGGCCTATGTGGAGCAATGTGTCCTTGGGCCTTGGCCAACACAGAACAGTTACCCCCAAGGCTCGTCGGGCATTCTCTCGGGGGAGTCTTTTAGTAGGGAACGTGAGCATTCGATAGAGTCCCATTATAGAAATGTTTTGCCATTTTTTTACGTGTGACCTGAAAAGGTGTTGAGTGATGTGACACAGTTTACTATGCACTTGGGTGAACTTGAGTTTAGTTGCGCTTCCAAGAAGAAATATGGTTGTTGATCCATACTTGCTTCTTACTTTCAATCTGAATCGATTGTTTGTCTTTGCCTATATAAGGACTGTAGGAGTGTAGAGAATATTTTTGCAATATTGTAGGATGAGTTTCCCTTGTTTCCTTTGTATCTTTCCTTCTTCTTTGAGAGCATTATTCCAAGAGTAATCGTCGTCGCACATTCAAGGCCTCAAAGCTGTAAAGCTTCAACTTTCAGCAATCTTCTTTGTTTTCACTGCCTTTGACTTCATTTAATTTGAATCAGCAAAAATTAATTTTATTTTGTAATAAAAAAATAAATTTATTCTCTGTAAAAAAAAAAAAATTTATTTGTCACTAATAATAGAATAGGGTCAACTATTTTTAAGACAAAAACATAAGAAATCATTGTAAAAAGTTATTGAAAACATTAATGTCATAAAATTAATGTCAAAATTTAAAAAAAAATGAATTTTGTTAAATTTTTTACAATAAATTATATTCAAAGCTATTCCCAATTAAATGCAACAATGAATATAATAAATATTTAAAATTTTGAAATATTAACATGATTATTGAAAATTGAAAAAAAAACATTAATTCTATTACATTATACTTTTGACTATCAATATATTATTTAATTTAATTTTTAGTTTTTATTACTAAAAAATTATTTGTTTTTATTACTAAAAAATAAAATCACATCAAATTTACAACTATTTATTCCATAATAACAATAAAATATTATCAATTTCATTTGTGAACTAAATTGAAATATTTATTACCAATAAATTTTTAATAACAACTTTGATTATAATTTTAATAAAAAAATTGCATTACACTTTCTTTTAACAATTACTATTAGGTTTTTTCTTGCCTTGTAAAAAGATGCGTAAATTGCCCATTATAACGTGGAGCACTTATAAATACACATGTCTAAATGAGAAAATTAAAATTTACTCTTGAATTAATAAAGTAATACTCCATCCGTTCTATATTATAAGTAAAAGTTACTTTTTAGATACATTGAATAAATAATGCATTTGGTCTATATATTAGACCAGATACATTAATTATTCAATGTATCTAAAAATTAACTTTTGCTTATAATATGGAACGGATGGAGTAATAAATAACTGTGTGTGCATTTAAAACCTTGAATATATCTTATTATTGAAATACATGTGTCAATATTTAAATAGATATATGTCAAATAGGTAAATTAGTCATGTTTTTTTACGGGGTAACCTAAGTCTCACCTTAATATTATCATTTTAATATACTATAATTTTTATTAAAAAATGTATGAATAAAATATTATTTATAAGCACAAAAATGTCATCATTAAAAAATGTCATACCATTTATATAATGAATATAATAAATAATTGAATTTTGTATTATTAACACTATTATCTTAAATTGAAAAATCCATATGAATAATAAATATATTATTTTATTTCTAAACATTAAAAAATTAATAAATATAATATTTTATCCCAAATATTAATAGCATATAATAAAATGTTACAAAAAAATATTTTCTTTTTATAAATACTTTAATAAGGATGTGTATTATTATTATTATTATTATTATTACGGAATGACCCAATGATTAGGCATGACCTAATCCACTTCTGCTCCCAGAATGGTCTAATTGCCAAGTCCAACCAATTTAGGGCAACATTTACCTTTCTGCCCCTCTATCGGGAAAGGCTGGTCAGATGACCCCAATGGCCAGCTGCCCTTCCTCGGTAGTTCCTGCCCGTCACTCACGGTTCCACCATCCAGAAGCAGCCACGACACCCGTGCCCGTAACTGCGCATCTGCTCTTGACAACGGCTAGTTTCGGGCACCTCTGTCCGTCCTAACGATTAGTTTTTGGCAGTTACCTATTCTTCGGGAAACAGTTATCTCGCCCCGAAAATAAGGACTAATGGCCAAGCGCTTGGGGTATTATAAAAACCCTCTCAAGAGGGTCGGGTATTCTGAACCATCCTACAAAACACATACTTTGTATTTTCCTTCTCTTTCTCCCGATTCTTACTTCAGCATCGGAGTGCCTTGCAGGTACAACCCCCTCCTCATCTTTCGCTCCCAGCATTGCAGACATCATCTCTGGCCCACTTTAGGTTCTGATCAACCGTCAAGATCAGTGGCGCCGTCTATGGGAACTCTGTTATCCCCGTCTTTCTTCCATCGTAGATTCAAGACCAAAACAGTCCTTCCAAGATTCCGATCATGACAAGCCAAGATCATATCTACGATGCTCGTAACTCTGCTTTTCTCCCCGTCAGCAAGATTAATACTAACGGAGTAACCCCCTTTCTTGGGAGCGATGCCCATCAGCTGAGAGTTGGAGCCACCGCGTCTCCCTCCCCCGTTCGCGCTGATCACACTGAGGTCCAGCCTTCCCAGGACCATCAACCTGTCCCAGGTCCGCCCAGCGCCGACCCGACCATGGCGGCCCTCCTTGAAGCCCTAAACAAAACCAACCTCCTAATTCTCCAACAAAACGCAAGGATTGGAGCCCGAGAAGAGTCCAACCGACCAAGATCCCCTCCGCCGATGAAAGAACGCCGAAGATCTCGGAGTCCGCCTCCCCGACGTCAAAGAGATCGTCGGCACCACTTGATCCAGAGTCTCAAGCAATCAGAAAGCGCAACCGCATCTCCCTACGGAGCCAGTACTCCACGGGAACCAAAAGGACCCAAAGGGACCAACGAGTAGAGCCCCAGCATTCGCCTCCGCCAAGATCCAAGGGTCGGGCACGAATCCCATCCCCTTGTCGAGATCTTCGTCCTACCTTTGAGCGAAGCACCCGCTCCCAATCTTCGTCCTACCTTTGGGCACGTATGACGGTACTACGGATCTTGAAGAGCACATCGAGAATATCGATGCATTGCTCGACTACTGTGGAGTTCAGGGCACCATCAAATGTAGATTGTTCCCTACCACGCTAAGGAAGAGAGCTATGACTTGGTACAAGAATCTCCCCGATGAATTCATTACAACATGGAGACAGTGGGGAGGATGTTCTCCAAACACTTCACGACCTCCCGTCGCCACCCAAAGACTGAAGCTTTCCTTGAGGACATAATTCAAGGGAAAGACGAGCCTCTTCGAGCCTATATCAAAAAGTTCAATAAAGAAGCAGTCCAGGTCTCAACAACCGATGATATGAAGAAGTTCTTGCTCAAGCGAGGACTTCATCCCCGTACAGAATTTGCCAAAGCGGTTGGCATTGAAACCCTGGCGACGCTTGACGCCCTCCTCCTCAAGGCATAGGCGTACATCCAGTATGAGGAGAAAGAAGCTGCTAGTTTCGCTCGAGACTCAAGGCATCAAAAGAGTGCCAGGTCCTACAAGGACGATGACCCCTCGACATCTCGTTAGGAAGATATAAGACGCAAAGACCGCCCCCGGGAGTCCCGGGACAACAAAGGATCCTCCGGCCGCTTCCACGAGTATACTCCTCTGACCTTCTCTAGGGAGAAAATCCTCTCTGAATGTGCCAACTCGGAGTTTCGACAAGCAGGGGTCCGATTCCATACAAACGAAGAGAGACCAAGGAGAAGATACACAAGAAAAATGGCGACGAACACTAGTCAGTCAAACAATCCAAACCCTCAAGGGAGTGGTTCTAATCCTCAATCAAGTAATTCAAATTCCCAGCCTAGTAACACTAACCCTCAAAATGTGTCTAGGAACGATGTGGTGCCACCCCTAGTCCCTTCGACAGGAGAGCCAATACCGCCTCCTGTTATGCCTGAACCAATGCCATCAATGATAGGTTCAGGGTCGACATATACAAGATCTTATACTCAACCCGTTTTGGAGTACATTGGGCCACAAGGATCTAATCCCTAAACTCCACCAAGAGGAATTTCGACGTTTAGGCATTTACCCTCTCCAGGATTTTCACAGCCATTACCAAGGAATCCACCTTATGGAATGCCAACGTCAGTAATGCAAAGCCTCCAAAATGCCCCCCTCCCCCCAGTATTCTCAGAAAACGTAATGTCTTCGCCATTACAAGGGTCAGGATCTGGGACAAATGTGGGTCGAAACAGTCAAATTGTAGGTTTGGGATATTCCACTCAAGGTCCTAGTCTGAAAAAATACTTCTATAGCATGTTTAAGACAGCAAATGGATGAGAGTAACCTACAAATGATACACACCTTGTCCCAAACTATGGGGGAAATTTTCCAGCCCTTGACCTAGAACACTACCCAAACGAACCAACAATTAGCAGCGCAATAGGCACGCATGGCAGAATTTATGGGTGTACCAGACCCTGTACGAGGTTCGACTGTTGTGGAGAACATTCCACAATGGAACCTAGGGAACATACCTGAGGCGAATCTAGAAAACCAGGGGATAGTCGAACCCCATAGAGTCGAACCTCCTAGAGTCGAACCACCTAGGAACCAAGTGCCATTTCCTGTAGAGAGGGAACAAGGGGTAGTTATAGTAAATAGAAACCAAGATGCTGACCATGTTCTACAACAGGTTCGATGTAACAACATAGCAGCAGATAAAAACCTAGCAGCCATGGTTGAAAGGATAATGGCTCGAAATGGGGTAAATTTTGGTTTTACTAGGCCAAACTATACATCACCGATAGTAGATTACATTCTCCAATCAGAATTACCTCCTAGGACGAAAGTCCCAAAGTTTACCAAATTCTCAAGAGATACCACTGAATCTACTGTCAAACACGTAGCCCGGTATATGATTGAGGCTGGAGAGATTGCAAATGATGAAAGTCTTAGGATAAAATATTTTCCAAGTTCTCTCACCAAAAATGCTTTTACTTGGTTTACAACCCTACCTCCTAACTCAATCTATAATTGGACCCAGTTAGAACGTTTATTCCATGAACAATTCTACATTGGACAAACCAAGATTAGTTTGAAGGAATTGGCTAGCATAAAACGAAAGTTTACTGAGCCAATAGACGATTACTTAAGGCTAGGTGTTTTACACAAGTGCCAGAACATGAATTGGTCGAAATGGCTGCTGGTGGCCTTGATTACTCTATTAGAAAGAAGTTGGATACCCAGTATCTAAGAGATATGGCCCAACTGGCTTATAGGGTTCGATAGTTAGAACGTCTGAAAGATGAAAAGGCTAAGGCGAGTACGAGTAAAAAGGTAGCCTATGTTGAATATAATGAGGATGTCGAAGGTTTGTCTGATGAACCATTGCAGTTCGACGAAATTGAGATAGATGTTGCTGAATTAAAGCAGGGTCCTCCTTATGCTTGTAAAATGTTTGCTCCATCGAATGGAAAATATCCTGCCGAATCTGAGAAGAATGATAGGTTTCCAAAGAAAACATATACTTTCGATATCACTAAGTGTGACAAAATTTTTGATTTGTTAGTTAAATATGGACAAATAATAGTGTCTGCTGGCGCTAAAATGCCACCTCTAGAACAAATAAAAAAGAGAGGGTTTTGTAAGTACCATAATTTTATGGGTCATAAAACTTCTTAGTGTTTTCTTTTCAGGTATTTGGTGCAAATCGCTATACAAGAGGGCAGGTTGAAGTTCGGAGAGAAGAGCAAAGGTCAAATGAAAATTGACTCTGACCCACTGCAAACAGTAGAGGCCTATTATGCTGACTCCACGGAAGTACATATGGTCAAAGTTGCTGATGACTTCGACTGTTCAATCAATATGGTGGAAATTACTGAAGATTTCGCCAATGATGTTGTTTTAGCCAAGGTTACTGAAGGCCTTGACATCAATACCATGGGGAAACTCATGAGCGAGGCTGCTGATGGCTTCGACAAAGCTACTAATGGCTTAGATGATGGGATCACTGAAGATTCCAACATGATGTTGGTTACCAAAGAAACTGCTGATAGTTTTGTTAAGATGGACAAGGCTGCTGAAGGCCTTGATGTAGACTTCTGCAATCTGAATCTTAGTGCTAATGTCGACATGGACATAAATATGGTCGAGATTACACAACATAAGACCATGGAGGTTGATGAAGCAATCTGCCAAGAAGAGCGTAACAAAGTGGCGTATCCAAAACAGGAAGAGACTATCATTGAATTCCTTCACCGCTGCCAAAAGAAGGGATCAGGTGTCATGCTATGCCCCAGATGGAGCGCAATCTTCGATTAAAAGGCAGCTCACAATCTTGAGGGGATTAGGAAGGCTAAGGAAATAAGGGAGCAGAAAACATCTCATGGTCAAAGGGGTTTCGATCCTAGAAGGTCCTCTTCAAAACAAGTGGGAGGAAAAACACAGTTCCGAGGGGCCAGACCCAATACCTTCAAACCAACAAGTAATGCACCAATGGGAAGCTAGATGAAACCTGTCGAAGGAAGGAAAAAAGGTCAAAAAAATGGCAGAAGTTTGATGTGGACATAGGCTCTTCAATAGAGTATCGGAAGGAGTTTCAGACTTCCAATAGGTCGACTTATGTCTCTGAAAACTATAAAGGGAAGAACCCGATGTCGCGATCTCAATGGAGGAGAGAACAACGTAGAAGGAAGGCCCTCAGGGAGGCTCATTCGAAGGACCAAGGAGAGTCCAGTACTAATGCCCCTACTAATAATAATGGAGGGAATCAAATAAAGATTACTGAAAATTGTTTTCCTCTCAAGAGTACAAGCGTGAGAAGGTTGTCGCTGATGATGAAGAAATGACAGACAACTTCGACTCTGAGTCTGATGCTTCTCTCGACATCATAGTCAATGTGGTGTCGGTAATGCCTAGGGAGTTCGACCAAATTACAGAGGTCGAAGATTTAGATGCTTGCAATGAAACAGAGATGGCAGCACACAAGCCTGTGTGCTACTATATTATGAATAATGGGTGCGTTGAAGAGTAGAAAGCCTTCTTCGAGCATTATGAATAATGGGTGCGTTGAAGAGGCGATGAAAGGCCACCTAAAGCCCTTCTACATTATTGGAAAAGTGGAGAATGTACCAGTAAACAAGATATTAGTTAACTGTGGTGCAACAGTAAACCTGATGCC
Organism: Lathyrus tuberosus; assembly: GCA_022829125.1. Lineage (NCBI taxonomy): Eukaryota > Viridiplantae > Streptophyta > Magnoliopsida > Fabales > Fabaceae > Lathyrus > Lathyrus tuberosus. The sequence continues at coordinate 6,504,048 of JALAZF010000191.1, forward strand.
ACATATCTTATTGAACAAGATTGGCAAGTATGATACTGATACTAAGCCACACAATATGGTTCTTTCAAATTACGAAGGAAAAGTCGGCTCTACACTGGGTGTGATACAAGTTGACTTAACAGTTGGGACAATCACTAGGCCTACTGTCTTCATGATAGTGGAAACAAAAGCCAACTACAATCTGCTCTTAAGACGAGAGTGGATACATGGCATTGGTGCAGTGCCATCTTCGATGCATCAACGAATCACCATCTGAAGGCTAGATGGCATAGTCGAGAACATTGAAGCTGATCAGGGGTATTTTAAAGCACCAATAATTCATGTCGACAGACGTCAGTTCGACAAACACTTGCCTCACATTGCCCCTTGTGGCCCAACATATTTTGAGTTTGTCCCAGATGATGAAACATTTTGCTCATTGTACTTACATCCCGTCGATGGTTTCCATTAGGATAAGGAGGTGCCAGGAGAAAGGCTCACATACCTTTGGCGAGCCTGCAGTAGACCCCACAGGGTGGGGAAGTGAATTCAGTGGCCGTGACTGAGTTCGAAGCATTGAAAAGAATTTTGGCCTATGTGGCTGAAACTAAACTACAAGCGGCTTTGGAAGCTGCCAATGAATACATGGCTGGCAAAGCCAATTCTGGATTCCACCAAGAAGGTCCTGGTAAGGACTTCGACCCAGAGCCACCTTATAAGGTTCAGGGTGTAGAACAAGGCCAGAGGCTTGATGCCATCTATGATGATGAGCCTTTAAGATTTGAAAAGGATCCGCAGGTAAATAACATTAAGATACTAGCGCAGGGTCCGTTAGAAGAAATCGACCTAGGAGAAGGGGCAACCAGAAGGCCAACTTATGCCAGCGCCAATCTTGACCCATAACTTAAGGTCGAAGTCACCCAGTCATTGCAGGAGTTTAAAGACTGTTTCGCCTGGGACTATGATGAGATGCCTGGTTTGAGTAGAGAGTTGGTCGAACATAAGTTTCTGATCAAGCCTGGAAAGAAGCCAGTCAAACAGAATCCAAGTCGGTTTGCCCTAGAAATTCTCTCAAAGATAAAAGAGGAAGTCGAAATACTCCTTCGATGCAAATTCATCCGCACTGTCAGATATGTCGAATGGTTAGCTAACATCGTACCTGTTATTAAAAAGAATGGTTCTTTAAGAGTTTGCATAGACTTTAGAGATCTAAATTCCGCAACTCCAAAGGATGAGTATTCTATGCCTGTGGCAGAAATGTTAGTCGATTCCGCCGCAGGACATGAATATCTTAGTATGTTAGATGGGTACTCTGGATATAACCAAATATTCATTACTGAAGATGATGTCCCCAAAACAGATTTTCGTTATCCTGGAGCCTTACGCACCTACGAGTGGGTAGTAATGCCTTTTGGCCTAAAAAATGTTGGGGCAACATATCAACGAGCAATGAACTCTATCTTCCATGATTATATAGAGACTTTCATGCAAATATATATTGATGATATTGTGGTTAAGTCTGTTTCAGGGAAGAGTCACTTAGACCATCTTCTACAGTCCTTTGAAAGGATGAGAAGACATGGTCTTAAAATGAATCCTCTTAAATGTGCATTTTGTGTGCATGCAGGGGATTTTCTAGGCTTTGTGGCCCACAAAAAGGGGATTGAGATCAACCAAAATAAGACCAAAGCCATCATGGAAGCGAAAGTGCCATCAACAAAAAAGGAGTTGCAATCGCTGCTGGGTAGGATTAACTTCTTAAGAAGGTTCATATCGAACCTAAGCGGAAAAACGCAGGCCTTTTCACCATTACTTCGATTCAACAAAGATGGGTTCGAATGGGGGCAAGATCAGCAGGAAGCCTTCGACAAGATCAAGGAATACCTGAGTCATCCTCCAATTCTTTCACCACCTTGTAGGAATAGGAGTATGAGATTGTACATAGTTGCGTCAGACAAAACCTTTTGGAGCATGTTGGCTCAAGAGGATGAGGATGGTGTCGAAAGGGCCATCTACTGCCTCAGTAGAGTTTTTAATGATGTAGAAACTAGGTATATCATGATAGAAAAATTATGCTTATGCTTGTATTTCTCTTAATCAATATTAAAGCAATATATAAAACCAGTTGATGTTTATGTTTTGTCTCATTTTGATGTTACTAAACATATATTGTCTAAACCTATTTTGCATAGTTGAATTGGTAAATGGGCACTAGGATTGACTAAGTACTCTTTAACATATAAGCCTTTAAAGGCAGTTAAAGGACAAGTGGAAGCAGACTTTATAGTCGACCACTCCATAAATGAAAGCACTTTGAATTACGTCGAACTGGAACCTTGGAAGTTATACTTCGATGGCTCTATCCACAAAGATGGAACAGACGTAGGCGTGCTAATTATTTCTCCTAATTAAATTCCAACAAAATTCAAGTACAGGGTCGAAGGACTTTGTTCCAATAACAAGGCGGAGTATGAAGCCTTAATAGCTGGGCTTGAAATTTTGTTAGAATTGGGGGCAACTCGAGTCGAAATAATGGGAGACTCGGAGTTGGTCATAAAGCAAATTACAAAGGAGTACAAATGTGTTAAGGAAAATCTTATCATGTACTTTGTAATAGCAAACAGAATACTAAAGAAATTCGAAGTAGTAAGCATTTGACACATACCTCGACTAGAGAATCAAGTGGCCAATGACTTGGCTCAGATTGCTTATGGGTATAATATTTCGAAGGAAAATTTACAAGAGGCAATCGAAGCTAGAGGTAAAGTCGTGTTTGTTGGATTATGCCCATCGGATCTAGAACTAACGAAGCTTGGATATGCTGACAATGAAAATTTTGAGATTTTTGCAATAGACAGCTTGACGGACAAAGACTGGAGGAAGCCTATAGTCAAATACTTATAGAATCCAACAGTGTCCACAGAGCGAAAAGTCAGGTATCAAGCTTTAAGTTATGTTCTTATAGGTAATGAATTATTTAAAAAGACCCCTGAGGGAGTCTTACTTAAATGCCTGAGTGAATCAGAGGCATGTCTTGCCTTTTCGACTGTCCATAGTGGGGCATGTGGGGAACATCAAGTAGGCCATAATATGAAATGGATTTTGTTTCGACAAGGCATATATTGGCCTACTATGCTAAAAGATTGAATTGAATTCGCCAAGGGCTGCCAGGAATGTCAAGTTCATGCTGGCATACAACATATCCCTGCAAGCGAGCTGCATTCTATAATCAAACCATGGCCTTTTAGAGGTTGGGCTATGGATTTGATTGGAGAGATTCGACCAGCATTGTGACACCCCCTTTCTATACCCCCAAATAATCACATAAATCATTTAGGCACATATAAAAGAAATTCGCCAGAGTACGATTAAAACATAGTATAAAAGAGGCATGTCACATTATACGTGAAATTAAAACATTCAACACCTGCTCAAAATATTGATATGCAACAGTGGGGTAACTTGCCACAGAGGAACTTTGTCCTTACACCCACATCTCAATATTTAGAATAAAAGCGGAAACATCTAAAATATTGAATAACAACCACATATATACACCAACATATATATACATCATCCAGTATGAATCACAAACAACATCGTGTTTATATACACTAATTCATCAGCAAGATACATATGCAAATGTATCACAAAAAGATCAAACGTCCTAGCTACCCGGTGCTACATATCAGAGCCAACCGACCAACAAGGAAAATGAAGACACGCTTCACAAAAAGACCGCCATCATACCTACTCTGCAATGCCTCATAGAGCATCATAAAACAGCAGAAGGGTGAGAAATATTATCATAATAACAATGCATATAATTATGTACTACAACATAAACATATAGCACATATTCTCACCTCAACTCATCATATATCACAATATAGATATATCATCAAGCATATTCATTATGCATACATTCACCATTATCATCATGCCACATGAACACACACATAATTGTTCATTCAACAATGCATCATTATAAGATACAGTTTATATCATCTCCCACAAACATACATTTATCAATGTTTATTCATCAATGCACAAATACAAAGATGATCAATGCAACTCATAGAGACCGACTCTCGACTCTATGCAGATGCATGCGGTACCGACTCATCACCCGAGCTCAATTAAAGAACTCAATGGAAATATCCTCCCTGCCGGGCCTACGATATTTCCCCATCGCTCATACCATCATGGCATCCGATGTTTCTGGATTGTTCACGCAGACACAATCTGATTGCTCAAACCCCACAAGGGCACACAATCATTCTGAAGATTCCCACGGAATCAAGTGTAACTCATCGCAACGATTACACCCATTGACTACGCAATGTTCAGAGGATCCTCAATGATCATTTGTGTAATCAATCACTCACACCCAACAGGGACGTGATATTACACCTGATTCTCCACGGAATCGCGACACATGAATGCATGTCATGATGTTTCTCATACAAAATGACCACATACACTCATGCAATGCACACATATTTCACAATATAATCATGCATATACCATTAAATACACACATTGCAATTTCTTGCCTTTCGGCCATAATTCATCATCACAACATGTATTTCATGCAATTTCACTTCACAACAACACGGAAGTCATACCATATCCATACCATCAACACATTGCATGATATACACTAATTACACACAATTATAACCGTAAAATTCGACAAAACAACACATTTTCCATTTTCCATCATAATTTAATTAGCCAACAATCTCAAAACCATTTTTACAAGAAAGAACATTTCATAAGATTTCCAACGATATAAAAAACGTCCCGATCCGAGTTACGGATCAAAAGTTATGAATTTTCAAAAGTCAAGAATTTATTGAGAAACAGCCAAATTCGCCTGGCCACTTCAGAATTCGCCTGGCCAAACCTCTTTCGCCAGCACTTCGCCTGGCCACTTCATAATTCGCCTGGCCAAATCTCCATTCGCCAGCAGTTCTCCTGGCGAGCTAGTGGCGAGTCACCAAATTAGAAAAACTCCAAGAGTTACAGAAGCTACCCCCTTTCTGTAATTCAAAATTCACCTGGCGACTGGCGAATTCGCCTGGCGAATCTGCCTTCGCCAGCACTTCCCCTGGCGAGCTAGTGGCCAGACTCAATTCGCCTGGCGAATCCCAAATTCGCCTGGCGAATCACACCAGAACCAGAAAAATGCTGTTACGGGTTACACGACCCAAAACCCCCAAAAAACTCATTTTTCATCCCAAATTAATTCCAACAACAAAACAATTATCGGAAATGATTCATAAACACATGGTAATCATACAACGCAAATTATATCGATTTCCGACCGTAAAAACATCGATTCCCAATCATTTTATCGTTTTCGACCTAAAACTCAAAAGCTATGGAAACAAGAAAACGTCCAAGCAAACCCATACATAATGATACACATTGATAAGATAATAAGATTTCACACCCTTACCCGGATTCCAAGCTCGCTAATTGATCGATCTTGATGATTTCCTAGTTTTCCCAACTTTCTCCTCTTTTCTTTCTCTCCTCTTTTCTTTCTCTTCTTTTTCTTTCTATCTTTCTCTACTTCTCTCTTATTTCTATTTTCTTTCTATTTTCTTTCTTTTCTATTTCTTTTCTCTCATTTTCCACTAAATCAATTTAATTCATTTTTCTCACATAATTCTAATTCCACAAAATTTCTAACTTATGATTAATTGAGAAAAGTCTAAAATACCCTCCATTCTAATTTCCCCGAAAACTCTCGAAAACGGTAAAATAACATTTAACACACCAATTTAACAAATAAAATAATTATTTCCCAATTAAAATAAAAGACTCAAGAATAATGGAATAATCAAAATCGGGGCGTTACAAGCATCCTCCAAGATTCAGAGATACATTTTGGTAGGTATTGACTATTTTATGAAGTGAACCAAAGCGATACCATTGCCAAATGTAGATCAAGAAGATGTGATTGAATTCATTCAAGAATACATCATTTATAGGTTTGGAATTCCAGAAATGATCACAACAGATCAAGGATCAATCTTTACTGATCGAAATATGCAGGAGTTTGCTAAAGAGTTGGGTTTCAAACTCTTAACCTCTACACCTTATTATGCTCAGGCTAATGGTCAGGTGGAAGCAGCTAATAAAGTGGTGATTAGTTTGATTAAAAATCATGTGGGAAAGAGGCCTAGGAATTGGCATAAGACATTGGACCAGATCCTCTGGGCATGTCGAACCTCTCCCAAAGAGGCAACTAACACTACTCTATTTCGATTGACTTTTGGTCATGATGCAGTATTACCTGTTGAGATCTACCTTCAGTCGACAAGGATTCAGAGACATAATGAAATTCCTTATGAGTCTTATTGGAATATGATGATAGATGAATTGGTATATTTGGATAAAGAAAGACTTAACGCTTTGGAATTGTTGAAGAGACAAAAGAAAAGAGTAGAGAAGTCTTACAATAAAAAGGTTAAGATTAAGACCTTTTTGCCTGGAGATATAGTTTGGAAGGTAATCCTGCCTATGGATCGAAAGGTCAGAGCCTTGGGCAAATGGTCCCCAAAATGGGAAGGCTCGTTTCAAATTACGCAAGTATTTTCTATTGGAGCCTACGAAGTTGAAGAATTAGATGAAGATAAAAGAATCTTGAAAGTAAATGGTAAGTATTTGAAAAAATATAAACCAGCACTTCAAGAAATCAAAATTGCTAAAGAATAATTCGATGTAAAAAGGCAAAGCCAACAATGGTATTCATGAGTGCCAAAATGGCTTAAAGTCATTACATAAAAAGCCTCAAAGGGCTATGGAACATTGTACTTAAAGGAAAACATTACAAATAAATTAACAAACTAAAAAGGGAGATTCTCTTTCATCTTCAAGTACTTCGACTTCTGGAGTTTAAGACGCCTTTCACATAGGGTTTTGTCAGATTTTAAACGTGCAACCTCTTTCTCCAGTTGTCGAGCTTCCTCAGCAAAATTTATGGCATTGTCTAGCTCTTTCGACATGTTAGAGTCATCAAAGGCAGACAACTCAGCGTTGCGCTTTTTGGCCTTTGAGATCTTGGCTCGAAGCTTTTTGATCTTTCGCTCTCAGGAGGCAATGTTTTGATCATTAGAGGTGATCTCCTGATTGTTCTTTTCTTTGGTTTCCTCTAATTCTACTACCTTATTCTCAGAGTCAGTGGCAGAAGCCCAAGCGGCAGCCTCGCTTCCAGATTTGGTTGAAATTGCCTTCTCAATTTGAGGCAGGCGCTCGAGGTCACCATAGACTTGGTCAATTATAGTGTCAAGCTCTAAAATGACGTTGGCAGATTCTGGAGAAATAGCATGGATGTCGACTTGTTGGAGGAGGTTTTTCAGAGAGATGTGAGTGACATCATCCATCTGTAAGAGTGCGAAAAGGTCGCCCTTAAAGATCTTATCTTTGATCTTCAGTAGGATGTTGTCCTCAGGCTTGCTTGAAGGCTGATCTCTAGAGGCAGTCGAAGCACTAGGAGTCTTGTCAGAGGAACTTCCTCGACTGCCAAGAAGGATCTTTATGTACTTTCAAGGGTCGCTGACCTTCAAGGCATCGAGTTCCTTTTTAGACAGGCCTACTCCATACACAGTTGTGGTTACCTTGCTTGCGGTAGGAGCAGTTGTTACTGGAGTAGTGGTGGTTTCGACAGGGGTCAGCTCATTACCAGGTCCTTCGTCAACCTTCTTCTCCTCACCTTTGTCCTCCTATTCTTCATCTTCATCCATTTTGTCATCGTTACCTCTACAACTATTGCCATAAAGTTCAGATTGGTGCATTGTCTCATCATCTTCCTCCATCTCTTCACTCCCTTCTAGCTCAGCATTTTCAGCACCAACAGTCTCGTCCACTGGTGAGCCACCTTCATCGACCAAGGTTGTATTTTCATCCATGGCGACGGTCCCCGGTGTCGTAACCCAAAATTTGACCTCCCTCTTTTTCCTTTTGCATAAGCATAAGCATTCGCATCGCTAGCATACGCATTCACACTTTTCTCTGTGTTTTTCTTGTTGCAGGATATTCAGGTTTTCCAAGCCCGATTAATCATATCCTCACATGGTTATCACATCATCAAAATAAGCACAAAATAAAGGTTTCCATGCCTATTCGTCAGTACAAGAAGTGGAAAATCAAAGTCGGGACCACAACATCATTTTTCAAGCAAAATGGGTAAAATTTGGTCTGGTTAACCGGTTAACACAATTCCTTTGTAATTATGTTAACCGGTTAACACAGGCAGATTTTGCAATTTCTGCTGGATTTTGAGACAGCATCCATGCACTCTCTTTGGACTTTGATTCTACAGTGTTCTAGCAATGTGTGGAATATTCTAGACATCTCTAGATATTTCAACACTATCCATTTCAACCCAAGTATATTTATTCCAATGCATCACTCTAATTTAAGTGCACCATGTTACTTAATTTACCAACATGTCAACCTTTGGATTTTGAAACTCACATTGGGATTGTTAGCGAGTTGGTTCTAACTAACCGAGTTAACCATCTTGACTCGGTGAGTCAAGTCTAACTAACTCCTAACCTAGGTCCAAACCCAAAGCTAACTCCAAACCATATTCCAAACCATATCCTACTCCAGACCTAAAATCTATATAAACTCAACTTCACTCATTTTCAAGGACCTTCAACCACTTGCTTCATTTCACTCTCAATTCTCCCACATTTCTCTCACTTTCTCTCTGATTTCTCTACTCATTCTTCATCTTCATTTCACTTCTTATCCTAAAACCTCACCAAAAGCTCTTAATTCTTGAAGAATAATCACTTTTCACATTGAAAGTGATTAATTCTTGAGCTTAACCTTCATCATTTGGCATCTTTTGGTTAGATTTCTGGAGTTACATCTTGTTCTACTGCAATCCAAGGGTTTCGCACCATTTATTTTGGTGCAAGTTCAATATCGGCGCATTTTCGCGTTTTTGATCGGTTTCGACGCATTTCGTCTACGATTCAAGGAATTTCTGGTTTTCTCTAACTTTCTGCATCAAGATCTCCTTACAACATTTACCAAGCCAAATCTCCGGCTTGTAGGTTGGTGGATCTAACTAATTTTACCGTTTCGCGCATTTTCGTATCGCTCGCAATGTATTCGATGATTGTTGTGTGTGATTTGGTTTTGCATTAGTTTGATCCATGATTCTAATGTGTTAGTTGACTCTATCACTGTTTATTTGTTGTTTTCAAGTTCAATTTTCGTGCACAATTTCAGTTCCTAGCATGTGGTAGTTTGCATAAGTGATTATGTGTTAAAAACTACTTTTGAAAAGCTGTTTTTTCTGTTTTTTTTTCACAACTGTTCAGTGTTAAACGGTTAACACATGGTGAGTAACTGGTTACTCAGTTCAATTTTCACCAAAAGCGCTGATTTTCAAGCAAGTAACCGGTTAACACTGAACCAGAATGCCATTTTCTTGCATTTTCAAGTGTGTTTGCTATGCTTTCTTCATTTTAACTTCCATTGATTATCATGCTTGATTTTATGGATGTTTTTAATGTCATTTCACTTCTGGTTGTAACATGTTCATCAACTTTCGATGCACATTTTCGATTATTCATTTGTTTCATGTTCTTAACATTGTATGAACATAGCCATTCTTGCACTATCTTTGTTCACATGATACATGATTTTGTGTGGCATTTTGATGACCATTTGGTACTGTTTTGCACATTCCATTTTAGTTTGCATTAAGTTTATTCTTCATGGATAGACTTAATCTTGTATAATCAATAACCCACTCCTTTGTGCTTTAATGACTTTTCACTCTCTTTGAAAAGTTGTTAGCATGTTTCTCCCTTAATTAATTGATCGAAACCTTGTTTCGATTAATCGATCTTCCCCTTTCTTCCTTTAGTCCTCCTTTAGAACTTTTTCTCTTGACCCCCTCGTAGAGTTGGAGTTCGCGTGGCGCCTTGTCTCAGAGCACTGTACAAATTGACGTCGTTATGTTGTCCGTGTCTCTCCGCAGGAGCACTGTACGAATTGGAGCGGTATCTATGTCCGTTTCATTTCCGCGCTACACCTTTGAGTGCTAGAGAAGAAATGTGGGTGGAGTCTTTCTCTCCTCATTCTGGCTATTTCCTTGGTAAGGACATATTGTCCTCTGGTCAAATCTAGTCACCTCTATCATCAAGTGGTAGCATCATTTCTCCTCCTCAGACGAGTTGATCCTTGATCATTCTCACTCCTACCTCTTGCAACTTTCCTCCTGATCAATCACCCGTTTCTTTGGTTAAAGATCATTGTTGGGATTTAATTCATGTCTCTTACCTCACTGCTCTGTTCTTGTTGTCAATATTTATTTTAGATTCCCCTGCGGAGTTTCTATTCTTTTCTTCGGTTAAACACAGTCTTTCTGTTAAACAACCGACAATTCCCCAGGAGTTTGCAACCTTTTCTTCGATTCCTCTTCCTTTGATTGGTTAACCATTGCTCGCCAATTAAAACACCAATCTGCGTTCTTTCTCAGTTAATCACAGTCCGTCTGTTAAAACACTGAGTTTCTTGGGTTAATCACCTTCTTGTGGTTCATCACCCTTCTCTTCAGTTAACCACAGTCTGTCTGTTAAAATACTGAACCCTTCTCGAGTTAATCACCTTCTTTCAGTTAATCGCTCGCTTTTCTCTTCGGTTGATCACAGTCCGTCAGTTAAAACCGAAACCCGCAGTTGGCAACCTTGCTTGGTTCGAATACTTGCACCCTTGGGTTAGTAACCTTTTTGGTTCAAATACCCTTTCTTCGATTAAGTACTGTTTGTTCAATCAGTTTACCGAACCCCTTTGGGTCACGACCTTTGATCGGTCCTACACGCGTCCTTTGGGTCACGACCTTTGATCGGTCCTACACCCGTCCTTTGGGTCACGATCTTTATTCGGCCCTACACCCGTTTTTCTGGTTAATCACCGTTTTCTCTGTTAAAACCAATGCTTCTCTATCCCCGCAGAGTTGCAATCCTTTCTTCCTCGGTTAACCATTGTTCATCAGTTAATATACTGATTCCCCTTTAGAGTAGAACACCTTCTCTTGGTTCAGCACTCTCTATTCTAGTTTATCACAGTCCGCCTGTTGACACCAGCTTTTTTTCCCCACCAGGGTTCTTGCTCTTTCTTCGATTAACCACTGCCAGCCAGTTAATATACCGAGTCCCTTTTTTCTCTTGGTTGTGACACCATCCCTTTATTTGGATCCCCAGTGGAATCCTTCCTATTCCCTTTGCTCTTACTTTCTTGGTTTCGACACCGATCCTCTTTGTTATCCCCAGTACCATTTCTCTCTTATCTCTTTCTCTTGGTTTGGACACCACTTCTCTCTTATCCTTTATTTTCTTGGTTTGGACACCATTTCCCTCTTAGTCCTTTATTCTCTTGGTTTCGACACCATTCTCGCACTTTATTCTTCGTACAGCTACTATTCCCTTTCCTTTGTACTCCTTTCTTGGTTTTGACACCATTTCTTTAGAATCCTCAGTGGAATTTCCTTCTTTCTTTTGCTCTTGATTTGGACACCACTCTCCTTTCCTTTTCCATTTCCGTTCAGTTCCACGAACTACGGAGGCTCTGATTCTGCATTCTTTTGAATGTATGGTACGTAGGCACGAGACGCAAAGTCTTGTCGAGCACACTTCCACACTTCCACCCTTCTTTCTTTCTCCCTTTCTTCATTCCTTTCTGTCCCCTGGTTCCTCTGAACTACGACACTCTGACTTCCTCATTGCACTATGAGGGTACGTAGGCACGAGGACTTCATTCCTCCGCGAGCACCTTCTTTCTTTATTTTCTTTTTCCCCTTTTTCTCTCTCTCCTCTTCTTTTAGCTAGAAGCCTTTAGATAGATAACCCATCCAAGCCTAGAAGCAAGCAAAATGGTTCCCGTCGAGTACGACGGATGCGTTAGGTGCTAATACCTTCCTTTCGCATAACCGACCCCTCGTTCCCGTTTCTCTTCCCCTTGGGTTTTATCGATATTTTCCCTGTCCTTTGGGACTAAATAAAGTTCGGTGGTGACTCTGTTGTATCTTTGAGTGTGCGATTCACTCAGGTAGATTTCCAGCCATCTTCAGCTGGCGACTCTGCTAGGGACAGATTGACCTCTTGCTGGTCCATCCCTTGAGGGGTCTCGCCTAGTTTTGTGTGCTTTCTTGCTTGTTTGGGTGTTTATCTTCTGCGCCTTTCTAGTTTTATCTTTATGTTTTTTTGCTTTATGTTTATTTATTGCATTTCTTTACTGCTTTGAATATTCATATGCTGCGTATTCTGGATATCTGCTATATTTTCTGTTGTTGGTGGGATGGGTGATCTGAGAGATAGGCCCAATACACAGGCCTGCGTGCACTTATGTTTAGTGTGTTTCATATCCTCTCACGCTCCATTTCGGTGCGAGGAGGGAATATGAAACACAATCTTGATGTGGTTATCTCTAGAGAATTCTGCGTTGTGGGTCTTCCACAATGGTAGAGCTATCTGGAAGAGCTGTTAAGTCTGGATTACCCATAGGATTACCTTTTTTTTGGGGGAATCAGTGGACGACCTCTTTGTTTGGCGATAGTATTGTACCCCGAGGGATTAATGTACTATTGCTTCTCAAATCGAGAATCCGAAACTGAGAATCCCGCTTTCTATATCATACATGTAAGGGGGATGGGTTTTTGCAGGAAAACAAGCCACTTCATCCCTTTGTTCTCTCATTACGTCAGATCTCGTACCAACACAACAATGCCTTTGCAGATGTTCAAATTTGACTATCAGACTATGCTGGCTTGTTGATTCTGATGTTGCACATCATCTCATTATGTCACATTAATTTTTGCATAAGCATTTTATAACTTTATTTTTGCATAAATTGCATTCATTCATGCCCGCATATGCATGTCCTTCATCCAGGAACCTTTGCTCACTCTGATCATTTCCGCCTTGTAGCAAGACAACGACTCGACATCGGTATTTTACCCGCTCAAGCAAATCCCGAATCATGGCTGACTTTGAAGCTGAGAACGCTGCTTACAAGGAAACTCTGGCCCAACTCCAAGGTCGGATGGATCAGTTCCAGGCAAACATGGATCAATTCAACTCTTCTTTTGGTGCCGTCGGCCAAATTCTTGAGCTACTCTTGTCGAGCACACTTCCACACTTCCACCCTTCTTTCCTTCTCCCTTTCTTCATTCCTCTTTGTCCCCTGGTTCCTCTGAACTACGACGCTCTGACTTCCTCATTGCACTATGAGGGTACGTAGGCACGAGGACTTCATTCCTCCGCAAGCACCTTCTTTCTTTCTTTTCTTTTTTCCTTTTTTCTCTCTCTCTCTCTCCTCTTCTTTTAGCTAGAAGCCTTTAGATAGATAACCCATCCAAGCCTAGAAGCAAGCGAAATGGTTCCCGTCGAGTACGACGGATACGTTAGGTGCTAATACCTTCCTTTCGCATAACCGACCCCCCGTTCTCGTTTCTCTTCCCCTTGGGTTTTATCGATATTTTCCCTGTCCTTTGGGACTAAATAAAGTTCGGTGGCGACTCTGTTGTATCTTTGAGTGTGCGATTCACTCAGGTAGATTTCCAGCCATCTTCACCCGGATTTTCAATTTCAAGATTCTGGTGACCATCGTCTTCCTCATGGTCGGAGCCATCTGTTTGAGACTGCTGGGTAGTAGTCTTTGTTGGCGAAGGGGGAGTTGTTTCAAAGCCAGGATTATTAATTTCATCTAGTGAACTCATTCCAGAGCCCAAGTCAGAAGTGGGATGGTATGTAGGCTCACCTTGGTTATTCAGAATAGTGGCTGGGGAAGGAGGCTTATCCATCGGTGGCTTTGAGCCACTTGCATCATCCTGAATCAAATCGAAGCAAATCAAAACAAAAGGAAACAAGGTAAATAAATGGGAACTTTAAAAAGTGAAATGATAAGATAACTTGACACCTTTAGCACCAGGGCTAGAGTTATTGCTTTTAGCATGATCTGCGACTGGTTTAGAGGCAGCCCCAGAAGAGGCTTCTGCAGCACCACTGGTAGTGGTGGTCCTTTTGGAGATCTTACCCGTTTTAGGCTCAGATTGGCCACCAGCAGCATCTGTTTCTTGGCTTGGTTTCTTCCTCTTCTTTATCTTTAAGTCTTTAGGAGGAGATTGGTTATCATCCTCCGAATCAATAACAATTTGGGCAGTGCCCCTCTTCGACTTCCTCTGAGGTGTCGGAGGTAGTTTGCGGGAAGCCTGAAATAATGAGAAGCATTAGGGGAGAGAAAGACTAATCAACAAAAGGAAAAGGTGTGTGACGTACCTTGCTGCCTTCAGCCTTTTCTTCGAACAGTTGCTGAGGTGTGCTCTTCTTGGGTACAACTGCAAAACAAACAAAGTTACCACAAGTCAGTAATGATAAAGTTCGAACAAAAGAATACAAAATTGAAGAATCCAAACCTTCATATATTTCGGATTCGATGCGAGCAGCTTCGATACCAATATGAAGGTATCCTTTGAAACTGTCTAGCGTATGCTTAGTCGGAACCACCAGCTGAGCGTTGGGTTTTGATTATTGTCAAAGGATTTTTATTGAATCCCCTCAGACGAACCAGTCTAGAAATGGAGGGGCAAGAGCCACTCCAAAATCAGCGGTGGGCAGTCGAGGAGTCTTCGGAGGAAACATTTCGAAAGCCACTGCATAGCGTTTCTCAGGAGTAACGTATGAAGGGAGTTACAAACTCTCCATTTTCTTTAAAAATTTCTCCTTCAGCGTAACTGCGGCGTCGTGGACGGTTCAACTAATATAATTTGGTCGATAAACAGCTTCAAAGTACTTTTGGAAGGCTTGAATCTCTTTAATATGAGTGGATTTACTTTTCTTAATCTTCTCCTGAACATCAACAAAAGGTTTATCAATCAACTGAGAGAAGCTAGAAACATCAAGGAACTCTTCAGTATAATGCTTCAACCACCAGTCGTGGAACTCTGGAGTGCAGAGATGAGAGGGTTCAAGGTAGACAGGAGTAAGGAGTGATCTGTGAGCATGTCGAGCGAGGTGTGTCGAACTCTCTATGGCATCATAGCTAGTGTGGGGAAGGATCATGTGGACCTTTTTCTCGTACATGTATTTGGGTAGAGTTTAGACCAAAGAAAATTGTCAAGAGACAAGATTTGGTTAGTAAGCCATCAAAGCAGTTTGGCCCTTCAGCAGGTTGATTCGATGAATGATGAGTCGAGGGAGTAGGAACGCTTCGATTCTTCTTCATGCTTCTTGAATGAAGGGGAAAGGGCCTGGTAAACCATTCAGGACCATATTTTCTTTCAGCAAAGGGGGTCATCCTTGGTGTGAATTCATAGCGCTTGGCAAACATTTTGATGAAGCCAGAGAATGATGCCCTAAGTGTCTGCCCTTCTTCGTTAGGGGTTACCTGTACCAGTTGAGTCCATTTGACTCGTCTCTCCTTGACCTCTACAGCTTCTTTATCCACGGTCCCTTTGT
This sequence comes from Lathyrus tuberosus, assembly GCA_022829125.1. Classification (NCBI taxonomy): domain Eukaryota; kingdom Viridiplantae; phylum Streptophyta; class Magnoliopsida; order Fabales; family Fabaceae; genus Lathyrus; species Lathyrus tuberosus. The sequence goes on from JALAZF010000191.1 coordinate 6,519,518, forward strand.
TAGGAAGACTGGCTTCGAAGGTGGCATTAAGCCAAAGCTGGAGCAGCCAAAAGGGTCCTGACAGCAAGAGGTTCCTGTTGCTTTCTTGATCTTTTAGGCGACCAGCACCTTCACTTAAAGATTCATACAAATTGGCCAATATCATTTCACTCAGGAAAATGCCTCGATCACGGTGCAATTGATTGGCCAGAGTTAGGTATTTCCTGGCCACTTGCAGAGATTTGGTGGAAAATACACAGCGAGAAAGCCACATAGCCTGAAATGCTATGTGCTCTTGATCTTCGATTGGGTGATTATGAAATGGGTGTAAGTGTGTTTGGTGGTTGAAAACCCTATGGTGTCTTGAGTATCTACTCAGGGTCATAAACTAGTCCATGTGGTTTTAGCCCTGTAATAGCAGCTATGTCGAAGAGGGTGGATGTCATCATCCCACAAGGGAGATGGAAAGTATAATGAGTGTTATCCCAAAAATACAAAGACGATGCTAATAAAGTCGAACAATATGTAGGACCTGCCTTCGACATCATAATCAGGTCATAAATCCCTAAATCCTTCCAAGTTTCTGCTTTGACTTTCTCTACTTTGGTTAACAAGTTCAAGTAGAGGTCAGCGTCCTTGAAATATGGGGTTGCTCTAAACAACCTAGAGCCATCATTCAAGTACTTTAAATCTATGTTTATTAGGGCTACATTATCATGAGGCTCAGTTGTTACCCTAGCCTTATCTTTTTGCCCTAAGGGTTTAGTTTTACGGTATAAAGGAAAGAAATCACTAATGGCTGCATAATCTACACCTATAGTAGACAAAGGACCATATAACGCTAATGGTTTGCCAGAAACGGTAACAGGAATCGATACCTGAGATTCGTAGATATGCCTTTTTTCTTCCTTGAGAGGTTCAGGGATGAACTGCTGGTTCTTCACCACTTTGGGTCCACTCAATGTAGCGAAGGGAGGAAGTAGTGGTGCGCTCTTTGGCTCTTTGGCCTTCTGACTTTTCTTTGGATCCTGAGTAATAGTGTTTGAGGACGCCATTGTTGAAAACTTGAAAAAAATGGGTTTACTGAAGGTGAAGAGTTGAAAGTTTTGGAAAAGAAAGAGAAAGAAGTGTTTAGTGAGTACTTTGGAGTTGGAAAAGTAAAAATAGTTTCTGAGGAAATTATTTATGAAGTATTTGGAAACACTAAAAGGTCACTAATAATCATTAAGGGGCTAAAATCTAGTGGGACACGTGTCCTCCCAGGAACGAAAGTAGGGGCGGTGGCAGTTACTACCTATGCCCACGATCTCCTAGACTCTAAGAGAGGTGATGATGGTTTAGGATTTGATGCTATTTCCAAGGAGATGTTTTAGACATAATCATAATTGGCCATGACTTCATAAATGTGATTGAAAAGAAACTGAACAGTTTTTTGAGACGTGGGTTAGTCAGTTATGTTGACACCTATGTAGGGTCGAAAGATGGCGTCGAATGGACACTATCAAAAAATGACCTTTCCACCAGTTCTGTCGAAAAGGACATTTTTGGGGGGCAATTTGTTAGCTCATGAATTCGACGCCTGTATTAAGTTGGAGGAATTAATTGGTGTTAAAACTCTTTGAAGAGGTCCAAAGGAGTGTTCGACTGGATATTCATGTTGAACTTAAGTCTAAGATTCTTGTATAAGGAAAGGATATGCTTGGGACTTAGAAATATTTCCAAGAATTTGGAAATAACCTTCGACCGATATTACTGATGATGTCTGACGCTAAGGGATTCAAATTCAAATAAAGGAGGGAGTAGTTATTCTTGTCCGCTCCTGAACAAGACAAGTGGCGCACATTCAAGAGACAAAAGCATGCAGCGCGGCACTTGTCATGTGTTAATTGTTTTAGGGAGTTAACAGCAGTTAGTTTTATTATTATAAATAGGAGTTCTAGCAATAGGATTCGGGGTGTTATGTTCACTTTGTACAAGTTACTCCAAATTTACTCAAAGTATCCGCGTGTAGAGAAAAGAGTCTTGTGAGAATGTACGTGATGTAAACACCATAATTTCTTTTTCAATGCAATTTACTTCAGCCTTTTATCAAGAATTTATCTTTTACTTTATTGTAAGTTACGTTTCAGCATTGTTTCTTACCTTTATATTTTCAGTCTTTCCTTTGTATTTTCAGCCTTTTTCGACTTAAAGTTTTTGCACATCTTTTAAAAACCACATTTTAGACAAACTTCTCTTTATGAACACTGTCTAAGTGTTTAGTTTTTTAGAATTTACTTTAAATCAATTGTTAGCATATGTCCTAGGATCAATCTGATCGATCCTGTGAGTCACCAAAGTTAGATTTGGAAGATCAGGGGTTGTTTACCAATTTTCACGGTAAACAGACACATTAGTTGATAATTCTGCTGGTTTTAAATTTTTATCTTTTATGGACGCATATTCGGGCTATAATCAAATACCCATGGCGAAAAGCAACAAAAGGTACACAACTTTAATGACCGAATCAGGCAACTATTACTACAACATAGTGCCCTTCGGCTTGAAAAACGTTGGTGCTACCTACCATAGAATGATGAACAAGGTCTTTCGGGGAGAAATCGGAGATATGCTCGATGTCTATATGGAGGACATGATCGTGAAATCCCACGAGGAATCCGATCACACAGCTCATTTGAGGAAAGTCATCGAGCAGGCCAGGAAGTACCGGATGTATTTCAACCCGGAGAAGTGCACGTTCGGGGTGCGAGCGGGCAAGTTCCTCGGCTTCTATCTAACAGAACGAGGAATCGAAGCTAACCCCGACAAGTGCAGGGCCTTCTCCGAGTTCCCCACGCCAAACTCAAAGAAATCTATCCAATCCCTCGATGGGATGCTTACCTCGCTATCCCGTTTTATGGTGAAGTTTGCACAGCACGCACTTCCCTTGGAGTGGACGGAGGAATGCGACCAAGCCCTCCTCCACCTAAAGCGAGCATTGTCAGAACCGCTTGTCCTTTCCAGGCCAGATAACGACGAAACCCTGTATCTCTATCTCGTCATCGCGACCGAGTCCGTCAGCGCCGCCCTCATTCATGAGACGCCCGATGGGCAGAAGCCCATATACTTCACGAGCAAAGCGCTGCAAGGACCGGAACTAAGATACTAGCAGATAGAAAAAGTTGCCCTAGCCCTTATCAATGCTGCGAGGAGGCTAAGGTACTACTTTCTATCCCACATAATCATGGTACGAACGGACTAACGCGTAAAGCAACTGTTGGGCCGCCCAGACAAGGCCGGCTAAATGCTCAAATGGTTGTTGGAACTGTCCGAATTTGATATCTAGTATGAAAGCAGAAAAGCCCTCAAGGCTCAGGCGCTGGCCGACTTTGTCGCGGAGATGACATTACCAGATTCCCCCACTTGCGGGGCTCACAAATGGACAATCTTCGTCGACGGGGCATCCAGCTCGGCAGGAAGCAGGGCAGGTATCATCTTGGAAAATGAGGAAGGAATCCTCGTCGAAGTCTCGCTTACTTTATCTTTCCCCACTTCCAACAATCAGGCTGAATACGAAGCCTTCCTCGCTGGTCTACGCCTCGCCGAAGACCTAGGAGCCGAGGAAGTCATCATCTGCACTGATTCCAACTCGTGGCACTCCAGGTTCGAGGAGAATATCAGGTCAAGAATGACAACTTGTCTGAATACTTGACCCTTGTCAAAGAAAAGATGACAAAGTTCACATCAGTAGAGGTAAAACATGTTCCCCGTGAACATAATGTCCGAGCAGATGTTTTGTCAAAGCTGGCGAGCACGAAGAAGAAGGGTTGAAACAAATCTGTCATCCAGGAAGTACTTCGTCGACCCAACATCAAGAAAACTTCCACGACACTCGACGTGCACGTCATAGGAGACAGCAGCTGCTGGATGACTTCAGTTTACAACTACCTCGCCAAGGATGAACTAGCGTCCGACCCCAAGGAAGCCAGCGTGGTCAGGCGCAGAGCCTGCTCCTATGTCCTGGTCGAAGATAAGCTCTACAGACGCGGGGTTTCCGTCCCTCTCTACAAATGCGTCGAGGAAGAGATGGTCACCCACGTCCCGCGCGAGATCCATGAGGGGATCAACGCCCAGAACCTTGGGGGGATATCCCTCAAAAGGAAGGCCCTACGAGCATGATATTACTGGCGAACTATACATCATGACGCAAAAGAACATGTGAAGAAGTACGACAAATGCCAACGACACGAGGACATGCACTTGGCACCGCCCAATGAATTTAAAGAAATGTCCTCCCCGTGGCCCTTCGCATGGTTGGGCCTGTATATCCTGGGACCATTCATCGTGGGGTCGAATCAGAATAAGTACCTGATAGTGGGTGTTGACTACTTTACTAAGTGGATAGAATCAGAGCTCATGCCAAAATAACGGCCCTCAACATACTCCGCTTCTACAAGCTTGAACATTAAAGAATAATACATATAACATTTTATCCCAAATATTAATATCACATAATAAAATGTTACAAAAATAAAATATTTTCTTTTTATAAATACTTTAATAAATACGTATATTATTATTATGCATATTTATACTATTTAAAAAAAATATAATGCATGAATTAATAAAAATAAATAAAATAAATAATTTTTTAAATCATAAAAGATGACCGATGAATTGATTGACTTAATTACTTACCTATTTAATAATTGGAATTTTCAATTTTTTTATAATTAAATATCAATTGTATTTCAATTTCATATTCAATGTTTAAGTGTTGTATAGAATATTCATTTATTATTATCACCATGTATTCAATTAGCCATTTAAAAACTATAAATATAGAAAAATCCATAAGCGTCTATTATTAAAAAAAAAGTCATAGGAACACATTGTTGTATATAAACAACAATATGTTAACATTTTTAATAATGCATCATAAGAACGACCATATTCATTATATATCCATATTATTATTAACAGACAATCAACAATGAAAAATTTAATCTTAGATCTTAACACCAATCATGATGACTGGTTACTTCAGAGTCGTTCGATTGTTAGATGTTTATAATCTGCAAAACGATGAAGAATATCATTTGTAGAAATGATTTTGTTAGATGAAAAAGTAATAACTCTTTATCCAAAATATTGTGTTTGCTATTCGCAAAATATACTTTTATATTCAAAATATTTAACATTATTATTTTCTCTTTATAAAATTATTGATTTTAATATTTTATTGCTATGTTTTTTTTCTTCAAGGAACTCCTTTACATACAACGATAAACAAATATCTGATACCACAGTTTAGAGAATTGATACAAGGAATAAATTTATATACCATAAAAATGTAAAAATAGTTTCGGCAAATAAAACATACAAATCAGTCAAAGGCATAAAACATGCATGGTTTTTGCGAACAATTACTGTAACAAATATTCAGGACTCAAACTCCACAATTCCACACTATTATTTTGAATATGTTATCATAGAAACAATTTCAGAAATAGTTTTTTTTAATACTCAGATTCATTCAATAAGTCATAAATGTGACCAATTTACAAATGAGAAACTCTGCAATCCTATGTCCCAACCATATTTACAATGCCAACAAAAGTGCAGAGAAAGGGATATTCTAAAACAGAAACATCTGCTAGACAAACTGATAAAAACATCCCTAATCTAACAATGTTGTGATTACAAAACATTGACAGCAACAAATACATTTAAATTATACAGTTCTCCCTCAAACAATGAAATATCTTTATCTATAAAGATCCAAGGGCATTTTGTGCCACTCGTAAAAGCTGCCTACATAATTCTTCTTTTGCTTCATCCTTTCCCATCTCCATGAATACAACATTATGTCCTGATAAATTGTCTTCAAATTTGCCACTGTGTAGCGAGCGATTTTTGGATGTGGTTGCGAAGCACGACCGCTCTGGTACTACAGCTCGATTCATTTTTTATCCTATTAAAGCTGATGAAGGAAGGGAAATAGATGTCTTTAACTAACCCTGCTTGCATACTGAGGTTAAACAGTCAAAACTGTTGGTTTACAGATGCTACAAAGATTCGGGGATTGTCTCAGGTTATTTTGTTCAAAGAGATGTTTTAGGACGGATGTTTTATGATTGATGTGTGAAAGTATGGGATTTTGGGTTTTTGTTTAGTGTGCTCGCTAAGATCTTTTCTTTCGATCTTATGCCTACGTATTCCCGTTTACCGAAACAGGGAAATCAGAGCGTTCGTAGTTCCTCCTATTCTATGGGAGGAAATGGGGTTTTGGTGTCTTGTTCAAAGCCCAAGACGTGAAGCGAAAGGTGATTTGTATCTTGTTCAAAGCCCAAGATGTGAAGCTGAAAAGTCTCGACTTTAGAGAGAGTTTGTCATCTCTAAAGAAGGGTAAAAGAGAATTACTTTAACCGGGATATGTGAATCCAAGCAATGCCATAATTTCCTAAAAAGGGGGTTTTAACCTGAAGGAGAAGACTTTAACTCAGTGTAGAGCAATGCCATCTTTCCTTAGGAATTTCTCATGCTAAAAGAGGGACAGTGGCATGGATGTAAATAATCCAGAGGCTTGCCGCTTACAGCGATTAGATGAAAGGGAAAGAGTTGTTGATGTTTGTGTACTGTGAACGCGGCACAGAATTGATGCTAAAAGGCTGATTGACTCAGCTAGGGATTTCGTTATACAAAATCTAAGAGGAGGCTATTAGTCCAACAAGAGGGAGTTTTTGTGTCTCGTACAAAGCCCGAGAGAGAGGCTAAAAAGGGTTGATTTAGCTGGAGAATCTTTTTATAGCTCGTATGAAGCCCGAGATGGAGGCTGAAAAAGAGTTTGACTTTGCTTAGGGGAATTTGTATCTCGTACGAAGCCCGAGATGGAGGCGAAAGGGTGATTGACTCAACGAGGGAGTCTTTTATGTGTCTCATACAAAGCCTGAGAGAGAGGCTAAAAGTTATTTGACTCAACGAGGGAGTCTTTTGTATCTCGTACGAAGCCTGATATGGAGGCTGAAAGGTTTGCTCCGCTGGGGGGAATCACTTGTACAAAGCCCAAGAGGAGGCTATCTGCTGGTGTCTGTTTTAGTTGAGTGACAGGTCCAGAATACTGATTTAAGAGAAAATCAGTTCTTATATGAGCAACACTGTACTCATGGGTTTGATATGAGGATCGGGATTGTTCCCTGTTCTTTAAGGAAACGAGTAAATCCAAAGGGTATTGAGACTGTCCGAGTCTACGGGTTTTCTTCCTATTAAAGGGGTTACTTGAGAATGTCTTTGAGACTCAAGGAAATTAGACTGTCCAAGTCTAGAGTTTTGTCTTTTGTACTATGCTTTAAGAAACAGTAGTAGACTCTTTGAAAGGACTGTTCTATGAAGATGACTAAGTTATGTTCCTATACCTCTAGGAGGTCGTCGGGACAATTTGTACGAAGCCCAAGAGGAGGCTGGAAACTTTTAAAAAGCCGATCGGTCCTTGTATGAAGCCCAAAAGGAGGCTATCATTCCCGAAGGAAGAGATCATTATACGAAGCCTAAGAGGAGGCTGTGAATACTTCTAAGAAGCCGACGGGTCCTTGTACTAAGCCCAAGAGGAGGCGGGGTTGCTTTTAGGAGGCATGTGGCTCCTTGTACAATGCCCAAGAGGAGGCCGATGCTTTTAAGAAGCCCGTGGGTCCCCAAACCCCGAGAAATTCAAGGTAAGCTACTCACAAGGAATAGATCAAGTCAGGAAAGTTCGAGAATTTGGAAGAAACTCAAAGATGCCATTCACGGAGAATACATTCATCTTTGGGAGTAGAGTCTCTTGACAATTCCTAATGAGGACAGCCGAAGAGAAGACTGTATCTGGTGGTCCTATTGGGGATCTAGCTGTCTATTTCTACGAATAAACGAAACGGCTTTTCCTAGTTCTAGACGTAGTTGCAGGGGAAACTCTGAATATCTATACTATTATTACATAGTTGATATGAGTTTATGAAAGAAGACTTATAGCGAAACAGCCCCAAAATACAATTATATGTATAGGAAAGCAGTAAATGAAAGCGTATAAACACTTACTCGGTTGTAAAGCTTCCATGCTGTTTGGTTAGTTGTTCAAAAAAGAAAGATTGAAAACAACAGTATATTTCAAAATCAAAGGAGAAAGTGCTTTGAAGAAGAAAGATTGGGGCTTACAGCTCAAGGAGAGGCCCAGGGTTTTGAATTTGTACAGAGGGACTTATACAAGTGACTGTGGCCCAAAAAAGGTTTTCTGTACAAAGGGATGGGTCTTACACTCTCTCAAGAGGCCCAAAAAGTTTTAAAGAAAAAGAGTGGGGCTTATAACACGAGGGTAGGCCCAGTTGACTTTTCGTTTAAAATGGCGATCGTGCCGAGGTTTTCTTTTAACGCAGAGGGACTTATACAATAGATGAGGCCCAAAAAGGTTTTGGTTAAAAGGGGGATTGAGTCTTACACTCTAATAGAGGCCCAAAAGTTTTGAATGGGTCTTATAGCTTAAGGAGAGGCCCAAAAAAGTATTTTAGGAAGAGAAATGGGGCTTACAACTCGAGGGGAGGCCCAAAATGGTTTTATTTTGAAAAGGCGACGATCGCGCCGTGATTTTTGAAATACAACGGGACTTATACAATAAGTGAGACCCAAAATGATTTCAAAAAGGGGGTTGGGTCTTACACTCTCTCAAGAGGCCCAAAAATTTTGAAAATGATTTATGAGGGTTGAATTAATCCAAAAACCCTAATTTGTTTTCAAAATATGTTTTAATTTAATAAAAATTCAATTAAAGTGATCAAAATTGTTTAACATATGGAAAACAAATTGTGATCTTGGATTAATGCTTCAAAAATTAAGTATTGACCTACAAAATAATTAGAAAGCATTAAAAGTTGCAAAATCAAGATGGAAAAAATATTTCAAATGTTAAAAACAATTAAAACATTAATTCTTTGCAAAAATATCAATTATATGAAACAATCCGTTTCGGTCCATGATTATCTTCAACTAATTTTATAGTGAACAACACACCATTAACTTCAATGCCAAAGACCCCATTCAAGTTGCTTGTATATCTTATTTTTATCAAAATTCTCGCCACATCAAATTTTGATTGAGAGTCAGTTTCTTCGTCACAACAAATGAATTCTCCTATCCTACTAGAAATGTATTTGAAGAAATCATTTCTCCACGCATGACAGGGTATACCAAAGCATTTAACCCAAGTAAGTCGTTCTTTGTCAACTTCAGCTAGTAACCAACCTCTAATGTCTTCTGTAACGCCCCAATTTGTTTAATTGCATTTATTTATTTCATTTATGTGAATTTTGTGAAATGTGTGAATTTATTGTAATTTACCTGCTAATTGAGTTAATTAGTTAATTTCTCTGATAGGTAAGTATTTGCAATAAATTATAATTTCTTTTCGACTTTTATTTCCCGAAATATATTTCATCGGTATGGTTATGTTTTATCGCATTTTGAAAGGGTTTGGGAGATATTTGAGCTGAGGGGTAAAATGGTCATTTTGAGGGATTAGATATTTTTTATAAATAGAGGTTTGAGAGAAATAGAGTATTTTAAGGTAACTCTAATAATTGATCAATTGGCATTAGAAGACAAAATATCAATTGGAGATATTTAACCCTATTGGATTTATATTATATAATAAGTATTATATATATATTTGTGAGAAGAGAGAGAAAAGGAAAGGTTAGATAGGAGGAAGAAAAAAACAGAGAGGAAGAAGAGAAGAAACGTGGGAAAAGGGAGAAGAAGAGGAAGAAGAGAAAATCATCAAAACAAAGCTTGATCTTCGATTAATCGGGTAAGGGTGAGAAGTTTCAATTATATCTTGCCTGTGTATGTATATGTGTTGTTTGTGTAATTGTTTTGGTTGTTTTCACAATTTTTCTCTAATTGATAAATTGATGAACAATTGATGGAAATCGATGTTTTCGCTGTTAGATTTCAGAACTGTTCGTGTAGAATAGTCGAGCGAGGAGTGGGTTTAATCGGAAAGGCACGTTGGTGAGATTTGAGGGGTTTTGTGTCGAGTTATCGAGAATTGGAGTTTAGGGCATAAATGGTAGAAATGATTGGAAATCGATGTTTTCACGGTTAGAATTTGGAATAAGTTGTGTAGTGTAGTCGGGTAAGGTTTGGGTTTAATCGGGAATGGTTGTTTGCGTGTTTTTCCGCGGTTTTGATAGAGTTCGAATTTAGAATTCAATGATAAAATTATGTTTTAAAATATTTCAAAAATGGAAAATATGTTGGATGGCTTCTTAATGGTGAAAATATTGTAGTACGTTGAATTATGAGATCGTAGCTTTTTACGGAATCGAAATCGGAGGTCCGGAAGGCTTCCGACGATGAAAAATGCATTTTCTGGGCCCTGACACGGCCCGTGTCACGCAACACGGGTGGCGTGTCAGCCTGCTGTCTAGGGAGGGTGGAAACGCGAAAAAAGTGAATTTTGGGATTTTTGGGTGACACGGGCCGTGTCACACAACACGGGGGCCGTGTCAGACCTGCTGTAGGTTTTTCTTTCAAAATTGTTTCGATCGTAACTTTTGATCCGTAAATCCGTTTTGGTCCCGTTTGAAGCGTTGGAAAGCTAATGAAAAGTTCTTTCTTTTAAAAATGGTTTGGAGGGTAAAATATGATTTAATTAATTCGTGTTTTTGGAAAAATAGTCGGGTTGTCGGGTTTTTATTGCGTTAATTGTGTGCGATTGATGTGTTATCATGCTATATGCTTTTGATATGTAACGTGTAGCTTGTGTGCTGTTATATGGTGTGAATATACATGATGAAATGTTGTGATGATGGTTTGTGGCCTTATGGCAAGTATGTGCATTGTTTTGGATTGGACTTCGATGCATGATTAATGATGTTGTTTTGTGGTGAAATGCATTGATTGATTGAATTCAATGTATGTTGTGTGGTGACCTTTATGGTTTGAAATGAATTGTTTAAATTGTTTTGCAATGCATGAATGTGATGATGCCGAAGCATGTGACAAGTTGTTGAATTGTGGCCTAAGGGCAAGAATAAATGCAATGTGTTGTATTTGATTATATATGCGTGTTTATGGTTGCATATATGTGTGAAAATGCATTGGTTGTCATGAGTTCTTGTATGTCAAGCATCATGATATGCGTTGTTGTTGCGTTCTGTGTGACGGAGGTTCCGGTGGGGAATCATTGTGATATGAATTGTTGTTGCGTCCTGTGGGACGGCGGTTCCGGTGGGGAATCAGCTATAACATCGTGTGCCCGCGTGTGGGGTGTGAGCAATGATTATAGACGATCGTGAGCCTCTCTCGGTGGAGGTGTGAGCGATCGGGTCGTGAGCCTCTCTCGATGGAGGTGTGAGCGATCCATAAACACCGTGAGCCTCTCTCGGTGGAGGTGTGAGCGGTGGGTGAACATCGTATGCCCGACGGGGAGTTACAGTGATGTAACGAGCGATGGTTCCAGCAGAGTTCCTGAGTGAACTAGTATTGAGATATGATGGAGTCGATACCACATATGCATTTGCATAGAGAGTCGTTGTGTCGGTCTCTTTGCATCTGCATGAATTATGATTGCATTGGTTATATGTGGAAAATCATGATTTAGTTGATTATGTGCGAGGCATTGTGATATGCATTTGTGATAAATGTATTGGGCATGATTAATATGCAATTGGGAATGGAGTAATTGTGTGATTGAGCTTGTGATAGCATTTGTGAATTGTTGTGCATTTGTGTTAAATGCATTGAATTATGAATGATATATTTTGTGTATAAACATATGCATTATGTGTGAATATGTGATTATGTCGGTATAATTGATATATGCTATATTTTGTGGTGATGTGGTGGTGTGGTTCCATATGTCATAATCGTGGTGGGATTATGTGTGATAGGTTTTGTATTTGTGACATGCTATATGTGTTAGTATGTGATGGTAGGGTGAGATGAGTTATTCATGTGTTTGAATGTGTGTTTGCATATTATTATGCAATCTTGATTTAGTTGTTATTTCTCACCCTTCTGCTGTTTTATAATGCTCTATGAGGCATTGCAGATTAGAGTTGTTGGAGGTCTTTTTGTGGAGACTATCCCTCCGTTCTGTTGTCGGTCTTGGTGTCTGCCCTGATACGTAGCACGGGAGTCGGGGAACGATTATATATATATGTATACATTTGTTGAATGTATTTTGTAGTACTTTTGTATTAATAGTTGATGTTCTAAAATGATTTATTTTGTAAAACAAGTCGGTTATGGATCTTTCCGCTTTATTCCATAATTGACCTTTCCTTTTGTTGGAAAAAGTTTCCCCTTTGAGGGTATTCTATTTTATGCTATGTATCAAATTTATGAGCAGGGATTGTGTTTTGTTTCTTTAAGTGTGACATCCCTATTTTCTGTCGGAAAAATAAATTTTTAATTACTCTGATTTAATTTATGTGTTATTTATTCGCGAAGGGAAATGGGGTGTTACAATAATGGTATCAGAGCAGGTCGGTCCGTCCGGCCAAGTTGTTGAGTCAATTGGTGTGACAGTTGAATACTGTCTGGGTTGTTTGTTCCTTAGTACGTGATATGTGTATGGAGCACTGTCGGTACTTTCTGGTTTTCTAATCTTTTGTCTTCAGGTGTTAGAATGAGATAAGTGGGGGAGGAGCTTGTACTTCTCCAAGTTGCTTCAGGTGTGGAGCGTTGGCTCAGTGTGTTGTGAATTGCAAGAGTGTAAGTGTTGTTTGGACAGTGTTGTTCTAGATTCTGGAGGGATTGCGGAGGTAAGGTTTATATCAACTAAGGATTTGTGCCTGAGGTAGTTTTGTGCACAGGATGTAAGAAATGCTATTATAGTTTGGTAAAGACGGTTTATGCCCCATCATGATTGTCGGCTGTCTATTGACAAATTGAGGAACTGATCACCCTTAATCTCTTGTTGATAACAGACGGGAATTATGTTGGATGGAATAGACGTGTCTTTCCAGCTTTGATAGTGTGTGCAATGGATTATTTGGATCTAAGAAAATGGTTACGGATTGTTTCGATGAGTTGATAAGGATTCTTATACGGGAAGATGAGACGGATTTGAGGTTTTGGTATGTTGGTACAGTTGGGAAGTTTGAGAGAGAATGATTGGGCATCGTTAATGGTTATTCTGGGATTTGTGAGACCAAGTGTGTCGTCTTAGAGAGCTCCAGTATTGATAGTAACACCAGGGACTGATGATTGAATGGAATAACAAGCATGATGTGTTTAAGGGTATTGAGACTATGGAAAGTAAAACGTAGAGTTCTGGTGAGGTTTGAAGTCTTTGGGATTGTAAAGCATTAATGGAAAATTTGAGAGAACCTTTAAGTATGGATGTAATATCTAAGAGTTCTTTTTGGTTGGTTGTCGCTACATGTTGGGATTTATGGAATTTGGACGGTTAAGAGAAGAACTTGTGTATGGATTACTAACAGTAGAGTAAGGTGACGATGGAGAACAAGTGTCCACTTTCAGGAATAGATAACTGGAATGGTTTGGTTGAGTTTGAGTGAAATTGCAATTGTTTGGAATGTTTGATAAGAGTGGTGAATTGTGTGAGTTGAGGCTTTGATCGATTTAATGTGACCGATTATGGTTGTTATCATTGGGATAGGCTGTTATGTACTCGGTTAAGTTTGTATGTGAGTAACCAGTTTCCCAGTGGAAAGTTTTGCAAGAGCTTTAAGAATTTTTATCTTTTGGAGTTGGTTGGACATTACGATGTGCAGTGATGTTATTTGGTGTTAGTAATGCGTCTGTAATGTTTGTGGAGTAGAGGAATCGTATCTTCCATATTTATTTGGATAAGTTCATAGTGGTTTTGATTGAGGATATTCGGATTTATTATAAACTCAGAGGAATAACAGGTAGAGTGTTTGAGACTTGAATTACAAGTGTGGAAAAGAGACAAAGTTTTATGCTAAGTTATTCAAGTGAGAATTTTGGTTGAAAAGGTTAGTTTTCTTGGATATGTTATTTCTGAGGATGGTATTTTTGTGGATTCATCAAAAGTAGATGCAGTTCTACAATGAGAGGTTTCGAAGTTGGTTAAGGTGATTAGAAACTTTTTGGACTTTTGTTGGTTATTATCGAAGAGTATTGAAGGCTTTTTCCAAGATTAGCGTTTTGCTACTTCAGTTGACTTGCAAAGGTGAAGTCGATTGTTTGGGGTGCATCTTTGATGAGTTTAGTCAGTGTGTTAATGCAAGAGGGTAAAGTCGTGGCTTATGCTTTATGACAATTGAGGATTCATAAAAGGATCTATATTATTCTAGATTTGGAATTAGTCGCGGTTGTATTGTGTTGGAAAATTTGGAGGTATTATTATTATGGTTCTCAGCTCGAAGTGTTTGGTAATCGCAAGAGTTTAAAGTACTTGGTTGGTTTGAAGGAATAGAGTATGAGACAATGAGGGTGGTTAGAATTTGTGATGAGTTATGAATTTGGCTTGGATTATCCTGCGGGAAAAGCTGATGAATAAGAGAAGAGTTAGACTTTGGACGTGAAATTGGTAGTTTTGATGGTTATGAGTAATCAGAGTGTGCAACGGAAGCGTGAGTTGACATGATTCGTATATGCGTATGGGACTGGTAAAAGTTCATAAGTTGAACATTGGAACGTGTAGGAGTGTTGAGACCATTGGACGTTTCAGGATGGAGATGATATGTGAAAAGTTTAACTATTATTCATGAGCTACTTTGTAGATGGATGTTTTGGTTATATGTTCGGTTGGTGAATCGTAGAATTGTTGTATCGTGGAACTTTATGTTCTTGTTTGTGTTGTTGCCTCGTTTCCATGGTGATGGTTCGAGTGCGTGTAGCTAATTCCTGTGTGGGGAATTAGGGGAGTGTTACCTCGGGTAGGGTAACGATCTTGTTGTGTTTCGGTTCTAGAGTGAACCTGTGTGTTGGTATCTTGGTTTTCTTTGAGTCGTGAGTTTGTCATCAAGTGCATTGTATGGGCTTTGCATCTTGTCGTTGTTGTTGTCGTCGTTGTCGTGTCGTTGTTGTATTTGCTGTTATCAGGGTGGTTTGTCAGTTTGTGTTATTCGTGGTGTGCTTTTGTTGGCATGTTAGTTTGTTGGTCGGATGCGAGAGTCGTATCCGGAGTTGTTCGTATCGGTTATATTTTCGAGGACGAAAATTTCTAAGTGGGGGAGAGTTGTAACGCCCCAATTTGTTTAATTGCATTTATTTATTTCATTTATGTGAATTTTGTGAAATGTGTGAATTTATTGTAATTTACCTGCTAATTGAGTTAATTAGTTAATTTCTCTGATAGGTAAGTATTTGCAATAAATTATAATTTCCTTTCGACTTTTATTTCCCGAAATATATTTCATCGGTATGGTTATATTTTATCGCATTATGAGAGGGTTTGAGAGATATTTGAGCTGAGGGGTAAAATGGTCATTTTGAGGGATTAGATATTTTTTATAAATAGAGGTTTGAGAGAAAGAGAGTATTTTAAGGTAACTCTAATAATTGATCAATTGGCATTAGAAGACAAAATATCAATTGGAGATATTTAACCCTATTGGATTTATATTATATAATAAGTATTATATATATATATTTGTGAGAAGAGAGAGAACAGGAAAGGTTAGATAGGAAGAAGAAAAAAACAGAGAGGAAGAAGAGAAGAAACGTGGGAAAAGGGAGAAGAAGAGGAAGAAGAGAAAATCATCAAAACAAAGCTTGATCTTCGATTAATCGGGTAAGGGTGAGAAGTTTCAATTATATCTTGCTTGTGTATGTATATGTGTTGTTTGTGTAATTGTTTTGGTTGTTTTCACAACTTTTCTCTAATTGATAAATTGATGAACAATTGATGAAAATCGATGTTTTCGCGGTTAGATTTCGGAACTGTTCGTGTAGAATAGTCGAGCGAGGAGTGGGTTTAATCGGAAAGGCACGTTGGTGAGATTTGAGGGGTTTTGTGTCGAGTTATCGAGAATTGGAGTTTAGGGCATAAATGGTAGAAATGATTGGAAATCGATGTTTTCACGGTTAGAATTTGGAATAAGTTGTGTAGTGTAGTCGGGTAAGGTTTGGGTTTAATCGGGAATGGTTGTTTGCGTGTTTTTCCGCGGTTTCGATCGAGTTCGAATTTAGAATTCAATGATAAAATTATGTTTTAAAATATTTCAAAAATGGAAAATATGATGGATGGCTTATTAATGGTGAAAATATTGCAGTACGTTGAATTATGAGATCGTAGCTTTTTACGGAATCGAAATCGGAGGTCCGGAAGGCTTCCGACGATGAAAAATGCATTTTCTGGGCCCTAACACGGCCCGTGTCACGCAACACGGGTGGCGTGTCAGCCTGCTGTCTAGGGAGGGTGGAAACGCGAAAAAAAGTGAATTTTGGGATTTTTGGGTGACACGGGCCGTGTCACACAACACGGGGGCCGTGTCAGATCTGCTGTAGGTTTTTCTTTCAAAATTGTTTCGATCGTAACTTTTGATCCGTAAATCCGTTTTTGTCCCCGTTTGAAGCGTTGGAAAGCTAATGAAAAGTTCTTTCTTTTAAAAATGGTTTGGAGGGTAAAATATGATTTAATTAATTCGTGTTTTTGGAAAAATAGTCGGGTTGTCGGGTTTTTATCGCGTTAATTGTGTGCGATTGATGTGTTATCATGCTATATGCTTTTGATATGTAACGTGTAGCTTGTGTGCTGTTATATGGTGTGAATATACATGATGAAATGTTGTGATGATGGTTTGTGGCCATTATGGCAAGTATGTGCATTGTTTTGGATTAGACTTCGATGCGTGATTAATGATGTTGTTTTGTGGTGAAATGCATTGATTGATTGAATTCAATGTATGTTGTGTGGTGACCTTTATGGTTTGAAATGCATTGTTTAAATTGTTTTGCAATGCATGAATGTGATGATGCCGAAGCATGTGACAAGTTGTTGAATTGTGGCCTAAGGGCAAGAATAAATGTAATGTGTTGTATTTGATTATATATGCGTGTTTATGGTTGCATATATGTGTGAAAATGCATTGGTTGTCATGAGTTCTTGTATGTCAAGCATCATGATATGCATTGTTGTTGCGTTCTGTGTGACGGCGGTTCCGGTGGGGAATCATTGTGATATGAATTGTTGTTGCGTCCTGTGGGACGGCGGTTCCGGTGGGGAATCAGCTATAACATTGTGTGCCCGCGTGTGGGGTGTGACCGATGATTATAGACGATCGTGAGCCTCTCTCGGTGGAGGTGTGAACGATCGGGTCGTGAGCCTCTCTCGGTGGAGGTGTGAGCGATCCATAAACACCGTGAGCCTCTCTCGGTGGAGGTGTGAGCGGTGGGTGAACATCGTATGCCCGACGGGGAGTTACAGTGATGTAACGAGCGATGGTTCCAGCAGAGTTCCTGAGTGAACTAGTATTGAGATATGATGGAGTCGGTACCGCATATGCATTTGCATAGAGAGTCGTTGTGTCGGTCTCTTTGCATCTGCATGAATTATGATTGCATTGGTTATATGTGGAAAATCATGATTTAGTTGATTATGTGCGAGGCATTATGATATGCATTTGTGATAAATGTATTGGGCATGATTAATATGCAATTGGGAATGGAGTAATTGTGTGATTGAGCTTGTGATAGCATTTGTGAATTGTTGTGCATTCGTGTTAAATGCATTGAATTATGAATGATATGTTTTGTGTATAAACATATGCATTATGTGTGAATATGTGATTATGTCGGTATAATTGATATATGTTATATTTTGTGGTGATGTGGTGGTGTGGTTCCATATGTCATAATCGCGGTGGGATTATGTGTGATAGGTTTTGTATTTGTGACATGCTATATGTGTTAGTATGTGATGGTAGGGTGAGATGAGTTATTCATGTGTTTGAATGTGTGTTTGCATATTAGTATGCAATCTTGATTTAGTTGTTATTTCTCACCCTTCTGCTGTTTTATAATGCTCTATGAGGCATTGCAGATTAGAGTTGCTGGAGGTCTTTTTGTGGAGACTATCCCTCCGTTCTGTTGTCGGTCTTGGTGTCTGCTCTGATACGTAGCACGGGAGTCGGGGAAGGATTATATATATATATATATATATATATATATATATATATATATATATATATATATATATATATATATATATATATATATATATATATATATATATATATATATATATATATATATATATATATATGTATACATTTGTTGAATGTATTTTGTAGTACTTTTGTATTAATAGTTGATGTTCTAAAATGATTTATTTTGTAAAACAAGTCGGTTATGGATCTTTTCGCTTTATTCCATAATTGACATTTCCTTTTGTTGGAAAAAGTTTCCCCTTTGAGGGTATTCTATTTTATGCTATGTATCAAATTTATGAGCAGAGATTGTGTTTTGTTTCTTTAAGTGTGACATCCCTATTTTCTGTCGAAAAAATAAATTTTTAATTACTCTGATTTTATTTATGTATTATTTATTCGCCAAGGGAATTGGGGTGTTACATCTTCAAACCAGTTTTGTAGCACTGTTCTTCTTCCTTAATTAACGTTTTCATTCCATTCTCCTCGAGGTCTTCAAGAAGACACATGTTATCTCCCATTGGAGTCACTTTTATTTGGAAGAATCCTTCTCTGTAAAACACCCCCTGTATGTTGTATGAGTTACCTGATTTCTTTAAGACACCAACAAAAGCTTTTTCGAAACGTTTCACTTCCTCATCTTCAGCCTTAAATAAAAGTCCTGCCCAGTTAAGATTTGACCTTCTTTTCACCGTAGTTTTTACACCATACGAGTGATGAAAGTTGCTCCTGGTGTGTCCATTATCACCCCTAACCGCTTCCAAGTATGACCTTCCTTGCCTCATTTTATTCTAGTTATTCTTGTTGAAATTTACTTTGTGATCAGTTTTCTCCTTCTGTTTGGTTCCTGGCTCTTTACCTTCTGTCTTTCTTCTTCTGTCAAACCTTGGAATGTTAACATATATTTTTCTCCCATTAATTTGAATGTTGTCCAACCTGATAGCCAATCTTCTCTCATCCTCCACCTTCCTAAATCTGAAAAAACCATACTGTTTTCCTCTCTTATCTTTCTTGGCAGGGATGAACACCCCAAATACAATCCCAAACTCCTTAAATACATTGGCCATTTCTCTTACATTATGTTGATCTGGGATTTCAGTAAAGAAGAACGACGTTATTACTTCATTCTCACTTAAGTATTTGCCAGTCCTCTCTTTCCATATTGAAAATCGAATCTTATCAGTTTCCTTGTTCTTTCTCCCCACAATCTTCCATTCCATGATCTCGTAATAATGCTGTCAAACTACAACAGTTCAAACCTTCACCGAAAAAAACGCTCGACCAATGCCAAGGCCCCTAGCCCTAAGGCTAGGAGTTTAGGCCAAAAACACTAACCAAGTTTAATCCCAGTAGGTTTGATAATCTAATCGGATGAAAATGATCTATCTATGGAGATTGATGGCACATGTGTTAACCATATTACTGGACATAGGTAACAAGTAATCTTAACCAATTTTAGAAATAGTTGGAGACAACAATGTTCTCTCTGATAGTGTTATACACAAGTTATAAATTATAACTATATTCATGTTTCTTTTTAGACATAGTTGGAGTGCTTCGTACTCTTGGGGATATGAAGAACACCTTTACGTAAAAGGAAAACCTATAACAATTCTCATACTTGAGTTGAGCCTAGAAGATTAAAATTTCAATTAGGCATCTTTGCTTAAATATTCATATATAAATTATGTATATTAAATTAAAATTAATCTAATGCTCTTGCAACAACAAGCTAATACGTTTACATCATCAATACTGCAAAACCTCTATCATCGTACTCTTATTTTTGAAATAAAGTTGTCTGCAAAAAAACTTGAAGGGTTGCAAATCTACACATTATCACGAACTTTTGTACCAACAGCTATTTTACACGAACGAATTTTGAAAATACCTATTAAACGATTCATTAAATTTGTACTACAATAACACAAATATAATACTACCTTTATGAATAATAACAATATACTTATTACATATAGGAGTCTATATTACCACCAATGATTCAAAATAAAGAATATCACCAAGAAGAAGAAGAAGAAATGATGACAACATCAATGATAAACCATACAAGCAAAATAAACAAAAACTCGCAGTGTTAAACGAAGACTATTCATAACACCATCAGATGATAAAACACATATCAAAGAGAATTCAAAAAATAATATAGCAACAATGAACTTCAAATATTATCCTTTAACTACGAGTCACTTCTCATACTCAAATTAAAGACTCGAAAATCCATTAAAGCAAAACAAAGAAACTACAAAGCCTCGTTTTAAATAAAATAAAAAAACCATAAAATGACTTCATTCATGTTTTAATATTTAATTTGATATTAAACAAGCACGCTCATACCTTGTTAATGAATTTTATAAAAAAAAAAAGTACAAAATTAAACATGCTCATATCCAATAATAATTTAACAGTTGTATTTCAGAAACAAGTTCCATTAATCAATTTTTGTCAATGTAGTTATTTATTTCTATTTTATCTATTTAGAATTTTTTTATTTATTTTAAAATGTTCAAAGTTTTAATTTTGTTTTTAAGATGTCTCTGTAACAAACTTTTAAAACTTTAAACATCTATATAAGAATAACATTTGTCTCAGCAAGTAAATATACATAACAATGAGAACTATTTTATTTTCATTCCTTCTGTGCTACTACTTCATATATCTTACCATTGTTGTCTCTCCCAAATGTCTCCCGGATCAACAATCATTGTTGCTCCAATTTAAAAACAATTTCACACTTGATCCTCAATTTTCCACCAAACTTAAATTGTGGAATGAAAACACTGCTTGCTGTAACTGGAATGGTGTAACATGTGACAATGAGGGACATGTTATTGGCCTTGACCTTCGTGAAGAATACATCAGTGGCAGATTTGACAATTCATGTAGTCTTTTCAATCTACAACATCTTCAAAGATTGAGTTTGGCTCATAACAGTTTCTATTATGACCACATTCCGTCAGGATTTAGCAAGCTGGAGAAGTTGACTTATCTCAATTTGTCGGAATTTTCTTTGAATTTTTCTCAAATTCCACCGGAGATTTCACAGCTTACAAGGTTGGTTACTCTTGATCTCTCTATGATCTCATCATATACATATCTTAAACCTACAATTCCAAATCTGCAAAAGCTTATGAGAAATTTGACAAATATTAGGCAATTGTATCTAGATGGTATAAGTATATTAACTAGGGGTCAAGAATGGGTCAATGCTTTGTTTCCGCTGCGTGATCTACAAGTATTAAGCATGTCTTGGTGTGATCTAACAGGACCACTTGATTCTTCCCTAACAAGACTAGAGAACTTATCAGTCATTATGCTTGGTGGGAACAAGTTTTCATCCTCAGTTCCAGAAACATTGGCCAATTTTAAAAACTTTACCGTCCTCAGTCTTTCTGAATGCGGATTGATTGGTACGTTTCCACAAAAATTCTTACAAATTAGAACATTATCTGTTATTGCCTTACGTAATAACAATAATCTCCGTGGTTCATTTCCAGACTACTCATTGAGTAAATCTCTTCATAGCATTAATTTGGAAAACACAAACTTCTTTGGACCATTACCTAAGACTATTGGCAATCTCAAGAAATTATCTACTTTAGATCTTTCTAACTGTCAATTTAATGGAACCCTTCCACATTCATTGTCAAACCTCACACACCTTACATACCTAGACCTTTCTTATAATAAATTAAGTGGTGCAATTCCTTCATCCCTTTTCACACTCTCATCAATGGAGGTGATTGATCTTTCCTTTAACAGACTGAATGGGTCACTGCAGCTAGATGAAGTTTTGAAACTTAGAAATTTAACAACGCTAGACCTTTCTTACAACAACATATCAATTGATGTGAATGTTACAAATGTTGATTTGTCTTTAACTCCCAAATTTACATATCTAAGACTGGCATCCTGCAATTTGGAAAATTTCCCTAGGTTTTTGATAAATCAAACCACGTTGACTGAACTAGACCTTTCATATAACCAAATTCAAGGAGAATTACCAAATTGGATTTGGAAACTACAATCTCTTCAAATACTTAACATTTATCATAATTTTCTCTTTGATTTGGAAGGGCCATTGCAAAATATTACTTCAAAAGTGTTTTTTCTTGACCTTCATAACAACAAATTGCAGGGGTCAATACCTGCTTTTCCTAAATATGCTTTTATTTACGATTACTCATACAATAATTTTTCTGTTGTTCCACAAGATATTGGTAATTACCTATTCCCCACAGAATTTCTCTCTTTTTCTAACAATAATTTACAAGGAAGTATCCCTGTTTCCATATGCAATGCTTTACAACTTCGGGTGTTTGATATTTCCTTCAACAAATTTTCTGGAACAATTCCTCCATGCTTATTCAAAATGACTTACCTTGAGGCATTAAATTTGAAAAAGAACAATCTCACTGGCTCCATACCGGATATGTTTCCAAATTCTTGTGGTGTATTTAGATTGAACTTCCATGGAAATCTCTTACATGGCCCAATTCCCAAGTCTCTCTCCTATTGCTCAAACTTGGAGTTATTGGACATTGGATCAAATCAAATTGTTGATCATTTTCCATGCTTCTTAAATAAAATACCATCAGTTAGTGTCTTAATTTTGAGGAATAACAAATTGCACGGTTCTATAGAATGTTCAGAAAATAAACCTTGGAAATGGATTCAAATTGTGGATATTGCTTTCAACAATTTCAATGGAAAACTACCTAAAAAGTATTTTACAACCTGGGAAAGAATGATATATGATGAAGATGCTGCAATTGACATCAGCTACATGATGTTAGAAGACAACCTATATTATCATGATAGTGTTACAGTTACATGTAAAGGCCAACAACAAGAGCTGGTTAAAGTTCTAACAATTTTCAAAGCCATTGATTTCTCATCCAATTTTTTTGAAGGACCAATACCTCAGTCGTTGATGGACTTGAAAGAACTTTATGTTTTGAATTTTTCAAACAATGGTCTTTCTGGTGAAATCCCATCTTCAATTGGGAACCTGAAACAGTTAGTCCTTAGAACTCTCAAATAACTCCTTCGTTGGTGAAATTCCAATGCAACTAGCAAGTTTGTCCTTCCTTTCTTATTTGAACCTTTCTTTCAATCATTTGGTGGGGAAGATCCCAACAGGTACTCAACTTCAATCATTTCCAGCTTCTTCATTTGAAGGAAATGATGGATTATATGGTCCTCCATTGAATGAAATACCAAATGGTAAAACCAAGGACTTGCATCCACAACCAGCATGTGAAAAACTAGTTTGTTCAATAGACTGGAACTTTTTAAGTGTTGAATTGGGATTTGTTTTTGGAGTCGGAATGATTATCGGTCCAATCATGTTATGGAAGAAATGGAGGGTAGGTTACTGGAAAATTGCAGACAAAATTCTCTGTAAAGTATTTCCTGGGATGCATCTTGATTATGAAACCCATAGAGGACAAACTTACACAGTTTTAAGGTGGTAGTGGCGTTATTAGGATCTAATGAGCGTGATTAATTGGTATAATAGTATTTCACATTTCCGCATTTGTTGTTCTTTATGTATAATACTATGTTATGGTATGATATTTTACCTATTGTATTAAATTTGAATAAAATAATATTTTTTTAGTTAATATTTTCATTTTTAATATATGTTTTATATGTTTCAAAATTTAAGATTGATTGTGGCAAGTTTTTTTATAAGCAACAATATATTAAGCGGGCATATTAGGAGTACACCAATACTTTTACAAGAATTGTTATTTAAACACCAATCACACCTAACAATATACAGAGTACTTCTAATTTAGAAAATTAAAACGAGACTTATACCAATCATAAAACTACATTTAGTTTTAGATTTTGTATTATACTCCAACCAAGACCAAAAAATTTGCATTGCCCTCTAACCAAGTCGTTAAAAATAACTTGATTGTGAGTCCACTAGATGGACCAACTCGTCGTGATCCAAATAAAACAAGTTGTATCCTTGGAAGTAATCCTCACAACTTTCATGAACCAATCCATCAAATGATCACACACAGTCTCTCCAACAATCCATGGTATTCTCACCCAATCCGCAATTTTCTGCCAAACAAAGTCAATACATTGACATGTACAAAATATGTGATTAATATCCTCCGTGGCATTATAACAAAAAACACACACTAACTCATGTGGATTGGAGATTATTCCCATGGCCGCCAGATTCGCTTTTGTTGGAAGTCTATCCCAAACATGTCTCCACCCAAAAACACTAGCTTTCAATGGAACATTCGTTTGCCATAAAACATCCAAAATAGTCTTGGGAGTAATCTCAATTTCAGAATAACCAGAATGGCACATCAAAGCTTTGTAAAAAGAATTTACACTAAAGTAACTATTACTACCAAGTTTCAAAACAAACCTGTCGATAGAACCAAAGGATGGATTAACCTCCAGCAGCATAGCCTTCAAAGCATGAAAATCTTCTGTCATATCCGGAGGCATATCCTGCACCAAGAGGTCAAAGTTCCACCTCAATCTCCCTGCTCCCACACCCCCATGCCAGCTACCGCAACTGACTTCACCAAGGAATACTCAAATAATTCTATGAATAAGGATCTCAGTGGTTTGTGTCCAAGTTTGCAGGATAAGTGACTTATAAATCCACCAATCGCCAAAGAATCACCAATCTTCACTAAGTCTTTCTACCATAAAGATTCAGCAGTTGAAGCTCTAGGTTTTTTCTTGAGTAAAATTATTGAATTTAAGTCTCTGTATCTACTTTCAAGGATTCCACGCCAAATAGCCCTAGGTTCACTGATAAGTTTTCAATACCCAAACCACCACAATTTATTGGCAAGCATACTTTGTCCTAACATACCCAAGGAATGCCTTGTTTGTCGTGGGAAACCAACCATAAGAAGTTCTTTTGGATTGCTATCAGCTCTTTCACCGTCTTAGAAGGGACTTTAAAGAAGTATAGGTGGTGCACTAGAAGGTTGGTAAGTACTGAGTTTATGAGAATCTCCCTGCCTCTCACAAATAACAACTTCTCAGGCCATGTTGACAATCTTGCCCTGAAGCAGTCCAAGACTGGATTCCAGAAAGAAAGACTCATATGATTTCCCCCAACTTGTAATCCCGAGAATTTGAAAGGTAGGGATCCCACTTTGCAAGCCATAAAATGCGCACCGGCCTCCAAGAGTGAAGAATAAGCCCTAATTCCATATAAACTACTTTTCCAGAGGTTGATACGCAGGCCATACAACAATTCAAAGCCTATCAAGATCGATTTCATACCCCATAAATCTTCCCACGATCCATTGCAAACAAGTATTGCGTCATCCGTGAATTGCACAAGGTTGATAAATCCGTCCTCCTTCACCTTGAAACCATTCAGAATTCCGCTAGTGTTGCCATGCCTCATCATCTCTGCAAGACCCTCAGCTACCAATAAAAATAAGAAGAGGGACAAGGGGTCCCCTTGTCTAAGTCCCCTTGATGCCTTAAAGTCCTTAGTTGTTCCACTATTCACAATAACTGAAAGGTAACAATTTAAAGCACCTCCTTTAATCCACCTTAACCATTTGGGACAGAAGTTCTTTGCTCTTAGGACCTCTTCAAGGAATGACCAATCCACACAATCATAGGCCTGTGTGAAATCCACTTTGAAGAAAACACATCTATCTTTCCTTCTCTTTGCCAAGTCTAGTAGTTCATTCACTAGGAGCACTTCATCAAGTATTTGCCTTCCTGATATGAACCCGGTTTGTGTTTTAGACACCAACTTTCCCATGACTCTACTCAACCTTGTTGCAATAATCTTAGCAATCACCTTGTAAATACATTCAACTAAGCCAATTGTTCTGAAATCATCCAGGCTTTGTGGATTTTCTCTTTTGGGAATGAGCACAATAAAGGACGAAACCAAAGCCTTTGGTAAATTCGCATACTTATGAAAATGTTTTATTACATTTGTAACATCACCTCCAATCGTGCTCTAGCATCATTTCAAAAAATCAAGGTTGAAATCGGTTGGTCCCGAAATTTTATTGCCATCACCACAAGAGATTTCTTTCCATATATCCTTATCAGAAAAAGGTTGAATTAACAAGTCGTTGTCCTCCTCTGATATTTTGTGTAACCTAGCCATGCTCAAATGTATTCCCACTCCAACAACTTTCTTAAATTTCTATTCATAGAAAGATTTGATGTAACCTTTCATTTGCTATACATCTTCCACATATACATTACCAAATTTCACTAATGAGGTGTTGTTTCTTCTTAATCTATTTTTGAGCAAGGCATGAAAATATCGAGAATTTGAATCACCTTCTCCAATCCATTTCAACCTTGATTTTTGCTTGATCATACTCTCTTTATGTCTCAGATTGCACCAAATCTTATCTATTTCAATGCTTCTCAATTTGAGTGTCTCCTCCGAATTAACACCATCTGCACAATTCAAATCATCATCTATTCCCTTTAGGGTCTTCACACCAGAATCAACATTCAAATTCACCCACCCAAATATATTTTTGTTCCACCACCTGAGTCTCTCTCTAAGGTTTCTAAATTTTCCACAAGGATATGACTAGGGCTGCCCACAATCTCCACTGATTACCGAGTTTCATCAACAAATTTTAAGAATGCGGGATTTTCAAACCAACAAATGAATACCTTGAAATGTCTCGGCCCCCAGTTTTCCAAGTTTGCTTTCAACCAGATTGGCATGTGGTATGATATATCTCTTTCCCCCACCAGTTGAGCCACCACTCCCTATTTGGATAAAAGCCCATCAGAAACTAGGAACCTGTCAATTCTGCTTTTGCAACTACCATTAGCCATAAACCAGGTGAATGTATTACCAATGATCGACACGTCAATTAGTTCCATAAGCTCAATAAACATTGAGAAATTTACCATTTCTGCTACACTGTTAGATCATATGCCCTTTCTTTCTTCATTTGATTTCACTGCATTAAAGTCACTTGCCATTAACCATTCCCCTTGAGGTAGCTTCAATTTAGTCTTGATAAGATTGGCCCAAAGTCTTCGCTTCTCTGCAATCACTACTATGGAAAACCCATTTAACAACGGTTGGGAAAGATATATAATCACGCGGGCACAAGCGTTGTTATTTAGAGTGTGGTTGTATATATGATACTTACAATCACGGTCCAGTAACCATTGTAATGAACTGGAAAGCGCGCACCCTATCACAACGGGTTTTCCAAAAGACCGTTGTTATAAACATAGCGCCCGATATATTATAACGGTTATGATATATAACTGTTGTTACATTTTCTGCAGAATTAACAAATATTATCGTGCTTTTATAATTAATCCAATTTTTTAACCTGTATTATTGTTCACCATATCACAACAGAAAATACAACTCACATTTGTGATAAAGTTATCATAATAATATTAATTTTATCATGTTCATAATATCGCATAATTGTATCATATTCAATACACCATCAGTCAACATACAAACCTAATTAACTATAACCTATTTTGTCATTGTTGTTACAACAAATGCAATGAACACTACAAATAAAAAATCCAGATAATCTTCAACTGTTTCTTCAGGATCTTCACCTTCAAATTCAATTCGTCCTCCTTGGCTTTGTAAGTGTTAACCATATCCGTCTCCTCATTCAAGTTCTTTACCAGTGAAGAAATTTTTTGTTTTGCCCTATGATCCATCTCCTCATCCAACCAATCAAAGTGAGAGCATTTTTTGTATCCTTGAATCTTATACGTACCACAACCATAGAAACGGCGGCCTGGGTTTGAATCAGTCCATGCCGTTATCAACGGAGCATACGTAACTTGAACGACTTGAGGACCTGCTTACATGGCTACAACCGGAGTGCTGAGACATTTTAATGGAATAATTTGATGGAAACTTGAAGAAACTGGGTGAGAAAAAGACGAACAGTGAAGGGGGGAAAAGAAGACGAAAAACAATTCAAAAGGATTTGATGGAAATTATGACTTTCATCTAGTTTATGAAGCTATGAAGAAAAAGTACAAGGTGAATAAAGTTTACACAATAGCTTTATACTTGTATTTTTCTTCATAGCTACACAAACCATATGTATCATAGCCAAAGTATACGCTTTGTTAAGGTGGTGAAGACGAATCCGAAGAAAAGAGAACATTCACCAAATGAAAAAATGAGAACCCATTTTTAACAAGAAACGTAAACGAAATCGAAGCATAAGTTAAATGAACGAACCTCAATTTAGCGATTGGTGAATACGAATCTGAAGACATATCTGAAGGTTGAAGGATGTTAGGGTTATGTTATGATAGAGAAGAGTGAAATATGTTAGGGTTTTCTTTTGAGAGAAACAACTGTTATGTACTGAACGATAGATATTTTCGCTTATATACTAAAAAATATCACTTTTCATCACGGTTAGAAAGAAAAACTGTGATGCAATTTACATATTTTACAATGGTTGTATTGTAAAACTGTGGTTAAATAACTTGGTTAAATAAGTCCTCTAACAACGGTTGGTTGACTTCACTGTTGTAAAATCATTTACAATTTATTTTTTAAATAATGGACTTAAGTGACACACGCTTAATGTACTCTAAAACATGGAAAAAAATGTAGTTGATGGAAATCGAAGCTTGCTACACATCATTTATTACTACGGTGTTTTAAGACAACCGTAATTAAATTACTGTTTATAAATCCAGCTACTCACTAGACGCAAAAATTTTAACCTATTACAACGATGTATATGAATCCGTTGTACACCTGGCATCGTTGTTTGCGCGTTTTATAGTAGTGATTGTTACATGGGGAATATACATTTATCAGATAACATCTCAACCCCTTCCACTTACCACATACTGTTACACCCTTCTAAACCCCGCGCAATAAATATGAACAAATCAGAGTAAATAATCATGACTTTTACACAATGGGTGTCACACATATGTTCAAAATATCATACAACACCTGTCATGCTCATTAACACTCAAATAATTTCATGTTCTTCAAATACTATCACATTAGCATGTAGCAGCGGATTCAAGTTAATCATAATTGGCATAAAGAAAGTTTCATGCTCATCACATTCATAAACGATACTTAGGCATGAAAGCCAAACTTCATACAATTCAAATAAGCATAAAAGCATAAAGTAGAGTACATAGTGTATCTCTAAAACATAAACCAAAACGATCTCAGTGTTACATGATCAGAGCATGACTCAACCCAACATAAATAAAGAAACTAATCAGCTACTTCAGCGGCTACCTCGCGCTACGAGCAACTATACTCCTCGGTACCTGAGCGATGTCGTACAAAACATCATTCCAACAAAAGGGTGAGAATTCGCATCAACATTGAAATTATAAGATAATAATTAATTTAAAGGCATACAAACATAATTATAATCGTTCTTACACTTCAAAGTTTCATCAACAAGTATTACTCAAGTAATCATTCAATTCACCATTTCACCAATTCAACAAGTCGCATACATACACATATTTCCATATAACAAACATATATGTTATGTGACTCGATACAAGACCCAATGCAACTCATGCCATATGGTACCAACACTTGTTATTATTTTTTGGTTTTTACACTTAAACTGGGTTTGTCCCCTAGACCAATAACAAACAAAAGCCCGTCCCCTAGACTTTCAAACCCCACTCTAGGTTTGGGACAAGTCACTAGCTCCCACGGAACTAGCAAGCATTGCCTCTTGACACAAATGATGTGTATGCAATCAATAACTATATGCAATTAAGACCATTCCCTAATCTTAATATCCAAGCATATCTCAAATAATTCATCACACTTGAATTATTACACAATTGCACACACAAACACATTTTCATAATTAAAGTATTCATACTTTAAACGTCATCGCCACAATCAACAATAATACTCAAGGATCGACTCGATTCAATCACAACTCATAAAACACAAATTACTGATTAAATATAGCATACTTAATCAATCACCAATAATTGAATCCAATATTCAATAGGATTCAAAATCCAATAAACAATTCATTATATAATAAATAGTTCAATATTTAATAAATAATCAATATTTAATAAATAACTATTATTTAAATATATAATCCATATTTAAATAAGTAATCCATATTTAAAATTAGTTAACTAATATTTAATAAATAATTAATAATTAAATAAATAATCAATTTTTAAATTAAATAATCAATATTTAAAAATATTCAATAATTATTTTAGGTTCACTAGTTTTTCAATATTAAATAAATAATCAATACATAAATAAATTATTAATATTTAAATAAATAATTTAAATTTAATAAATATTTAATATTTAAAAAATAGTCAATAATTAAATAAATAATTATTATTTAATTTAAATAATAAATGTTTTTAATTAAATAATTCGTATGTAATTAGAATATTTAATATTTGAACAAAATAGAATTAGTATAGTATATATTTATATAGGGTTATGCTAATGCACACCCATGTAGGTGTGCATTAGTAACATACACCTTAGTGTATTTTTGTATGGGGCCTACCAATTTTGAATGGGACCTACATTAAAAAGATGAAGAAAAAAAATAGAAAGAAAATAGATGTAGTGTATTTTTGTGTGGAGCCCACCAATTTTTAGTGTATGTTAGTATTTTATATATATATATATATATATATATATATATACTTATTACTTGCTCTGTAGCCAGGGGCGGCCCTATATTGATGGCTACAGTGGCAAAGGCCCCTGGCCATTTTTCCTTTTTGCTGCATAAATTTGCAGGTATCCATCCATAGATAGATTTCATAAAGGATATAGATTGTGCTGTGGCCGCCTTATCCAATATAAGACAATTCTTTAAATATATAATGAGGAGCACAATTACATACTAGTTATCGATTGCTTTTATAAATTTATTTCTAATCACTATAATATTTTTTTTCCCTCAATTTCACTAATCATATTTAAATGACTTTATTTTTTTATATAGGGTGTATACACCTATTAAATTGACTTTCTCATTCATGTTAGTTTCTTGGATTGACTGAAATTTTGTGGTAAAATAAAGTATGTTCAATGTTTGATGTCATATGGGTGATGTCACAACATTGAGTCTTAACACTGGGCTGTGTTAAGTGTTTTAGTTGCTGAAGTTTGGATGTCTGATGTCACAAGCGATGTTGTGACATTAGATCTGCAGAATTAATAACATCAGGTTGTGATGTTGTTAGGGTTTGCGTGTTAGCTGGAATTGTGGAGAGCAAGTTGTCTCATTGGATGCGAATATCTTGGGATAGATATTCTCTGCTGTATAGGAGATCTGGTGCAGATTTGTAGAAGATTTAAAAGGTTGAAGATTTGAAAAGATTTTAGGAGAAAATCTGTTTTGAAGATTTAGTTTTAAATAACAAATCAAGTCAGATATTGCAGGAGTCCAAGCCCAATTCAGGTTGCTATATAAAGTGCACAAGACCAAAGGAAAAAGTACAGATTGAAGAAAAAGCATAGGCTGAGTGTCTTGAATATTTGTACGAATTGTGAGTAAACCATTCTAGTGTGAATTGGTGATTTGTCCTCTCTAAAGCTATGAAGCAAAGAGAGTTGTGTAACTTGATCAAAGCTGTGAAGCAGAATCAAGGTGTGATTGAATTGTAGGGATTGAGTAGTGTTCTCATATCTAAGTGGTACCTTAAAGTCACTAGTAGGAATTAAGATTAGGAGTTTGTCAACTGGGTTGTTGAGTCTGTAATTTAATTCTACAAGTAGTGAATTTCATCCCTGGCTTGGTAGCCCCCAGACGTAGGTAGTTAGACCGAACTGGGTGAACAATTCTGTGTGTTATTCTGCTGTTTATTTTGTCCATTGTGCAGAGTGTGTTGTTGTGAGATCGCACTTAACATCACACGTCTGATACCAGAATTTCAATTGGTATCAGAGCAGGCATCCTGTCTGTCTCTGGGTGAGATCTAGGGAAGTTACTTTCTGGTGGTAAGGATGGACAAAGAAGTTGGAGGATTTGTCAACAAACCCCCTATTTTGGATGGCTCGAATTACGATTATTGGAAGCCAAGGATGATCACCTTCTTGAAATCCTTGGACAACAGGGCTTGGAAGGCTATTGTTAAAGAATGGAAAGCACATGTTGTGTTTGAAAAAGATGATGCTGGCAAAGATAAAGAGGGCACCTCAAAGCCGAAGCCTGAAGAAGATTGGACCAAGGAAGAAGATGAGCTTGCTCTTGGTAATTCTAAAGCTCTGAATGCAATCTTCAATGGAGTGGATAAAAACATATTCAGGCTGATCAATACATGTGAAGTTGCTAAGGAAGCATGGGAGATTTTGAAGGCTACTCATGAAGGAACATCTAGAGTGAAGATGTCAAGACTTCAGCTTCTAACATCTAAGTTTGAAAACCTGAAGATGAAGGAAGACGAGACTATTCATGACTTCCACATGAGTGTTCTTGAGCTGGCCAATGCATCTAGTGCTCATGGAGAGAAAATGTCAGAAGAAAAGCTTGTAAGGAAGATCCTTAGGTCACTTCCTAAGAGGTACAAGATGAAGGTGGCTGCAATTGAAGAAGCTCAAGACATCAACAAGATGAGGGTTGATGAGCTCATTGGATCTCTTTAAAATTTTGAGCTTGGGTTGAATGAGAAAGAACCAGAAAAGAAGCCAAAGAGTATAACCTTGGTTTCAAATGATCAAGAAGAGAAAGGGATTAGTGCTGAATCCCAGGAGGATCTATCTCAGGCCATTGCTATGTTGGGAAGGCAGTTCAAAAAGGTGTTCAAGAGGATGAACAATAACTCCAGGCCTAATGTCAAGAACGTCTCTTCTGACATCAGCAAGTCAAAAGAGAAGGATGAAGAGAAGACTGCCCAAGATAAAGGAGTTCAGTGCTTTGAATGTGAAGGGTATGGACATGTCAAGAAAGAGTGTCCCACATTCTTGAAGAAGCATAAGAAGGGGATGACAGTGTCCTGGTCTGACTCTGATAATGAAAGTGAAGGTGAGTCAGCAAAGCATGTTAGAGCTTTGACAGGAACTGTTGTTTCTGATGATGATTCTAGTGATGGGGAAATAACCTTTGAGGAGCTAGCTTCTACTTATCAAGAGCTTTGTCTAAAGAGTGCTGAAATCTGTCAAGAAAACAAGAGTCAAAAGGAACAGATTGCTCAGCCTGAAACTGCTAAAGCTGGTCTGGAAAATGAAGTCTCACTGGTCAAAGCTCATCTTGATCATATGACCAAATCTGTTAGGATGCTGAGCTGTGGTATAGACACACTTGATAAGATCCTTCAGACAGAAAAGGTTGCTGGTGATAAGTCAGGTATAGGATTTGTGGCTGAGAAAAAAGTTTCTGCTGAAGCAAGGACTTCAGGAACAAAGAAGGAGGTGTCCCAACCAACGTCTCATCATCAAACATAGAGACAGGATCCTACCCCTAAGAAGGTTGTTCAGCCTCAGAATGTTGAGAAGAAGAATGGTCCTCATCAGAGGAAGATGCAGTCCCAAGGAGCTAGTCAGTATATGCCTCCCCAATATCACAAGAGCATGCAAGCTGCCAGGTTCAAACAGAACATGTCTCATCAGATGCCTCAACATCAGGGAGACTGTTATGGATATGGATATGGATACAACAATGTTGTGCCTCATCACTATGGAAGAAGGAAGCCTCATCACCATAGGAGACAGCCAAGGAGACATCATCCTCAGTACAGAAGAAGACAATCCAACTATGGAAGAAGGAGACAACATTATGGGTGGCAGCCACAACATTATGGCAGAAGATTTAACCATTTCAGAGATGACAGAGTCAGATGCTTTTATTGTGGCAGGCTTGGACATATGCAGTCCTCGTGCTTCAAGCTTCATGGTTATCCAAATTCTACTCCTCAACCCAGACAGAAGGAGGTCAGGCCCAAGGTGGTGAAACAATGGGTTCCTAAAGCTCAGGTCACATGTCTATTGGCTCATACCTCAGATAGACAGTTTTCCATGGATGCATGGTACTTTGACAGTGGATGTTCAATGCACATGACTGGATCCAAGGAGCAGTTGGTGGAGTTTAATTCTTGCCATGCAAATAAGGTTGTGTTTGGCAATGGAGAAAAAGGAGCAGTAGAAGGAGTTGGAAGAGTGAAGAATCATAATGGTCTTACTCTTGATAGTGTGATCCTTGTCCAAGGTTTGAATGCTAATCTGATTAGCATAAGTCAGCTATGTGATGAAGGTTACAAAGTTAACTACACCAAAGATGAGTGTGTGGTTTCAGATGAGCATAATCAGGTTGTTATGAAGGGTGCCAGATCCAAAGATAACTGATATCAGTGGATTCCTCTTAAAGTCAATCCAACTGATGATGTTCAAGTTGATGTTATAACATCAGACTATGACATCAGATGTGAAAGGATGCTGAAAGGTCACTCAGAGTTAATGAGTTCTGATGTGAATCCTTTTAAATTTTTAAAAGGAAAGTCTTTATGGAGGGAGAAAATCAGTAATTGGTCATTAAGAGGTACTCAAAATCAGGCGCCTTACCATATTGGTTCTATATCAAGATTCATCAAAGTCCTCTCTTCTCAACGGTTCATCTCCCTTAATCTCAACAGAATAGAAAAATCTTCTCTAAACATAGTCTGTTACAAAGGAACAATGTCTTCTTCATCCAAGAACTCTGATTCTCAAAGACCTGCGCATGAACGCACTAGGGTTTCATCGGAAAAAGAATATGTTGACAAGGAACACATTCATACGGCTCTCCCAGACTCAGGTAACTCTAAACCTTCACCCAAGTTGAATAAGACTGAAACTAGGTCATCATCCTCTCAAGCTGTTAAGGAGAAGTATCATGTGGACATGCATTTGGAGCAGATTGCCACCAAAATTCTTGAAAAGGGAATACGTGTGAAAGGGATTTCTGTCCCTTTAAGACAATTTCCTGCTGAACAGGTGAGCTCTCAAAGTGAGGACACCAATCTTCATAGACTGGCCTTGTCTGTGATTCAAGATGCTGAAGGTGGTAGTAAAGAAGAAGATCTTAAAGATACTGATGTCAGAACATCTTCCCCTAGGGTTGAAAGTCACAGTTGTAAAGGAAAGGATCAGGTTAAGGACTCATCTGATAGTGATATCATTGGTAATGCGATAGCAAGAAGGAGGGAGGATAAGAAAAGGACTTCAGTTGCAGGCCCTCCTAAGCCATGGAGCAAAGTTGGCGTTTCTGGCAAAAAGAGGAGAATCAGGGAAGAATCAGATTCAGAGTGTGATGTTCAAGACATCAACTCTGTAAGGAACAGAGCTGCTGATCAAGTTCCTGATGACATCGCATTTCATTGAGCCAGTAGTGCTTCCATGTGGAATTGTGTGAGCCAGAGAAGGATAGCTCTGGAAAGAGAACTAGTTACAAATGATTTAGAGTCTACTGAAATTGTAGATCTAATTAAGTTTGCTGGTCTCATGAGGACTGCATCAGGATTGACTAAGTGCTATGATAGACTGGTCAGAGAATTTATAGTGAATATCCCTGAGTCTATTAATGACAGGAAAAGCCCAACTTTCGGAAGAGTTAATGTTAGGGGTAAGTGTGTCTGGTTCTCTCCTAAGGTGATTAATGCCTACTTAGGAAGAAGTGAGGAAGGTTATGGAGAATTAGAAGCTTCTAATAATGTTATCTGCAAAGAAATCACAGCTGGTCAGGAAGAAGTTTGGCCCTCAAATGGGAAGTTGGCAGTAAGTTTATTAAGTGTGAAATATGCTATTCTTCATAGAATAGGTGTTGTTAACTGGGTTCCTACAAACCACAATACCTCTATCTCTGCTGGTTTGGGCAAATTAGTTTATGCCATTGGAACAAAAAGATTGATTGACTATGGCTCTTACATTTATAATCAGACTATCAAGCATGCTGCAACAAGAGCTGTGAAATTGCCTATTGCATTTCATTCCCTCATTTGTGGGATAATTCTGTCTCAGCATCCTGGGATTCTTCACTAGTATGATAGTGTTTGTAGAAGGAAGCCTGACTTGTCTTTTCATCACAAGTTGTTTGAAGGAAAACATGTTGTTGATCATGTCAAGACATCTGCCTCTACATCTACTCATCATACTCATGTCAAGACTGATATGATTTCTGAACTGGAGGAAGCCTGTAAAGAACTAGATGAAGTCATCAGAGTAAACATTGAAAGAAAGGAGAAGTTTAAAAAATTACTTATGACTCTGAAGATGAAGGAAAAAGAAAGTGAGAAAGAAGTTGCTGATAAGAAAGATGAGTCTGATAATGACAGCCCAAAAGAAGATGAAGAAGATGATGATGGTCTCAGCTCAGATGATTAAAGTTTTTTTGTTTTTCTCAATTAGTAGTTTTAGTTTATTTTTACTGTTTTTTGATTCTGCACTGTTGTGCTTGGGTTGTAACTTGAATATTGTGCTGTATATGCACCCTTTATGATTTTCGTTCTATGATTTGTTTTGCCTGGTAGCTAACTGTGAGGCTAACAAGGAGGACTAGGTTAGTACTAACTGGTGTAAGTAGGGCTTCTAATTGAAGGTTGTCAAATTGTGGCTAAAAAGGGGGAGAAGTAGCCAAGGAAGTAGTCAAGGAGTTGATTGTTGCTGCTGAGGATTGTAGCTGATGTTATAGTGTAGAGCAGAAGTGGAGATATTAAGGGGGAGAAATTGCTGAAATGCTGAACAACTGCTATGCTGGCTTTTGCATTGAGGGGGATTTCTCATTGCTGCTATTGTTGATATATGTGCAGCTGTTTGAAGTTTGTTGCTGCAGCAGAGTTGTGTGAAGTTTTTATTGAACATGCTGCTGCTTGAAGTCTCAAATTTATTCAAGTGTATTCCGCTGCTGAAGTCTCTGAAGGTGCAGAGATTGTTTTAGCCAAAATTAGCCAAAGGGGGAGATTGTTAGTTTCTTGGATTGGCTGGAATTTTGGTAAAACAAAGTATGTTCAATGTTTGATGTCATATGGGTGATGTCACAACATTGAGTCTTAACACTGGGCTGTGTTAAGTGTTTTAGTTGCTGAAGTTTGGATGTCTGATGTCACAAGCGATGTTGTGGCATTAGATCTGCAGAATTAATAACATCAGATTGTGATGTTGTTAGGGTTTGCGTGTTAGCTGGAATTGTGGAGAGCAAGCTGTCTCATTGGATGCGAGTATCTTGGGATAGATATTCTCTGCTGCATAGGAGATCTGGTGCAGATTTGTAGGAGATTTAAAAGGTTGAAGATTTGAAAAGATTTTAGGAGAAAATCTATTTTGAAGATTCAGTTTTAAATAACAAATCAAGTCAGATATTGCAGGAGTCCAAGCCCAATTCAGGTTGCTATATAAAGCGCACAAGACCAAAGGAAAAAGTACAGATTGAAGAAAAAGCATAGGCTGAGTGTCTTGAATATTTGTACGAATTGTGAGTAAACCATTCTAGTGTGAATTGGTGATCTGTCCTCTCTAAAGCTGTGAAGCAAAGAGAGTTGTGTAACTTGATCAAAGCTGTGAAGCAGAATCAAGGTGTGATTGAATTGTAGGGATTGAGTAGTGTTATCATATCTAAGTGGTTTCTTAGGTAGAGAGACACTAGTAGGAATTAAGATTAGGAGATTGTCAACTGGGTTGTTGAGTCTGTAATTTAATTCTACAAGTAGTGAATTTCATCCCTGGCTTGGTAGCCCCCAGACGTAGGTAGTTAGACCGAACTGGGTGAATAATTCTGTGTGTTATTCTGCTGTTTATTTTGTCCATTATGCAGAGTGTGTTGTTGTGACATCGCACTTAACATCACACGTCTGATACCAGAATTTCAATTCATAAGATTTTTCTTAGCTGGAAAAGAGTTTTCATAGGATGAGACACATTTGTTTTTGCTCAAGGCTATAAGTATCTCACAAGTGCCTATTAATTAATTTATCTTATTTCTACAAATTAATTCTAGTACAGTATAATACAAAAGACAAGTGGTCTAATAAATTATTATTACTGCAATAGTGAAATTAGGATCATCCTGCGCTACTGTTTCAATAACATAAACATATATCTTAATTTTCCAACTCAAATGGGTACTCTAAATATTAAATGAGTCTCTCAAATATCACTAAAATCAATTCTAAACACACCAAAAATTAATAATTTCAGAATTTCATATTAACCTCATACTTTAAATCACATAGAAATTTTTTTGGGGATTTTACTCTAACCCTATTTCTACCCATTAATCATCACTCAATAATCTCAATAATGAGTGAAAACCCACCCTTACCTTGGATTTTCTTGATGAATTTGTTCTTTTTCTTGAGTTTCTCTTCTCTTCTCCCTTCTACTCTTTCTTCTCTTCTCTTCTAATTTCTCTTCTTACTAACTTTTGTTTCTCTAAAACCCTAAGTTGTCTTACACTAAATGGGCTTAACCCAACTATTCACTATTCACACCTCACACTAAACCCAATTAAAGTCTAGCAACTATATTATTCCACCAATAGAATTAAATTAAATAGTTTTACTTAATTCCAATAATTCATATAAATCAAACAATTCACATAAATACAATAAATCAAGAAAACCAAATAAATCACATAAATCAAATAATTAAATTAAATTAAATTAATTAATTAATTAATTCAATTAAATCAAATAAATCATTTAACTCAAATAAATCAAATAGATAAATTATTTCAAATAAGTCCAATAAATCAATAAATCCAAATAACTCAAATAAATCAATTAATTTATATAAATAAATAATTACTAAAATTTGGGTGTTACACATACCCCTGAGAAGCAATTTCCTCTAAAACTGAATTCAGAAGCGAATACTTCTTTCCTTCAAATCGAAAGCAATCCACCAGATTGACCAGATGACGCTAACGATGACCATTCAACGTCGTCCAATCCCCAAATACTCTGCACGCAAGAATCCTCCAATTTCTATAACTTTGTTTCCTGTAGAAAACAAACATCTGATCTCCCTTCTGAAAGAATTTGATGCACCCTTCTCTTCTCTAGAGAGGATTCACTCCCTCGAACATTGAATGCCATTGATAACTCGATTTTGTATCGTACATTTTGATTCATTTCGCACATTTCTACTTATCGTTTTATCGAGTCTTTACCGTTTTATATGCTATTTACTCAAGTTTTCCTTTGTTTTGCCTTGACAGGTGTTCTATCAGCGATGTAGAGGAAAAGAATGAAAGTTGAGCTGAAGAATGAAGAAAAAGAAGCAAAAGTACAAGTTCTGGCCTCCTTAAAGGAATGGCGCTCACCATACCCTGAGGAAAGTGTTCGCCATGCCCAAAAGGAGGGAATCTCCAATTTGAAGCAATGGCAGTCACCATTAAGCAGACGGCGGTCGCCGTTTGTGGCAGGAGCAGTTTTTCTGCAGCAGTTTGGCAGTTGTGCTCATTTCAAATTCAAATCCGAGCCAAACTGTTTGGAGCCAAGATTTCTCTATATATAGACCCCTTTGGAGGGTAGTTTCAGCATCCAAGACGTGCGGAAGCGCTGCCGACATTCTGTTCCTAGTTTTAGGCAGAAAAGCACTTGTAAAAGTGACAATCACTCACATCGAGAGATTGTCACAAATTCTATTCTTGTTTGTTTCTTGTACTATTGGATCAATAATCTTGCCGTCATATTAATAGAAGATTATTTCAGTACCGTTTTCGTTTAATTCAAGTCTCCGTTTATTTTCCCGCATTTGCAGGTTCTTTATCTTTTCGCTTTCTTATTTTTGATATCGCATTCTATAATTGTTTAAGCATGATGTCCTTGATTATATTTACCACGTTTATGTCATGTTCATTTAATTCCATCTTTTGCTAAATTGTCTTGAGTCCGGCGTATGAGGACCGTCGTTACCGATGGGACTCCGTAGAAAATAATAGATGCGATAATACGAATGTATGTCATTTTGATTTTAATTTCCAAGTTTAATTTAAGTAGCTTTCTCACGAGAGTGAGAGGTTATTTAACATTGTTTTGTCACGAGAGTGAGAAGCAAATTAAGGTTTAAGTCGAGATCCGCGAGAGCGTGATGAGTGAACCGGATAGTGCGGATTAGGCATCATATCTAAATACAGCGAGAGCGCTTTAGATAGCGATTAGGATATCATTGGCTTTCAAAGTGTGTTTCTTAGTTACCGGGCGAGTGAGAGCAAAATCTTAGGATTAAGAAGTATGGCTTTAGTTAAGACCGCGAGAGCGGGAGGCAGAGCCTTTAAGTCGGTATATTCTACAGAATAGGCGTATAATCACAATCAGTACCCTTTTTCTATAAGTCCCTTAGGTGCGCGAAAATTATATTTCGGGCTCGTTTTAGTGTTATTTTCAAACCCTTAGTAATTAGCGTTTATATTTTCATTCGTACCATTTTAATAATAGCCTTAGCTTTACAAAGCAACGATAGATTACAGTAGGTTGATATTGGTCTCTGTGGGTTCGACAATCTTTTATATTACTTCGATAAATCCGTGCACTTGTGGACGCATCAAGTTTTTGGCGCCGTTGCTGGGGACCAACAGTCAATATTGTGATTCTGTTGTTGCACCGTATAGACTAAGGCACTCTTGTTTGAAAAAAAAACTATGTATCATCCATATTTCCTTTACAATTACCACTCCCAATATTTTGAGGAACCATAAGAATCCCATAATCCTGACCTCGAAATGTTGATGGAGGATTTCAATGCGACGCTCACTCACTCTCAACCAAATTTCCTCTATGATTACCACTCTCAATATTTTGAGGAACCGCAAGAATCCCATAATTTCAACCTCGAAACATTAATGGAGGATTTCATTGAAACAACAACTAATTCTAGGCTAGAATCTATGATAGAGCGCTTTGTGGAGACACAAACTCTCCAGAATGAAGAGTTTAGAAAACAACATCTCGATACTTATGAAACCTTTAGGTAGATGAACAATGTGGTCGAGTCCCTCGCGACTCGCAACGAGGCATTGGAGACTTAAATCTCTCTGCTTGCCCAGACACTTATATGACCCTCCCTTGAGAGACATGTGGATGTTGTGACAACCAGTAGTGAAGAACAAATAGAAAATCCTAGGGAGAGTTATGGTGAGAAAAGAGTAGAGATTGAGAAAAATCAACCGACGCCACCTGAAAGGGAGGTTGTCGAAGAGGTAGAGAAGGAAGCATATATTATTGTTCCACCTCCCTATTCCCCACCAATTCCTTTCCCACAAAGGTTTGTAGAAGTTAAGGTAGACTCCCAATCCAAAACGTATGTGGAGGTATTGGAAAATATCCACACCAATGCACCTTTGTCTGAGGTCCTGCTTAAAAAGAGAAATTTAGAAGACCTTGAAACTAGGGAAACCATTACTGTTAAGAGGGTAAGGTTAAACTTTGAGGTCCCAAACTTGAAAAACTGATACTCAGGATAGATCCAGAACCACCACCACAAGTTCAAAAGAATGAACCACCCCATAGAAGGAAGAAAAGAAAAGATGAGGGATATGTGAGATGGCTTGATAAGTGGCCATGGAAACCGAAGATTATTAGCCATCGAGTTATCGACGTTAAATAAAGCGCTACGTGGGAGGCAACCCACGAGATTTTAATTTAATGTTTTCCTTTTATTGTTTGTGTTTGCAGAAAGTAAAGAAATATATCGCTTGTCACAATCTTGGAGACGAGTTGGTGCCGACGGACATTCCTGCGAATGTCGCTACTGGTGGTGACACTGATGATGAGTATGATAGGAGAGAGCATGTCTCTCCCGTCAGTAACTCACCTCTTCCTCATTCTTTGCATGGTCATGTTCCACCTACACACACTGCACCATATTTTTCTAACACTTTTTGCAGGTACTTCCTCTAGAAGTGGGCAATATGATGATCTGGTTCAAGAATTACTCAAACAAAGGAATCTCAAAATGCCCGCTGCCGAAGTAGAAGTGGTCAGTGAAGACAGGGACAACAAGAGCAGGATCAGAGAAGATTTGGCACGCAGTAGCATTCATACAGGTTCTATCTTTCCTTTTTCCACCTTTTATCAAAACATTGAGGACAACGTTTGGTTTAAGTGTGGGGGAGGAACTTTTTAGCTTTACATTTTCTCTTTTTAGTTTGATTTATTGTTTTTTACTTTATTTCATGCTTTTAGGAATTTTATCTGTTTTTAATGTTTTGTCGAGTCTTTGCATGCGCTGTCGAGTCTTTATGCGTGGTTTTCACTTGTTATTGTCTTTGCATGTTTTGTTGAGTCTTTATGCGTGGTTTTCACTTGTTATTCAATTTCCCGGAAATTTTAAAAAATTTTAACCTCCAACTATTTTTTGTTTTGATGCATGGCACGACACTCTGAAAGTATATAGGTTGTTTAGGCTGTGTTAGATAGACTTGGGAAAGTTTTGTAAGTATCGGTACCGTTCCTACACCTTAGATTCTCTAAGTATGTGATATTGATTTAAATAGATATTATGCCAAGACCTTATGCCTAGTTTCTTAGAAGTAGCCTCTTCATTAGTTTATACTAGCAATCAGCACCATCCTTGTGTACAAACAAAGTAACGAACCGATGCAAATATGTGTTGATCTAAAAATTTATGATTATGTGATTTTTTATTGGATATTGCGAATGAAAGACCTGTTCTAACTAAGTTAGGTGGCCCTCACCCGACCATTTAGCCTAAATTCGGACTCTTGAAATTCGTAAGCAAAAGGAAACATAACGCTCAAAAAAATTTTTGAATGTCGAGATCATATAACACAAACAGGTTTGCTTACCATGTAAGTACAA
Organism: Lathyrus tuberosus; assembly: GCA_022829125.1. Taxonomy (NCBI): domain Eukaryota; kingdom Viridiplantae; phylum Streptophyta; class Magnoliopsida; order Fabales; family Fabaceae; genus Lathyrus; species Lathyrus tuberosus. The sequence goes on from JALAZF010000191.1 coordinate 6,562,378, forward strand.
AGGATAACGAGCTTAATGTGATTGCGCGAGAATGAAAAAGAGGTGAAATAGGATGAAGGATGTAGGTCGAGTTATAATGTCATGATTTGAATTGGTATTGCATAGGAAGGGAGTCATTGTCCGCAAATGTGGAAATGTGTCGTTATGATATCCTTGTTTTCACTATTTAGTACTTATCGATCAAACATTAGCCTAGCAGCCACGTATGATTTGAGTCTCGTTGTACCTATGTTTTGAACCGTGCTTATTTTCTTTTTACCGTGTTGGTTGATTGCTTGAGGATAAGCAATGGTTTAAGTGTGGGGGTGTTGATAACTCGATTTTGTATCGTACATTTTGATTCATTTCGCGCATTTCTACTTATCATTCTATCGAGTATTTACCGTTTTCTATGCTATTTACTCATGTTTTCCTTTGTTTTGCCTTGACAGGTGTTCTATCAGCAATGTAGAGGAAAAGAATGAAAGTTGAACTGAAGAATGAAGAAAAAGCAACAAAAGTGCATGTTCTGGCCTCCTTAAAGGAATGGCACTCACCATGCCCTGAGGAAGGAGTTCGCCATGCCCAAAAAGGAGGAAATCTACAATTTGAAGCAATGGCGGTCGCCGTTTGTGGCGAGAGCAGTTTTTCTGCAGCAGTTTGGCAGTTGTGCTCATTTCAAGTTCAAATCCGAGCCAAACTGTTTGGATCCAAGATTTCTCTATATATAGATCCCTTTGGAGGGTAGTGTCAGCATCCAAGATGTGCGGAAGCGCTGCCGACATTCCGTTCCTAGTTTTAGGCAGAAAAGCACTTGTAAAAGTGACAATCACTCACATAGAGAGATTGTCACAAATTCTATTCTTGTTTGTTTCTTGTACTCTTGGATCAATAATAATGCCGTCATATTAATAGAAGATTATTTCAGTTCCGTTTTTGTTTAATTCAAGTCTCCGTTTATTTTCCCGCATTTACAGGTTCTTTATCTTTTCGCTTTGTTATTTTTGATATCGCATTCTATAATTGTTTAAGCATGATGTCATTGATTATATTTACCACTTTTATGTCATTTTCATTTATTTCTATGTTTTGCTAAATTGTCCTGAGTCCGGTGTATGAGGACCGTCGTTACCGACGGGACTCCGTAGAAAATAATAGGTGCGATAATATGAATGTATGTCATTTTGGTTTTAATTTCCAAGTTTAATTTAAGAAGCTTTGTCACAAGAGTGAGAGGTTATTTAACATTGTTTTGTCACGAGAGTGAGAAGCAAATTAAGGTTTAAGCCTAGATCTGTGAGAGCGTGAGGAGTGAACCGAATAGTGGGGATTAGGCATCATATCTAAATACAGCGAGAGCGCTTTAGATAACGATTAGGATATCATTGGCTTTCAAAGTGTGTTTCTTAGTTACCGGGCGAGCGAGAGCAAAATCTTGGGATTAAGAAGTATGGCTTTAGTTAAGACCGCGAGAGCGGGAGGCGGATCCTTTAAGTCGGTATATTCTACGGAATAGGGGTATAATCACAATCAGTACCCTTTTTCTATAAGTCCCTTAGTTGCGCGGAAATCATATTTCGGGCTCGTTTTAGTATTATTTTCGAACCCTTAGTAATTAGCGTTTATATTTCCATTCGTACCATTTTAATCATAGCATTAGCTTTACAAAGCAACAATATATTACAGTAGGTTGATATTGGTCTCTGTGGGTTCGACAATCTTTTATATTACTTTGATAAATCCGTGCACTTGCGGACGCATCAGACATACATTTCATAGGACTCTAATTTCTGCCCCCTTCCTCTCTTCAAAGATCTTCCTATCTCTACTCTCTATTTCCCTTATAATTCTTTCAAAAATCTCATCATCTTCTTCCGCTTCCGCTCTCATATATTTGATAGAATTCCACATCATGGAAGGAATATTGTCAATAGTCTTCAAGATTATGTTGTTTCCATGGTTAAAGTTTGAATCACTAATTAGTGCACATCAAAGAATATAACCGCCTGAGTATTGTCATGGAACACATTCATCCTTCAATTAACATAAGCTTTTGCTTTTACTTGTGTCGCGGTGAGAATCAGATACCAAAGCTATCAGTTCATCCTGACTCACAAAATAATAATATCACCACCGGACTTTTATTTTATCCAAAGGAAGGGAAAAAGATCGAACAAAAATTCTAAGTAAAAATGCGAGCAAAAAGCAAGGCCTAAAGCTAAGCAAAGAGATATCAAAGGTACGGGGGTTGGTTATATTAAGGGAAGGTACTAGCACCCTAAGCATCTGTAGTACTCTACAGGAACCTCTTGAAATATTTGTGTTTTGCTAAAATTGTTTGCTAAAAGAGAGGATGGGCAAAGAAAAGAGAAAAGGTGGAAAAAGAAAAAGGTAGCTCGTTAGGATCATCGCAATCCTATGCCAACATATCCTGTAGGAAGTCAGAGCAATCGTAGTTCGGCTGACTACGGGTGAAAAGAAAAAAAGGGTGTAAAAAGGAAAGAGTGCTTGCCAAGGAATGAGACCTTGTGCCTACGTATTCTTAAAAGGAACTTGAGAAATCAGAGTGTCTGTAGTTCGTGGAACTACAAGTTGTCAGGTTCAAAGAACCAAGAACAACAAAGACAAGTAAAGAATAAACGAGGGATATTCACAGTGACAATAAGTCAACATGCAATCCCTCCCCTTGGATTCGGTCAACAAGGAATAGAAAGTAGTAGAAACATGGAAAAAAAATCATGTAAATGGCAAGCAAGAATATACAAACACAACACTACAGAATACGCATGGAAGAACATCATGGTAATCAGCAGGAAGTAAAATCAATAATAGACACGACAAAGCATTGTGTAAAGCAACAAACAGTCATGGAAAAACATCATGGTAAAATAACAGACATTCGCGGCAAAACATCGCGAGATAAAACAGAGAGAATACAGGGCAAAACATTGTGTACAATTAAACATACAAGAGATCAAAAAATGCACATGGCAAAACGTCATGGTATCAGATAGTGAAAAGTTATCAGAAATATATGGAAAAACATCATGTAGTCCGTAAATAAAATGTACAACACCCATGGAAAAGCATCATGTATAAACAGACAAAGATACGCGGCAAAACATTGCAAAAACAAAACAGAAAGCACACGACAAAGCATCGTGAGTAACATATAACAGGTACGCAGAAGAGCATCACGTAGTAAATAAACAGCGATACGCGGCAAAGCATTATGAACAAAATAGAGGTACACGACAAAACATTGTGAATACAAGTAACAAATATACATGGCAAAACATCACAGTGAAAACAGATAGAAAGCACACGGCAAAGCATCATGATAAACAGAAAGTGCATGGCAAAGCACCATGATAAAATAACAGACATTCACGGCAAAGCATTGTGAGATACAGAGGGAAAATACAATCACGGAAAATCATCGTGAGAAAATATTAACAGTCACGACAAAGCATCGTGAGACACAGAGAGAAAATACAATCACAGAAAATCATCGTGAGAAAATATTAACAGTCACAACAAAGCATCGTGAGACACAGAGATAATATTCAATCACGGAAAAACATCGTGAGAAAATATTAACACTCACGGCAAGGCATCGTGAATAAAACATAAACACAAAGAACAGTCACGACAAAACCTCGTGAAATCGTAGACAAATACAACAACAATCACGTTCACGGCAAAACATCGTGAATACATCATCAATTAATCAAGGCACCCTACAGCATGCAAATACATAATAAACATCACACATAAATATAGTCTAACTATTCATGAACAATCACATATACATGACTAATGCACACACACTACAAATGCTTATTACAAGCTCACAAAACATAGCATATGAAAACACTCAATACACATCTGCAGTATTCAAAGACAATTTTATGTACCACACATAAATCAAACTATAATTTTTACAAACATTATCTTAAAGCAGAACAAACAAAATGTAAAGCAACCGAAACAGGATATCCAACGTAACACTCCAACAACACACACGAGGATTAAGATTCGAAACATTACCGATAATGGCGGAGGACGTTACCGACAATGGCGAAAACTTTACAAGCAGCAAGTTGAGTTGTGCGGCGTCGGAAACGTTATTGCTGCGCGGTGCAGATCGGTAGGAGTTTGTGCGCGTTGTTGTTGCTGTAAGTTGTTGTTCGTGATTTGAATTAGAAATGGAGGAGGTTCTGTTGTCGGTAGCGAAGGTGAGGTCGGTATTCTTTTCGGTGGTTGTTGTCGGTGGTTTTTTTTTTCAAGAACAAGGTGTTGTTAGTGATGGGAGTAAGAGTATTGGTGGTGCTTGAAGGTTTAACTTTGATATAGGGTGAATAGCTAAATAATGAAAACAAGGTCTCTAATTCTCTTGTGAATGAGCAAGCTGGGCGTGTGTGTTTTACGTAAGAGGGAAAAGTGGAAAGAATTAATATGAATCATATGTTTTTTCACTTTTTAATAGCAGGCCATTTTTGGAGTCATGGAAAAATCAAGAGAGTTATGTGTGTATGTTGGTGTTGTATCATCAAGATAAAAAAAGATATGTTGTAGTGGAAATATGCAAGTGGTGATGATATGAAGCTATCTCCTATGTGAAGAGAGGGTTACTTGGGTATGAATCATGTATTAAAGGATGGTTGTAGATTTTAGGAGTGAGAAAGAGGTGTTTCCTCGGTTTGTGCATAATAGAGAGGTTATGACAGATACCTCGATTTAAGTTTCTTCGATCCGGAGATGTGAAAATTGAAATCTTCGTCTCGACAAGATCAGAGAGACTTAAATACAAACATGTACAATTTTTGGCCCTAAGATACCACAAAAATGCTTATGATATGATATGGATGCAAGACTCGAAAAAAAACTAAGAAACAAATAGAATGGAAAACACAGGTGAATAAGTAATAGAAAAACGTGACCGAGGAGAAACAAGATATTATGGCTATCCGTCAGGGAGACTAAGAGTATCCAGTAATACTTGAAAAGAGAGGGACAAACCCTAGATAGAGATACAGACATCCGGGAAAGCGTCAAATGCTGAAAGCAACACATTCTGGAAAACAAATCAGAAACATTTAGAAAAACATTAGATGTGGAATGAGACCAGAAATTTGAGAATATAACAGAAATTTTCAAGAAAGCATTCAACTTTACTGTGGAATAACAGAAACATCCAAAAAGCGGAAGCAACTTTACTAGGGAAAGGGTTACAGTCATCCGAAGTTTTTTCAGAAATGCATTGAACAAAACTCTAGAAAGGAACAGTAACAACCATCAAAGACATTCAAAAGAACGTTGAATGAAACTTTGGAACATAAGCAGGCATCCATCAGAGATATTCAGGATAGCATTGAATAAGCCACTACTACAAAACGCGCAAACAACAACGCCATGCTTACAACGGATTGCCTATACACCGTTGTAATAGATGCGCGCTTTTTTTTAATCTCGTTAAAAGGCTTTTAATGACGGTTATTATTCAAACCGTGGTGAAATGTGAGGCCTTTCACCACAGGTATGTTTTCAACCGTCATTATAGGTAGCGCATCGTAATGGGTTCAAGTCCCAGCACCAACATTTATGGTTTTTTTTTACATATTTTCTCAAAATACCCACAACCTTTCACCACAGGTATGTTTTCAACCGTCATTATAGGTAGCGCCTGGTCATGAGTTCAATTCCCAGCGCCCACATTTATGGTTTTTTACACATTTTTTCAAAATGCCCACAGCCTTTCACCACAGTTATGTTTTCAACCGTCATTATAGCCTATAGTTTAGTTTTAGGTCTTGAACTTCAAAAAATCGGTTTTAGAGAAAATCGTCTCCTTTTTTAGACCTGTTTCGTGCATCTGAAGTAGAAAAATCGTGCGGTAAAAAAATTCATCTTTTTTCTATTTTTAATGAATTTTTTACTGTTTTCATAGTCTCAAAAAATTCTTAAAAAATTCTCAAAATTCTTATTTTACTTAATTAGATTAAATTTCGTGTTTTTAGATTTTTCTGTATTTTATTTAATCATTTTTTCCTATTTTTTCAAAATGCTGACAGACCTTTCACAACGGATATTTAAACTAACCGTTGTAATAGGTAGCTTTTTTTACTTATTTTTTTAAAATGATGACAGACCTTTCACCACGGGTAATTTAAACCAACCGTCACTATAGGTAGCGTCTTTTCATGGGTTCAAGTCCCTGCACCAACATTTTTGGTTTTTTACTTATTTTTTCAATTCTCATTACCAACATTATAGGTGGCGTGCATATTGAGTTTATTCATTATCCTTAAACAAATCTTGGTCGTCCATTTAGTGATTATCAACGGCCAAGACACTACTATTAGTGATCCGCGTGAAACCTAAAACGTACATCTTCTACCTCCAAACATCATCTTTCAGTTACGATACTCTATTTCTCCACTAAACCAAATTTCAGAACAAATTTCAGAACTCAAGTTAGCAATGTTAGTTGTTGGTGTTCTTTTTTAATTATTGTTGTTCTTGTTGTTCTTTTTTATTATTGTTGTTCTTGTTGTTATTATTGTTATTATTGTTATTATTGTTGTTGTTGTTGATGTTGTTGATGTTGTTGTTGTTGTTGTTGTTGTTGTTGTTATTATTGTTATTATTGTTGTTGTTGTTGTTGTTGTTGTTGTTGTTGTCTCCTTCTTCTTCTTCTTGTTCTGATTCTTTTTCTTGTTCTTGTTCTTCTTCTTGTTGCTGTTGCTGTTGTTGTTGTTGTTGTTGTTGTTGTTGTTGTTGTTGTTGTTGTTGTTGTTGTTGTTCTTGATGTTCTTAATGTTGTTCTTGTTCTTGATGTTCTTGCTGTTGTTCTTGCTTTAATGCTGCAATTTTTTTTTATTTTATTAAAAGACATACAACAATGGTTTTTTTTAAAATAACCGTCATTATAGGTAGTTCTAATGTTGTATTTTTTTTATTTTATTAAAAGACATACAACAACAGGTATTTAAAATAACCGTCATTATAGGTAGCGCGTTTTCCATTTTTTTACAACGGTTACTGGGTCGTCATTGTACGTACCGCTTATACAACAACACTCTACATAACAACGCCTTCGCCCGCGTCATTATATGTCATTTCCAACCGTTGTTAAATGGGTTTTTTGTAGTAGTGAACTCCACTGGGGAATCAACAGTCATCATCCATGAATGAAACGGGATGGAAAAGAGTCACAACATTCAGAAGATCATTGAATGAGGTGAGGAGAATACAGAGAAATACATTAGAAACATTCAAGCAAACATCAAGGGTTTTCAGAAAAGCATTGAATAACTTCTAGAAAATATAATAAACATCAAAGACATTCAGAAAAGCAGTGAATGGACTCTGGAAAACATCAGAGATATTTGGGAAAACATCAAATAAACTCCGGAACACATCCAGCAAATCATGGGATGGAGAATGGAAACAGACTTGAAAACTTTCAGTAGTTGTTACCCGAATTTAGAAACAAATTAAAGACATCTAAAGATGAAGACAAAGATTCTGAAAATACATCTGAAACATTTAGAAAAGCATTAAATGTACGGGAAGATATTTTGAAGACATATATGGAAGAACTTTAGATAAGCAACATCAGATAGACAAGGTCGTATCTGAAAGAATGTCTGATAGACACAAAGGAAAACATCAAAAGTAAAGTCGTATCCGGAAGAACGTCAGATAGACACAAAGGGGTTCTGGAAAAACATCATAATACAAGACACATCTGGAAAATCATCAGGCGGTAAAGCAATGACATTCTGGAAAAGCATCAGAATTACAAAGGTATATATCTGGAAACGCACTAGGGAGTGAAACAAATTCTAGAAGGGTATCTTAATCATAATGGAAATATCTGGAAAAACATCAGATATGTTCCGAAAAAATGTCAGAACAAAAGACACGTCTGGAAAAACTTCAGACAGTAAACATATCTAGTAAAACCTCAAAAAAATTCTGGAAAAGCATTAGAATCACAAAGGAATATCTGTAAAAACATCAGATGAGTTCTGGAAAAACATCAGAACAAGAGACTCAATCTGGAAAAACATCAGAGAGATAAACATATCCGGTAAAACTTCAGAAAAATTCTGGAAAAGCATCAAATAATACAAAGTGAGAGTTCTGGGAAAACATCATAACACAAAGGCTCAATCTTGGAAAACATCAGAGTGACAAACATACGCGACATCCAAGAATGGCATTGGATGAAAAGAAACCAGACATCCAATAATGGATTTGAATGAAAGGTATAATCACAATATCTAATAATTGCTTTAGGTTATTGTGAACAAGGTAGAGATCCAAGAATGGCATTGGATACAAAGAGAACAGACATATCCGGAAAAATAATCGGAAAAGAAAGGTCATACCTGGAAGAACGTCAGATATACACCACAATATCTGTTTGGTAGGTGCCAAGTAAGTTGGACTTTGACCACAAGGTGAGACGTGGGTAACGACATGACCTATGGAGGATGCAAATGAGGATGAAACACTCGTTATGTATATGTATGTGAATTTTACTATGATATATGATCAAATACAAATGCAGATGTCGACGACACGACTCGATTCTTTTGGGGAGAAGACAAGACTGGAAGACTGATTCCTTAACATGGAGATCACTGCCATTTTGCTTGGGGACTAAAGGTGTTATTGAACACATCTCTGCCATACTGGTAAATTGTATCAAGCTGATGATCCTTGTAGGAAGGATGAAGAGATGCTTCAGGATTCTTCAATTAAATTTCCCCATATTAGTTGATTGTTGTAGATGAACTGATCGTTGCTTCAGCTTTTCTGATGCTGGAAGTGACTGCTTTACTGTGCACTTGGAAAGGCTGCCTTAGTCAGAGTCTTGAAAAATCTTCTGAATAAACCAATTTGGAGAAGCACTTGCCTCTGAACCACAAATCTTGAACTGATTCTCAGCACGATTTGGAAAGAACTTGTCCCTAATAGGGTCACCGACCAAGTTTCTCAACTGTTTGAAAATTCCTTGAGAGGAAAGCCAGTTTGCAAACAAAAGTGTTCATACAAACATAGTAAATGCAAAGTTCATGCAACTTTTTGAAATCAATTTTTTTTTTGAAAGATGCAAAGCATAAGAGTCATTGGTCAGAACACGGCAGTTCAAGACATTCAAAATTCTTTTGAAAGATGCAAAGCATAAGAGTCATTGCAAAAATCTTTTGGAGTTAGTTTACATAACCTTGCAGTAGTATAATTTTAAAATAACCTTGCTTCAGTTAGGTCTTTTCATGGTTGTAACGTGGACTGGTTCACGATTTATGAAACAAAGGATAAAGGCCCAAAGTTCATTTGTACCCACCCAATCTTCATGATGATCTTCAGTCCTGCGCTCAGCTAACTCAGACTATGCACTCAGGTTCCCAAAGGTTGGAAATTGCACTGATGATAGTGATGACGACAGTTCATAAGTCGAGGGACTTTGAAATGGCAGTCACTACTTCCCTACATCATTTTGTCATTTTTTCCATTAAGGATTTTCAGGGTGAAGGATTTAAAGATCTCTTCTGTTATTATCCCTAACTTTTGCCTGAACCATTTCTTGTAAAGATTACAGTCAGCGGGATGCCCTAGTTTTTCCTAAGTCTCTTTCGTAGGTTTTCACTTAGCGGGCTTTTCTTTTGATTTTTTTTAAGAAAGAGAGTGACTGCATGGCTTAATGATTACATTAAACCACCATCGGCTTTTTGACTTGAAAGACATCTTCGACACTTGCTTGCTGTGTGCGAAGGAAAATTTGTTAATGCAACCTTTATATGAAATGTGTCTTGCGTGAATGTACAACCAAGCAAACTGAAAACTACCCACCCCAAGGTTAAGATTGCGAGTTTTTTTTGTAAAGAAAGAAACTCCAACTTCTAGGCTAGAAGGAGTTGACAAGGGAATAACTTCCTTATTTCTCCAGTGTTTGGGGGATTGAAACAATGCCTTACATCGTCAGCAAAGTTTATTTAAAATCATACCAGCAATTATGGGTATAACGTTTTCGTCATCCTCCTTCCAATTGCATAATTAAAAGAAAGTGGACAAGAGATAATTTTTGAAATAGAAAGCATAAAGATGTAAATAGAAAACACAAATGAATTGAATTAAAAGTTGCAAATGCTCATTTCATTAATCACGAAAGTACAAACATAATTTGAAGGCAAATAACTAGTATAAAATAAAAGAAAATGCAAACAACAAGAACATGGTCTAGTGACTATTCAAACACAAGGATGAGTTGTCCTGTATTCGGGAAGTAGTTGGGTTGAAGTCGACTGAAGCTTCACTTGCCATGCCCTGGCAGAGGATTGTTCTGGACATTAGGATTGGTGTCATGAAACCTAAGGATTCCGACCTTAATCAAGTCACGCACTCTAGCCTTCAGTGCATAGCAATTTTCCAAGTCATGGCCTGCGGCACCTTCATGGAATGCACATTGGAGATCAAATATGAATCCAGTTGGAAGAGGATTTGGAGTAGGAGGCATAGTCCTTGTGGTAATCAAACCTTGTTGAACCAGACTAGGATAAAGTTCATTGTACGTCATGGGAATAGGATCAAATTGATTCCTATTACGGTACTGGTTTTGTCCAATAGCCGAACGTTGAGGAACCTGAGTTAGTCGTGGAGCAGCAACAACAACAATAACAACAGGGTGGTCAACATACTCAGGTCGGGGACGAGGACTTCTCGTTTCAATCATGACAGCATTAGTCTGATATTCACTCTTCTTCTAGAAATTCCCATAAGACTTCTTTACACCGTTGGAAGATTCAACAAATTTGGATACTTTACCATTCTTGAGTCCTTCCTCGGGTCTTTAGCCAATAGGTACCAAATCAATGAAATTGGAGGAAACAGTGCCAATCATCTTCTCCCAATAGAATGGGGACAAGGTGTCCATAAATATTCCAGTGAGTTCTTTCTCGGCCAAAGGAGGTTCAACTTGGGAAGCCACCTCTCTCCATCGCTGAGCATACTCCTTAAAAGATTCCTTCTCATTTATAGTCATGTTTTAAAGTTAGCGACGATCCGGAGCCATGTCGAGGTTGTACTTGTACTACTTCATGAAAGAATTTGCAAGATCTTGAAAGCAGTGAATGGAGTTTTGTTCGAGACTCATGTACCATTTGAGTGAAGCTCCACTCTAGCTATCTTAAAAACATTGGATGAGCAACTTCTGATTGTTGGTATAAGAAGCCATCTTTCGAAAGTACATGACCAAATGAGCCCTTGGACAAGAGCGACCCTTATATTTCACAAACTCGGGAGTTTTGAATTTGGCAGACATAACAAGGTTAGAAACCAGGCACATGTCGTCTGCATCCACACTAAAGAAGTCAGTACCCTCAATGGCTAGGAGTCTCTTGTCTATGGTCTGAAAGTGTTCACGGATAACCTCAGGTTCAAAAAAGTCTTCACGGTCTTCACCTTGAGCACTGGCAACGTTGTACTCAAAGAGAGGGTTCTCAAAGGGAGCTCGGCCAGTTTGGGCAACAGTGTGGACCACAGGTCTAGGCTCGGCGAAGGCAGGAGCTTGAAAAACTGCTCTAGTAGTCTGACCAATCATAGCAGTAGATGCAATAGGTTGAGAGAAGTTTTGAGGCAAACCAAACTCAGGCCAAGTTGAAGGTGGCATCTAAACAGGTGGAGGAACAGCACTTGAAACTTCCTGAATGACAGTCCTTTGGGGTGGCTCTCCTCTGGCAATCAAGACTTGAAGCATCTCAATGAGTTTAGTCATGCTTGACTTAAGATCTCCGATCTCCATTCTGATCTCTACGTTGTGCACTTCTTGCTCTGACATTCTGCATCTATAGTTAGCTCGAGTCCTATAGTGGTGTCGAGGAATTAGCTTGATGACTGAAAGATGACGCTGGAAGACGGAGACAATTGAAAATGAATTACTGGAAAAACTAGATGTATGCAATGAATCATGCAAAGATGCAAATGATATACAATGCCATGCAACACAAGATGCAGATCATAGACAACAGGATCAAAAGTTCGAGATCACAACATGGAGTTTGGGTAAATAACCAACCAAAGGGTGTGTACTAGGTTTTTTATATCTGTACAACGGGTTCTACAAAGTTCCCAGAGTCATCGATAAATCTTTTAGATATTATCGGCTTGCACGACTACTCATGTGGGCTAATAATATTCTCAAGATAAACTCGTCTGAGTGTAGTATCGCATAACAACACCCATAAGTCTACACCTGGATAATCACTACACTATGTCCTAAAAGGCTTAGAAGGGTGAAGGGATACTAAGGTCCTCAGCTTCACGGACTCCCAGGTCGAAAAAAGTAATGCCAATATGACTACTCGCATCTGACATTAGTAATCCCAAACGGGCCTCCACTGAGCGTGGTTATATCATATGTTAATCATGTTAGGATTACTACCAATAGTTAACTATTGATTATACTATAATCCTGTCATAGGTGCACTCAAGTCCGGGTATAAGACTTATCTCACTACACAAAGGTCACAACCCCGCAAGCAGAAAAACCCAAGCAATACAAATATATACAAATATGCAAATATACAAGTATACAAGCAAACATTAATAGAAACACAAATATAACAAGTTAGGCTCAACCCACTGAACAATGTCCCCAGTCAAGTCGCCATTTTCTGTCGCCGTGAGAATCGGATGCCAAAGCTATCAGATAAGCTTGGCTCACAAAATAATGATAACACCACCGAACATTTATTTTATCCAAAGGAAGGGAAAAAATCGAACAAAAATCCTAAGTAAAAATGCGAAGCAAAAAGCAAGGCCTAAAGCTAAGCAAAGAGAGATCAAAGGTACGGGGGTTGGATATACTAAGGGAAGGTACTAACACCCTAAGCATCTGTAGTACTCTATAGGAACCTCTTGAAATATTTTTGTTTTGCTAAAATTGTTTGCTAAAAGTGAGGACGGGCAAAGAAAAAAGAAAAGGTGAAAAAAGAAAAAGGTAGCTCGCTAGGATTATCGCAATCCTATTCCTATGTATCCTGTAGGAAGTCAGAGCAAACGTAGTTCGGCTGACTACGGGTGAAAAGAAGAAAAGGGTGTAAAAAGGAAAGAGTACTCGCCAAGGAATGAGATCTTGTGCCTACGTATTCTCAAAAGGAACTTGAGAAATAAGAGCGTCCGTAGTTCGTGGAACTACGAGTTGCTAGGTTCTAAGAACCAAGAACAACAGAGAGAAGTAAAGAATAAACTGTTGGAGCGGTAAAGCGGAAAGCTACAAACGTTTTTGGAAGTATTTATCTGGGAAATTATCGTTTCCACAGGGATCGGTGCAAGGGAAAGAATGTCGTTCGACAATCTCTACATCTCTAAGCTTGAGTTTAAATGGTTTGGGATAAAAGCGCAAAAGTAAAAAAACATAAAACAATAAAATAAATACATTCTTAAGACATGAGAAAACTCGTCAGAAGTTGTATTTCCATCTATCCATCAAGCACTAAAAATAAATGGATCAAATGGACGCCACCTAAATCACTCGTCAATATCATCACGTATGGCTCACAACAGATGTAATGTCTAACGCAAAGTTAAGAGAACAATCGCATCGCCTCATCGGTGATGTCTCACGCATCTCAACAACACGGAGCATTAAGAATCGATACCCACGTGAATATTAGACCTAAATCTATGTCTAGAGTTTAGAATCTAACATATGTCCATAAATATACATACAATCAAGATAAACTTACATACAAAACCCCAACAAATGAAAAATACATAGAGAGGAAGAAAGAAGAACACAAATCTCTTGGTTTGTCAACTCCGATTGAAGTGGATTCGACTCCGAATCGTCTAGATATACACACCATGTGTTGTTTCTAAGCTAAATCTACTCAAGAATGTGTTTGATGAAGTTGGGGTAAAAAGTTCCCAACCACATAACCTAAAAAAATGCTGAAAAATGACTTAAATAGGCAAAAATGGGTTTCTGTATTTGACTAGCAAAGTCCCGTTCGCCCAACAAACTTATGCCGCCTTAGCTACTGCCAAAACAGTGTTTTCCACGCTTTTTAGAACTTTCTGTCCGCCTTGCAAACTTTTATTCGCCTAACGAACATGACAGCAAATCAACACTTGTTTCGACCATAACTTTTGAACCGTAACTCCATTTTACGCGCGGTCGAAAGCGTTGGAAAGCTTTTTCAATCCTCTATATGACAATGTCAAAATATCATTGCTTGTATACCTACAAAAATGAGAGAAAAACAATTAAACTCAATGATATTTACATGATACGCAATATATACACTATAATGTAAACTATACAACATATGCACAAAAGTTGAGGTTTATTGGTTGAATTAAGCCAATAAGTGCCAATTATTTACACTCAATATCACTCCAATTTAGCACTTATCAAACTCTCCCCAACTTAAATTTGTTTGTCCTCAAACAAGAATCAATCAACTCGAAGAAACAAAAGCAATTATCAAGAAATCATGCTCAACAAGTTTTTACAAACGGAAAACGTACGTATGGTACAAATATCAAAAGTACATGCAAAGCAATGCTTACCACTAAACTACAACGATAACATGAAAACGAAACAACTCCTAAATACAAACACATGTCAAAAATTCTAAGACAATACAATGTTCAAAAATGAATCACACCTAGCACACACTTCATCGGTAGATGAAATAAAAAAAACATGTGGGGCTGAACTCTCACCCAACAATTAAGCTAACAACAAGTTAAATTATGCATTCATCAAGAAAAAGCTCATATTGAACAGTATAAAAGCAAAAATCACAAGGTCTTTAAGGGTTGTAATGTGGCTTAGGTAACAAACATTTGTTTTTCTCAAGGTAAAAGAAACAAAAACTTGCCTAATCAAATGAGAGTGATCATTTCTCATAATCTCAAGCACTCACAAATTCCAATCACCTTTTTCTCTTTTTCAAATTGTTATACCATTCCACACAACTTATTAGCACAACATTAATCTATTTCTTTTCTATTTTTTTCAATTCTTTTTCCTTTTTTTTCTTTTCTTTTTCTTTTTCACTTTTTTCTTTTCTTTCTTTTTCAAACTTTTTCTTTTTCTCAACCTCTTAGCAGCCAACATCTTCTCCCAAACTTAAATATAACCACACATAGTGACATGAATGCTCGCAAACTTATCAGGCAAGGGTAAAAAAACTCAAATAACAAGTCATGGTTATAGTTCAAGAAAAAGTATTAGAATCCATACAAAAATGAACTTAGCACCAACATGGATTCCAACAAAGGCTCAAAGGGGGTAAACAAATTCTCACTCACTCACAAGGTAGATTGACAATTTGGTCAAGTGGTTATGCTCAAAATCAAACAAAATGCCTTGATCATTTTAGTGCTATCATACAAATCAACACAAATACAAGATTAAATATAATAAAACTGAGTTAAATAAGAATGTTGGTCTCCTGCATATAGTAAACAATGGAAAGCTCCTTACAAGAAGGGTTTAGTTCTAAAGTGATTCAAAACTGAACAAGTATGAAAAAAGAGTGAATGATATGAAAATTGTACAAATGAAAAGTCTCCTAATCATGTTATGTTCTAGAAAAGCAATAGACACAAACCTTAGCCATTTAACTCCTTTAAACTTTTCACCATTCCAGAATTTGTTATATTCGCAGTGCGAACAATTATTCGCCTAGCGAACTCATTCGTCCCAAGTTCGCACAGCGAACTCAGGACGAACATGACATTAACTTAAAATTCTGGTTTTTCTATTTGTGGTTTATTACAAAACTCTTTCACCATAACATTTTCTTGTTGAAAAAATCAAACTTGAACAATCACAAAATGCATCTTCAAGCTAATAAAAAATAAAGCTTCAGAAAAAACACAAAAATTTCCTAACAAACTAACAAAATTGAATCAAACTAAATAAACATAAAGTTATACAAACTCAAAAACCGTTGG
Source organism: Lathyrus tuberosus (assembly GCA_022829125.1). Classification (NCBI taxonomy): domain Eukaryota; kingdom Viridiplantae; phylum Streptophyta; class Magnoliopsida; order Fabales; family Fabaceae; genus Lathyrus; species Lathyrus tuberosus. Next base: position 6,578,338 of record JALAZF010000191.1, read on the forward strand.
TTTGCCTCCCAACAAGCACGTGTTTCACGTCGTTAGCTCGACGCCTTTATTGTGCTTTGCTAGTAACTTCCTCACAGACATGCCGATGCTTTGTCAAAGCGCCAACCTAAAGAAAGTGTCCTAACCAAACACTTGAACAAACATTACGGAAACAAAATAAATACAACACTTGAACAAACATAATGGAAAAAAATTATACACAAGGATGGGAAACAAAAGCAAAACAAGTATCTGTACATGCATATATAAAATATAGACAATTATGTACAAAGCTTAAAAATATAGAAACTATTGCAATGTAATTCAATATCAAAACCAATCCCCGACAACAACACCATTTTGTTAGAGCAGTAAAGCGGAAAAATACAAAAGTTTTTGGAAGTATTTATCCGAGAAATTATCGTTTCAACAGGGATCAGTGCAAGGGAAAGAATGTCGTTCGACAATCTCTACATCTTTAAGCTTGAGTTTAAATGGTTTGGGATAAAAGTCCAAAAGTAAAAAACATAAAACAATAAAATAAATACATTCTTAAGACATGAGAAAACTCGTCAGTAGTTGTATTTCCATCTATCCATCAAGCACTAAAAAATCTATGGATCAAATGCACGCCACCTAAGTCACTCGTCAATATCATCATGTATCGCTTACAACAGAGGTTATGTCTAACGCAAAGTTGAGAGAACAACCGCATCGCCTCATCGGTGATGTCTCACGCATCTCGAAAACACAGAGCATTAAGAATTGATATCCACGTGAATATTAGACCTAAATCTATGTCTAGAGTTTAGAATCAAACAAATGTTCATCTTAGATCGAGTTCGAACCGTATATGTCTATAGCAATCCAAACCAATTAAGTAAAAAACCAAAGATGACATCTCTAACGAGTTGTAAAAGAGATTTTATACAAAGATGCATACATATACATTCAATCAAGATAAACTTACATACAAAACCCCAACAAATGAAAAATACATAGAGAGGAAGGAAGAAGAACACAAATCTCACGATTTGTCAACTCCGTTTGAAGTGGATTCGACTCCGGATCGTCAAGATATACACTCCATGTGTTGTTTCTAAGCTAAATCTACTCAAGAATGTGTTTGATGAAGTTGGGGTAAAAAGTTCCCAACTACATAACCTAAAAAATGCTGAAAAATAACTTAAATAGGCAAAAATGTGTTTCCGTATTCACCTAGTGAAGTCTCGTTCGCCCAGCAAACTTATGTTGCCTTAGCTACTGCCAAAACAGTGTTTTCCACGCTTTTTAGAACTTTCTTTTCGCCTAGCGAACTTTTATTCGCCTAGAGAACATGATAGTAAACCAGCACTTGTTTCGACAATAACTTTTGAACCGTAACAACGTTTTACGCGCGGTCGGAAGCGTTGGAAAGCTTATTCAATGGTCTATATGACAATGACAAAATATCATTGCTTGTATACCTACAAAAATGAGAAAAAACAATTAAACTCAATGATATTTACACGATACGCAATATATACACTATAATGTGAATATACAACATATGCACAAAAGTTGAGGTTTATTGGTTGAATTAAGCCAATAAGTGCCAATTATTTACACTCAATATCACTCCAATTTAGCACGTATCATAAACGAGGGACATGCACAATGACAATAAGTCAACATACAATCCCTTCCCTTGGATTCGGTCAACAAGGAATAGAAAATAACAGAAACATGGAAAACATCATGTAAATGGCAAGCAAGAATATATAGACACAGTACTACAAAATACGCATGGAAGAACATCATGGTAATCAACAACAAGTAAAATCAATAATAGACACGACAAAGCATCGTGTAAAGCAACAAATAGTCACGAAAAAACATCGTGGTAAAATAACAGACATTCGCGACAAAGTATCGCGAGATAAAACAGAGAGAATACACGGCAAAGCATCATGTACAGTCAAACAGACAAGAGATCACAAAATACACATGGCAAAATGTCGTGGTATCAGACAGTGAAAAGTCAACAGAAATACATGGAAAAGCATCATGTAGTCAGTAAATAAAAAGTACAACACACATGGAAAAACATCATGTAAAAGCAGACAAAGATACACGACAAAACATCCCGAAAACAAAACTGAAAGCACACAGAAAAACATCGTGAGTAATAAATAATAGGTACACAGAAGAGCATCACGTAGTAAATAAACAGAGATACGCGACAAAGCAGAGGTACATGGCTAAACATCGTGAATACAAGTAACAGATATACGAGGCAAAATATCACAGTGAAAACATATAGAAATCACACGGCAAAGTTGTGAGAGCAAGAGTTGTCTCTTCAAGTTGATCTATGTTTTGATGATAACAATACATATTTGTGAAAGAACCATTTTATGTTCTAACGTGTGTTGTGTGCAGATCATAATTATAGAAAATATTAGATCCAACAAGCACCAGCCAGATGAGCGTAATTAATAATATGCAAAGTTACTATGTGTGACATAAGTCGCAAGAAGCAAGAATGCTTCTGTATCTGATCGTGATCAGTCAGATCCAAGGATGCCAATATTGTTGTTGCAATGCTCTTATTGATGCTCTCTGAAAGTGGTCGAGATTCTGAAGATTGCGAAGCTTCTGAAGAAGATAATCCTCCGGAGAACCGAAGTGCTAAAGACTCTCATGACTTGAAGTTCTGAAGGCGGAAGGCTCTGAAGACCAAGTGCAGAAAGACTCTGAAGACTTATGTGTTCTGAAGATTAAGGTTCTGAAGATCAAGTGCTGAAGACTCTGAAGACAGATTCCTAATGGACAAGCTCTGAAGTTTCGGAAGACTTGAAGAAGTAAAGGATAACGTGCTTAAAGACAAGTGCTGAAGTTCTGAAGACTGATTCCTAATGGACTTCTTCAAATGACTGAAGACTTGACGTATCAGATATCCTGTTAAGAAGACTCTACTCATGCTTCATCAATTTACCATCAGAAGCCTCTAAATTTTGGAAGTCAAATGTTACCGTTGTGAACGACTGTACAGACTGCCCAAGAAAGATATATCCATCACTTCTCCCACTGCAAAAAGGAGATGTGTCAGTACAGCTAGTTATTACGCAACGTCTCTTTTCCAACAAACAACGGTATTTCAAACGGCTATATTTCTACTGGGCTATTTAAAGGAAAGATTATTCGCTTCTGTAAGTCGATGGTGTTGATAACATTAATCCTGTAAATTGAATCATCCACAAAGAATCGACCAAGTCAGTGTGTGAAGATAGCAACAACAATGGGTTCTCGTTGTAACACTTAGAATATCCAAAGATGTCATTAATTTACACATGGCCATTATTGTTGAAGATCAAAGATCATCATTCAACACAACAACAATGAATTGGTATAGAAGTTGTTGATGAAGAAGACAACATTGAAAATCAGTCAAGTCATCAACCACCTTCTCGTCAACGCTACATTGAAGATCTGAAGCAAGGAGTTGTTGCTCAAAGCTTGCTCACCCAAGAAGACGAAGAAGAAGAAGATCTACAAGATGTCAACAACTGTCAAATCATTATACATCTGTGTAGTTTCTTAGAATAGCAAGGAGCTACTGCTCTTATCTTGCTTGAACACTTGTGTGTTCTTTGTACTTAAACTTAGGAGTAATCTGCTTGTTAAGAAGCACCTTTGTAATCTCCTGTATAACTAATTCTTGGTGAATTAGGATTCCTTGAGTGGTCATTGTGACCGAAGACTTGAGAAGACAAAGGCGAGATGTCATTGTGGGAAAAGCCTGAAATAGGGTCAGTAGCGTTATATTCATTGCGATGAATCCCTGAACATCTAACTGTGAAAACCTAGCAGTAGATCTTGCGAGATTGGAACATGCAGTCAATGCTCGTTATATTCATTAAGTTGAATCCCTGAACGTTTCATTGCATGTTAGTCACAGTGCGGTTGTGCAGTTTGTCAGTCACCAGCTATGTGCTCGTGCATCTGTAATCGAGATTGATTATAGTGGATTAAGACCTTGTGTTCAAGGCGAAATCACCTGAGGAGGGTGGACTGGATTAGCCTTTGTGGTGAACTAGGATATATCGTGTGTTCTTTACTCTTATGCTTAATGTCTTTGTTTATCCTTCTATATTAAGTATCAGAACCCTTCACAAGCAAGTCTGAACCTTGCAGCTTAACTCTGATAAGCTTCCGCACTGCAAGTTCTGAGAAGTGTAGTTTATGTTCAGACTCTTATTGGTTCTCATGCTTTACGTCTAGGAAGTCTAAATGTAATTGTGCTAGTCAGAGTCTCTCAACCAACTCTGATGTTATCCTAAGTGCTTTGACAATAAGAAGCGAAAAGTTGTCAAAAGAGTAAATACACAATAAAAACCCCCCTTTCTTGTGTCTTTCTCGCACCTTCAATTAGTATCAGAGCCCCGGTTCTGTTATTAATGGATATCAAACACTTAAGAGTGTCAGAAAAAGATCCAAATGAGGTGCGTGGAAATACTCTGGGTGAGATTGAAATCCACTTATAATTTCTGTAACAGTTCAGAAGATGACTGTGTACAAAATTACAATCAATCGGAGTACTTGAGCAAATTACTGATTCTAGAAGTTTTGCAGTTGTCAAACAACTAAACCTTTCTCACTTAAAGTCTTGTTGAAGATTGAAGAATCAACTAATAAGATGGACTCATCAGATAAGAAGCAGTATCTGTTGAATGTTCATCTTGGAAGATACATGTGGATGAACCACGTATTTGCTCAAAGTTGAATCATCAGAAAACAAGAAGTACTGTTCGCTGAAGATTTACTCTTTATGAGCTCCTGAGATGTTTTTAAGAAATGGATTAGGTCCACCCTTGACTTTCTCAGTTAAAGCTCATTCAGAATCTCTACATATAAAAAAGAAAGATTATTGGTCTATGATTTTGAATTTCAGAATATAGTCTGTTGTAATCAGAAATCTAAAGAATTCAAACTCTTAGAAATGATTCAACATCTGAATCCTGGTTGATCAAAAGTTAAAAGACTCAATGAAGAACTAAATATTATTTTCTTAAAAGCTATGCAGGAACTAAAAGAATATTCAGAAAGAAGATTTTCATAGAATACTTGATCAAGAATGATCTCTTAAGCTTTGATTGAATCAGTGTAACCAAGTTCTGATGACTTGAGATTATCTCAAGGTTGAACCAAACAGATCAGATCACTATCTGACAAGATTCTCAGAATCTCTCAAACATTGAAATCAGAAGATGCACGTCCAAACACTTAAGTGTTTTACCTAAAGTCAAAAGGATTCAAGTTGCTGACGTCATTCAGAATGAAGAAATCAGAAGTAGATATGTTGTAGACTATTCTCAAATAAGTTAGATCATCATTGTGAGATCAAGGAGCATCTTGCAAACTATGTTTCACGCTGTAAACATGTTTGACAATTAGTTCTGAACAAGGATATGCATCAGCTTGAAGAAACAAGTCACATGATATTATGTGATGTCAAGATCTCTAGGCACATAACCTCTCAAAGAAATCAGATGAATGAGGTTGAACAAAAAAAAATTAGAAAACAAGTAAATGCTGAAGAATCCAAGAACCCTCAGCAGTTCAATCAGAAGTAAGCAGAATCTGAAAGATATTGATCAAGAGCTCAAAAGGGAATGTACTCATAAAAGAAAGCAGAAGGGAAAAGACGATGATCAGAAGCTCAGAGTCAGAATTAAATGCGAAATATGAAACTAAAAGAATTCAGACTATGTAAGGTATGATCTTCTCTATCTTAAATATTTAAATGCATGAATCTGGTTCGGTAGAAAGAAATAAATGATTTGAAATATTTCCGTCTTACAAGAAAACTCCTTAACTATGCGTGCACTCAAAAGTAACTTCAATCATAATTGCGAATCTTTGGAAACCATAACATATCTCTGACAACATAATCTACTCTAAAATCTAATTAAATCCTTTTGTACAAATCTATGATTTTTCTAGACTAGGGACAACTTATCCTACCCATTTGCGTGTATAAAATCGCGTCTTCCTATCAAACAAACTCATACTCAAAGTTCTCTTTATAAAGTCATAAGTGTCAAAACCCTGTTGTCCATCTATCGTCATGCCTCCACTCACTTTTCTTGGTTACCAAGATCTTCTTAAAATCATTCCTGAAAAATAATTTGTAATCAATACCCCTCCTCTTTTGAGTTGCATTGCTTGCAGTATAGCAGATGTGCTTTACACTCAACAAAGGACTAGGTATTCCATGATGCTAGAAAAGCCTGTATATGTCAATCTAGTCAAGGATTTCTTGAAACATGTTGATCTTGATCTTGAAAGCAAGTGCATCACCTCCTTTGTGTTTGAAGTCCCAATCATCATCAACCTGTTCTCAATCACTCTTGCAACTGGGTGTGAGGACGTTGGAATTCCTGTTGATTTTGACAAAAACAAATTATTTGCTGCCAAAATTTTTGCATCTCTTCATGACCTGACTTTAGGATACATATACTACGATCCTGAAAATCTTATACCCATTCCCAAAGCTTGGTACAAGCTCATGTTGTCCAATTTTCTTCCAAGAGGAGAAAGTCATGACATACTCCGATTTCATGACCATGAATTCATTTATTTACTAATGAATGAATTTCAAATAAATCTACCACACACTATCTTCAACTGTCTCTGGAAAACCATCTCTGAATCCAGAAATCTCACAAAGTCTTACATTCCTTATGGAAGAGTTTTGTCTGAAATTTTCTTCAGAGATGGAATTGTGGACATGATCAAAGAGAGAATTAAAGAAGATGGTCCTGAAGATCTTCTAGAAAACTGCTTGTTGAAGACTAAATGTGAAATCTTTAGTAACTAGAAAAATTATCTCATCACTGCTTAACCTATGTCTGGATTTTATCATGTAACGGTTTAAATCGTATTTGGTCTAGGTAGCTATACTTGCTATTCAAGGTAAATGAAGTGTCAAGCATATCATCTAAATTAATGAAATATCTCTGTGTTGTTACTTTTATGAGATTCTCACGCTCATGACTAACCATTAATTAGAATTAAGAAAATCAAGTGTCTGACAAAGCATTAATTGACATTATCTATTGAAAGATATTTGAAAGATCTTTTAGTGGCTCAACAAATCAGCATTATCAAAATGCATCTGTCCCAGCCGCCACTCACCTTTGAATAGTTAATATTCATAACCGATCAATTTTTTTAATAAATTAGTAACTGCTCCATTTTCTTTTCCCACACAGTTACACCCTTTAGGATTCTTTAAGTAATCATGATTACCTAGGAAACAACAAACCCAAATCCTCGAGCACCTATTCAATTATTACTCTTGGCTCTCGTTCGTCTATAAATATTAAGATTTTGCTTCATTCTCTTTTATCCTCAACCTAAACTAATTTTCACTTAAAATCTTCTGTGTGCTGAAACAATGGCCTCCCCAATGTTTAGAGGAAACGTAGAAACCCTAGAAGTTATCCCAGAGAAAAGACCAAATCTAGATCGACTACAAAATAATGGTCTGGAAATCGTAAGGAGCATGTAGATCCAATCTTGGCATGGCTACTATTCCTTGCTAAACGGCCCTGTTTTTCCAGCTCTTGTGAAAGAATTTTGGAAATTCGCCAGAATCAGTAATGATGGCAACACTATCTGGTCTGAAGTATATCGTCTTCCAATCACTATCTCCATTCCCTCATTAGAAAAGATCACCAATTGTGTTGCCTCTGGAGTCACTGTTGAAGACTTTCAATCTGACCTAAGCTTAGTAGAGAGATGCAAGGTTTTATTTGATGATTCAGTTCCTTATGAACCAAACAACCCTGAGAAGCTTCTTCCTTCACCCAGAACATGGTTCAGATTCTCTCTAACCAACCTTCGTCCCCGTGCAACTGCAAGAAGCACGCTGTCACAAGACGACAGAGTATTCGTCTTTCTCCTAACACACCACTTTAGGATCAATCTTCCCAAAACTATCTCCAATCACCTGAAACATTCTATCAGAGTTTCAAGAACTCAGTTGAACTCTTGCGTTCCTTACGGGAGGATAATATCTCAAATTATGCTGAAAGAAAAATTCTGGGGGTTAGTAAGCAGACTCGGACCCGAACCTTCAGTAACTGAGCCAAGATGTGCTAGAATGGACAACGTTGAAGATTTTGATGACTAAGCTTTAAATCCTGGTGTATTGTCAAATAGTTCCATGTCCTGTTGATTATCGTTTTATTTTGTGCTGATGTTTCTGTCTCTCTCTAATCAATGAAAATATGGTGTCTTCTGTTTTATCATCTATGCCTATACCAACATCAAATTCATAATAATCTGAGATGCTTATTTTGCTTAAAACATCATAATGATTGTTAGAATCAAAATCTGACAAATAATGCATTAACATCCTTCAAAGTTAATATCATCAAAATTCAAAGTTTAGTACTTTTGGTTCCAGAATTGATCCCACTGAAATAAGAAATATCTAGACTAAATTCCATGGATGAACCTCGGAGGAGATTGTGAAACACAAGAGACTGGTAATTACACAATAAGAAGAAAATCAACTGCATGCCTCAAGAACTGATGAGTCTGAAAGCTCGTCCTCATCCTCTTCATTAGGCTCTTATTAGTCTAATCCTTAGGAACCTATCCCCATTAAAACTATGTTTTGATTACCTTGAACCTTTAAAGATTAAGCTCAACCTATGCTCTACATCTTAAAACTATTTTGTGTTGATGCTTCTATGAAAATGCTATAATTAAAATCTCTACAAATGCTCAAAAAACTTCAATTAAATGATTCCATCTAATTGTCCTTCAAATGAATATGCTATGGTCAAATATGGTTATCACTGAATGATTTTGATTATTCTTAACTGCTCAAATGTTGTTTCTATGGTTCTATGTTGATTACTATTCTCTATCATATCAAGTACACTTAATGCTTAACTGAGAAAGAAATATATGATGTTGATTGGAAAGAGGAATTATATGCTTAAATGCTCATATGCTCTAGCACTTTTTGATGATGTCAAAAAGGGTGAGAGAGAGAGAGATATAATGGTTTTGATTGAATCTTGAAGAAATATAATGCAAAAGAACTCAAACAAAGTACTCATATAAAATGCGTTATTACTAACGTTTGTTGTTTGATGTTAACCGAGGAACTCTAAACAAGTTCACTAGGCATTCTAAGAATAGGATAAGAAAGAAGAATCAGACCAAAGGTGTACACCTTCAGAATAAGATCTACCCAGTACTGTTCAGAAGTTGAGAACTGTCTGAAAGTTAAAGTTTATCATGATCTCTGTCTCACTTGGTTCCGAAGCTGTAAGCTGTCTGAGAGTATGAGATTCAGAATGTAAGAATCAGAAGAAGGAAAACTCTGAAAGCAGTCAAGAGAAGTCTACATCTCAAGATGCTTCTCAGAAGAACTGTGCAAATCAAAAGTCAAAGAACTGTCTGAAGATCTGGATTAAAAATCCAAGAAGAAGTAGTTCTAAGGTTTACCAGGAACCAATTAAAATGAAAACAATTTGGTATCAGACTAAATCAACAATTGGTAATCAGACCAAGTACACAAAGATTGGTACCAGACTCGTCAATCAGAAAAAAGCTGTGGATTATTGTCAAAATACCTTCATTGGTATCAATTTCAGCACACTAAGGAAATACCCTTCAAGTGGTATGAGAAGAATTCCTTCACTTGGTATCAGACTCAACATACTCTGGTATAAGACTCAGCACATCACTTGGTATCATACCAGAATCAAATCACGTGTACGAGATTCAAAATCAAGCGTTGATTGATCACAAAAATTAAACCTTCATTTGGTATCTGATCAAAAATCAAGCCTTGATGAAACACTGAGTTGTGACAGTAACAAGGTTCTGAGATGAAGACCTGTGTTCAAAAGTCAAACTCTGAAAAAGTCATGATCTACATTGGTGATTAAAAACTTACTATCCTGAATTATGATTCTGAAGATCCCAATATCTGACTTATAGAAATTAGGGGGAGACTACCCTGAAGATTCAATTGAAAAATCTAAAATCTTCACAAAGTCTGAAACTCAGGGGGAGTTTCTTAAAAGACGGTGTTTGTCTCTGATGAATAGCGAGGCTATGTTATCAGATAAGAACTTATCTGTTTGTACTTAAATGAATCTGCTGAAAAGTAGAAATGCTTCAGAAGTCTCTGAAGGTTACAAGCTCTGATACGAATACAAAGGAACTGAGCTCTGAAGATCTAAAGATGGAATTTCTGATGAACTAGTCCAGATGCTAAAGATTCTCTTTTCTCTTAAAGACAAGATAGAGATGTAGTACTTTTCTATTCTTCATTCTGGCAACTCAAGTTGTTATTCTATATGTCTTTGGATCATATAAGATTCTAGATGATCACATATAAAACTTTGAGGATAACACATTCAGGGGGAGCTGTTGTTCCAGACTCTGAATATGTTTGTTTGGTGATTAGCTTGTATAAAATGTTCAATCAAAATACTTGGTTTTGTCATCATTAAAAATGGGGAGATTGTGAGAGCAAGAGTTGTCTCTACAAGTCAATCTATGTTTTGATGATAACAATACGTATTAGTGAAAGAACCATTTTATGTTCTAACGTGTGTTGTGTACAGATCATAATTATAGAAAATATCAGATCCAACAAGCACCAGCCAGATGAGCGTAATTGATAATATGCGACGTTACTATGTGTGACACAAGTCGCAAGAAGCAAGAATGCTTCTGTATCTGATCGTGATCAGTCATATCCAAGGATGCCGATATTGCTGTTGCAATGCTCTTGTGGATGCTCTCTGAAAGTGGTCGAGATTCTGAAGATTGCGAAGCTTCTGAAGAAGATAATCCTCTAGAGAACCGAAGTGCTGAAGACTCTCATGACTTGAAGTTCTGAAGGCGGAAGGCTCTGAAGACCAAGTGCAGAAAGACTCTGAAGACTTATGTGTTCTGAAGATTAAGGTTCTGAAGATCAAGTGCTGAAGACTCTGAAGACAGATTCCTAATGGACAAGCTCTGAAGTTTCGGAAGACTTGAAGAAGTAAAGGATAACGTGCTTAAAGACAAGTGCTGAAGTTCTGAAGACTGATTCCTAATGGACTTCTTTAAATGACTGGAGACTTGACGTATCAGATATCCTGTTAAGAAGACTCTACTCATGCTTCATCAATTTACCATCAGAAGCCTCTAAAGTTTGGAAGTAAAATGTTATCGTTGTGAACGACTGTACACACTGCCCAAGAAAGATATATCCATCACTTCTCCCACTGCAAAAAGGAGATGTGTCAGTACAGCTAGTTATTACACAATGTCTTTTTTCAAACAACCAACAGTATTTCAAACGACTATATTTCTACTGGGCTATTTAAAGGAAAAATTATTCGCTTCTGTGAGTCGATGGTGCTGATAACATTAATCCTGTAAATTGAATCATCCACAAAGAATCGACCAAGTCCGTGTGTGAAGATAGAAACAAGGATGAGTTCTTGTTGTAACACTTAGAATATCCAAAGCTGTCATTAATTTACACATGGCCATTGTTGTTTAAGCTCAAAGATCATCATTCAACACAACAACAATGAATTGGTACAGAAGCTGTTGATGAAGAAGACAACATTGAAAATTAGTCAAGTCATCAACCACCTTCTCGTCAACGCTACATTGAAGATCTGAAGCAAGGAGTTGTTGCTCAAAGCTTACTCACCCTAGAAGACAAAGAAGAAGAAGATCTACAGGATGTCAACAACTGTCAAATCATTATACATCTGTGTAGTTTCTCATAATAGCAAGGAGCTGCTGCTCATATCTTGCTTGAACACTTGTGTGTTCTTTGTACTTAAACTTAGGATTAATCTGCTTGTTAAGAAGCACCTTTGTAATCTCCTGTATAACTAATTCTTGGTGAATTAGGATTCCTTGAGTGGTCAGTGTGACCGGAGACTCGAGAAGACATCGGCGAGTTGTCATTGTGGGAAAATCCTGAAATAGGGCCAGTAGCGTTATATTCATTGTGATGAATCCCTGAACGTCTAGCTGTGAAAGCCTAGCAGTAGATCTTGCGAGATTGGAACCTGCAAGTCAATGTTCGTTATATTCATTAAGTTGAATCCCTGAATGTTTCATTGCATGTTAGTCACAGTACGGCTATGCAGTTTGTTAGTCACCAGCTATTTGCTCGTGCATCTGTAATCGAGATTGATTATAGTGGATTAAGACCATGCGTTCAAGGCGAAATCACCTAAGGAGGGTGGACTGGATTAGCCTTTGTGGTGAACCAGGATATATCGTGTGTTCTTTACTCTTGTGCTTAATGTCTTTGTTTATCCTTCTATATTAAGTATCAAAACCCTTCACAAGCAAGTCAGAAACTTGCAGTTTAACTCTGATAAGCTTCCGCACTGCAAGTTTTGAGAAGTGTAGTTTATGTTCAGACTCTTGTTGGTTCTCAAGCTTTACGTCTAGCAAGTCTGAATGTAATTGTGCTAGTCAGAGTCTCTCAACGAACTCTGATGTTATCCTAAGTGCTTTGACAATAAGAAGCAAAAAGTTGTCAAAAGAGTAAATACATAATTCAAACCCCTCTTTCTTGTGTCTTTCTCGCACCTTTAATTGGTATCAGAGCTCTGGTTCTGTTATTAATGGATATCAAACACTTAACAGTGTCAGAAAAAGATCCAGATGAGGTGCGTGGAAATACTCTGGGTGAGAATGAAATCCACTTACAATTTCTGTAACAGTTCAGAAGATGAATGTGTACAAAATTGTAATCAATCAGAGTACTTGAGCAAATGACTGATTCTGGAAGTTTTGTAGTTGTCAAACAACTAAACCTTTCTCACTTAAAGCCTAGTTGAAGATTGAAGAATCAGCTGATAAGATGGCCTCATCAGATAAGAAGTAGTATCTGTTGAATGCTCATCTTCGAAGATACATGTGGATGAACCACGTATTTACTCAAAGTTGAATCATCAGAAAACAAGAAGTACTGTTCGCTGAAGATTAACTCTTTATGAGCTCCTGAGATGTTTTCAAGAAATGGATTAGGTCCACCCTTGACTTTCTCGGTTAAAGCTCATTCAGAATCTCTTCATATAAAGAAGAAAGATTATTGGTCTATGATTTTGAATTTCAGAATATAGTCTGTTGTAATCAGAAATCTGAAGAATTCAAACTCAACATCTGAATCCTGGTTGATCAAAAGTTAAAAGACTCAATGAAGAACTGGATATTATTTTCTTAAAAGCTATGTAGGAACTGAAAGAATATTCAGAAAGAATATTTTCATAGAATACTTGATCAAGAATGATCTCTTAAGCTTTGATTGAATCAGTGTAACCAAGTTCTGATGACTTGAGACTATCTCAAGGTTGAACCAAACAGATCAGATCACTATCTGACAAGATTCTCAGAATCTCTCAAACATTGAAATTAGAAGATGCACGTCCAAACACTTAAGTGTTCTACCTAAAGTCAAAAGGATTCAAGTTGCTGACGTCATTCAGAATGAAGAAATCAGAAGTAGATATGTCGTGGACTATTCTCAAATAAGTTAGATCATCATTGTGAGATCAAGGAGCATCTTGCAAACTATGTTTCACGCTGTAAACATGCATCAGTTTGAAGAAACAAGTCAGAGGATATTATGTGATGTCAAAATCTCTAGGCACATAACCTCTCAAAGAAATCAGATGAATGAGGTTGGACAAAAAAAATTAGAATACAAGTAAATGCTGAAGAATCCAAGAACCCTCAGTAGTTCAATCAGAAGTAAGCAGAATCTGAAAGATATTGATCAAGAGCTCAAAAGGGAATGTACTTATAAAAGAAAACAGAAGGGAAAAGAAGATGATCAGAAGCTCAGAGTCAGAATTAAATGCGAAATATGAAACTAAAAGAATTCAGACTATGTAAGGTATGATCTTCTCTATCTTAAATATTTAAATGCAGGAATCTGGTTCGGTAGAAAGGAATAAATGATTTGAAATATTCCCGTCTTACAAGAAAACTCCTTAACTATGCGTGCACTCAAAAGTAACTTCAATCATAATTGCGAATCTTTGGAAACCATAACATATCTCTGACAACATAATATAGTCTAAAATCTTATTAAATCCTTTTGTACAAATCTATGATTTTTCTAGACTAGGGACAGCTTATCCCGCCCATTTGCGTGTATAAAATCGCGTCTTCCTATCAAACAAACTTATACTCAAAGTTCTCTTTATAAAGTCATAAGTGTCAAAACCCTGTTGTCCATCTATCGTCATGCCTCCACTCACTTTTCTTGGTAACCAAGATCTTCTTGAAATCATTCCTGAAAAATAATTGGTAATCAATACCCCTCCTCTTTCGAATTGCATTGCTTACAGTATAGCAGATGTGCTTTACACTCAACAATGGACTAGGTATTCCATGATGCTAGAAAAGCCTGTCTATGTCAATCTAGTCAAGGATTTCTGGAAACATGTTGATCTTGATCTTGAAAGCAAGTGCATCACCTCCTTTGTGTTTGAAGTCCCAATCATCATCAACCTGTTCTCAATCACTCTTGCAAATGGGTGTGAGGACATTGGAATTCCTGCTGATTTTGACAAAAACAAATTCTTTGCTGCCAAAAATTTTACATCTCTTCGTGACCTAACTTTAGGATACATATCCTACGATCCTGGAAATCTTCTACCCATTCCCAAAGCTTGGTACAAACTCATGTTGTCCAATTTTCTTCCAAGAGGAGAAAGTCATGACATACTCAGATTTCATGACCATGAATTCATTTATTTACTAATGAAAGAATTTCAAATAAATCAACCACACACTATCTTCAACTGTCTCTGAAAAACCATCTCTGAATCCAGAAATCTCACAAAGTCTTACATTCCTTATGGAAGAGTTTTGTCTGAAATTTTCTTCAGAGATGGAATTGTGGACATGATCAAAGAGAGAATTAAAGAAGATGGTCCTGAAGATCTTCTAGAAAACTGCTTGTTGAAGACTAAATGTGAAATCTTTAGTAACTAGAAAAATTATCTCATCACTACTTAACCTATGTCTGGATTTTATCATGTAACGGTTTAAATCGTATTTGGTCTAGGTAGCTATACTTGCTATTCAAGGTAAATGAAGTGTCAAGCATATCATCTAAATTAATGAAATATCTCTGTGTTGTTACTTTTATGAGATTCTCACGCTCATGACTAACCATTAATTAGAATTAAGAAAATCAAGTGTCTGACAAAGCATTAATTGACATTATCTATTGAAAGATATTTGAAAGATCTTTTAGTGGCTCAACAAATCAGCATTATCAAAATGCATCTGTCCCAGCCGCCACTCACCTTTGAATAGTTAATATTCATAACCGATCAATTTTTTTAATAAATTAGTAACTGCTCCATTTTCTTTTCCCACACAGTTACACCCTTTAGGATTCTTTAAGTAATCATGATTACCTAGGAAACAACAAACCCAAATCCTCGAGCCCCTATTCAATTATTACTCTTGGCTCTCGTTCGTCTATAAATATTAAGATTTTGCTTCATTCTCTTTTATCCTCAACCTAAACTAATTTTCACTTAAAATCTTCTGTGTGCTGAAACAATGGCCTCCCCAATGTTTAGAGGAAACGTAGAAACCCTAGAAGTTATCCCAGAGAAAAGACCAAATCTAGATCGACTACAAAATAATGGTCTGGAAATCGTAAGGAGCATGTATCCCAATCTTGGCATGGCTACTATTCCTTGCTAAACGGCCCTGTTTTTCCAGCTCTTGTGAAAGAATTTTGGAAATTCGCCAGAATTAGTAATGATGGCAACACTATCTGGTCTGAAGTATATCGTCTTCCAATCACTATCTCCATTCCCTCATTAGAAAAGATCACCAATTGTGTTGCCTCTGGAGTCATTGTTGAAGACTTTTAATATGACCTAAGCTTAGTAGAGAGATGCAAGGTTTTATTTGATGATTCAGTTCCTTATGAACCAAACAACCCTGAGAAGCTTCTTCCTTCACCCAGAACATGGTTTAGATTCTCTCTAACCAACTTTCGTCCCCATGCAACTATAAGAAGCACGCTGTCACAAGATGACAGAGTATTCGTCTTCCTCCTAACACACCACTTTAGGATCAATCTTCCCAAAACTATCTTCAATCACCTGAAACATTCTATCAGAGTTTCAAGAACTCAGTTGAACTCTTGTGTTTCTTACGGGAGGATAATATCTCAAATTATGCTAAAAGAGAAATTCTGGGGGTTGGTAAGCTGACTCAGACCCGAACCTTCAGTAACTGAGACAAGATGTGCTAGAATGGACAAAGTTGAAGATTTTGATGACTAAGCTTTAAATCCTGGTGTATTGTTAAATAGTGCTATGTTCGGTTGATTATCGTTTTATTTTGTGCTAATGTTTCTGTCTCTCTCTAATCAATGAAAATATGGTGTCTTCTGTATTATCATCTATGCCTATACCAACATTAAGTTCATAATAATCTGAGATGGTTATTTTTCTTAAAACATCATAATGATTGTTAGAATCAGAATCTGACAAATAATGCATTAACATCCTTCAAAGTTAATATCATCAAAATTCAAAGTTTAGTACTTCTGGTTCCAGAATCGATCCCACTGAAATAAGAAATATCTGGACTAAATTCCATGGATGAACCTCAGAGGAGATTGTGAAACACAAGAGACTGGTAACTACACAAGAAGAAGAAAATCAACTGCATGCCTCAAGAACCGATGAGTCTGAAAGCTCGTCCTCATCCTCTTCATTAGGCTCCTATTAGTCTAATCCTTAGGAACCTATCCCCATTAAAACTATGTTTTGATTACCTTGAACCTTTCAAGATTAAGCTCAACCTATGCTCTACATCTTAAAACTATTTTGTGTTGATGCTTCTATGAAAATGCTATAATTAAAATCTCTACAAATGCTCAAAAAACTTCAATTAAATGATTCCATCTAATTGTCCTTCAAATGAATATGCTATGGTCAAATATGGTTATCACTGAATGATTTTGATTATTCTTAACTGCTCAAATGTTGTTTCTATGGTTCTATGTTGATTACTATTCTCTATCATATCAAGTATACTTAATGCTTAACTGAGAAAGAAATATATGATGTTGATTGGAAAGAGGAATTATATGCTTAAATGCTCATATGCTCTAGCACTTTTTGATGATGTCAAAAAGGGGGAGAGAGAGAGAGAGATAATGGTTTTGATTGAATCTTGAAGAAATATAATGCAAAAGAACTCAAACAAAGTACTCATATAAAATGCGTTATTACTAACGTTTGTTGTTTGATGTTAACCGAGGAACTCTAAACAAGTTCACTAGGCATTCTAAGAACAGGATAAGAAAGAAGAATCAGACCAAAGGTGTACAACTTCTGAATAAGATCTACCCAGTACTGTTCAGAAGTTGAGAATTGTCTGAAAGTCAAAGTTTATCGTGATCTCTGTCTCACTTGGTTCTGAAGATGTAAGCTGTCTGAGAGTATGAGATTCAGAATATAAGAATCAGAAGAAGGAAAACTCTGAAAGCAGTCAAGACAAGTCTACATCTCAAGATGCTTCTTAGAAGAACTGTGCAAACCAAAAGTCAAAGAACTGTCTGAAGATCTGGATTGAAAATCCAAGAAGAAGTAGTTATGATGTTTACCAGGAACCAATTAAAATGAAAATGATTTGGTATCAGACTAAATTAACAATTGGTAGTCAGACCAAGTACACAAAGATTGGTACCAGACTCGTCAATCAGAACAAAGCTGTGGATTATTGTCAAAATACCTTCATTGGTATCAATTTCAGCACACTAAGGAAATACCCTTCAAGTGGTATGAGAAGAATTCCTTCACTTGGTATCAGACTCAACATACTCTGGTATAAGACTCAGCACATCACTTGGTATCAGACCAGAATCAAATCATGTGTACCAAATTCAAAATCAAGCGTTGATTGATCACAAAAATTAAACTTTCATTTGGTATCTGATAAAAAATTAAGCCTTGATGAAACACTGAGTTGTGACAGTAACAAGGTTCTGAGATGAAGACCTGTTTTCAAAAGTCAAACTCTGAAAAAGTCATGATCTACATTGGTGATTAAAAACTTACTATCCTGAATTATGATTCTGAAGATCCCAATATCTGACTTATAGAAATTAGGGGGAGACTACCCTGAAGATTAAATTGCAAAATCTAAAATCTATGTTATCAGATAAGAATTGATCTATTTGTACTTAAATGAATCTGCTAAAAAGTTGAAATGCTTCAGAAGTCTCTGAAGGTTATAAGCTCTGATACGACTACAAAGGAACTGAGCTCTGAAGATCTGAAGATGGAAGTTCTGATGAACTAGTTCAGATGCTAAAGATTCTCTGTTCTCTTAAAGACAAGATAGAGAAGTAGTCCTTTTCTATTCTTCGTTCTGGCAACTCAAGTTGTTATTCTATATGTCTTTGGATCATATAAGATTCTAGATGATCACATATAAAACTTTGAGGATAACACATTCAGGGGGAGCTGTTGTTCCAGACTCTGAATATGTTTGTTTGGTGATTACCTTGTATAAAATGTTCAATCAAAATACTTGGTTTTGTCATCATCAAAAAGGGGGAGATTGTGAGAGCAAGAGTTGTCTCTACAAGTCGATCTATGTTTTGATGATAACAATACGTATTTGTGAAAGAACCATTTTATGTTCGAACGTGTGTTGTGTGCAGATCATAATTATAGAAAATATCAGATCCAAGAAGCACTAGCCAGATGAGCGTAATTGAATATATGCGAAGTTACTATGTGTGACACATGTCGCAAGAAGCAAGAATACTTCTGTATCTGATCGTGATCAGTCAGATCCAAGGATGCCGATATTTCTGTTGCAATGCTCTTCTGGATGCTCTCTGAAAGTGGTTGAGATTCTGAAGATTGCGAAGCTTCTGAAGAAGATAATCCTCTGGAGAACCGAAGTGCTGAAAACTCTCATGACTTGAAGTTCTAAAGGCGGAAGGCTCTGAAGACCAAGTGCAGAAAGACTCTGAAGACTTGTGTGTTCTGAAGATTAAGGTTCTGGAGATCAAGTGCTGAAGACTCCGAAGACAGATTCCAAATGGGCAAGCTCTGAAGTTTTGGAAGACTTGAAGAAGTAAAGGATAACGTGCTTAAAGACAAGTACTGAAGTTATGAAGACTGATTCCTAATGGAATTTTTCAAATGACTGAAGACTTGACGTATCAGATATCCTGTTAAGAATACTCTACTCATGCTTCATCAATTTACCATCAGAAGCCTCTGAAGTTTGGAAGTCAAATGTTACCATTGTGAACGACTATACACACTGCCCAAGAAAGATATATCCATCACTTCTCCCACTGCAAAAAGGAGATGTGTCAGTACAGCTAGTTATTATGCAACGTCTCTTTTCCAACAGCCAACGGTATTTCAAACGACATATTTCTACTGGGCTATTTAAAGGAAAGATTATTCGCTTCTGTGAGTCGATGGTGTTGATAACATTAATCCTGTTAATTGAATCATCCACAAAGAATCGACCAAGTCAGTGTGTGAAGATAGCAACAAGGATGAGTTCTCATTGTAACACTTAGAATATCCAAAGCTGTCATTAATTTACACATGGCCATTGTTGTTGAAGCTCAAAGATCATCATTCAACACAATAACAATGAATTGGTACAGAAGCTGTTGATGAAGAAGACAACATTGAAAATCAGTCAAGTCATCAACCACCTTCTCGTCAGCGCTACATTGAAGATCTGAAGCAAGGAGTTGTTGCTCAAAGCTTTCTCACCCAAGAAGACGAAGAAGTGTAGCGAGTGATTTGGGACGCGGTTCTTAGGCGCTGTCTCTCTTTTGGGGTTTGTAACGGCCCGATTTTGATTATTTCCCAATTAGGTGGAGTCTTTTATTTTAATTGAGTGATAAATTATTTTAATTGTGAATTTGGTGTGTTAAATGTTATTTTGCCGTTTTGAGAGTTTCGGGGAAATTAGAATGGAGAGTATTTAAGCCTTTTCTCAATTAATGATGAATTAGAAATTAAGTGGAATTAGAATTTGTGAGAAAAATGAATTAATTGATTGTTTGGAAAATGAGAGAAAAGAAATAGAATAGAATAGCAATAAAAAGAAAAGAGATAGAAAAGAGATTGAGAGAAAAAAGAAAGAAGAGGAAGAGAAAAGAAGAGGAAAAGAGGAAAACTTAGAAATTCATCAAGATCAATCACAGAGCAAGTTTGGAATCCGGGTAAGGGTGTGAAATGTTGTTATCTTAGCAATGTGTATGATTATGTATGATTGTATTGTTGATTTTGTTGATTTTCATGAGTTTTGGAACTAAACCCATTTGTGTAGAAAATGGTAGAAATCGATGTTTTCGCGGATAGAAATCGATATAACTTGTGTTGTATGATCTATATGTGTGTATGAACCACTGCTAGTAATTATTTTGCTGTTGGAAATGATTTGGGGAAGAAAATGGGAAAAATTGGAGGTGTGGAACAGTGTTCACGCAGCAGAATTTTTCTGCTTCTGGTGCTGAGCGCCGGGCGAAAGGTCTTGAGCGCCGGGCGATGCGTCCTTTTCGCCGGGCGGTTCGAGAGGCGCAGAGGTGCCAAGCTTCTGCCTCTTTGAATTATTTTGGGGTTTTGGTGTCGCCTGTGCTTCGCCGGGCGAAGCAGAGGCGAAGCACGTTTCGCCGGGCGATGAGCATGCTTCGCCGGGCGGTTGTTCTGTTTTTGAAAAATAATTTCTTTTTTTACAAAATTCATAATTTTTGAACCGTAACTCCGATTTAGGTGTTCTTTATATCGTTGGAAAGCTATTGAGCTGTACTTTATGATTATGATGGTGTGGAAACTGTTGGCCGATTTTATTATGTCGGAAAGTCAGGAATAGTGCTATTTAGTGACTTTTACCGTTTTGATGGTGTATTTGAACGTGAATCATACAATAGTGCATTGATGTGAATGTATATAGATTGTATGTGATTGTATGAGATGAATGCATGAATATATTGTGAATATGTATGCATTTCAAGAATGTTTTGTGTCATTTTGCATGTGAGGCATCATGAAATACATTCTTGTGTTGAGCGATTCTAATGAGAATCCGTTGTAACGTCGTGTGCCTATGTGAGGTGTGAGCGATGATTACAAATGATTGTGTGCCCATGTGGGGTGTGAGAAATCAGATTGTGTGCCCATGTGGGGTGTGAGCAATCGGATCGTGTGCCCGTGTGGGGTGTGACCGATCGGGTCGTGTGCCCATGTGGGTATGAACTGGTTGCGATTTAATCGAGTTCATATAGATTGCTATCACAAGTTGGTAAGGTTTCCTTCTTTGGAAGATGATGGAGATGAGAGTGTCCTATCCACTAAAGAATTGAAGAAACTTTTAGCGGACGAAGCTCAATTGTTCGGTTTGTTTGCGTCATTGTCTGTGGATAGTCAAGTGTCCCTTGATGTGTTTCCTGTTGTTTGTGATTTTCCTGAGGTGTTTCCTGAGGATATTAAGGATGTACCGCCGGAGAGAGAAGTTGAGTTTTCTATTGATCTAGTTCCGGGTACGAGACCGATTTCGATGGCACCGTATCGTATGTCGGCATCGGAGTTGGTAGAATTAAAGAGGCAATTGAATGACTTGTTGGACAAGAGATTTGTAAGACCAAGTGTTTCTCCGTGGGGTGCTCCAGTATTGTTGGTAAAGAAAAAGGATGGAAGTATGCGGTTGTGCATTGATTATCGACAATTGAACAAGGTGACAATTAAGAACAAGTATCCGCTTCCAAGGATCGATGATTTGATGGACCAATTGGTTGGTGCGCGTGTTTTTAGCAAGATTGATTTGAGATCGGGATATCACCAGATTCGTGTGAAAGAGGAGGATATTCAAAAGACGGCATTTAGGACACGGTATGGCCATTACGAATATTCCGTGATGCCATTCGGGGTTTCTAACGCGCCGGGTGTGTTTATGGAATACATGAATCGTATTTTTCATGAACAGTTGGATCGTTTTGTGGTTGTGTTCATCGATGATATTTTGATTTACTCTAAGTCTCAAGAGGAGCATGAAGAACATTTGAGAATTGTGTTGCAAATTTTGAAAGAGAAACGATTGTATGCTAAGTTATCGAAATGTGAGTTTTGGTTATCGGAAGTAAGTTTTCTTGGACATGTTATTTCCGGTAGTGGTATTAGTGTTGATCCATCCAAGATTGATGCAGTGATGCAATGGGAGGCTCCTAGATCGGTTACGGAGATTCGAAGCTTTTTAGGATTGGCGGGTTATTATCGGAGGTTTATTGAGGGATTCTCGAAGTTGGCACTTCCGTTAACGCAATTGACTTGTAAGGAAAAGGCTTTCATTTGGGATATTCATTGTGAAGAGAGTTTCAATGAGTTAAAAAGAAGATTGACAACGGCTCCGATCTTGATTTTGCCTAATCCTAATGAACCATTTGTTGTGTATTGTGATGCTTCATTGGTTGGTTTAGGTGGTGTTTTGATGCAAGATGGAAAAGTTGTGGCGTATGCTTCAAGACAATTGAGAGTACATGAAAAGAATTATCCTACGCATGACTTGGAGTTGGCGGCCGTGGTGTTTGTTTTGAAAATTTGGAGACACTATCTTTATGGTGCAAGATTTGAAGTTTTTAGTGATCACAAGAGCTTGAAATATTTATTTGATCAAAAAGAGTTGAACATGAGACAAAGAAGGTGGTTGGAGCTTTTGAAGGATTATGATTTTGGTTTGAATTACCATCCGGGTAAGGCAAACGTGGTGGCCGATGCTTTGAGTCGGAAGTCGTTACATATGTCCTCATTGATGATGAGAGAATGGGAACTTTTGGAGAATTTTAGAGACTTGAGTTTGGTTTGTGAAATGACGCCGAGAAGTGTGAGACTTGGTATGCTACATGTTACAAATGATTTTCTTGCAACCGTGTGTGAAAAGCAAAAGTTGGACTTGAAGTTTGTTGATTTGATAATGAATGAAAATGAGGATTTCAAGGTTGATAACTTTGGAGTTTTGAGATTTCGTGGTCGTATCTGTATTCCCGATGATGCGGAGTTGAAAAAGATGATATTGGAAGAAGGACACCGAAGTAACTTAAGTATTCATCCGGGAGCGAATAAAATGTATCAAGATTTGAAGAAACTCTTTTGGTGGTCCGGATTAAAGAGAGATGTGGCTCAATTTGTATATGCGTGCTTAACTTGTCAAAAGTCGAAGGTAGAACATCAAAAGCCTAGTGGATTGATGCAACCGTTGGATATTCCGGAGTGGAAATGGGATAGTATATCGATGGATTTTGTTACGGGATTGCCGAATACGCAAAGAGGTCATAATGCTATTTGGGTAATTATTGATAGGCTTACTAAATCTGCTCACTTCATTCCAATTGATATTAGTTATCCTTTGGAGAGGTTAGCCGAGATTTATGTTCTTGTGGTTGTGAAGTTGCATGGGGTTCCTAAGAGTATTGTATCGGATAGAGATCCTAGATTCACATCGAGGTTTTGGGAGAGTCTACAAAAGGCTTTGGGTTCTAAGCTAAGATTGAGTTCGGCTTATCATCCGCAAACGGATGGTCAAACCGAGAGGACCATTCAATCGTTGGAGGATTTATTGCGTGCTTGTGTGCTCGAGCAAGGTGGTGCTTGGGATAGTTATTTGGCGTTGATTGAGTTCACCTACAATAACAGTTTTCATTCAAGTATAGGTATGGCACCATTTGAGGCTTTATATGGTCGGAGATGTCGAACACCTTTGTGTTGGCATGAAACAGGTGAGAGGACGGTAGTTGGACCGGAGATGGTACAACAAACGACGGTGAAAGTGAAGTTTATCCGTGAGAAGATGAAAGCTTCTCAAAGTAGACAAAAGAGTTATCATGACAAGAGGAGAAAAGATCTTGAGTTTCAAGAAGGCGACCATGTGTTTTTGAGAGTTACACCGGTTACGGGTGTGGGTCGTGCTTTGAAGTCAAAGAAGTTGACTTCTCGTTTTATTGGTCCGTATTAGATTTCTGCACGAGTTGGTGTCGTGGCTTACCGTGTGGCGTTGCCTCCGAATCTTTCTAATTTGCATGATGTATTCCATATTTAGCAACTTCGGAAGTATGTTCCGGATCCGTCACATGTTATTCCTATGGACGAGGTTGAAGTGAGAGATAATCTTACGGTGGAAGCTTTACCGATTAGGATTTTGGATCGTGAAGTTAAGAAGCTCAGAGGCAAGGATATTGCGCTTGTAAAGGTAGCGTGGGGAGGCGCTGCGGAAGGCAATATGACTTGGGAACTAGAGAGTGGGATGCGAGAGTCGTATCCGGAGTTGTTTGATTCAGGTATTATTTTCGAGGACGAAAATTTCTAAAGTGGGGGAGAGTTGTAACGCCCCGATTTTGATTATTTCCCAATTAGGTGGAGTCTTTTATTTTAATTGAGTGATAAATTATTTTAATTGTGAATTTGGTGTGTTAAATGTTATTTTGCCGTTTTGAGAGTTTCGGGGAAATTAGAATGGAGAGTATTTAAGCCTTTTCTCAATTAATGATGAATTAGAAATTAAGTGGAATTAGAATTTGTGAGAAAAATGAATTAATTGATTGTTTGGAAAATGAGAGAAAAGAAATAGAATAGAATAGCAATAAAAAGAAAAGAGATAGAAAAGAGATTGAGAGAAAAAAGAAAGAAGAGGAAGAGAAAAGAAGAGGAAAAGTGGAAAACTTAGAAATTCATCAAGATCAATCACAGAGCAAGTTTGGAATCCGGGTAAGGGTGTGAAATGTTGTTATCTTAGCAATGTGTATGATTATGTATGATTGTATTGTTGATTTTGTTGATTTTCATGAGTTTTGGAACTAAACCCATTTGTGTAGAAAATGGTAGAAATCGATGTTTTCGCGGATAGAAATCGATATAACTTGTGTTGTATGATCTATATGTGTGTATGAACCACTGCTAGTAATTATTTTGCTGTTGGAAATGATTTGGGGAAGAAAATGGGAAAAATTGGAGGTGTGGAACAGTGTTCACGCAGCAGAATTTTTCTGCTTCTGGTGCTGAGCGCCGGGCGAAAGGTCTTGAGCGCCGGGCGACGCGTCCTTTTCGCCGGGCGGTTCGAGAGGCGCAGAGGTGCCAAGCTTCTGCCTCTTTGAATTATTTTGGGGTTTTGGTGTCGCCTGTGCTTCGCCGGGCGAAGCACGTTTCGCCGGGCGATGAGCATGCTTCGCCGGGCGGTTGTTCTGTTTTTGAAAAATAATTTCTTTTTTTACAAAATTCATAATTTTTGAACCGTAACTCCGATTTAGGTGTTCTTTATATCGTTGGAAAGCTATTGAGCTGTACTTTATGATTATGATGGTGTGGAAACTGTTGGCCGATTTTATTATGTCGGAAAGTCGGGAATAGTGCTATTTAGTGACTTTTACCGTTTTGATGGTGTATTTGAACGTGAATCATACAATAGTGCATTGATGTGAATGTATATAGATTGTATGTGATTGTATGAGATGAATGCATGAATATATTGTGAATATGTATGCATTTCAAGAATGTTTTGTGTCATTTTGCATGTGAGGCATCATGAAATACATTCTTGTGTTGAGCGATTCTAATGAGAATCCGTTGTAACGTCGTGTGCCTATGTGAGGTGTGAGCGATGATTACAAATGATTGTGTGCCCATGTGGGGTGTGAGAAATCAGATTGTGTGCCCATGTGGGGTGTGAGCAATCGGATCGTGTGCCCGTGTGGGGTGTGACCGATCGGGTCGTGTGCCCATGTGGGTATGAACTGGTTGCGATTTAATCGAGTTCATATAGATTGCTATCACAAGTTGGTAAGGTTTCCTTCTTTGGAAGATGATGGAGATGAGAGTGTCCTATCCACTAAAGAATTGAAGAAACTTTTAGCGGACGAAGCTCAATTGTTCGGTTTGTTTGCGTCATTGTCTGTGGATAGTCAAGTGTCCCTTGATGTGTTTCCTGTTGTTTGTGATTTTCCTGAGGTGTTTCCTGAGGATATTAAGGATGTACCGCCGGAGAGAGAAGTTGAGTTTTCTATTGATCTAGTTCCGGGTACGAGACCGATTTCGATGGCACCGTATCGTATGTCGGCATCGGAGTTGGTAGAATTAAAGAGGCAATTGAATGACTTGTTGGACAAGAGATTTGTAAGACCAAGTGTTTCTCCGTGGGGTGCTCCAGTATTGTTGGTAAAGAAAAAGGATGGAAGTATGCGGTTGTGCATTGATTATCGACAATTGAACAAGGTGACAATTAAGAACAAGTATCCGCTTCCAAGGATCGATGATTTGATGGACCAATTGGTTGGTGCGCGTGTTTTTAGCAAGATTGATTTGAGATCGGGATATCACCAGATTCGTGTGAAAGAGGAGGATATTCAAAAGACGGCATTTAGGACACGGTATGGCCATTACGAATATTCCGTGATGCCATTCGGGGTTTCTAACGCGCCGGGTGTGTTTATGGAATACATGAATCGTATTTTTCATGAACAGTTGGATCGTTTTGTGGTTGTGTTCATCGATGATATTTTGATTTACTCTAAGTCTCAAGAGGAGCATGAAGAACATTTGAGAATTGTGTTGCAAATTTTGAAAGAGAAACGATTGTATGCTAAGTTATCGAAATGTGAGTTTTGGTTATCGGAAGTAAGTTTTCTTGGACATGTTATTTCCGGTAGTGGTATTAGTGTTGATCCATCCAAGATTGATGCAGTGATGCAATGGGAGGCTCCTAGATCGGTTACGGAGATTCGAAGCTTTTTAGGATTGGCGGGTTATTATCGGAGGTTTATTGAGGGATTCTCGAAGTTGGCACTTCCGTTAACGCAATTGACTTGTAAGGAAAAGGCTTTCATTTGGGATATTCATTGTGAAGAGAGTTTCAATGAGTTAAAAAGAAGATTGACAACGGCTCCGATCTTGATTTTGCCTAATCCTAATGAACCATTTGTTGTGTATTGTGATGCTTCATTGGTTGGTTTAGGTGGTGTTTTGATGCAAGATGGAAAAGTTGTGGCGTATGCTTCAAGACAATTGAGAGTACATGAAAAGAATTATCCTACGCATGACTTGGAGTTGGCGGCCGTGGTGTTTGTTTTGAAAATTTGGAGACACTATCTTTATGGTGCAAGATTTGAAGTTTTTAGTGATCACAAGAGCTTGAAATATTTATTTGATCAAAAAGAGTTGAACATGAGACAAAGAAGGTGGTTGGAGCTTTTGAAGGATTATGATTTTGGTTTGAATTACCATCCGGGTAAGGCAAACGTGGTGGCCGATGCTTTGAGTCGGAAGTCGTTACATATGTCCTCATTGATGATGAGAGAATGGGAACTTTTGGAGAATTTTAGAGACTTGAGTTTGGTTTGTGAAATGACGCCGAGAAGTGTGAGACTTGGTATGCTACATGTTACAAATGATTTTCTTGCAACCGTGTGTGAAAAGCAAAAGTTGGACTTGAAGTTTGTTGATTTGATAATGAATGAAAATGAGGATTTCAAGGTTGATAACTTTGGAGTTTTGAGATTTCGTGGTCGTATCTGTATTCCCGATGATGCGGAGTTGAAAAAGATGATATTGGAAGAAGGACACCGAAGTAACTTAAGTATTCATCCGGGAGCGAATAAAATGTATCAAGATTTGAAGAAACTCTTTTGGTGGTCCGGATTAAAGAGAGATGTGGCTCAATTTGTATATGCGTGCTTAACTTGTCAAAAGTCGAAGGTAGAACATCAAAAGCCTAGTGGATTGATGCAACCGTTGGATATTCCGGAGTGGAAATGGGATAGTATATCGATGGATTTTGTTACGGGATTGCCGAATACGCAAAGAGGTCATAATGCTATTTGGGTAATTATTGATAGGCTTACTAAATCTGCTCACTTCATTCCAATTGATATTAGTTATCCTTTGGAGAGGTTAGCCGAGATTTATGTTCTTGTGGTTGTGAAGTTGCATGGGGTTCCTAAGAGTATTGTATCGGATAGAGATCCTAGATTCACATCGAGGTTTTGGGAGAGTCTACAAAAGGCTTTGGGTTCTAAGCTAAGATTGAGTTCGGCTTATCATCCGCAAACGGATGGTCAAACCGAGAGGACCATTCAATCGTTGGAGGATTTATTGCGTGCTTGTGTGCTCGAGCAAGGTGGTGCTTGGGATAGTTATTTGGCGTTGATTGAGTTCACCTACAATAACAGTTTTCATTCAAGTATAGGTATGGCACCATTTGAGGCTTTATATGGTCGGAGATGTCGAACACCTTTGTGTTGGCATGAAACAGGTGAGAGGACGGTAGTTGGACCGGAGATGGTACAACAAACGACGGTGAAAGTGAAGTTTATCCGTGAGAAGATGAAAGCTTCTCAAAGTAGACAAAAGAGTTATCATGACAAGAGGAGAAAAGATCTTGAGTTTCAAGAAGGCGACCATGTGTTTTTGAGAGTTACACCGGTTATGGGTGTGGGTCGTGCTTTGAAGTCAAAGAAGTTGACTTCTCGTTTTATTGGTCCGTATTAGATTTCTGCACGAGTTGGTGTCGTGGCTTACCGTGTGGCGTTGCCTCCGAATCTTTCTAATTTGCATGATGTATTCCATATTTAGCAACTTCGGAAGTATGTTCCGGATCCGTCACATGTTATTCCTATGGACGAGGTTGAAGTGAGAGATAATCTTACGGTGGAAGCTTTACCGATTAGGATTTTGGATCGTGAAGTTAAGAAGCTCAGAGGCAAGGATATTGCGCTTGTAAAGGTAGCGTGGGGAGGCGCTGCGGAAGGCAATATGACTTGGGAACTAGAGAGTGGGATGCGAGAGTCGTATCCGGAGTTGTTTGATTCAGGTATTATTTTCGAGGACGAAAATTTCTAAAGTGGGGGAGAGTTGTAACGCCCCGATTTTGATTATTTCCCAATTAGGTGGAGTCTTTTATTTTAATTGAGTGATAAATTATTTTAATTGTGAATTTGGTGTGTTAAATGTTATTTTTCCGTTTTGAGAGTTTCGGGGAAATTAGAATGGAGAGTATTTAAGCCTTTTCTCAATTAATGATGAATTAGAAATTAAGTGGAATTAGAATTTGTGAGAAAAATGAATTAATTGATTGTTTGGAAAATGAGAGAAAAGAAATAGAATAGAATAGCAATAAAAAGAAAAGAGATAGAAAAGAGATTGAGAGAAAAAAGAAAGAAGAGGAAGAGAAAAGAAGAGGAAAAGTGGAAAACTTAGAAATTCATCAAGATCAATCACAGAGCAAGTTTGGAATCCGGGTAAGGGTGTGAAATGTTGTTATCTTAGCAATGTGTATGATTATGTATGATTGTATTGTTGATTTTGTTGATTTTCATGAGTTTTGGAACTAAACCCATTTGTGTAGAAAATGGTAGAAATCGATGTTTTCGCGGATAGAAATCGATATAAATTGTGTTGTATGATCTATATGTGTGTATGAACCACTGCTAGTAATTATTTTGCTGTTGGAAATGATTTGGGGAAGAAAATGGGAAAAATTGGAGGTGTGGAACAGTGTTCACGCAGTAGAATTTTTCTGCTTCTGGTGCTGAGCGCCGGGCGATGCGTCCTTTTCGCCGGGCGGTTCGAGAGGCGCAGAGGTGCCAAGCTTCTGCCTCTTTGAATTATTTTGGGGTTTTGGTGTCGCCTGTGCTTCGCCGGGCGGTGAGCATGCTTCGCCGGGCGGTTGTTCTGTTTTTGAAAAATAATTTCTTTTTTTACAAAATTCATAATTTTTGAACCGTAACTCCGATTTAGGCTTTCTTTATATCGTTGGAAAGCTATTGAGCTGTACTTTATAATTATGATTGTGTGGAAACTGTTGGCCGATTTTATTATGTCGGAAAGTCAGGAATAGTGCTATTTAGCGACTTTTACCGTTTTGATGGTGTATTTGAACGTGAATCATACAATAGTGCATTGATGTGAATATATATAGATTGTATGTGATTGTATGAGATGAATGCATGAATATATTGTGAATATGTATGCATTTCAAGAATGTTTTGTGTCATTTTGCATGTGAGGCATCATGAAATACATTCTTGTGTTGAGCGATTCTAATGAGAATCCGTTGTAACGTCGTGTGCCTATGTGAGGTGTAAGCGATGATTACAAATGATTGTGTGCCCATGTGGGGTGTGAGCAATCAGATTGTGTGCCCATGTGGGGTGTGAGCAATCAGATCGTGTGCCCGTGTGGGGTGTGAGCGATCGGGTCATGTGCCCATGTGGGGTGTGAGCGATCCATAAACATTGTGTGCCCATGTGGGGTGTGAGCAATGGGTGAACATCGTAGGCCCGACGGGGAGTTACTTTGGTAACGAGCGATGGTTCCAGTAGAAGTTCCTGAGTGAACTTGAGATGATTGAGTCAGTACCGCATTGCATTTGCATAGAGTCGTGAGTCGGTCTCTATGATTTGCATTTATCATCTTTATAATGATGTGTTGTTGAGTAAACATAATTGTGTATGTTTATGTGGAATGATTGGGAATTGTGAAATTATGCATGATGAATATACTTGGTTGATATATATATATACATTGTGATGTATACGGGTGAGTTTGGGTGAATTGTGGTGAGAATGTGGAATATGGGTATTTTTATGCTAAGATATATATATATATATATATATAATTCTAGGCATTGTTATTATGATAATATTTCTCACCCTTCTGCTGTTTTATAATGCTCTATGAGGCATTGCAGAGTAGGTATGCTGGAGGTCTTTTTGTGGAGCGTGTCTTCATTCTTTTGGTCGGTTGGCTCTGATATGTAGCACCGGGTAGCTAGGATGCATATGATTCTTTTGTGATACATTTGTATATGTATCTTGCTGATGAATGTTTATGTAAACATGTATATATGATGTTGGTGGAGAATATTTGATGATTCATGTATATATGTATATATGTTTGTTGTTATTCAATGTTTAGATTTTCCGCTTTTATTCTAAATATTGAGATGTGGGTGTAAGGACTAAGTTCCTCTGTTGCAAGTTACCCCACTGTTGCATATCAATGTGATGGGCAGGTGTTGTATGTTGAAAAATTGTGTATGATGTGACATGCCTCTTCTATGCCATGTTATAATTATACTCTGACGAAATTTTTAATATGTGCCTAAATGATTTATGTGATTATTTGGGGGTATAGAAAGGGGGTGTTACAGGGTTTACTACAGGTCGATTCATTTTTTATCCTATTGTGAGCTGACTAAGGAAGGGAAATAGATGTCTCTAATTAACCCTGCTTGTATACTGAGTTTAAACAGCGGTCTGTTAAGTTACGGATGCTATATGGTAATGGGGCCTTCTTCTTCTTACTTTGGTTATAATGACAGGATGGTTCAGGGGTAGGATGTTAGGATACTGCGCCAGATTGGGTAAAGGTATGGGATTTTGAGTTTTTTTATTAGTATGCTCGCTAAGATTTTTCTTTCAATCTTATGCCTACGTATTCCCGTTTTCCGAAACAGGGAAATCAGAGCGATCGTAGTTCCTCCAATTCTATGGGAGGTAATGGGTGTTTTGGTGTCTTGTTCAAAGCCCAAAACGTGATGCTGAAGGGTCTATTTGTATCATGTTTAAAGCCCAAGATGTGAAGCTAAAAGGTTTTGACTTTAGAGAGAATTTGTCATCTCTAAAGAGGGGTCTGTCTGTCACAACTGTTGGGTGACTGGCTATAAAGGAGGATTACTTTAACTGGGATATGTGAATCCAACAATTCCATAATTTCCTTTATAGGGGATTTCCAATCTGAAGGAGAAGACTTTAACTCAGTGTAGAGCACTGGTACCTTTCCTTAGGAATTTCTCATGCTAAAAGAGGGACAATGGCATGGATGTAGATGATCCAGAGGCTTGCCGCTTACAGCGATTAGATGAAGGGAAAGGAGTTGTTGATGTTTGTATACTGTGAACGGGGCACAACTTTGATGCTAAAAGGTTGATCGCCTCAACCGGGGTTTCCTTATACAAAGCCTAAGAGGAGGCTATTGGCCCAACAAGAGGGTGTTTTTGTGTGTCTCGTACGAAGCCCGAGAGAGAGGCTAAAGGGGTCGACTCGAAAAGAGAGTCTTTTTGTGTGTCTTGTACGAAGCCCAAGACGGAAGCTAAAAGTTGTTAGACTCAACAAGAGAGTCTTTTTGTATCTCGTACAAAGCCCGAGATGGAGGCTGAAGACATTTGACTCAACAAGAGAGTCTTTGGTATCTCATATAAAGCCCGAGATAAAGGCTGAAGGTGATCGACCCACCAAGAGTCTTTTTGTATCTCATACAAAGCCCGGGATGGAGGCTAAAAGAATTTGACTCAACAAGAGAGTCTAAAACGGTTAACTCCGCTGGAGAGAATCATTTGTACAAAGGCCAAGAGGAGGCTATTGTAATTGTTTCAGTCGAGTGACAGGTCCAATATGTGGGTTCAAAGAGAAAATCAGTTCTTATATGAGTAATGGATTTGATTCGAGGATCAGGGTTATTTCCTATTCTTTAAGGAAATGGGGAATCCAAAGGGTATTGAGACTGTCCGAGTCTACGAGTTTTCTTCCTATTTTTGAAAGGAGCTTGAGAATGTCTTTAGGACTCAAGGAAATTAGACTGTCCAAGTCTAGAGTTTTGTCTTTTATACTATGCTTTAAGAAACAGTAGTAGGATCTAGACTCTTTGAAAGACTGTTCTATTAAGATGACTAATTTCTGTTCCTATACTTCTAGGAGGTCGTCGGGACAATTTGTAGGAAGCCCAAGAGGAAGCTAGAAACTTCTAAGAAGCCAAGGGACAATTTGTACTAAGCCCAAGAGGAGGCTATCATTCCCGGAGGAAGAAATCATTTATACGAAGCCTAAGAGGAGGCTGTTAATACTTCTAAGAAGCCGACGGGCCCTTATACAATGCCCAAGAGGAGGCGGGGATGCTTTTAAGAAGCTCGTGGGTCCCCAAACCCCGAGAAATTCAAGACAGGTTATTCACAGGGAATAGATCAAGCCAGGAAAGATCGAGAATTTGGAAGAAACTCAAGAGATGCTATTCACGGAGAATAGATCAACTCTGGGGAGTAGAGTCTCTTGACAATTCCTAGGAGTGACAGCCGAAGAGAAGACTGTATCTGGTGCTCCTATTAGGGATCTAGTATGTCAATCTTTAAGAGTGATCAACGGGGCTTTACCTAGTGCTAGACGTAGTTGCCGGGGAAACTCTAAATATCTATACTATTATTACACATTTGATATGAGTTTATGAAAGAAGACTTACAGTGAAACAGCCCCACAGTACAGTTATATACATATGAAAGCGGTAAATGAAAGCGGGTAAACACTTACTCGGTTGTAGAGCTTCCATGCTGTTTTGTTAGTTTGTTCAACAAAGAAAACTTTGATAACAATATTATATTCAAAATCAAAGGAGAAAGTGCTTTGAAAAGAAAGATTAGGGCTTAGAGCTCAAGGAGAGGCCCAGGGTTTTATCAGTGATCGCACTGTCGTTTGTACATGGACTTATACAAGTGACTGAGGCCCAATAAATGTTTTATGTACAAAGGTATGGGTCTTACACTCTCTCAAGAGGCCCAAAAGTGTTAAAGAAAAAGAAATGGGGCTTATAACTCGAGGGTAGACCCAGATGATTTTTCGTTTGAAATGGCGATTGCGCTGAGATTTTGAAAACGCAGTGGATCTTATACAAAGACTGAGGCCCAAAAAATGGTTTGGTTTTCAAAGGGGGTTGGGTCTTACACTCTAATAGAGGCCCAAGAGAGTTTTGAGTGGGTCTTATAGCTCGAGGAGAGGCCTAGATGGTTTTTTTTAAACGGGCGACGATCACGCCGAACTTTTGAAATACAATGGGACTTATACAATAAGTGAGTCCCAAAATAGGTTTGTATTTACAAAGGATTGGGTCTTACACTCTAATAGAGGCCCATGAGTGTTTGAAAATGATTTATGAGGGTGAAAGTCAAAGAAACCCTAATTTGTTTTCTTTTAAAAGTAAATATTTAAAGAAAATCAAAGAAAAATACCAAATAGGTTTGAATAAACCACTTGTGATTTTTGTTTAAGATTTGAAAAATGAAGTTTTAATCACAAGAGATATTAAAACTCATTTGATTTTGATTTTCAAAGTAAATATTCATTTTAAAATGTTTAAAAACAAATTAAAATGAATTTATTCACAAAAATACTAATTATATTAAATAAATAATATAAACTTAATTTTTTTGTGGAATAAAATATTTCAACATTTTTGTGATTTTTTGCAAAAAGTACCAATAAAAAATAATTAAAATTGAGAGAGTTATTAATTTTCCAATTAATTAATAAAACATAAAAACATTGGAAAAGTAGCAAAAATGTGAAAAACAAAAATGGCATGGGTGGGGTTTGAACCCACGACCTCAAGGTTACAAGGCGCGCGCTTTACCACTGGGGTGGTGATACATCCATTGTTTGAAGTGAAAACACAAATATACAAGTCATGCCTTGGTTTTAGGTCTGGCCCAAGGCAAGGCAAGGCAAGTTTTGGCTCAGAAACGTGAAGGTCATAACTTTCTCATTTCTTAATGGTTTGAGATAAAGTTTATATGCATCTGGACCAGAATTTCACAAGGAATCCAATGGTGGTGATATTTTTTTCAGATCATACTCCCTCCTTAAAACCCGATAGTGGTTTTGAAAAAGGCCTATAATTTCATTTTCTATGCTACACTTTGATATAGGCATGAATTACATGATCAATTGGTTCAAACTTAACATATATAACATGTATGAGGTGTGCATGATTAGTGGACTTCAAAGTAAAGCATATTTTAGAAAGTTCAAGTCATGAGGCTTACCTCTTTTTGAGCTTTTTGGAATTTTTGAGCAATCTGTCAAACCTCTTGTTCCATAAATGATTTGATGCTTTAGACACACTCAAATGATCCCTTAGAAGCTTTTAGGATGATTGGAATAAGCTGGTACCTGCAAAAACACAAACTGGCCCTTTCTTACAAAAGGGGTTAAAAGTGACCAAAATAGCAACTCTCTCAAATGGTGTTCCAGATGGGGGGAACCATTTGGGACAGTTCAAGGATGATATTTGGAGTGTGTTTGAGGGTTTATCTAATTTGGAAAGTGACTGAATCAAGACATGGCTTGAAAAATGCACAAAAAGCCTATTTTGAGGTTTTGAGCGGTGACTTTGTGATTTTAGTGTTACAGGTCACTTGTGAGAGTTTGGATCACCTACATATGATGTTTATGAAGTGTGTGTGTGATTGGTTTGATTGGAAATGCTCTCAAACTCAAAACCCGATAGTGACTTGCCTTAGAAGGCAAAATTAGAGTGAAGAAGGAGATTTTGAGGAAAGCATTTGTTTGATGGCTTTGGTGTACTCAAACTGAGCACAAATGAGCTCTATTTATAGTAGAGCAAGTTTGTTTTGGGATCAATAGTGAATGGCAACTACAGCAGAGGTTTGGCCAATGTTGGCAAATAGAAATCCAAGTCTCCTCTAGCCATTGACTAGAGGTTAGAGCACAGAGCTTTGGTTCCCTAGTTGTTGGAGGAATCTTGACTGAATTCAGTTGCAAATGTGTCAATCCAAAATTGGAGTCTTGTCCCTCTTTTAGGGAATTCTAGGTTTGGCATGCTACTTCTTGTTCCAAGGACTTTGGAGGCTTGACTCAGTGATTGTCCCCTTTAGATTTGATCCTCAGAGGTGTCCAAAGTGATGACAAGGCTTGGAATTATCTGATTTTTCCAAATCGAGCAAAATGCAAAATTCTGCCTAGCCTTGGCAGTTTTCAGCAAGGCATGTTGCCATTGTCATTTCTCATGGCTCAAGTTGAATTTGGTGATGTTCTTGGCCATTTTGGAAAGCCCTCATATGATACAACAACTGTTTGATCATATTTGGTTTTGATACTTTTTGGATCCAAGTGAAAAATGTCCCTACATTTGGAAAAAAGTGAAGGCAGATTCTGACTTAGTGAAAATTTCACTGTGTTGGAAAAAAGTGACATTTTCACTTTTTGTGATTTTGATCACTCCATAACTCAAAATCCATGAGGAATTTGGAGGGGGGTTAGTTTTTAGCTTTTGTAGAGGGCCATTA
The DNA here is from genome assembly GCA_022829125.1 of Lathyrus tuberosus. Classification (NCBI taxonomy): domain Eukaryota; kingdom Viridiplantae; phylum Streptophyta; class Magnoliopsida; order Fabales; family Fabaceae; genus Lathyrus; species Lathyrus tuberosus. The sequence goes on from JALAZF010000191.1 coordinate 6,614,488, forward strand.
GATCTACAAATCAAGCTTTGGATGAGGAAAAATGGCTTTGTGGTTTAGGAGTCCATTTGCCCCGAGAGTCAGTGAGAAAAGATTGTATCTTTTTGAGCACAAGGTCTCCTTTCCTAAAGACGCGAGGTCAGACCTTTTTGTCAAACGCCCTCTTCATTCTTTGCTGATACAACTGACCATGACATAGAGCCGTGATTTGCTTTTCCTCGATCAGATTCAGTTCGTCGTGTCGACTTTGACATTATTCAGCCTCTGTTAGCTTAGCTTCCATCAATACCTGGATCGATGGGATCTCTACTTCTATGGGGAGCACTGCTTCCATGCCATATACTAGAGAGAAAGAGTTGCCCCTGTTGAAGTGCGGACAAATGTGCGATAACCATGAAGAGCAAAGGGTAGCATCTCGTGCCAATCTTTGTAAGTTACAACCATCTTCTTAACAATCTTCTTGATGCTCTTGTTAGCTGCTTCTACCGCTCCATTAATCTTGGGTCGGTATGGAGATGAGTTATGGTGTTCGATCTTGAACTCTGTGCACAACTCTTTCATCATCTTGTTGTTCAAGTTAGATCCATTATCAGTAATGATCTGGCTTGGAACACCATAACGGCAGATGATATTGTTTTTGATAAATCGGACCACCACTTGTCGGGTTACATTGGCGTATGACACTGCTTCGACCCATTTGGTGAAGTAGTCAATGGCTACCAGAATGAACCGATGTCCGTTTGAAGCCTTAGGCTCAATCATGCCAATCATGTCGATTCCCCATATGGAAAAAGGCCATGAGGAAGAAAGAACTTTGAGATGCGATGGCGGTACATGGATCTTGTCGGAGTATATCTGACACTTGTGACACTTACTCATGTACTTGTAGTAGTTGGATTCCATGGTCAACCAGTAGTACCCAGCTCTCGGAATTTTTCTCGCCATTGTGCGTCCATTGGCATGAGTGCCAAAGGATCCTTCATGAATTTCTTTTATCAGCATGTCTGCTTCTGGTCTGTCTACACATCAGAGCAAGACCATGTCGAAATTTCTCTTATAGAGGGTATCGCCGCTCAGGAAGAAGTTTCCAGCCAGTCTTCTGAGGGTTTTTCAATCTTTCCTGGATGCCCCAGGTGGGTACTCTTGTTTCTGAAGGAAGCATTTGATATTGAGATACCAAGGTTTGTCGTCTATGACTGCTTCAATCTTGAAGATGTAAGCGGGCCGTTCAAGGCGCATTATGTCAATCTTAGGTAGGTCGTTCCATTGACCTACACTAATCATGGAAGAGAGAGTGGCTAATGCATCATCCACGTGATTCTCTTCACGAGGGATATGATGAAACTCGATTCTGTTGAAGAAGGGTAGAAACCTTTTTGCATAGTCTTTATAAGGGATAAATCCTTATTGGTATGTGTTCCAATCTCCTTTGATCTGATTGATAACCAAGGCTGAGTCGCCATATACGTCCAAGTTCTTGATCCTTAAGTCGATCGCTTCTTCGAGACCCATGATACAAGCTTCGTATTCGGCCTCGTTGTTCGTACATTTGAACGTAAGTCTGGCAGTGAAAGGAATATGGGTATCCTGAGGGGTAACAATGATTGCCCCAATTCCATTTCCATACTGATTAACTACTCCGTCAAAGATTAGTCCCCATTGGGAACCCGATTTTGGCCCTTCACTGGGTAGCGGTTCATCGCAATCCTTAATTTTTAGATACATGACATCTTCGTCTGGGAAGTCAAACCCGATTGATTCTTGATCGTCAATCGGTTGATGAGCCAAATGATCGGCTAAAATACTTCCTTTAACGGCTCTCTGAGCATGGTACTCTATGTCATACTCTGATAACAACATCTGCCAACGGGCAATCCTTCCCGTGAGAGCAGGTTTTTTCAAAAACATACTTGATTGGATCCATCTCGGAGACCAACCAAGTAGTGTGACGAATCATGTATTGGCGAAGACGTTTGGCTGCCCAAACCAAAGGGCAGCAAGTTTTCTCAAGCATAGTGTACCGAGTTTCACAGTCGATAAACTTCTTGCTCAGATAGTAAATGGCAGACTCTTTCTGTTTGGTTTCATCTTGTTGGCCAAGTACACATCCCATTGAGTCCTCTAGGACTGTTAAATAGATGATCAGTGGTCTTTCTTCCACTGAAGGTGATAGAATCAGTGGGTTCAACAAGTATTCCTTGATACTGTCGAAGGCAGTTTGGCAATATTCTGACCAAACGCAGTCCTGGTTCTTTTTGAGTAATTTGAAGATCGGTGCACATGTCACGGTCATAAGGAATATGAATCTGGAGATGTAGTTCAAACGTACCAAGATTCCTCTGACTTGTTTTTCAGTTTTCGGAGAAGGCATTTCTCGAATGGCCTTGACCTTGTCAAGATCAACCTCAATTCCTTTCTGGCGGACGATGAACCCTAAGAGTTTCCCTGAACGGACACCGAAGGTGCACTTGTTGGGATTCAAGCGGAGTTTGTACTTTCTCAAACTCTCGAATAGTTTTGACAGGTGGGTCACATGCTCCTCTTCTGTCTTAGATTTTGCAATCATATCATCGACATATACCTCGATTTCCTTGTGTATAATGTCATGAAACAGAGTAGTCATGGCCCTTTGATAGGTTTCCCCGACATTCTTCAAACTGAACGGCATTACCTTGTAACAAAAGGTACCCCATGGGGTAATGAACGAAGTTTTCTCCATGTCTTTCGGCGCCATTTTGATCCGGTTATAGCCCGAGAATTCATCCATGAAGGAGAAAACTTTGAACTTTGTTGTACTGTCTACCAGCATGTCGATGTGTGGTAAAGGAAAGTCGCCCTTTGGACTAGCCTTGTTCAGATCCCTGTAGTCTACACACATTCTGACCTTTCCGTCCTTTTTGGGAATGGGTACGATGTTGGCTAACCATCGAGGATATTCTGACGTAGCGAGGAAACCCGCGTCGATCTGTTTCTGTACCTCCTCTTTGATTTTGATGGCCATGTCCGGGTGAGTCCGTCTCAACCTCTGTTTTACTGGCGAACATTCCGATCTTAAGGTAGAAGATGTTTCACGATGCTGGTATCCAACCCTGTCATGTCCTGATAGGACCAAGAAAACACATCGGGAAACTCTCTGAGAAGCTTTGTTAAACTCTCTTTAGCAGTTGGACTGAGCAGTGCCCCAATCCTGATCTATTTTCTCTCTCTTTCTGAACCCACGTTGATCGTTTCCAATGGCTCTTTGTGAGGTTTAATGGACCTTTCCTCTTGTCTGAGTAGTCGGGAGATCTCCTCTGGAATTTCGTCGTCAACTTCTTCTTCAGCCCCAAATATCGGGAATTCAAAGTCGGGAGAAGGCATCGGATCGTATGTTTCAACTTGGTTTAAAACAAGCAATCTGCACGACGGTATGATTCGTGTTTAGAAGGGATTGAGAATGCAAAAGTGTGTGCAGTGTATTTTTACTACTGCTTGTTTTTTATTATTTTTGTTTTTTAGGATTACCATTTTCTAAAAAATGAAAAGAGAAAACAGCAATTAATGCGGAAATTACAGAACGACGTTATTTTATTAATGAACAAGTCGATTCTTGAAACTACAGCCCTATAAAACAAAACTCTATCGCTTTAGGCGAAGCGAAGAGGGAAAATTTACAGAAAGCGAGCCCTATCAAAACATCCGTTTCACTTGGGCAGGGTGAAAGGTTAAAGACGACAATTACTTTGACTTATGAACAATCTTTGGAACATCAAAGGCAACCCACTGGCGGCAAACTCCTCGGTGAATCACAAAGTTTGGTACCTTCCTTGATTTATCTTCAGAAATAACGTTGATTTCTGGTGGAGTAGGATCATTGGAATCTATCTCCCAGGCAGAGTTGTCGTAGGAGGATTCCTCTGTTGCATTTTGCAGAGTATTGGTGCTCTCAGCTGTATCTCCCTATCCAGTTGGCTGGATGTCTTCGACCCTGATACGAGAGCTTTCAGGAGCGGTGTATTTGACCATGAAGTCAAATTTTCCACTCGGTTGTCCCAAGGTGTCCCATACTTCTTTGGAACTGGGGAGCCATCTCTTTCGATGACGTTGACCTCAGGAAAAGCGTAGTTGATGAATTCTAGTCCTGCAAACGTTGCAAATTCATCGTCATGCTGAGTAGGCTCTAAATGACTTGAGTGTTGATCCCATGACATGGTGGGAACATAGGTATTCTGTTCAATGAAGCTCAGCTGATTTCATTGTTTGGATGACTTTCTTGCCCCAAGTCTCCTGGATACGGCTGCCACATTGGCAGGCCATCCATCGGGCCATAGTAGGTGTAGTCAAAATTGTCCTTCATTGGAGTGTCTTCCTCTAATGAATTTGGTGGAGCACGACATCCTTCCGAATCACAATCTCCATATATCATTTCAACGTCCGACCTGGGTATAAATCTCGGGCTCTGTGTAGGAAAGCAAAAGGGAATCTGCGTTTCGTCCTGAGACATATACCCGTCCTCGTTGAGGTAGGACTTTCATTCCTCATCTGTGTCAGAGGGATCCTCCTCATTAATAGTGTGTACTTCTTGAGTCACTGGTTGAAGGAAGCCTCCACTGTGGAAGAAGTTCTGAATGGGATGAAGACTTTCATCGTTGGCAGCTGTCTGGGTACAGGTTGTAGAAAAACCAAGACCCTTCTTTGTTTTATTGTCAGTATGAATGACAAGCTGTCACTATCCTGTTGTATTGGCACCTTCGACCGCTTTGACAGCGTCTTTGTATGAGGAAATGGAAGTTCCCTCTTCGGATTGATCGCTACTGTGTAGCGAAAGCGTTTGGAACTGGGTTCCGATTATCCCTTCCGGTTCCACATAAGTGGATGAGGATAAATTGCTTACGAGCAAAGCCTGTTCCCCACAGACTGTGACGAGTTGATCGTTCTGGACGAACTTTAGCTTTTGGTGGAGGGTCGAGGTGACCGCCCCAGCCTGATGTATCCAAGGTCTTCCTAATAAACAACTGTACGTTGCCCGGATGTCCATGACCTGGAAAGTGACTTGGAAAGTGTGAGGACCGATAGTTATGGGAAGGTCGACTTCGCCGATAACTGTTTTTCTGGATCCGTCAAATGCTTTGACGACAACCTCGCTGATTCTCATCGGAGGGCATTTGAATGATAATTGCATCAAAGTGGACTTCGGCATAACATTCAGGGCTGACCCTGTGTCTACCAGTACGCTGACCAAAGCATCATCCTGGCAGTTGACTATAATATTGAGCGCCATGTTATGACGGCGACCTTCTTCCGGTAATTCCTCATCACTAAATCCCAAATTATTGCAGGAAGTGATGTTAGAGACGATACTATCGAACTGTCTGATTGTTACATCCTGTTCCACAAAGGCTTGCTCCAAGACTTTCTGTAGAGCCTCCCTGTGCGCTTCTGAACTGAGTAAAAGTGATAGCACTGAGATCTTTGAAGGAGTCTGTAACAGTTGATCAACAATGTTGTATCACTCCTTTGGATGAGCTTCAGCATCTCATCATCATTTTTTGAAAGGTCGGGATTACTGGATTGACCGACTGGTGGATAGGGAAGTTCCTTCTGAAGTTCCTTTTCTTTGTTGGATTCTCCAACTCCTCTGTTGAAGATTCTACCACTCTGTGTTACACGACTGATGTCTGCAATATTTGCGACGGAGGGTAATGGAATTTCCTTTCCATTTTCAATTATTGTTGCACCGTATTTGTAAGGGATAGCCTTAGTTGATTCATACGGTAGTGGTCCCGGTAGATAGATGACTATGGGAACCTTCTGGTTTTTCTGACCATCGTAAGTAATCTCGATCTATTCCTGGTTAGGAACTCTTGATTCGTCAAGTAGAGGGATGATGGCAAAAACATCCCTAGTCCTATGATGATCAGAGATTACGACAACGTCCTCAATTTGATCAACAAGATAGTTCAGAGACCAGTTGATTGGTCCGAAACCTGGATATGGACGAATCTCTCCATGATCCACCTGCCCCTGAAGAGCTGCTCTCACAAGGTAGCACCCTTGGTTACTTTCCGAACAGACTCTACAACGTTCATAGTTGTGTGGTGGCACCTGGCCACACCCACTTTGAATGCAATACAACCTCACTAGGTTAGTTTCCACAGATCGGACATCCAGACTTTGACGCCGAGTAGGGTTCCTATTATTGATACTAATCTGCTGAGTGTCTTCATCCATATAGATGGGAAGCCACCAATGATTTAACAAGTGCTGAAGTGCTTCCGGGACAAGGGCACAACCTTGATTGTTTTTGCAACCCGCTTTACAGCTTTGATAATCATGTGATATCAGCATGTAACTCTACCAGGTTGGTATTCATCAGGAGAATATCAAAGATTTGAACCATGTTGATCTGATAGGGGTTCCTATCATGATAGTCATGGATCCATCCAAGATCCATCTGACGCTGGAGGGCCTTTTGTACAAAAGAGCATCCCTGTTTGTTTACCGAGCAAGTCAGACAAGAACTGTAATCGTGCCGTAGCAAATTATGATACTGGCTTTGCCTTGAGTGCATCGCCACCAAGTTGACATCCATCGCACGGATGTCGTGGTTTTGAATGATGTTGGAATTCGTATAGGTCATGTTAACTCCACGAACTCAATGCTCTTGGATCCATCCGAGATCCATTTGTTCCTATAGAGCTGATTGCACCACAGAACATCCTCGATTGCTTTTAGAGCAGACATCACATTGATGATAATTATGAGGTGGCACATGGCCATATCCACTCTGTCTATAATGCATCTTGACCAGATTGGTCCTCAACAAGAGAACATCGTGAATTTGATAGACGTTGTTAGACTCTCCCTCTATCAGGTTGACTGCAGCTTTCTGATGTTGAGGCAGCGTGTTAACAAAACCGGGTCATCCGACCCATACCTCTTGACCCGCCCTCAACATTTCCAATGGGCCTCTGCGCCTTATTCTAACATTGCTAGCCCGCCCAGTTCATGTCCTTTTATTCTTTTTTTGTTGTCAGTTTATTTTATTCTTGATGGCTTTACTGGGCTCACAGGCCCAAGTAAATATATTCATACCCCTTTTGGTTCTATTGTTCAGTTTGCTTAAGTAATTAGAATTTTGACTAGTTAAGTAATTTAGTTAGTTTTTTAGAAATTCTGTTAGTTAGATTATAAGCTAATTAAGGTTTAGTCATTTAGTTTTTAATTTTAACTTAACTTTAGAATTAGTACATTTTAGAATTAAATTAGAATTAGGCATTAGAACTAATTTAGATTTAGATTAGAAATTATTTTAGTTATTTAGTTTATTTTTTTAGGATTTGTTAACTAGCTTTTTATTAGAATTAGTGAATTAGTTTTCTTTATTAGAATTAACTTTTAATTAGGTTTTAATCCATATTAGCTTATTTAGATTTTATTTATTTAGACTTTTAATTAATTTTAACTTTATCTTGACATTTTGCTTTAATCAATCCCTGACGTTCATTTTTAATTTAATTCTTATTGCATTTGCTGTATATATGTTGTTATTCATTTTATTTTTGGTACTCTAGGCTTTCCTTTTCGTCCCTCTGTTTCTGCCCCTCCTTCCAAAGGAAAGTATCTCTATTGATCGTAAGGTCATAGATAGCTTATTACCCTTTTAACCTAGCCTTAGGTTTGGAGTCGCCGCACTCCACGTGGGCGTCTTGCCATCAGAACCTACCTTCCCGTACACACTACATTCCCTTTTAACCTAGCCTTCTTAAGAGATAGCCATTAATCTCTTATAACCCTTAAACCCTTCTTTAACATACACAAGAGATAGCCATTAATCTCTTCTCCTTCACCAACTTTTAACCCTTCCCAATCCTTTCACAAGAGATAGCCATTAATCTCTTCTCCTAACCAATCAATCCTCACAAGCTTTGCTTTCAAGCTTCTCACCCTACTTTCCCTTGGGGACTTGACCACAGTCAAGAGTTCCTCACCCCCGTTGAGGGGAACTACGAATGCTCTGATTCCATTCCCATCAGGATACGTAGGCACGAGATGCGATGTCTTGGCGAGCATAATTAGTGTACATACCCTAGGTCTTTACCTTAGCACTCTTTCCCTTAGCAAGTAACTTTAACATAACACAAACTAACAAGAGGTTCCTGTAGAGTACTACGGATACTTAGGGTGCTAATACCTTCCCTTTGTATAACCAACCCCCGAACCTTAGATCTCCCCCCTTTAGGTTTTATTCGATCTTGAACCTTTCCTTTGGATAAATCAAAGTCGGTTGTAAAAGAAATATGATGCAAGTTATTTAATAGCTTGTTATCCGATTCTCACCGCAACATCGTCGATCTCTTTTTTCAACTCTCTGTTCTCTTCCTCAAGATCATCCATCTTTTTTTGACGATTGGCCCGAGTATTGTACGAATGAGACAGTTTGACTCTAGAATCGAGACATAAACGTGAGATTCATAGGTAAGAGGAATACATGACGCGAGAATGATGAATGCAATGATTATATTAATTGTTTTTTGGTTTAATCAAAATAAACTTTGACAATTAGATTGCAAATATCAAACAGTGGGAAAAACCCCGTTTTATTAAATTTAAAGGATCACGGAAATACAGTAGATTACAAGGTGCGGAAACAGAAACCTAAGCTAATGGGTCCCGAGTCCTCTCTGAGGAAAACTCGGGTGCTGATTCTGGCACTTTCCTTTTCTTGGACCGGGGCTCTTGGGCCGTTGTCAGGTTGTCATTCCTTTGCCAGGTGAAAGGAGTGAGCAAATTCCTTTGGTCATCCTGATTTTCTACAGCATGCTGCTCTAAAATATCAATCAGAGCATCCTTATCTTTCAGTAGTTGCTGTATTTAGATACACTCCACATTGAGAATGTGGTACTTGTTCTTCCAAGACCTCCTCTCCCGCTGAACTTTGTTAAGAGTAACCTGAAGTTTTTCCGTTCAGTCATGAAGTACATGACAGATTCCCTTGGTGGAAGAACTCCATGACGAGGATAAGGCATTTATAGCTTTAGAGCTCTAGTTTGTACCCAGTGGAGATAAGGCTCCACCGAGACACAGTCTGGTTTTCCTAGAGACTCCCATCCTTTCTTATGAACCTATTTTCAAGCGTGCACTATTTCCATCTTTAGTGCTCTGTCATTTTCTCCTTCTTTGAAGAAAAGACCTTCCAGATGAGCGTTGCGCGGGACATGCCTCATCGGGTATCCAAATTAATGACGAACGAGAACTGGATGGTAATTGATTCCTCCCTTAGTTCCTATAAGGGGTACGTTGGGGAAGTTTCCACAACGGTCAATGATCCTGATTCCCTCATAACTCCTATTACACCAATCTATGTCAGAGTTGGTAAGAGACATGATTTTCTGCGACCAACATAAGGCACTCTTGTGATCCCAAAAAGTGTCAGACTTAGGCAAATGGGAGATAAACCATTTATATAGCAAGGGTACACAACATGTGATCATTCCTTCGCTGTACAAATTCCCTGAGTGTATAGAATGATATGCATCTGCGAGCAGAGTTGGCACAGGGTTTCCAATGAGAAAAACCTTAATGGAGTTGATATCAACGAAGTTATTAATGTTGGGCAACAGAAATAACCCGTAGCTGAGTAAAACAAAGATGCTTTCAAAAGCAGTCACGTTCCCTATACTAGCGAAGTACAGGGCCTTCTTTGTCAGAAACTGGGCTGGCAAACCTTGGATGCCACCCTTAGTGGTCATGTGAGCCCTGACCTCTGACTCATCCAAATAAATTGCTTTTGCAATGGTCTGATCCTTTGGAATTTCTTCCAGTCCAAAAAATGGAGCTCGATCAGTGATGTGTAAATCGATCAGATGAGAATACTCCTCCAGTGTTGGTGCTAGCTGGTAATCCGGGAATGTGAAATAGTGATATACCGGATCGTAAAACTGAATGAGTGCCTCCATGATTCCCTCAATCACATGGACCCTTAATAGAGATAGCAGCCCTCCGTACTTGGCTCTGAAAGCCTCTTGGTTTATGATCTTGGAACCTTGAAGGTATACTTACGAGTTCTCCTTCTACCGAAATCCATGAGCGCAATCTTTTTCTCTGACATTTGCAATCATTGTCTTAATTTAGTTTGAAAAGGAGAGACTAGAAGAGAAGATTTTTCTTTGTTTTAATGTTTTTTAAATGAATGCATGAATGCAGCACACAAAAACATAGAAAAAACATGGGGTCAAAGGGTCGGTGTCATGGAGTCAAGGCTCTACCCATCCCAAAGGTTTACTAGTGATTTTTGTACCTGTCTCTCATCATCATCAATTCTTGTCGAGAAAACACCAGCGGGCCGGGAACTGTGCTAGGTGGTGTTTTTCGATGAATCCTCAGAATAGGGTGGTATCGTGTGACAACTATTTCCGATAGCTTCCGCACCACTAAATGGGGTTTTTCCTAGGTGTATACTCAATCTTTCCACATGCGGCATCACACGCATTCCCATTAGCAGAAAAATAAACACATATATCAATTAGGAAAAGCCGTATATATATTTGTCCTAATGTCCTAGACTTTTAAGAGCTATGAATCCTATGTTCCTGATAGAAAATGGCTCCCCGACGGAGTCGCCACTCTGTGGTATCTTCCCCATTTAAAGGTTTTGACCTATGATCCTAGTGAAGTCGAAAAAAGTCCTATCCCACTTAAATCCCCAAAGAAGGAAAGAAGGAAAGAAAGAAGGGCCCCACGGTGGGCGCCACTTTTCTGTAGCAAGGGATTTGGGACGCGGTTCTTAGGCGCTGTCGCTCTTTCGGGGTTTACTACAGGACGATTCATTTTTTATCCTATTGTGAGCTGACTAAGGAAGGGAAATAGATGTCTCCAATTAACCCTGCTTGCATACTGAGTTTAAACAGCGGTTTATTAAGTTACGGATGCTATATGGTAATGGGGCCTTCTTTTTCTTACTTTGGTTATAATGACAGGACTGTTCAGGGGTAGGATGTTAGGATACTGCGCCAGATTGGGTAAAGGTAGGGGATTTTGAGTTTTTTTATTAGTATGCTCGCTAAGATTTTTCTTTCAATCTTATGCCTACGTATTCTCGTTTTCCGAAATAGGGAAATCAGAGCGATCATAGTTCCTCCTATTCTATGGGAGGAAATGGGTGTTTTGGTGTCTTGTTCAAAGCCCAAGACGTGAAGCTGAAGGTAGTTTGTATCTTGTTCAAAGCCCAAGATATGAAGCTGAAGGGTCTATTTGTATCTTGTTTAAAGCCCAAGATGTGAAGCTAAAAGGTTTTGACTTTAGAGAGAATTTGTCATCTCTAAAGAGGGGTCTGTCTGTCACAACTGTTGGTTGACTGGCTATAAGGGAGGATTACTTTAACTGGGATATATGAATCAAGCAATGCCATAATTTCCTTTATAGGGGATTTCCAACCTGGAGGAGAAGACTTTAACTCAGTGTAGAGCAATGCCATCTTTCCTTAGGAATTTCTCATGCTAAAAGAGGGACAGTGGCATGGATGTAGATGATCCAGAGGCTTGCCGCTTACAACGATTAGATGAAGGGAAAGGAGTTGTTGATGTTTATATACTGTGAACGAGGCACCACTTTGATGCTAAAAGGTTGATTGCCTCAACCGGGGTTTCCTTATACAAAGCCTAAGAGGAGGCTATTGGCCCAACAAGAGGGTGTTTTTGTGTGTCTCGTACGAAGCCCGAGAGAGAGGCTAAAGGGGTCGACTCGATAAGAGAGTCTTTTTGTGTGTCTTGTACGAAGCCCAAGACGAAAGCTAAAAGTTGTTTGACTCAACAAGAGAGTCTTTTTGTATCTCGTACAAAGCCCGAGATGGAGGCTAAAAGAATTTGACTCAACAAGAGAGTCTAAAAAGGTTAACTCCGCTGGAGAGAATCATTTGTACAAAGCCCAAGAGGAGGCTATTGTAACAGTTTTAGTTAAGTGATAGGTCCAATATGTGGGTTCAAAGAGAAAATCAGTTCTTATATGAGTAATGGATTTGATTCGAGGATCGGGGTTATTTTCTATTCTTTAAGGAAATGGGGAATCCAAAGGGTATTGAGACTGTCCGAGTCTACAAGTTTTCTTCCTATTTTTGAAAGGAGCTTGAGAATGTCTTTAAGACTCAAGGAAATTAGACTGTCCAAGTCTAGAGTTTTGTCTTTTGTACTATGCTTTAAGAAACAATAGTAGGATCTAGACTCTTTGAAAGACTGTTCATTTAAATGACTAATTTCTGTTCTTATACCTCTAGGAGGTCGTCGGGACAATTTGTAAGAAGCCCAAGAGGAGGCTGGAAACTTCTAAGAAGCCGAGGGACAATTTGTACTAAGCCCAAGAGGAGGCTATCATTCCCGGAGGAAGAAATCATTTATACGAAGCCTAAGAGGAGGCTGTGAATACTTCTAAGAAGCCGACGGGTCCTTGTACAATGCCCAAGAGGAGGCCGGGATGCTTTTAAGAAGCATATGGGTCCCCAAACGCCGAGAAATTCAAGACAGCCTATTCACAGAGAATAGATCAAGCCAGGAAAGTTCAAGAATTTGGAAGAAACTCAAGAGATTCTATTCACGGAGAATATATCAACTCTGGGGAGTAGAGTCTCTTGACAATTCCTAGGAGCGACAGCCAAAGAGAAGACTGTATCTGGTGCTCCTATTGGGGATCTAGTTTGTCTATCTTTAAGAGTGATCAACGGGGCTTTACCTAGTGCTAGACGTAGTTGCCAGTGAAACTCTAAATATCTATACTATTATTACACAGTTGATATGAGTTTATGAAAGAAGACTTACAGTGAAACAGCCCCACAGTACAGTTATATACATATGAAAGCGGTAAATGAAAGCGGGTAAACACTTACTCAGTTGTTGAGCTTCCATGCTGTTTTGTTATTTTGTTCAACAAAGAAAACCTTGATAACAATATTATATTCAAAATCAAAGGAGAAAGTGCTTTGAAAAGAAAGATTGGGGCTTACAGCTCAAGGAGAGGGCCAGGGTTTTATCAGTGATCGCACTGTCGTTTGTACAGGGACTTATACAAGTGACTAAGGCCCAAGAAATGTTTTCTGTACAAAGGGATGGGTCTTACACTCTCTCAAGAGGCCCAAAAGTGTTAAAGAAAAAGAAATGGGGCTTATAACTCGAGGGTAGGCCCAGATGATTTTTCGTTTGAAATGGAGATCGCGCCGAGATTTTGAAAATGCAGTGGGTCTTATACAATGACTGAGGCCCAAAAAATGGTTTGGTTTTCAAAGGGGGTTGGGTTTTACACTCTAATAGAGGCCCAAAAGAGTTTTGAGTGGGTCTTATAGCTCGAGGAGAGGCCCAGATGGTTTTTATTTTAAACGGGCGACGATCGCACCGAACTTTTGAAATACAATGGGACTTATACAATAAGTGAGGCCTAAAATAGGTTTGTATTTACAAAGAATTGGGTCTTACACTCTAATAGAGGCCCATGAGTGTTTGAAAATGATTTATGAGGGTGAAAGTCGAAGAAACCCTAATTTGTTTTCTTTTAAAAGTAAATATTTAAAGAAAATCAAAGAAAAATACCAAATAGGTTTGAATAAACCACTTGTGATTTTTTTTTAAGATTTGAAAAATGAAGTTTTAATCACAAGAGATATTAAAACTCATTTGATTTTGATTTTCAAAGTAAATATTCATTTTAAAATGTTTAAAAACAAATAAAAATGAATTTATTCATAAAAATACTAATTATATTAAATAAATAATATAAACTTAATTTTTTTGTGGAATAAAATATTTTAACATTTTTGTGATTTTTTGAAAAAAGAACCAATAAAAAATAATTAAAATTGAGAGAGTTATTAATTTTCCAATTAATTAATAAAACATAAAAACATTGGAAAAGTAGCAAAAATGTGAAAAACACAAAATGGCATGGGTGGGGTTTGAACCCGCGACCTCATGGTTACAAGGCGCGCGCCTTACCACTGGGGTGGTGATACATCCATTGTTTGAAGTGAAAACACAAATATACAAGTCATGCCTTGGTTTTAGGTCTGGCCCAAGGCAAGGCAAGACAAGTTTTGGCTCAGAAACGTGAAGGTCATAACTTTCTTATTTCTTAATGGTTTGGGACAAAGTTTATATGCATCTGGACCAGAATTTCACAAGGAATCCAATGGTGGTGGTATTTTTTTCAGATCATACTCCCTCCTCAAAACTCGATTGTGGTTTTGAAAAAGGCCTATAATTGCATTTTCTATGCTACACTTTGATATAGGCATGAATTACATGATCAATTGGTTCAAACACAACATATATAACATGTATGAGGTGTGCATGATCAGTGGACTTCAAAGCAAATCATATTTTAGAAAGTTCAAGTCATGAGGCTTACCTCTTTTTGAGCTTTTTGGAGTTTTTGAGCAATCTATCAAACCTCTTGTTCCATAAATGATTTGATGCTTTAGACACACTCAAATGATCCCTTAGAAGCTTTTAGGATGATTGGAATCATCGGGTACCTGCAAAAACACAAACTGGCCCATTCTTGCAAAAGGGGTTAAAAGTGACCAAAATAACAACTCTCTCAAATGGTGTTCCAGATGGGGGGAACCATTTGGGACAGTTCAGGGATGATATTTGGAGTGTGTTCGAGGTTTTATCTGGTTTGGAAAGTGACTGAATCAAGACATGGCTTGAAAAATGCACAGAAAGCCTATTTTGAGGTTTTGAGAGGTGACTTTGTGATTTTAGTGTTACAGGTCACTTGTGAGAGTTTGGATCACCTACATATGATGTTTATGAAGTGTGTGTGATTGGTTTGATTGGAAATGCTCTCAAACTCAAAACCCGATAGTGACTTGCCTTAGAAGGTAAAATTGGAGTGAAGAAGGATATTTTGAGGAAAGCATCTGTTTGATGGCTTTGGTGTACTCAAATCGAGCACAAATGAGCTCTATTTATAGTAGAGCAAGTTTGTTTTGGGATCAATAGTGAGTGACAACTGCAGCAGAGGTTTGGCCAATGTTGGCAAATAGAAATCCAAGTCTCCTCTAGCCATTGACTAGAGGTTAGAGCACAGAGCTTTGGTTTCCTAGTTGTTGGAGGGATCTTGACTGAATTCAGTTGCAAATATGTCAGTCCATGCCACCTCTAAGCATCTATTAAATGGTTTAATCCAAAATTGGAGTCTTGTCCCTCTTTTAGGGAATTCTAGGTTTGGCATGCTACTTCTTGTTCCAAGGACTTTGGAGGCTTGGCTCAGTAATTGTCCCCTTTAGATTTGATCCTCAGAGGTGTCCAAAGTGATGACAAGGCTTGGAATTATCTGATTTTTCCAAATCGAGCAAAATGCAAAATTCTGCCTAGCCTTGGCAGTTTTCAGCAATGCATGTTGCCATTGTCATATCTCATGGCTCAAGTTGAATTTGGTGATGTTCTTGGCCATTTTGGAAAGCCCTCATATGATACAACAACTCTTTGATAATATTTGGTTTTGATACTTTTTGGATCCAAGTGAAAAATGTCCCTACATTTGGAAAAAGTGAAGGCAGATTCTGACGTAGTGAAAATTTCACTAAGTGTTGGAAAAAAGTGACATTTTCACTTTTTGTGATTTTGATCACTCCATAACTCAAAATCCATGGGGAATTTGGAGGGGGTCACACTACGCCAAAATTGGCTTTTCACATCGCACCAAAGACAGCGCTTTTTTGACAAAGCGCTGCTATAGGTCTTTAAAAAATTTTGCTAAAAAAAAGCGCTGTAAAAGACAGCCTTTAGAAAGCGCTTTTTAAAAGCGCTGTTAAATGCCTTAAATGGAAGCCACCTTAGAAAGCGCTTTTTGAAAATCGCTGTTATAGGTTTTACCTTAGAAAGCGCTTTAAAAAAGCGCTCTTATAGGTTAACCTTAGAATGCGCTTTCAGAAAGCGCTTCTATAGGTCTTAAATTCTCCTCACTTTAGAAAGCGCTTTTAAGGAAAGCGCTCTTATAGGTAGCACTTAAGAAAGCACTTTTTGAAAAGCGCCCTCTAAGGTCATTTATAAATTAAAATATAAAACACATTTCATATCATTTTCAGAAACTTCTTTTTATTTTCTACTCTCGACCGTTTCTTTCTGTTGAAACCCTTGCGTTCAATCGTTCTTGCATGCTTTCTAAAACCCTTGCTTTCATTGCCGTCGTTCTGAAACCTTTACTGTCACCGTTGTCTTCGTTCTGAAACTGTTTCCGTCACCGTTGCCATCGTTCATTCTTGCATTCGTGAAGGAGAAGACGAAAACAAAAAGAAGAGGTATGTTGTTGTTGTTGTTCTTGCTTCATACATTGTTCTTGCCGTCGTTGTTGTTGTTGCCGTTCATTCTTGCCGTCAGCATTGTCGTCGTTTTGTTGTTGTTGTTGTCGTTCTGTTGCTGTTGTTGTTTTTGTTTTTTTTATCAGAATGAATGTTTTATATAAATGTATCAAGATGAAATAGCATTAAGTGGTAACTTTGTCACATCTTGATGGAGAGAATCAATGTTGGTTTTTGAAGACTGTAAGAGACAGTATATATGTAGTTGATTGAAGAGGTATCAAAATGAAATATCATTAAGTGGTAACTTTGTCACTTCAAACTTTGTTGTGTGAACAAGTTATGAAAATATAGGAAATTAAGGTGTACAAAGTTGTTCTTCGAATGCTTCAATATCTAATTAATGAACCATATATGTAGTTGATTGAAGAGGTAGTAGTTAGTGTGTGTGTGGAGATATGATGGAAGAAAATTTGTGGTGGAGAAATGACATGGAAATGACCCCATATATATTATGTTAATGTATTATTGTGAAAGTTATTTTGATGTTGAATTGTTAGAAATTAGCTAAAAGTTTCTTTTAGAAGTTAGTAGTTATAGTTATAGAAATTTGTTATATTGAGAAAGAGTACTTACTTTTGAGGCCACTATGTAGGTATTTACCTCTAATTGTTACTTGTTTGTGATTACATCTTGCCACTTATCAAGTTATGACTCATAATTGGTCAATTAATGATATTTCATTTTATGATACGTGTACAGGGGGATCTTGGTAATTCTAACCTATCTGGACACTGTGTGGGTCTAAAAGTTGTTTACATCTCTAAAGGTAATTAGTTGTTCTCTCTCGCCACTGTAATTAGTAGTGCTTTGAATGAACTGATATGATGGAGTTAATAACTTATTGAATTTGCTATATATAGGGGTTACTTGTGATCAAAGTCTGAAAGTCGGATCGTTTCCCTACAGGTAAATGTTTTTTATTTTTGTTTTTGTTTATTTTAATTAGTATAACTATGGATAAGAAATGGATGTCTTCAAGTCGATTTTCGAAAGAGTACGAGAATGGGGTATCGAAATTCGTTAAGTTTGCTGTTGCGCACGCCAAAGACCCCAGTCGAATGAGATGTCCTTGCTTGGGTTGTTGTTTTGGGAGTCGGGTTGACGCGGTTTAGTTGGCATCGCATTTAATGAGGAGTGGAATTGATAGAAGTTATACATGTTGGAATTTGCATGGTGAGAAAATTAACGGGAATGTTGAACCGGGGGATAATACGACTTATGCTTCAAACGACAATGGCACAGATACATACGATTCTGATCGATTCGAAGAGATTGCAGAAGCACTTGAAGAAGATCTTAAGGATTGTCCCAAAATGTTTGAGAGATTGGTAAGCGATGCAGAGAAATCGTTATATAATGGTTGCACCAAATTCACAAGATTGTCTGCGGTATTAAAGTTGTACAACTTAAAGGCGGGCAATGGATGGTCGGATAAAAGTTTCACAGAGTTATTGGCCCTTATGAAAGATATGCTTCCAGAGCATAATGTTCTTCCCAATCGAACATATGAGGCCAACAAGATGTTGTGCTCTATTGGCATGAGCTATGATAAGATACATGCCTGTCCAAACGATTGCGTTTTGTTTCGAAATGAGTATGCATCGTTAAATGAGTGTCCTAAATGCGGTGTCTCTCGATATAAGGAAAAGTTGTCTCCAGCAAAAGTCTTATGGTATTTTCCTATAATTTTGAGATTTAGACGCATGTTTCGTAGTAAGACCGATTCAAGACACTTGACTTGGCATGCAGATGAAAGAATTATTGATGGAAAGTTTCGACATCCGGCAGATTCACCACAGTGGATGAAAATTGATGATGATTGTCCTGAATTTGGAAAAGAAGCAAGAAACCTTCGCTTGTCATTATCTACTGATGGAATGAACCCACATGGTCTTCAAAGTATCTCACATAGCACTTGGCATGTGATCATAATGATTTATAACCTACCTCCATGGCTATGTATGAAGCGTAAGTACATGATGTTATCTATGTTAATTTCTGGGCCTAGACAACCAGGGAATAACATAGACGTATACTTGGCACCCTTAATCGAAGATTTAAAGTTTTTGTGGGAGAAGGGTGTGGAGGTTTATGATGGGTATAGGAAAGAAAGTTTCAACTTGAGGGCGATGTTGTTTGGCACAATTAATGATTTTCCAGCATACGGAAATCTATCAGGGTACAGCATAAAAGGTCAATGTGCGTGTCCTATTTGTGAAGATAAAACAGATTGGACGCGATTGGAGTTTGGTCAGAAGAATGTATTTCTCAGTCATCGTAGATTCTTAAATTCTAATCATCACTATCGTGGGTGGAGAAAAGCATTCAATGGAGAGGCGGAACATGGTAGAGCTCCAACTATATTGACAGGTGATCAAATTTTTGAAAAGGTGAAAGATGTGAGTACTCAGTTTGGACATACACTTGTCAAGAGTGGGTGGAAGAAGAAGTCAATTTTTTTTTAACTGCCATATTGGAAGTCGTTGTATGTAAGACATTTTCTCGATGTTATGCATATTGAAAAAAATGTATTTGACAGTGTTATTGGTACGTTACTCAATATACAAGGAAAGTCTAAGGATGGCCTTAAACCAAGAAAGGACTTGGTAGCGATGGGAATAAGAAATGAATTAGGACCCATGAAGAAAGGAACACGAACATATCTACCACCTGCTTCTTATACTCTATCTAGAAGAGAGAAAAAGGTATTGTGTAAGTTTCTAAGTGAAGTTAAAGTTCCAGAAGGATACTCTTCAGATATTAGAAGACTTGTGTCTATGAAAGACCTCAAGTTAAAGAGTTTAAAGACGCATGACTGCCATGTTATAATGGAACATTTTATACCAATAGGTATACGTTCTATTTTGCCAGAAAAAGTAAGAAGCGCAATAACTAAATTGTGTTTTTTCTTCAAGTCAATTTGCAGTAAGGTGATCGATCCTGCGATCTTACCAACATTGCAAAAAGAAATAGTTATTACTTTGTGTGTTCTTGAAATGATTTTTCCTCCCTCGTTTTTTGACATAATGGTTCATCTAGTTGTTCATCTGGTGAAAGAGACACAATTGTGTGGACCGGCTTATATGAGATGGATGTACCCTGCTGAACGTTATATGAAAATATTAAAAGGGTATGTGAAAAACCGAAGTCGGCCAGAGGGTTGTATTGCCGAACGATACGTTGTTGAAGAAGCGATTGAGTTTTGTACTGAATATCTGTCCAATGTACAATCAATTGGACTCCCCAAATCTCATATTGTCGAAAAAAAAGAAGGAAAAAAGTTAATTGGAAATGAAGTTGTGACAGTATCAAGGGTCGAACGGGATCAAGTGCATTTGTATGTTTTGCACAATGAGAATGAGGTTGAGCCATATGTTGAAATGCACAAGGATGTTCTCCGAGGTTTAAATCCGAATAGAAATGAGAATTGAATAGTACGAGAGCACAATAGAAGTTTCATACCTTGGTTTAAGGATCATATTTATTCAAAGTATTATTCAGATCCCGCTTCAATAACAGAAAGGTTGAGATGTTTAGCATATGGTCCAAATTTGGTTGTGTTTTCTTATAGCACATACGCAATTAATGGATACACATTTTATACCAAAGACCAAGATGATAAAAGTACTATGCAAAATAGTGGTGTCACCGTGGTAGCTGAAGCAATGCACATTTCAAGTGTGAAAGATTTAAACCCCAAATTTGCAAATCTGTCATATTTTGGGGTTATCGAGTGCATTTGGGTGTTTGATTATGAGAAGTTTCAGATTCCTATATTTTGTTGCAAGTAGGTTGAAAATAATAATGGTGTACGAATGGATAAGTCAGGATTTTTGCAAGTGGATTTTAATAGGGTGGGGTACAAAGATGAGCCTTTTATTCTAGCCTCTCAAGCTAAACAAGTGTTCTATGTCACTGATCCGACAAGTACAAAATGGTCTATAGTGCTTTTATCCAACAAAGTAATTGATGAAAACATTGGAGATCAAGGTGATATTGATGTTGATATTGAATCATTTACTAGAAATGATCAAGATGAAAATATTATAGCGAATGAATCATATACAAGAAATGATCATAATGAGGGTATTTGGATCAATCCAACCTTCCGTGTTGTTAAGAGACGGGTAAAACATATTCCAACCAAGAAAAGAAAGAGACGTTAGTGAAAAAGGTACTAGTTATAAAATTATAGCTTATATCATTCAATAATATTAATTAGTTGTCATGTTATATATAGCTTATATCATTCAATGGATTATGGATTATGGATTTTTATATTTGTCATTTAATTTTTGTTTTTTTATTTCTTACAGGTCAAATGGCTAGTAACCAGGACGACACACACGAGACACATGATGAAAATGAAGCTCAGAATGAACCTTCGAATGTAGAAAGTGAAATAAATCGTGGAATAACTATTATGAAGTCAATCATCTGTGCTAGAGATAAAGGGATCAAGTTTGATGTACATTGGAGTGATGAGAACCAACTAATTGAGCCTAACGGTTCAATGTTGTCTTCATACATTGGTTCACTTGTCCGTCAGCATATTCCAATTACCAGTGATAATTGGAGGAGTCCAAAGTTGAAAGTTGGTAAAGATAAGATATGGACTGAGATACAGGTACTTTAATTTACTTATACTAACACACTTTATGTTTATATGTTTATAAGATAAGATAAGTCTTTAATTTACTTATACTAACACACTTTATGTGTATATATGTATGTTTTTTTTGTAGAGGTCCTTTAATATTGATGAAAGCCGGAAAAAAATATTGTCTTCAGTTGGCCAGAAAGAGACACAGAGGGTTCCGAGCCTTATTATCAAACAAATATCTTAGGGATGCGGATAAAAATACGTGATTGAACCCGAAGAATGGAGCACGTTTGTAGCCAAACGGAAAACCGAAAAATTCAATGTAATGTTATCTTGTCATGTCTATTAATTGTATTATATACTTGTTGCATTAGTTTGTTCTGATATGACTTAAACTTGTTTATCTAGGATTTGAGTGCCATTAATCGCCAAAGAGCATCAAAACCCGCGTATCCATACAGAAAAGGGCGTTTTGGATATGCACGGTTACAGCAAAAATTGGTAAGTATATATTAATGCTATGATTTTATTAATTGTATTATTGTGTTATACTTGATGAATTTATTATTTAAATAAATGTGTAGTTAGAAGAGACGAAAAGTGAAGAATCATCACTTCTGGTACACGTTTTGTGGAAGGAAGCTCGTGTGGGTAAGGATGGAGTTGTTAGGGAAGATGTACAGAATGTTTATGACGAATGTGTAAGTATAACATTATGTCTTTAAGTTAATCGAAATTTTATTAAAATATAATTAATTTGTAATCTCCACTAATAATTTTCGATATGTCAATGAATTTCAGGAGACTCTATCTAAATCCTTAACCACAGGCGAGGAGGATTGCAGGAGCATTCTTAGTCGAGTACTAAATGTTCCTGAGTATTCCGGCCGGGTGAGAGGTAAAGGATTTGGTGCGACTCCATCTTCCTTGTATCCTGTCATACCCCAAATTTTGACCACTAAGATTTCCCATCATTGTGCAAATCATCATCACAATATGGAGGAACCATCATACTTCATCAGTCTCCCCAAAGATGGGTGAGCATCCACTACAATCAAAATTAGGGTTTTAAGCCCTCTCAGAGCCTTTAGACAAATGATCAATCAAGGAATGACATGATCTTAAACTTGTCTAAACCTCTTAAACATCCATAAAGGATCAAGAGGACTCCCACCTCAAGAATCAAGCACAAGAGTGCAACATTTCAAGTGGATCAAGCCTCAAGTTCATCTAATACAAAGTCAACTGACGCAGAAAGTCAAAGTTTGACGTTTGGTCAACTTTGACCTTCACAAGCCATTATTCAAGAAAATATGATTGATGATTTAATTTGATCAAATTTAAACCAAGAAATCATGCAAAATTTCAAAATTGATCAAATTGAAAGAAACTTAGAAATTTTTTCTAAGTTAAAATCATGTTCAAGTGCACAACTTTTCAAGGTTGTAACTATTGATCCAAGCATCCATTGATTTTGAGTAAGAGCTACTTTTAAATAGGGTATTTGATACTTCAACAATGTAGAAGGAATCAACTCAAAATATCATGAGGATTGAAAGATATAAGTGATCAAAGTTGGGAATTCTTAATGTCCAATGTTCTGACATTGCATAGGGACATCATTAATATTTTTTCAGTAAGAATGCCCCAACTTCAAGGACGTTTTTCTCCATGATCCAAGTTGAACCAGGTCTGGAGTCAAACATGAAAGTTGAAGTACGTTGTCTCAGCTTTCCAGAAAGTTGTAGAATGTCCTTGTATCATACTCGAGCAGGGAGATATGATTTTCGCAAGAAGCAGTGATAAAGCAGAATTTTCATGACAGCTTTTAGGACAGATTTGACTACACAAGTTCAACACCATTTTTGATGACTTTGCAAGCTGAACCGAGACCAAAGTCAAACATCAAAGTTAAAGTATGTCATTAGGGCTTTCCAAAATGTATTAGAACTCCCATTAATTCAACTTGAGCAAGGAGTTATGAACCTCACAACAGGCCTTGCTCGAGCTGATTTTTTAGGACAGATTTTGTGCACTTTTCTTGTGCCACTCAATTTTCAAGCTTTGTCACCATGCAAGACAAGCATCAAAGATGAAATTCACTTCAACTCAAAATATCATAGTGGATTAAAAGATACAAGTGATTGAAGTTTGGAATTATTAATGTTCTTAATGTCTGATGTTCCAACATTGCATAGGACATCATTAATATTTTTGCAGCAAGAATGTCCCAACTTCAAGGATATTTTTCTCCATGATCCAAGTTGATTCAAGCCAAACCTTGAACATCAAAGTTGAAGTACGTTGTCTCAGATTTCCAGAAAGGTGTAGAATGTCCTTGTAGCATACTCGAGCAGGGAGATATGATTTTCGTAAGAAGCATTGATAAAGCAGAATTTTCATGACAGCTTTTGAGACAGATTTGACTACACAAGTTCAAGACCATTTTTGTTGACTTTGCAAGCTGAACCAAGACCAAAGTCAAACATCAAAGTTGAAGTACGTTATCTAAGCTTTCCAGAAAGTCCTAGAACGTCCATGTGGCATACTCGAGCAGGGAGTTATGAATTTTACAACAGGGCTTGTTGCAGCTGATTTTTAAGACATGTTTTGGGGCAGATTTGCACATTTCTTGTGCCACACGAATTTCCAAGCCTTGTCATCACTTTGGACACATCTGAGGATCAAATTTAAAGGGGACAATCACTGAGCCAAGCCTCCAAAGTCCTTGGAACAAGAAGTAGCATGCTATTCCTAAAAATCCCTAAAAGAGGGACAAGACTCCAATTTTGGATTGAAGCATTTAATGGATGCTTAGAGGTGGCATGGACTGACACATTTGCAACTGAATTCAGTCAAGATTCCTCCAACAAGTAGGGAACCAAAGCTCTGTACCCTAACCTCTAGTCAATGGCTAGAGGAGACTTGGATTTTCATTGGCCAACATTGGCCAAACCTCTGCTGCAGCCACCATTCACTGTTGCTGCGAAAACAAACTTGCTCTACTATAAATAGAGCTCATTTGTGTTTAGTTTGAGTACACCAAAGCCATCAAACAGATGCTTTCCTCAAAATCTCTTCTTTCACCTCAAATTTGCCTTCCAAAGCAAGTAATTCTGAGTTTTTGAGTAAGAGAGCAATTCCACTCAAACTAATCACACACACACCTCATATATATCATATGTAAGCTGTGCAAACTATCACAAGTGACCTGTAATCAAAAAATCACAAACTCACTTCTCAAAACCTCAAAATGGCACTTTTTTGCATTTTTCAAGCCATGTCTTGATTCAGTCACTTACCAAACCAGATGAAACCTCAAACACACTCCAAATATCATCCTTGAACAGTCCCAAATGGTTCTCAACATCTGGAACACCATTTGAGAGAGTTGCTATTTTGGTCACTTTTAACCCCTTTTGCAAGAAAGGGACAGTTTGTGTTTTTGCAGATACCAGTTGATTCCAATCATCCTAAAAGCTTCTAAGGGATCATTTGAGTGTGTCTAAAGCATCAAATCATTTCTGGAACAAGAGGCTTGACAGATTGCACAAAAACTCCAAAAAGCTCAAAAAAAGGTAAGCATCACAACTTGGAATTCTTGAAATCATGCATTTCTTTGAAGTCCATTGATCATACACATCTCATACATGTTGTATATGTTGTGTTTGGGCTAATTCACCATGTAATCCATGCCTGTATCAAAGTGTAGCACAGAAAATGCAATTATAGGTCCTTTTCAAAACCACTATCGGGTTTTGAGGAGGGAGTGTGTTCTGAAAAAACTACCATAACCATTGGATTCCTTGTGAAATTCTGGGCTAGATGCATATAAATTTTGTCTCAAACCATTGAGATTTGAGAAAGTTATGGGTGTTGGAAGTTTGATAAAAAAGATGTTGAAAACTCATGAGTGATGTCTCATGAGTGATGTTGTGACATCACATTCCTTTTTTTTTCTTAGTTTGTCTTCAAAACTCCACCAATTCTTTCACATAGCAAAAATTATCATTTTCAAAAGCTGTTTTACACACTTCTTATTCATACTCCAAAATATTTTATTCCACAAAAAAAATTAGTTTTATATTATTTATTTAATATAATTAGTTTTTGTGAATAAATTCCTTTTTAATGTCTTTTTAAGCATTTTAAAAGTGAATATTTATTTTGAAAATCAACACCAAATGAGTTTAAATATCCCTTGTGATTAAACTCCATTTTTCAAAACCTTAAACAAAATCACAAGTGGTTTATTCAAATTTATTTGGTATTTTGTTTGATTTTCTTTAAATATTTACTTTTAAAGAATAACAAATTAGGGTTTCTTTGATTTTCACTCAAACAAATCATTGTCAAACACTTTTGGGCCTCTTGAGAGAGTGTAAGACCCATCCCTTTGTACAGAAAACTTTTTGGGCCTCATTCGTTGTATAAGTCCCCCTGTACATTTTCAAATAAACGGCGCGATCGTCGCCATTTTAAAATAAACTTGGGTCTACCTTCGAGTAGTAAGACCCATTTCCTTTCAAAAACATTTGGGCCTCTAATAGAGTGTAAGACCCAACCCTTTGTAAATACAACCTATCTTGGGCCTCACTTATTGTATAAGTCCCGCGGTATTTCAAAAAGTTTGACGCGATCATCATCCGTTGAAAAACAAACTCTGGGCCTACCCTCGAGTAGTAAGACCCATTTCTTTTCCTAAAAACAATTGTGGGCCTCTAATAGAGTGTAAGACCCAATCCTTTTTTGACCAAATCCTTTTTGGGCCTCAGTGTATTGTATAAGACCCGATACCGTCAAAAACAAACGGCGCGATCGTCGCCATTTTGAAAAATAACCTTGGGCCTCTCTTCGAGCTATAAGACCCATTCAAAACTTTTGGGCCTCTAATAGAGTGTAAGACCCAATCCCTTTGTAAATACCAAAAGTTTGAGCCTCAGTCACTTGTATAAGTCCCACGGTGTTTCCAAAACTCGGCTCAATCGTCGCTCTTTTCAAAATTAACCATTGGGCCTACCCTCGAGTAGTAAGACCCATTTCTTTTCTTAAAACTCACTTGGGCCTCTATTAGAGTGTAAGACCCAACCCACTTGTACAGAAATATTTTTGGGCCTCACTTATTGTATAAGTCCCTCTGTACATTTTTAAATTCGGCACGATCGTCGCCAATTTAAAAAACAACCATCTGGGCCTCTCCTTGAGCTATAAGACCCATTCAAAAACCTTGGGCCTCTAATAGAGTGTAAGACCCAATCCCCTTTTAACCAAAACCATTTGGGCCTCACTTATTGTATAAGTCCCTTCGCGTTAAAAGAAAACCTCTGCGCGATCGCCATTTTAAACGGAAAAATCAAATGGGCCTACCCTCGTGTTATAAGCCCCACTCTTTTTCTTTAAACTTTTTGGGCCTCTTGAGAGAGTGTAAGACCCATCCCTTTGTACAGAAAACCTTTTTGGGCCTCAGTCACTTGTATAAGTCCCTCTGTATAAATTCAAACATTGCGCTCACTGATAAAACCCTGGGCCTCTCATTGAGCTGTAAGCCCCAAATCTTTCTTTTTCAAAGCACTTTCTCCTTTGATTTTGAATATACTGTTGTTTTCAATCTTTCTTTGTTGAACAACTAACCAAACAGCATAGAAGCTCTACAACCGAGTAAGTGTTTACCCGCTTTCATTTACCGCTTTCATATGTATATAACTGTATTGTGGGGCTGTTTCACTGTAAGTCTCCTTTCACAAACTTATATACATATAACTGTATTGTGGGGCTGTTTCACTGTAAGTCTTCTTTCATAAACTCATATCAACTGTGTAATAATAGTATAGATATTTAGAGTTTCCCCGGCAACTACGTCTAGAACTAGGTGACGCCGTTTCGTTGATTCGTTGAAATAGACAACTAAATCCCCAATAGGATCACCAGATACAGTCTTCTCTTCGGCTGTCCTCACTAGGAATTGTCAAGAAACTCTACTCCCAAAGATGAATGTCTTCTCCGTGAACGGAATCTTTGAGTTTCTTCCAAATTCTCGAACTTTCCTGACTTGATCTATTCCTTGTGAATAGCTTGCCTTGAATTTCTCGAGGTTTGGGGACCCACGAGCTTCTTAAAAGCATCGGCCTCCTCTTGGGCATCATACAAGGACCCACAGGCTTCCTAAAAGCAACCCCGCCTCCTCTTGGGCATCGTACAAGGACCCTACGGCTTCTTAGAAGTATTCACAGCCTCCTCTTAGGCTTCGTATAATGATCTCTTCCTCTGGGAATGATAGCCTCCTCTTGGGCTTAGTACAAGGACCGATCGACTTCTTAAAAGTTTCCAGCCTTCTCTTGGGCTTCGTACAAATTGTCCCGACGACCTCCTAGAGGTATAGGAACAGAACCTAGTCATCTTCATAGAACAGTCATTTCATAGAGTCTACTACTGTTTCTCAAAGCATAGTACAAAAGATGAAACTTTAGACTTGGACAGTCTAATCTCCTTGAGTCTCAAAGACATTCTCAAGCACCCTTCAAGAATAGGAAGTAAACCCGTAGACTCGGACAGTCTCAATACCCTTCGGATTTCCCGCTTCCTTAAAGAACAGGAATAACCCGGATCCTTGAATCAAATCCTTGAGTGCAGTGTTGCTAATATAAGAACTAATTTTCTCTTTCAAAATCAGTATACTGGACCTGACACTGAAACAATAACCATAGCCTCCTCTTAGGCTTTGTATAATGATCCTTCTTCAATGAAGTTAGCCTCTCTCTTGGACTTTGTACAATGATTCTCCCCAGTGGAGTCAAACAACATTTAGCCTCTCTCTCGGGCTTTGTATGAGACACATAAGAGACTCCCTCGTTGAGTCAATCACCCCTTTCGCCTCCATCTCGGGATTTATACGAGATACAAAGACTTTCTTATTGAGCCAAATAAACAACA
Organism: Lathyrus tuberosus; assembly: GCA_022829125.1. NCBI lineage: Eukaryota > Viridiplantae > Streptophyta > Magnoliopsida > Fabales > Fabaceae > Lathyrus > Lathyrus tuberosus. Next base: position 6,642,339 of record JALAZF010000191.1, read on the forward strand.
ACCTCCATCTCGGGCTTTGTACGAGATACAAAGACTCTCTTGTTGAGTCAAACTTTTAGCCTCCATCTCGGGCTTCGTACGAGATACAAAAACACTCTCTTGTTGAGTATAAAAGATTCCCTTGTTGAGTCAACCCTTTTAGCCTCTCTCTCGGGCTTCGTACGAGACACATAAAAACTCCCTCTTGTTGGGCCAATAGCCTCCTCTTAGGCTTTGTATAAGAAAACCACTGGTTGATCCAATCAACCTTTTAGCATCAAAGCCGTGCCTCGTTCACAGTACACAAACATCAACAACTTTTTCCCCTTCATCTAATCGCTGTAAGTGGCAAGCCTCTGGATCATCTACATCCATGCCACTGTCCCTCTTTTAGCATGAGAAATTCCTAAGGAAAAATGGCATTGCTCTACACTGAGTTTAAGTCTTCTCCTTCAGGTTAAAACCCCCTATGAAGGACATTATGGCATTGCTAGGATCCACGTATCCCGGTTAAAGTAATTCTCCTTTATAAACAGTTGTGACGGACAAACCCCTCTTTAGAGATGACAAATTCTCTCTAAAGTCAAACCCTTTTAGCTTCACATCTTGGGCTTTGAACAAGATACAAACTACCTTCAGCTTCACATCTTTGGCTTTAAACAAGATACAAATCACCTTTCGCTTCACGTCTTGGGCTTTGAACAAGACACCAAAACAACCATTTCCTCCCATAGAATAGGAGGAACTACGAACGCTCTGATTTCCCTGTTTCGGTAAACGGGAATACGTAGGCATAAGATTGAAAGAAAAATCTTAGCGAGCACAATCAACAAAAAACCCAAATCCCATACTCTCATGCATCTATCAAAAAGCACCAGTCCTAACATCCTAATCCTTGTTCCCCACCAGAAAACTTCTGCCTAGATAAAAAAATCAGTATTGGCGAAAATACAAATAACCAGTACAAGGCCCCCCCACATTGATAGCATTCGTAGCCTAACAGACCGCTGTTTAAACTCATTATGCAAGCAGGGTTAATTGGAGACATCTATTTCCCTTCCTTATTCAGTTCACAATAGGATAAAAAATGAATCGACCTGTAGTTTGAGCTCAAACCGCAGAGAGCGACCAACGCTTAAGAACCGCGTCCAAAATCGCTCGCTACAGAAAAATGGCGCCCACCGTGGGGCCTTTCAAAGTTAGATCTAGGCACGGTCTTCCTTCTCTTCACTTATGTGAAAACCACAGATTGGGGCTTCCGCCGGGGAACCCATTTTCTGTCAGGAACTTAGGATCCTTAGCTTTAAAGGTCTAGGATGTTTAGGACAAATATATATACTACTTTTCCTAATTGCTATACGTGTTTATTTTTCTGCTAATGGGAATGCGGGTGATGTCGTATGTGGAAATATTGAGTATACACTTAAGATAAGTGATGGCGACGGGGTCGACCATCAACCTCAGTGGAGGCTGACCAATGCAACCCATTCTCTCACCTAGACAATGGGCCGATTGTTAAGTCTGAGAAGCTGGGGAGCCAAACCCTTTTGTAGTGCGGAAACTATCGGGAATAGTTATTACGCGATACTACCCTCATTTGAGGCTGGTGATCTATTCTCGGTGAATGGCACTTACTCTAAGATTGCACTACAACTCGCTGGCGATCCGCTTGTTGTTTTGCTTTCCTGGGAGGAGCTGATGATAATGAGTACAGGTACAAAAATCACCCTAGTATAAACCTTTGGGGATGGGTAGAGCCTTGACTTCATGACAACGACCCTTTGACCCCATGTTTTTTCTATGTTTTTGTGTGCTACATTCATGCATTTATTTAAAAAACATTAAAACATTCAAAAAACTTCTCTTCTAGTCTCTCTGTTTTTCAAATTAAACTAAGACTGTGATTGTAAATATCAGAGAAAAGGATTGCACTAATGGATTTTGGTAGAAGGAGAACGCATACGTACACCTTCAAGGTTCCAAAGCTAGAGGATTTGAGAAGGTTAGCAAGGATGATCATTAGCCCTGAGGCTTTTAGAGCCAAGCACGGAGGTCTGCTACCACTGTTAAGAGTCCATGTGATTGAGGGAATCATGGATGCGCTCATTCAGTTTTACGATCCGGTTTATCACTGTTTCACATTCTCGGATTACCAGCTATCACCAATGCTGGAGGAGTATTCTCATCTGATTGATTTACATATCACTGATCGAGCTCCATTTTCTGGACTGGAAGAAATTCCAAAGAATCAGACAATTGCAAGAGCAATTCATTTGGACGAGTCTGAGGTTAGGACTCACATGACTACTAAGGGTGGCATCCGAGGTTTGCCGGCCCAGTTCTTGACGAAGAAAGCCCTGTATTTTGCCAGTATAGGAAACATAACTGCTTTTGAAAGCATCTTTGTCTTGCTCACCTACGGGTTATTTTTGTTTCCCAACATTAATAACTTCGTCGATATCAACGCCATCAAGGTTTTCCTCATTGGAAACCCGGTGCCGACTTTGCTCGCAGATGCGTATCATTCTGTACACTTGGGAAATTTGTACAGTGGAGGGGAGATCACATGCTGTGTACCTCTGCTTTATAAATGGTTTATCTCTCACTTGCCCAAGTCTGCTGCTTTTTGGGATTGTAAGAGTGCCTTACGTTGGTCGCAGAAGATCATGTCTCTTACCAACTCTGATATAGATTGGTGTAATAGGATTTATGAGGGAATTAGGATCATTGACCGTTGTGGAAACTTCCCCAACGTACCCCTCATAGGAACTAAAGGAGGAATCAACTACCATCCGGTATTGGTTCACCGTCAATTTGGATACCCGATGAGACACATCCCACTGGGTGTTCATCTGGAAGGTCTTTTCTTCAAGGAAGGAGAAAGTGACAGAGCACTAAAGATGGAAATAGTGCAAGCTTGGAAACACATTCATAAGAAAGGACGAGAGTCTCTGGGAAAATCGGACTGTGTCTCGGTGGATCCTTATCTCCATTGGGTACAAACTAGGGCTCTCAAGCTAAAGATGCCTTATCCTCGTTACGGAATTCTTCCGCCGAGGGAATCTGTCATGTACTTCATGACGGAAACTGAAAAGCTTCAGGTTACTCTCAACAAAGTTCAACGGGAAAGAAGGTCTTGGAAGAACAAGTACCGCACCCTCGACGTAGAGTGCATCAGAATACAACAATTACTGAAAGAGAAAGATGCTCTGATTGAAATTTTGGAGCAACATGCTGTGGAAAATCAAGATGACCAAAGGAATTTGCTCACTCCTTTCACCTGGAAAAGGAATGACAACCCGACAAAGGCTCAAGAGCCCCGGTCAAAGAAAAGGAAGATATCAGAATCAGCACCCGGTTTCTCCTCAGAGAGGACTCGGGACCCATTAGCTTAGGTTTCTATTTCCGCATCTTGTAATCTACTGTATTTCCACTTCTGTAATCCTTTGAACTTCAATAAAAAGGGGTTTCCCCACCGTTTGATATTTGCAATCTAATTGTCGAAGTTTATTTTGATTAAACCAAGAAAAACAACTAATATAATCATTGCATTCATCATTCTCACATCGCGTATTCTTCTTACCTACGAATCTCACGTTTGTGTCTCGATTCTAGAGTCAAACTGTCTCATTCGTATAATACTCGGGCTAATCGTCAGAAAAAGATGGATGATCTTGAGGAAGAAAACAGAGAGTTGAAAGAAGAGATCGACGCTCTAAGAGAGGATATGAGAAAGCTTCGTAACGACATGCAAGCCATGGCAGAAGCTCAGCTACAAAGGACTTTGATCTCAGAGATCACCTCAATGCCCATAGTGGAGAAGAATGATCCTAGGTATCAGATGCCGAAAGAACATCCCTGGGGCATGCCTGTCAACTATATCCCGGAAGGATATGTTCCGCCGATCACTGAGGATCAGGGAATCTCAACAGAAGCCGCTGGGCCTGAAGGTTACAAACTTCGGGAAAGCGAAGATGCCAGGGGCATACTGAAGACTCTTGAAGGTTACAAGCTTCGGGAAACGCCAAGATTTACTGTCGTAGTCACAGTACCACCCCATGTGGTGCACACTGTCCCGGAAGGACAGATTCCACCGATACCTGCTGGTAAGAAGGAAACTATGTTCGATAGAATGGATGAATTCCAGGAACAGTTCCTGGGAATGCAGAAAGAGCTGCAAGCCATTCGCAGTCAGTGAAATTCTGGTACAGATGTGTGATGTCTTGTACAATGTCACAACATCGCAATCTGCTGAACAAGGCAATAATAGAAACAGTAAATGAACACAATCAATTGTTCACCCAGTTCGGTTCAACCAACCTACATCTGGGGGCATACCAAGCCAGGAAGGAAGTCCACTATTAGTAGTATCAAATTACAGACTCAACACACCAGTTGACAATCTACCTAATTCAATCACTACCCAATGACCCTTCTACCTAAGTCCTCCCTAGGTAAGAGACTCCATCTCACTTCTAATCATCTCGATGATGTCTAGCAGTCAACTACACCGTCACTGCATCAACAGCTTGACTCCTTAAGCTTTTCTATTACATAGACTTTGGAAGACACACTTCCATGACAATACCTAGACATGACCCTCATGACTAAGACCAATACTTAGAGTTGCTTAACAGCTTCCTCCAAGAACAATACATCTCTTACCAACAGGCTTCGAGATAAACACGATGACCATCCCACAAACCGGGTGGTTCATCAACCAACACAGCCCTTATAATCTACATGATGGCTGGCTTTCAAACTAGGTTACAATGCACTTATTTATAACCTATTTCCCAACTGGATTTGGGCCTTCAAATCATATCCAATCTTCTGCTAAATCTGCAACAGATTCTGCTCCCAAACAGATCTTCAAACAAATATTCAATTTAAATCTTCAATAATTAACTCTAAATATCCTCCATATCTTTATGCTTTAAATTAGCTCCACATAATATTTCCAGGATATTATGTATCTTTTAAATCTTCTCAGCTGCACGATCTTCTCCACACACATAGGAATAATCTTCTCCACACAAATAGGAACAATTCTCCATGTCTATTTGCACAAAAATAGTAACAAACTATTCTCCACAAGATTTGCAGATTTAATTATATCAGAATAAATCTTCTCCAATAAATTCGCATCCAATCTAACTAACAGATCTCCTCAAATCAAACTAATGCGTGCAGCCCTAAAAACATCACAACCTGATGTTTTAAGTTTCTGGTATAGTGATGTCAAGACATCGCATGTGACATCACTCTTCAGCACTTTAACTCTTCAACACCTTAACATTCTGCAATACAAAAACCACAACAAATGGTTTTCTGATGTTCTGTCAACTGATGTTATGACATCGGGTTTGACATCAGCACAAAACTGCAACCCTTAAACACTTAACATAACCAGAATGTTAACTAAACATAACAAGGCTGTTAAAAACTCATGTTGAAACATCAACCATGACATCAACATTGTTTTACCAAAATTCTAGCCAACTCCAAGAATTAACAATCTCCCCCTTTGGCTAATTTTGGCTAAAACAATTTCAGCCTACATCAGACCAACTTGGACCAACTTGCAGCAGAAACGAACACTTTCACATCAGCATAGGGAAAACTCCCCCTCAAACCAAGAACCAGCTCATAGCTGTTCATACACTCTCCCTCAATAGCTGCATCAGCACTTTTCAACTAAACACCTTATTCTTTTAGCAGCAGCACTTTTTCTCCATGGCAATTAGCTCTTCATGGCAATAATAAACTCTCCCCCTTTTTAGCCACAATTGGACAAACTCTGAACAACCCCTGAGTCATCCAACCAATATACTCAGACCAGAGCAGACTAATCTCCATCTCACAATAGCTGAACAAACCTACTTCTCTCCCCCTTAATTTCTACACTTCTGCACTATAACAACAGCAATCAGCTACATCCTCTGCAGCATATTCCTTGACTTGATTCCTTAGCAACAATCAACTCCTTTTGACAGCATATGACAATTGTACTCTTGGCTTTGACGCTCTGACATTTGTACTCTTTGATACTCTTGGCTACTTCTCCCCCTATCGAAGATAACAAATGCTCCTTTGCAAGAAGAACACCTTAAATGAATGGAAAACATAAGACTCATCTTCATGTCTTCAAGAGCGCACTCTCTGTTCAACACATCTGATCTTGCCAAGCTGATCAACTTCTCTCTGAAATATCCAGAGGAATGATCACAATGAACTCCTTGATCATACTCTTCATCTTCAGATTTCCAAGCAATCAAAACCTGATCTACTTCAGTCTTCTCCATCTAAGGCAGACCTTCGACTTCATCATTCTCCCGTATGATTAGGTAGACTCCCCTTAGGCATAATGTAGGCACCAATCTTCTGAACCAGGGCATAATTATCCTTCACCAAGGATATTCAACCAAATAATGTCCCAACATAAGTTAGAACATCTGCCACACACCAAAACATCATCACCATGATTCTTGATATGCTCCACCAACTGGACTTACTATAGCACAGTAATCCACAGAACTAGAGAATAACCTCTCATCCACCTTCAAGAAGAATAATCTCCTTAAGTCTTCAACTCATCACCCTTCTGCCCAAGAGTAACTTGTTCCAAGACAATCCTCAATAATAACCAGCTGCCACACTCTGATTATCTTCATTCTTCGAATCCACTTTTGAGATCAACCAAATGCCACAGTTTGATCACCTCATTCATGAATCCTCATATGAAAAAGCCAACTGCCACAAATTGTCTTCTTCACGTTTGTCAAAACTCTCACAAAGATATCCTGATCTACCCACTGAAATTGATCTTCAAATCACATGTTCCTCTTGCTTACACTTAGAATCTCTAAGTCAGTAATATCTTCTCAAACCACAGCTCCCGCAAACTGTATGAGACAGACCTTTTTGAAGCATCCATAACTTCCATTACAGTAGATCACTTCTATCTTAGCTGATGTGCCACATCACCAGCTGAGACTTCTGATGTTAAGCTAGATGTCAGAACGTTATGACATCCAACTGTTGAATTCAGCTCTTCCTTCTGCCACTCAGAAGAACCTCCTCCCTTTGCAGAAACAGATTTTCATGCTCTCATAGACTTGATTCAACAATCAAGGTTGAGTAGACAACCTCCATCCTGCTTAGAAACTCCAAAGACTTCAAACCTACCACATCTGAATCTTCAGAAAATAAGTAGTCCAAGACTACCCCATAGCTATACCAAAGAATGCCACTTCCCTCAGTAGAGCCGTCAGTAGAAAGCCAGAGATAACTGCCACTTATCCTCGACCTTCACAACCAGAGCAAACACCATGCTCCAAACCACTTAGATAAACTGATCCAAGCTCTAACCATCACGAATATGATGTCTTCATAGTCTGCATCTTCAACAGCATAATTCAAGTCGTCACACACATCAGACAACTGCCAAGCTCCCAACAAGGTCTTCATTCACACACTTCTGATACAATCAGCTGATAAGGATACCTCAGGTTGTCATCTTCAAACATCAAGCTACTCCACCATGGCCCATAAAAATAAATATCCAGACACAGATTTGCATAATTCTCTAGACAAATACTCAGTCTCCCGTCAAAGTATTTACCCTTATGCACAGCATCACTAATAGACAAATACTAAGTCTCCCGTCAAAGTATCTACTATTAGACAGAATAAGATTACCTTCTCACACAAGGCATGACATTTGGTCTGACAAACTTTTATGCACACTTGTGGCATTAGCTGATCCTTCTTTTATAAATTCACACCGCTGATCACTTCAGATTAGGTAAGTGGCTTGATCTGATACTTCACCTTGAGCATAACTAACTTTCTTTGGCTGAGGAAGCAATGAACTGAAATGATGTTTCAACATCAGTTCTGACATCAGCATTCATCTACTATGGCTTTGGAGACAACAACCATAGTAATCCATACACATCTCTTGCGGGGGACACAAGAGGACATATCAACATCTGATCAACTTCCAAGATCACACTCTTCTAGAAGCTTCTTCTTAAGAGTGATAACTGCCATCCTTCTGCATCTAAAGCCATACCATAGACAATCAGCTACTTCCAATCCTTCAAGCCTCAAAACTGGAAGAGTTCACTCCATACAACTCATGCCGACACCAATTGACCACAGGCTGCTATTGCACACAAACTCCTGGATGCATTTTCCCTATAATATTGTCTTCAGACTGTTTAGCTCAAGCTTACTACCTTTTCTATGAACAGCATCTCACAGATTGTTCAACTTTACAGCTTCAGTGATCCTTCAAAACAGCTACAGTCAAATAGGTCTTTGACTCAGCATTTACCTTAAACTGCTGATGTGTAGCGCGATGTCGAGACATTAGGATTGACATATCAAGCTTAGCTTCTTTCTTGATGAAACTGAATAGGTCACCAGAAAGACCCTCCTGAATAGGTCACCACAACTCAGCTTAAGAGATACCTTATCAAGATCTTCACTCCCGCATGAAAGATTTGACAGTGATACTCTTTTGCCTTGGGCTCCACCCTCTTCTTTCTTCATCAAGCCTTAAAAACAATCCATTCACCTTCTGATCACTTCTTTCCCCAAAACAAAGGTATGAGATAATCCTCAAGAATCTTCGATCTCTCAAACCAACCAGTTGAAGTTGCCTAGCACCAACTACCACGTCAGAGACCAACCTGCTGAGGAGACCAACCCTTAATGTCTTTCCAAGAGAATACCTTCCTAGAATCTCACCACCAGAGATACGAGAACCAACCAGGGTTACCTGCAGCGGAACATACAACGACTCCTCAACAACCTTCAGGTGCTGCTCAAAAATCCTTGCTTGTCACCAAGGGTCAACACTCTCACAATGGCAGCTCTGATAAATAGTCCATCCTTTACTTCAAGGGATCCTACACCCAACCGTATGAACTGGCCTAGTCCACAACTCAGCAACTATCTTCCTTGCTCACGAACCAGAAAGTATCTTCCCTAGATCTCATCCAGAAACAGACAGGATGCCTGCTCTGATACCAATTGAAATTCTGGTACAGATGTGTTATGTCTTGTGCAATGTCACAACATCGCAATCTGCTGAACAAGGCAATAATAGAAACAGTAAATGAACACAATCAATTGTTCACCCAGTTCGGTTCAACCAACCTACATCTGGGGGCATACCAAGCCAGGAAGGAAGTCCACTATTAGTAGTATCAAATTACAGACTCAACACACCAGTTGACAATCTACCTAATTCAATCACTACCCAATGACCCTTCTACCTAAGTCCTCCCTAGGTAAGAGATTCCATCTCACTTCCAATCATCTCGATGATGTCTAGCAGTCAACTACACCGTCACTGCATCAACAGCTTGACTCCTTAAGCTTTTCTATTACATAGACTTTGGAAGACACACTTCCATGACAATACCTAGACATGACCCTCATGACTAAGACCAATACTTAGAGTTGCTTAACAGCTTCCTCCAAGAACAATACATCTCTTACCTACAGGCTTCGAGATAAACACGATGACCATCCCACAAACCGGGTGGTTCATCAACCAACACAGCCCTTATAATCTACATTATGGCTGGCTTTCAAACTAGGTTACAATGCACTTATTTATAACCTATTTCCCAACTGGATTTGGGCCTTCAAATCATATCCAATCTTCTGCTAAATCTGCAACAGATTCTGCTCCCAAACAGATCTTCAAACAAATCTTCAATTTATATCTTCAATAATTAACTCTAAATATCCTCCACATCTTTATGCTTTAAATTAGCTCCACATAATATTTCCAGGATATTATGTATCTTTTAAATCTTCTCAGCTGCACGATCTTCTCCACACACATAGGAATAATCTTCTCCACACAAATAGGAACAATTCTCCATGTCTATTTGCACAAAAATAGTAACAAACTATCTCCACAAGATATGCAGAATTAATTGTATCAGAATAAATCTTCTCCAATAAATTCGCATCCAATCTAACTAACAGATCTCCTCAAATCAAACTAATGCGTGCAGCCCTAAAAACATCACAACCTGATGTTTTAAGTTTCTGGTATAGTGATGTCAAGACATCGCATGTGACATCACTCTTCAGCACTTTAACTCTTCAACACCTTAACATTCTGCAATACAAAAACCACAACAAATGGTTTTCTGATGTTCTGTCAACTGATGTTATGACATCGGGTTTGACATCAGCAGAAAACGGCAACCCTTAAACACTTAACATAACCAGAATGTTAACTAAACATAACAAGGCTGTTAAAAACTCATGTTGAAACATCAACCATGACATCAACATTGTTTTACCAAAATTCTAGCCAACTCCAAGAATTAACAGTCAGGATTTATTTGGAAAGGACGCCACAGACCTCTACTTGGTCCCCAATGTGAAAGTCCCGCACAAGTTCCAAGTGCCCGACTTTGAAAAATACAAGGGTAACTCTTGCCCTCAGAGCCATCTGGTGATGTACGCTCAGCGGATGCCAGCTCAGACAGAGAATCAGGACCTACTGATTCACTACTTTCAGGATAGTTTAACCGGTGCCGCACTCAAATGGTACATGGGTTTAAACCGTGCCACGATCAGTACATTCAGAGATCTTGGTACTGCCTTCGTCCAACAATATAAATACAATCTGGACATGGCACCCGACAGAGATCAACTCAGATCAATGTCACAAAAGGACAAAGAAACCTTTAAGGAATACGCTCAGAGATGGTGTGAAATTGCCGCTCAAATTTGTCCACCTCTTGAGGAAAAAGAGATGACAAAGATCTTCTTAAAAACCTTAAGCTCATTTTACTATGGCCGAATGGTTGCCAGTGCGCCCAGTGATTTCACCGAGATGGTGGGCATGGGTGTACGTCTTGAGGAAGCCGTCCGAGAAGGACGTTTGGTAAAAGACACTGGATCGACGAGCGGTACTAAAAAATACGGTAGTGCTCTCCCTAAGAAAAAAGAGCAAGATATTGGGAATATCTCTCTCGGAAAGCAAAGGCGTCGATATCAACTAGTAGCGGCTGTGACTCCTGCTGTCAACCCTGCGCCTATTCCTACGTATCAACCTCAGGTTGCGCAGAGTCAACCTGATCAGCAAAGGACACAACAACCTCTTCAGCAGGCTCATCCCCAATACAACAACAACCGCACAACACGGCCGCCAGGATTTGATCCTATACCCATGACGTATGCAGAGCTGTTTCCATTACTGCTAGCCAAGGGGCACATCCAGACTAAGTCCCCTCTTACAGTACCGGAAAATCTGCCTTTTTGGTTTAAGGTGGATCAGACATGCCCTTATCATCAAGGAGGTTCAGGGCATAACATAGATAATTGTCTCAATTTCAAGTCCGACGTGCAAAAGCTTGTTAGGAGCGGGCTCTTATCTTTCAAAGATACAAATCCCAATGTTCTCACGAACCCGCTGCCTCAACACGAGAAAGCTGCAGTCAATCTGATTGAGAAAGAGACTAACAATGTCTATCAAATTCACGATGTACTCTTGTTAAAGACCAATCTGGTCAAGATGCATTGTAGACAGAGTGGATATGGCCATGTGCCACCACATAACTATCACCAGTGTGATATCTGCTCTAAAGACAACCAGGGATGTTCTGTAGTGCAAGCGGCTCTACAGGAACAAATGGATCTCGGATGGATCCAAGAGCACCGCGTTCGTGGAATTAACATGGTCTATACGAATTCTAACGTCATTCAGAACCACGATATCCGTGCGATGAATGCCAATCTGGTGGCAATGCACTCAAGGCAAAGCCAGTATCATAATCTGCCGTGGCATGATTACAGTTCTTGTCTGACTTGCTCGGTAAACAAACAGGGATGCTCTTTCATACAAGAGGCCCTCCAGCTTCAGATGGATCTTGGATGGATCCAAGACTACCATGATAGGAGCTCCTATCAGATCAACATGGTTCAAATCTTCGATATTCGCGTGATGAATACCAACCTGGTAGAGTTAAGAGCTGAGCAGGTCCGACTCGGATTCTTAATATCACACGACTATCAAAGTTGTAAAGTAGGTTGCAAAAATGATCAAGGTTGTGCCCTTGTCCAAGAAACACTTCAGTACTTGTTAAATCATTGGTGGCTTCTAATCTATATGGACGAAACACATACCCCATTCTGCTTTCCCACGCAGAGTCCGAGGTTTATACCAAGGTCAGACGTCGAAATGATATACGGAAATTGTGATCCGGAAGGATGCCGTGCTCCGCCAAATTCATTAGAGGAAGACACTCCAATGAAAGACAATTTTGACTACAACTACTATGGCCCGATGGATGGTCTGCCAATGTGGCAGCCTTACCCAGGAAACTTGGGGAAAGAAAGTCAGCCAGGTAATGAAAATCAGCTAACATCATTGAGCAGAATACCTGTGTCCCCACCATGTCATGGGATCAACACTCAGGTCATCCTGAAGCTACTCAACATGAGGATGAATTCGCAACGTTTGCAGGACTTGAATTCATCAACTATGCTTTTCCCGAGGTCAACGTCATCGAGAGGGATGACTCCTCTAATTCGAAAGAAGTGTGGGACACCTTAGGACAACCGAGTGGAAAATATGACTTTATGGTCAAGTACACTGCTCCCGAGAGCTCTCGTATCAGGCTCGAAGATATCCAGCCAACTGGATGGGGAGATACAATTGAGAGCACAACTACTCTACATAAAGCAACAGAGGAATTCTCCTACGACAACTCTACCTGGGAGACAGATTCCAATGATCCTGCTCCACCAGAAATCAGCGTTATTTCTGAAGACAAATCGAGGAAGGTGCCGGACTTTGTGATTCATCGAGGAGCTCGCCGCCAATGGGTTGCTGTCGAGGTTCCGAAGGTCGTCCATCAGTCAAAGTAATTGCCATCTTTAACCTTTCACCCTGCCCAGGTGAAACGGATGTTTTGATAGGGCTCGCTTTCTGTAAATATCCCTCTTCGCTTCGCCCAAAGCGACAGAGTTTTGTTTTATAGGGCTGTAGTTTCAGGGATCGACTTGTTCATTAATAAAATAATGTCGTTCTATAATTTCCGCATTAATTGCTGTTTTCTCTTTTTGTTTTTTCAGAAAATGGTAATCCTAAAAATCAAAATTCAATAATAAAAACAAGCAGTAAAATAAATACACTGCACACACTTGCATTTCTCTCTATCACTTCTAACACAAATCATCACGTCATGCAGATTGCTTGTTTTAAACTCCGTTGAAACATACGATCCGATGCCTTCTCCCAACTTTGAGTTCCCAGTATTCGAGGCTGAAGAAGAAAATGACAACAAAATTCCAGAAGAGATCTCCCGACTACTCAGACAAGAAGAAAAGTCCATTGAACCTCACAAAGAACCGTTGGAAACGGTAAACTTGGGTTCAGAGCAAGAGAGAAAAGAAATCAGGACTGGGGCACTGCTCAGTCCAACTGCCAGAGATGGTTTGATAAAGCTTCTCAAAGAATTCCCCGATGTATTCGCTTGGTCCTATCAGGATATGCCAGGGTTGGATACCTGCATCGTGGAACATCATTTACCGTTGAGGTCGGAATGTCCGCCAGTAAACCAAAGGTTGAGACGGACTCACCCGGACATGGCCATCAAAATCAAAGAGGAGGTACAGAAACAAATTAACGCGGGTTTCCTCGCTACATCTGAATATCCTCAATGGTTAGCCAACATCGTACCCGTTCCCAAAAAGGACAGAAAGGTCAGAATGTGTGTAGATTACAGAGATCTGAACAAGGCAAGTCCAAAGGACGACTTTCCTTTACCACACATTGACATGCTGGTAGACAGCACAGCAAAGTTCAAAGTATTCTCCTTCATGGATGGATTCTCGGGCTATAACCAGATTAAAATGGCGCCGAAAGACATGGAGAAAACTTCGTTCATTACCCCATGGGGTACCTTTTGTTACAAGGTAATGCCGTTCGGTTTGAAGAATGTCGGGGCAACCTATCAAAGGGACATGACTACTCTGTTTCATGACATGATACATGAGGAAATCGAGGTATATGTCGATGACATGATTGCAAAATCAAAAACAGAGAGTGAGCACGTTGAACATCTGTCAAAATTGTTCGAACGTTTGAGGAAGTACAAACTCCGCTTGAATCCCAACAAGTGCACCTTCGATGTCTGTTCAGGGAAACTTTTAGGGTTCATCGTCAACCAGAAAGGGATTGAGGTTGATCATGACAAGGTCAAGGCCATTCGAGAAATGCCTTCTCCAAAAACTGAAAAACAAGTCAGAGGATTCCTGGGACGTTTGAACTACATCTCCAGATTCATATTCCTCATGACCGCGACATGTGCGCCAATCTTCAAACTGCTCAAGAAGATACAATCATTTCTCACTGATTCGCGAGGCAAGTGGACTCCGAATTATGACGGCCCCTATGTGGTCACGAAAGCTTTCTCATGCGGCGCCTTGAGACTTGCAACCATGGACGGAGAGGAATTTTCCTACCCCACGAATGTTGATGTAGTCAAGAAATACTTCGCCTAAACTAAAAAAAAAAACGTCTCGGTGGATTGAAAACCCGAAAGGGCGGTCCAGGAAAAAGTTAGAGACATGAAAAAAAATCATCCCGATGGATTGGAAACATCAAAGTACAATCCAGGCAAAAATTAGGGATAATGGCAAGTAACTATGTTCAACAGAGGCAAGTCCCTCAGCAGCAGCAGCAGTTACATCATCTGTCAGAAAACTCCAGTCAAGGTCATCTTCGACAGAAGCTCAGGATACCCCGAATTCAAAGTTGGTAGAAGGATGGTGGTCGTTATGTTTCAACGTAGCCCTTTTCCCTGTAAATTACCATTTTCAAACTTTGTATATACTCTTTGAAATCACGCGCTTGGCTGATCTCCATCTTATCAATAAAATTTGAGCCCTTGTGCTTTTGTTTGTAATTCTTATTTGTTTTAGCTTTACAGAACAACGTTGTTAACATGATTAATGATTCTTGAAACGAAACAAAAATGAATTTACTTGTTAAAACTTTTTCTGCTTTTAAAATAAAGTCGGCAATTTCTTTTGACTGTTGAACATCAGAAGAATCTCGATCGCTTCTCCAAAGGTGTTTAAACCTTGAAGTGCAGAATCAAAGTACTCCTTCTAAAGCTAGTACGCCTGAATGAAGGATCAACCGTGCCGGATACCTTGTTTCGTCTGACACACCACGGCCAAGTTCTCATCTCTTAAGCCCGATCAACATAGCTCCCAACAGGGACTATCTCTCCTAAGAAAGGTGGAGTTGCTATTTTGAACCAGCGATATTTCTATACGCCCCGCGATGGCCGAGTATCCAGTCATGTTCACCCGTCAGTTTGTATGTCGCGTCAGTTTTGTCCGCATAAACATACATACATCATGCATTTTTGATTTGCATTCACATTTCATATTGCATCACTATCACTCTAGTCGGTCTTGTCCCCTAGTGATAAAAGTCCTCTCAATTGAGTCGTCAGTTCTTGCCTCGTCAGGAAATGTTGCGTCTGAACAACCTTGCTTCCAATTTATTTCTGGAAAGAAGGTGGTCCTCGACCACTTTGATAACTTGAACCTCTCAAAAGCCAGAGAAAACCTTCAACAAGTGTCACTCTTCACCATTGAAGATGATATCCTTGCTTTCCCGGATTAAGGAAAATCCACAGAGAAAGCCTCGTAATCAGAGATTCGGCAGCATGCCAGTCTCGCTCCGAAAAAACCGCTGATAAAAAGGTCATCGGCACCTCAAAATTGGATCCCATCATATGGCATTTCTCCGGGAAGATCCCGAGAAAAGTATGATGTAAGCTCCCAAATGAAAACAGTCTCTCAAGAGACTCGCTTTCCCCAGTAGAATCGACAAATGGCGTCTCCAACAGAGAAGTTTGTGCAACTCTACAACTCAGACGACTGGGTTCCCCAGCAAGTCTGACATCAAAACTTTTTCCACTCAAATGGCATCTCCCCAGGAAAATCCGGCGAGAAGTTTGAGGAAAACCGCTACAGATAGCGTCCCTTGTCAAGAAAGTTTATTGACAAAAGAAACTTAGACCAGGTCTTTGGTAGGAAACCAGGATCGAGGGGAAGTTTTAATCAGAAACTAAGACCAGTTCCTTGGTAGGAAACCAGGATCGAGGGGAAGTTTAAATCAGAAACTAAGACCAGTTCCTTGGTAGGAAACCAAGAATGAGGGGAAGTTGACAAAAGAAACTAAGACCAGTTCCTTGGTAGGAAACCAAGAACGAGGGGAAGTTGACAAAAGAAAACTGAGACCAGTTCCCTGGTAGGAAACCAGGATCGAGGGGAAGTTTACCTTTTCTAAGCATCATTGCTTAGCAAAAGAAGATGAATGCGCAAGCTGATATTCATAGCCATCAAAATTTCAGGTATTCTGATATTTAATCCTCTTGCACCCCGAATGCCCGAATACCTTCGTCATTCACACCTTCGGGTCCAAGAAGATTAAATAGGGGCATCTGCCATACCCAAAATTTTGACCACTAAGATTTCCCATCATTGTGCAAATCATCATCACAATATGGAGGAACCATCATACTTCATCAGTCTCCCCAAAGATGGGTGAGCATCCACTACAATCAAAATTAGGGTTTTAAGCCCTCTCAGAGCCTTTAGACAAATGATCAATCAAGGAATGACATGATCTTCAACTTGTCTAAACCTCTTAAACATCCATAAAGGATCAAGAGGACTCCCACCTCAAGAATCAAGCACAAGAGTGCAACATTTCAAGTGGATCAAGCCTCAAGTTCATCTAATACAAAGTCAACTGACGCAGAAAGTCAAAGTTTGACTTTTGGTCAACTTTGACCTTCACAAGCCATTATTCAAGAAAATATGATTGATGATTTAATTTGATCAAATTTAAACCAAGAAATCATGCAAAATTTCAAAATTGATCAAATTGAAAGAAACTTAGAAATTTTTTCTAAGTTAAAATCATGTTCAAGTGCACAACTTTTCAAGGTTGTAACTATTGATCCAAGCATCCATTGATTTTGAGTAAGAGCTACTTTTAAATAGGGTATTTGATACTTCAAAATTGTAGAAGGAATCAACTCAAAATATCATGAGGATTGAAAGATATAAGTGATCAAAGTTGGGAATTCTTAATGTCCAATGTTCTGACATTGCATAGGGACATCATTAATATTTTTTCAGTAAGAATACCCCAACTTCAAGGACGTTTTTCTCCATGATCCAAGTTGAACCAGGTCTGGAGTCAAACATGAAAGTTGAAGTATGTTGTCTCAGCTTTCCAGAAAGGTGTAGAACGTCCTTGTATCATACTCGAGCAGGGAGATATGATTTTCGCAAGAAGCAGTGATAAAGCAGAATTTTCATGACAGCTTTTAGGACAGATTTGACTACACAAGTTCAACACCATTTTTAATGACTTTGCAAGCTGAACCGAGACCAAAGTCAAACATCAAAGTTAAAGTATGTCATTAGGGCTTTCCAAAATGTATTAGAACTCCCATTAATTCAACTTGAGCAAGGAGTTATGAACCTCACAACAGGCCTTGCTCGAGCTGATTTTTTAGGACAGATTTTGTGCACTTTTCTTGTGCCACTCAATTTTCAAGCTTTGTCACCATGCAAGACAAGCATCAAAGATGAAATTCACTTCAACTCAAAATATCATAGTGGATTAAAAGATACAAGTGATTGAAGTTTGGAATTATTAATGTTCTTAATGTCTGATGTTCCAACATTGCATAGGACATCATTAATATTTTTGCAGCAAGAATGTCCCAACTTCAAGGATATTTTTCTCCATGATCCAAGTTGATTCAAGCCAAACCTTGAACATCAAAGTTGAAGTGCGTTGTCTCAGCTTTCCAGAAAGGTGTAGAATGTCCTTGTAGCATAGTCGAGCAGGAAGATATGATTTTCATAAGAAGCATTGATAAAGCAGAATTTTCATGACAGCTTTTGGGACAGATTTGACTACACAAGTTCAAGACCATTTTTGATGACTTTGCAAGCTGAACCAAGACCAAAGTCAAACATCAAAGTTGAAGTACGTTATCTAAGCTTTCCAGAAAGTCCTAGAACGTCCATGTAGCATACTCGAGCAGGGAGTTATGAATTTTACAATAGGGCTTGCTGCAGCTGATTTTTAAGACATGTTTTGGGGCAGATTTGCACATTTCTTGTGCCACACGAATTTCCAAGCCTTGTCATCACTTTGGACACATCTGAGGATCAAATTTAAAGGAGACAATCACTGAGCTAAGCCTCCAAAGTCCTTGGAACAAGAAGTAGCATGATATTCTTAAACATCCCTAAAAGAGGGACAAGACTCCAATTTTGGATTGAAGCATTTAATGGATGCTTAGAGGTGGCATGGACTGACACATTTGCAACTGAATTTAGTCAAGATTCCTCCAACAAGTAGGGAACCAAAGCTCTGTGCCCTAACCTCTAGTCAATGGCTAAAGGAGACTTGGATTTTCATTGGCCAACATTGGCCAAACCTCTGCTGCAGCCACCATTCACTGTTGCTGCGAAAACAAACTTGCTCTACTATAAATAGAGCTCATTTGTGTTCAGTTTGAGTACACCAAAGCCATCAAACAGATGCTTTCCTCAAAATCTCTTCTTTCACCTCAAATTTGCCTTCCAAAGCAAGTAATTCTGAGTTTTTGAGTAAGAGAGCAATTCCACTCAAACTAATCACACACACACCTCATATATATCATATGTAAGCTGTGGAAACTATCACAAGTGACCTGTAATCAAAAAATCACAAAGTCACTTCTCAAAACCTCAAAATGGCACTTTTTTGCATTTTTCAAGCCATGTCTTGATTCAGTCACTTACCAAACCAGATGAAACCTCAAACACACTCCAAATATCATCCTTGAACTGTCCCAAATGGTTCCCAACATTTGGAACACCATTTGAGAGAGTTGCTATTTTGGTCACTTTTAACCCCTTTTGCAAGAAAGGGACAGTTTGTGTTTTTGCAGATACCAGTTGATTCCAATCATCCTAAAAGCTTCTAAGGGATCATTTGAGTGTGTCTAAAGCATCAAATCATTTCTGGAACAAGAGGCTTGACAGATTGCACAAAAACTCCAAAAAGCTCAAAAAAAGGTAAGCATCACAACTTGGAATCCTTGAAATCATGCATTTCTTTGAAGTCCATTGATCATACACATCTCATACATGTTGTATATGTTGTGTTTGGGCTAATTCACCATGTAATCCATGCCTGTATCAAAGTGTAGCACAGAAAATGCAATTATAGGTCCTTTTCAAAACCACTATCGGGTTTTGAGGAGGGAGTGTGTTCTGAAAAAACTACCATAACCATTGGATTCCTTGTGAAATTCTGGGCCAGATGCATATAAATTTTGTCTCAAACCATTGAGATTTGAGAAAGTTATGGGTGTTGGAAGTTTGATAAAAAAGATGTTGAAAACTCATGAGTGATGTCTCATGAGTGATGTTGTGACATCACATTCCTTTTTTTTTCTTAGTTTGTCTTCAAAACTCCACCAATTCTTTCACATAGCAAAAATTATCATTTTCAAAAGCTGTTTTACACACTTCTTATTCATACTCCAAAATATTTTATTCCACAAAAAAAATTAGTTTTATATTATTTATTTAATATAATTAGTTTTTGTGAATAAATTCCTTTTTAATGTCTTTTTAAGCATTTTAAAAGTGAATATTTATTTTGAAAATCAACACCAAATGAGTTTAAATATCCCTTGTGATTAAACTCCATTTTTCAAAACCTTAAACAAAATCACAAGTGGTTTATTCAAATTTATTTGGTATTTTGTTTGATTTTCTTTAAATATTTACTTTTAAAGAATAACAAATTAGGGTTTCTTTGATTTTCACTCAAACAAATCATTGTCAAACACTTTTGGGCCTCTTGAGAGAGTGTAAGACCCATCCCTTTGTACAGAAAACTTTTTGGGCATCATTCGTTGTATAAGTCCCCCTGTACATTTTCAAATAAACGGCGCGATCGTCGCCTTTTTAAAATAAACCTGGGCCTACCCTCGAGTAGTAAGACCCATTTCCTTTCAAAAACATTTGGGCCTCTAATAGAGTGTAAGACCCAACCCATTGTAAATACAACCTATCTTGGGCCTCACTTATTGTATAAGTCCCGCGGTATTTCAAAAAGTTCGACGCTATCATCATCCGTTGAAAAACAAACTCTGGGCCTACCCTCGAGTAGTAAAACCCATTTCTTTTCCTAAAAACAATTGTGGGCCTCTAATAGAGTGTAAGACTCAATCCTTTTTTGACCAAATCCTTTTTGGGCCTCAGTGTATTGTATAAGACCCGATACCGTCAAAAACAAACGGCGCGATCGTCGCCCTTTTGAAAAATAACCTTGGGCCTCTCTTCGAGCTATAAGACCCATTCAAAACTTTTGGGCCTCTAATAGAGTGTAAGACCCAATCCCTTTGTAAATACCAAAATTTTGGGCCTCAGTCACTTGTATAAGTCCCACGGTGTTTCCAAAAACTCGGCACGATCGTCGCCCTTTTCAAAATTAACCATTGGGCCTACCCTCGAGTAGTAAGACCCATTTCTTTTCTTAAAACTCACTTGGGCCTCTATTAGAGTGTAAGACCCAACCCACTTGTACAGAAATATTTTTGGGCCTCACTTATTGTATAAGTCCCTCTGTACATTTTTAAATTCGGCACAATCGTCGCCAATTTAAAAAACAACCATCTTGGCCTCTCCTTGAGCTATAAGACCCATTCAAAAACCTTGGGCCTCTAATAGAGTGTAAGACCCAATCCCCTTTTAACCAAAACCATTTGGGCCTCACTTATTGTATAAGTCCCTTCGCGTTAAAAGAAAACCTCGGCGTGATCGCCACTTTAAACGGAAAAATCAAATGGGCCCACCCTCGTGTTATAAGCCCCACTCTTTTTCTTTAAACTTTTTGCGCCTCTTGAGAGAGTGTAAGAACCATCCCTTTGTACAGAAAACCTTTTTGGGCCTCAGTCACTTGTATAAGTCCCTCTGTACAAATTCAAACAGTGCGCTCACTGATAAAACCCTGGGCCTCTCCTTGAGCTGTAAGCCCCAAATCTTTCTTTTTCAAAGCACTTTCTCCTTTGATTTTGAATATACTGTTGTTTTCAATCTTTCTTTGTTGAACAACTAACCAAACAACATGGAAGCTCTACAACCGAGTAAGTGTTTACCCGCTTTCATTTACCGCTTTCATATGTATATAACTGTATTGTGGGGCTGTTTCACTGTAAGTCTCCTTTCACAAACTTATATACATATAACTGTATTGTGGGGCTGTTTCACTGTAAGTCTTCTTTCATAAACTCATATCAACTGTGTAATAATAGTATAGATATTTAGAGTTTCCCCGGCAACTATGTCTAGAACTAGGTGACACCGTTTCGTTGATTCGTAGAAATAGACAACTAGATCCCCAATAGGATCACCAGATACAGTCTTCTCTTCGGCTGTCCTCACTAGGAATTGTCAAGAAACTCTACTCCCAAAGATGAATGTCTTCTCCGTGAACGGCATCTTTGAGTTTCTTCCAAATTCTTGAACTTTCCTGACTTGATCTAGTCCTTGTGAATAGCTTGCCTTGAATTTCTCGGGGTTTGGGGACCCACGGGCTTCTTAAAAGCATCGGCCTCCTCTTGGGCATCATACAAGGACCCACAGGCTTCCTAAAAGCAACCCCGCCTCCTCTTGGGCATTGTATAAGGACCCTACGGCTTCTTAGAAGTATTCACAGCCTCCTCTTAGGCTCGTATAATGATCTCTTCCTTCGGGAATGATAGCCTCATCTTGGCCTTAGTACAAGGACCGATCGGCTTCTTAAAAGTTTCCAGCCTTCTCTTGGGCTTCGTACAAATTATCCCGACGACCTCCTAGAGGTATAGGAACAGAACCTAGTCATCTTCATAGAACAGTCCTTTCATAGAGTCTACTACTGTTTCTCAAAGCATAGTACAAAAGATGAAAATCTAGACTTGGACAGTCTAATCTCCTTGAGTCTCAAAGACATTCTCAAGCACCCTTTAAGAATAGGAAGTAAACTCGTAGACTCGGACAGTCTCAATACCCTTTGGATTTCCCGCTTCCTTAAAGAACAGGAATAACCCGGATCCTTGAATCAAATCCTTGAGTGCAGTGTTGCTCATATAAGAACTAATTTTCTCTTTCAAAATCAGTATACTGGACCTGTCACTGAAACAGTAACCACAGCCTCCTCTTAGGCTTTGTATAATGATCCTTCTTCAATGAAGTTAGCCTCTCTCTTGGGCTTTGTACAATGATTCTCCCCAGCGGAGTCAAACAACATTTAGCCTCTCTCTTGGGCTTTGTATGAGACACATAAGAGACTCCCTCGTTGAGTCAATCACCCCTTTCGCCTCTATCTCGGGCTTTATACGAGATACAAAGACTTTCTTATTGAGCCAAATAAACAACAGCCTCCATCTCGGGCTTTGTACGAGATACAAAGACTCTCTTGTTAAGTCAAACTTTTAGCCTCCATCTCGGGCTTCGTACGAGATACAAAAACACTCTCTTGTTGAGTATAAAAGATTCCCTTATTGAGTCAACCCTTTTAGCCTCTCTCTCGGGCTTCGTACGAGACACATAAAAACTCCCTCTTGTTGGGCCAATAGCCTCCTCTTAGGCTTTGTATAAGAAAACCACTGGTTGAACCAATCAACCTTTTAGCATCAAAGTTGTGCCTCGTTCACAGTACACAAACATCAACAACTTTTTCCCCTTCATCTAATCGCTGTAAGCGGCAAGCCTCTGGATCATCTACATCCATGCCACTGTCCCTCTTTTAGCATGAGAAATTCCTAAGGAAAGATGGCATTGCTCTACACTGAGTTAAAGTCTTCTCCTTCAGGTTAAAACCCCCTATGAAGGACATTATGGCATTGCTAGGATCCACGTATCCCGGTTAAATTAATTCTCCTTTATAAACAGTTGTGACGTACAAACCCCTCTTTAGAGATGACAAATTCTCTCTAAAGTCAAACCCTTTTAGCTTCACATCTTGGGCTTTGAACAAGATACAAACTACCTTCAGCTTCACATCTTTGGCTTTGAACAAGATACAAATCAACTTTCGCTTCACGTCTTGGGCTTTGAACAAGACACAAAAACAACCATTTCCTCCCATAGAATAGGAGGAACTACGAACGCTCTGATTTCCCTGTTTCGGTAAACGGGAATACGTAGGCATAAGATTGAAAGAAAAATCTTAGCGAGCACAATCAACAAAAATCCAAATCCCATACTCTCATGCATCTATCAAAAAGCACCAGTCCTAACATCCTAATCCTTGTTCCCCACCAGAAAACTTCTGCCTAGATAAAAAAACCAGTATTGGCGAAAATACAAATAACCAGTACAAGGCCCCCCCACATTGATAGCATTCGTAACCTAACAGACCGCTGTTTAAACTCAGTATGCAAGCAGGGTTTATTGGAGACATCTATTTCCCTTCCTTATTCAGCTCACAATAGGATAAAAAATGAATTGACCTGTAGTTTAAGCTCAAACCGCAGAGAGCGACCAGCGCTTAAGAACCGCGTCCAAAATCGCTCGCTAGATATCCAAAGAGAAAAAATCCCAGCAACCGAGAAGTCATGCAATCATTGGAGGAACTAAAGGCGCAAGTTCGTGAATTACAAAAGGATAAAGAGAGACATGAGGCGGAAAAGCACGGTTTCGGTTTGAAAGATGCTAGTGACAAAGCTTGTATCAATTGTCAAAATAAAATTCCCGAGGTAATTAGCACATATTTATTTTAATTAAATTAACACATTTATTTTAATTGGCCTTTATACACATTAACAGTTACATATTTATTATTGCTTCAGGGCATTTCATCTTGCCAGTTGTATTTTTTGTTACCGACTTATCGCATGGTTGGCAAGGGAAAAGTGCATAACCATGTGGGAGAGTTACTTCACCATCAACCACTCCCTCATAGACATCTGAAAGTGTCGGTTGATATCGCTTTAGATACGGATGCGGTACTACCTATACCTGACTCGGTTTCAGAGGTTACATTGCTGCGAGATGCAATAGGTTCGTTTGTTGCATGACCGTTATACCCCATTTCCATAGATGATGAGGTATGTTGAAAACCATTACGAATCTCTTAGTATTCAAATGTCAAATCTGAACGATTATGAAAATTATTCTGAACCATTACTTACATTTTTTTTACATGGTAATGTTAGACTCCTACAAAACCCGCAGCTAAGAATAAAGGGGTTTTGCGGCAAAACGAGTCTGTTGAATCACAAAGAGAGGTACATTTTAAGTGTTATTCTATTATCTGAATTCAAAAGTTTCATGATTTTCTACTTTACCTAACTTATATGATTGTTAGGTTCCTGCTCAAGCTTCACAACAGGCCAGCAAGAAAAAAGCTCATACTAGGACCGTGCAGGCAAAAAGAGCTCCTCCTCGCTTTCAGTCGTGTCTAGAAACACTTATGGCAATGTCAGATTTGATGGATGGTGCTATTCTTCAAATAGACATGGACGAAGGTATTTTTGGTTTTCCTCATTCCGAGATAATCGGGAAGAGAGGACATGGAGCAGATTTTCAAGCATATTGAATTAGGCATCGGTGTTATGCATTCATACATCTGGTACTCCGATCAATCTATTATTTATTTAGTTGAACAATTTATTTACACATTTCAATGAAAATAGTCTAATGTTTATTATGTTTTTATTTAAAATTGATGCGGGGGACAGAATTGTCAAACAAATTCCGTTTCTTCTCTTGCACCCTTGTCAATGCACCGACAATTGGTATGAATGCACTTTCAGTAAGAGACCACTTAACTGAGAGATTTATGGCCAGCAAGACATAAAGTTTATTTCTTTTACCGTATAATACTGGAAATGGGTAAGATTTTCATTCTAATTTCATTCTAATCTTTAATTTATATCTTTTGCGTAGAAATTATCAATCTAAACTTTTGTTATATTTTACAGTGGACACTGGTTGTTGGTTGCCATTAATCCTACAAGAGAAGTGGTCTATTATCTGAATTCATTGGATACTGATTGGTCAACATATCTGGATATGAAGGATGTGGTTGATACGTAAGTGAGATTGTTCGAAATATTCGTGTGTATTTGTATATTTAATTATTTTTGTGAGATTGTTCTAAATTTATGTTTTTCTTTTATAGAGCAATACTCGTATACCGAGCACAAAGAGAATCTCGAGTAGCACGGGCTAAAGCAACCAACGTTACATGGGTCAAAGTGGAGGTATATTAATTTTCACAATGTTGCTTATTAGTGATGCTACTTGATAACACAAAGCAACTATATATTAATTCTTATTTGTTTGTCTATGTGTAGTGCCCTCGTCAGCGTAATGGCATAGACTGCGGGTATTTCGTTTTGAGGTTTATGAGAGAAATCCTTCAAATGGATCGATTAGAGATTCCTATTACGGTATACATGGATTTATAACTTAGGATTTATTTTAATATTTATCGGATATGTCATATAATTTATTATTTTTAACTAAATCATGCATATTTTGTTTTGTTATGTAGTACTTTGATGAATACGCGTGTTCTCATTACACGAAGGATAAATTGCAAGAAATTACGGAGGAATTGTACGAATACCTTATTGGAAAAAGAATCATATAAGGTATAAGATTATGGGATTATGTGAATGTATAGTTTTGTGAATGGTTTATTTTATGAGATTGTATAGTTTTGTGAATGGTTTATGTTATTTATGTGATTTTGGAATGTAATTGTATAGTTTTGTGAATGGTTAATGTAAATGACTTGAATTATAATGGAAATGGTTTATGTGGTTTATGTGATTTATGGGATTAGTGGAAATGGTTAATGAACCATACTAGAAATTGATTTATATTAAAATTGATTTTTTTATAATGTATAAAATATTTAGTTTTAATTACATGTAAAATAGCTTATAAAATCAACTTAACTTATAACTTAACTACTTTACATACTAATATTTTTGGAGTTGAAATGTCTTGAAAAGGAGCAAGATTGTAAATTAATAACAGTACATTCGCATGTGAACCAAACTATTCATTAGAAACTAGAAGTGAACTATAACATAACTGAACCAAAACAAAGTCAAATAGCATAAAATGATTAAAATCATATCACTAAAACCAAATAAAATCAAACAAATCCTAAAACAAGAAAACTCAAACCCAAATTAGAGATAATAATTTAGCAGTCAACCAATGTTTGTCTCAAATTATGCCGTCAAACTTAGCATCACCACTCATTGCTCAAAAAGTTCAACTGCACGGCAGTGTCGCGCACATTTGCCTATTATGTGTTTGTGCACATGAACCTATTTAAATTAATAAATTGAAATATATAAAGTAATTTACATTTTTGAGTAATGGTTTCCATTCTATTTTGGTTTGCTTCAGTTAGTAAATGTAGAACCGGTTCGTAGAATTGTTATGATAGTTTGGTTTGATTCAGAAAAGACAACTAACAGTTTGGTTCAGAAAAACCTTATGTGACCACAACACTACCATTAAAAAAAGAAAAAGCATAGCAGAATTTTTTTACAAACACAATCCTATTTTTTTAATTCATTCAAAAACAAGATAACACAAACTCAAATATCTTCACTCAATCTTCAAAGCTTTAAACTCATATCCATTCATGCAGGTAGAATAAGTTTATGGATAACAGAAGCAACAACAACAGCAACAGAACGACAACAACAACAAAAGAACGACGGCAATGCTGATGGCAAGAATGAACGGCAACAACAACAACGACGACAAGAACAATGTATGAAGCAAGAACAACAACAACAACGTACCTCTTCTTTTCGTTTTCGTCTTCTCCTTCACGAATGCAAGAATGAACGATGGCAACAGTGACGACAACGGTTTCAGAACGACGGCTACGGTGACGACAAAGGTTTCAGAACGACGGCAATGAAAGCAATTTCAGCATGCAAGAACGATTGAACGCAAGGGTTTCAGCAGAAAGAACGGCCGAGAGCAGAAAATGAAAAGAAGTATCTGAAAATGATATGAAATGTGTTTTATATTTTAATTCATAAATGACCTTAGAGGGAACTTTTCAAAAAGCGCTTTCTTAAGTACTACCAATTTTGGCGTAGTGAGATAAATAAATTAAATAAAACGTAAAACAAAAATCTGATTAATTAAAATGGATATTAATTTAAAAATAAAAAATAAAAACGGTAAAAAACGAATAATTAGTCCGCTATCGAAGTGCTCAGAAAATAAAATAAATACACTAAAATGATCAGCGTGAAATATACGTATTGAAAAAATACAACGTTTGGTCAAATTTCGAAATAAATTTTATCCGGTTAAATGGCTTAAACTGTCCAAAAACGCGACTGAAAAGTGGTCAAAAAATTTAAATGAACACGCCAAGTTAAACTACGTGAAATGTAGATTAATATCACCGACGTTTGCAAGCTCAATTTTAAAATTTTTCGTCCGCTGATTTTACGCACAGTTGACTTTTGATTTGACTGATTCGACTGTAAATTCAACAAGTTTATTTCAGATGATAAATTTGGTATTATGCAAGATGAAATGTGTGATAAAATTCTATAGATGATGCAAAAAGACATGGAATCTTAGAGTAAAAAATTAGGTATGACAACTAGACTCATCATGATTTTGACCCGATTTCTTAGAAAACGAATGATGGACTAAAGCTGAAAAGTATGAAGGGGAAAAAGGTATTTTAATATGTTGTCGTATATCTCATTTATTAATTTGATTTTCCTGGGCTTGGATCTAACCATAAGGCCCATGGGTCTCACCACTGTGCATTGAATTGGGCCACACGATTCTACATTTGGGCCCTTTAGCTTCACCCGGCCGAACCTTAGGCTCTCTTGGAGAGATAGACAACGTCACCTCCTTACCTTTTCCAACAACTTTGTCTTCTAACATGTCAGACACGTCCATAAAAGCATGATTGTTTCTGTCTGATTCCCTAGCTCCAAGTAGTGGCTTTTCATCTGACTTAACGTTTCCATCATTCTTCTTCAATTCATTTGTCTTATCCCCAAAGCCAACATCCTTTTCAAGATTGCCTCCAGCCGAATTAGCATACCTATTGTCGTTAGAATTAGAACCTTCGTTGTTTCTATATCCACCCTTTTCATGGCCCCCACCTTCATCTTCCTCTGACTCCACCAAATCGTCATGTGATTCCCACGCGCCATCGTCATCCTCCCATTCTGAATATGATAACTCATATTTACTCACCTTCTCCACCTTCTTCCTCACAACAATTCTTTTAGGCCCATGGTGATCTTCCATAAGTTTAAGCTTATAAACATTTTCGTTGATCTCCGCATTAAACACTTCGTTTAGATTGATTGAGAATTTCGTTTTGATAAGGAACCTGGCCAAATCTAAATTTAATTGTTTCTCCGTTACTTCATCGCAGCTGATAAATTCTCCAACTCGGCCTAAAATGAAATTAAAGAATTTATGACTTCATGCAAGACAAGACATACCAAAGCATTTCACCCAAGTGAGGCGTTCATTATCAACGTCTTCAGGAGACCACAGATGAATCTCATCAAACCATCTTCCTATCCACGCCCTTTCTTCTTCTATAATCGTCTTTATCTTACCAGCTTCTGATTCTTCAAGAAGACATTGATTTGCACCCAATGGCATAACCTTTATACTGAAGAATCTTTTCTCATTGAAAGTGTCCTGTATTCCGTAGGTAGATCCCGATTTACCCACCACTCCCACGAAAGATTTATGTAATTTGTTCATTTCCCGCTCGGCGACATTGAATTGTAGATGAGAAAAGGTAGGTTTTGCTTCATGCTTATGAAGACTCACAGTTTCTTGATTTTTCTTTTCGATTTCATTTGCCTTCGATTTTCCCACCACCTGCGCAAATGGCCTACACAGAATACCATTATTTCCTATTCTTCTGCTCTGTTGATTTCCATGGTAGACACCCTCCATTTCCTTCTTACTATTAATCTCCTTTCCACCTGCGATTATCCTTTGGGATCTTGGTACGTTGGCAAAGATCTTCTTACCCCTAATCTGGATACTATCAAACCTTGCAGCCAATATCCTCTCGTCGGCCACCTTCCGGAATCTAACAAATCCATACCTCCTGTTGAAAGATTAAACTTGATTTGAGCCTAAATATATTGTTTGGATTTTTGGGCTTAATTATTTTGGGTTTAGGTAATTTTAATTAATGTTTCTAGAAAACTCTTGTAATGTTTGGAGTGTCTAGATATTTCTCAAGTTTGTAATATTTTCTAGAATACTCTTGGAATTTCAAGAGTTGAGAACTCTCTAGAATTAGTGTGTCTAGAGTTCCCCTTAGAGTACTATAAATAGATATGTAATTCTACACTTTTGTATCAATCAAAAATACAAAGTTCTTTCTTCCATAAAGAATTCTTCTATCTATTAAGTTTCTCTTTAAACCTCTAATATTCCCACACATTTTCTCTAAACAAGGTCTTATTTGCAACACCTCCTACCTCTCTTATCTCAGTTTGCTTAGGTGTTCATTCAACATTTTAAAGAAAGATTTTTTTTTCTTAGTTACTTTGATTGTGGCAAGTTAAATCAACAAGATATTATAGACAATTAGATATGTGATGGTAAGTATTGTTGAAACACAATAAAGGATACTTTAATGTAAATTTCTTTTATTTGGACACTTTACTTCGAATTTGGATTTGTTTCTTAGGAAACTAAAGAAATTCTTGAGATTGTAAGATTTTTTTTTTGATAATCAATGATATATTCAAAAAAGTACTAGGGGTACTTTAACCCATATACAAAACCCATGAAACATTGAGATTGCAAGATGCCAAATATAGATCGGTAATATTGGGGAAAAAATATGATCAGCGTATGACGTTGTACGCTTTCTCCTTCTATAAGGTTCCTTCTACAGTTTTAAAAACCTTGCAAAACATCCAAAGCAGGTTCTTATGGAGAGGAAGAGACTCTAAGAAAAAGATTCATTGGATCGCTCGGAAGTATGTGTGCATGCCTAAAGAGTTGGGAGGTTTGGGCATCAAAGACTTGGCTAGTTTCAACAAGGCGTTGTTACTTAAATGAAAATGGAGGTTAATGAAGACGGAAAAAAGCATTTGGAAATCCTTGCTTGAATGCAGATATGGTGCGAACATTCCTCTGTTGTTGAATAGTTACGACGGGGAGAAGTCTAATTCCAACGATTCTTTTTGGTGGAGAGACATGATGAGATTGGGATATGACGAAGCTGTAAAGAAAAACGTTTTTACTGAGAATGTGTCGTGTTGCTTGGGAAACGGGAAGAGCATCTCGTTTTGGCATAGCTGGTGGGCTTCACATTCTCCTCTTAAGGAAATTTTTCCAAGTCTTTTTCAGTTTTCTAGACATGACATGGGGCTGTTGTTGATCATGGTGTGTGGGATGACTCGGGCTGGTCTTGGAAGTTACCTTTCAGTTATTTTCCTGAAGCGTCTGTTTTGGCAAATGAGAATCATGATCTTTTGGAACTGCTGAGTACTTTTAATCCAATCAAATTGGTTGATGACGTCTTTCTGTGGAAGCCAGGGAGTTTTAATCCTTTGTTTTACAATTCTGACTTCTCTGTCAGATCTTGTTATACATGTATGTGGAATGTTAAATGTCAGCCTTGCTTAAATGCAGATGTTCTTACTGGTATGAAAAGAATTTGGGCCATGAACATCCCCTCTAAAGTTGTTGTTTTCCTGTAGAGAACCTTGTGGAACAGGATTGCTGTGAAATCCCTTTTGGGTAGGAAGAACATTTGGACTGATGATGGAGTTGTTTGTCCTAGGTGTGGTTTTTAGGAGGAAAATATCACTCATGTCATGTTTGAATGTACTGTTGCTAAAGCAGATTGGGAAGGGGTTGAGAAGTGGCTAGAAATTCAACTATTTCGCAATCCAAACTGTCTTGAGTCTCTGCTGGAGTTTGAAACCATTGTTTAGAAAGAAGCTGGTAGCTTAAAGGGTATGGTGATATGAGCTGCAATCTTGTGGTTCTTATGGCATGCTAGGAACTGTTTCATTTTCGAAAACAAGTTGATTTCTGTTAATGATTTGCTGAACTCCATTAAGCTTTTTAGTTGGAGATGGCTTTCCAATCATAGTTTAAATTTTGTTTGCTCGTTTTACGACTGATTCACAGTACCATGGTGTTGTATTCAGTAGTAGTCTTGTTTCTTCTTGTAGCAGGGTTGCAGCACCCCTTGTGCTGCCTTTAGTGAATATTGCTTTCAGAAGAAAAAAAAATGATCAGCGTATGACTTGTAAGGTACTATGGAGTGCCAATAGATGTCTTAAACACATGAAGGATAGAAAGAAATTAAAGCAATTAATGTTGATAATTTCTTTTTTGTGAATGAGAAATCTTAACTCTTAACAAACTATGATATATAAAATGGTAATTTGGAAAATAATTACCTGTTTCGCCAGAGCTTACATACACATATATTTTTCTTTATCATTTCTAATTTTCTCTTTTTTAGGAAGCACAATTATTCAATTTATCTAATTAGAGTGCATCCTGATATTATTTATAGATTTATTTTTTAAAGATAATAGAATGGAATAGGTCTGGGAAATCGAATTAGAAGTTTAGTAGAACAAGACACATGAAACATTCAAAGTAAACATTATCATTTAGTTATACCTTGACTTTATAGAATCCTTGTTTTGTATTTTTACTACATTAACTATTTTGCATTACACATAGTCAAGAAAATTACCCTACAACATCACATTTTTCTTTATGGTAATCCATATTTGAGACTAATCAGTTTTGGAGACCCTTTCTACTACAGAATTCATATTTGATAGAAGAATGTATCTCATAAATTCGAACATCGATCATCTATCAACTAATTGAAAATCTTCTCCAATTTCATTAAAGAAATTTATGTCCACCGGTTCTCAAGAAAATATGTTATAGTGTCGTGGACATTGTAGAATGGATCTGTCATCCTGAACGTAACCATATGGTCAATATTAATATTCCGACTCAAACAAGACACCAAGCTTCTTAGGCAACACCAAATCATATCCTACCCATTTAAAATTCTTGTACCATACAGAAGTCGCGGCTTCACATGTAACAAAAAGGATGATTGGTCGACTTCAGTGGATTTTGACATAAAATACTTGAACTAAAACCCTGATCCATTACCACTCTACATTATTAAGATTTTTTTTTTTGGAATTTATCTTGAATGTGCTTCTAGAAGAAGACAACCTCCTTGGATAACTCTATTGAGAGAACATCTTCCTTTAGCCTACTTTTCAGAAAAGAAAGTGTGAAATTTTGGGTCGAACTCTAACTCTGTCGAGAAATAACTTTCATGTGTTTCGACAGGAGACAAGCATGAAGTCGAAGCTGGGTTACATGTTGATGTCGAAGGGTTACATACTGTAGTCGAAACTAGTTCTAGTATGTAATGTCGAAATATATTGTTGACTTATTATGTCGAGTTGGGCCTTGTGTTTATGATCCAATTGTTTAGTTAGCTTTGTATTGTAAGTTACCTAGCTAGTCTATAAATAGGCTAGATCACCCAGGTTGTTGAGTGAGATCAATTGTGATATTCATTTGTAAACCCTTATGAGAAAGTGAATAGTAAGCAATTTGCCCTAATCTTTCTTCTTCTTTCTTCTTTATCCTCTCTTCTTTCTCTCCTTGTTCTTCTAACCGTTTTCATTGTTCACCCAAGAACTCTATTTCTCAATCTTTATTTGTTGAAAGGTATCGTTTGTGATCACAACAAACTGGTGCGGTGAGCGTGGAGAAGATGTCGTCAACAAAGTTTGAAATTGAAAAGTTCACCGGAGTTAATGACTTCGGTTTATGGCATTTGAAGATGCGAGCCTTTCTTGTTCAACAGGGTTTGCTAGAACGTTAAAGGGAGAATATGCCATGGATGCTACATTGACGGAGAAGGAAAGGACAATTGTAACGCCCCGATTTGTTTAATTCCATTTATTTATTTCATTTATGTGAATTTGGTGGAATGTGTGAATTTATTGTATTTTACCTGCTAATTGAGTTAATTGGTTAATTTCTCTGATAGATAAAATAATTGTATTAAATTATAATTTCTTTTCAACTTTTATTTCCCGAAATATATTTCATCGATGTTTAAGTTTTATCGCGTTTTGAGAGAGTTTGCGAGATATTTGAGTTTGAGGGGTAAAATAGTCTTTTAGGGGTTTAGATATTTTATATAAATAGTAAGTGGAAAGAAAAAGAGAGAGGAGAAAGAAAAAGGAAAGAAAGAGAAGGGAAGGAAAGGAAGAGGAGAGAAAAGAGGAGAAGAGAGGAAAATCGCGGGAACCCCGTTTCGAGCGCGAATAATCGGGTAAGGGTGAGAAGTTTCAATTATATCTTGCTTGTGTATGTATATGTGTTGTTTGTTGTGAATGTTTTGGTTGTTTCTCGACTTTTTCTTATCGATTAAAATTAGGAGCAATTGATAGAAATCGATGTTTTCACGGATGAAATTCGATATAAACCGCGTAGAATACTCGTTGATTATGTCTAAACATGTTTTGGTTGTTCTGGTATGAATTAGACGGGTTTGGGTGATAAAAATGATGTATTTTGGTCCCATATGACCTAGGTTGACGCTGCTGCGAATTTTGGGTTTCGCGGGTTCGCCTAGCGAACCCCAGCGAAGGAACGGGCGAACGTTCGCTAGATGGTTCGCCTAGCGAACTTTATGACTGTTTTCCACTGCCTTGGTTCGCTAGGGTTCGCCTAGCGAATACTGGAGCGAATATGATATTTTCCAATTTTGTTTTCGTCGTAATTTTCAAACCGTAAGTCCGTTTTGGACGCCGTTTGAAGCGTTGGAAAGCTAACGAAAAGCTCTTTCTATTAAAAATGGTTTGGAGGGCAGTAGATGAATTATTTAGGTCATGGTTTTGGAAAAGTGTTGGGTTGTCGGGTTTTTATCGCGTATAATGTGTGTGATTGATGTGTTAGCATGATATATGCTTGTGACATGTAACGTGTAGCTTGTAGACCGTTATATGATGTGAATATACATGATGAAATGTTGTGATGATGGTTTGTGGCCTTGTGGCAAATATGTGCATTGTTTTGGATTAGACTTCGAGGCGTGATTAATGATGTTGTTGTGTGGTAAAAATACATTGTTTGATTGAATATTAATGTATGTTGTTATGATGTGTCGTGGGTAGCCTTTGTGGTGTGAATCCCTTGTGGAAGTCATTGTGATTCGTATGATTGTTGTGGTAGGTGATGAAATGCATTGTTTGAATTGTTTTCAATGCATGAATATGATGATGTGTATATTGGTTGTGTAACATACAATGTGGCATTGATATTAATGTGTATGCCTTGTATGATGTTGAAGTGCATATGATGACATGTTGTGATGATAAAGTGTGGCCGAAAGGCAAATGAATGTGATATGTTGTAATTGGTTTTATATGCATGTTTATGATTACATGTATGTGTGAAAATGAATTGCTTACGTGAAGTTCAATGTATGCTAATTGGTGGCCGTATGGCAAGAAAATGCATTGTTGGATTGATTTCTAATGCATGAATAAAGATGGTGAAATAATTCATATTGATGAATTGTATGTGATTGTAAGAGATGAATGCATGACAATGTTTGTATACATGTATGCATTATAAGAATGTCTTGAGTCATTTTGTATGTGAAGCATAATGAAGTACATTCTTGTGTTGAGAGATTCTAACGAGAATCCGTAGTATCGTCGTGTGCCTATGTGAGGTGTGAGTGATGATTACGAAAGATTGTGTGCCTAGGTGAGGTGTGAGCAATCGGATCGTGTGCCCGCACGTGGGGTGTGAGCGATCCATAAACGTCGTGTGCCCATGTGGGGTGTGAGCGACAGATTGGTTCCAGAGGGAATCCGCTATAACCTCGTGTGCCCAAGTGGGGTGTGAGCGATGATTATAGACGATCGTGTGCCCAAATGGGGTGTGAGTGATCGGGTCGTGTGCCCAGGTGGGGTGTGAGCGATCCATAAACATTGTGTGCCCATGTGGGGTGTGAGCAATGGGTGAACATCGTAGGCCCGACGGGGAGTTACATTGGTAACGAGCGATGGTTCCAGCAGAGTTCCTGAGTGAACTTGAGATGATTGAGTCGGTACCGTATTGCATTTGCATAGAGTTGTGAGTCGGTCTCTATGATTTGCATTTATCATCTCTATATTTGTGCATTGATGAATAAACATAAATATGTATGTTTATGTGGAGTGATAAGAATTGTGGAAGTGTGCATGATGAATATGCTTGGTTTTGTACATATATACATTGTGATGTATATGAGTGAGTTGTGATGAATTGTGGTGAGAATTGTGAATGGATGCGTTATGTGTGGAAAATCATGAGTTGATTTATTATGTGTGGTATGTCGTATTTGTGGTATGCTATATGTGTTAGTATGTGATGGTATGGGTGAGATGATTTATACATGTGTTTGAATGTGTGTTTGCATATTATTATACAATCTTGATTTAGTTGTTATTTCTCACCCTTCTGCTGTTTTATAATGCTCTATGAGGCATTGCAGATTAGAGTTGCTGGAGGTCTTTTGTGGAGACTAGCCCTCCGTTCTGTTGTCGGTCTTGGTGTCTGCTCTGATACGTAGCACGGGTGTCGGGGAAACGATTATGTTATTTGTGTATATAATTGTTGAATATATTTGGTATTACCTTTATATGGAAAAGTTTCCCAATTGAGGGTAATCTATTTTACGCTATGTATCAAATTTATGAGCAGGGATGATGTTTTGTTTATTTAATGTGACATCATTGTTACTGTCGGAAAAATAAATTTTTAGTTACTCTGATTTTATTTATGTATTATTTATTCGCGATGGGAATTGGGGTGTTACATTAGTGGTATCAGAGCAGGTCGGTCCGTCCGGCCAAGTTGTTGAGTCTGTTGGTGTGACAGTTGAATACTGTCATTGTTGTTTGTCCCTTAGTACGTGATATGTGTATGGAGCACTGTCGGTTGTAACACCCCTTTTCCCATCGCGAATAAATAATACATAAATAAAATCAGAGTAACTAAAAATTTATTTTTCCGACAGAAACAAGGATGTCACATTTAAATAAACAATACATCATCCCTGCTCATAAATTTGATACATAGCATAAAATAGAATACCCTCAAAGGGGAAACTTTTCCATATAAAGGCAATACCAAATATATTCAAAATTATATACATAAATAATATAATCGTTTCCCCGACTCCCGTGCTACGTATATGAGCAGACACCAAGACTTAAGCAAAGACGAAGATCTAACTCTTCCACTTGCCTCCACGCCTCTAAAGCTGACAATCTGCTCTATGCCATAAAAGCATATTCCAGCAAAAGGGTGAGAAATAACAACTATAACAAGATTGCATAATAATATGCCACAACACAAATAAATTCACATATATAATATTTCTCACCGCATACATCACATACTAACACATATAGCATATATAGATTATATTCACATAATCACATATTCACACATAACGCATATGTTTATACACAAAACATATCATTCATAATTCAGTGCATTTTACACGAATGCACATCAATTCACAAATGCTATCACAAGCTCAATCACATAATTACTCCATTCCCAATTGCATATTAATCATGCATACTTTCACAATTCTTATCATTCCACATAAACATACACATTTATGTTTATTCATCAATTCACAATTATAGAGATGATAAATGCAAATCATAGAGACCGACTCACGACTCTATGCAAATGCAATGTGGTACCGACTCAATCATCTCAAGTTCACTCAGGAACTTCTGCTGGAACCATCGCTCGTTACCAATGTAACTCCCCGTCGGGCCTACGATGTTCACCCATTGCTCACACCCCACATGGGCACACAATGTTTATGGATCGCTCACACCCCACCTGGGCACACGACCCGATCGCTCACACCCCACACGCGGGCACACGATCCGATTGCTCACACCTCACATAGGCACATAATCCGATTGCTCACACCTCACCTAGGCACACAATCGTTTGTAACCATCACTCACACCTCACATAGGCACACGATGTTACCACGGATTCTCATTAGAATCGCTCAACACAAGAATGTACTTCATTATGCTTCACATGCAAAATGACTCAAGACATTCTTGAAATGCATACATATTCACAATATATTCATGCATTCATCTCACACAATCACATACCATCTATATACATTCACAATTCAACAATATGAATTATCTCCTCATCATTATTCATGCATTGAAAATAATTCAAACCATGCATTTCATCACATACCACATACCACAACAATCATACAATCACAATTACTTTCACAAGGGATTCACACCACAAAGGCTACCCACAATCCGATTGCTCACACCTCACCTAGGCACACAATCGTTTGTAATCATCTCATACAATCACATACAATCTATATACATTCACATCAATGCACTATTGTATGATTCACATCCAAAATACACCTTGAATTTCACACAAGCAATGCATATTATCACAAACCACAACAACAAACCACGAACCAACACAACATCATACCCACATACATTGATATTCAATCAAACAATGTATATTACTACACAACAACATCATTAATTCCTCACACAAGGGATTCACATATCAAATGCTACTCCCAACACATCATTATCGCACATTGAAATCAAAACCCAAAACACTCATTTATTCCTCCATAACACCACAAACCATCATCACCAACACTTATCATATATATTCACATCATATACCGGCACACAAGCCATACGATACATATTAAAAGCATATAGCACGGTAAAACACCGACCGCACGCGTTTAACACGATAAAAAAAACCTGACAACCCAACACTTTTCCAAAACCACTATCTACATAAATCATCTACTGCCCTCAAACCCATTTTTATAAGAAATAACATTTCATAAGCTTTCTAACGCTTCGAACGGGGACCAAAACGGACTTACGGTTCAAAAGTTATGAATTTTTGAAAATAATATTTTTCTGAAACTTACAGTGGTAACCGGTTAGCAGATATGCTGTAACCGGTTACTGGCTAGAAAACAGCCCAGAAACGTCATTTTTCAAAGGGTAACCGGTTACCACATATGCTGTAACCGGTTACTGCGTAACAGAACCCAAAAAATCACATTTTTCTTCATTCTAAACCATTCTAACACATACCTAAACATATTGGGACATCAAAACAATTATGATAGGTTCAAACCACACCTAACCCGACTATACTACACGATTTATACCGAGTTTCAACCGTGAAAACATCGATTTCTATCAATTATTCACAATTCCTACCAATTGGAAAACATATATTTTTCACCCAAACATTCAAACAAAACATACATATACATATACAAGCATGATATAATCGAAACTTCTCACCCTTACCCGATTAATTGCGAGTGAAACGGAGAATCTTCGAGTTTTCCTCTTTTTCCTCTTCTCCCTTTTTCCTTCTCTTCTCTTTCTCTTCTTTCCCTTTTCTTTCTCTTCTTTTCCTTTCTCTCTCTATTTCTTTCTATTTATATAAAAACATAAATTTACCCAAGTAAAAGACCAAAATACCCCTCAGCTCGAATATCTCCCAAACGCTCTCAAAATGCGATAAAACATCAACAACGATGAAAAATAATATATTGCCAAATAAAAGTCAATAATAAAATAATATAAAACCAAAACCAATTAAATCTACTCTATTAAATGAATATAACAAAACTGGGGCGTTACAATTCTCCCCCACTTAGACATTTTCGTCATCGAAAATCTAACCGATACGAACAACTCCGGATATGACTCTCGCATCCGACTAACAAACCAACATGCCAATAAAAGGCACACCACGAATAACACAACTGGCAAACCACCTTGCCAACTACCACAACGACACGACAACGACGACAACAACAACGACAAGATGCAAAGCCCATACAATGCACTTGACGACCAACTCACAACTCAAGGAATACCACGATACCAACACACAGGTTCACTCTAGAACCGAAATACAACAAGATCGTTACCTTACCCTAGGTAACACTCCCCTAATTCCCCATCATAGGAATTAGCTACACACACTCGAACCATCACCATGGAAACGAGGCAACAATACAAATAAGAACATAAAGTTCCACGACACCACAAGGTCTCAACAACAACATCAACAAAACCAGAACACCGACAACAATGCTACGATTCACCAATCGAACATGCAACCAAACATCCATCTACATAGTAGCCCATGGATAACATTTAAACCTTTCACCTAACACTTCCATTCTGAAACGTCCAATAGTCTCACCACTCCTACCTATTCCCAATGTTCAACTTATGAATTCTTACAAGTCACACATACAAATACAAAATGTGCCACTACACACTTCCGCTGCACACTCTGATTACTCATAATCATCAAAACTACCAATCTCACGTCCAAAGTCTAACTCTTTCTCATATTCACCAAAAATCACTGTTCACTTTTAATATTCCCAACCTTCCACTCTCTTGTGTTATCACACACACCAGACACAAGTCTCTGATTTGCTCAAATAATTTTAATTCTCTGACCATCAAAACAAACATGCCTAAAAACTTCCGACTTAACTCTTCAGGCACAATCATAGCTTTTCCAAAAGGATAATCCAAGCCAAATTCATAACTCGCCACGAATTCTAACCATCCTCGTTGTCTCATACTCTATTCCTTCAACCCAAACAAGTACTCAAAACCTTTATGATTACCAAACACTTCGAACCCAAAACCATAAAGATAATACCTTCAAATTTTCCAACACAATACAACCACAACCAATTCCAAATCCTGAATAGTATAGATCCTCTTATGAATCCTCAGTTGTCGTAAAGCATAAGCTACGACTTTACCCTCTTGCATTACCACACTGACTAAACTCATCAAAGGCACATCACAATACCTCACAAACGGTTAATTAGGATCACACATAATCAAAACTGAAGTCGTAGACAAACTCTACTTTAATCCTCTCAAACTTTCCTCACAATGAACATCCAAAGCAAACGACTTACCCTTTGCAAGTCAACCGAAGTAACGAAAATGCTAACTTGGAAAAACCTTCCATAACCTCCGGTAATAACCAACTAAAGTCCAAAAAGCTTCTAATTACCTTAACCAACTTCGGAGCCTCTCATTGTAGAACTACATCTACTTCTGATGGATCCATAATAATACTATCATCGGAAATGACATATCCAAGCAAACTAACATTTTTCAACCAAGATTCTCACTCGAATAACTTAGCATAAAACTCCGTCTCTTTTCCACACTTGTAATTCAATTCTCAAACACTCTACCTGTTCTTCATCTAAGTTTATAACAAATCCGAATATCCTCAATTAAAACCACTACGAACTTATCCAAATTCACGACACAATCAAATCGACCACTGGCAGGAAAACCATTTTTATAAGAAAGAACATCTCATCAGCTTCCTATCACTTCGAACAGCGGCCAAAATGGACTTACAGTTCGAAATATACGAATTTTTAAAGTTTTGAAAATTTTCCCAAAATACACAGTGGTAACCGGTTAACACATAACTGATAATCGGTTAACAGTTCATTACTATTCACACAAAGCCTAAATGAGAGTTAGAGACACTTTCCGTAACCGGTTAACACATAAATGATAATCGGTTAACAGTTCAAATTTTACGTATAACCCCATTTTTTCCAAAGGGTAACCGGTTAGCACATATCCTGTAACCGGTTACTCTGCTGCAGAGTTGAAAAATACTTGTTTTTATGACATAAGACCAAACCAAACCTCATCCAAACTTGTCCAGACTCACATACAACCTTAACCGAGTAAATAACAACCTATCCCGATGATAACAAACTTAACTAGTCACATTAAATCGATCAAATCCTCAACTCACACAATTCACTACTCTTATCAAACATTCAAAACAATTGTAATTCCAATCAAACTCAACCAAACCATTCCAATCATCTATTCTTGAAATTGGGCACTTATTCTCAATCGCTACCTTATTTGACTGTCAGTAATCCATACACAATTTCTTCTCTTGACAGTCCAGATTCCATAAATCCCAACATGTAGCAACCACCAACCAAAAAGAACTCTCAAATATTACATCCACACCTAAGGGTCTTCTCAAGATTTCCAGAACACTATCATCACAAACATGACCAACCTCTGAGTTTCACTTCCTAAAATTTCTTCTACTTACTTAGCAGATCCAAACCTCAAATCCTTACCTTCGTCCAATTTGAGTTCACACTCTACTCTCTGAAAACAACCACTAACGATACCCAATCGTTTTCTCTCAATGACTTCCCAACTGGACCAACATATCAAAACCTCTAATCTATTTCATCCTTCGGTATTAGAATCTTCATCGATTTAACAAAATAATCCGTAACCATTTCCTTAAATTCCAAACAATTCATTGCACACACTATCCAAGCCGGAAAGACACGCCTATTCCATCCAACATAATTTCCGTCTGCTATCAATAAGAGATTAAGGGTGATCAGTTCCTCAATTTGCCAATAGACAGTCGACAATCATGATGGGGCATAAACCGTCTTTACCAAACTATAATAGCATTCCTTACATCCTGTGCACAAAATTACCTAAGGCACAAATCCTTAGTTGACATAAACCTTACCTCCGTATTCACTCCGGAACCGGGAACAACACTGTCCTAACAACACTTACAACCTTGCAATTCACAACACACTGAGCCAACGCTCCACAACCGAAGCAACTTGGAGAAGTACCAGCTTCTCCCCCACTTATCTCATTCTAAATCCTACAGACAAAGGATTAGAAAACCAGAAAATACTGACAATGCTTCCACACATATCACGTACTAAGGGGCAACAACCATGACAGTATTCAACTGTCACACCAACTGACTCAACAACTTGGCCGGACGGACCGACCTGCTCTGATACCACTTATGTAACACCCCTTTTCCCATCGCGAATAAATAATACATAAATAAAATCAGAGTAACTAAAAATTTATTTTTCCGACAGAAACAAGGATGTCACATTTAAATAAACAATACATCATCCCTGCTCATAAATTTGATACATAGCATAAAATAGAATACCCTCAAAGGGGAAAATTTTCCATATAAAGGCAATACCAAATATATTCAAAATTATATACATAAATAATATAATCGTTTCCCCGACTCCCGTGCTACGTATCAGAGCAGACACCAAGACTTAAGCAAAGACGAAGATCTAACTCTTCCACTTGCCTCCACGCCTCTAAAGCTGACAATCTGCACTATGCCATAAAAGCATATTCCAGCAAAAGGGTGAGAAATAACAACTATAACAAGATTGCATAATAATATGCCACAACACAAATAAATTCACATATATAATATTTCTCACCGCATACATCACATACTAACACATATAGCATATATAGATTATATTCACATAATCACATATTCACACATAACGCATATGTTTATACACAAAACATATCATTCATAATTCAGTGCATTTTACACGAATGCACATCAATTCACAAATGCTATCACAAGCTCAATCACATAATTACTCCATTCCCAATTGCATATTAATCATGCATACTTTCACAATTCTTATCATTCCACATAAACATACACATTTATGTTTATTCATCAATTCACAATTATAGAGATGATAAATGCAAATCATAGAGACCGACTCACGACTTTATGCAAATGCAATGCGGTACCGACTCAATCATCTCAAGTTCACTCAGCAACTTCTGCTGGAACCATCGCTCGTTACCAATGTAACTCCCCGTCGGGCCTACGATGTTCACCCATTGCTCACACCCCACATGGGCACACAATGTTTATGGATCGCTCACACCCCACCTGGGCACACGACCCGATCGCTCACACCCCACACGCGGGCACACGATCCGATTGCTCACACCTCACATAGGCACATAATCCGATTGCTCACACCTCACCTAGGCACACAATCGTTTGTAACCATCACTCACACCTCACATAGGCACACGATGTTACCACGGATTCTCATTAGAATCGCTCAACACAAGAATGTACTTCATTATGCTTCACATGCAAAATGACTCAAGACATTCTTGAAATGCATACATATTCACAATATATTCATGCATTCATCTCACACAATCACATACCATCTATATACATTCACAATTCAACAATATGAATTATCTCCTCATCATTATTCATGCATTGAAAATAATTCAAACCATGCATTTCATCACATACCACATACCACAACAATCATACAATCACAATTACTTTCACAAGGGATTCACACCACAAAGGCTACCCACAATCCGATTGCTCACACCTCACCTAGGCACACAATCGTTTGTAATCATCTCATACAATCACATACAATCTATATACATTCACATCAATGCACTATTGTATGATTCACATCCAAAATACACCTTGAATTTCACACAAGCAATGCATATTATCACAAACCACAACAACAAACCACGAACCAACACAACATCATACCCACATACATTGATATTCAATCAAACAATGTATATTACTACACAACAACATCATTAATTCCTCACACAAGGGATTCACATATCAAATGCTACTCCCAACACATCATTATCGCACATTGAAATCAAAACCCAAAACACTCATTTATTCCTCCATAACACCACAAACCATCATCACCAACACTTATCATATATATTCACATCATATACCGGCACACAAGCCATACGATACATATTAAAAGCATATAGCACGGTAAAACACCGACCGCACGCGTTTAACACGATAAAAAAAACCTG
Organism: Lathyrus tuberosus; assembly: GCA_022829125.1. Taxonomy (NCBI): domain Eukaryota; kingdom Viridiplantae; phylum Streptophyta; class Magnoliopsida; order Fabales; family Fabaceae; genus Lathyrus; species Lathyrus tuberosus. Next base: position 6,686,306 of record JALAZF010000191.1, read on the forward strand.
ACAACCCAACACTTTTCCAAAACCACTATCTACATAAATCATCTACTGCCCTCAAACCCATTTTTATAAGAAATAACATTTCATAAGCTTTCTAACGCTTCGAACGGGGACCAAAACGGACTTACGGTTCAAAAGTTATGAATTTTTGAAAATAATATTTTTCTGAAACTTACAGTGGTAACCGGTTAGCAGATATGCTGTAACCGGTTACTGGCTAGAAAACAGCCCAGAAACGTCATTTTTCAAAGGGTAACCGGTTACCACATATGCTGTAACCGGTTACTGCGTAACAGAACCCAAAAAATCACATTTTTCTTCATTCTAAACCATTCTAACACATACCTAAACATATTGGGACATCAAAACAATTATGATAGGTTCAAACCACACCTAACCCGACTATACTACACGATTTATACCGAGTTTCAACCGTGAAAACATCGATTTCTATCAATTATTCACAATTCCTACCAATTGGAAAACATATATTTTTCACCCAAACATTCAAACAAAACATACATATACATATACAAGCATGATATAATCGAAACTTCTCACCCTTACCCGATTAATTGCGAGTGAAACGGAGAATCTTCGAGTTTTCCTCTTTTTCCTCTTCTCCCTTTTTCCTTCTCTTCTCTTTCTCTTCTTTCCCTTTTCTTTCTCTTCTTTTCCTTTCTCTCTCTATTTCTTTCTATTTATATAAAAACATAAATTTACCCAAGTAAAAGACCAAAATACCCCTCAGCTCGAATATCTCCCAAACGCTCTCAAAATGCGATAAAACATCAACAACGATGAAAAATAATATATTGCCAAATAAAAGTCAATAATAAAATAATATAAAACCAAAACCAATTAAATCTACTCTATTAAATGAATATAACAAAACTGGGGCGTTACAATTCTCCCCCACTTAGACATTTTCGTCATCGAAAATCTAACCGATACGAACAACTCCGGATATGACTCTCGCATCCGACTAACAAACCAACATGCCAATAAAAGGCACACCACGAATAACACAACTGGCAAACCACCTTGCCAACTACCACAACGACACGACAACGACGACAACAACAACGACAAGATGCAAAGCCCATACAATGCACTTGACGACCAACTCACAACTCAAGGAATACCACGATACCAACACACAGGTTCACTCTAGAACCGAAATACAACAAGATCGTTACCTTACCCTAGGTAACACTCCCCTAATTCCCCATCATAGGAATTAGCTACACACACTCGAACCATCACCATGGAAACGAGGCAACAATACAAATAAGAACATAAAGTTCCACGACACCACAAGGTCTCAACAACAACATCAACAAAACCAGAACACCGACAACAATGCTACGATTCACCAATCGAACATGCAACCAAACATCCATCTACATAGTAGCCCATGGATAACATTTAAACCTTTCACCTAACACTTCCATTCTGAAACGTCCAATAGTCTCACCACTCCTACCTATTCCCAATGTTCAACTTATGAATTCTTACAAGTCACACATACAAATACAAAATGTGCCACTACACACTTCCGCTGCACACTCTGATTACTCATAATCATCAAAACTACCAATCTCACGTCCAAAGTCTAACTCTTTCTCATATTCACCAAAAATCACTGTTCACTTTTAATATTCCCAACCTTCCACTCTCTTGTGTTATCACACACACCAGACACAAGTCTCTGATTTGCTCAAATAATTTTAATTCTCTGACCATCAAAACAAACATGCCTAAAAACTTCCGACTTAACTCTTCAGGCACAATCATAGCTTTTCCAAAAGGATAATCCAAGCCAAATTCATAACTCGCCACGAATTCTAACCATCCTCGTTGTCTCATACTCTATTCCTTCAACCCAAACAAGTACTCAAAACCTTTATGATTACCAAACACTTCGAACCCAAAACCATAAAGATAATACCTTCAAATTTTCCAACACAATACAACCACAACCAATTCCAAATCCTGAATAGTATAGATCCTCTTATGAATCCTCAGTTGTCGTAAAGCATAAGCTACGACTTTACCCTCTTGCATTACCACACTGACTAAACTCATCAAAGGCACATCACAATACCTCACAAACGGTTAATTAGGATCACACATAATCAAAACTGAAGTCGTAGACAAACTCTACTTTAATCCTCTCAAACTTTCCTCACAATGAACATCCAAAGCAAACGACTTACCCTTTGCAAGTCAACCGAAGTAACGAAAATGCTAACTTGGAAAAACCTTCCATAACCTCCGGTAATAACCAACTAAAGTCCAAAAAGCTTCTAATTACCTTAACCAACTTCGGAGCCTCTCATTGTAGAACTACATCTACTTCTGATGGATCCATAATAATACTATCATCGGAAATGACATATCCAAGCAAACTAACATTTTTCAACCAAGATTCTCACTCGAATAACTTAGCATAAAACTCCGTCTCTTTTCCACACTTGTAATTCAATTCTCAAACACTCTACCTGTTCTTCATCTAAGTTTATAACAAATCCGAATATCCTCAATTAAAACCACTACGAACTTATCCAAATTCACGACACAATCAAATCGACCACTGGCAGGAAAACCATTTTTATAAGAAAGAACATCTCATCAGCTTCCTATCACTTCGAACAGCGGCCAAAATGGACTTACAGTTCGAAATATACGAATTTTTAAAGTTTTGAAAATTTTCCCAAAATACACAGTGGTAACCGGTTAACACATAACTGATAATCGGTTAACAGTTCATTACTATTCACACAGAGCCTAAATGAGAGTTAGAGACACTTTCCGTAACCGGTTAACACATAAATGATAATCGGTTAACAGTTCAAATTTTACGTATAACCCCATTTTTTCCAAAGGGTAACCGGTTAGCACATATCCTGTAACCGGTTACTCTGCTGCAGAGTTGAAAAATACTTGTTTTTATGACATAAGACCAAACCAAACCTCATCCAAACTTGTCCAGACTCACATACAACCTTAACCGAGTAAATAACAACCTATCCCGATGATAACAAACTTAACTAGTCACATTAAATCGATCAAATCCTCAACTCACACAATTCACTACTCTTATCAAACATTCAAAACAATTGTAATTCCAATCAAACTCAACCAAACCATTCCAATCATCTATTCTTGAAATTGGGCACTTATTCTCAATCGCTACCTTATTTGACTGTCAGTAATCCATACACAATTTCTTCTCTTGACAGTCCAGATTCCATAAATCCCAACATGTAGCAACCACCAACCAAAAAGAACTCTCAAATATTACATCCACACCTAAGGGTCTTCTCAAGATTTCCAGAACACTATCATCACAAACATGACCAACCTCTGAGTTTCACTTCCTAAAATTTCTTCTACTTACTTAGCAGATCCAAACCTCAAATCCTTACCTTCGTCCAATTTGAGTTCACACTCTACTCTCTGAAAACAACCACTAACGATACCCAATCGTTTTCTCTCAATGACTTCCCAACTGGACCAACATATCAAAACCTCTAATCTATTTCATCCTTCGGTATTAGAATCTTCATCGATTTAACAAAATAATCCGTAACCATTTCCTTAAATTCCAAACAATTCATTGCACACACTATCCAAGCCGGAAAGACACGCCTATTCCATCCAACATAATTTCCGTCTGCTATCAATAAGAGATTAAGGGTGATCAGTTCCTCAATTTGCCAATAGACAGTCGACAATCATGATGGGGCATAAACCGTCTTTACCAAACTATAATAGCATTCCTTACATCCTGTGCACAAAATTACCTAAGGCACAAATCCTTAGTTGACATAAACCTTACCTCCGTATTCACTCCGGAACCGGGAACAACACTGTCCTAACAACACTTACAACCTTGCAATTCACAACACACTGAGCCAACGCTCCACAACCGAAGCAACTTGGAGAAGTACCAGCTTCTCCCCCACTTATCTCATTCTAAATCCTACAGACAAAGGATTAGAAAACCAGAAAATACTGACAATGCTTCCACACATATCACGTACTAAGGGGCAACAACCATGACAGTATTCAACTGTCACACCAACTGACTCAACAACTTGGCCGGACGGACCGACCTGCTCTGATACCACTTATGTAACACCCCTTTTCCCATCGCGAATAAATAATACATAAATAAAATCAGAGTAACTAAAAATTTATTTTTCCGACAGAAACAAGGATGTCACATTTAAATAAACAATACATCATCCCTGCTCATAAATTTGATACATAGCATAAAATAGAATACCCTCAAAGGGGAAAATTTTCCATATAAAGGCAATACCAAATATATTCAAAATTATATACATAAATAATATAATCGTTTCCCCGACTCCCGTGCTACGTATCAGAGCAGACACCAAGACTTAAGCAAAGACGAAGATCTAACTCTTCCACTTGCCTCCACGCCTCTAAAGCTGACAATCTGCACTATGCCATAAAAGCATATTCCAGCAAAAGGGTGAGAAATAACAACTATAACAAGATTGCATAATAATATGCCACAACACAAATAAATTCACATATATAATATTTCTCACCGCATACATCACATACTAACACATATAGCATATATAGATTATATTCACATAATCACATATTCACACATAACGCATATGTTTATACACAAAACATATCATTCATAATTCAGTGCATTTTACACGAATGCACATCAATTCACAAATGCTATCACAAGCTCAATCACATAATTACTCCATTCCCAATTGCATATTAATCATGCATACTTTCACAATTCTTATCATTCCACATAAACATACACATTTATGTTTATTCATCAATTCACAATTATAGAGATGATAAATGCAAATCATAGAGACCGACTCACGACTTTATGCAAATGCAATACGGTACCGACTCAATCATCTCAAGTTCACTCAGCAACTTCTGCTGGAACCATCGCTCGTTACCAATGTAACTCCCCGTCGGGCCTACGATGTTCACCCATTGCTCACACCCCACATGGGCACACAATGTTTATGGATTGCTCACACCCCACCTGGGCACACGACCCGATCGCTCACACCCCACACGCGGGCACACGATCCGATTGCTCACACCTCACCTAGGCACACAATCCGATTGCTCACACCTCACCTAGGCACACAATCGTTTGTAACCATCGCTCATACCTCACATAGGCACACGATGTTACCACGGATTCTCATTAGAATCGCTCAACACAAGAATGTACTTCATTATGCTTCACATGCAAAATGACTCAAGACATTCTTGAAATGCATACATATTCACAATATATTCATGTATTCATCTCACACAATCACATACCATCTATATACATTCACAATTCAACAATATGAATTATCTCCTCATCATTATTCATGCATTGAAAACAATTCAAACCATGCATTTCATCACATACCACATACCACAACAATCATACAATCACAATTACTTTCACAAGGGATTCACACCACAAAGGCTACCCACAATCCGATTTCTCACACCTCACCTAGGCACACAATCGTTTGTAATCATCTCATACAATCACATACAATCTATATACATTCACATCAATGCACTATTGTATGATTCACATCCAAAACACACCTTGAATTTCACACAAGCAATGCATATTATCACAAACCACAACAACAAACCACGAACCAACACAACATCATACCCACATACATTGATATTCAATCAAACAATGTATATTACTACACAACAACATCATTAATTCCTCACACAAGGGATTCACATATCAAATGCTACTCCCAACACATCATTATCGCACATTGAAATCAAAACCCAAAACACGCATTTATTCCTCCATAACACCACAAACCATCATCACCAACACTTATCATATATATTCACATCATATACTGGCACACAAGCCATACGATACATATTAAAAGCATATAGCACGGTAAAACACCGACCGCACGCGTTTAACACGATAAAAAAAACCTGACAACCCAACACTTTTCCAAAACCACTATCTACATAAATCATCTACTGCCCTCAAACCCAGTTTTATAAGAAAGAACATTTCATAAGCTTTCTAACGCTTCGAACGGGGACCAAAACGGACTTACGGTTCAAAAGTTATGAATTTTTGAAAATAATATTTTTCTGAAACTTACAGTGGTAACCGGTTAGCAGATATGCTGTAACTGGTTACTGGCTAGAAAACAGCCCAGAAACGTCATTTTTCAAAGGGTAACCGGTTAGCACATATGCTGTAACCGGTTACTGCGTAACAGAACCCAAAAAATCACATTTTTCTTCATTCTAAACCATTCTAACACATACCTAAACATATTGGGACATCAAAACAATTATGATAGGTTCAAACCACACCTAACCCGACTATACAACACGATTTATACCGAGTTTCAACCGTGAAAACATCGATTTCTATCAATTATTCACAATTCCTACCAATTGGAAAACATATATTTTTCACCCAAACATTCAAACAAAACATACATATACATATACAAGCATAATATAATCGAAACTTCTCACCCTTACCCGATTAATCGCGAGTGAAACGGAGAATCTTCGAGTTTTCCTCTTTTTCCTCTTCTCCCTTTTTCCTTCTCTTCTCTTTCTCTTCTTTCCCTTTTCTTTCTCTTCTTTTCCTTTCTCTCTCTATTTCTTTCTATTTATATAAAAACATAAACTTACCCAAGCAAAAAACCAAAATACCCCTCAGCTCGAATATCTCCCAAACGCTCTCAAAATGCGATAAAACATCAACAACGATGAAAAATAATATATTGCCAAATAAAAGTCAATAATAAAATAATATAAAACCAAAACCAATTAAATCTACTCTATTAAATAAATCTAACAAAACTGGGGCGTTACATCGGTACTTTCTGGTTTCCTAATCTTTTGGTCCTCGGGTGTTAGAATGAGATAAGTGGGGGAGAAGCTGGTACTTCTCCAAGTTGCTTCGGTTGTGGAGTGTTGGCTCAGTGTGTTGTGAATTGCAAGATTGTAAGTGTTGTTAGGACAGTGTTGTTCCCGATTCCGGAGGGAATGCGGAGGTAAGGGTTATGTCGACTAAGGATTGGTGCCTTAGTTAGTTTCGTGCATGGGATGCAAGAACGGCTATTATAGTTTGGTAAAGACGGTTTATGCCCCATCATGATTATCGGCTGTCTATTGACAAATTGAGGGACTGATCACCCTTAATCTCTTGTTGATAGTAGACGGGAATTATGTTGGATGGAATAGACGGGTCTTTCCAGCTTGGATAGTGTGTGCCATGAATTATTTGGAATTGAGAAAATGATTACGGATTACTTTGATGAGTTGATGAAGACTCTTATACTGGAAGATGATACGGATTAGAGGTTTTTTTTGGTATGTTGGTCAAGTTGGGAAGTCATTGGGAGAGAACGATTGGGTATTGTTAAAGGTTGTTCTCAGAAAGTAGAGTGTGAACTCAAATTAGATGAAGGTAAGGATTCGAGGTTGAATCTGCTAAGTAAGTAAAAGAACTTTTAGGACGTGAAACTAAGATGTTATTATGTTTGTGATGATAGTTTTCTAGGAATTAGCAGAAAGGACACAGTGATGAGCTACCGGTTGTGCGTAATTTTTAGATGTATTCCCGGATGGAATATTGGATGTTAGTATTAGAAGTACCTGGACTGATAGAGCAGTTGGAAGATTTACGGGAAAGGAGAATTGTGAGGCCAAGTGTGTCATCTTGGAGAGCCCCAGTATGGGTAGTGACAAAATGGAGAGATGATTGAATGGAATAACAAGCATTATGATGGTATTGGTATTGAGACTATGGAAAGCGAAACTTAAAGTTCTGGAGAGGTTTGGAGTCTTTGGAATTATAAAGCGTTAATGGAAATTTTGAGAAACCCTTAAGTGTGAATGTACTATTTGAGAGTTCTTTTGGGATGGTTGTTGCTACACGTGGGGATTTATGGAATTTGGACTGTTAAGAGGAGAAATTGTGTATGGATTACTAACAGTTGATTAAGGTAACGATTGAGAATAAGTGTCCACTTTCATGAATAGATAACTAGAATGGTTTGGTTGAGTTTGAGTGAAATCGCAATTGGATGGAATGTTTGATAAGGGTGGTGAATGGTGTGAGTTGAGGCTTTGATTGATTTAATGTGAGTCTGGACAAGTTTGAATGAGGTTTGGTTTGTTTGGGCATTACAACGTGCAGTGATGTTGTTCGGTGATAGTAATGCGCCTGTAATATTTGTGGAGTAGAGGAATCGTATCTTCCATATTTATGTGGATAAGTTCGTAATGGCTTTGATTGAGGATATTCATATCTGTTATAAACTCAGAGGAAGAACAGGTGATGTGTTTGGGATTTGAATTACAAGTGTCAAAAAGAGACGAAGTTTTATGCTGAGTTATTCGAGTGAGAATTTGGGTTGAAAAAGGTTAGTTTATTGGATATGTTATTTCAGATGAGAGTGTGATTGTGGATCCATCGGAAGTAGATGCAGTTCTACATTGAGAGGTAATTATTTTAAGGGTTTTAGGTTCAAGGTGTTTGGATGGAGGAATGGACAGTTTTGGATGAGTAACAAGACTGTTGTAATTCTGAGTTTTCGTGGGTTCGCCTAGCGAACCAGTTGGCGAAGGTCAGCGAAGGTTCGCTGAGTTGTTCGCCTAGCAAACTTTGGGTGTTTTTGGTTCTGTTTGGTTTTGACTTGGTTCGCCAAGGGGTTCGCGGAGCGAACGGCAAGGCGAGGGTTCGCTAGAAGGTTCACCTAGCAAACATGGCAGGTTGTCCAATTTTGTTTCCTTTATAACTTTTGATTGGTGACTCGGATTGAGACACGGTCGGATGATTGGAATTCCTGATTAGTTATGACTTGGCTCGAATGATCCTATTGGTAAAGTTTATGTCGTGCGTGATGAGTTAAGTCGAAAGTTTTACTTATGTCTGCTTTGATGGTTAAAGAGTGGGAACTTTTGGGAGGATTTAGAGGTTTGGGTTGGTGTGTGAATTGACGTTTGATAGTGTGCGGTTGGGTATATTAAAAGTGAACAGTGATTTTTGGTGAAAATGAGAAAGAGTTAGACTTTGGACGTGAAATTGGTAATTTTGATGGTTACGAGTAATCAGAGTGCGCAGCGGATGCGTGGTGTGGCACAATTTGTATTTGCGTGTGGGACTTGTAAGAGGTCATAGGTTGAACATTGGGAACATGTAGGAGTGAAGAGACCATTGGATGTTTTAGAATGGAAGTGTTAGGTGAAAGGTTCAAATGTTATCCATGGGCTACTATGTAGATGGATGTTTGGTTGCATGTTCGATTGGCGAATCGTAGCATTGCTGTTGGTGTTCTGGTTTTGTTGATGTTGTTGAGATCTTGTGGTGTCGTGGAACTTTATGTTCTTGTTTGTGTTGTTGCCTCGTTTCCATGGTGATGGTTCGAGTGTGTGTAGCTAATTCCTGTGTGGGGAATTAGGGGAGTGTTACCTAGGGTAGGGTAACGATCTTGTTGTGTTTCGGTTCTAGAGTGAACCTGTGTGTTGGTATCTTGGTTTTCTTTGAGTTGTGAGTTGGTGGTCAAGTGCATTGTATGGGCATTGCATTTGGTCGTTGTGGTTGTTGCCGTTGTCGTGGCGTTGTTGTAGTCGTTGTTAGCGAGGTGGTTTGTCAGTTGTGTTATTCGTGGTGTGCCTTTTGTTGGCATGTTGGTTTGTGGGTCGGATGCGAGAGTCGTGTCCGGGGTTGTTCGTCTCGGTATATTTTCGAGGACGAAAATGTCTAAGTGGGGGAGAATTGTAACGCCCCGATTTGTTTAATTCCATTTATTTATTTCATTTATGTGAATTTGGTGGAATGTGTGAATTTATTGTATTTTACCTGCTAATTGAGTTAATTGGTTAATTTCTCTGATAGATAAAATAATTGTATTAAATTATAATTTCTTTTCAACTTTTATTTCCCAAAATATATTTCATCGATGTTTAAGTTTTATCGCGTTTTGAGAGCGTTTGCGAGATATTTGAGTTTGAGGGGTAAAATAGTCTTTTAGGGGTTTAGATATTTTATATAAATAGTAAGTGGAAAGAAAAAGAGAGAGGAGAAAGAAAAAGGAAAGAAAGAGAAGGGAAGGAAAGGAAGAGGAGAGAAAAGAGGAGAAGAGAGGAAAATCGCGGGAACCCCGTTTCGAGCGCGAATAATGGGGTAAGGGTGAGAAGTTTCAATTATATCTTGCTTGTGTATGTATATGTGTTGTTTGTTGTGAATGTTTTGGTTGTTTCTCGACTTTTTCTTATCGATTAAAATTAGGAGCAATTGATAGAAATCGATGTTTTCACGGATGAAATTCGATATAAACCGCGTAGAATACTCGTTGATTATGTCTAAACATGTTTTGGTTGTTCTGGTATGAATTAGACGGGTTTGGGTGATAAAAATGATGTATTTTGGTCCCATATGACCTAGGTTGACGCTGCTGCGAATTCTGGGTTTCGCGGGTTCGCCTAGCGAATCCCAGCGAAGGAACGGGCGAACGTTCGCTAGATGGTTCGTCAAGCGAACTTTATGACTGTTTTCCACTGCCTTGGTTCGCTAGGGTTCGCCTAGCGAATACTGGAGCGAATATGATATTTTCCAATTTTGTTTTCGTCGTAATTTTCAAACCGTAAGTCCGTTTTGGTCGCCGTTTGAAGTGTTGGAAAGCTAACGAAAAGCTCTTTCTATTAAAAATGGTTTGGAGGGCAGTAGATGAATTATTTAGGTCGTGGTTTTGGAAAAGTGTTGGGTTGTCGGGTTTTTATCGCGTATAATGTGTGTGATTGATGTGTTAGCATGATATATGCTTGTGACATGTAACGTGTAGCTTGTAGACCGTTATATGATGTGAATATACATGATGAAATGTTGTGATGATGGTTTGTGGCCTTGTGGCAAATATGTGCATTGTTTTGGATTAGACTTCGAGGCGTGATTAATGATGTTGTTGTGTGGTAAAAATACATTGTTTGATTGAATATCAATGTATGTTGTTATGATGTGTCGTGGGTAGCCTTTGTGGTGTGAATCCCTTGTGGAAGTCATTGTGATTCGTATGATTGTTATGGTAGGTGATGAAATGCATTGTTTGAATTGTTTTCAATGCATGAATATGATGATGTGTATATTGGTTGTGTAACATACAATGTGGCATTGATATTAATGTGTATGCCTTGTATGATGTTGAGTAATGATAGTGCATGTGATGACATGTTGTGATGATAAAGTGTGGCCGAAAGGCAAATGAATGTGATATGTTGTAATTGGTTTTATATGCATGTTTATGATTACATGTATGTGTGAAAATGAATTGCTTACGTGAAGTTCAATGTATGCTAATTGGTGGCCGTATGGCAAGAAAATGCATTGTTGGATTGATTTCTAATGCATGAATAAAGATGGTGAAATAATTCATATTGATGAATTGTATGTGATTGTAAGAGATGAATGCATGACAATGTTTATATACATGTATGCATTATAAGAATGTCTTGAGTCATTTTGTATGTGAAGCATAATGAAGTACATTCTTGTGTTGAGAGATTCTAACGAGAATCCGTAGTATCGTCGTGTGGCTATGTGAGGTGTGAGCGATGATTACGAAAGATTGTGTGCCTAGGTGAGGTGTGAGCAATCGGATCGTGTGCCCGCATGTGGGGTGTGAGCGATCCATAAACGTCGTGTGCCCATGTGGGGTGTGAGCGACAGATTGGTTCCAGAGGGAATCCGTTATAACCTCGTGTGCCCAAGTGGGGTGTGAGCGATGATTATAGACGATAGTGTGCCCAAGTGGGGTGTGAGCGATCGGGTCGTGTGCCCAGGTGGGGTGTGAGCGATCCATAAACATTGTGTGCCCATGTGGGGTGTGAGCAATGGGTGAACATCGTAGGCACGACGGGGAGTTACATTGGTAACGAGCGATGGTTCCAGCAGGGTTCCTGAGTGAACTTGAGATGATTGAGTCAGTACCGCATTGCATTTGCATAGAGTCGTGAGTCGGTCTCTATGATTTGCATTTATCATCTCTATATTTGTGCATTGATGAATAAGCATAAATATGTATGTTTATGTGGAGTGATAAGAATTGTGGAAGTGTGCATGATGAATATGCTTGGTTTTGTACATATATACATTGTGATGTATATGAGTGAGTTGTGATGAATTGTGGTGAGAATTGTGAATGGATGCGTTATGTGTGGAAAATGATGAGTTGATTTATTATGTGTGGTATGTCGTATTTGTGGTATGCTATATGTGTTAGTATGTGATGGTATGGGTGAGATGATTTATACATGTGTTTGAATGTGTGTTTGTATATTATTATACAATCTTGATTTAGTTGTTATTTCTCACCCTTCTGCTGTTTTATAATGCTCTATGAGGCATTGCAGATTAGAGTTACTGGAGGTCTTTTGTGGAGACTACCCCTCCGTTCTGTTGTCGGTCTTGGTGTCTGCTCTGATACGTAGCACGGGAGTCGGGGAAACGATTATGTTATTTGTGTATATAATTGTTGAATATGTTTGGTATTACCTTTATATGGAAAAGTTTCCCAATTGAGGGTAATCTATTTTACGCTATGTATCAAATTTATGAGCAGGGATGATGTTTTGTTTATTTAATGTGACATCATTGTTTCTGTCGGAAAAATAAATTTTTAGTTACTCTGATTTTATTTATGTATTATTTATTCGCGATGGGAATTGGGGTGTTACAACAATGACAATCGAGAAAGCCCATATCACAATTATTCTGAGTCTTGGTGATAAAGTTCTCAGGCAGTTTTGGAGGAGACAACGACAACGGGTGTTTGGATGAAACTCGAAGGATTGTATATGACAAAATCCTTGGTGAATCATTTGTACTTGAAGTATGCTTTGTATTCATTCAAGATGAATGAAGATAAAGCGTTGACGGAGCAGCTGGATACGTTCAGCAAACGGATTCTTGATCTTGAAAATATTAAGGTTACCATCAATGATGAAGATCAAGCATTGTTATTGTTGTGTTCTTTACCTAAGTCACATGCTCACTTCAAAGAAACCCTCTTGTAAGGAAGAGAATCCCTGACCTTTGAAGAAGTTCAAGCAGCCTTGTATTCGAAGAATTTGAACGAAAGAAAGGAGCAGAAACCATCATCATCGGTTCGCGAAGGGTTGTCCGTGAAGGCTAAATCCTCAAAGAGAGATGGTAGGTTTGAGAAGAAGAAAGGTAAAACTTGTAACGCCCCGTTTTATTTTAATTATTTTTTTTTTGTAATAAAAATTATGTGATTGGTGTATATGTATGTGATTATGTGTGTTTTGTTGTGTTTGGGGATACCCTTGGTGTGGGGTAGTGATCTTAAGACTAGACCTTGAGGAATTGGTTGGGGGTGTGTAACCAATTGCATAAAGATGGATGGTGTGGTTAGTAACTAATTAGTAATATTAGTTAGTAAGTATTTAATTGAATAATAGTAGGTGAATATTATTTAAATTAAATAATTAGTATTATTACTATTATTTGTTATTATTTAATTAGATAATAATAATAATGATATACTAAGAGGGATTTGGGAATAGAAGTGTCAGTACGTGTTTTGGAGAGGAAGTTGAGAAGAGGAGAGCTAGGGCAAAGGGAGAATCACCACTGTTGAGGTAGAGGAAGCTTTGTCACAAGAACTCTAAGGTAAGGGTGGGGTTCTAATTATCTAAGGGTTAGTATTGATGATGGTGGGTGGATGATTTCGATGCGTGTTCTTCTCTTTGTGCTATGAACATTGATGTAATTGTTTGTTGATAGGTTGAATTCTTGAAATTCTGAAATTTGTATGGTATGTCGATGTTATGTTCGATGTTTGATTGTGATATTTGTTGTGTTGTTGCTGATAGAATAATGATTCTGATGAAATTATTGATGTCATTGTTGTGTGTTGTTGTGTGAAGTCTCTAGTCAGAGTCAGGACGATTATTTGGAATGTTTTTGGGGAAAGAAATTGGGTTTTTTTATATTGATGAAAATTGATTTTTGAGTAAAATAATATATCACATGATTTGTATGAAAAGTGAGATTTTGGGGTGGGCAAAAAAATGCTTTTTCGTACTTATAAGCAGCAGAAAAGTGCTTATGCTGCAGGTGTAATTGGTTCCCAGAAATAGGTAACCGGTAACACCGTTGAAAAATGACGTTTCTGGGCAAAACTCTGAGTGTGTAATCGGTTACTCAAATGAGATAAACGATTACACTGTGTGTTTTTGGCGTGGCAGTAGCTGGTTACCATGGGTGTAACCGGTGACCTCATTTGAGTAACCGGTTACCCTGAGACCAATTTTTCTAAAACTTTGAAAATTCATATCTTTTGATCTGTAGGCCCGTTTCAGTCGCCGTTTGAATTGTTGGAAAGCTGGTTTCGTGTACTTTCTGTTAAAATTATTTTCAATGTCAGAATTCCAACCATTCAATGCAATAATTGTGTTTTCGTGTATGTGGTGATGTATTGAACGTTGAAATGTTGAGTTCGGTTGTGCGAATGAATGTTGTAGACGTGGATTGCAATTGTTGCATGTTTTGGCAGGTATATGCTGCGTGTTGGACAGTCGTGGTGTGATGTATTGGTTGTATGATGATCATCATTGTATGTTGTCGTTGAATGCATATCACGTTGCATAAGTTGTATGATAAGTGTCGCAACAGCGAAAAAACAACCGGCGAGAAACTAGAACAGAAGAGTCGCCACCGAATGTTATTTATCCCGACGCAGGGAAAGGAAATGATCGAAGAAAACCTAGAAGAAAGGGAAAAGACATGGTCATCGCAACCATAGTCCAGGTTCGGGAGTCAGTTACGCGAGGGGAAGGTATTAGCACCCCCACGCGTCCATCGTACTCGATGGGATCCACGCTTATTGTCTAATCAAAGGGTGAGTTATCCGAAAGTCTACGGCTAAACAGAAATGGAACGGGGGAAAGAAAAGAAAAAGTGACTTGGTAGGACATCGTCGTCCTAGGCCTACGTATTCCCTTGTGCAATGGGAAAGTCAGAGTCAACGTAGTTCGACGGACTACGGGTGAATGGGGGGAAGGTTGCTCGCCAAGACATCGCCGTCTCGTGCCAACATATCCTCAATCTAACCAGAAGGAGGATGTCAGAGCAGTCGTAGTTCGACCTACGGGTCGAAAAGGGTGGAAGAGTGCTCGCCAAGACATCGTCGTCTTATGCCTACGTATCCTCAATCAAACCAGAGAGAGGAAATCAGAGCGTCTGTAGTTCGTGGGACTACGGAAGAAAGGTGGGAAGAGTGAAGGATGCTCATCAAGACATCGCCGTCTCATGCCTACGTATCCTCAATCTAGCCAGATAGAGGAAATCAGAGCAAACGTAGTTCGACTTAACAACGTCTTTGTGTTTTTTATGAGCGACGTTAAGTTCGCGTCTGGCAGTTAGGGTCGATGCCTGTTTGCGACTGAACGGAAATAACGTGCTCTTTTCTGAAAATGATTTGAAGCCCAACGATCCCGAAGGATGAAAAAGATTTGAATTTGTTTTTGTGTTTTTTAGACATAAGTGATTTGAAGTTAGTATGAAGCTTACATTACACTAAAGTCTATGACATAGGAGCGAATGCGTCGCGAATCGCCCCAAGACGGGACGCCCGCTAAACACTCTAGAAAAATGAAGGGAAACCCCTCATTCCTCATTTCCCATGTACTTAAGGCTCATGGCGCACAATGCTTTTGCCTTTATTAAGTGTTTTAGAATTGTTAGGAGATGAAAGGAGAAGACTCAAAGGGAGACAAGAAAACACTAATGGGAATTCTATCCTAATGTTGTCATGTAAAAGTGGCCCTAAGGTTGAGGTAAGAAGGGAAAATTCTAACTAATGTTAGCATACATGGTTTGAATCCTAATGTCTATCCTACTCCAAGCTTAATCAAAGATTAAGTTGGACTAGGGAACCCTAAGGGAGCATACAAAAGTGAATCCAAGACTTGAACAAGTCTTAAGATCCAAAGGGGAAGGAAAGGAGTGAGAGAGATGTAAAAGAAAATGAAACATGATATAAGAAACAAGGTAGGGAAGCAAGCACATCATGCATATCATATTCAATTCATATCAATAATCATGCTTTTAAACATCAGACAATGGAGTTCAAGCAAACAAGAAAGGATGTAAGCAAACTTGCATTAAGATCACAATTGAACACCATTAATCAACACACAAAGGTTATGTGAACAAAGTGAGATGAGAATGAAGAAATTTAAGAACTCAAGTCATGTCATGATCATCCAATTCAAACATGTAAGAAAACTCCACATTAACATGCATCATGAACCAAAGTAGCAATAAACAAATGCTAATGAAATGCATCATGAAAATCAATCAACAATGATCAAGTGAAGTGAAAACATGATGTGAATCCAAGTGGGCAGTAGAAAATGCATCATCCATGAATCATAACCAAGCTCAAACCAAACAAGAAGAATCAACAAGCATCATACTCAAAGCATGCACCAAAACTATGCAAGTATGCAACAAAATAAGGCCCAAAATGATTCACATAATTCCATACAAGTGAAACAACACAAAAGATGATCAATGCACCAAGTGCCAAGGCAAATCAGAACCTTAAACATGTCTCATCAATCAAAGAAAGATCACAAAGCATCAAGGGAGTTCATGTCATTCAAAGGCACAAAAATTAGGTCAAGGTGTGTGTACTAACATGCTCAAAACATCATCACATGAAAGCATCAACCAAAAATAGTAAAGTCATTCAATAAAATCCTAAAAAAATTCCAAAGGCAATTTTAAACATCCAATTAAGAAAGTACAAAAGATTGGATTAAAAAAAGTTCAAGAACATGTCCAAAAGTGATCCACAAGGCAAGGTATCAAGTAATCGAGCACGGATCGAGGGCCAACAAAACATGAATGGAAAGTCACTAAAATGTAACTCAAACCAAGCCCTAACTAGAATCAAAATATCCTTATATCAAGGCCTAAGAGTGGCCAAAAAAATCAGCCTCAAAAGATAAACCAAAGTCACAAAAATCCCTAACCCTAGATGAAGGGTATCATTGGAAACTCATTTCCTAATTAAATCAAAATAAAATATTAAAAAGAAATTAAAAAAAAAAAAAAATTATGAAAAATAATCCAAGACATTGAACAACCAGGAACACATTATTTTGTATTTTTAAAATGATCTTATCAATTGAAATAAAAATGAAATCTAAAAAAAGAAATGAAAAGAGAAAAATAAAAACAAGGTGAGAGTGGAGGTGCACTAGCAGAATTGCTTCAAGAGCAACTTCACATGCTTGTGCGTTGGGCCCAATTGGGGATGCAAGAAGCATCAAGGGCGTAAGCCCAATTCCCCAAATAACTCCATCAGATTTTTGAAAGAAATAAAAAAAAAAGGGAAATGTAACGCTGAATCATGTGGACATTCATCAATCGGTGCACTTCATTTAAGTCATGTAAAGACAAAAGTTAGAATCAGCCAACCACCACACGCCAAGTCATCATCTTATTCATGGAAACCCTAAGCAACACAGCCATGTATCGTGAAACATACACGCCATACCCATTTAAAAACACCATCTTCCATTAACAATTTCTCCATGAAAACTCCATCAAATCAGCCAAAATAAAACCTAGGAATGAAGTATGAAGAACATAGATCAACATGATGCTATTTATTTTCCACAAAAATCAGTCAAACATAGAGAAAAATAGATCTAAAGGCACAGGTTCAAACACATCAACACACATTCAAAAATGTCATCAACTTCATACTCAAAGATTCAAATCATGCCATCATTTAAAGCTTTCCAGATGCAATTTATGGACCTATTCATGAGATTTTAGTATGAAAAGGATGAAGTTTAAAAGAGCTTACTAAGTGGAGTATTTCCACTGCTTCTTCTCTTCCAATGCTTAAGAAACCCAAGACTCTTGTTTTTCACACTTCCAAGAGCACGAAATGAGCAAGAAAATGAAGTAGGCTTGAGAGAAAAATGGAGAGTTCTTGAGATGAAGAAAAATTCAGATCTGTCAAGTGTGCACCAATGACCTCCCTTCTTTCGTTTTAGGGTTTTAGAGACTTAAATAAGATGGGTAGAGGTTGCCTTTTGGGCCTAAAATGAAGTGGAACCCTTGTTTGAAAATTTTGCCACAAAATCCAAGTTTAGAGTGAGGTACGGGTAGTGATGGTAGAGGGTACATGTGAGTGATTTTGTGAGCTTAAAATGAGTGGGAAGGAGGGAGGAATTAGTGTGAAAATGATATGAACGTGAGAGGGAGTGTGCAGCAAGTTTTCATACTATTTGCAAAAATTGCCCTTTTTAGTAAACTTGGAAAAAGTGGTGTATGCCTTGTGTGGCTCATTATGGCAATGTTTTGCAAGGCATTTTAGCAAGGATTTGGTAAGGCAATGCGCATAAAATGAGGCCAAGGCCAACTACTACAAAATTTGGTTCAACAAAGTTGCATGACATGCCATAAAAACATAATTATATAGACAACTTTGATCCACCATAACTTAATGATTCTTGTTCCGTTTTGTGCAATCTTGTGTTCATTAGAAAGCTCACACATCAAGGAACAAATTTGATGTCCAAGGCAAGTTGAAATGGTGCTTGGAAGTTACCTAAAAATGAGCATGAAGATGTGTCCACCAAATCTGCCAAAAACACTTAGAGAAAATTCTAAGTTTTTGGATTTTGCAAGGTGAAAACTTCCAACTTTGGGATGCCATAACTCTTTCAAAAATGACTCAAATGCCATGGTTCTTGTGCTCATTTTGAAGGGAAAGTTTCTTACTACAACTTTCAAGTGGAAAAGATTTGCAAATGAAGCCTAGAGCATGGAGAAAATTGGCCATGAAGTGGACTGATTTTGGGCTAGAACTTTCCAAAAAGGGAAACTCTCTAAAGCCCTAACCTTCCATAAATGGCGAATTTCCCAAATTCTTGATTTTTTATGGATATCTTGACATTTCTTAAGCAAAATCCATCCATTGATCACATTTGACATAATGAATAATAATTTGACCTCAAAAGTCAGGAGTTGACTTTTCACTGCACAGTTGACTTTATCCCCAATTCTTCCGATTTTCAATCCTATGATCAATTGAAATCCTTTTGAATCAAATGAATGGCGCATCTTACATCCCCAGACGCCTTAGGACATATAGAACACCATGGAACCAATTCTTGCTCAAAAAATCAGAAATAAACTGATTTTACCACAAACCCTAGTTTTGGCACCCACAGTCTAGCAAAAATCGACCCAAGCTCAAAACTCAAATTCCTCTGATTATAATGTGAATCCTCTTAAACAATGCCCCTCTATGCATACATGATCTCTTGCTTGAACCTCTGAAAAACATCTTCTTCTCTTGATCTGACCAAGATACCTTGATCCCATGCAAAAAACCAATGATATGCATCGATGAAACATAAGCCAATTAGAGTTAAAAGAGGAGGGAAAATTTTAGGGTGCTACAATAAGTCGTGTGCCCATGTGGGGTGTGAGCTCCTTATTTGGATTCCTTGAAATAGAATCGTGTTGTTGAGGTAATCGTGTGCCCATGTGGGGTGTGAGAGATTACAGGTGTTCGTGTGCCCATATGGGGTGTGAGCGATCACGGACGTCGCGTGCCCATGTGGGGTGTGAGCGACTTATATGGAAATTCTGACGGGAATTATGATCATGAAAAAGGGATCGAATTGGTACCACATGCATTGAGTCAAGTTGTTGAGTCTCATTGCATTGCATAATTGTTGCATCTGTTGTTGCGTGAATGTTGTATTGTATGTTGGATGTTGTTGTGGTATGTTATGGAACGGGTGATATGCATGATATAGTTTGTTGCCTACTTTTATCATGTTTTCTTTTATATAATTATGATATCTCACCCCTTTTGTTTGAATGTTGCCTCCACGCGGGTAACGTGCAGATAATTAAGAATAGTGCGGAGTTGCGATTAGTGAAGACGAAGTCCTTCACTTTATGTTTTGAGTTAGCGTCTGCTCTGATATGTAACACTGGGGATTATGGAACGCTTTATGTTTTATTTCTGTTACAGTTATGATATTTTGTTTTAATTGATGATGAATATGTGGTTTAAACATGCTAAGTTTCGATTGTCGATTCGATGAAGTTTTTCGCTGCGTATTGAGGAGAATTTTTAATAATGATTTCGTAGTACCGTTTATAATAATAAGAAGTGTTACATGTTATTTACTTGAGCATGTGTATGTTGGAAGTAACATCCTAGGTGCTGAATTTTTCTTTGAATTTTTTCTCTGATAATTGTATTATTTTACGCGGGGATTTAGGGTGTTACATAGTGGTATCAGAGCAGGTCGTTCTGTCCGGCCAGGTTGTCGAGTCGTTGTTTTGTGACAGTTGATTACTGTCGGTGTCGTTTACTTAACCATTGTGTCCTGTTGTTGATGCGTAACAGATTTAGAATAGCTGGAAGGAATGATGTTGCTATTGCTGCTGCTTTGCAGGCTGTTGCTCAAGCGGTACAGAACCTGCCTCATGCTAGTGAGAATGATGAGTTTCGGAAGAATAGACCGCCTACCTTCAAGGGAAGATATGATCCGGATGGGGCGCAGGCTTAGCTCAAGGAGATCGAGAGAATCTTCCAGGTTACGGAATGTTCTGAGGCACAGAAGGTGCGGTTAGGTACTTACATGCTGGCTGAGGAGGCTGAAGACTGGTGGGTTAGCACTCGTCAATTGTTAGGGGCAACAGGAGTGGTAATCACTTGGGCTGTGTTTAGTAGGGAGTTCTTAAGGAAGTATTTTCCTGAAGATGTCCGAGGGAAAAAACAGATTGAGTTTCTGGAATTGAAGCAGGGTAACATGTCGATTACGGAGTATGCTGCCAAATTCTCAGATCTGGCTAAGTTTTACCCTCACTACAGTGCGGCAACTGCTGAGTTCTCAAAGTGTGTCAAGTTTGAGAACGGATTGAGATCTGAGATCAAACAGGCGACTGGTTATCAGCGAATCAGAAGGTTTCCAGATTTGGTGGATTGTTGTAGGATCTTTGAGGAAGATAGCAAGGCTCGATCGGCTCACTTTAAAGGGATGGCCGAGAGAAGGGGAAAACAATCGATGAACCGTGGGAAGCCTTATGCAGCTCTAGCTGAGAAAGGTAAACAGAAATACGTTGATGGCAAGAATTCGAGTGGGGGAGGTGCCCCTGATCCTCTTAAGTGTTACAGGTGTGGTGAGCTAGGTCATCATGTTCATGAGTGCACGAGTGATATGAAGAAATGCTTTAAGTGTGGTTAGGCAGGACATCTGATTGCTGACTGCAAAGTTAATGTGGTGACTTGTTACAACTGTGGAGAACAGGGCCATATTAGTACTCATTGCCAGAAGCTAAAGCAAGCTTCAACTGGAGGAAAGGTGTTCGCTTTGACAGGGACTCAAACTTCCAGTGATGACAGACTGATCAGAGGTATATGTTACATTATTAATACACCTTTGATTGCTATTATTGATACTGGTGCTACTCATTCTTTTATTACAGCTGATTGTGTGATAAGGCCAGGCCTTTTTATTTCTCCTATGAAGGGAGAGATGGTTGTCGAAACTCCTGCAAAGGTATCGGTGACCACTTCCCTAGTTTGTTTGAATTGTCCACTATCAAACTTTGATAAGGACTTCGGTGTGGGTCTTATTTGCTTACCATTGGGAAATTCGACAAGTTCATGGCACACATTGGTTGCACTAGAAGCCAGTTCGACCACTGTGTTTACTTTAGATTTCAATCTGGAAACTCATTTGTTATTTTGTTGCTTTATGTGGATGATATATCCTCATAGGCAACAATAGTGTCAAGGATGTAATGGAGGTGAAGGTTGAACTTAGTAAGGAGTTTGAAATGAAGGATCTGGGAGCTGCCACTAGAATTCTTGGGATTGACATTCAGAGAGATAGAAAGCAGTCAAAGTTGTGCTTATCTCAAGAGACATACCTACTGAAGCTTCTCGACAAGTTTGGTATGTTGAATTCAAAATCTATTGTGACTCCAACAAATTCTCAGTTTAAGCTTAGTACTACTCAAAGTTCGAGTACTGAAGCTGAAAGAATCTATATGAGTAGCATTCCATATGCTAGTGTAGTAGGTTCTTTGATGTATGTTATGGCCTATACGAGGCCATACATAGCGTATGGTGTAAGCCTTATAAGCAGGTATATGGCCAATTGTGGAAAGGCGCACTAAAAATCTTTGAAGTGGATTCTCAGGTACATAAATGGGTCTCTGAGTCGAGTCCTGATTTATGGTGGAGCTTGTGGTGATGATAGCAAAGTCGAAATCGAAGGGTTTTTCGACTCTGATTATGCAGGTTGTATGGATTCCAGAAATTCTATTTCTGGATATGTGTTCACTATGTTCGGCACAACAATCAGTTGGAAAGCAACGCTTCAGAAGGTTGTTACCTTATCAACCACTGAAGCATAATATATTGCCCTCAATGAAGCTGTGAAAGAAGCATTGTGGCTTGAAGGTTTTGCAAAGAAGCTGAAACTTCAAGGTCGAAGTATCACTGTTAAATGTGATAGTCAAAGTGCAATACACCTGTCGAAGAACTCATCCTATCATGAGCGAACAAAGCACATCGATGTGAGGCTGCACTTCGTCAGAGAGAATCGGGCGTGGTGAAGTCCAGGTGCTGAAGGTTTCGATTGATGACAATGCTGCTGATATGATCACCAAGACGTTGCCTAGCTACAAGTTTTTCCACTGTATGCAGTTGACAAAGCTACATGATGAAAGCTACTTTATTCCCTATTATTTGTAGAGTTAGATCCAAGGTGAAGATTTGTGATATTTTGGGTCGAACTCTAGCTCTATCGAGGAATAGCTTTCATGTGTTTCGACAGGAGACATGCATGAAGTTGAAGTTGGGTCACATACTGATGTCGAAGGGTTACATACTGCAGTCGAAGCTCGTTCTATTATGTAAGGTCGAAATATTTTAATCTTGTTCTAGTATGTAGTCGAAGTTGTGTTAAGGATGTAATTGTTTAGTTAGCTTGTATTGTAAGTTAGCTAGTTAGTCTATAAATAGGCTAGATCACTCAGGTTGTTGAGTGAGGCCAATTGTGCTATTCATTTCTAATCATTTGTAAACCCTTATGAGAAAGTGAATAAAAAACAATTTGCCTTAATCCTTCTTCTTCTTTCTCTCTTTGTTCTTCTAACCGTTTTCATTGTTCACCCCAGAACTCCATTTCTCAATATTTATTTGTTGAAAGGTATCGTTTGTGATCACAACAGAAAGATAGACCGACTTAACTAAATACACTCCATATACACACTTGCATCACCTTTAAATGTCTACCTAGTTGAAGAGATTAATTGACTCCACAAATAGGTTCACTTTTTACAAAATTTGAGGTGGTAAGTTGCTGGAGCTTCTTGTGGGAAATCTTGGTCTGCTTGCATATTTGGCACTCTCCATATATTTTTTCTTCTTCAATCTTGAGCTTTGATAATCCCTTGATAGCATCTTCAGATATGATCTTTTTCATACTCTTGAAGTTGAGATGACCAAGCTTTCGGTGCCATGGCTTGGTCTCATCTACCTTGGATATCAAACATATTGAGGGATGAGGTTTGTTTTGAGATACCCACAAATAGTTGTTGTCTTTGGATCTCGCTCCTTTCATTAACATTTCTTTATTTTTGTCGTAAACAGTGCATTCTGATTTTTTGAAGCTCACATTTAGAACATGATCACCTAGTTAACTTAGACTGATCAAGATTATAGTTAATATTTCTACCAACAGCACATCATCATGGCTAGGGAGGCCTGTATAGACAAGTTTACCTATTCCCTTGATTTTTCCTCTTACTCCATCACCAAAGGTAACATAACTATTGGAGCATGATCTTAATTCTTCTAGATAGTTCTTTTCTCCAATATAATCATGTGTCTAGCTCATCCATTATCCAGGTACTAATCTTCTCTTCAGGAAAAACTAAGGGATCTGTGAGTTATGAGACTTGTGGTAGTTTCTTTGGGCTTCCACACTTTCCTTGCTTGACTGTTTTTGTCTCATTTTATGTTGAACCTTGCTTAACTATAGGATTAAGGATATCCATATAATCTATAACAGTAGGGCCTTATATGATTATATCTTCCACAATGGTGGCATCTCCATGTTGAGTTCTTGTTTCTTCTATACTAAGGGTACATATGTCAAGTAAGTTGTTGGGACATATGGTCCTCCATTAGAAATTTAGTTTTCTTCTCAAGGGACAAACTTCTTATTGGGAATTTTGATTTCTTTGTTCATGGAGTTGTAGTCAAACCATATTCCCTTCATATTCCCAAACAAGCTTAAAGTGATTTCTTTGTTCATCTGTTAAGAAAACGATTTCAAGTATCTTGTCACACAATTCAATATAGTTCACAAAGGTATCAAATACAAGCTTAAAGTGATTTTGACTTATGCATATTAGAATGAAGAACTTGAATCCTATATATAGCCTTGGACTCCCTTCCTTCCCAAAACTAAGTGATGTGGTGCTTCAAAGAACTTGTATCATAAATATAGCCTTGGACTCTCTCTTAATTCACAAAACTAAGTGATTTGGGACTTCTTTAACATGTATATTTTCAACCAACCCCAACAATCCATATATCATAACATGGACATAACTGTTCGATTTAACTGACTTCCATACACGTTGTGCTTTGTTATTCTCATTCGCCATGTTAAACATCAAAATAAGCCTATCAATTCTTCTATTTTTTGTCCGTCTTTAATCTCTCTGTCTAACCAACAAATCAAGCTTCTCTCAAGATTCACGAAAGTCTGAGGGTTCCAAAGTCGGATCTATAACAGAGGCTTGAGAATCGAATAACCAACATATTCATTTTTTTTTAATAATTATGTTAGAAAATTTGAAGAAAAAAACATAAGAATTAAATGAGAAGCAGTTTGAAAAATGATGGAAAATGAAGAACCTATTTATAAAAAATGAGAATAGGACGGACGCATTGGTGGTGCATGCACCAGTGTGGCGCATGAGTTCATTTTTTTAGCGCATGTATCAGTGTGTGTGGCTCCTCCTTTTGCTGCAAATTTTTTTGTTTGTAACATTTTTTATTTAAAGCATGGATAGTTTAGTATATTATATGGAAAAATAATTATTGTTGTAAAATTTTTGAAAATTATGGTTATTCTGAGTAAAAAAAATCTCAACTAGGTTAAAAATTAGATATATCATTTGGTATTCATAAGTTTAAATTGGTATAGTACCTGGGTAAATTATTTTTAAATTTTAATATATTTTCTAAATTAAATAATAAAAAGTAACGTGGCATTAAATTATACTACCTCCGTTCCTTTTTATAAGAGACAACTCATTTTTTAGGTTCATTGAATAATCAATGTATTTGATCAGTTTATAGACTAGATACATTGATTATTACATGAACCTAAAAAGTAAGTTGTCTCTTATAAAAAGGAATGGAAGTAGTACTATTTTATTGAATGAGGGTACTAATGCTCAGATTAAATTCAAGAATATTAAAATGTTCACCTAAAAATCGTATAAATTGGCCATTTTGATACACCACATATATTATATTGATGTTCCTACTTACATGTATCGAAATGCTGTTAGAACATGAGGAGGAACATCAACATTGGACCAAGAATATTAAAATGTTCACCTAAAAATTGTAAAAATTAGGCATTTCGATACACCGCATATATTATATTGATGTTCCTACTTACATGTATTGAAATGCTATTAGAACAAAAGGAGAAACATCAACATTGGACCAAGAGCAACACAAGTGAGACAGACACATTATATTCACACAAAATCTTAAGGTCATAGGTGTATGGGTTATCCCACTTATAAATGCTCAACTCTCCACATTTATAATTAATGTGGGACTCCAACTCACATTTAATATATTTTTCTCAACAAAAATTAATATTAAAAAATGTGACTTAGCAACAAAGTCTAAGCATGACACATAGAGGTGTGCATAAAAACCGATTCACAAAAACCATTTTATAAAAACCAGAAACCAATTTTAAATAATCCAAATTACTTATTAAAAAACGGAAGCAATACCATTTATCATTTTAAAACAATATATGAATATCTAATTTTTAAAACCGGTAACAATCCAAAAATTTCATATTTTACAAAGTCACTTTACATGTGTGGGCCTTCTACCATTATATTTACCATTTTCGCCTACTGTACCACTACTACACCATACAAATTTTACAAAGTCACTTTACATGCGTGGGCCTTCTACCATCACATGTGTGGGCCTTCTACCATAAAAATTTATAATTTTATTTTATTAAAATTTTAAATTAATTCCATAAAAAAGAAAAAAAAAACATTAAAAAAATTTAAAAAAATAAAAAATAAAAACAATACGTATTTTTCTATTTATTTATTTTTAATAGGGTTAAATAAGTATTAGGTCCCTAAAAATAATCCAACATTCAAGTTTGGTCCCTATAAAAATTTTCTTCAAGGTTTGGTCCTCCTAAAGTTTTTCGTTTCTAACTGTAGTCCCTCCCGTTAGTTTTCACTAACGGAGGATGACCCGGCGTGCCATGTGTGACCATTTGTTTATTTTGATTAGGCCACGCTGTAAATTCTGATTAAAATAGAAAATGAAAGAAGTTTGTTGCACCCCAAATTTTACCCTCAGATACTCTGATTTTTGTCATATCATGTTCGGTCATCTGTCTTGTGCATTTACAGTCACGTAGTCTATTAATCACAGTCGTACGTTTTTGTCTAATTTTGTCATCTTTTCCTTTACACTCTTTTTATTTATTTATTATCATTCAATTGTTTTATAAGTTTTAGAATTTTTTTTCTTTAAAGTTAGATTTTCATTATGATGATTTATTATTAAGTAATTATTATTAAGTATTTATTATTGTTATTATTATCATTGTTTATTTTGTTATTTATTTATTAATGTTGACTATTATTATTTGCATTATTTCTTTTTCATTATTATTAAGTTAAAAAAACAAAAAAGAGGAAAACCAAAGTCCATTCTTCCTAGTAACCCTGCACAACCGTACGACCCCGCCACCACACCAACACGCCACACTCCAATTCATACAAACTTTTCTGCACACCAAAACCAAAAGCCTACCCAAAATCCTCTCAAAAGCTCTGTTATCACCACAATTCCTGCACTTTACCACAAATCCTGCTGCAAACCGTACAAACTCTCCATCCTACGCCTCCAAGCTACCAGCCACTCTACGCAAAACCTACAAAGCCAGGGAAAAGTGAGAAAACAAAAGGATACGAACCCAAACCAGAAGCAGGGAAGAGAGGAAGAGAAGTCTGAACCCGCTTCACAACTCATCCTCAAGAACAACATCTCACCACCAGCATTACTTTCTCCTCAATAACTACAAACCACTTCACCTTCTACCATCATACAAAACAAGACACACAAAAAAAAACCTCTTGTTGTTGTAAATAAAGCAGGAACACCATGCCGCATTCAACTCGCTCCTCAAACTCACCCTCCCTTTCCAATCAAACCTTTCAAACGTTCTCTCTTCATCAACCATAACATCACGGACAACATCAACAAATCCCTCAAACCATCCGACCTTTTTCTTCTTCCACAATAAACCATCATCAACAGAACACCACTCAACATCTTCTAATCTTTCTTAATCGACCAAATCCTTTCTCTCCATTTCCTACCAAACTCTTCAAAACCAACGACACAACTCACCCAAATCTGAACACCAAACATCATCGCCTACCTTCAGCAACCTATCACAACTTCGAAACCCAATCAACCTTTCCTTCAACCTTCAACAAACACCCATTCAACACAAACCCAGAAACAGGGAGAGAAATGAGATGAAGGGAACCAAATCGCAAACCTAAGTAAAACAAACCAGAAAGAATCGGAGAGTGAGAAGAAAGAGATTGGAAATGAAATATTAAGTTGAGGCAAAACTCACTAGATCGAAAGCGAATCGTGCAAGCGTTGTGCTGTCGTTGATGTTCTGTTTCGCGCATCACCCTGTTTCATTTTTGACTTTTGGGGATAAGGGACGATGTTTATCGATGCCGTTGCTGTTGTTCTAGAACGCGACGATGATGATGGTGATGCTGAATAATTGGTTTCTTAGTTTTCATCTGACCATGGCTTCTCTGTTGATGCGGTTTTGATTTGTGTTAAGAGGAAGTTTGGTGGTTCTTGTGCGTAGCCTCGTGACTGATTCCGCATCTGTCAGTTTACCGTGTTTTAGCCGTTTTAGGAATTGTTCTAGGTTTTTCATTTTTGCATCTATCATGGCCAAACCGGGTCAACCCTTATAACCCACGACCCATTGTGAAAGGGGATCTGGGCCGTTAAAACCTCTCTTGGTCCCCGGCCCAGTGTGCGTTCTCTATACACCCTTCTATTTTCTGCACCCACTTTTTCTATTCGCAAGCCCCTCCTAATTTACAGCGCCCCACTCTTTCTTCTTTTTATTTAGTGTTAATTAAATCCTTTACTAATTTGTTTTTTCTACAAGATTTTGATGAGTTTTTTTTGGATAGTTATTTTGATTAAAATTTATTATTAAAGTTCTTGTAAATTCTTATTAATTATTTAGTGGTCATCATTTTATTTAGATTTTACTTGAATTTTCATTTTTTATTTTTATCATCATTTTAATATTGTTATTTTGGGCCTATGACATAAAAAAATTCTTGATGTTATTAACTTATTTCAAGTCATTAAATATCTTGATTTTATATGAGGCCATTCTTTGGTTAATGAAGTTCTAATCAAGAGAATTTCGATTTATCGATCTAAATCTTTATTTAGACGAGGCCGGCTTTGCTTTTATTTCGATTCCATTTCCCATTTTATATTTTGGGCCTATGATATATCAAAATCATAATTTTTATTGATTTACTTTAATCAATAAATTGTGATGAATATGAGGCCTATTTTCTACTTTGTTGGTCAATGAGAGTTTAATTAAAGATTTATCGATTTTATCGATTTAAAATCTTAATTTAAATTAGACTAACTTTATGTTTCATTTCAATCTCATTTTATTTTATTTTTTTTATCGGTCAATGAGGATCTAAATCTTTATTTAGATGAGACCAATTTTATTTCACTTTGAGCCCGTTTTCTTTATTTTTTGGGCCGATGATATTGCAAAATCACGACTTTTTATCGATTTATTTCAAATCACTAAGTCGTGATATATATGAGGCAACTTCTTTTATTTTACCGGTCAATGAAAGTCAAATATCATAGATTATCATTTTCACGATTAAATCATGATTAAGACGAGATCGACTTTATTTTCACTTCCCGTCGCATTTATGTTCATCTTCATTTTTTGGCCGATGAAGTCTTTCTATTCACGAACGTTGTTAGCGAAGCGACGAACCTTCATTATTTCAAATCTGTAGTGAGTGATCATCGAGATCTCTTTCTATACTTTGAGATCGTGATAGGTTACCTTCGACTAATCAACGAGAGTTTGTGATTAAGACGAGGTCTTTACCTTTTCTTTTCGTGTGGCACGATGTCATCGGAGAATGATCTTCTATATCATTTCTCTATCGTGTCTTAACACAAAGATCAAATTGTGCCTCCTCCTATAGTATGGTCTTCCTCATAGACCGTACTACGATGGATCAGCACTACATTGGACCCGATTCATCGATCCAATAAATTAATCAACAATCACTAAATTTACTTTCAGTCAATATATATCTTGATTTATTCTTTGTGTCGATTATTATCCTTGTTAATATTATCATTATCTTGTGTATATTGTTCATTTTACTTGTTCATTTAAAATACACTAATAAATATCGAAACCCTAAAAAACTTAATTGACCGGACTGTGGTTACTATTATGTTTTGGACTGAGGACTTAGATTTAGGACTTTTACCCTATGCTCTTGGAGTGGAGGTTCTGATCTTGTTTTGTCAGTGGATCACCAGCAGGCTCTCTATTTTGGGTTAGATCTTTCTATCTTTTTCTCATTTACATTGATGCATTTTTGTCTGCTAGTATATATGTTTGCTTGACATTGTTTCTTAGCATGTTAGCATGATAAACATGATACTATGTGGTCACCATCACTCTTTGATTTATTATCATTTGATTTTGATGTTTTGATTATTACCATGTTCATATTACTTTGTTCATACTATCTTGATTATACTTTTGTTCATATTCATACTGTATATATCCTATTCATGCTTGATTCTTGACCCTCCTTCCAAAGGAAAGTTTTTTCACTTTGACTCCTAAGTCACAATCCATTCCCATTTCACCTTGGCCTCATAAGAGCCATTTTCCTCATAGTTTAGTAATAGGATAGAGTTATCGTGAACTCTATGTGATTCTCACCATCATGAGAACTCACTTTCCCTTTTACTTAGACTTATAGAGTTATCGTGAACTCTATGTGATTCTCACCATCATGAGAATTCACTTTCCCCTTATAACTTAGACTTAGAGAGTTATCGTGAACTCTAAAATGAGCTTATACTCATTTCCCTTTGGAACTTTGACCACAGTCAATGGTTCCTCTTTCACCCTTAGTTAAGTGAACTACGGTTCCTCTGATTCTTTAGTCAGATACGTAGGCACAAGATGCGACATCTTGGCGAGCAAACTTAGGTACAGGTTTCTTTTAGCAAGCAAACATAACATAACACAAATTTAGCAAGAGGTTCCTGTAGAGTACTACAGATACTTAGGGTGCTAATACCTTCCCTTTGTATAACTAACCTCCGAACCTTAGATCTCTCCCCTTTAGGTTTTTCTAACGATCTTGAACCTTTCCTTTGGATAAATCAAAGTCGGTTGTAAAAGAAAATGATGCAAGTTAATTAATAGCTTGTTATCCGATTTTCACCGCAACAAAGTTCAAAAGTCATTTTTTAAAAAATAGAAAAAGAGGAATTAAAATAGAAGACGAAAGAAACTGAGAAGTCATTTTCCAAAAATCATTGCTTTGTCAAAGAACTTGTGCCCTAGCAGAAGAAGATAGTTGTTCGTGAAGTCGCAAGTCTCAGAAGTGGTCCCAAAGGAGGTGAACTACGATTCGCAGAAGTGGTCCAAGGTAAGTGAAATTGTCTGCCATTGTTTGGTTTCTTTTATTGATTAATGATAAGTTTGCGTTTGTGGTCCCTCGATGGTTGTATTGGCTATTGTTTGTCCCTGCTTTGTTAAATTAGAAAAGTATTAAATGATAAACTTGTCTGCCATTGTCATTTATTTGTTATGTTTAATATATGTTTTCAATGGTGGTCCCCTGCTTTCAATATTTGTTTTTGATTGGTATTGTTAGTCAACGTTGTGGGCAGTAAAAAATTAGGTTTACTCTTGGTTTGTAGAAAAATGGTAAAAATGAAAGTTAGGTTTAACTTTTGTGTACAGGGGTATGGATAAGTTCACTGTTGTTTTTTATGTAAAGGGGTCTTTTGTAAAAAACACAAACCTAAAATACGAAGGTGGGGAAGTGTATGCTTTTAAGGGTCAGGATCCTGATTTTTAGAGTTTCTTTGAGGCTTGTGACTTAGTTAAGGAGCTGGTACCCGAGTTTGATTACAGATTGGTTAAGATGTGGTGGAAGCATGTGGAAGGATCAATTGAAAATGACTTAAAACCATTTAAGGATGATGGAGATGCGTTTAAGTTGGCCTTGTATTCCATGGAGCACTAGTGTGATATTAAAATTTACTGTGAAAATAGGGTTCAAGGAGAGGACACAGCTATGGAGAGGATTAAAGAGAAAGCAAAAGGACCTAAATGTGAGGAGGATATTGACAACAGGAGTGGATCAAGTGAAGAGTCTGATGAAGACTCTATGCAAGACGTGCATTTTGAAGATAATAAGGAGGAGAGAATGGGTGGGTTTGAGGAAGGCATTGATGAGGTGCTGCTTAATAGGGCTGTTGGGAAAGATAAAAAAAGAAGGTGATGGTGTTACTGTGGAAGTCAACAAGAGTGAGCAAGAGAAGAAGGTATGTATAACTGAGGAGTTGGGAAAGGAACATGTCATTGAGGATGAATACCTGACTGATGAGTTGGACAGTGGTGGGGAGGATGATAGTTGTAATGAGAGGCCTTGTGTTTTGAGGTATAGTGAGGAGGAGTCATTGAGCAAGGATTATGTGTTCAAAGTTGGGATGGAGTTTTCATCCTTAAGGCAGTTTAAGGATGCTATATTAGAACACAATGTGTTGAATGACAGGGAGGTGAAGTTTGAAAAGAATGATAAAAATAGATGTAGGGTTGTGTGCAAGGACAAGAAGAAATGTGACTATACAGTGTTGTGTAGTAGGGTACCGACCTCAACCACCTTTAGGATAAAAACCTTGTTTGCCAAACACAAGTGTGGTAGACAATTCTTTAGCAGAAATGCTAGAGCTGAGTGGGTTGCCAAGGTAATTGTAGTGAGGAAGAGGTATGCAACAGAAATCCTAGGATGTAGGGCATTTAAGGCTAGATAGATAGCAAGAGCCATGTGTTATTTACTGACAGTTTTGTGGTAGATCTTGAAAAATAATACTTGTTCTTGCAACTTTTGGGAACTGGTGGGTATTCCTTGTAGGCATGTTGTGGCTGCCATCTATAGGAAGGTAGATGACCCTATAAAATATGTCCACACTTGCTATCACAAGAGCACTTATGCAGCATGCTATAGGGTTACCTCACTAAATGGACAAAACAAGTGGCCTAAAACTGATAATGAGGGAATGCTTCCACCTACTTTCAAACGAGGCCCAGGGAGGCCTAAGAAATTGAGGAGGAGGGAACCTAATGAAGAGAGTCAGACTAGATGGCAAAGAACAAATAGAAACCATAGGTGTAGGTTCTGTTTTCAGTTAGGCCATAATAAAAAGACTTGCAAGAAATTGAAGGAAGAATTAGAAGCTGCAAAAAGGACTAGTCAAGTCACTCAAGATAGCCCAGTAGAAACATCTCATGCAATTCCAACCCAAGTAAGTCAAACTACTGAGGCATAAAAAAAAAGGTAAGGGTTCCACTTTAATAATGTTGTTCTTTTCAATGTGTAATTCAATTGTTAAATATATTAATCATGTTGATGTTATGTTAATATACAGGGGAGGCCTAAGGGGTCATCAAGCAAGGTGCCTAAGAAATCAAAGCCTGCTGCCAAAGATGGAAGTCCATCAAAGCCTGTTGTCAAGGATGGTATTACCTCAAAAGATGCTATCAAGGATGGAAGTAATTCAAAGTCTGCTATTAAGGGAGGAAGTAAGTCGAAGTCTGGTGTTAAGGGAGGAAGTACTTCAAAGGCTGATGTTAAGGAAGGAAGTGCCTCAAAGTCATCACTGAGAGAAGAAGTAACTGTGATGGAAGCAAGAGGGCTGAATGAGCATGTGGCAAGTTATGCAGATGAAGCTCCTCATGATACTAACAAGGAAGCAAGGGAGAAGAAGAAAAATGTGGCAAGTCATCAAGATGGTGTGCAGGAACTAACTAAGCAAATTGATACAAGTGAGCAAGAGTCTGTCAAGGATGCATGTGACCAAATGGATCCAGATGAACCTGAGGGCATTGTGGTGGAAAACCCAACATCATTAGATGACACTATTGCTGCTGTTCTTATAGGTTCTGATGTCTTAAACATTCAACCACTGAGGATTGACAAGTCACCTGTCAAGACATCTCAACCAAGGCTAGGTGGTCCAAAGGTTTTCTTTGGGAGGCAACCAAAGGTGAGCAGGAACACTCCTTTCAAACCACCTGGTATAAGAACAACACTGTCTAGGCCAAGCATCAGTGAACCACCAAAATTCAGGACACAGAGCAAGTACAAGACAAATGACAGTGGCTTGCCAGAAAAAAGACAAAGTCAGAGGTTGAAGACACTCAAGTCAAAGAGCATGCCAGGCCCAGGGAAAGACCATGATGATCCTGTGATTATACCTGACACTGACTGCATCAATGCCAAGGGTCACACACAATGAAGTAGATCCTGCTTTTGTGTAACTGATGTTTATGAACACCTGTTATCATGTTTTGTTCAAATTTATGAATTCAAATATGTGATGTAAAGTACTTATGTGGTCTTTAGGCCCAAAATACATTTCCTTATTCTGATGTAATGTACTAATGACTTAATCAAATACTATTCTAGTTTTGGTACACAACTATTTTAGTATACTTCTCACTTTTATAGGTCACTTAACTATATGTCACTTAATTATGGGTCACTTAATTACAGGTCATTTGAATAGTACTCTTTTGGTATAAGTAATTATGAGACATCAGTGCAAAACAACATTTCATTTTGATCAAATGTTCATAACAAAACAACAACAACAGGTATCATTAAGACAAAACATTCTTACATTTGCCGAACTAAACCATAACAGAACATTCTTACATTTTGAAGACTTTCTCAAAACAAGAAAACATTACAACTCCTAAAGACAAACATTACATTCTCATTAAAACAACAACACATTTCATTCACTCAACTCTACAATTGCACCTAAGCACAAAATACATGTTGGCCAATACTGAAATTATAACATAAATAGTCTTCAAATTTCCATAGAATTCCACTGCCTTGAGCTTAATCTTCAGCCTGTTGTTCTTCTTCATTGAATTTTCATAAAGATCCTTAAAGGTTTCCACCATTTTCATTTCCCTATCTTCCTTGCTCCATTCAACATCCCCCCCTTGAACATCTTCAATCCCTCCTCCAATTTCATCATCCCAAAGAAACATATTGTACGTACCCTCATTCTTCCAAAACGGACATCTCCAAAACAATCTACCTTGATTCTTTCCCCTCTTGCACACAAAGGAAATCAAAGTTCCCTTGCATCCACACTTTTTCCCTTCACTGTTGTTAAAACTCTTGGAGTGATGTGAGACTACCTTGCTGAGCCTGGATGATGTAGACATGACGACGAAGAAGGACAGTTATGAAGGAGAAAGGTTCAGAGAAGACGAATCTGAAGGGAGAACACAAACAAAGAAGATGGAGACATTATGAAGATTGGGGATTTTAGGGATTAGATCGTGAATGTTCAACGAGCAGAATAAATCAAACATATAAACATTTCTGACTGGTCAATGAAATAAAACATAGTTGGCAAGGAATGGTTACCCACATGGCACATCAGGTCATCCTCCATACTAACGGGAGGGACTACAGTTAGAAACGTAAAACTTTAGAAGGACCAAACCTTGAAGAAAATATTTATATGGACCAAACTTGAATGTTGGGTTATTTTCAAGGACCTTATACATATTTAATCCTTTTTAATATAAGTTACTTAGTAAACTTAAATTTATTAATATTTTTTGCCAAAACATTGATATTTAATTTATCATTGAAAATAGACATGTATCTCCTTTTTAAAAGTATATAAAACTGACAGTTTTTCTTAAAAATTTATTACTTCACCATATTTTTTTAAAAATTATTACTCCAACCATCATTATAATTGATCTTGAAGGCTGATCAAATCATGTAATGGGCCAAGAAGAACGTTTGTGATACTGGGTGTGCGAGAAGAGGAGGGGGTGTACCTGCAAGGCACTCCGATGCTAAAGTAAGAATCGAGAGAGAGAAAGGCAAGTACAAAAGTATGAGTTCTTAGGATGATTTTTGGATACTTGACCCACTCAAATGAGAGAGTTTTTATAATGCCCCCAGCGCGTGGCCAACGATCCTTATTTTTGGGGCGGAATAACTGTTCCCTGAAGAATAGGTAACTGCCAAAAACTAGCCGTTATGACGAGAAGAGGTGCCCAAAACTAGTCATTGCCACGGGCAAAGGCATAGTTCCGGGAACAGGCGTCATGACCGTTCTTGGATGGTAGAGCCGTGCGTAAACGGGCAGGAATGTCGGGGGGAGCAAATGACCTTGAGATTCGTCTGTCCATATGTGCCCGGTAGAGGGGCAGAAAGGTAAATGCCGCCTCACCTTAGCTGGACTTAGGCAATCGGGCCATTCTTGGAGCAGAAGTGGATTGGGCCATGCCTAGCCATTGGTCCAGTCAGGAACAGTAGCCCCCCAAGTCGTTGCTCCCGAGCATGAGAGTGGTGACTTAAGGATGGCTCGCAGCCCTGGGGACCTCTGAAGGGGTCGTCGTTTGTCGACAAGACGGGATTGTCCTTGGATACCCGGGGATTCTAGTGCCCGCGGGGTACGTAACATTGTTCGGGCTGCCCGGCCTTCGGGGAGACCAACGGTTGAGGTATTCTGAAGAGACGTGACGCCACGTGTGCCTCGAGCCTTGTGCAGCATTAACTGCGTCATGATGGCTAGGCTAGGGTCATGATAATGCACCTAGTCGCGCGTGCTCGTGCACGTGCTTTCAGACTATATATATAGGGGGAGAGTTGCTCATTTGCATTTTTCACTTCTCTCTCCTTCTTCGTTCTTCTCTCAGACCTCTCAGTCCGTCGCCGCCGTCAACCGCCGCGTCAGCCGCCGCTCGTAGCTTCGACCAAGCTCTTCGGTCCTCTATATTCTCTTTGACCACATAATTTGCCTATTTTCCTCTTCATTTCTAGCTTTTCTGTTTCTGTTTAGTTAGAACGCATGTGGCTAGGTTGAACTTAGGTATGACTGTAGTGTTTTCCGGCGTCTGTTGGTGGTAGACGGTGGCTTGGCCATCTTCTGCTGCTGATGCAGTCGCTGGAGCTTCCTAAGGACTGTAGACATATGCCGTTTCATGCGCTGTTGTGAAACTGGGTAGTAGGTCGGGGAGATTCCCCGTATGCGCAGGAGGGGTTACCTCCGAGCATCTCCTCGCGGGAGACTCTTATGTTATTTGATTTAGGGCTTAGGTCGGGGATGCCGTCCTCGGCCATTTGCGCGCCCTTTCAATTGACTAGCCGTGGAAGGGTGGATTTGATTTTTCATTCGAATTCACTTTTGTTCTCTGCTTTTTAGGTGATCAAGATGGCGCACGAGCCCGAACAAGAGTTTCTCATAGACTCGTCTGAGGAGAGCTCCTCGGAGAGTAGCGAACTGAGCTTTCAAATTCCTCTATCGAAGTCGGGAAGGATCCTGAGCAAGATTTCGTGGAGGAATGGACTGTTGCGGAGCCTGCCGAGCATGCATCCACTTTCGCGTCTTATAACAGAGATGTCTTTACGTACATGGGGCCAAAGGAGGAGTGGAAGATACACTTCCCCAGTCAAGACGACCGCATATGCACAGACTACGGGGAGAGGTTCCCAATGTATAAATATGCTTTCAAGGAAATAGGGTTGAGGCTGCCCTTTACTGACTTCCAGCAGTCCATCTTTGTTTATCAGGATTTGGCCCCGTTGCAACTGCATCCGAATTTGTTGGCGTTTATCCGCGCCTTCGAGCAGACTTGTGAGTTCCTGAAGATAGGAGCTACGAAGCCTTTGTTCTTCACCATCTTCCACCACCAAAGGCAGGTCTCGGGGAAGAGGTATGGCTAGGTTTCGCTGAAGCAACCAAGAAAACTATTTAAGCCTTTCTCAGAGTCTATCCGGACCTTCAAAGAGAGGTTCTATATCATCGAACCTGTGTCAGAGAAGGCCCAAGATACCACGTACGCCTGGGCAGTGTCAACAGACGAGGAGGGTAAGGATATGTATGACGAGGAAGGGAAATTGCTGGCGGACAGGGTGTTTAAGTTCCTTTTTCATTAGAGTGGGAGCCACTTTACCCGGGGCACTAGCCATTATCTTGCCCAGTCGGATATGATGGACGAGCAAGAAATAGCCGACTATGAGGCGTTGGTCAACCACGTTAACTCCTTTAGGCCCGCGGAGTGTTGGATGAAGAAGGGGAACCCGATCTTTGAGGATGATGGTGGGCAGAGAGTTGAGTATCGTTACATCAATACGAAGTCGCTTCTGGAGTGCAAGACCCCTGCAAATGCTTTTAAGCTACTTTGTAGTTTTAACCTTTTTAGTTTATCCGGATTATGACTTCCCCAGTGGCTAACATGTTTGTTATGTTTTTACAGGTGAGATGTCTTCTGCCCACGAGAGGATGGTGAAGAATGCCATGGCGAGGGGCAAAGCTGGTGCAGCCACCAAGTCTCGGTTTACACAGCGTGTGCCTCCTCCCTAACTTACTGTGGGGAGTTCTTCGTCCATTCCTTCACCTGCCCAGGGGTCTCCGGTGCCCGGGGCTTCGAGGTTCAAGCGGACCAGAGCTAATGAGCTGGTGGACCTCAGTCGGGCGGCTGAGAAGGGCAAGTTTGAACTTCCCTCGTGCCTTCACGACAAGAATTTTTTTGAGGGGACGTCCCTGGTGGTTCCTCGGGCAGAGTCCCTCAAGCTCGAAGGCATGGGCCATCCAAGCAATAGGGCCATGCTGACGCAAGATGCCTCTGCGTTGGTTCGGGTCCTGGAGATAGTGGGGGTGTATACCGAGGGGGATCCCTCCTTTGAGTCTGAACTTAAGAAGGCCCAGAAAACTATAGCATCCCTGGAGGACACGGTGAAGAAGGCTAAAGAGGAGGCCAAGGCTGCCAATGATGCGAGAAAGAAATCGAACAAGGAGGCTGTCAGGCTGAGAGGGGAGAATGATACTCTGGTTACGGAAAAGAAAGTTGATGAGGATCTGGTCGAACAGGTGAGGGCTGCGGCGGCCCTGACTAAAGATGAGCTGGAGGAAGTCAGGGTGTTGAAAACTAGGGCCGAGCCTGTTGCTCATCTTCTACGGGCAAAGGACGATGTTATTGCCATTGGGGAAGAGTCGTTCAAAAATGCCGTGGCCCAACTCAGGCTAGTGAATCTAGAGGTCCAGATATCCACAGAGGGTACTAACTTCCTGGGTCATGTTGAGAATGGTAAGATAGTTGCTCCGGACTTCTTTAATATCGGTGATGAGCACGCCCGACTCTTGAACAAGGAGACCCAGCAGCCTGATCCTAACCTTGAGCAGCCTGAGCGGATAGAGGAATGACCTCTTTTTGTTTTGTTGTAATGTATCTGGCCTACGTACCACTCTTGATTTAATTTTATTTTGTTCGGTAGGGGCATGGTCCCTTTGCCTTGTAATATGCACACTCGTGGTCCTAGTGGCCACTTAATTATATGTATGTATCCGGCAATCATGGTCGATTTTGTATGTTGTATATTCGCGCATGGCTTTCTTTGATTATTTTTGCTAAGTGTTATATTTTTGTTCGATACGAGTGTGTGCCCGTAATGAGGGTCACTTTGATTTGTTTAACGTTTTCAGGGAATTGCTCGACTTAGATGTGTTCGGCACTGAGGGGGACTGGTCGAACGGCCTGGGGAAATTCCGGGTATGATAGCGGAGCTCAGGTCGCATTTAAGGCTTGATTTCATGGCGTGAACCTCCCATCGCAAGCTGGGTGTTCTGCCTATCATGGTACTTTGACGACGTCGGGCTCGGTTGAGGAACCGCTGTCGGGTAGAGACCTAGCTCGATCCCGAGCGGGGTCTTCTCTTGGCTGTCATGCGACGCTTGTACCTGGGCGCGCATTGTGGTCGGGATGTTATGTTCTTTGCTTTGACAAAGCAAACCGACAGCTAGGGCCTTAGCTATAGTATTGTTTTAGCTTTTTGGCGTTCCATGGTCGAGCAAGTTCTTCCCCATTGAGGTGTTCTAGGTAGTATGTCCCATTCTCCGTCTTTGCTCGGATGCGATAGAATCCTTCCCAGTTAGCGGTGAGTTTTCCCCTCTCGAGAGTCCTTGTGGTTTCTTCTCAAGACAAGGCTGCCCTGTTGGAACTCTCGTCGTATCACTTTGGCGTTATGCCTAATTGCGATTTTTTGCTTTCATACTAAATGTCAAATTCGGACAGCTTTAACGACCATTTGAGCATTCTGCCAGTCATATCTGGTCGCCCCAACAGTTGCTTTACGGGTTGATCTGTCCAGACCACGATCCTGTGGGCTAGGAAGTAGTGCCTCAGTCTTCGCGCTCTGTAATGCTTTACTAGTGAAATATATGGGCTTCTGCCCGTCGGGTGTTTCACAGATAATGGTGGCGCTTATGGCCTCGGTTGCCACGACGAGATATAGGTACAGAGTTTCGCAGTTGTCTGGTCGAGAGAGAACTCGTGGTTCTGAAAGTGCCTGTTTCATATGGAGGAGAGTCTGGTCCCATTCCTTCGTCCATTCGAACGTTGCCTCCATGCGGAGGAGTTTGAAGAAGGGCATGGCATGCTGGGTAGACTTAGCCACGAAACGAGACAAAGAAGTGAGCATCCCGTTGAGGGATTGGATGGACTTCTTCGAGTTGGGCGTTGGAAATTTGGAGAATTCCCTGCACTTGTCGGGGTTGGCCTCGATTCCTCGCTCTGTCAGATAGAAGCCGAGGAACTTGCCCGCCCTAACTCCGAACGTGCACTTTTCTGGGTTGAAACACATTCGGTATTTCCTGGCCTGTTCGAAGACCAATCTCAAATGGGCCGTGTGATAGGTATCCTCATGGGATTTCACGATCATGTCGTCCATGTAGACTTCGAGCATGTCACCTATTTCTCCTCGGAAAACCTTGCTCATCATTCTCTGGTAAGTCGCGCAGGCGTTCTTCAGGCCGAAGGGCATTACATTGTAGTAATAATTACCCGATTCGGTCATGAAGGCCGCGTATTTTTTATTGCTCATCGCCATTGGTATTTGATTGTAGCCCGAATAGGCGTCCATGAATAATAATAGTTTAAAATCGGCAGAGTTATCAACAAGTTTATCAATATTGGGGAGGGGTAACAATGATTGCCCCAATTCCGTTTCCATAATGATTAACTGCTCCATCAAAGATGAGTCCCCACTGGGAACCTAGTTCTGGCCCTTCACTGGGTAGCGGTTCATCGCAATCTTTCATCTTTAGATACATGACATCTTCGTCTGGGAAGTCAAACCCGATTGATTCTTGATCGTCAATCGGTTGATGAGCCAAATGATCGGCTAAAATACTTCCTTTAACGGCTTTCTGAGCATGGTACTCTATGTCATATTCTGATAGTAACATCTGCCAACGGGCAATCCTTCCCGTGAGAGCAGGTTTTTCGAAAACGTACTTGATTGGATCCATTTCGGAGACCAACCAAGTTTTCTCGAGCATCGTGTACCGAGTCTCGCAGTAAGCAAGTTTTCTCGAGCATCGTGTACCGAGTCTCGCAGTCGGTGAATTTCTTGCTTAAATAGTAAATGGCAAACTCTTTCCTTTTAGTTTCGTCTTGTTGGCCAAGTACACATCCCATTGAGTCCTCTAGGACTGTGAGGTAAATGATTAGTGGTCTTCCTTCCACTGGAGGTGACAGAATCGGAGGATTCAACAGATATTCCTTAATACTGTCGAAGGCAGTTTGGCAATCTTCTGACCAAATGCAATCCTGGTTCTTTTTCAATAACTTGAAAATCGGCGCACATGTCGCAGTCATAAGGAATATGAATCTGGAGATGTAGTTCAAACGTCCCAGGAATCCTCTGACTTGTTTTTCAGTTTTCGGAGAAGGCATTTCTTGAATGGCCTTGACCTTGTCAGGATCAACTTCAATTCCTTTCTGGCTGACGATGAACCCTAGTAATTTCCCCGAACGGACACCGAAGGTGCACTTGTTGGGATTCAAGCGGAGCTTGAATTTTCTTAGACGTTCGAACAATTTTGACAGATGTTCAACGTGCTCATCCTCTGTTCTTGATTTTGCAAACAAATCATCGACATATACCTCGATTTCTTTGTGTATCATGTCATGAAACAGAGTAGTCATGGCCCTTTGATAGGTGGCCCCGACATTCTTCAAACCGAACGGCATTACCTTGTAACAAAAGGTACTCCATGGGGTAATGAACGAAGTTTTCTCCATGTCTTTCGGCGCCATTTTGATCTGGTTATAGCCCGAGAATCCATCCATGAAGGAGAAAACTTTGAACTTTGTTGTGCTGTCTACCAGCATGTCAATGTGTGGTAAAGGAAAGTCGTCCTTCGGACTTGCCTTATTTAGATCTCTGTAATCAACACACATTCTGACCTTTCCATCCTTTTTGGGAACGGGTACGATGCTGGCTAACCATTGATGATATTCAGATGTGGCGAGGAAACCCGCGTCAATCTGTTTCTGTACCTCCTCTTTGATTTTGATGGCCATGTCCGGGTGAGTGCGTCTCAACCTTTGCTTTACTGGCGGACATCCCGATCTCAACGGTAAGTGATGTTCCACGATGCTGGTATCCAACCCTGGCATATCCTGATAGGACCAAGCGAATACATCGGGGAATTCTTTGAGAAGCTTTATCAGATCCTCTCTGGCAGTTGGACTGAGCAGTGCTCCGATCCTGATTTCTTTTCTCTCTTTTTCTGAACCCAAGTTTACCGTTTCCAACGACTATTTGTGAGGTTCAATGGACCTTTCCTCTTGTTTGAGTAGTCGGGAGATCTCTTCTGGAATTTCGTCGTCATCTTCTTCTTCAGCCTCGAATACCGGGAACTCAAAGTTGGGAGAAGGCATCGGATCGTATGTTTCAACGGGGTATAAAACAAGCAATCTGCATGACGTGATGATTCGTGTTTAGAAGAGATAGAGAAAATGTAAGTGTGTGCAGTGTATTTATTTTACTGCTTGTTTTTATGATTGAATTGTTTTTTAGGATTACCATTTTCTGAAAAAGCAAAAAGAGAAAACAGCAATTAATGCGGAAATTACAGAACGACGTTATTTTATTAATGAACAAGTCGAATCTTGAAACTACAGCCCTATAAAACAAAACTCTGTCGCTTTGGGCTAAGCGAAGAGGGAAAATTTACAGAAAGCGAGCCCTATCAAAACATCCGTTTCACCTGGGCAGGGTGAAAGGTTAAAGATGGCAATTACTTTGACTGACGAACGACCTTCGGAACCTCGACGGCAACCCATTGGCGGCGAACTCCTCGGTGAATCACAAAGTCTGGCACCTTCCTTGATTTGTCTTCAGAAATGACGCTGATTTCTGGTGGAGCAGGATCATTGGAATCTGTCTCCCAAGCAGAATTGTCGTAGGAGGATTCCTCTGTTGCATTTTGCATAGCATTCGTGCTCTCAGCTGTATCTCCCCATTCAGTTGACTGGATATCTTCGAGCCTGATACGAGAGCTTTCGGGAGCGGTGTACTTGACCATATAGTCGTATTTTCCACTCGGTTGTCCCAAGGTGTCCCACACTTCTTTCGAACTGGAGGAGTCATCTCTCTCGATGACGTTGACCTCGGGAAAAGCATAGTTGATGAATTCAAGTCCTGCAAACATTGCAAATTCATCTTCATGTTGAGTAGTTTTCGAATGACCTGAGTGTTGATCCCATGACATGGCGGGGACACAGGTATTCTGTTCAATGACGCTCAGCTGAGTTTCATTACTCGGCTGACTTTCTTGCCCCAAGTTTCCTGGGTAAGGCTGCCACATTGGCAGACCATCCATTGGGCCATAGTAGTTGCGGTCAAAGTTGTCTCTCATCAGAGTGTCTTCCTCTAATGAATTTGACGGAGCACGGCATCCTTCCGAATCACAATCCCCGTAGATCATTTCGACATCTGATCTTGGTATAAATCTCGGACTTTCTGTAGGAAAGCAAAAAGGCATAGGCACCTCTTCCTGAAACATATAACCGTCCTTGTTAAGGTAGGACTTCCATTCTTCATCTGTGTCAGAGGGATCTTCCTCATTGATAGCATGAACTGTCTGAGACACTGGGTGAAGAAAACCTCCACTGTGGAAGAAGTTTTGAAGGGGATGAAGACTTTCATCGTTGGCGGCTGTCTGGGTACAGGTTGCAGAAAAACCAAGACCCTTCTTTGTTTTATTGTCAATAGGAATGACAAGCCGTCCCCATCCGGTTGTATCGGTACTCTCGACCGCTTTGATAGCATCTTTGTATGAAGAAATTGAAGTTCCTTCTTCGGATTGATCGTTCTTGCTCACCGATAATGCTTGGAACTGAGTTCCAATAACCTCCTCGGGTTCCACACAAGTAGATGATGATAAGTTGCTTACGAGCAAGGCTTATTCCCCACAAACCGTGACAAGTTGATCGTTCTTGACGAACTTTAGCTTTTGGTGGAGGGTTGAAGTAACCGCTCCAGCCTGATGTATCCAAGG
This sequence comes from Lathyrus tuberosus, assembly GCA_022829125.1. NCBI lineage: Eukaryota > Viridiplantae > Streptophyta > Magnoliopsida > Fabales > Fabaceae > Lathyrus > Lathyrus tuberosus. Next base: position 6,730,459 of record JALAZF010000191.1, read on the forward strand.
TCTTCCTAATAAACAACTGTATGTTGCCCGGATGTCCATGACCTGGAAAGTGACTTGGAAAGTGTGAGGACCAATAGTTATGGGAAGATCAACTTCGCCGATAACTGTTTTTCTGGATCCGTCGAATGCTTTGACGGCGACCTCGTTGACTCTCATCGGAGGGCCCTTGAATGATAATTGCATCAAGGTGGACTTCGGCATAACATTCAGGGCTGACCCTGTGTCTACCAGTACGTTGGCTAAAGCATCGTCCTAGCAGTTAACTGTAATGTTGAGCGCCATGTTATGACGGCGACCCTCTTCAGGTAATTCTTCATCACTAAATCCCAAATTGTTGCAGGAAGTGATGTTAGAGACAATGCTATCGAATTGTCTGATTGTTACATCCTGTTCCACAAAGGCTTGCTCCAAGACTTTCTGTAGAGCCTCTCTGTGTGCTTCTGAACTGAGTAACAGTGATAATACTGAGATCTTTGAAGGAGTCTGTAACAGTTGATCAACAATGTTATATTCACTCCTTTGGATGAGCTTTAGCATCTCATCTTTGTCTTTTGAAAAGTCGGGATTACCAGATTGACCGACTGGTGGATCAGGAATTTCTACCTGAAGTTCCTTTTCTTTGTTGGATTCTCCAACCCCTCAGTTGAAGATTCTACCACTCTGTGTTACACGACTGACGTCTGCAATATTCACGACGGAGGGTAATGGAATTTCCTTTCCATTCTCGATTATTGTTGCACCGTATTTGTAAGGGATTGCCTTAGCTGATTCATACGGTAGTGGCCCCGGCAGATAGATGACTATGGGAACCTTCTGATTTTTCTGACCATCGTAAGTAATCTTGATCCGTTCCTGGTTGGGAACTCTAGATTCGTCAAGTAGAGGGATGATGGCAAAAACATCCCTGGTCCTGTGATGACCAGAGATCGTGACAACATCCTCAGCTTGCTCGGCAAGGTAGTTTGGCGACCAAATGATGGGTCCTGAACCTGGATATGGACGAATTTCTCCATGATCGACCTGACCCTGAAGAGCTGCTCTCACAAGGTAACACCCTTGGTTACTTTCCGAACAGACGCTACAACTGTCATAGTTGTGTGGTGACACCTGGCCACGCCCACTTTGAATACAATGTAACCTCACTAGGTTACCTTCCATTGATCGGACATCCTGACTTTGACGACGAGTAGGATTCCTGTTATTGATACTAATCTGCTGAGTATCTTCGTCCATATAGATTGGCATCCACCAGTGATTTAACAAGTGCTGAAGTGCCTCCTGGACAAGGGTACAACTTCGATCGTTTTCGCAACCCGCTTTACAGTTTTGATAATCATGTGATATTAAGAATCCGAGTCGGACCTGCTCAGCATGTAACTCTACCAGGTTGGTATTCATCACGCGGATATTGAAGATCTGAACCATATTGATTTGATAGGGATTCCTATCATGGTAGTCTTGGATCCATCCAAGATCCATCTGACGCTGGAGGGCCTCTTGTATGAAAGAGCATCCCTATTTATTTACCGAGCAAATCAGACAGGAACTGTAATCATGTCGCGGCAGATTATGATACTGGCTTTGCCTTGAGTGCATCGCCACCAAGTTAACATTCATCGCACGGATGTCGTGGTTTTGAATGACGTTGGAATCCGTGTAAACCATGTTAACTCCACGAACTCGGTGCTCTTGGATCCATCCGAGATCCATCTGTTCCTGCAGAGCTGCTTGCACCACAGAACATCCTTGGTTATCTTTAGAGCAGATATCACACTGGTGATAGTTATGAGGTGGCACATGGCCATATCCACTCTGTCTACAATGCATCTTGACCAGATTGGTCCCCAATAAGAGTACATCGTGAATTTGATAGACATTGTTAGTCTCTTTCTCAATCAGATTGACTGCAACTTTCTTGTGTTGAGGCAGCGGGTTCGTGAGAACATTAGGATTCGTATCTTTGAAAGATAAGAGCCCGCTCCTAACAAGCTTTTGCACGTCGTATTTGAAATTGAGGCAAGTCTCAATGTTATGCCCTGAACCTCCTTGATGATAAGGGCATGTTTGATCCGCTTTAAGCCAGAAAGGCAGATTTTCCGGAACTGAAAGAGGAGACTTAGTCTGAATGTGCCCCTTGGCTAGCAGTAACGGAAACAATTCTGCGTACGTTACGGGTATAGGATCAAATCCTGGTGGCTGTGTTGTACGGTTGTTGTTATATGGAGGACGAGCCTGCTGAAGAGGATGTTGTGTCCTTTGTTGGTCAGGTTGGTTCTGCGCAACCTGAGGTTGATACGTAGGAACAGGCACGGGGCCAATAGCAGGAGTAACAGCTGCTACTGGCTGATAACGTCGCCTTTGCTTTTCGAGAGAGATATTCCCAATATCTTGCTCTTTTTTCTTAGGGAGAGCACTACCGTATTTTTTAGTACCGCTCGTTGATCCAGTGTCTTTTACCAAATGTCCTTCTCGGACGGCTTCCTCAAGACGTACGCCCATGCCGACCATTTCGGTGAAATCACTGGGCGCACTGGCAACCATTCGGTCATAGTAAAATGAGCTTAAGGTCTTTAAGAAGATTTTTGTCATCTCTTTTTCCTCAAGAGGTGGACAAATTTGAGCGGCAATTTCACGCCACCTTTGAGCATACTCCTTAAAGGTTTCCTTTTCCTTTTGCGACATCGATCTGAGTTGATCTCTGTCGGGTGCCATGTCCAAATTGTACTTGTATTGTTGGACGAAGGCAGTACCAAGATCTCTGAATGTACTGATCGTAGTACGGTTTAAACCCATGTACCATTTGAGTGCGGCACCGGTTAAACTATCCTGGAAGTAGTGAATCAGCAGGTCCTGATTCTCCATCTGAGCTGACATCCGCCGAGCGTACATCACCAGATGGCTCTGAGGGCAAGAGTTACCCTTGTATTTTTCAAAGTCGGGCACTTGGAACTTGTGCGGGACTTTCACATTTGGGACCAAGCAGAGGTCTGCGGCGTCCTTTCCAAATAGATCCTGACCGCGAATGGCTTGCAGCTCTTTCTGCATTTCCAGGAACTGTTCCTAGAATTCCTCCATTCTGTCAAACATAGTTTCCTTCTTACCAGAAGGTGTTGGTGGAATCTGTCCTTCCGGGACAGTGTGCACCACAGGGGGTGGTACCGTGACTACGGCAATAAGTCTTGGCGCTTCCCGAAGTTTGTAACCTTCAGGAGTCTTCAGTATGCCCCTGGCATCTTCCCTTTCCCGAAGTTTGTAACCTTCAGGTCCAGCGGCTTCTGTTGCGATTCCCTGATCTTCAGTGATCGGCGGAACATATCCTTCCGGGATATAGTTAACAGGCATGCCCCAAGGATGATCTTTCGGTATCTAATACCTAGGATCATACTTTTCTATGATGGGCGTTGAGGTGATCTCTGAGATCACAGTTCTTTGTAGCTGAGCTTCTGCCATGGCTTGCATGTCGTTACGAAGCTTTCTCATATCCTCTCTCAGAGCGTCGATCTCTTCTTTCAACTCTCTGTTTTCTTCCTCAAGATCATCCATCTTTTTCTGACGATTGGCCCGAGTATTATACGAATGAGACAGTTTGACTCTAGAATCGAGACACAAACGTGAGATTCGTAGGTAAGGAGAATACGCGATGTGAGAATGATGAATGCAATGATTATATTAATTATTTAATGGTTTAAGCAAAATAAACTTCGACAATTAGATTGCAAATATCAAACAGTGGGGAAACCCCTTTTTATTGAATTCCAAAGGATTACAGAAATGGAAATACAGTAGATTACAAAGTGCAGAAACAGAAACCTAAACTAATGGGTCCAGAGTCCTCTCTGAGGAGAAACCGAGTGCTGATTCTGGTATCTTCCTTTTCTTTGACCGGGGCACTTGGGTCGTTGTCGGGTTGTCATTCCTTTGCCAAGTGAAAGGAGTGAGCAAATTCCTTTGGTCATCTTGATTCTCTACAGCATGCTGCTCCAAAATTTCAATCAGAGCATCTTTCTCTCTCAGTAGTTGCTGTATTTGGATACACTCTATACATAGACCTTCTTCCAAGACCTTCTTCCAAGACCTTCTTCCAAGACCTTCTTTCCTTTTGAACTTTGTTGAGAGTAACCTGAAGCCTTTCAGTTTCCGTCATGAAGTACATGACAATTTCCCTCGGTGGAAGAATTCCGTAACGAGGATAAGGCATCTTTAGCTTGAGAGCTCTGGTTTGTACCCAATGGAGATAAGGCTCCACCGAGACACAGTCCGGTTTTCCCAGAAACTCTCGTCCTTTCTTATGAACATGTTTCCAAGCTTGCACTATTTCCATCTTTAGTGCTCTGTCGTTTTCTCCTTCCTTGAAGAAAAGACCTACCAGATGAACACCCAGTGGGATGTGTCTCATCAGGTATCCAAATTGACGAAGAACTAATATCAGATGATAGTTGATTCCTCCTTTAGTTCCTATGAGGGGTACGCTGGGGAAGTTTCCACAATGGTCAATGATTTTGATTCCCTCATAAATCCTATTACACCAATCTATATCAGAGTTGGTGAGGGACATGATCTTCTGCGACCAACGTAAGACACTCTTGCAATCCCAAAAAGCAGCAGACTTGGGCAAGTGTGAGATAAACCATTTGTAAAGCAAAGGTACACAGCATGTGATCTCCCCTCCGCTGTACAAATTTCCTAAGTGTACAGAATGATACGCATCTGCGAGCAAAGTCGGCACAGGGTTTCCAATGAGAAAAACCTTAATAGCGTTGATATCGACGAAGTTATTGATGTTGGGAAACAAAAATAACCCGTAGGTGAGCAAGACAAAGATGCTTTCAAAAGCAGTCCTGTTCCCTATACTAGCGAAGTATAGAGCCTTTTTTTTTGTCAAGAACTGGGCTGGCAAACCTTGGATGCCACCCTCAGTGGTCATGTGAGTCCTGACCTCAGACTCGTCCAAATGAATTGCTATTGCAATAGTCTGATTCTTTGGAATTTCTTCCAGTCCAGAAAATGGAGCTCGATCAGTGATATGTAAATCAGTCAGATGAGAATACTCCTCCAGCGTTGGTGATAGCTGGTAATCCGGGAATGTGAAACAGTGATAAACCGGATCGTAGAACTGAACGAGCGCATCCATGATCCCCTTAATCACATGGACTCTTAACAGTGGTAGGAAACCACCGTGCTTGGCTCTGAAAGCCTCTGGGTTAACGATCATCCTCGCTAACTTTCTCAAATCCCCTAGTTTTGGAACCTTGAAGGTATACTGGCGAGTTCTCATTCTACCGAAATCCATTAGCATAATCCTTTTCTCTGATATTTGCAATCACAATTTTAGTTTAATTTGAAAAACAGAGAGACTAGAAGAGAAAGTTTTTTTTTTGAATGTTTTAATGTTTTATTAAATGAATGCATGAATGCAGCACACAAAAACATAGAAAAAACATGGGGTCAGAGGGTCGTTGTCATGAAGTCAAGGCTCTACCCATCCCCAAAGGTTTATACTAGGGTGATTTTTGTACCTGTACTCATTATCATCAGCTCCTCCCAGGAAAGCAAAACAACAAGTGGATCGCCAGCGAGTTGTGTGCAATCTTAGAGTAAGTGCTATTCACCGAGAATAGATCACCAGCCTCAAATGAGGGTAGTATCGCGTAACAGCTATTTCCGATAGCTTCCGCACTACGAAAGGGTTGGCTTTTCTTAAGTGTATACTCAATCTCACCACATCTGGCATCACACGCATTCCCAGTAGCAGAAAAATAAACACGTATAGCAATTAGGAAAAGCAGTATATATATTTGTCCTAATCATCCTAGACTTATAAAGCTATGATTCTTAAGTTCCTGACAGACATGGGTTCCCCGGCGGAAGCCCCAATCTGTGGTTCCCTGCCTAAAAGATGGACCAGCATAGGTCAATCTTTCTCTTCGGTAGAGTTCCCATTTTCCGTAGAAAACGGGGATGATGCCCTAAGGCAGAAAAGGAGACTCCCCAGCAGAGTCGCCATTTTACATGGAAAACAGACAGAAAATAATAAAAAAAAGAATGGCCCCACGGTGGGCGCCACTTTTCTGTGAAAAGTGGGGACGACCGTGCCTAGATCTAACTTTGAACGGCCCCACGGTGGGCGCCACTTTTCTGTAGCGAGCGATTTTGGACGCGGTTCTTAAGCGCTGGTCGCTCTCTGCGGTTGAGCTTAAAACTACAGGTCGATTCATTTTTTATCCTATTGTGAGCTGAATAAGGAAGGGAAATAGATGTCTCCAATTAACCCTGCTTGCATACTGAGTTTAAACAGCGGTCTATTAGGTTACGGATGCTATCAATGTGGGGGGCCTTTGTACTGGTTATTCGTATTTCGCCAATACGGTTCTTTCTTTCTTTTTTTCCTAGGCAAAGGGTTTCTGGCGGGGAATAAGGATTAGGAGGTTAGGACTGATGTTTTTGAAATACTGCTTTTAATTGATGGAGATATGGGATTTGGGTTTTTTGTTGATTGCGCTCGCTAAGATCTTTTCTTTCGATCTTATGCCTACGTATTCCCGTTTATCGAAACAGGGAAATCAGAGCGTTCGTAGTTCCTCCTATTCTATGGGAGGAAATTTGTGTTTTGGTGTCTTGTTCAAGGCCCAAGACGTGAAGCGTAAGGTGTTTGTATCTTGATAAAAGCCCAAGATAGGAAGCTGAAGAGTTTATTTCTATCTTGTTCAAAGCCCAAGATATGAAGCTGAAAGGTGATTTGTATCTTGTTCAAAGCCCAAGATGTGAAGCTAAAAGACCTCGACTTTAGAGAGAATTTGTCATCTCTAAAGAGGGGGAAGGAGAATTACTTTAACTGGGATACGCGGATCCGAGCAATGCCATAATTTCCGAAGAAATGGTTTTTAACCTGAAGGAGAAGACTTTAACTCAGTGTAGAGCAATGCCATCTTTCCTTAGGAATTTCTCATGCTAAAAGAGGGACAGTGGCGTGGATATAGATGATCCAGAGGCTTGCCGCTTACAGCGATTAGATGAAGGGAAAGGAGTTGTTGATGTTTGTTTACTGTGAACGAGGCACAACTTTGATGCTAAAAGGTTAATTGGATCAACCAGTGGTTTTCTTATACAAAGCCTAAGAGGAGGCTAATTTCCGCTAGGAAAATCATTATACAAAGCCTAAGAGGAGGCTATTTTGTGTCTCGTACAAAGCCCGAGAGAGAGGCTAAAAGTTTTTGACCTAGTGGGGCATATCGTTATACAAAGCCTAAGAGGAGGCTAGCAAAGAGTTCGACTCTTGCTTAAGGGATTTATATCTCGTACGAGGCCCGAGATGGAGGCAAAAAAGGGGGTGATTGACTCAACGAGGGAGTCTTTTGTGTCTCATACAAAGCCTGAGAGAGAGGCTAAAAGGTTGCTTTGACTCTACTGGGGAGAATTTTGGTATCTCGTTCGAAGCCCGAGGTGGAGGCTATTGTAACTGTTTCAGTTGAGTGACAGATCCAATATACTGATTTAAAAGAGAAAATCAGTTCTTATATGAGTAACACTGTACTCAGGGATTTAATTTGAGGATCAGGGATATTTCCTTTTCTTTGAGGAAACAGGAAATCCAAAGGGTATTGAGACTATCCGAGTCTGCGGGTTTCCTTCCTATTTAACGAAGGGTGCTTGAGAATGTCTTGGAGACTCAAGGAAGTTAGACTGTCCGTGTCTAGAGTTTTATCTTTGGTACTATGTTTTGAGAAACAGTAGTAGACTCTATGAAAGGACTGTTCTATGAGGATGACTAGGTTCTGTTCCTATACCTCTAGGAGGTCGTCGGGACAATTTGTATGAAGCCCAAGAGGAGGCTGGAATCTTTTAAGAAGCCGACGGGTCCTTGTACGAAGCCCAAGAGGAGGCTATCATTCCCGGAGGAAGAGATCATTATACGAAGCCTAAGAGGAGGCTCTGAATACTTCTAAGAAGCCGTAGGGTCCTTGAATAATGCCCAAGAGGAGGAGGGGTTGCTTTTAGGAAGCCTGTGGGTCCTTGTATGATGCCCAAGAGGAGGCTGATGCTTTTAAGAAGCCTGTGGGTCCCAAACCAAAGAAAAGTTCAGGAAAACTCTTTTAGAGTTAAAACCACTGGTAAACGTGCGAGGTTTACTATCCAGTGACTTTAACTTTTAGAGAGAGTCCGAACCGTTCGGCGGTTTGAAGAAATTCAAGAGAAGTTTCACCGAGAATAATTCATCTCTGGGGGATAGAATTTCTTGACGATTCCTAAGGAGGACAGCCGAAGAGAAGACTGTATTTGGTGCTCCTATTGGGGATCTAGGCGTCTATTTCTACGAATAAATGAAACGGCGTCACTTAGTTCTAGACGTAGTTGCCGAGGAAACTCGAAATATCTATACTATTATTACACAGTAGATATGAGTTTATGAAAGGAGACTTACAGTGAGCAGCCTCACAATACAGTTTATAATATGAAAGCAGTAAATGAAAGCGATAACCACTTACTCGGTTGTAGAGCTTCCATGCTGTTTGGTTAGTTGTTCAACAAAGGAAGATAAAAACAACAGTATATTCAAAATCAAAGGAGAAAGTGCTTTGAAAAAGAAAGATTTGGGGCTTACAGCTCAAGGAGAGGCCCAGGGTTTTATCAGTGAGCGCACTGTTTGAATTTGTACAGAGGGACTTATACAAGTGACTGGGGCCCAAAATGTTTTCTGTACAAAGGGATGGGTCTTACACTCTCTCAAGAGGCCCAAAAAGGTTTAAAGAAAAGAGTGGGGCTTATAACACGAGGGTAGGCCCAAATGATTTTTTCGTTTAAAATTGCGATTGCGCCGAGGTTTTCTTTTAATGCAGAGGGACTTATACAATAAGTGAGGCCCAAAAAAGTTTTGGTTAAAAGGGGGATTGGGTCTTACACTCTAATAGAGGCCCAAAGTGTTTTGAAGAAAAATAAATGGGTCTTACTACTCGAGGGTAGGCCCAGATGATTTTTGAAAAGGCGACGATCGCGCCGTTTGGTTTTTGACGGTATCGGGACTTATACAATAAGTGAGGCCCAAAGATGATTTGGTCAAAAAAAGGATTGGGTCTTACACTCTAATAGAGGCCCAAAGTGTTTTGAAAATGATTTATGAGGGTTGAATTAATCCAAAACCCTAATTTGTTTTCAAAAATGTATTTAATTGAATAAAAATTCAATTAAAAATGATCAAAAATTATTTAACACATGGAAAACAAATTGTGATCTTGGATTAATGCTTCAAAAATTAAGTATTGACCTACAAAATAATTAGAAAGCATTAAAAGTTGCAAAATCAATGTAGAAAAAAAATATTTAAAATGCCAAAAACAATTAAAATATTAATTCTTTACAAAAATATCAATTATATGAAATAAATAATATTTTTGGGATTTTTTGTGAAAATAAAATATTTTAACATTTTTGTGAATTATTAAAAAAAGAACCAACTCAAAATCATTAAAACTCAGAGAGAAATTAATTTTTGAATCAATTAAACAAAATCACAAAATTCAAATATTCAAATATATGAAAATGGCGCCAAGACCAACACCAAGAACACGCGCGTTTTTCAGTTTGCCCAGATTTGCATTTTCTATCCAATCTCACTGAATACGTAATTATAACATGTAATCCACATATCATTATGCTCGCCTCAACCTCACGATCATTTCTATGTACTTTAATTTCATTTAAATTAAACATACAACAAGAAATCACGAAGAAACCTCAAGAACCCTAATTTCTGCATGAAGGCTAGGATTTTTGATACACGATTCAAACAATGCAATTAATTGAGGGAAAACATTCCATGCATGATTATGAACATATGGCCAAATTATTGTGCGAGGAAATATGCATAGATTGAGAGATGCCCAAGTTTAGGCTTACCTTCAAGTCGTGACAGCAAGAGCAAATCAAATTCTGGGTTGGAGGTGTTACAGATGAGTTGTGATGATCTGAACAGCTTCCCTACACCATATGGAGTGTGTTTGAACACTTGGATTGAATTGAAATGGACTGGATCAGTTTATGGCATCTCAGCTGCAACTTCACTTTAAACTTGTGTGGATGGCAAGTGATTTTGAGATTTTGAAGTTTCAGAAGTTATGTGAGTGTTTGATCAGCTCATATGTGATGTATGTGAGGTGTGTGAGTGATTGGTTTGTGCAGAATTGCTCTCAAACTCAAAACCCGATAGCTACCTTGCTAAGAAAGGCATTTTTGCCAAGAGAAAGAGATTTTGAGGAAAGCATCTGTTAGATGGCTTTGGTGTACTCAAACTGACCACAATTGAGCTCTATTTATAGTAGAGCAAGTTTGTTTTGCAAGGAATAGTTCATGGCAGCTGGTAAGTAGGTTTCCTCAATGTTGGCCTATGGAAATGAAAGTCTCCTCTAGCCATTGACTAGAGGTTAGGGCACAGAGCTTTGGTCCCCTTGGTCTTGGATAAGTCTTGACTGATTTCAGATGAGAATGGCTCAGTCCATGCCACCTTGATGGTTCCATTGAATGCCTCATTCCAAATTTGAAGTCTTGTCCCTATTTTGGCCATTCTAGGTTCAACATGTTATTCTTTGTTCCTTGGACCTTGGAGGCTTGGCTCAGTGATTGTCCCCTTTGGATTCAATCCTCTGAGGTGTCCAAGTGGATTGGAGCAATTGCAATTGGCTGATTTTGGCAAATCGAGCCAAAATGCAAATTCTGCCTTGCTTTGACAGATTTCAGCAAGGCAACTTGCCAATGTTGTATCTCATGATGTAGGTTGAATTTGGCAATGTTCTTGGCCATTTTGGAAAGCTCTTACATGATACAACAACTGTTTGAACAAGTTTGGTTTTGATCTCTTTTGATTCCAAGTGAAAAATCCCCCTACATTTGGCAAAAAGTGAAGCAGAATTCTGACTTAGTGAAAATTTCACTAAGTGTTGGAAAAAGTGACATTTTCACTTTTCAGCCACTTTGATCACTCCATAACTCAAAATCCTTAATGAATTGGAATGACTTGTAGTTGAAGTTTTTGTAGGTGATAGTGAGGGCTACAAATCCATCTTTGGATGAGAAAAAATGGCCTTGTGGTTTAGGAGTTATGGTCCTCCAAAGTTGGTACCTTTGCCACTTTATTTTTAACTTAGAAAAATTTCTAAGTTTTATGGTTACCCCTTTTACAAGTTATCTCACTTTTCTTGATTTTTCTTGATGAATGATGATTCAAATCATACATTAACATCATTTTAGGGTTAAAAATCCATTTTGGTGAAAAATCTCAAAAAGTCAAAGTTGACTTTTGTGCACAGTTGACTTTTTATCAGATGAATTCCAAACTGTGCAATTCTTCAGGAAATCATGTCCTTGACCTAAATCAAACTTGATGGACATGTTCCATGGGTGTCATAGGGTATATTAAATCATGTATTAGGGTTTGGGAGCATGTCCAGGTCAAAAGTCAAAGTTACAGTTGACTTTTCTCTTAAAACCCTAATTGTGGTGCAGATGAAAATGAGACTTGTTGCTTAAGCTTCTTGGATCAATCCATTGTTCCAAATGGATCAATATGGTGTATTAGAGACCCTCAAATCATCTCTTGAGGTCTTGGCTCATGGTTTGTCCCAAAAGTCAACTTAGGGGTGAATTAGGTCAAGAAACCCTAATTCCTGATTTTTGATGAATGCATCCCCTGAGGCAAAATTGACTTGATGCATGGGTTCATAAGGTTCCATGAAGCATATTAGGTCATGTTTTGGATCATTGCCTTGTTCCCAGATGAAAATTTCCATCTGGAGGCCCTGGTCGACTAAAACCCTAATTTGGTGACACTGTCGATCTTGAGACTTGATCCACCTAGAAGGGAGCATCCTTGTGCTTAATCCTTGAAATGGGAGTCCTTTTTTATCCATTGTGGATGTTTAAGAGATTAGACAAGTTGAAGATCATGTCATTTCTTGATTGATCCTTTGTCTAAGCACTCAGAGAGGGCTTGAAACCCTAATTTTGATTGTATTGGATGCTCACCCATCTTTGGGGAGACTGATGAAGCATGATGGTTCATCCATATTGTGACGATGATTTTCACAATGATGGGAAATCTAAGTGGTCAAAATTTGGGGTATTACATTGAGTATGTCAGAAAGTTTAACGGAAGTAAAGGTTAAGTATAGAGTAAGACAGTGATACAAGTTGTGGTTATTGTTGAATAAAGGAAGTTCGGGGGCGAATTTCAATTTAGGGGGGGGGGGGAGTGTAATACCCCTTATTATCTAAATGCTCAATTGAATATCAGATGAGCTTTTGTTTATTCTATCTTTGGATAATTGGATTAATGGAATCCTCTAAGTATTTTAAGTATTGTTATTTGGGATCAATAGAGCAACTGAGGAACTCTGAAGAGATCAATTATTTTTTTATGAAAGAGACAGATCAATTATTTTAACTCAAGAAAGGATTTTAAGGTAACTCTAATATTTTATCAATTGGTGTTAGACGATAAACTATCAACTGGAGATATTTTACTTTATTGGATAATATTATATAATATTAGTATTATATATATATATATATATATATATATATATATATATATATATATAAAGAGAAAAAGAAAAGTTAGTAAAGGAGAAGAAAGAAAAGGAAAGAAGAGAAAGGAAGAGAAGAAGAGAGGAAGTGGAGAAAGATGAACAAGAGAAGTTTATGGATCATCATCAATTCATCATCTTCTTCAAACTCCTCTTCAATCATCAAGGTGGGTTCTAGTTAGACACTTTAAGTTCTAGAAATAAGTTGTTTTAGAACTTAGGTTAAATTGAGAGAAAATGCTTAAATTGCTAATCAATGGAATCTAACAGTTGAAAAGTGATATAAATCGTGTAGACTGATCATTATACATGTAGAAACATCTATTGATAATTGTTATGAAGTTTGGATTGGTTTGAAATTGTTGGAAATCTTAGGGTTTATGTAGAAACTATGTGTTTATGTTTGAAATCATGTTTTAGGAAGTTTGATGAATAAACCATGATAGAAACATGATAATATACCTCTATTGGTTGTTTAGGTATGGTGTTGAGAATGAATTGGGGGTTGGAAATTCTGCTGTCAAAAGGGGTATTTTTCTGCATAACGCAGAGAGCGCTTAGCGCGGGTATGCCCGCTTAGCGCGGTCTGGAGAATTTCCACTCCTTCCAAGCAGTGGGGAGCGCGCTTAACGCGGGTAGGGCGCTCTTAGCACGACCTGGAACACAGAAACTATTCTTTTTTTTTTAAATTCATAACTCCCGAACTGTAATTCCGATTTAAATGTTCTTGGTACCATTGGAAAGCTATGACAATCCTCTACCCAAAAAAAAGGGGTATGATGTCGGATTAATTATTTAGTGGAAAATGAATGAAATAATGTTTATGCGATATGTTGAAATTCCGTATCCTTTGGATCGTAAATCCGATCGAGGCATATTTACAGCCGATGTAAAATTGTGGGAATATCCTACGGGATGGAAGTGAAGGTAATAAGTTCAGTACCCGATTAAATGAATCGGAGGGAACCAAAGTGACGTTTTATGTAACGTGCTACGAATGGTAATGAGAAACCATGAGTTTGAATCAAGGATGCTTGGTAGAGTATAGTAGTGGCTTGTATACCTTTACCATGTGCGTGAACTACATTGTGGATTATGTTTGACTTGTTATTTTATCATGTTTGTTTTATGGTTGATATTGTTATGTGCAAATGTGATATACCATGTCTATATAATTGTGATTAAGTATGAATGAGAGAATATGCATGCTTAAAACGAATTAGGAAGAGTGAGGAAACTTTACCCCAAACCTAATGATATGATTCTAGGTTGTGACTAGAAATTGATAGAAAACTCTAGATGGCGATGCTCGGGCATGTGTTGTAGAAAGGTGCATCCGTGATGAGTAATGGTCTAGAAGAGAGTGAAACACTAGTATGGAACATGTGTGTGAACCTTGTGTTCTTTGTGAAAGGCGAATGTGGCCTTAAGGCATTGTAGCCTTGTGATTGTCGAATACAATCACGTTTGTGTGTGAGACCACGTAATCGTAACCGTTTCTTTTGAGTTGCAATTTCATGAGTCTCGAGCTCCTCTGAAATGTATGCATGATTACTTGGCAGGTTTGATTCCCGCGTTTAGTACGAATGAAGCCTAAGGGTAAAGAGACTTATGACGGTTAATGGCCCGTGTGAAGTGACGGTTCATAATGGTTAATGGCCCGTAGAACCCGAATCCATGTCGTATGTCAAGTAAATACAGGGGTCCATGACTCGGGTTGACTTCTAGACGTAGAAGCAGATGGGAATAGGGGATGCCTTGGTAAGGTCATGCAGCTCTCCACTTTCGTCCTCGCGTATGGGTACGTCTGTGCCTAATTTCCAACGTGGAATTAGGATACATTCTTACTATGGAAAAAGTTGATATACAAGAAAAGTGTTCAGAGCAACCATACAAACACACTGGTTCTGATGTTGATTCAACCCCTTTGCTTCTTTTGATCTTGAGTAAGACCAAGACAACAATTGATGTCAATTAACTTGTCGATATTGCTACTCCTTTGCGTTCTTTATCTCCAAAGCTTTTGCGCACGATTAATTGCACTGATTGTTCCACAAGACTTCAATTAGATTCGTCGTTCTCCGCTACTTCCTTTGTGTTCTTTATCTCCAAATGATCCTTTCTGTACTTTATCTCCAAAGGATTTCACAACGTCGCAATCCTCTCTTGAACGTCTTGCACGAAAACCCCCAAATCTTGACACGATCTTGGAGGACAAACCCGCGGTTTTTCAGATGAAGACCCCTACAAATATCAACCCGATAATCTCGGCAACACAAGAACCTAATCGGACCTTATCAGCCTTCGCCTAGCTGGAACCCCAATAAAAGATTATTATGTGTGATTTATCAGTTTGTTGACATAGGACGGAGGTTGAAGATGATGAGCAAATGCATGTTAATTTTATGGTATCACCAGTTTGAAATGAAGCATGAAAGATGTATTTATAGTTTTGGAAGATTGGTAGCAAATAGGTAATTTTTGGAGTAAAAAAAATTGACAGAATTGACCAACTTAGCAGCTTGTGCCGGCTTGAACGATGGATGTGCCGGCATATACTGTAAAAAATAACAGCATGTGCTGACCTAAAATGACACATGTGTCGACCCAGAGAAACGGAGCCTACAGCCTTATTTAGGACGTTAGATGTGTCAGCCTGAAAAACGTATGTACCGGCACAAACTGTTGAAACTTACAGTATGTGTCGACCTGAAGAAGGTATGTGTCGACCAGAACGAAACAGAACCTAAAGGCTTAAATAATGAGTTACATGTGCCAGCCTGAAATGCGAATGTGCCGGCACATGCAGTGCATTTTTGTGCAGAAACTGGTTTTCATAATTTTGGACAATTTTGAAGTGGTTTTTGATGATTCCTAATACCTCTAATACAAGGGTACCACACACAAACTCAGAGCTGTTATCCAATATACCAAACTGTGAAGTAGTTGCAATGTTTTGACATCACGCAAAACATCTCATGGTGAAGTTGCACTCACACATCGTGTCATCACTGTTCATCGCATCTACATTTTTCATCTGCAACACTGTTCACTTTAAAAAAAATTGAAGGTTGTAGGCCTCCTTATGACTAGTTTGTAAGATCTTTTTTTTATTCTATTGAGTTAGACACATTTGTATGACATTCATCAATATGTCAGAAGGAGAAATGGTTCAACTCAACAAAGAAGTAGAGATGCTGATATTGTAACGCCCCATTTTATTTTAATTAATTGAAATTATTTGGGTTGGGTGTACGTATGTGTTTATGTGAGTTTCGTTATGTTGGGGTACCCTGCGGTAGGGGGTAGTGACCTTAGTGTTAATGACCTTAAGGGTGAGGGGTGTGTGACTAATTTTGTAGAATTTGGTGGTGTGGTGAGAATGATTAATAAAGTAATATTAGTAATATTTTATTAATATTATTAATTTAATTTATTAGGAGATATTGTTATTATTATTTAAGTTGTAAAATTATTAATGATAATAATATTGGAATAATTATAATAATAATAATAATAATAATAAAATAGATATTAAGGTGAAAAAGGAGAATGAGGGCATGATGGTAATGTTGTAGGGAATAAGTGAGGGCATAATAGTCATACCATAAAAAATTTCCTAGGGGTAACAAAGACAAAAGAGAAAATTAGAGAGTGGTGGTTCATTCTGTACGATCGTGAAATTGGAGAAAAAGCTGTGGCGAAAGGTATAGGGCACAGAGAACTAAAAGGGGATTTCCGTAGAAAATGCGAAGGAAGAGAAATCGATTGCTAAGAATTGAGGTAAGGGGTGTAATCATGTTTTATTATGATTGTATGATGATTTAATAAAAGTATGATGAAAAGTATGGCGAAATTGTTGATTATGATGCTAATATGCCATTGGTATAATTATGATCTTAAGTGTGTTAATGGTGATTTATAAATGATGAATTTATGCTGTGATGTATATAATTTCCTTGATTCATGTACCATATGATATGATATATTTTGGGTTTGTTAGAGGTCAAAACTTGGGGTTTGGGGACTATTGGAAGGCTGAAAAACAAGAGAGATCGCGCAAAATCACACAGAAAAAGTGGAATTCTGGGCTTTACTATGGCCCGTAGTGGCTGCTACGGGTGTCCGTAGTATCCCTTTGGATTGGGGTGCCAGAAACGAAGAAAAAATGAGATTTTGATCTGGGAGTGCTACGGGCGGCCGTAGCAGCTCCCTGGTTTTGTACAGTGAAATCGTTTTGGCCATAACTTTTGACCCGTAAGTCCGTTTAAAGCGTCGTTCGAAGCGTTGGAAAGCTAACACGACGAACTACCTTATAAAAATAGTTTATGTTCCAGAAGTTGAATATTTTTGTGTGTGATGGCTTAAATGCAATTGTAGTGGTTATGTTGTGATGCGATAAAATCCGAAATGTATCGTTGTTGGTTGCTATGATGTAAACTGTTGTTGTTGAATTGTTACCGTATGCATGCTGGTAATTATGCTTTATGTTATTGTTATTTTCACATTGCATTGTGGTGTGATGTATTGGCTGCATGATCGTTATATGCATTGGTCGTCGTTGTATGTTGTCGTTGAATGCATATCATGTTGCATAAGTTGTATGATAAGTCGTGTGCCCATGTGGGGTGTGAGCGCCTTATTCGGATTCCTTGAAATAGAATCGTGTTATTGTTGTTGAGGTAATTGTGTGCCTATGTGGGGTGTGAGCGATTACTGGTGTTCGTGTGCCCATGTGGGGTGTGAGTGATCACGGATGTCGTGTGCCCATGTGGGGTGTGAGCGACTTATACGAAAATTCTGACTGGAATTATGATCATGAAAAAGGGATCGAATTGGTACCACATACATAAGCATTGAGTCAGGTTGTGAGTCTCATTGCGTTATATATTAACTATGTTGTGATGTTGTTGATATGTGGAATTTGCATGAGTTTTGTTGATGAGATGTGATATGATGATATTTGAGATTATGTGATTATATGATGTTTTATGACGAAAGATGTATAAGTGATATTATGTTGTGTAGATGTGAGCGTGATTCGTTTATAAATGATATGTGTTAATATGATGATGATGTTACTACTAAGTCTTTCGCTTATATCTTTCATAATAAATTGTGATTACTCACCATGCCTGTTTGAATGTTGCCTCCACGTGGGTAACGCGAAGATGCTCTGGAATAGCTTTTAGAAGCGTTGAAGATAGCTTGGGTGTACTTTATTAGTTTTCGTTAATTAGAAGGTGTCTTGCTCTGATATGTAACATTGGGTTTGGAAAGCTAGTTATGCAAATGTTGTGTTTCCTTGACTAACATTTTATGATGATTTTGAAGACGTCGAACTATTGTAATTCCAATTCGGATGATATATTATTTTGTTAACATATTTCATGAGTTTGAGATGTTAAATTGATTTAAATTTCAATTTTTGACGAGACCAAGATATTTTGGTATTATGAAGATCAATTTATGTTTCCGCTACGAAGTTCAATTTATGTGTTGAAGTTATAAAAGAAACTGATGTTATAGAAGTTGTAACTTAGGTTACAGAGCAGGATGATTATTATGGATGTTAGATATGAAGTGTGACACCCTTAAGTGGTGAATTACGTTGAATTATCCTTATTAATTCGTGAAATATTCTTTGGGGTTAGAAGGGGTGTTACATTAGTGGTATCAGAGCAGGTCGGTCCGTCCGGCCAGGTTGTTTAATTATGTTTGTTCCCTAGTATGCGACATGTGTGTGAAAACACTGTCGATGCTTGTTTTGTTTTCCATTTGCAGGCTGGGAATGAAACAAGTGGGGGAGAAGCCTGTGCTTCTCCAAGATGCTCCAAGTGTGGAATGATGGCTCAGTGTGTTGATGGACACTATTATAGTTTGGTAAAGATGGTTTATACCCCACCATGATCGTCGGCTGTCTATTGACAATTTGAGGAACTGGTCACCCTTAATCTTTTGTTGATAGTAGATGATATCATGTTGGATGGAATGGACGTGTCTTGACAGCTTAGACGGTGTGTTCACTGAATTGTTTGGAGTTAAGACAAGTTCTTACAAATTGTTTTAATGAGTCAATGCAGATTCTTATAGCTGAAGATGAGGCGGATTCGAATTTCTTGTCCATCGGTTAAGTTGGGATGCCTCTGAGGGAGAACGATCAGGTATTGTTGATGGTTTCTTCTTAGGGAGTAGAGATCAATGTGACGGCTAGAGGTATGGCAGTGGTGTGTAATTCCTGATGTTTTTCCTGAGGATATTTGTGACTTGCCTCCATAGTGTGGATCTGAGTTTGGTGATAGTAGAGAGCTGATGTTGTTGTCTGCTAAGAAAGTGGATGAACTTCTAGAAGATGAAGCCTTGATGTTTTCAATGTTTGCATCGTTGCAAGTTGATCGTGAAGTTACAAGTGTTGAATTACGTGTTGTCTGTGAATTTCCAGATGTATTTCCATAGGACATACGTGATTTACCCTAGAGCGTGAAGTTGAGTTCGTGGTGGAATTGATACCACGTACGAGGTCGGTGTCAATGGCTCCTTATAGGATGTTAACTTCTGAGTTAGGGGAATTAAGAAGCAATTAGAAGAGTTACTGGAAAAAAAATGTGACACCAAGTGTGTCTCCTTGGGGAGCTCCGGTGTTGTTAGTTAAGAAGAAAGATGGCAATTATCATACCCCAAAATTTGACCACAAGTTTCCCATCATTGTGCAAATCATCACCACAATATAGATGTACCTTCATACCTCATCAATCCTCAAGGATTTTTGAACATTCACTACAACCAAGAATGCACATGATCCTCAACTTGTCAAGTCTCTCAAACACCTATAAAGGATCAAAAGGTCTCCCACATCAAGAATCAAGCACAAGGTTTCAACATTCCAAGTGGATCAAGCCTCAAGATCACCAGTGTCACCAAATTAGAGTTTTGGTCGACTAAGGCCTCCAGATGAAAGTTTTCATCTAGGCATGAGCCAATACTTAAAACATGATCCAAGAAGCTCAAAGGGACATTATGAGTCCAATCATCAATTCAAAATAGCCTCAGGGGATGCATTCATCAAAAATCAGGAATTAGTGTTTTCTTGACCTAATTCACCCCTAAGTTGACTTTTGGAGCAAGACATAAGTAAGGACCTCAAGAAGTGTTTTGAAGACCTCTAATACATCCTATTGATCCATTTACAAGATTGGATTGATTCAAAGAACTTGGTTCATAAGCAGTACAAGGATTCAAATTCATCTGGACCAATTAGGGTTTCCTGATGAAAAGTCAATTGTACCTTTGACTTTTGACCAAGACATGATCCCAACCCTTGAGGCATGATTCAAGATACCCTAAAACACTTATGGAATCCATCCATTAGGTTTGAATTAGGTCAAGGACTTGATTTCATAGAGGATCACACAGTTTGGAATTCATTTGACAAAAAGTCAACTGTGCCTAAAAACCAAGTTTGACTTTTTGAATTTCTTGACAATCATGGCATCCCTAAGTAAAAAACAATGTTAATTCATGGTTTAGATCATCATTTATAAAAAAAAAAATCAAGAAAAGTGAGGTTACTTGCAAAAAGGGCAACCTTAAGAAACTTAAATTTTTCTAAGTTATGGAAGAAAAGTGATTTGGTACCAACTTTGCAAAGTCATAACTTCTAAACCACAAGGCATTTTTCTTCCATCCAAAGCTCAAATGAAAGCTCTCATTACATACTTCAAAATTTTCAACTACAAGAGATTCCAAATCCTCATGGATTTTGATTTATAGATTGATCAAAATACAAAAACATGAAAATGGACACTTTTTTCAACACTTAGTGAAAATTTTGGACATAATCTGTCTTGAATTTTCACCAACTTTTGGGCCATTTTTCATTATGATCCAAGTTGATTGAAGACCAAAGTTGGATATCAAAGTTGAAGTATGTTATTGGGGCTTTCCAAAAGTACAAGAACTCATCCTAACTCAACTTTAGTAGGGAGTTACAAGCCTTGAAACATGGCCAAAAAACCTGATCTTTCAAGACAACATGAAAACCAAACTTGTGCCACACGATTTTTCCCTTAAAATCTTGTCACTTTGCCAACTTTTTCATCTTCCAAAAACACAAAATATCTGATGACTCAATTGGTTCATGATTAAAGAGGCAAGGAATTCATTTTGGCATGTGAAAACCATCATGACATGAAGTTTGAAATTCAACTTTGGCAAGGTAACATCAATGCAATGCATTGAGGTGTCATGAACCAGATCACAACACTCCAAGCCAGTCAAGATTCCAGTCCAAACTCTGAGCATTCAAACCTGCAAAGATTAATGGAGTCAAGATAAGAAGATTTGACTTAGCACTTTTGGATTATCCAAGTCAATGCCTACAAGCTACAGCCATGATCAGCCTCCAAAGACTATTGCTTCCAAAAAAAACTTGCTCTACTATAAATAGAGGTCATGTGTGACTGATCAAACCACCCCAAAACATTTGAATTCATGTTTTCTTTCACTTCACTCTCAAAAACCAGATTTTTACTTCTTCTTGAAGTAACATTCGAATTTTCAGAATCACAAATTCACCCCCCATTTGCTCAAGCTTTTTGGCCTATTTGCAGTTGAGGTGCCACAACAAGTTCCAGGCTGTTTCAATCCATTCCAAGCTTCCAAACACCTTGTATTAGGTCCATTAAAGCTGTCCAGATCATTACACAACATCTGTAACACCTCCAACATAGAATTCGAATTCTTCTTGCAAAAGGTAAACCTGACACTCTCAAACTCTATAATCCATGCATCATAAATGTGTTTTCAAGTTACAAACGTGTTTCTGCACTTATATAGAGTGATTCCCCTCAATCATTTGCTTTGTAGCTTTCGTGTATAAGATTTCATAGTGTTCTTGCAGAAATTTGGGTTCTTGAGTTCATCACTTGATTTCTCACTCCACACTTAATATAAATGCAATTAATTTATATGACTGAAATTCTTGTTCAAAAACACACAACTTTCATGTTTACAAAAGTCATTTTCATTGAGTAATCAGAGAGATATGAGAGGTTTTGTAAAACGGCCATGGCGGGTAGTCGTGAGGTAGAAGACGACCGTTGGCGCCATATTTCAAATTTTTGAATTTTTAACTATTTTCTTAATTGATTTCAAAAATTATTTTCTCTCTCATTTTTTATCATTTTTGTTTGGTTCTTTTTTTTAAAAAGTCACAAAAATGTTAAATTATTTTATTCTACAAAAAAATTAAATTTATATTATTTATATAATATATCTTGAATTTTTGTAAATAATTTCATTTTATTGTTTTTTTTAACATTTTTTAAATGAAATTCTCACCTTGATTTTTCAAAACCAATTGGATTTCAAGCTTTCATGTAATTAAACATGATTTTTCAAAATATTTTTCAAAGCTTACCACTTATTTTTAAATATATTTGATATTTTATATTTAATTTCCTTTGAAAATTTATATTTTTATTTAAAATTTGGGTTTCTCTCAATTTTAATTTTTCAAACTTCTTTTCAAAATCATTTTGGGCTCTTTATAGAGCGCAAGTCCCATCCCTTTGTAAATAATTGATTTTGTGCCTCAGTCATTGTATAAGTCCCGATACAATTTTAAAAATCTCGGCGCGATCGTCATTTTCAAAACAATTTTCATCTGAGCCTCTCCTTGAGTTGTAAGCCCCATTTTTCTTCTTTTTCAAACACTTTTGGGCCTCTAATAGAGTGTAAGACCCATCCCCTTTGTAAATACAATAATTTTGGGCCTCAGTCATTGTATAAGTCCCTCTGTGGTTTTCAAAATCACTGTGCGATCGTTGCCTTTTCAAATAAATCATCTGGGCCTCTCCTTGAGTATAAGCCATGTTTTCTCTTTTCACAAACAATTTTGGGCCTCTAAATAGAGTGTAAGATCCCACCCCTCTTTGTACAAAAACAATTTTGGGCCTCTACTGTAGTATAAGTCCCACAACGTCTGTCGGTATCGCAGTGCGATCAATATTATCAAATAAGTCATCTGGGCCTCTCCTTGAGCTATATGCCCCAAACAAATCTTTTTAAAGCAACTTTCTTCCCGATCAAATTAAAATTCAATGTGTTTTTTCAAAACATTCTTCAATTTCTTGTAACCCTAAAAGAGGGAATACAGTTCCAGTCAATACTACAGATCACAATATGCTTGGGCTTCTTCTCAAAAGGTAAGTCCCCATATCTGTTTCAATGCTTATTTCTTATATATATATATATATATATATATATGTGTGTGTGTCAATATAATTGTCCGTATATATATTTGTGCATATCTTGCTTAAAGTCCCCCCAGCAGTTAGGTCTAGGTTTAGATCAAACCAGAGGTTACTTTTAACAGTCAAAACTATTTCCCTCATAGAAAATTCCTTATACAGTCTTGCCTCCTCTTGGACTTATACAATATGGAACAGAGTAAGGCATTATTCCCGGTGAAACTTTTCCCCAGAGAGGATTAATTTTCGGTGAAACCTCTTTTGAATTTCTTCAAACCTTAGAACTGTTCAGTAGAGAAAGGATTAATTTCCGGTGAAACCTTTCTTGAACTTTTCTTTGGCTTGGACGCACAGGCTTCCTAGAAGTTCCTCAGCCTCCTCTTGGGCGTAGTACAAGGATCCACAGGCTTCCTAAAAGCATCCCCAACCTTTTCTTGGGCTCAATACAAGGACCAACATGCTTCTTAGAAGTTCCCCAGCCTCCTCTTGGACTTAGTGCAAGGACCCAAAGGCCTCCTACAGGTATAGTATAGAAATTAGTCATCTTTACTAGTTCAATCCTCAGGAGAGTCAGAATTCCCAAACATCAAACCATTTTACGGTTGATCTTCATCCCTTAAACCTTCAGCCTCCTCTTGGGCATCATACAAAGATCTCTCTCTACACTAGAGCCTACCGCTTATTGAGAGACTTGGACAGTCTCATCCTCCTCTTGGGCTTCATACAAGTAGACTTGGAAAGTCTCAACCTCCTCATGATTCATAGCAATTAGTTGAAGAATGAGAACATAACTTTATACAAAACCATAACAAAAACTATACCAAGACTGAATTTTAGCAATTAGTAGAAGAATGAGAACATGACTTTATGCAAAACCATAACAAAAACCGTACCAGGACTGAATTGTAGCCATTAGCTGAATAATGGATCACAACCAAATGAAAATCATATCATGACCAAAATGTAGCAATTAGTTAATTTGATCTCTATAGATAATGAAGTTTCTATCTGGAAATTTTAGCCAATACATTTAGTGATATAAAAGAATTAATTTGGTCAAGGATTTTTCAATTTTTGGAATCAATTTGAAAGTTTATTAATTTCAAAGGTCAAATTACAGTTTTCTAACAGTTTTGAATCCAAAATAATGCAGTTTTTGTACTAATATGAGCTATGTTGTTTCTTTTTTAAGATTAAAATGTTTCAAGAGTCTAACCTGTCCAAATTTAAATTAGAAGTACAAAACTCACAGGTATTAATTACTTATGACTTTTGAGGAATTTTTATATTGAATGATATGATGAATTCTATTAATCTTGGTAGTATTATTCACATAATAGCAACATATAAATAAAATGGCATATAAAGTGGCTTCAAAAATGGACATTTTGGTTTATATGCAGTAAATCATTAATATTAATATGCAATACATCATTAGTTATTAGAATTGTAATTGGCAACTAGTTTGGTTATATGCAGAATACTACATCATTAGACATTTTTATGACTTCACACATACTTTGTGGTCATGTTATAGTTTTGATAGACTAAGATAATTATATCAAGTATGCTCGTTAATGTTGATTATGCTCCTTATGCAAAAAAAAATTGGTAGTAGAAGTCCAAAAATTGAAATACAATCACACTGATTTAATTTGTTTGGTGGTAGCACTTGGTCACTTCAAGAGTTCAACTGTTCTTGAGATTTTCTCACATGTCAACTATTACATCAAGGTACACAATATGTAATCTTTTTAGAACTCTTCAATCATGTCTTTTTCATTGCCAATGAATAGTAGTGTAAACATTATTATGAAAATGTTTTATATAATAACATTGCCAAGTAATTTGTTTGTTCCATCTAAATGCTAAACAGAAGAAAATCCAAATTATCAACTTGTGTAATTGGTTACTTTATAAAAACATATGCTTTTAATTATGTTATTTACATATTTTAATTTGGGATTTTAGATGGAGGGAATGTAATAGGACCCAAGATGAGAAGGTGGACTCCAAGAGACTACTAGGACCTCTAGAAAGAATGAATCAAACACAAATGAACTGCATGATTTTTGCAACTGACCAGCTCTACTGCAGATGCAAGCTTCACTATGCAACAACTTTCATCTAGTTTTCCTGTTGTTCTGTTCACTTGTTCTTGCAGTGAGAGAAATTAGAAGCAGAAGTCAAGATGCACTTGGTGAACTTGCAATGAATCCTTGATATAAATGATCCTTGGTCCTCCTAACTTTTATTATAACATTTGCAATTATGTGGTTTAAAATATGTATGGCAAAAGTAGATACTGATTGCAATTTTCATCAGATTTATATGATATTGTTACACAAGAGGGAGTTCTATACTCAATTATATTTATGTTTTGGTTTGTCACAAATTCACTTGATATTTACAATGTGAGGCTTTTACAATAGTATTGACTTTTAGATGCAATGTATTGCAACTCGTTACTAATATACATTATCCTTGTAGCTCAATTTGTTCTTTAGTATAAATAATTTAAAGAAAAATAATAAAACTATATTTTAAAATATTTTAGTAGATAATAATTAAAATAAAATAAAAATTATAAAAAAGTGATGCTATAGATAAAAATTAATAATAGTTTACATTGTTGCTAAAAGTAAAAATTATATAATAGTAGTGCTTTAAACCGTTAGCAAATAAATTATATTTAAAAAACTTTAAATCAAAATTACGACGGTTTGAACCGTTAGGATGTGACACTCACGACAGTTTGAAACCGTCACAATCAATAATGAAAACAAAAATCAAAACGAAATTCCACGACAGTTAGTAACCGTCGCAATATTTAAGTTATGTCAATTCCCTAACCGTCGTGAGAGAGAATGACGGTTGGTGTGACAGTTTCGACAACTGTCGCAATACAGCCTCGCGACGCACGTTTCTGGGACGGAGCTGCAACTGTCGTAATATACAAAATGCGGCAGTTCAAACCGTCGTAACATACCAAAATGAACCGTCGCAATTTGCCAATTTTCTTGTGGTGCTTAGGGATGCTTGTTATGTTGTATGTCGTTGTTGTTAGACTGTATGGAATTTCGTTGTTGCTGGGCTGTAGTGGCATGTTGCATTGTTAGACGGTCGTTGTCGTTGTTGTTGTCATGCATTTCGTTGTTGCATGAGTTGTGAGATAAGTCGTGTGCTCGTGTGGGGTGTGAGCGTCTTATCCAGATTCCGATTACGAAATCGTATCGTTGTTGTTGTTGAGGTGATCGTGTGCTCGTGTGGGGTGTGAGTGATTGTCGCACCTCGAAAAATATGTCCTTCGGGCAAAAGGCGTGGAAGAATGGTTCTGACAGAGTCGCGACCGAACTTTATTTATCCCAAAGGGGGAAAGGAAAATATCGTGAAAACCTTTGAGAGATAAGAACATGGTCATCACAACCAAGTTCTAGGTTCGAGAGTCGGTTACGTAAAGGAAACGTATTAGCACCCCCTACGTCTGTTGTACTCAACGAGAACCTCTTAGTTCGATTTGTGAGAAATGTTAGCTAAGTTTGTTTGTTTTCTTCTAAGTGAGTGATGCGAAAAGGTAATGAGAAAGGCGTCGATTACTAAGAGAAAATGGGTGGTTTTTACAAAAGGTGCTCGCCAAGGATTGGGGCCCTTGTGCCCACGTATTTTCTTTCGGACGAAAATGAAGAATCAGAGCGCTGTAGTTCGGACTACGGGAAAAGGTTGGGTAGGAAAAGGTGGAAAAAACAAAAGGCGGCGAAAGGTGAAAAAAGGAAAAGGTAGAAAAAGAAAAAAGGTAGGAATAGATGGAAAAATAAAAAGGTAGCTCGCCAAGGATTAGGGTCGTTGTGCCTACGTATCTTCATTCGAACAAGAATGAAGAATCAGAGTGTTCCTAGTTCGCCAAGGATTAGGGTCATTTGCGCTTTAGAAATGAACGATTGAACGACAAACAACCCAAGAGGCGTGCCTCAAGATCTGTCCCTCAAGAATCCAAGGAATGCTAGACTCCAAGAATTCAGTTCTTTCGTGTTTTGATTAGTAAGATTTTGAGAGAGGTTTAGTGTTTTAAATTCGAAAAATTTAAGGAAAAATAATCCAAGGCGTGCACCTCAAGAGCCATTCATTCGAAGATGCGAGGAATGTGAGACTTCAAAAACCATCTTCTTTCGTAGTTTGATTAAGAAAATGTTTGAGAAGTGATTGAATCGGATTAGGTTACGCAAAGGGATTCGATTGCACAAAGGCGAGAAGACGAGGTTTGATTTGTTGAGTGTTTTAGCGAGAATGACGATTATTTAATAAAACGAGACGTCGACCTCGCAATCAATTAATCGGGACATTACTAGGATGCTAGATCCCAACAACACTTTTCATTCGATTGATTATGAAATTTTGTTTGATGGACAATGAACTTTCCAAAGATTGTTCAAAGACACCACGTGGAATGCTAGACTCCAATGGCCTCTCTTTTGTCCGAATTAGGGTAGTGTTTTAGAAACGAAAGGTCAAATGACAAACAACGCAAGGCGTGCGCCCCAAGAGTAGTCACTCAAAAATCCAAGGAATGCAAGACTCCAAGAATTCAGTTCTTTCGTAATTTAATTAAGAAATGATTTTGATCAATGATTTGATCAAATTAAGGGTTTTTTTAGAAACGAAAGACGGAACGAACACAATCCAAGGCGTGCGCCGCAAGAGCGATCGTTCAAGGATCCAAAGAGTGCTAGACTCCAAAAACCCACTCTTTTTATTTTTTAATTAAGAAAAGATTTTAAGTTGTCTTAATAAACAAACTAGTTAATTAATTAAGACTTAATTGAATAAAAAGTGATTTAATTGGAAATGATTATTGAAATTTGAAATGAACATAGAAAAAGATTCGAAATAAAACCGAAATATATTCAAAGTCAGTTCGGGCGTGATGACAACGTGAGTAGAATATGTCATACGCAAGGATCAAAACATAACGAAGATACCAATTGATGTGTTGAAGTTTGATGGCATAACGACATGAAATTGTCGAATCCAATGAAATGAAATCCCGATTAAAATGCAATGAAATTAAATCGAAACAAGTCGACAACACAACATTATATTTACTTATTTACTAAGCTAATATAACATAAAAAGGGTTCAAATAGCAAAACAAAGGTGATCAAAATAAATAAGAGGTGGGCCTATTACTCTCTAATCAAACTCCCAATTTAATAAAGTATGTAACAAAGATTTTAACTTAAATAAAAGGTCAAAATATAAACAAACATGGGTAGCACCCACTTTCATGATCAACCCGAACCACTAATATAATGCATGGAATGCCTAAACAAACAGCCATGCCAATCGGAAAAAAAAAAGGATGACAATATTTCTGAATTGCATCATTTACATGATCAACAATAAAGCCATGTCACCTTGAACAACACAATAATATTCATCCAGCTTAAACAACATCATCAACATATGGTATAAATGAAAACTGTAAATTCAATGAAGACGAAATTACTACATAGTTGAGCAGAAGAAATCACAACCGAAGTGGAGACGAAACAGAGTAACACACCACGAAAATAACACACACAAGCAGCTATAATGTCTCGATAATACATGGGATAGAAATTGGTGGTACGACGACATATTATCAATGTCGAAACCACAGAATTTGTGCAGCGAGATTAACGAAACAGTGGCAGTAGTGGCAACATTATATCAAAGAACACCATCAATTTGGTATCAAAATGATCTTCTATTCAAAACAATCAAAAGGTGTTTATCATTTGAATTAATTTCAATATGGATCAGAAAAAGAAAGACTCACATTAACTTAACAATCACAGAAGATCATGACAATATTTGATCGAAAACAATCATATAATCGACCCCTCTAAATATAGCATCATATTTGTAACAAAAAATACAAGGGCAGTAGCAACAAACACTTTTTTCATCACTTATTTGCTATTGCTCAATCATGAAAACAAAAACAACCAGCACACATTATCCAACTTGCAGTACAGTTAACAACATTAAGACTCAAAATTGGTTGCATCGGAAGTGAAACAACACCAACAAAATAAGGAGGTAACACGCAATCTAAACAACATATGCAAATCAACAAAAGAGATTCCAATCTGAAGAAAAATACCCACTGAATCGAGCTGGAACGCGCAAAACTGTTGAAAATGTGGTTGTTTGCTGAAGCGGAAAGTCGCCTCATTGTCATTATTGTTGCTAAATCGAAACCCTGCGAGAGTTGTGTTGTTGCTGCTCACAGTGAGAAAAACAATTATCCACAAATGATTTGGAATTGAGTTGTGCGATAATGTCGAAAGTTACAACGACTTAAACATCCAAGTGCAGCAAACCACGATTGTTTTTGAACTCATCGAGCAATGAACTAAAATCAGCACCATCAGAAATCTGGAAACAGAACGAAGAAGTCGACACTCGAAAGGATGAAGCCGCAAGTTGTTGTTAGTGTTGCGTGGGTGTTTGCTGCATTGAAATCGGTTGGGCCGAGTTATGGTGTTAGATTTGAAACGCTTACACGGCGTTGTTGTTATTTCGAGCTCAAAGCGGAGTGTGTGGTGTTGTCATTCAGATCTAGAAGTTGTTGTGGTGCTGATGATTGCCGAAATGAAACGATGGTAACGGAGCTTTGCGCGAAAAAGAATGGAGATCGCAGTTGTTAGTGAGTGTCAGATGCAATGTGGTATGTTGTTGTTCAGACGGTGGTTGTGGGTATTCGAATCGAGGTTTGTGGCAGAAACAGGGTGGTTGGTGGTGTGATTCCGATGGTGTGGTTGTGCAAATCGGAGAGTATGTTGTATAGTTTTGTTGGAACTGAGTTCCAAGAAAGATGAATATTTGAGAGAAGAAGAAGAAGGAGAGAAAAGAGATTAGGGTTTTGTGAAACTTTGTAAAATTTTATTATGAAGCTGTTGTATATGAAATACAAAATACAACACCCTTTATATAGACTGTCAAAACCCAGGCCCAAAACTAACATTTCGACACAACCTAGTCAATTCGACTGAACTCCTTATCAGCTATATTCGACTCTGTCGAATACAGCTGAATATAGAACATTACAACTATTCGACTGACTCTACAACATTTCGACCAAAACCTATAAAACCCTTCGACTTCGACAACCTAACATGAATTACTTATAACACACCACCTAATTCATGTTTTCGAGACTTCTCATCCCAATGCTCTTCTTTAACTCGTCGAATCTGATTTTCTTCAAAGGTTTGGTAAGTATGTCAGCTAGTTGAACTTCTGTCTTGCAATATTCAAGATCCAGCTTCCCTCTGTTCACTTGATCCTTGAGAAAATGATACCTTCTTTCTATGTGTTTACTTCGACCATGACACATAGGTTGATTGGCAAGATCAATAGCTGACTTGTTGTCTACAAACAACTTCATCTTCCCAGGTTCTTTGATCTTGAGTTCTTCGAGCAACATATCTATCCATTCTGCCTGACATGCTGCATTCGATGCCGCCACTTACTCAGCTTCACATGATGACAAAGCCACAATGCTTTGTTTTCTCGAACTCCAAGAGATTGAAGCTCCTTCGATCATGAAAATATAGCCTGCAATACTTTTCTTCTCATCTTGGTCTCCACTGAAATCTGAATCAGTATAACCATATACCTCGGCATCTTTCGACTTGAACTTATTTCGACATGGCATCAGCACACCATGATCAATCGTACCCTTAATGTATCTCAGTACTCTCTTTACTGCAATGAGATGACATTCTTGGGGTTTCTCCATAAATCGACTTAACAATCCGACACTTTGACAAATGTCTGGCCTTGTATTGCAAAGATACCTCAAGGATCCAATAATTTGTTTGTACAGTGTCGAACTTACAAACTCATCATCAGTTACCTTCTTCAACTTTGCTCCTGTTTCCAATGGAGTTGTTGCAGCTTTACAGTCAGTCATCTTGAACCTCTTCAAGATGTCTTGAGCATACTTCTTCTGGTGCAGGAACACACCTTCAGCTGTGTCTTTGAATTCCATCCCTAAGAAATATGACAAATTCCCTAGGTCGGACATTTCGAACTCTTGCATTAGCTTCGACTTAACTTTTCTTATCTCAGCTTCATTTGCACCTGTAATTAGAAAATCATCAACGTACAGGCATAAAATGATTCGACTATCATTGTCAACATCATTTATGTAAACTCCATGCTCAGACACACACTTTGTGAACCCTGCTTCGATTAGGAAACTATCTATTCTCTTGTTCCAAGCCCTTGGGGCTTGCTTCAATCCATAGAGAGCCTTCCTCAATCTGTACACTTTTGACTCATGCCCTTTAACCTCAAATCCTGGTGGTTGACTAACGTACACTTCTTCCTCCAAAGGTCCATTAAAAAATGTTTATTTTATATCCAACTGATGTATCTTCCATCCTCTATACGCTGCTGTCGAAACAACAATCCTGATTGTTTCCAACCTAGCCACTGGCGCATAGACTTCGTTGAAATCAACACCAGGTTTCTGCAGAAATCCTCTTGCCACTAGTCTTGCCTTATGCTTGGTAATTTCACCATTTGGCATTCGTTTCAGCTTGTAAACCCATTTCATATCAATAGGCTTCTTGCTGGCTCTTTCGACAAGTTCCCAGGTATTATTCTTCTCGATTGCCCTGAGTTCTTCCTTCATGGCTTCACACCAATTCGAATCATTCATGGCTTCATCCAAATTAATTGGTTCTGCTTCAGCCATCATCATTGCTTCTTCTATTAAGTCATCATCTGCATCAATTGCATTATCTGGAAATCTCTCATATCCAGCTAACCTTGTCGACTCAGCTCTTGTTCTAGTCGATCTTCTTACATTCTGCTCAGGAGGTTCTTCATTTCGACTTGTCGTGGCCTCAATTTGTTGATCTTCTTCAAACACTGTCGGAACTGTCTCTTCCAGCTGTCGACCAGTTTCCTGTTGAACTGACCCATGACTCCACTCCCATGTTTGATTTTCATCTACCAGAACATCTTGACTGATCACAAATTTATCATCTTCTGGTGAATATAGTCTATATGCATCAGTCAAATGATAACCTATGAGCACCATGGTTTGACTTCAATCATCTAGTTTTGTTCTCAATTGCTCAGGAACATGCCTAAAACATATTGATCCAAAAACTTTAAGATGACTTACATTGGGCTTCTCACATGTCCAAGCTTCATAAGGAGTCTTCTCGACTAACTTCTTCGTTGGACATCTATTCAGAATGTATACTGCTGTCGAAGCTGCTTTAGCCCAAAAACTCTTTGGCACCTCTTTAGCCTTCAACATACTTCTCGTCATATTCAGTATACTTCTATTCTTCTTCTCAGCTATGCCATTATGTTGAGGTGTATAGGGAGCAATAACCTCATGCTCTATACCTTCCTCTTCACAAAATCTAGCAAACTCTCGAGAGACATATTCGCCACCACCATCAGTTCTCAGTTTCTTTAGCTTGTAGCCACTTTGCTTTTCGACAAGCAACTTAAACTTCTTGAACTTTGTGAATACTTCATTTTTACTTTCGATCACATAAATCCACATATATCTGGTGAATTCATCAATGAAAGTTAAGAAGTAACGCTTTCCACCATTCGACCTAACTTCAAAAGGTCCACATACGTCAGAATGAACAAGCTCCAACTTTCCTTTCGACTTGATTGGTAGATCATGTTTGAATGCTTTTCTAGCCTGCTTTGCTTTGCAGCATTCCTCACACACATGATTTGGTTCCTTCACCTGAGGTAAACCATACACCATCTTCTTCTGATTCAGCATACCCAAACTCCTGAAGTTTAGATGCCCATATCTATGATGCCATAGCCAATTCTTTTCTTCTTCTGTAGTTGACGCAAGACATTCATGATTAATCATATTAATCTGAACTTTAAACGTCTTGTTATTAGCCAATGGTGCTTTCAGTACCAACCTACCATCAGCATGATACACCTTCATTTGATTATTCTCCAGCTTCATATTATGTCCTTTGGCAAGTAATTGACCTATGCTTATCAAGTTACTTGTCATAGAAGGCACATACAACACATCAGTAATGCTGGCTTTTCTACCATCTCTTCTCATTACAGATATGTTTCCTCTTCCACCTGACGTGATCTGTCTACCATCTGCAAACTTTATGACCTTCTTAACTGATTCATCAAGCTTGTTGAACCAGTTCTTGTTACCAGTCATGTGGTTGCTACAACCTGAATCAAGATACCACAAATTCATTTCATCATCATTCGACTGAGTGTCTGCCATTAGTAGCACACCTTCAGAATCACTCTCTCCTGCCTGTGCATAATGCGCTTTGTCACTTTCTTTTGTTCGTGCTTCCTTCTTCTTTCGACAGTCTCGAGCATAATGACCAAAACTTTGGCAATTGTAACACTGCACGTCTTTCATGTCAACTTTCTTCCCATAATACTTGTTGGCCATGCCTTTGTCGAATCATCATGATTCTTTGAACTCTTGCTTGACTTCTCATCACTAGCAAGATTCCTTCCCTGCTTCGCCTTCCCAGATTTCTTGGTAAGTTTAGCTTGTAGTGCTTGGTCCGATACCTTTTCTCTTTCTGAATCTCTTTGCTTCAATCACATCTCATGAGCTTCTAACGAAGCCATGTAACACCCCCTTTCTATACCCCCAAATAATCACATAATCATTTAGGCACATATTAAAAATCCCGTCAGAGTATAATTATAAACATAGTATAAAAGAGGTATGTCACATTATACATGAAATTAAAACATTCAACACCTGCTCAACAATTGATATGCAACAATGGGGTAACTTTGCAACAGATGAACTTAGTCCTTACACCCACATCTCACTATTTAGAATAAAAGCGGAAAATCTAAACATTGAATAACATCAAACATATATTCATATATATATATATATATATATATATATCATCAAGTATGATCCACCAACATAATTCATGTTTACATAAACATCCATCAACAAGATACATGTACAAATGTATCACAAAAGAATCATAATCACCCTAGCTACCCGGTGCTACATATCAGAGCCGATCAACCAAAAGAATGAAGACACGCTTCACAAAAAGACCACCAGCATACCTACTCTGCAATGCCTCATAGAGCATCATCAAACAACAGAAGGGTGAGAAATATTATCATAATAACAATGCATATAATTATATATCTTAGCATAAAAATACACATATTCCACATTCTCACCACAATTCATCACAACTCACTCATATACATCACAATGTATATATATATATATATATATATATATATATATATATATACACAAAGCCAAGCATATTCATCATGCATACTTTCACAATTCTTATCATTCCACATAAACATACATATTTATGTTTATTCATCAATGCACCATTATAAAGATGATAAATGCAAATCATAGAGACCGACACACGACTCTATGCAAATGCAATGCGGGTACCGACTCAATCATCTCAAGTTCACTCAGGAACTTATTGGAACTATCGCTCGTTACCAATGTAACTCCCTGTCGGGCCTACGATGTTCACCAATTGCTCGCACCTCACATAGGCACACAATGTTATGGATTGCTCACACCTCACATAGGCACACAATCCGATTGCTCACACCTCACCTAGGCGCACAATCGTTTGTAATCATCGCTCACACCTCACATAGGCACACGACGTTACAACGGATTCTCATTAGAATCACGCAACACAAGAATGTACATCATTATGCTTCACATACACAATGACTCAAGACATTCTTGAAATGCATACATATTCACAATATATTCATGCATTCATCTCATACTATCACATACAATCTATATACATTCACATCAATGCACTATTGTATGATTCACATCCAAAACACACCTTCAAAACGGTAAAAGTCGCTAAATAACATTATTCCCGACTTTTCGACATAATTAAATCGGCTAACAATTTCCAAATCATCATAATAAAGTACATTTCATAAGCTCTCTAACGCAACAAACCACACTTCCAATCGAAACACAGATCAAAAGTTACAGAGAAAACAAATTGGGAAAAACTGCTACATTCGCAGTGCGAAGCTCCTAGCGAGTCCTTCGCTACTCCATTCGCAGTACGAGTGTACCAGCGAACCAAGTCAGAAACTAACGAATCCTTCGCTACTCCATTCGCAGTACGAACACTCAACGAGCGCTCGCTACCCATTCGCTAGCCATTCGCAGTGCGAACCTGCGTTTTCAGAAAAACCCAGCAGCGCACCAGTTCATCCAAAAATCATGTTTTCACCACCCAAAACATTTCCAAACTGTCATATAACCATCAAAACATAATTCAATCATGATGACAAGTATTCTATTACGTTTACACCGATTTTCAACCGTAAAACTATCGATTCCTCACCAAATCTCAATTCCAACCTAGAACTCAAGCTATGGAAAACAAGAAAACATCCAAGCAAACACATACATAATGATATACATTGATGAGATAATAAGATTTCACACCCTTACCCGGATTCCAAACTTGCTAGATGATTTTTCTTGATGGTTTTCTAGGTTTTCCAAGTTTTCTTCTCTTTTCTCTTCTTCCTCTTTCTTTCTCTCCTTTTTCTCTCTATTTCCCTTTTCTTTCTCTTTCTCTCCTATTTCTTCTTCTTATCTCTTTTCCTACTTTCTTTTTTTCTACTCAAATTCAATTAATTCATTTTCTCACATAATTCTATTTCCACTAAATTTCTAACTTATCATTAATTGTGAAATGTCTAAAATACCCTCCATTTTAATTTCCCCGAAAACTCTCGAAAACAGTAAAATATCACAACATGTCAACATAGCATATTAACACGCCTATTTCACAAATAAAATAATTTATCATTCAATTTAAATAAAAGACTCAACAAAAATGGGAATAATCGGAATCGGGGCGTTACAACTCTCCCCCACTTTAGAAATTTTCGTCCTCGAAAATATTACCTGATTCAAACAACTCCGGATACGACTCTCGCATCCTACTCTCTAGTTCCCAAGTCATATTGCCTTCCGCAGCGCCTCCCCACGCTACTTTCACAAGCGCAATATCCTTGCCTCTTAGCTTCTTAACTTCACGGTCCAAAATCCTAATCGGTAAGGCTTAACCCGTAAGGTTATCTCTCACTTCAACCTCGTCCATAGGAATAACATGTGACAGATCCAGAACATACTTACGAAGTTGCGAAACATGGAATACATCATGCAAATTCGAAAGATTCGGAGGCAACGCCACACGGTAAGCCACAACACCAACTCGTGCAGAAATCTGATACGGACCAATAAAACGAGAAGTCGACTTCTTCGACTTCAAAGCACGACCCACACCCGTAACCGGCGTAACTCTCAAAAACACATGGTCGCCTTCTTGAAACTCAAGATCTTTCCTTCTCTTGTCATGATAGCTCTTTTTCCTACTTTGAGAAACTTTCATCTTCTCACGAATAAACTTCACTTTCTCCGTCGTTTGTTGTACCATCTCCGGTCCAACTATCGTCCTCTCACCGGTTTCATGCCAACACAAAGGTGTTCGACATCTCCGACCATAAAAAGCCTCAAATGGTGCCATACCTATACTTGAATGAAAACTATTATTGTAGGTGAACTCAATCAATGCCAAATAACCATCCCAAGCACCACCTTGCTCGAGCACACAAGCACGCAATAAATCCTCCAACGATTAAATTGTCCTCTCGGTTTGACCATCCGTTTGCGGATGATAAGCCGAACTCAATCTTAGCTTAGAACCCAAAGCCTTTTGTAAACTCTCCCAAAACCTCGATGTGAATCTAGGATCTCTATCTGATACAATACTCTTGGGAACTCCATGTAACTTCACAACCACAAGAACATAAATCTCGGCTAACTTCTCCAAAGGATAACTAATATCAATTGGAATGAAGTGAGCAGATTTAGTAAGCCTATCAACGATTACCCAAATAGCATTATGACCTCTTTGCGTATTCGGAAATCCCGTAACAAAATCCATCGATATACTATCCCATTTCCACTCCGGAATGTCCAACGGTTGCATCAATCCACTAGGCTTTTGATGTTCCACCTTAGACTTTTGACAAGTTAAGCACGCATACACAAATTGAGCCACATCCCTCTTTAATCCGGACCACCAAAAGATTTTCTTCAAATCTTGATACATTTTATTCGCTCCCGGATGAATACTTAAGTTACTTCGGTGTCCTTCTTCCAATATCATCTTTTTCAACTCCGCATCATCGGGAATACAAATACGACCACGGAATCTCAAAACTCCAAAATTATCAACCTTGAAATCCTCATTCTCATTCATCATCAAATCAACGAACTTCAAATCCAACTTTTGCTTTTCACATACGGTTTCAAGAAAATCATTCGCAACATGAAGCATACCAAGTCTCACACTTCACGGCGTCATTTCACATACCAAACTCAAGTCTCTAAAATTCTCCAAAAGTTCCCATTCTCTCATCATCAATGCGGACATATGTAACGACTTCCGACTCAAAGCATCGGCCACCATGTTTGCCTTACCCGGATGGTAATTCAAACCAAAATCATAATCCTTCAAAAGCTCTAACCACCTTCTTTGTCTCATGTTCAACTCTTTTTGATCAAATAAATATTTCAAGCTCTTGTGATCACTAAAAACTTCAAATCTTGCACCATAAAGATAGTGCCTCCAAATTTTCAAAACGAACACCATGGCCGCTAACTCCAAGTCATGTGTAGGATAATTCGTTTCATGCACTCTCAATTGTCTTGAAGCATATGCCACAACTTTTCCATCTTGCATCAAAACACCGCCTAAACCCGTCAATGAAGCATCACAATACACAACAAATGGTTCCGTCGGATTTGGAAAAATCAAGATCGGAGCCGTTGTCAACCTTCTTTTTAGCTCATTGAAACTCTCTTCACAATGAATATCCCAAATGAAAGCCTTTCCCAAATAAAATAATTTATCATTCAATTTAAATAAAAGACTCAACAAAAATGGGAATAATCGGAATCGGGGCGTTACAGCTTGTAGCTCTTCAACCTTCATCTCAGCGAGATTCTTGGACTCTTCAATTGACACTACAATGTAATCAAAATTTGCAGTCAGAGATCTTAGTACCTTCTCAATCTTCTGCAAATCTGTGATTGTTTCTCCACAAGACTTAATCTGGTTCGTCAGCATCACCAATCTTGAAAAGAATTCCGAAACTGATTCATCTTCCTTCATTTGAATCATCTCGTATTGCTTTCTCAAGGTTTGCAGCTTCGCCCTCTTCAGTTTCTCATCACCTCCATACAAGTTCTTTAACTTGTCCCACGCTTCTTTTGCAGATTCTTCTTCAATAATTTTCTCAAACACATTCGGATCCACACACTGGTGAATCAAGAACAACGCTTTGTCATCT
This sequence comes from Lathyrus tuberosus, assembly GCA_022829125.1. Taxonomy (NCBI): domain Eukaryota; kingdom Viridiplantae; phylum Streptophyta; class Magnoliopsida; order Fabales; family Fabaceae; genus Lathyrus; species Lathyrus tuberosus. Next base: position 6,768,719 of record JALAZF010000191.1, read on the forward strand.
TTCTTCCTTTGATCCTTGTACGCAGCTTTTTGTTCATCAGTAGCATTTGCCCCCAATTCCGTTATGCCATCATTCACGATTTCAACCACATCTTGAAATCTGAAGATAACTCTCATCTGCGCCACCCACCGTTGGTAGTTTTCCCCTTTGAAAACCGGTAGATTCGCTGGGAATTATGTGGACGTTGTTGCTCCGTTTGCCATTAGAATCTCTCTGAATCGCAACCGGGCTCGTTGATACCAATTGTTGGAACTGAGTTCCAAGAAAGATGAATATTTGAGAGAAGAAGAAGAAGAAGAAGAAGAAGGGGAGAAAAGAGATTAGGGTTTTGTGAAACTTTGTAAAATTTTATTATGAAGTTGTTGTATATGAAATACAAAATACAACGCCCTTTATATAGACTGTCAAAGCCCAGGCCCAAAACTAACATTTCGACACAACCTAGTCAATTCGACTGAACTCCTTATCAGCTATATTCGACTCTGTCGAATACAGCTGAATATACAACATTACAACTATTCGACTGACTCTACAACATTTCGACCAAAACCTATAAAACCCTTCGACTTCGACAACCTAACATGAATTACTTCTAACAAGTTTTACATAGATGAAGGGTGATGAACCAATCCAGAATTAGAGGTGGTGAATGTGTGATGTTGTTTGCATGGTGGAGGGCGGAGGAAAAGCCGTGGTGATCGCAGAGAGTGAAGGAAGAAGGTGAAGGGTGAGATGTGGGAGGTTCTTGTGGGTGTGGCTGAGAGTATTTTGTTTTTTAAAGGTGAAGTTTCTTAAAGTGAAAGTATTATTCTTGGAGAAATGATACTCCTACACTAAAAGTGATAACTTACACCATATTTTCATACGGTTTTATCTTTTTATTATATTTAATCATTACTTTTTTACTTTTTCTAATACAATAAAGCACATGCCCTTGCTATATTTTAGACGGTGTAGCTATACGGTGTTTGATTTTTAGTGTAAGATTAGCAATTCTCTTATTCTTGAGTATCACTTGTGTGTCCATTCTATCGTGGAAAGAGGGTCCTCTTATCACGCGTTTGGATTGCTCCACTTTCAAAAAACTTTTTTTTTTGAAACGCAAAAATAAAACCTTTATTGATAACTGCACAAGAAGTGCTGGCTAATATACCCAAAATACATACTTGACAAACCACATGAACTACACCTGATCAATACTATCCACTGTAACATCAGGATACCACTACTATTCTATACTACAGCAATAAACCATACTGCAAGAATTGCTCCTGACTAATGAAATGTAAAAACCAAGACTCCTCAATCCCAACACCTTATACTAATACTTAGTAATTCGAACTGATACTCCCTGCATACATTATACTAATGCCAACAGCATCTCTTTATAAAATTTTGATTCTCCAAGATTGTCAAATGATGAAATGCACCCCACAACACTGGTCCGATTCCACCCTATATTCTCAGCTAATCCATATTACCACACACCAATCCATTGCTCCAACCAAGTCCCACCACTGGACTCCAATGCTTGGTCCTAAACACCTCGCACTCCCCTACTGCCACCTTTCACCAAACACAGCCTTTGCAATCTAGACTTCTAACCTACCCATGCTCCTGATAAACCTGAGTTTATACACACCAGCCTCTACTCTGGCCTTGAATTCTACACCAAATTATACCAGTTCCATTATTTACTATTGCTGTTGTTGGCCGGAGTGTCTGATGGTTAAGATGGCTGATTGGGGTACAGAACATCCAACATAGTTGAACCTTATTATTTTCCGGTACAAGTCTTTCTGCTATATGAGGCACCACTGTATTAGGTGTTGTTATTTGATTAAAAGTACCCCAACTCACCCCAATACCCTTCAATTGGTACCTACATCAACAAAACTATCGGATACTTCCCCAGTATATTCCTTTTTTGCCAACTGACTTACCACCTGGAGCACTACACCATGCTTTACTCCCCCCAATACACTGATAAAAAATAATTATCTGTATTGTTGCTCCACTTTCAGAAAACTGTTTTTCCTTCATTACCCATTGGACACGCGTCGAGTCTTGGAGGGAGGGAGAGAGATATTTTTGGATTTCCAATCTTGCTATACACGTTTCATTGGAAAAGAAAAAAAACATTTCTTCTTTTTTTTTTATTATTATTTTGAAAATATTTAAAAATTAATTTTAATAATAAAATAAAGCAAATCAAAACAAAATTAAACTAAAATTAAACAACCTAGTTAATTTCACTAATTAATGACCGATTACAAACAAAAATTTAGCGTGAAAGTGTTCGAAAAATTAAAACGAATGCACTAAAATGATCAGCGCGAAATAAACGACTTAGAAAAAACAACGTTTGGTCAGATTTAAAAATAAATCGGGATCGACAAAAAGGCTTAGACTGATCGAAATGTGACTGAAAAGTCGTCAAAAAATAAGATGAGTGCACCAGGTGAAACTTTGCGAATAGTAGATCAATATTATTGACGTCTGCAAGCTTAAATTTGAAACCTTTTATTCACTGATTTTTTGCATATTTGAGGAACCATTCAACTAGTCTATTTGTATATCCGAGGATTCATTCTGGCTAATCAGTTTAGAAATTATTCATGATGAAAGGTACGCTATGCTATGCAGGCGATGTAAATTGAAAATAAAATCGAATGTAAAAAAATCTGAAAAAGGGTAAGACAAATTCGGGGTATGATAGCGATCACAGTGATTCATGTGCCCATGTGGGGTATGAGCAATCACGGAAGTTGTGTGCCCATGTGGGGTGTGAGCGACATTATGAAAATTTTGACGGGAATTGTGATCCTGAAATAGGGATCGAGTTCTGAAATAGAAATCGATGGTACCACATGCATTGAGTCGATTTGTTAGTCTTAATGCATTGCATTTAGTTATATTTGTTGTTGTGTTGGTTGTGTTTACATGTTGGGTGTAACTGATGTTGTATGGTTATATGTTTTGGAATGGGTGTTTGTGCATGAATAATCAAATGCTTGCTTAATTATCATGTTTTCCTTTATCTAATTATGATATGTCACCCCTTCTGTTTGAATATTGCTTTTACATGGGCATCGTGCATATAACTCGCAATAGAGGAGTTGAAGTGAGTAGAAGATGGAGTCTTCTATTTTCCTTTTAGTGTTGGCCTCTGCCCTGATGTGTAACACTAGGGCCAGGGAACGTTGTGTTTTGATGTGTTTGATAGAGATTTTTGGATATCTCTAGAATATTCGTTGCTTATGTTGTTTTGAAGAAATAATTATGTCATGAATAATTATTTATGTTGATGCTTCTGCTGTTCAATAAAGGTTTTGATATTTTCAAACATGTTAAGTTCTTATAGCTATTATAAATAATTTTCAATTAAATTGCATGTGTTACATATCTAGCTATATGAGCAGCTGTAGTATGAATTGTGTAACATCCTAAATATATTTTGTTGAAATTACTCTGATTTATATTTAAATTGCGCATGGTATATTTGGCATGTTACACACTCTGGTCATGCAGAGACATCTACTTCTGGTGCTCATGCTTCTCTGTCATTTTCTTCCCGTAGGAGATAGAATTCACTTACTAACGCATTACTCCCTCCATCCTCCCGCAGGTGCTATGTGTCACCTATTTAGGCCCCAGAGGTACCCAAGTCACCGGTGGTACCGAAAGCACTAGTGCCACCTCCGACAGATGATGCTTCTGAGCCAGTGTCACCTCTGGCTGCTGATGCTGCTAAGCCAGTGCCATCTTCGGATGGTGAGGATGCTCATGTTGCTGAGCTACAGCCATTTGGAGGAGGCCTTATAGACTTGTCACTAATGGCTCTATACTCAGACCATACTGCCAGACATATCTAGGACGCAGAGGTAACATTAGTTGGAATCATTCTTTCTAATTTATGTTTATTAATACATTACATGTTTCTGACAGTTGTTTATTTTTCCTGCAGGACCGTGATCCTCTGAAGTTTATTAACCACGATGGAAGATTTTTGACTTGCCTCAGCCAAATACGGGGTGGTTTTAGGCATCTTTGTTCCTATGACCAGTTATACTACGGTCAACCATAAGATGATTAATGCATTCATGGGAAGATGGCACACCGAGATCTCTTCATTTCATCTCCCGCTTGATGAGATGTCTATCACACTAGATGATGTGTCATGTTTGCTGCATCTTGCCTAAGTGTCGTCGCTTAGTGGAGATTGTGCAGGCAGACATTCATAAAGGTATCTTTCCTGATGCATCTGATGAGAGGCAGGTACTAGATGCCATCATATGACGGAGGCACATGGGCATTGATGTACCGGAGACAGCGCCGGAGGACAGGGGGTATTAAATGTCGAGGAGGAAGAGGAGGCAGATGAGATGTAGTCTGACATACACAATAGTTTAGTAATATATAATAGTTATACTTTGGATTCATTATGGATTGTATTTTATTTTCAATTCATGCTACTTTATCGTATATTTCGACTTTATTTATATATGTCATTTTTAGACCATCTGAAATTATATACGTCATTTTTTGCATATTGATTGTATGGTTTAAATCTCGTCACATAACATGGTACATAATTATAAATCCTCATATAAATAAACATAAACAAAACATAGCAGACATTGTTCTGATATGTTACAGAGATGCATCTCCGTAAAATAAATGTAGATGCATCTCCGAAATAATAAACATGTAAAATTCCTTCATGACGGGATGCATGGTGTCTTTTTTAAAATTCATATGGATTTGTTTTCAAGTCTTGTACCAATTTCTGGAATTCATCATCTTGTGCTACATGTGCCTTAATTTTCTCACAGAATTCCAAGTGATGTACAAACAGAGTTAGATAATGGATCCTTAAGAGGGCGTCTTCCACTTTATTTTGAGCCTTTAGCTTGCACACTGTCTCATACGAATACCCCAATAGTTTAGCCAAGTAGAGTCGTTGTTCAAGATTTTGAATTAATTGTGTCATCAATTCACGTAAGCTCCGTTGAAAAATAAATCACAATAGTTGTATTAAACAACCGTGGTGATATATGGTTAAAAAATTTGAAAAATGTATCACAGATGTTATATTAAACACTTGTAGTGATATCACTTTTATTTTTTTATCTAAAAATATATAAAAATGAAAGGCGCAACTAAAATACTGAAAAAATCACGAATTTACTAGCGCTAAGATTCAAACCCATGAAAGGTATATGATATCACCACGGTTGTTCTAAACAACCGTGGTAATAAGTTAACCATTTTTAATTAAAGATACTAGGAAGTCGCCGCTTGAATTTAAAGATATCACCACGGTTCTTCAAAGGACTGTGGTATCGTGAGCATTGTTGTATATATATTTTTTCCGTTGACACTTTTTATCGGGTCACCTCCTACCCACCACCGTAGAGAATTTCGATACAAGAAAGTCAGTCTCTCACTCGAATCAGACACTGATACCACTGTTGGGGTTTCAATTTGGGGGTTCAGCACGAGAGGGCATATTTACCTTGGGGTCTTCCTTTATGAGCAACACACATTATAAGTGACACACCACAAACTCACCCAAAACCTTAAGGTAATAAGTGTGTGAGTTCTCCCACTTATAAATATTCAAGTCTTCACATTTCTAACTAATGTGAGAATTCTCATACTACTCACACTTGTTTTTTTCCAAATGTATGAAGTATATGGAAAAAAAAATTAAATTTATGGTTTGATGCCAATCCTAAACTTCAAACCATGAACCACAAATTTGTGTTTACGAGTTTTTGGTGGTTATATTCACTTCGTCTACATTTAAAAAAAGTTATAGTGTATATAGTTTTGAGACTCGATGTTTGACCTAATTTATAGTGTTTTATAAAACATTTCTATTTCCAGTAAAAAAAATTGTGTTTACTTTTTAAAAATGTTTTATTTGAATGCTTTTAAAAAAAAAATATTAAATTATAAATATATATAACTTGTTTATATTAATTAATATATTATGTCAAATACAAAGAAAAATATTATTAGTTGAGATTGAATAATAAACCAACAACTCACTAATGTAATATCAGTATATATCAGTTGAGTTCAACATCCAACAATTTATGCTTTGGTCCATGGTTGAGTTATTTTTCATATATTGATAGTTTAATTTCTATTTTACCATAAAAATATAGTACTGGTAAATAAAAATATATCATTAAATCTATTTTTCGTTTCAAATCATAAGAGAAAGGTTCAAATTAAAGATAATGTTAATATTTTGTTAACACTAGAAATGACACAATAGAGGAAACAGAAAGGGGCTAAAAGTTCAATTAAAAAGATATGATTTATTAATATAAATAAGGGTTAAAAATATATTAAATTATTAACTTAAATATATAAGAAGAAATATTATATAGGAAGAAATATTTTTTGAGGAATAAAGCATTAAAGCAATGTGACCCTACAATGTGTTAGGAATGATACTGATGCAATGTTCCATTAGATTTATAAGGTGGACTTCCAAGTCTTCCTTTAGTGTTTTGTGTATCTTGTTTTAATCGTTAACGAGAAACGTGTTACATATTAGAAAACAAAAACGTGTTTCATATTGCTCTCCTTCAATGAAATTTCTCTTTACTTTTGCAGCCTTCAACAACATCTATAAGACCATCATTTCTCACATAACTAAGAGCAAGTAGAAATAACAATGAAAATTATATCATCAATTCGGACATATGTAACGACTTCCGACTCAAAGCATCGGCCACCACGTTTGCCTTACCCGGATGGTAATTCAAACCAAAATCATAATTCTTCAAAAGCTCTAACCACCTTCTTTGTCTCATGTTCAATTCTTTTTGATCAAATAAATATTTTAAGCTCTTGTGATCACTAAAAACTTCAAATCTCGCACCATAAAGATAGTGCCTCCAAATTTTCAAAACAAACACCACGGCCGCTAACTCCAAGTCATGTGTAGGATAATTCTTTTCATGCACTCTCAATTGTCTTGAAGCATAAGCCACAACTTTTCTCTCTTGCATCAAAACACCACCTAAACCAACCAATGAAGCATCACAATACACAACAAATGGTTCCGTCGGATTTGGCAAAATCAAGATCGGAGTCGTTGTCAACCTTCTTTTTAGCTCATTGAAACTCTCTTCACAATGGATATCCCAAATGAAAGCCTTTCCTTTACAAGTCAATTGCGTTAACGGAAGTGCCAACTTCGAAAATCCCTCAATAAACCTCCGATAATAACCCGCCAAGCCTAAAAAGCTTCGAATCTCCGTAACCGACCTAGGAGCCTCCCATTGCATCACTGCATCAATCTTGGATGGATCAACACTAATACCACTACCGGAAATAATATGTCCAAGAAAACTTACTTCCGACAACCAAAATTCACATTTCGACAACTTAGCATACAATTGTTTCTCTTTCAAAATTTGTAACACAATCCTCAAATGCTCTTCATGCTCCCCTTGAGACTTAGAGTAAATCAAAATATCATCAATGAACACAGCCACAAAACGATCTAACTGTTCATGAAAAATACGATTCATGTATTCCATAAACACACACGGCGCATTAGAAACCCCGAATGGCATCACGGAATATTCGTAATGGCCATACTGTGTCCTAAAGGCCGTCTTTTGAATATCCTCTTCTTTCACACAAATCTGGTGATATCCCGATCTCAAATCAATCTTGCTAAAAACACGCGCACCAACCAATGGGTCCATCAAATCATCGATCCTTGGAAGCGGATACTTGTTCTTAATTGTCACCTTGTTCAATTGTCGATAATCAATGCATAACCGCATACTCCCATCCTTCTTCTTTACCAACAATACCGGAGCACCCCAAGGCGAAACACTTGGTCTTACAAATCTCTTGTCCAACAAGTCATTCAATTGCTTCTTCAATTCTACCAACTCCGATGCCGACATACGATACGGTGCCATCGAAACCGGTCTAGTACCTGAAACTAGATCAATATAAAACTCAACTTCTCTTTCTGGCGGTACATCCGTAATATCCTCCAGAAACACTTCCGGAAAATCACACACCACTGGAAACACATCGAGCTCAACTTTACTCTCCACTGACAATGATGCAAACAAACCGAACAATTGAGCTTCGTCTGCTAAAAGTTTCTTCAACTCTTTAGTGGATAGGAAACTCTCATCTTCCTCATCTTCCAAAGAAGGAAATCTCACTAACTTGTGATAGAAATCTATATGAACTCGATTAAATTGCAACCAGTTCATACCCAAGATCACGTTCAATCCCTCCAACGGTAAACACACTAAATCCATAATGAAGTCTTTACCATACATGGTCAAAGGACAACTTACACACACCAAAGACGTAGTTACCGACCCTGAAGCAGGAGTCTCGATAACCATCTCACCACCCCCAAGAAGTCATAAACAAATTCAAACGCTTAGCGCACTCATGAGAAATGAATGAATGAGTCGCTCCCGTATCAATAATAACAACTAAAGGCGTACTATTAATAAAGCATGTACCTTTAATCAAACGGTCTGCACTAGTAGTGTTCGTCCCCGCTAATGCAAACACCTTTCCGCCCGCTTGAGCTTGTTTCGGCTTAGTACACTTAGTACTAATGTGACCCACTTCTCCACAATTATAGCACTTCACCATATTCCTCCTACAATCAGTAGTAGCATGCCCAATGCCTCCACAGTTAGAACATTTCGCCACAGTCTTCCCACACTCAAATGATTTATGACCCATTCCACCACACTTGTAACACTTAACAGAACCTCCTCCTCCTCCTCCAGATCTCCTCCCAAAGTTTCCCCTATGCTTGCCCTTATCAACGGGTGTCACATAAGGTCCACTTCTAGCTTGTTGCTTTCCCTTCCTCTCATTCAAACTTTTGTAATGTGTAGAACGAGCCTTGCTATCTTCCTCGAAGATTCTACAACATTCCGTCAAATCCGTAAACCTTCTTATCCTTTGATATCCCACAGCTTGTTTAATCTCGGGACGCAAACCATTCTCATACTTAATGCACTTAGAGAACTCAGCAGTAATTGCAGCATAGTGAGGATGAAATTGAACCAACTCCACAAACTTAGCAGTATAGTCCACCACGGACATACTACCTTGTTTCAGTTCAAGGAACTTCATCTCCTTCTTCCTTTTCACACTTTCAGGGTAATACTTCCTCAAGAACTCGGTACGAAATAAATCCCAAGTTATCTCTTCATCATCCACCTCAAGAACTTGACGCATACCAACCCACCAATCGTCGGCTTCTTCCTTTAGCATGTGAGACCCAAGCCTCACCTTATTCTCCTCCGCACAGCCCATGACTCTGAAGATCCTTTCAATCTCTTTCAACCAACTTTGAGCACCATCGGGATCAAATCTTCCTTTGAAGACCGGTGGTTGATTCTTCCTGAACTCGTCATTAGCATTCACGTTCGGCGCACCTTGCACCGCCCTAGCCATTGCTTCCAAAGCAGCAGCCATCACATTGTCGTTTCTACCAGCCATATTCTGATCATTCCCAAAAATGACAACAAGGTTAAACAACAGTTCAACCATCACAACAACAAGACAGACACAACTGACTCAACACTGGCTCTGATACCACTTAATGTAACACCCCCTTTCTATACCCCCAAATAATCACATAATCATTTAGGCACATATTTAAAATTTCGTCAGAGTATAATTATAAACATGCTATAAAAGAGGTATGCCACATTATACATGAATTTAAAACATTCAACACCTGCTCAACAATTGATATGCAACAGTGGGGTAACTTTGCAACAGAGGAACTTAGTCCTTACACCCACAACTCAATATTTAGAATAAAAGCAAAAAATCTAAACATTGAATAACATCAATCATATATATATATATATATATATATATATATATATATATATATATGTATCATCAAGTATGATCCACCAACATAATTCATGTTTACATAAACATTCATCAACAAGATACATGTACAAATGTATCACAAAAGAATCATATACATCCTAGCTACCCGGTGCTACATATCAGAGCCGACCGACCAAAAGAATGAAGACACGCTTCACAAAACACCACCAGCATACCTACTCTGCAATGCCTCATAGAGCATCATAAAATAGCAGAAGGGTGAGAAATATTATCATAACAACAATGTATAAAATTATATATCTTAACATAAGAATACACATATTCCACATTCTCACCACAATTCATCACAGCTCACTCATATACATCACAATGTATATATATACAAAACCAAGCATATTCATCATGCATACTTTCACAATTCTTATCACTCCACATAAACATACATATTTATGTTTATTCATCAATGCACAAATACAAAGATGATAAATGCAAATCATAGAGACCGACTCACGACTCTATGCAAATGCAATGCGGTACCGACTCAATCATCTCAAGTTCACTCAGGAACTTATTGGAACCATCGCTCGTTACCACTGTAACTCCCCGTCGGGCCTACGATGTTCACCCATTGCTCACACCTCACATAGGCACACAATGTTTATGGATCACTCACACCCCACACGGACACACGACCCGATCGCTCACACCCCACATGGCCACACGATCGTCTATAATCATCGCTCACACCCCACATGGGCACACGACGTTATAGCGGATTCTCATTAGAATCACACAACACAAGAATGTACATCATTATGCTTCACATACAAAATGAATCAAGACATTCTTGAAATGCATACATATTCACAATATATTCATGCATTCATCTCATACAATCACATACAATCTATATACATTCACATCAATGCACTATTGTATGATTCACATCCAAAACACACATTCAAAACAGTAAAAGTCGCTAAATAACACTATTCCCGATTTTCAGACATAATTAAATCGGCTAACAATTTCCAAATTATCATAATAGGAAAGTACAGCTCAATAGCTTCACAACGATACCAAGAATGTAAAAATCGGATAAACGGAACAAAAGTTACGGACGAAAACGAAAACGACAATTTTGAAAAAATTTCATTTTTACACTCTCTCTGCCCATACGCGTATGGACCAAAGTCATACGCGTATGGCCACAAATTCCTACGCGTACAATACGCAAATCACCAGATGGCCGGGAAAAATGAAATCCCATACGCGTATTGGCCCTGAAATGCGCCATCCATACGCGTATTGCCCAAGTCAATACGCGTATGGCCTGCCCAATACGCGTATGGCCAGGCGAAATGCAGAATTTTCCTGCAGAATTCTGTTCTGCGTTTTTTCCCCAAACCACACCCAAATTCATCATCTAAACTCAGAAAAATACCAATTTGATGCCCAACAACATGTATCATTCGTGTAACAACAACAAGGGACCCTAAAACATCATTTCCAACACGATTAAATCGATTTCTACCATTTTCTACACAAATGGGTTTATACCAAAACTCATAAAAATCAACAACAACAACAACAACACAATCATACATAATGATATACATTGATAAGATAATAAGATTTCACACTCTTACCCGGATAAATCGATTCCTAGAAGTTATTTTCTTGATTTCCTAGCTTTCCCTCTTTTCCTTCTCTTTTCTCCTCTTCCTCTTTCATTCTCTCATTTTTCTCTCTATTTTCCTTTTCTTTCTCTTATCTCTTTCTCTTTTCTATTTCTTTCTCTCCTATTTTCTATTCTACTACTCAAATTCAATTAATTCATTTTCTCACATAATTCTACACGTAATCACTTTTCTACTAATTTTACTAAATTTCCCACATAATTCTATTTCCACTAAATTTCTAACTTACCATTAATCGAGAAATGTCCAAAATACCCTTCATTCTAATTTTCCCCGAAAACTCACAAAAACGGTAAAATAACACAACATGTCAACATAGCATATTAACACACCAATTTCACAAATAAAATAATTTATCACTCAATTAAAATAAAAGACTCAACAAAATGGAATAATCGGAATCGGGGCGTTACAAGGCACATGGGCATTGATGTACCGGAGACAGCGCCGGAGGACAGGGGGTATTAAATGTCGAGGAGGAAGAGGAGGCAGATGAGATGTAGTCCGACATACACAATAGTTTAGTAATATATAATAGTTATACTTTGGATTCATTATGGATTGTATTTTATTTTCAATTCATGCTACTTTATCGTATATTTCGACTTTATTTATATATGTCATTTTTAGACCATCTGAAATGATATACGTCATTTTTTGCATATTTATTGTATGGTTTAAATCTCGTCACATAACATGGTACATAATTATAAATCCTCATATAAATAAACATAAACAAAACATAGCAGACATTGTTCTGATATGTTACAGAGATGCATCTCCGTAAAATAAATGTAGATACATCTCCGAAATAATAAACATGTAAAATTCCTTCAGGATGGGATGCATGGTGTCTATTTTAAAATTCATATGGATTTGTTTTCAAGTCTTGAACCAATTTCTGGAATTCATCATCTTGTGCTACATGTGCCTTAATTTTCTCACGGAATTCCAAGTGATGTACAAACAGAGTTAGATAATAGATCCTTAAGAGGGCGTCATCCACTTTATTTTGAGTCTTTAGCTTGCACACTGTCTCATACGAATACCCCAATAGTTTAGCCAAGTAGAGTCGTTGTTCAAAATTTTGAATTAATTGTGTCATCAATTCACGTAAGCTCCGTTGAAAAATAAATCACAATAGTTGTATTAAACAACCGTGGTGATATATGGTTAATGTAATTTTATAAAAAAAAAACGCCAGATTTTAAGCATGTAAAAATTAAAAAAAATTTGAAAAATGTATCACAGCTGTTATATAAAACACTTGTAGTGATATCACTTTTATTTTTTTATCTAAAAATATATAAAAATGAAAGGCGCAACTAAAATACTGAAAAAATCACGAATTTGCTAGCGCTAAGATTCAAACCCATGAAAGATATATGATATCACCACGGTTGTTCTAAACAACCGCGGTAATAAGTTAACCATTTTTAATTAAAGATACTAGGAAGTCGCCGCTTGAATTTAAAGAAATCACCACACTTCTTCAAAGGACTGTGGTATCGTGAGCATTGTTGTATATATATTATTTCCGTTGACACTTTTTATCGGGTCACCTCCTACCCACCACCGTAGGGAATTTCGATACAAGGAAGTCAGTCCTTCACTCAAATCAGACTCTGATACCACTGTTGGGGTTTCAATTTGGGGGTTCAACACGAGAGGGTATTTTTACCTTGGGGTCTTCCTTTGTGAGCAACACACATTATAAGTGACACACCACAAATTCACCCAAAATCTTAAGGTAATAAGTGTGTGAGTTCTCCCACTTATAAATGTTCAAGTCTTCACATTTCTAACTAATGTGAGAATTCTCATACTACTCACACTTGTTTTTTTAAAAATGTATGAAGTATATGGAAAAAAAAATTAAATTTATGGTTTGATGCCAATCCTAAACTTCAAACCATGAACCACAAATTTGTGTTTACGAGTTTTTGGTGGTTATATTCACTTCGTCTACATTTAAAAAAAGTTATAGTGTATATAGTTTTGAGGCTCGATGTTTGACCTAATTTATAGTGTTTTATAAAACATTTCTATTTCCAGTAAAAAAAATTGTGTGTTTACTTTTTAAAAATGTTTTATTTGAATGCTTTTAAAAAAAAAATATTAAATTATAAATATATATAACTTGTTTATATTAATTAATATATTATGTCAAATACAAAGAAAAATATTATTAGTTGAGATTGAATAATAAACCAACAACTCACTAATGTAATATCAGTATATATCAGTTGAGTTCAACATCCAACAATTTATGCTTTGGTCCATGGTTGAGTTATTTTTCATATATTGATAGTTTAATTTCTATTTTACCATCAAAATATAGTACTGGTAAATAAAAATATATCATTAAATCTATTTTTCGTTTCAAATAATAAGAGAAAGGTTCAAATTAAAGTTAATGTTAATATTTTGTTAACACTAGAATGACACAATAGAGGAAACAGAAATGGGCTAAAAGTTCAATTAAAAAGATATGATTTATTAATATAAATAAGGGTTAAAAATATATTAAATTATTAACTTAAATATATAAGAAGAAATATTATATAGGAAGAAATATTTTTTGAGGAATAAAGCATTAAAGCAATGTGACCCTACAATGTGTTAGGAATGATACTGATGCAATGTTCCATTAGAATTATAACGTGGACTTCCAAGTCTTCCTTTAGTGTTTTGTGTATCTTGTTTTAATCGTTAACGAGAAACGTGTTACATATTAGAAAACAAAAACGTGTTTCATATTGCTCTCCTTCAATGAAATTTCTCTTTACTTTTGCTGCCTTCAACAACATCTATAAGACCATCATTTCTCACATAACTAAGAGCAAGTAGAAATAACAATGAAAATTACATTACTCTCATTCCTTCTTTGCTACTGCTTCATATATCATACTGTTGTTGTCTCTGCCAAATGTCTCCAAGATCAACAATCATTGTTGCTTCAATTAAAAAACAATCTCACATTTCATCCTCAAATTTCCACCAAACTAAAATTCTGGAATGAAAACAGTACTTGCTGTAATTGGAATGGTGTAACATGTGACAATGAGGGACATGTTATTGGCCTTGATCTAAGTGAAGAAGAAATCTCTGGGGGATTTGATAATTCAATTAGTCTTTTTAGTCTTCAACATCTGCAAAAACTGAATTTGGCTAATAACAATTTCAATTCTCCCATTCCATCTGGATTCGACAAGTTGGTGATGTTGAATTATCTAAATTTGTCATATGCATGCTTTATGGGGCAGATTCCGATAGAGATTTCTCAGCTTACAAGGTTAGTTACTCTTGATCTCTCTTCTCCTATTAGCTCTTCAGAAGAACAAGGGTGGGCAATTTACAACCGAAATCTACAAACATTTCTCCAAAATCTAACCAGTCTTAGGCAACTGTATCTAGATGGTATAAATATATCAGCTATGGGAAAGGAATGGGGAAATGCTTTGTTGCCGCTGCGTGACCTACAAGAGTTGAGTATGTTTCACTGTGAGCTATCAGGACCCCTTGATTCTTCCCTCACAAAACTAGTGAACCTATCTGTCCTTATTCTTGATGGAAACAATTTTTCATCCCCAGTTCCTGAAACATTTTCTGATTTTAAAAAACTAACCACCTTAAGTCTTTTGAATTGTGGATTGATTGGTACATTTCCACAAAAGATCTTTCAAATTGGAATAATGTCTGCTATTGATTTATCATTGAACTACAATCTCCAAACTTCATTTTCAGACTACTCAATGAGTGAGTCTCTTCGTAGCATTACTTTAAGTTCAACAAACTTTTCTGGAACAATTCCACACATGAGACTCTTATCTAAATTGGATCTTTCTCATTGTAAACTTAATGGAACATTTCTCAACTCATTATCAAACCTCACACACCTTACCTACCTTGACCTTTCTCATAATAATTTAAGCGGTCAAATACCTTTATCCCTTTTTACACTCTCTTCATTGGAGGTGATTGATCTTTCCTTTAACAGACTTAGTGGGTCATTGCAGTTAGATGAGGTTTTGAAGCTTAGAAGTTTAACTAAACTAGAGCTTTCTTACAACAACATATCTATCGATGTGAATGTCGTAAATGTTGATTTGTCTACAATTCCCAACTTTAGATATCTAGGTTTGGCATCCTGCAACTTGAACATTTTCCCTAATTTTTTGATAAATCAATCCAGATTGTTTCATCTAGACCTTTCGAATAACAAAATTCAAGGAGAATTACCAAACGAAATTTGGAAACTAAAATATCTTGATTCACTTAACATTTCTCACAATTTTCTCTCTAATTTGGAAGGACCATTGCAAAACCTCACATCCAACTTGAATTATCTTAACCTTCGTCACAACAAACTGCAGGGGCCTATACCTTCTTTTCCTAAAAATCCTGTTTTTCTTGACTACTCAAACAATAATTTTTCAGTTGTCCCACAAGATGTTGGTACTGACCTATCATCCATGAAATTTTTATCTTTTTCTAACAATAATATACATGGAAGCATCCCTGATTACTTATGCAATGCTTCACAACTTCAATTTCTCGATATTTCTTTCAACAACTTTTCTGGAATAATTCCTCCATGTTTAATTACAATAACTACCCTTGTGGCATTAAATATGAGGAAGAACATTCTAACAGGCCCAATACCAGATACATTTCCAGATTCTTGTGCTATAGTCAGATTGAACTTGTATGGAAATCTCTTACAAGGTCCAATTCCCAGGTCTCTTTCCCACTGCTCATCATTAAAGGTATTGGACATTGGATCAAATCAAATTGTTGATAGTTTTCCATGCTTCTTAAATTACCTATCCAAACTACGTGTCTTGGTTTTGAGGAACAACAAATTTCATGGTTCCATAGAATGTTTGCATGCAGTAGAAAATAAGCCTTGGAAAATGATTCAGATTGTGGACTTTGCTTTCAACAAATTCAGTGGAAAATTACCTGAAAAGTATTTCACAACCTGGGAAAGAATGATGAATGATACAGATGATTACATATCAGACTTCGACCAAGTGACAGAGCTCCTCATAGACATGGAGAACTACATCATCCTAGACACGGACGAGTACAGCGACTTATATTATAATAATATTGTTGCAGTTACATGTAAAGGCCAACTACAGGAGTGGAGTAAAATTCTAAAAATTTACACAGTCATTGATTTTTCATCCAATTTTTTTGAAGGACCGATACCTGAGTCGTTGATGGCCTTAAAAAAACTTTATTGTTTGAATTTTGCAAGCAATGGTTTCTCAGGTGAAATTCCATCTTCAATAGTGAACATGAAACAATTAGAATCATTAGACTTCTCAAATAACTATTTGGTTGGTGAAATTCCAATGGAACTAGCAAGTTTGTCCTTTCTTTCTTATTTGAACCTTTCTTTCAATCATTTGGTGGGGAAGATCCCAACAGGTACCCAGCTTCAATCATTTCCATCTTCTTCCTTTGAAAGAAATGATGGACTATATGGTCCTCCATTGAATGAAATACCCGATGGTAAAACAAATGGCTTGCATCCACAACCAGCGTGTGAAAAACTAGTTTGTTCAATATATTGGAACTTTTTAAGTGTTGAATTAGGATTTATTTTTGGAATCGGAATGATCTTCGGACCTATCATGTTTTGGAAGAAGTGGAGAGTGCGTTATTGGAAACTTGTGGACAAAATTCTTTGCAGGATTTTTCCTTGGATGCATTTTGAATATGCAACTGACAGAGGAAAAACTTATAGAGTTTTAAGGTGGTAGTGTCATTCATCACAGAACAGTGTGCTAATTAGTAAATTAGTGTGTTTTATTTCCAATTATGTTGTTCTTTATGTATACCTCTTTGTGATATGATCTATAAAATTTGAATTAAATAACATCACATAGATTAGTTTATATATTTATAACTTTAAATATCATCATATTCAAACATGTTCAAGTTTTATGCGTTTTCTATATAAAGGCTTTCAAAATAGTATATGATTATTTGTGTGGCATGAAAAATATTAAGGAGATTTCTTAATGCACCACCCAAATTTCTTAGGCACCACGTGAAATTATTTTTTTATCCCTCTATTCCGGATGTGCACATCCGGACGCACCAAATTTTTAAAAATCGTAGAGATTTTTCGGATATGCATATCTGGAAATAATTCTGATGTGCACATCCGGAAGTATTTCTTATTAATTCGCGTCAGACCTTCTTCCCCCCTCATTATTCACCTTTCCATTTCCAAAAACTATCAAATTCTCTCAAACTCTCAATTTCTCATTCCCACAAATCCCGACTTTTTCCATTCGAGTTCGGCGCAGAGCAACTGCTACAACGATCAACACACTCCAAATCCTCCGTATCACATTTTAATCGGTAAGTTTTCAAATTTTAGAGTTTCAGAGTAATTTTCGAGTAATCGATTTAGAGTAGACATTTATGTGTAGAAATTGTTAGGTTGTATGAATAACATAGGTTAGAGACAATGTAGGTCATTTTTACTGCTTCAAACGGACCATCAGGGCATAAAAATGCCCTTCTGGTTGTTACAGTGGCCATGGCTGCCGTTTTTAAACTTCAAAATACGTACCGGATGTACAGATCCGGAAATACCCAACGTTTAAAGTTCTACGTCCTTCCGGATGTGCACATCCGGGAACACCTAACGTTTAAAATGCTGAATCCTTCCGGATGTGCACATCCGGAAGACTATTTTTTTTTTCCTTTTTTAATTTTCCTTGTTTGTTTGTTTTTGTTTAATTATTTTTAAACAAAATTTAATTTATTTATTATGCTTTGCAGATTAGATGGCTGACAGAGACGATCGTACCATACATGGACGGACCGCTCAGCACACATCTGTCCGACGTGAGCGGATGCAGTCTACAGTCGAGGCTTCCGGCGCAGAGGGAGTTGGGGTAGCCCCTACAGCTAAGGGACATCCTACACCACATCCTACACCACAGCCATCCACGTCACAGGTTCAGGCCACTCACTCGTCAGCCGCTGATTCTACATCTCGGAGGCGTCGGGATTCTACTGCTAGTTCATCAGGGTCCCAGCCCGCACGCAGGCGTCGTCGGGAGACTACAGCTCCATCAGCTGCTCCTCCTCTTTCCCCTGTTGTTGTTCCTGTTCCAGAGGGTGATCACCCAACACATGAGGGTGTTGACGATGATGACGATTTCGATGAGCTGGGCGGTTACCCCGGGGACCGTCTAATATGTCCCTACTCGCGGGGTACTCTGAGCATACTGCCAGATTTGTCTGGCTAGGACAGGTAACCTTTCTCGGTTTATTTATTGAATTGTATTCGTTGAAAATATGTTCATTTGTAACATTGTTTTATTTGGAAATTTTCAGGATAAGGCTTCACAGAAGTTCTATAACCATGGGGGCAAGGTTATGGACACGATTGAGATGCTGCCAGGGGATCAGTGGTTCACGTCTGCACTTGCGGAGTCTGGTCTTGGAGGCCTGTCTAGGATTGGGTATTCCCAGATCCAGTACGGTATCCTGATGGCATTTGTTGAGAGATGGTACCCTGAGACATCCTCATTCCATCTACCGTACGGCGAGATCACGATCACGCTAGACGACATCTCATGCCTCTTACATCTACTGATCACGGGTACCCTTCTGAGTCACGGTAGGATGACGAAGGCGGGCGGCATAGAGTTGTTGGTTACAGAGCTTGGGGCTAGCCCAGAGAAGGCACATGCGGAGGTGCACCAGTTGAGGGGCGCACACATCCGGTTCTCATTTTTGATGGATAGATTTACTGAGGCGCTTGCAGAGGCAGGACGGGCAGATGGTGATCCAGCTGAGGTGGCGATCCACAGGACGCGTGCCCTAAGGTGCTACTACTTGTTTTTGCTAGGCACGCAGGTGTTTGTGGACACCAGCGCCTATTATGTTGATATCGTCTACCTCAGGTACCTTTCGGATCAGACAGAGATCCATCGGTACAACTGGGGGGCGGCTGCGCTGGCATTCACCTATTCCAGGCTCTCTGATGGTTGCCGCTGGGCAGCCAAGACTGTGGCAGGCAGCTGTACGCTATACGTGGTAACAATCTAATATTCTAAGTTATTTTTTCAATTCTTTTCTTTCTGTATTCATTATAATGTTTGACACCCATGTTATGTTTTCCATTTCAGGCGTGGATTTTACAGCACTTTCCCTATATTACTGGTTGGGGGAGTGCCCAGGGGTACACTGAGGATATGCCACGTGCTGCTGCATTTGTCCTGCTCAGAGGGAACCAGGCGCCAGACCCCTTCAGAGTGTATCTAGATCGGATGGCTGCTGAGGACGTTTTATATTGCCCCTATGCCGCTCACCGTGTGACGCGCCCGTTCGATGAGGTTTGTTTGTTCTCAGGATGGTTGGCATGCAGTTCGACCGTTACTGCCCGATACCTGCCAGAGCGCGTCTTGCGTCAGTTCGGTTACACGCAGATGATCCCCAGGATGTCTCATGAGTCTGCTCCTCTAGGCTTGACCCGCAGGGAGATAGATGAGCTATATGCTGACTACCAGTCCCACTTGGTACCGGAGGAGGCTCGGGCGACCAGAGCGGAGACAGACTAGAGTGTTGTCGCCGGGTACATCGTGTGGTTCTACACCGTCTCACACCCATGCATGGTGCCCACTGCTGAGGGGTCGCCACCCAGACCCGCTCATCAGGAGATATTAGAGGAGCGGCAGTCTCAGCTGGACCACACTCAGGATGTCCTACCACGCTGTCGTCAGATAGAGCAGATAGCGCAGCAGGCCATTGCGGACGGTCACCTCCCTGAGGGCTCTGGTGCCAGACTTTCCGTGGACAGGATTATTGCGATTGCTCAGGGGGCACTTCAGTACCGCAGACATCGGTCCAGGATGGCGGGTAGGGGCAGAGGAGCAGGGGAGCCATGAGAGATCCTTCGCCATACGCAGTAGTTTTTTTTTTGATGTATTATATTTATATTAGATGTATGCACTGTATTTTGACAGAGATTTATTATATATATATATATATATATCATTTTATTTTATATATGGATGTTGTCAAATGTATATTAAATTGCGACGATTTATTAACATATGCGACCAAGCAAAAAAACCGATTTTAAAAAAAAAATAATGTTCTGCCTTTTTCCGGATCTGCAGATCAGGAATGTTTCTGGATGTGCACTTCCGGAAAGAATCAGCGTTTTTAAAAAAATTGGTGCGTC
This sequence comes from Lathyrus tuberosus, assembly GCA_022829125.1. Taxonomy (NCBI): domain Eukaryota; kingdom Viridiplantae; phylum Streptophyta; class Magnoliopsida; order Fabales; family Fabaceae; genus Lathyrus; species Lathyrus tuberosus. The sequence continues at coordinate 6,789,530 of JALAZF010000191.1, forward strand.
CGGATGTGCACATCCGGAATCAGGGGGCAAAACCGGAAATTCAGATGGTGCCTAAGAAACAAGGGTGGTGTAATAAGAAATCTCCAATATTAATAACATTAAGCACAATGATATACGTTATGGTAAACAAAGGGATATTATCTTCTATTCCTTAAGTTTTTTAAAACAATAGTGCTTAAGTATTTAATTGTTGCATTGTTAGAATAACAACTACTAATAAAAGAATTTGTTTTTTTTTCTAGTGAAATAAAATAATTTGACATATCTAAGGGAGTGATACTAGAATAAACTACTTGTTAGAATTAACTCAAAACCTATGGGAATTCTGACCCTATCTTGATAAACAAGAAGGGATCTTAGCGCAGCAATACCAAAGAAAACGAAGAAAATAGAGAAAGAAAGGAAATTATGTTTCTAAGAGAATTTGGAGAAGAAGGTTGTTACCCACAAACTGTGGGATTTTTCTCTTTTATTCACTTGCAACTGCCAACCGTGAATTACAATGTGTTGTCATTATTACAAAATAAGGGTTACTCCCTATTTATAGATTTTGGTTAGCTTGCACCCCAAGGCAAAGCCCAAAATACCTATTTTGGAACTATATCAAATCAAATCTGTGTGAAACAACTGTTTCGACACACCCTTGCTTCGACACTTCGACACAAGGAATTACAATTTAACACACCACCTAATTCATTGTGTCTAAGTTGTCTACATTCATCATGGCTCATAGTCTTCTGAAGACTTCGACCTGCACTCCCTTCGTCATGATATATGCAATCTGATTCTCAGTTTTGCAGTGTTCCAAGTTTATCTTCCCTTCTGTTACCTGCTCTCGAAGATAATGGAACCTCATTTCGATGTGCTTGCTTCGACTGTGTGCTATTGGATTTTTCGCCAAGTTGATAGCTGACATGCTGTCGATCTTCATGGTAATTGCTCCCTGACTTTTTCCTGTAATCTCTCCGACCAAGTTTACCATCCAGGTTGCTTGACATGCACAAAGAGAAGCAGTTATATATTCTGCTTCACATGATGACAATGCCACTACTGGCTCCTTTCTCGAACTCCAAGCAACTGGTGCACCACCTAACATAAACACATATCCAGCTGTGGATTTTCTATCCTCAACATCACTACACCAGCTAGAGTCGGTGTATCCCACTAACTTGCATTTTTTCCTTTCATCAGCTGCAGGAAACAAAATGTCGTAGTCGAGAGTTCCTTTCAGATACCTCAGTATCCTCTTCGTTGCTGCTAGGTGTGATACCTTTGGCTTCGGTATGAATCTACTTACCATATCCACACTGTATGCTAAGTCAGGCCTTGTGTGACAAAGGTATCTAAGTGTCCCAATAAGTCTTCTGTATTGGGTTGGGTCGACATCATCTTCATCTGAATCCTTCGACATTGCAGTCTGGTCTCAGCTGGAGTCGAAGTTGGGTTGCAATCTTGCATCTCAAATCTCTTGAGTATTTCGCCTGCATATCTTCTTTGGTGCATCATCAAACCTCTACTAGTCTTGTAGAATTCGATGCCAAGGAAATATGAGAGATTTCCCAAGTCCGACATTTCAAACTCCTCACTTAGGTCATGTTTGAAATTGTCGATCTCCTTCTTGCAACTCCCTGTTATCAACAAATCATCGACATAGAGACATAGTATAAGCAATTCATTATTGCTTCTTCTTACAGACACTCCATGCTCAGTCATACACTTCACAAATTCCTTCTCCCTTAAGAAGCTTTCGATTTTCTTATTCCAAGCTCTTGGAGCTTGCTTAAGTCCATACATGGCTTTATGCAGCCTGTACACATTTCCTTCTTCGCCTCGTTTCACATACCCAGCTGGTTGTGCGACATAAACTTCTTCATCTAAGGGGCCATTAAGGAACGCACACTTCATGTCCATCTGACATGTGTGCCAATTGTTCATATTTGCTAGACCAACAACCAACCTGATTGTTTCGATCCTAGAAACAGGTGTGAATACTTCATCGAAGTCAATTCCTTCCTTCTGAAGAAATCCTTTCGCCACAAGTCTCGCATTGTGTCGAGTTACTTCTCCTCTAGGATTAACTTTCACCTTGTAAACCCACTTCACATCAATTGCCTTCTTGCCTTGAGGAAATTTAACAAGTGACCAGGTGTTGTTAACTTCGATGGACTCTAACTCCTCATTCATTTCCTTCACCCATTTTGAATATTTCAATGCCTCAACTGCATTGACTGGTTTGACATCTGCGTAGAAAGCATAATGTACCAGCTCACCCTCTTCATCAACCATATCATCTGATGTGATTACACATTCTTGCAACCTTGCAGGCATGTGTCTTGTTCGTCGAGGTCTGCTTGGACCTGCTTCATCTATAACTAGTTCCTGTCAAACTTCTCTTTCAACTTTAGTGGCTGTTAGATGTCAAGCATGTTATATATTTGTATGCAGTACTTGGCATTTTTCATTACTTTCCATGTGTAACTTGTTGATTTAAGTGGTGAATTGTGTTGTTATGCAAACATTGGAATATACGTGTGGTGCTTGTAATTTGTGTGCTAGTGTGCAGGAATAGGCATGAAAGGATCAAGTTTGTGAGACACAATGAGTGGATGCAAGTTGCCATGGAATATGAAGCTGCAACAGGGTGTTCGCAGTGCGAAGGATCTGGCGAAGGTGCAGCGAAGGTTCGCACTGCGAACGTCAGCGAAGGTTCCTGCGAATGGTGGCAGAAAGTTTCACTTTTAAAATAACCAAAAGTTCGCACTGCGAACTCCTAGCGAAGGCTCGCTGGTTGGCTCGCAGTGCGATGGTGCTTGCGAATGGTGGCAGTGAATCATGGATTTTGAAAGTTCTGGCTCGCTAGTTGGTTCGCTGTGCGAATGAGCTAGCGAATGATTCGCTGTGCGAATGGATGGTTCGCAGTGCGAACCCACTATTTCTGCCTGGGGCGGTTTAAGTCTCAGAGGCACTTAAGGTGCCATTTTTTCTCTCATTCGCTGTGCGAATGATTCACTCACAGTGCGAATGCTGCAGAATTCTGGTGTGTATAAATAGATTTTCACTTTGCTTGTAAAGGATCTTTTTGCTCTTTTTCACCTAAAAACATAGTTTTCTGCATTTTGATTATCTAAGAGTGGATTTTCACTTTGAGAAGCTGAGGTCACATCCATTCTCGATTATTCGACGTGGATGTTCATTCATCTCCTCTTGAAACTTGTCATCCAAGCTACCATGAGAATGTGTAGCTAAACACTCAATGTTGAGGTTAGATGTAGTTGATCCTGATTATATGTATTGCTTTTGATCTGTTGTGTATGAACAAAGTCTTTGATCAATATAGATGAAGTTATTTTCTCTTAATGCTTTATGTGTGATTTGTATTGCTCTAGACATAGATTCTACAAATCATGACCTAATAATTTCATCTCTTAAAAACCAAACTCTAGACATAGATTTGGGATTTGCTATTCGCTTTGTGTTGATCTTAACGATTGTTATTTAGATTGTTAGCGTGAGACATCATCTAACGGTCTAAACAACGATACTCACGACTGTGCTTTAGACATAAACTTAGTCGGGAGGATACACGGTTGTATTGGTCGGAAACTGAGTTCATATGCTTGATTAATCGGATATACGTGAAAAGGATTAGCGAAACCTAACCTTGACATGCTTTTATAAAAACCTTTCAACCTCTTTGTCAAAAATTACTCTTTGCTACTAATTGATGTTAAACGAAATTGAGAACCATTTGAAACTCTTGAACTTAAAGCAGTGTAACTATTGAACGGCAAGCATCTAATATCAGTAATCCCTGTGGAGACGATAAAAACACCCCCCTAATACTCTATCAACAGTGGCTGGTTCTTCACAAGATATTCTAACTGAATCCTTCTTGACATTCTCAGTCCAATCCCATTCTTTAAACTCATCTATGATCACGTCCCTGATGATCACTACCTGCTTATTCACTGGGTCGAACTGTTTGAAACCTCCAGTCGAATGATATCCTATCAAGATCATCTGATTTGACTTGTCATCAAGCTTCCTTCTCAACTGATCTGGCATATGTCTATGTGCTATAGATCCAAACACCTTCAAGTGACTGAGGCTAGGCTTGACACCAGACCAACATTCTTCTGGTGTGATTCCTCAAGCTTCTTCGTCGGACATCTGTTCAAAATATATGTTGCTGTCGAAACCGTTTCTCCCCATAATTCTTTGGGTAAGTGCTTTCCATTCAACATACTTCTCACCATGTTCATGATGGTCCTATTCTTTCGTTCTGCAACTCCATTTTGCTGTGGAGTGTAGGGTGGCACCACCTCATGCACAATCCTTTCTTTTTCACATAATGCATCGAACTCTTTCGAAACATACTCTCCACCACCATCAGTTCTCAGAGTTTTCAACTTTCGACCACTCTGTCTTTCGACCATGAATTTGAATTTGGAAAATACCTCAATCACATCACTTTTCTTCTTGATGAGGTAAGTTCACAACTTTCGACTGTAAACATCTATGAACGTGACAAAGTATATGTTGCCACCAATCGAATCCACCTGGATTGGACCACATACATCAAAGTATATGACTTCTAGAATTGCCTTCGACTTTCTTTCTGTATCCTTGCTAAAGCTATTCTTGTGTTGTTTCGACTGAACACACTCTTCACAGATTTCACTTGGAATGTCAAATTTTGGTAATCCTGAAACCATATTTCTTCTCTTCAGCTCTCTGATGTCATTGAAGTTGAGATGGCCAAGTCGAAAATGCCATAACCACTCATCTCTGCTGGCTGCAGTTGCTAGGCACTTGTGCTTCATCACCTTGAGTTCAATCTTGAAGGTCCTATTCTGGGACATTGGGGCCTTCAAGATCAACCTACCACCTGCGTCGAGGACTCTCATCATCTTGTCTTCGATAACTACCTTGTAGTTCTTTTCGACCAGCTGCCCTATACTGAGCAAATTACTCTTCATGCCTCGTATGTACAACACATTGGAAATTATTGACCTCTTGCCATCTTTCCTCATAATCAGAACATCACCAACACCTTCAGTTGCTAGAGTGTTGTCATTTGTAAACTTCACCATGTTCTTCGACGAGGGCTTCATGTTAACAAACCAATCTTTCCTTCCAGTCATGTGTGATGAGCATCCTGAGTCCAAGTACCACTGATCTTGGAATATTTCTTCATCTCTTGTTGTGACCATCAGCAGCGTCTCTTCTTCTTCATGTTTCGCCAGCTTTGCATTAGTTTCTTGATTTTTCTTCTTTTCTAGAACAGTCACTAAAATAGTGGCCATACTTCTGACAATTGAAACATTGAATGTGACTCTTGTCAGATTTTTGACCACCACCTCTTCCTCTACCTGCAGCACCACCTCTTTGGTTGCCTTGGTTCCAGGGTTTTCTCTGATTCAACCAGTTTCCTTCATGCTGATTTCGACCAGTCGAATTGTTGTAGCCTCATCTACCTTTGTTGCTATTCCCGCTTCCTTTGCCTTTTCTTTCCTTTTCTGAATGCGCCTGCAAAGCCATATCGCTCTTCGACTTTCCTGCAGCTCTTTCAGCCATCCTTTGTTCATGAGACACAAGCGTCCCTTGAAGCTCTTCCTTCGTCAATACTGATAAGTCTTTCGACTCTTCTATGGCTACTACCACGTGGTCGAACTTTAGAGCCAATGACCTTAAGATCTTTGCAACAACTGATCTTGATGTCAACACCTCTCCACATACCTTGATTTGATTCACCAGCTTTGTAACTCTGGTGAAGAAATCTGTTATACTCTCATTGTCTTCCATATGAAGTAACTCATAGGTTCTCTTGTGAGTTTGTAACCTCACCTCTTTCACCTTTTCTGCGCCTCCAAACGACTTTTCAAGAATCTCCCACGCTTCCTTCGCTGACTCTACATCACTAACATTTTTAAAGTTATCTGGATCGACACACTGATTGATTATAAAGAGAGCTTTATAATATTTTTTCTTCAACTCTTTGTGTGCAGCCTTTTCTTCAACTGTCGCGTTCTCCGCAAGCGGTGTTACTCCTTCCTTCACAAGATCCCAAAGATCTTGATAACAGAAAACCACCTTCATCTGCTTGCACCAATTCTCATAATTATCTTTCTTGAGAATCGGAAGACTCGCCGAAAAGTGCCCGTTCGGATGATTCATTGACATCATGATTTCCTTCCTTGAATCGCAGCCGGAGCTCTAGATACCAGATGTTGGAATTAACCCAAAACCTATGGGAATTCCGACCCTATCTTGATAAACAAGAAGGGTTCTTAGCGCAGCAATACCAAAGAAAACGAAGAAAATAGAGAAAGAAAGGAAATTAGGATTCTAAGAGAATTTGGAGAAGAAGGTTGTTACCCACAAACTGTGGGATTTTTCTCTTTTATTCACTTGCAACTACAAACCGTGAATTACAATGTGTTGTTATTATTACAAAATAAGGGTTACTCCCTATTTATAGATTTTGGTTAGCTTGCACCCCAAGCCAAAGCCCAAAACTGTAAAAGCCCAAAATACCTATGTTGGAACTATATCAAATCAAATCAAAATCAAATCTGTATGAAACAACTGTTTTGACACACCCTTGCTTCGACACTTCGACACTTCGACACAAGGAATTACAATTTAACACTACTAAAATTTGTGATGAAAATATCTAAGCGAATTATTTTTCTATAGACTAAAATTACTATTATAAAAATTTGTGTTAGTATAATAATAAAATTATGAATAGAATTAATAATAGTCACTTTAGTCTTTTTGCACACATATTTTTATGATAATTTTATCATATTTTTTCTGTTTATTTTAGGAAAGAATCTAAAATACTTTCCAGTAAATATTCAAATCAAATTTACATTTGTCGCAACGCAAAAACAACCGACGAAAAAACAGAGTCGCCACCGAACGTTATTTATCCTGATGGGAAAAAGGAAATGATAGAAGAAAACCTCAAAAAGGGAAAGGAACATGGTCTCGCAACCAAATCCTGGGTTCGGGATTCGATTACGTGAGAGGAAGATATTAGCACCCCTTCGCGTCCGTTGTACTCAACGGGATCCACTTTTGTTATTCTAATCAAAGGGTGCGTTTGTCTAAAGCCTACTTGGTAACGGAAACGAAAAGGGAAAAACAAAAAGGAGACTCGATAGGGCTTCGCCATCCTATTCCTACGTATTCCCTCGTGCAATGGGAAAGTCAGAGTCAACCTAGTTCGAAGGACTACGGGTGGAAAAAGGGATAGGTTGCTCGTCAAGACTTCGCCGTCTCATGCCTACGTATCCTCATTCGGACGAGAATGGGGAAATCATAACGTTCGTAGTTTGGCCTACGAATTGTTAAGTGTTTTTTATGAGTGATGCTTAGTTTGCGTTCCAGCAGTTAGGGTCGATGCCTATTTGCGCTAGAACGGAAATAACATGCCCTTTCTGAAAAGGTTTAACAAAAAATCCCGAAGGACAAAATGATTTGCATTTGTTTGAGAGTTTTAACAGATGTGAATTGATTTTGTTTGAGATTCGTATTGCACTAAAGTCTAAGACATAGGAGCGAATGCGTCGCAAGATCGCCCCCAAACGAGACGTATGTTAAACACTCTAGAAAAAGTAAGGAGTAACTCCTCATTCATCATTTCACATATACTTAAGGCTCATGGCACACAATACTCATCGTATTTATTACGTGTTTTGATGTTGTTTTGGGAAAGAAGAGAGAGACTCAGAAGGTAAAGAGAAAATCTAAGGGAAACTCACATAGATTTTGTCATGCAAAGTGGTCCTAAGGTTGGGATGCAAAAGGAATGTCTTTCCTAATGTTAGCATGCAAAATATGGACCTAAGGTTGAGGTTGAAAGGGGTCTAACCTAATGTTGTCATGCAAAAGATTAGCACCTAATGTCTATCCTACTCCAAGCTTAATTAAAAATTAAGTTTGACTATGAGGCCTTAAGGGAACATGCAAAGGCAAGCCAAAACCAATAAAGTAAACCAAAAACAACAGCTATAACAGCTCTTCAGCTCAGAACAACCATAAAATCCAGCAACAGCATAACACAACATTTAATAGCATGCATTTTCAAAACATAATAGGTGTAAAACTCCGCATACAGAATGAATACATTTTACAGCACATATCCAATCATCCATATGTTAAGGCATGCAATTGTACACGAAAATTACATCCAATAGCAACAATCAAACACCAATTGAATCCATCAAACATCAAGATCAACAATGAAATCAATCAATGGATCAATTCACATTAAAAATCAATGGATCTACATTGTGAAATGTAAAATTAAGCAAAATCAAAGTTAGATCAAAGAAATACCAACCTACAAAGTTGAGATTTGCTTTGGTAAGTGTTGCAAACTGAATTTGACAGATCAAACACAGAAAATCCAAGATCCAATGAATTCCTAGCAAGAAAAGTTGAAAATCAAAGCAACTATCCAAAAATAAGCCAAAAGCTCTTCAAGAAGTGATTCCAAAACTTGATCAAGATCCAAATAAGCTTCAACTTCAGAATTGAACAATGGATGATGATGTAATGGAGGTTTAGCTCAAGAATTTACAAATTGCAATGTAAAATTTATGAAGCTTTTTAGTTATGTAGCTTTAGTGAAGGTTGAAGATGAAAATGGAGAGTGAAAAAGTGAGAGAGAATTGGAACGTGAATTGTAGAAATATCAGAAAAATGAGTGAAGTTGTGTGAGGTTTGGAGCAAATTTACTTAAATAAGCTCTAGGTTTGGAGTGTAAATAAGGTTTGAAGTGTGGGTTTGAATGAGGGTTAGTATTAGGAATGGAATTAAGAGTGGAATTATTTGAATTTTTTGAGGGAAAGTGAAGTTGATTTTGACATGAACCAAAATTTGGAAGCATTCTAGATTCTTCTATTGATGCAAATGTGAAACCAAGTGATCAAAATGAGTTGAAACTGCTACAGTGCTGAAAACTGAACTTTTTAGGTGAAAATTCCTTGTGTTAATTGATTAACCATTTGCAAGACAAAATGTGTTAATCGATTAACACATCAAAAATTTGAATTTTGGCGCCTTTTAGAGGGAAAGCTTGGAGAACCAACTGTTGCCCCGTAACTTTTGATCTATGCCTCTTTTAAAGTTGATTTCTTCTACAAACTTATAGTATGTGATGTCCTCTTTAATTTGATTACAAGTTTATCTCATTTGGATCAAAGATGAGGAAATTATGAATCTTGCAAGATAGTACCATAAACATAAACTCTTCCACTCTTAGAAAAATTCACAAAACCCTAATTTAGCAACTTCTCCTGATTTTATGATTTCTCCTTATTCCTCTTAAGCAAACCTCATAATACCACTGACGATGACTTAAAATGCCCAAATAAGACCCAAGAACTCAAGAGTTGGGCTTGGTAGGGCATCAATTGATTTTTTGACCAGATGAATTCAATTCCTCCTCTATCCACTTCAGAAACTCTTGAAATGACTTGTGATGACCCATGGGACATCGGAGATTATTTAAGGTGTATATTAAGCCATGGAACTATGATTAGCTCAAGAAAACAAACACAAGTAGTCCTTGCACAAAACCCTAATTCAGAGCCACTATGAGCCTGATCAGATGAATCTCTTGAAATCCTTGAAACCATAATCCTCAGATGATTGGGTGAGATTGTTGAGAATGCCTTAATGAATAAAAGAAATTTGTAACTCAATAACATGATGTTGAGATTATTTCCTTACTCATCGCTTTGAGAACCATTTCCTCCTCTTGAGGAGCACCAAAGATACCTTGATCCCATGTCTAGAGCTAATGTTATGCACACATGAAGATTTAAAATGAAATGAAGCATAAGCCCAAAAAGGTTAAAGAAAAGAAGAGAAAATTTTGGGGTGTTACAGCTACCCCTATTCAATAAACTAGGACCTAAAGGGATGATAGCAACGACTTTCAGACATTCAATGTAAAAGGGGATTGAATACAAAAAGAACCCGAAAATTTGCAACTGTGGGGGGGGGGGAGAAAAAGACAACAAGATAAGATGCAAAAAGAAGGTGGTCTTACAACAAAGGATACCAACCAAAAGTTGGAATTCAACACAGGATGTACCAACCAAAAGTTGGAATTCAGAAAGAACGTCGGCCGAATGAGGACTCATATCAAAGGATACCAACCAAAAGTTGGAATAAAGGATACCAACCAAAAGTTGGAATAAAAGATACCAACCAAAAGTTGGAATTCAACAAAGGATACCATCCAAAAGTTGGAATTCAAAGGAATACCGGCCGAAGGCGGACTCACGATAAAGGGTACCAACCAAAAGTTGGGATTTTAACAGAGGTTACCAACAAAAAGTTGGAATTCAAGAAAGAACGCCGGCCGAAGACAGACTCACATCAAAAGATACCAACCAAAAGTTGGAATTCAACAATGGATACCAAGCAAAAGTTGGAATAAAGGATACCAACCAAAAGTTGGAATAAAGGATACCAACCAAAAGTTGGAATTCAGGATACCATCCAAAAGGTAGGATAAAGGGTACCAACCAAAAGTCAGAATTCAACAAATGATACCAACCAAAAGTTGGAATAAAGGAGACCAACCAAAAGTTGGAATTCAGCAAAGGGTACCAACCAAAAGTTGGAATAGAGGATACCAACCAAAAGTTGGGATAACAGATACCAACCAAAACTTGGGATTCAATAAAGGATACAAACCAAAAGTTGGGATTCCATAAAGGATACAAACCAAAAGTTGGAATAAAGGATACCAACCAAAAGATGGAATTCAAACAGAATTACAGGAAGTAGAATCAACGGACTTACAACCCGAAGTAAAGAGAATATAACTCCACTGGGGAAAAGAGAAGCCTAGACAGACAACTCTATAGGGGGACACAAGATAATTACATGATATCTCTTGAGTTATGCCACTTTCTGCTGGGGAAAATTTAGGTAAAAGGAAAAAGGGTATCAAACCTGGCTTATGCTTCGAATGCATATGCTTGAAATTTTCTATGGCGTAATGCTCCATATCAAATGGAAATGCTACGCATTTTGAGGATGCAATGTAAAGATGCTTATGATATGCAAAAGGACACTCCACCGGGAGAAGTGCTGAAAAAACGAAAAACAACTCTGCTGGGGAAGACAAATTGAAATGCCTTCCTGGTTGTAATCTCTGCTTGAGGAATCCAAATGACCTTTCATTCTGCCAGGAAGTAGTAACAACAGAAGATTGCTGAGAAATATTACCAGAATTCTGATGAAAGAAAACGCCAATGAGAATTGGGCTTCGACCTGTTGGGGAATACCAACCACCACCAATTTCTAACTGTTGAGGGGATTGGCATCCAAATCTACTTGGGAATGATGATTGATGACATCAACTCTGTTTGGGGATAACATTGAGCTTACTCCTCTGTTGGAAAACTGCCTTCTACCTTTACTCTACTAGGGATAAGGAAACATCCTTACTGCAGACATGCTCGGGAAGCACAAACAAAACACTCTTATCCTGTATGGGAATAAGAATACTTACTGGAGAGCAATAAACCAAAACAACTATGGTTGGGGAAGCAATCTTCGTAACTCTCACTGAGGAGAACAAACTTGAACTTCATAATGCTCTGCCGAGGACGATAGAACCTCAATAATCCCTGCCGGGGGGAGAAACTCTACTGGGGAAGAGAGGTCAAACAATCTTGTAAACATATGACAGACAAAAAGAATGTCCCAGGTGTCGCATGTCAACCTTGGTTACCACCCACGACACTCGAGATTTAAGTAATTTCTAATGTTTTTAACATGCTCTGCAAAGCTTCAATGTTTTCACATGCAATGTTTACCAAAATATCGGACGTTTTTGTAAACAAAACAGTAAAAATAAAAAAAAATAGGCAGCTTTTGAATAAAAGAAAACTTTATTGATTGAATTTGGCCTGTAAATAGGCATTTACATCAGGAGGCAATTCCTAGAAAGAGGTAATTGCGCAAAACAAAAGAAAATACAAGATTTGGCAATGTGGAAATAGATTTCCATCAAGTTCTGATTCAGCTATGACTCGTATGTCTTCGACGCTCTCAAATACTTTTCCTTCTGAGGGGACTGATTGGACCGATTCCTATTCTTCAGAATTTCCATGTGTCAAGATGAGCTCACAGATCGAACGCAGATCGCAGCCTCTCGCTTTCAAATCCCTTACTTTTTCCTGGACCACCCTTTCGGGTTTTCAATCCACCGGGATACCCATTTTATCCAAAGTTGCCTTTTCAGGTTTTCAACTTTGCGGGTTTATTCAATTCTTTTCTTTTATTTTATCCCTAACTTTTTCCCGAACCTTTTCTTTTTGTGGTTCGCCGGGATGCCCTTTTTTTGCCTGGACCTTTCCTCTTTGTGGTACAAGGGGTCTCTTTTATGCGAAGTATTTTTTGACTGCGTCTGCGTTCACAGTGGAGGTAAAATCATTACCATCCATAGTTGAGAGCAATAAGGCTCCACAAGAGAAAACCTTTCTCACAACATATGGTCCTTCATAATTCGGATCCCATTTGCCCCTGTGATCTGTTTGAGTAGGAAAAATCCTTTTCAAGACCAAGTCACCTATCTGAAAGCACCGAGGACGCACTTTCTAATCAAAGGCTTTTTTCATCCTGCTCTGGTATAATCGACCATAAGCAATGGCTGTTGTCATACCCTAATATTTTCCCCCCAAGATTCCACCTCATTTGCATCATTGGCATAACATTCATCATTACATATATACATGTCTTTATGCATCACGAACCCATCACAATATCAAGATGTGTGTGCTTACTTACTTCACAGGTTAGGTGATCCCCCTAAAGCTCAAGCAGATGAATTATCAAAAGGATAGTCATTTTATTCAAACACATCAAGTCCCTTTGTCATCCATAAAGATCAAGAGCTTTCATCTCATCAATATTCAAGTGCAAGATGGCATCACAAGCTCAATCAAGTCTCAAGATCCACAGTGCATCCAAATTAGGGTTTTGACCTAATTTAGTCCCTGAGTTGACTTTTGAAGCAAGGCATGATCCAAAACCTCAAGATATGTTTCAAGGACCTCAAATACATCATGTTAGTCCATTCATATGATTGGATTAATCCAAAGAACTTGATTCATAAGGAATACAAGAGGTTAAAATCATATGGTCCACAAACTAGGGTTTCTGAGGAACAGTCAACTGCACCTTTGACTTCTAACCAAGACATGATCTCAAACCTTGGGATAGGAATCAAGACACTCAAAAACACCTTTGGAGTCCATCCATGATGTTAAATTTAGACCAAGGGTTAGATTTCATAAAGGATCATAAAGTTTAAAAAATTCATCTGATACAAAAGTCAACTGTGGTCAAAATCAAGTTTGATTTTTGGAGTTTTTGGTCAAACATGGTCTCTTAAAGTCAAGAAAAATGTTAATATGTGATTTGGATCATGTATGATAAAAAAAATCTAGAAAAGTGAGGTTACTTGTAAAAAGGGCAACCATGGAGAACTTAAAATTTTTCTAAGTCATAAAAAACAATGATTTTTTCCCACTTTCCAAGGCCATAAATTCCAAACCAAGTAACCATTTTCTTTTTATCCAAAGATCAAATTGAAGAGCTTGTTACATACTACAACTTTGTCAACTAGGGTGGATTCCCAAAAGGTCCATAGATTTTAAGATATAAGGCCATGAAGTTAGGGTTTTCAATACTTTTTGAACTTTGACACTTAGAAAATTTTGGACAGAATCTGTCTTGTGTTGGAACCAACTTTAGGGTTGTTTTTCACTATGATCCACAATGATTCAAAACCAACCTTAAACATCAAAGTTGAAGTATGATATACCAGCTTTCCAAAATGATCAAGAACATCAAAATCCCTTGAGCAAGAAGTTATGGATGCTGCAACATGCCCTGATCAAGCTGATTGTCATGATAGAATTGCCTAACCTACTTGTGCCACGCGATTTGGATAAGTCTTGCAAACCTGAAATCTTCACAAGATCAACACCCAAATGATCATACAAGCATCTGCTCTGCAAAGCATAACTGAATTTTCAAAGATTCATCACTTGGCATGTGAAAATGATCATTTCAAAAGTGAGAACTGAGGTTTTGTCCTCTAGCATTAAAGTGCTATAGTATTTTTTGGAAAATCCCTCCAATCTACCCAAGGATGATCAGATCATCAAGTGATAGGATAAAGCCTTGTGGAACAAAGCTCAAAAGGTCAGAATTCATAGCCATGTGAGAATGTAAGTTGTGTACCTTGACATTCAAGTAATAGCTACATGACATCATCTTTTAGATAATGGCTTACATCCCAGTCCTTTCAAATTCAAAATATCAGACACATTTCCCTTATAAATAGAGGTCATTTTGAACATTCTAAGACACCCCAAAACATTGCAATAGCTTTTTTTCTCTCCTTCCTCCTCCTTGCTAAATTCAAAGTTCTCAAAGAGTGAAAATTTGGAATTCTCAAACCAGTCCATTTCCACTCAATTCAATCATCCAAACACTTCATATACATCATGTGTAAGTGATCCAAATACTCAAACCTCAACTGTAACATCAGAATCACCAAGTCATATTCCATTTGCTCCACACATATCATATGCTACAGTTTGAATCGAGCCAAGTAATTCAGAAGGTTTCCATCCATTCTAAGCATTGGAACACACTCTTTGGAGGTCAAGGAAGTTGTCTGGATCATCAAATCACATTTATAACACCTCCAATAAAGAATTCGATTCTCACTTGCAAGGTAAGTTTCTTCAAAACTGAACTCTATGATTCATGCATCAAATTTATTCATTCAAGTTACAGACATGTTTATCATGATGTTGTGATCATTTTTCATACGGTTCTCAAATAAATTTCTTTTGATACTGTTGTACCCTAATTTTTACCCCTAAGATTTCTCACATCTCATTTTGCATCTTATACCACAAACAAGATCATGCTTTGGTTCCTTTATCCCCCTCTCCTTTGTGTTTATGCCTTGCTGGGATCACCGAGCATCTGTGTGTTTCCAATTTGCCTTTATTTGCTTATGTTTACTAACCTTTAATCAAAATCCAAAAAATATGTTTGTTTCCCTTTTACTAACTTTTTCAGGAAAGATTTGGACCAAGAATATCAAAATCAGTTCCTCAGCTTGAATGAAATTCATCTGAACAAAGTCAAAGTTGATCTGCAAATAATTCAAAATCATCTGATCAAGAGTTTCCAAGATTTAATTGATTATTATTCAAGAGACTCAAAGGTTCATGTGTTTATTTCCATGTCTTCTTTGACAAGTCAAAAGAATCGAGCCAAATCCAAGACAGCAGATCAAAAAAGCCATTTTTCTCAATTTTTTATTGTGTTAATCGATTAACCAAATTTTACCTAAATGGGTTAATCGATTAACAAGTGCAATATTTGGCTAAAAAACAACAAATTCAAATTCTGCAGCATTTGGCACCAATTTTAAAATATTTCATCATGAGAATATTCTAGATCACTTCCAAATAATCCCCCTACCTCATCATAATTAATTCCCACCATACACCTTCACTAATCACCATTGATCTTGATTTTCCCTCCAAATTCAAATTCCAAGCCTAATTTTGGTTCTAAACCAAATTCCAAACCACCAAAATTTCCAAGCCTAAACTCTAGAAATAGAACCCTCATTTCACTCATTCTTCAAGCTTTTGATAGCCAAATTCACCTTGTCAAAATTCTTCTTGACTCTCTCAATTTTCTCCAACTACCAAATTCACCAAAGCTCTTTCTTCCATTGAAAGTTAGTAATATTTGAGCTAAACCTTCATCCATTCACTTTCTCATCATCAATTTATGTAGGTCAAGGCTTTGGAGTTTGGTTCTTGGAGTTGATTTGAAGAATTTTCAGATTTGGAGTGGTAATCTCATTTTCCACCATTGTTGTTCTTGATACATCCTTCACAATGTGATCCTTTAACAATTCTTGTTGCTTGATCTTTGGATCTTACAAATTGTGATCCATTGGTGTTATTTGCTGTTGGTTTACTTGATTTTTCTTGCACAATTGCATCCTTGATCATGAGGTGTTTGAAGAAATGATTGATCAAGGATTTTGCAATTTTCAAATTGATTAGCTGCTGTTTTTACAGTGTTAATCGATTAACCTAAACAAGCACAAATTGGTTAATCGATTAACAGTTGAATTCTGCGCCCAGAATTACAATTTTACAATGGTTAATCGATTAACATTTTTACACATGAAATGGTTAATCGATTAACCAGTGTCCAGAATGTGAAATATGCTTGTTTTCGAGACTGTTTTGGTTGTTTTTCCATTTTCTTCCCTTTTCCTTTGTTCTTAGCCTTAGATCACATAATTTTATGGTTTAATTTGGCTTTCTCTTCATCTATTTCACTTTTATTTAGATCGATGAAAGTCTTATGGATCTTATAATTTCTTTGTTGAATTCTTGATCAAGACTAGATCATTACCTTTTTTCTTTTCGTGCGGTATTGCTTTCGGATGACGATCTACATATCGTTCATCTAGCATGCATTGGCACTAACATCGTTATTGAACGACCTCGAGTAGGGTGCCTTCTATATAAGTCACTTGGCGATTGCTTAACATAGCGCTACATGTGTCCCACATTGGAAAATGATCATTTGTGGCCCAAACTTATGTTTGCAAGCCCAAGGATGGTTGATTATTTATCTTTTGGTTCGATACTTATAAGACTTGTTGTTAGGAGGCTTTGGTCTTATCAATCCTATAATGAGTTCTCATTAACCTTGACCTAAGTGCATTATTCAATCATTATTGATCATTTGCTCTAACAACTAATCACTAACTTCTAACCGTACTTTTATGCTTCCTTCTTGCTCCCTATCTCTCTTAACTTTTTTATGCTTTATGTCATTATATCATACCATATCATTTTATGCTTCCACAATTTTTCCTTTGTCCGTTGGACACATGTTTATATTTATGCCTTTTTCTTTGTCCACTTGGACCAAAAACATTAATAAAGGCCAAAACCTCTAAAAAACTTGTGCTCTTAATCTTGGACTATGGTTACTATCCCTTGCATTGGACATGGAATTTTGAACCTAGACCTTTGACTTCATTGTTATTCTTGGATCCTTGGACTTAGAACTAGGACCTTTTTCCCTTTGCTTTGGAATTATGGTTTGAAGACTTTGGAGCCTTGTGTTTTTGCTTGGTTTATGGTGAAGATATCTACATTTGTGGTTAGATCTTTCTTATCCTTAGCTTTTACTTTATGCTTTAGGATAGTCACTTCTTCTCCACCCTTTCTTCAATTTTCAAAATTTTCTCCCTTTTTCAAAACGTTCTTGTTTTCAAACTATCACCTCTTTCATAATCAAACCTTGACTTTGTCAAGTGATTTTACTCTTCTTTTTTCATTTCTTAATAAATGCTAAACTACATAAGCATATTGACACCTTTTTCAAAAGACTTTAAAAAACACCAAACTCATCAAACTCTTTTCGTGCCTTATGCACTTTTCCTTAAATTTTTTCATAAGTTTAGACATGATTCATTTCTTTAAGCGGAATTATTCGTTTGGAAATGATGACTTGTCTTTACATTTAAAAATAACCATAACAAACCTATTTTGTTATTTGTACCACGAACTACGAGGTTTGATCCTATATTGCACTTTGTGGGTACGTAGGCATGAGGCAACAAGCTCTCCAAACACAAAAATCTTAAAAAATATTTCTCTTCACACCTCCACAATCTCTTTTCAAACAAACCTTTTCAAATCAAAAAGCGTAGATATTTCAAAGGGTTCCTATAGAGTACTATAGACGTTTTGGTGCTAACACATTCCCTTAGCGTAACCAACCCCCTTACACAGTCTCTGTTTACTTGTTCTTGTTTTAGAACTTGTTTAGGTTTTGTTCGCTCTTTTTCCTTTCCTTTTGGATAAAATAAAAGTTCGGTGGCGACTCTTGCCGCTACAGATACACTGAATTTAAATAAAATTGGCTAATGTCATTCATTTCCTCATGAAATTTCCAACAAGTTTCACGTTTACATCATGACATTTCATTGGGTATTAAGGGAGTTCAGAAATTCAAATATTGATGAAGCTCGTGGAAGAAGACGAGCATGGAGGGATCCATTTTTCAAAATAAAAAGAAGATTTAATATATTATTTTTTTATTCCAGATTAAAACTAGAAGTGGCATTACGCCCTAGTGGAAACACTAGTATTTGTGTATGAGCGAGTCCAAGGTTTGTGGTTCGAATCCCCCTCACCCAGACCTTTTGATTTTATATTTAAACCATTTTCAAAAGGATTTTTCATATATTATTATCATATTCCATTGTTTATCAACCACACGCGTGTGGCTCAGTTGGTTATGTTTTAATCCTTTCACCCCAAAGACGTGGGTTCAACACTTGGGAGGGTCATTCCTATTTTTTTAACACTAAACATGCTTATTTTTTTATTACTCAAACAATAATTTTTCAGATGTCCCACAAGATGTTGGTAATAACCTATCGTCCATGAGATTTCTATTATTTTCTAATAATAATTTACAAGGACGCATCCCTAATTACTTATGCAATGCTTCACGACTTCTATTTCTTGATATTTCCTTCAACTTCTTTTCTGGAACTAATCCTCCATGTTTAATTACAATGACTGGTACCCTTAGCGCATTAATCTTGAGAGAGAAAAATCTCACTAACCCCATACAATTTGTTTCAAAATTCTTGTGTTGTAAAAAGATTGAGCTTCCATGGTAATATCTTAAATGACCCAATTACCAAATCTCTCTCCCATTGCTCATTATTAGAGGTATGAAACATTGGATCAAATGAAATTGTTGATAGTTTTCCATGCTCTTTAAATAACATACCAACACTAAGTGTTTTGATTTTGCAAAACAATAAATTCCATTGTTCCATAGAATGTTCAGAGAATAATCCTTGGGAAATGATTCAAATTATGGACATTTCATTCAACAATCTCAATGGAAAAATATCTAAAAATTATTTTACAACTTGGGAAAGAATGAAGCTTGATGAACATAGTAATGTATCAAACTTCAAGAAAATAAAGGAGGTGTACACAAACTCATATTATAATGATAGTGTTACAGTTACATGTAAATGCCAACAACAGGAGTTGGGTGAAATTCTAACAATTTTCAAAGCCATTGATTTCTCTTCCAATTTTTTCGAAGGACCAATACCTCAGTTGTTGATGGACTTCAAAACACTTTACACTTTCAATTTTTCAAACAATGATTTCTCAGGTGAAATTTCATCTTCAATAGGGAACATGAAACAGTTAGAGTCATTAGACTTCTGAAATAACCATTTGGTTGGTGAAATTCCAGTGGAACAAACAATTTTGTCCTTCCTTTCTTATTTGAATCTTTCTTTCAATCATTTGGTGGGGAAGATCCCAACAGGTACTCAACTTTAATCATTTCCAGCTTCTTCCTTTGAAGGAAATGATGGACTATATGATCCTCCATTGAATGAAATACCAGATGGTAAAACGAAAGACTTGCATCGACAACCAGCATGTGAAAAACTAGTTTGTTGAATAGGCTGGAACTTTTTAAGTTTTGAATTGGGATTTGTTTTTGGACTTGGAATTATAATATGTCCTATCATGTTTTGGAATAACTAGAGAGTATGTTATTGGAAGTTTGCGGACAAAATTCTCTGTAGGATTTTTCCATGGATGCATCTTGAATATGCAACTCACAGAGGAAAAACATACAC
Organism: Lathyrus tuberosus; assembly: GCA_022829125.1. Taxonomy (NCBI): domain Eukaryota; kingdom Viridiplantae; phylum Streptophyta; class Magnoliopsida; order Fabales; family Fabaceae; genus Lathyrus; species Lathyrus tuberosus. The sequence goes on from JALAZF010000191.1 coordinate 6,809,316, forward strand.
TGTTTTAAGGTGGTAGTTGTATTAGGATCTAATGTGTGTACTAATTAGTATTATAGTGTTTTATATTTCTGCATTTGTTGTTGTTTATGTATAATTCTATGTGATAATATATAACACGCTTTTAATATTCCCGTAATGTGTGGAAGACTAGTTTCCGACGAACCTTCTGTTTTGTGCACAATGTATTTCATATGAATTTCTGAAAATTATTCTACAGCCTTTGTTGATATCCCAGTGTTGTGATATTTAAATAAATGTCCATTTTATTTAAGCATTATATCCATGACTACTGCGGTGTTGCATATTTGAATAATACATGTTTCGGGTTTTGCAATTCTGGTTTAACTTAAATATCTGGCCATATTGATTTGGATGCAACACATTTGAGGGACACATTTGACGGCTAGTCTATAACAATATTTTGTCAAGATAAATGCCATCATCTTTTGAAAATATTAAAGATTTTCAATCATTATTAGACATGATCTACAAAAGTACACGTTTTTACCGTTAGCATTTCCATGCAACTCTCACAAAGGGTTATAAAGTAGAGACAATAGTTTGAGTGACATATCTAATATATGCCTAAAAAAAATTTGCAGTTGCATGCTATTATAAGGCGGGGTTTATGTTTTTTCAGCTAAAGTAAATAAAGACTTAATTGAGATGCACACATGGTATTCTAAATGCAAAAGATAGAAAATTATGCAGCTTAAATTCATACATGCTATATGTTAAAATGCTATATGTCGTACAACGGAAAGAGAACAACAACGACAACCACGGGTTGTTGTCGCCGCTCAATCGGACAACACTTAAGACATTACTATTCCCGCCGCTGATTATAATGATTTTCTCCAATTTAAAGCAGCCCATCAACCATCATCATTTGCCGATATTGCTCAGTCGGGTAATCTTGTAGCCTTTGTATCTACATCTTCTCTTGGTCCTTGGGTCCTTAACTCTAGTGCCTCTGATCATATGACTCTGGTGCCTCTGATTCTTTGCCTTCTTTCACTGTGGCTGATGGTTCTAAAGTCAAAGTTCAAGGCCTTGGTCAGGCACTCCCACTTTCAAACCTGTCTATAGAGTCTGTTCTTTACATTCCCGGTTGTCCTTTTAATTTGATATATGTTCACATGCTTACTCGCACTCTTGATTGTTCAGTCATTTTTAATATAATTCTGTTTATGTCCAAGATCGACGTACAGGACGAACGATTGGAGCAGGGAGTTAATCTGGAGGATTATATCATCTATCTCCACCGGTGGCATGTGGTTCGATTGCTTCTCAAGACCTTACACATCAACGTTTGGGTCACCCTAGTCTTAATAAAATGTGTCTTTTAGTTCCTGGTTTTTCTATCTTTCATCTCTTGAGTGTCAGTCGTGTCAATTAGGCAAACATACTCGTAGTACTTACTGTCAACGAGTAAATAAAAGTGTTGCATCACCTTTTGCTTTAATTCATTCTGATATTTGGGGTCCTAATTTTGGGAAGTCTACCTTATATTATTACTATTTTGTAACTTTCATCGATGATTTCTCACGATGTACTTGGTTATTTCTAATGAAAAATCGTTCAGATGTTTTCCTTATATTCCAAGAGTTTTACGCTGAAATTATAAACCAGTTTAACACTTCCATTAAAATTTTACGCACTGATAATGCTCGTGAATATATGTCTTCCCAGTTTCAATCTTTTTTAACATCACAGGGAATTATTCACCAATCATCATGTGCTCATACACCACAACCGAACGGTGTTGCTGAACGGAAGAATCATCATTTAGTTGAAACCCCACGAACTCTTTTACTTCACCACAATGTACCATTTCCACCAGATCGCAGTCCATTTCCACCATCATGCCATAAGAAATGGAAAAGGGCACATCAAAGATCAGGTGGTGAGTATACATCAGAGGCTACATGTGAAGTTGATGAAAAGATTGTAAGTAAATACTTTTTCAATATTACTTATTTTAGTTAATTCAATTTGGTAAAGATGAACTTTTATATGTGTTATAAGATGTATTGGTTGAACAATCCAAAATTAGGGTATCTTCGTTCCAAAAGATAGTCATGAAATCATGGTAGAAGTGATTGGAACTGAGGAGCATGTTCGACGTGTTCGGTGTATTGGAAGAGGCGTCAGTTTAAAGTTATATTTTGGACCATCACAATCAATTAATAAAGTAAACCATGTGAGAGAAATTGAAGAGATAGTTGTTAAAAAGTTAGGGTGGTATTAGAGCGGGAGTGAGAGAAGTGGACTTGGGAGATGATGGAGAAGTGGACTGAGGAGAAACGTGGAAGTGTGCATCTGGAAGAATAGGAAAGCATGTTAAAGGAGAAACATGAGAGGATGTTGCAAGACGAGCAGGAGAGGGTCCAGGAGAAGCGAGAGAGGTTGGCTGAGGAGGAGCGAGAGAAATTGTTCGAGGAAGTACGGAAGAAGTGTACCCGCGATGTGATTAGGGTATCGGTATAAGTTAAAAATTTTGTGTTGTATGTTATTGTTATTGTTTGTGTATTTTAATTTTGTATTGTATTTGGTTGTTTTTATGATACATAAATTGAAATGAGTGGGTGTACTCAACCACCCAATTTCAAATCAGTTGGACATACCTAAGAAAGTAGTTGAAATTTTTTTTATAGCTGGTGCAAGTACGAAAGATAGTTGTTCTGTCCTGCAGTATAATATTGAGATTACACCACCTCAACTAGATAACACTTAGACACTATCAAAGATGAAAAAAGAGATTCCAGACATCTGCGATTTTATTACATTAAAACATGAACCATAACAAGCTTATATACTTCCTAAGAGTTGTGTTATGGAATTTTTGAATGCAGGTGATTAGCTGGACATGACTATACTACAATTGTGATGCTCGTAAGTATAATTTTTGCGGTGATTTCAATTTATATTCGTCCTTCTCATACTTTAACATAAATATTTGACGTTTGCATTAACTTTTAATTAGTCTCATGCATGAGATGTGTGCTGAAAGGTAATTAATAAAGTATTGTTTCTTAGATCCATTGAACATTCAATTTCAAGATATGGTACCAAACATTATCAAGATATACATACAAAATAAGTTGGTTAATGAGAATAAAGAATGTTACTTAGGACAATCATACCCTGCGTAAGTATATATTAATTTTTGTTTTCTTTTATGAATCAATTTTATACACGTTATCAATTATTTTTAATGTTTATACAATTCGCATTGACAATTAGTTATTATATGTCTGAAGAAAAATGTTGTAGTTAAGTTATGCTCGTTACACTATAAACTTACTGAAAGATGCATGACGTTTTGATGGGGTAAGTTATATTATTTGTAATTCTCAAATTTTACCTTTGGATAGAAACTCACCTTTAAGGAGGAGGATGAGGAGGAGGAGGAGGAGGAGGAGGAGAAGAAGAAGAAGAAGACTCTTAGGATTAAAAGCTCCTGAAATCTGTGAAATCTAAAATAAAAGGAGAATAAATTCTCAGTTAAGTTAGTAGATGTGCACCTTAATGGTAAATGAATTTTGTAGATTAGGTTTTGAATGGGTAATTCATACCAGTGTTGCTTTGAAGTTAAATACCTCACAATTTTTCCCAATCCCTAAAGCTTGGGCATCCTTCTTTGTGCAAACATTAAAGGACGCATCTAACCAATCCGAGTCTGTTGTTAAGCGGTGCTTAGGTTTATTGGTTGTTTTACATAAGGAACCTATTGATGTAGGTAAGTTAATTGCTAGAAATATTAAATACATGGGTAGCTCCCCACAATGGCCGAGTGGACATTTTTTTGTGATTAACGAATTATGTAGGATAGTTAGAGTTCCCACTCACCAAGAGGATGAGATGATCAACACAATGGCTCCAATAAATAAAAGAGCAATGAATAAGATACAGGCAAGAACACTCTATGGAAGAATGCTACAAGAAGAACAGGATCAAGCACACCGACCAAATCAAGCCTAAGAAGAAGCAAATCAAGAACTCTACATGCCAAATATGCAACCTAATCAACAACTATCAAATCATGACCGAATAATGAAAGCACATATAGTGGGCATGACAAGGTGGGTCAACGAGATCTCAACAACCTTGTATGCTGAACCACCAAGGTTTGGCCCAATTTTTCAAGACTCCTACAAGCCAACCAATTAGTTGGTACTCGATCTCTAGATACCTTAGCTAATAAGGTTTGCGCCAAATTATTTCATTGTTTACTTTTTCTTCTATTTAGTGTATCCATGCAATTGTGTTATATAGAATTTGTGACTTTTCTGAATTACTTTATTGGTTGAATAAATACACACTGAGGCAATTTTTTATTATAAACTCTGAGCCTTTTCAAGCCAACTTGATTTTAATGTTATATTCTTTGCAAACCACTTTGAGCCTTAGCCATTCTTTCGGTGACATAGCCAAATTATTAGCACATGACTTGAAAGATTAAATAACTCCACCCTCTCTTTGAATTTAGGTAAAAAAAATTAGTTTCTTTGTTGCATACAAAAGAATAAGTTTAGGGTTGCTCTTGAAAGTGAGTAAAGTTTGAGTTTGGGCCGGGGAACTAGAGAAACTGGTCAAAAATTAAAAAAAAAATATGAAAAAAAAAATGAAGAAGTTAAAATAATAAGAATGAAAAAAATCCCCATGCTAATAAGAATTAAAATAATTTCTTAAAAAAAAAAGAGAGAAAAAAATAATAAGAATGAAAAAGACCATATATGGTACCAATAGAATAAAGCAAAGAGTTGTGTGAAAAGAAAATTTATAACACAAGGAAAACTAGGTACCTAACTCCAAAGGATTAAGTATACTCTCCCAAATTATCCTACATTGACATAATCCCCATCGCAATCCAAAAAGGCCTGAAATAGTGTGTGTTTAAACGACTTTGATTTACTTTTTTAGAAACTTTTCAAATTCAATATAAGAGGCTTTTGCATGTTGATTGAAAGATTACCTTGTCATTGTGAGTGAAATCATAATGAGATGAGCGACAACTAAGTTAAGTATTATTGTATTGGATGTATTGTTCGAATCTTCTTGATTGAAGCTGGGAACAGAAGTAATGAACTGGTAATAAAATTTCTCAAAAGATGATGTTCATTAGTTATAGTTAGCATGTTGTTTTTCTATTGAAATTGTAGTTGCATTCAAGTTACTTGAGGACAAGCAACATATTAAGTTTGGGGTTGTGATGATACTTTGTCATTACATGTTTTTCACGAGTATTTGGAGTGATTTTGATGAAATATCAAGTCAAAGGGAAGGAAAAGTGCCAAGGAATAGTCAAGATTGGCCAAATGAAGAGAATTGGAAGAAATAGTGAAAATTAAAGAAATTGAGCACAAAAGGACGAAAATCACACTCGAAGAATCGTGGGTGCGATACACTCATCATGGTTGCGATAACGTCACATCGCGGTCGTGATGAGTCACTTTTTTGGGCTTTTATTTGACGCGTTGTTTTTGCTATAAATAGGCTTTTCAGGTAGAAAATTAGGAGTTCTGCATTTTTTACTCAAAAGTGACGGCAATGAGTCCCAAGAAGACAATTATGAGAGCAATGAAAGTCATGAAAGGCCAAACTCTTCAAGGATTTCATATGCAATCATCTTCTTAACTCTTGGTATTTTATTGTATTACTATGAGTAGCTAAATTACTATATATATATTAGTTTTTGTCTGATGAACTTATTTTGAACATGGATTATATGTTTAGTTTGATATTTATGAATAATTGAAGTTATATTTTCTATTTAATTATCCTTGTTCTTAAATCTTAATGCTTATTATGTGTGGACGCACTGATAATATGAATTTAGACGAGTAGGGATTACTGACCCTAAACCTATGAGTATGAACTAGGATAATTAATCTATTTTTGCCGGTTGAATAAGAATAGAAGACTACTAGTTGTGGCTTTTGAATTAACGCACCGTAATAACGCCTAATTTCACTTCCGCCGGCCAAATAGTGGTAGGAAGTCACTAATAGAAATTAGTCACCTATACACCAAGAAATTGGATATGATTGTTTTGGTAATTCGTCGTAAAAATATAATGACTTTACCATTCATTTAATGCACTAAACATCAACAAGGGATAAGCAAGGGATTCACAGAAAAACTAGTCGCTTTTCTTATATTGAATTTTGAACCAATTTACTTTTCGTAAAATAACTCGAACCCCCTCAACCTTTACTTATTTAATTCGCACAATCGTAATTTTGTTAAATAACAATTCATATGGATACGATCTTTATTTTTATTACTTCGATACTATCAATACACTTATCGAGAAGTTATCGATGAGTAAATGCATTTTTTTTAATTGTTATTGTCAAATTAATAAAGTTTGATTTAGAAATAAAGATTGAATTTACTTTTTTATTTTAATTTCATCTAATAAATTATTTATTTTTAAATTTAAATAATGCAATATATAAACTATTATTTTTCTAATAACAATAAAAAATCATGACAATATTATTTTTATTTAAAATTACTGATTTATTTTTCAACTTATTTTTGTTGTTGAAATCATAATAATTATGGTGTTTGTAGATATACTTATACACACACACACTAAAAATACAATTATAAAAGATGAAAGCTATTTATGGCAGCAACAATAGTCATGTCTACACTCGCCGTGTAGACGATGCATTACACAAACAAGTAAACAAGCATCATTATTACATTTTTTCGGCCCTTCATACATACAATATTGTTCTTCAAATCTAATAGGAGAAGAATTTAATTCTACTCCTATAAAAAAGAAAATAATATCATTAGAAATTGTCAGTGAATCATAAGATGAATTTGAAAGGAAACAATAGACATAAAAATAAAACAAAACATGGAAATTCATTTCAAAAGATTATAGAAATAGTGTCACCTGATGCCAAGATTACAACAATGCATAGAATTGCAAAGGTATAATGGAGAATGTTAGCCATCTAAACTCAAATAACTTGACAATGGTGATATTTAAGATGAGAATAAAAACCTTACAATATGCTCATATTTAAGATGACAAGAAAAGTTAATGGAATTAATTTAAAAGAAAGAAATGACATCATTTAATATATTAGTTTTTACTAGCTAAAAACAAAATTCTTTGACTGTTGATAATAAATGTTTTTTATTGCCCATATTTATATACGTATATTTTATTTATTTTTGTGTGTACTTTCTATTTATTTAATTATTTAGTCAAACATTTATTTATTTCTGTGCAACTTTTCAATACAATTTACAACACTTTTAATTTATTATTTTTTCTTTGAACTTGTTTCAATGAGAATACATAAATTATTAATAAATTAGTAAAATCATTGGTACTCCTTACTTCATCTTTTATCTTTTTCTAATATGGTGAAATAGTCAAAAATGACAATTATTGTAATACCCCATATTATTTTAAGTGCTCAATTGGGTATCAGAAGAGATCAATTATTTTATTAATGAGACGGATTAATAATTATTAGTTCAAGGAAGTATTTTAAGGTAACTCTAATAATTGATCAATTGGGTTGAGATGACAAAATATCAATTGGAGATATCTTACCCTATTGGATTTATATTATATAATAATAGTATAATATATGTATATATTTGGAAAGAGAAAGAAAAAGAGAAGAAAGAAGAAGTTAGTAAAGAAGAAGAAGAAAAGGAAAGGAAAGAAGAGAAAGAGAGGAAAAATGGAAAAGAAGGAAGAGCTTGGATCTTCATCATCTCTTCATCGATTCATCATCTTCTTCAAACTCCTCTTCGATTATCAGGTGGGCTCTAGTTAGACACTTTAAGTTCTAGAAATAAGTTATTTTGGAACTTAGGTTAAATTGAGAGAAAATGCTTAAATTGTTCATCAATGGAATCTAACGGTTGAAATGTGATATAAATCGTGTAGCATGATCATTATACATGTAGAAACATCTATTGATAATGATTATGATGTTTGATATTGGTTGGAGTGAGTTTGGAATTGTTGGGGGTTTTGTGTGAAAACTAGGTTTTGGTGTTGGAAATTATGTTTGTAAGGTTTGTGGGATAAACCATGATAGAAACATGATATTATACCTCTATTGGTTGTTTGGGTATGGATTGAGGGTGAATTGGGGGTTGGAAATTATGTTGTCAAAAGATTTATTTTTCTGAAAATCGCAGTGCGCGATTAGCGCGCAGACACGCGCTTAGCGCGGTCTGGAGAAATTGTAACCCTTCCAGGCAGCGAGGAGCGCGCTTAGCGCGGGGTGGGGCCCGCTTAACGCGACCTGGAACAAAAAAACAATTCTAAAATCCATATCTTTTGACCCGTTTATCCGATTTAAGCGTTCTTTATACCGTTGGAAAGCTATGACAATCCTCTACCCAATAAAAAGTGAAAATTAGGGGTATGATGTCGGATTAATTATTTGGTGGAAAATGAATGAAATAGTGTTTGTGTGATATGTTGAAATTGATATCTTTTGGATCGTAAATCCGGTCGAGGCATAATTACAGCCGACGTAAAGTTGTGAAAGTATCCTACGGGATAAAAGTGAAAAGTATTGTTTTCAATACCCGATTAAATGAATCGGAAGGAACCCGAAAGTGACGTCTTAAGTGACGTGATAGGAAATGGTATTGTGAGACCATGTTTTTAACCAAGGATGCTTGGTAGAGGATAGTAGTGGCCTGTGTGCCGTAAAATGTGTGTGAACTACTATGTGAAATGTGATATGTGATTATATGTGTTTACTTGTAATATTTGTGTTATGCCATATCTATCTAATTGTTGTTAAGTATGAATGAGAGAATATGCATGTTAAAATGAATTAGGAAGAGTGAGGAAACTTTACCCCAAAACAAATGGCATAGTTAAGATTGTTATAATTCTAGGTTGTGAATAGAATTGTGATCTAGGTTGTGAATAGAATTGTGATAAACTCTGGATGGCGACGCTCGTGCATTCATTGACGAGTTCTGGCCTAGAGTAGATAACATAATGACAACGCTCGTGCATGAGAGGCCGGGGCGTGTGTCCATTACCGAATGGTATAGAAACGAGTGGAACACTAGTATGGAACATGTGTAATTTTGTTATGTTTTATTGTTAAAGGCATGAGAGGCCTAAAGGCTAATGTGGCCTGGTGATTGTCAATATAATCACGTTTATGTATATGATCACGTAATCATAACCATTTTCTTTTGAGTTGCCCTTGAGAGGCCTTCATGAGTCTCGAATTAAGAGGTCATGTGAAGTGACGAATTAAGGAGATAATGCGTCCCTTAATTCCGAATCCATTTCGTATGCCAAGTAACTACAATGATCCAGGACTCGGGTCGACTTCTAGACGTAGAAGCGGACGAGCAAGAGGGATGCCTTGGTACGGTTATCGATTAGTGATATTGTGAGTTGGTGAACTCATGACATGTTTCCATATAGTGTGAGATTGTGATATTGTGAACTCAAGGTCATTTTCCCCTCCCCTTGACTTGAGTTAGGATTTGTTAGAACCCTGTAAAGCCGAGAGAATCTATAAGATAGGGAACTCACTGAGATTTGATGTATCTCACCCCACTATAGTTGCTTTATTTCAGGTGTGGTTTGCAGGTTTGGTTTACAAGTGGAGTGACGCTTGGATGTTTTAAGAGAAGCTTAGTTAAGCTTATTCCGCTGTGTATTGTTATTGGTTGTATATAATTGAGGATATTGTATATTATTCCTAGATTTTTTTATTTTGGCTAGTTTCCATGTCTTGTGCCATATGTTGTATTTATGTTTTAGAAATGGACAAGCATGTGAATTATGCCGTTAGCCACTTTTGATGTGTCAGTACCAAATAAAATGCTTGTATGGTATCATTCTAGATATATATTATACAGGGCCTTACAATTATTATTTGATAGAAGGATTATTATTTAAAAGTTTGTCTTACTCAAATCTAGGAACATACACATAACTAAAAGTACATGTGTAGTAATTTTTAGTAAATAAAGACGGTGTTAAAGAGGTAGTTCATGTGAGGGGAGAAGCTATTGTATTTGTGTAATTTTTAAGTTGTAGTTATCTTAGTCTATCATGGTACTAAAGTGCTTATAATCCCATGGGCCTAGATCCTAATTTTTTAGGATACCGCAACCACTATGGGATTGGGTGGTTGTTTCCCTAAATTCAAGAAGCGCAACTAAACTCTACGATCACTTATGAGACGTCCGTGGACCCAATACATGTTTTACAGATGATTGTGCATTATGGATGGATACAATAAAGTCCCAGGCGACGTATTCGGAGAAGAGGAGCTTTATCAGAAAAAAGGACGCTCGAGATAATAATGGGTGATTTGAGAAGGACAATGAGCTAAGTGTACGGTGCCTCGCCCCCATAGTTTCTTCCAATTACACCACTACACAATCCCTCAAACACGAGGGTTCATAGAGGCCGAATTATTTTAACCCCTGACTCACCTCCGACATTCCACATGATCCTTGTCGAAGCTTTATTTCTACCTTCAGTTCTCGAAGCTTCTGATGAACTTTCTGGACGAGGTTTAATTGAGCTTTCTTGGAGAGACTTATTTGAGTCCCTCATATGAGACTTAGTTAAGTCTCCCTAAGCAAGACTTAGTTGAGTCTCTCAAGGGAGACTTAGTTAAGTCCCTTCTGACGAAACTTAGCCGAGTCCCTCATGCGAGACTTAGTTGAGTCCCTCCCGATGAAACTTAGTTGAGTCCCTCAGGCGAGACTTACTTAAATCCCTGAAGCGAGACTTAGTTGAGTCTTCCTGGCGAGACTAAGTCAAGTATTTTATGCAAGACTTAATTGAGTTCATCAAGCGAGACTTAGTTGGGTCCCTCTTGATGAGACTTAGTTAAGTCCCTTAGGCGAGACCTAGTTGATCTTCTCAGCGAGACTTACTTTAGTCCCTCCTGATGAGACTTAGTTAAATTCCTTAGAAAAGACTTAGACAGATCTTTGTAATGTTGGTTCTCGTATGTGGCTAGGATTTTCTGTGAAAATCCAATAATTCAATTACCCCGTAGGGAGACAAGGATCATCCTATGGAAGTCCAACAATGTAATTACCATATATGGTGGCAAGGATCTTCCTGCGGAAGTCCAATAACTTAATTACCAGGTAGGATGACAATGATTTTTCTGCAGAAGTCCAACAATTCAATTACCCCATAGGGCTGCAAGAATCTTCCTATGGAAGTCTAACAATTCAATCACTCCGTAGGGCAACAAAGATATTCCCGTGGAAGTCCAACAATGTAATTACCCATAGGGCGGAAAGGAACTTCTTATAGAAGTATAGCAGTGAAATTACACCATATGGTGACAAGTATTTTCTTGCAGAAGTACAATAATGTAACATGATAGTCAAACCATACTAACTTGTTGCAAATAGCATAGTCTCTTACAAGAGTTTTCCTACATAGGTGAATCACCCTCCTACCAGTTAACTATAATAATATCTCAGATTAACTGAGTTCTATGTTCTAGGAATGAGTCATTCATTCAATTCTTTGAGCTTGTGGGTTTTACTAGGTAACTTTTGATATACATAATACGACTCTTCTCAATTAGGTTGTAGTTTTCCCTACTAGGTGGGCACTACGACTTGTTGTAGTACTAAACTGCCTTCCCGCGTCTCTCTTCGAACCACTTTGAAGTTATATCTTCTGGCCGCTATTTGCTTAATAGAGAATTCTCCAATGTGATTGACATCTCTTATCACTTAAATTAGATTAACAATACATCCTAACATTGCTTCATTTTCTTCCTAAAATAGGAGCATCGCCATGATGGCGTGTTGATTTCGAATGGAAGCATGGCGTCCGACCCATACACTAGTGTAAAGGGGTTCCCCTGGTGGTATTGTGACAGGTTGTGTGATACGACCACAACACTTTATGAAATTGCTTGACTCACAGTCTTTTGGTGTCATCCAACTTCTTCTTGATCCCCTTAAATATCATTTAATTTTTTTGATTCTGCTTGTCTGTTTGCTTGTGGGTGGACAACTAATTGAACTTGGTCTGTACTCCCATGTCATTGCAAAAATAGATCATGTTAGTATTGGAAAATTAATTTCCATTTGTTGTTCCTAGTGGCTTGGCCCTTTGGATTGGATGTATTTTAGCAAAACAACAACTTGGGAAGCGTCCAAGTGTTCAAAATTGGTCTAGCTTGCTAAAGTTGTATGGAACTGTAAAAGGGACACATGTTGGGCGTGATGATCCAACATGTTGGTACGATATCTGGGCCTTCTGCAACAGGCACCAGACTATTGCGTTTAGGAGTATGTTTTGCAGAAGATTTGTTAAAGATTTTATTCTTATTGATTTAACAACATGATTAGGTGATTTGTTTGACAGTTGGATAAAGATTAATTTGGATTTAAATGAAGACTTGCGTTTCAAGTTGGCTCCTTTGTGGAAAGACCTTGATTATTAGGGAGTCATTTCTCTCAGGAAAAGATTCTACGGGTTATCATTCTCATCTATTGGAGATGTTAGAATGTTTATATCACTACTTTCATGGAATCTAAGCACAAGATACCTGAAGATTTTTGCTTAGTCAAAGGATTCCAACCCCAATCTATAACATTATATTTCGACCTAAGTAGGGGTGTTCATTGGTTCGGGCAAATCCGAACCAAACCGGAATCCAAACCAATGTGTTTGGGTCGGGCATTTTTCCAGTTCGGGTAAAAACCGAACCGAACCAATTAAAACCGGTATTAATTGGTTTGGGCAACAGATTTCTAATTTGTTACCCGTAAACCCGAACCAAACCAATAACAATAAACATAATTAATTCATATAATAAATTATTAATTTTAATTGAGTTATTACTTATTTATTTGAATGAAGAGAATAATTGTTATAGCAATTAGCAAGTACAAACCATAATGAAAGAAATAAAGAGGCATAGTCTCTGGACATTTCCAATGAAAAACGGAACGAAATCTTTCAAATTATCACAAGCCTATCAATCAATGATGAAATATAGAGAAACCAAACATCACAACCGTTATAAATCAAACTCATAAATTGCAAACTATAAGTATCCGCAAACCACAAGCTTCTTCACAAATTGCAAATCCTCAAATCACAAATATTTGCAAACTCCAAACCTTCAATTTTATGCTATGGAATGGAGTATGAGTATGCAATAAAATTGTTTTAAGTTATTGAATATTTAAGTGATATACAACAACTATATGACTATGGTGGTCATAACTTGTTTAAAAATATGTGTGTCATGTATTCAATATTTATTTTTCATATTTTAGTGTGTAAACAAATAATTTAAAAAAAAATATTTTTTGTATATTTATTTTTAATATATCCGATCAATCCAATCCAAACCAATCCATTATTTTTCGGATCGGATTGTGTCGCACCCTAATTTTTGACCCTAAGATCCCTTTTCTTTTTGCATAACATATTAGGCCAATCATTCGTGCATAACTAACCGCTTTATCTAGCTTTGTCTGTTTGTTTCTCTTTTAAAGACAGGTGCTGCTACAGAAGATTCAAGGTCTTGAAGATTGTGTTGTGTGCGTGTTTGTAGAGGTTTCTCTGGTCTTTGCAAGATGTGTGTTGGACTCCTGTGTGATCGTGTCCTCATCCCTTTGGTCCCTAAGCCACCACAAAGCTCCTTATTCCCTCAGTTTTCTCAGAAACCTCCCCACAGATTAAGTCCTTATACCCTATGATATGGAGAATTGGTCCCTAAAGACCAGTCACTGGTTGTGTGGCAGTTATACTTCAAGCTGGTATCCTCTCCCCTCTGTAAGCTCCTCAAGGTTGAGAGGTGTGTTTGCCCTATGTTCTCAAGTGATGGTTCATCAAGTAAAAGTTCAATCTGGAAAGAATTGGAGGATTCAAATCCAAGTTATCATGGGTTCAAATTCTAAGGTAGCGAGAAGTCATCAAATTGAAGTTCATGTGATTCATTGTTTTTTACAACTTCATGTTCAAGTGTTCATTCAAGTTACAATGTTGCAAGAGTTCTCCATTTGCAAAGTCCAAAGTTGTGGCATAAAGAGAAATATGTTTCAAACCCATAAATCCAAGGTTTCATGTTTATTTCAACTCCTATGTCTTTTCAAATCCTATGTCAAAGTCATGAACTCGTGAGATTAAATTTCAAGGAGGTTCAAATATTGAAAGCTTGCCATACTTATGTTACTAAGTCAATAAGGCTTTTCAAGAAATTGTTTGAACAAAATGAAAGGACTTTTGTTATTGCGAGCTGATACAAGTTTTTCATGCTCAAGTGGGATTATACTGTTAAAAGTGTTACTTCATCAAGTCCAAGAAAAACTACACCAACTACAGACAACTTTGTTGTTCGCGCATCGTAAATCACAGTAGAAACCACAAAAGTACAAGCACTGCAAGTCTTTCATTACAAATAAATAAAAAAAGAGAATATCGCCATGTTTAAAAGGGGGTTTGAACGCTACAAATAAGTCGCTGCAATCATGTGCAGATTTTTTTCTATCCTAATATATAGCTTTGCATTGAATACAGATTCAGTAGGCACAACTAGCAGCTCATTAGACCATTCATGCTAGGGAGAACTCACATCACTCAGAGTGGAACCAGAGAGAAAGATATACTCTTGTGATCCTACACCATCTCAACAACAGAGTTGTAAAACAGGTGCATTCGGTTGTGTTGCTTTACAACTGTTACAAAAAAAAACAATCTAGACTTAACATTAAGAATCATTTCTTAAAAACGAGACAAGATTAACAATTGAAGAGAAAGATAATAAGAGTACACATACTGGAAGATTCAATGGCGTTCAAGTTACTATGTCGCCTCGTGAGACCGTCAAAATCGACGCAAAACCCAAATCTAAAGACGCCTCTATTTGTGCAGTTGGCAAAAGAGTCAGGAATCCTCAACTATATCGGTTTGCTAGTCCATTTAGTACTCCTAAAATGAGTATTTGTTCACACACCAAGAGACATGCCATGATGGAATGCTGCTACGGCTATGTTCGCTGTCTCCCAATTTGTTCCTATATAAAATAAGAGATGTAACATATATTAGGGATGCTTTTACAGCTGCTGATCTAACCAAGAAAATGATGTTGATGCTATAAAGACAACAAACACACTGAACATAACCTGGATACATTGGTCATAGAAGAAACCAAGGTATGCTGATGCTCTCATTACTTCCGCAAACGGCAAGCAACAACGATAGTCAAACCAAACATTCAGACCCACCAACCTGCTGAAAGAAACGGAATTGGAGATTAGAAACAAGAAATGACAGCTTTTTTTTATTTATTGAATCACAATCATCAACACAAAATACAAGGTAAACCAATTTCAATATGCCTAGGAAGCTAAGATTCTACCAGATACTGCTTCCTGCTAACTTCACAACACTCAAGATATTTAGCTCTACCAAACTACAGTTGTTCTTATTTGCCCACACGCTGCTAAACGGTTGTAAGACCAAGAGCAATCCCATCACGTAAAACTCAGCAGACGCCACGTTTTAGTGCTACACTCTTGGATCCTGTGGCAACGACAACGGCATATACATGCTACTGAAGATAATAACCAAGTAATAAAGCGGTTGGCAATCACCGTTTAGCATTGATAGTGAGATTCAAAAGGAAATTCCAAAGACAAACCGTACCTATGGAGATTCAACTGACTACTTCTGGATTTGGAAAAGCGGCATCCGATAATCAGCACGATTGAACTAAGGAAGGATTTGAGATCAACAACAGTCCTTTTCCCCGAACTCACGTCAATGCGCTATGGGTCTCGAAGACAAGTGATGGGAATTCACTGCGAATAAAGAATAGATCTTAGCTTTTGTAAACCTGATACTATATGGTTGGACATTTAAAATCAGAAGTGGATAAGTGTGATCAACATCAACATGTCCAATAGCTCCGAAAACCCCTATAAGCTGCAACAACACGTGCAACTTGTTAAAAGAGAATCAAGGACAGAAATCAAAATGTCAATCACAAGAAATCAACATCACCACCCAAGCTACCCAAGTCATCATCTGTAATTCATCGTCAGCCCTTGCTTTGAGTTTATTAGCATGCTCTATATACCATTCGAGCCCACCTACCAAGTCCCCTCATCGACACATGAATAACAAAGAAATGGTTAGAGAAGTTACGAGAAAAATAATCACGCCACTCATACGCTGATCGTGGAAGAAAGGTGAAGCTGGTATTCAACAAGTGTTAGTACGGTTTAACATAAATTCCATATTAGTGACCACCATTTCGATTACCTTATGAAAGAAGTAGCAAACGCGATGTTCGCATCCGTCAACATGTTGTTCGAATACCATTACAGCTGCAGCTGCCTGAATGGAAATCAAGAATCAAAATTGCGTGAATGTGTTGAGGGACTGCATTTGTTGTACCGCAATAGCTGCCATAACTCACCTTCCATTACTGCTATCATAGAGAAATACAGTCAACATAAGTTTAAGTTTGTGGTAACGAAATATTGTCCTCCATCAACACCAGTAGAAGCATTCCACAACTGAAGCCACATACAATTACAAAAATGATAGAAAAAAATTGAATTGACATTTGTCGAAGTGATATATTCGTCAGACAACTAAATTGACATTTTGAGAAAATATCACAAACCGAGTGTTACTACTATTCAAATATTTGAGGCGTCTGTTCTGCAAGTTCTGGTTTATCTAGGAGCAAAGTGATCCAAAACATGTGACAGACATGAAGTAATGGCCTATGTTGTTTCCAAAACCATTTCCAAATGGATTCATTTTGTTTCCAAAACCATATCAGACGTGTCTAGACAGGTTTCAAAAAAAACTTCCCTAAACAAGACAAACATGTTCCAACGGGTATTATTTGGAAAATTAAGTCCCTACTTTCTTGAGGCCTATATAAGTACACACATACACAACGTACGGGGAAAAAGAAAAAACAGACATCAAAACCAGCAAGCACATACAAAGAACGTCACAAAATACACTTCCCGGTATCACAATACCACCCTCAGAACACTCAAACCCAAATCAAACACCCAATCAGTAAACAAATCAATTCGCCGGGAATTCCTCAACGATACATACGTGCACACAGCAACATACACAGAGAAGAAGACACCACAGCACACACACGGCAGACACAAAAGACAACAACAAGCGAAAATCAAAAAGCAGAAAGGAAGAAACTCATCTTTTGGTAGAGATCGTGAGTCCCGATGGCGCTTCTTCCTCCTCGTTCGTCGACGGCGTCCCTTTTTCTTTACTGTTAAATCATTGTAATATGTATGTAATAATCAATAGTGAAATCGGGGACGGGAATCATGGGGGTGGGGTTTATTTGTATGTTTGATCGGAGAGACGAGAGAAATGGGAGAGACGACTGAGAGAGAGAGCGCGCTCCCTCGTTCCTTTTTTTTTCCCTTTCATTTAGTTCTTTTTATTTTAAAATTAAAACCTTTTTTATTAATCAAAATTAAAAACTTTTATAATTAAAATTAAAATCCTTTTTTAATTAAGATTAAAACCTTTTGTTAATAATTTAATTTAAGATTTTTTTTATAATATTAATTCAATTTAAAACCTTTAATAATAACTAATTTAATTTTTTTATAATAATTAATCTAATTTCCTTTTATAATAAAATTAAAACTTTCTCTTTAACAATTAATATAAAATATTTTTATGATAATAATCAAAATCAAGTTTTTTTATAATATTTAGTTTTAATGATGATTAATTTAAAAAATCCTTTTTTTTATATAATCAACCTAGATCTTTTCTTATAATAATTAACACTAAAATTTTAATAACTAATTTAAACCTTTTTTTAATTAATCTAATTCCTTTTTGTAATAAATTAAAATTTTTCTTTAATAATAATAAAAAATTTAGGATTAAGTAATTTAGAGTTTTTTTATAATAACCAATTTAGAACCTTTTTCATAATAACCGCTAAAACTAAAATCCTTTTATAAGTAAAACTTCCCTAGCCTCCCCGTAAAAATAATAATAATAATAATTAATCTCGAATAAAATAATTAAGTTTAAAACCAAACCTTTAGATCGCCCCCGTTTAGAAATCTCTCGTTGCGATTAGTCATAGGTTCGTGTGAGAACGCTTTGTTGGTATGCCTTGCTTGTTTATCATGTACTTGATTTATGCTTGCTTGTCAAAACCCTTTCAAAAAAAGATAAAAATCCTCGATCCAACGTCGAGCCAATTTTCTACCTATGTAAGTCGATCGCCTTCGGGCATCGCATTCTACCTATTGATCACAAGACACAAGTCTAGCATCACTTTGCTAGCACCCTCGCCTAAATAATATAATTAACCGCATAAAATATCCAAGGGAAAATCCCATGCATGATAACCATGTTATTGTGCATGGTGCACATCATTTGCATTCCATAATCGACACCTTTAAGATAAGTCAATTAGACAACTTAGGATAGACTTCCTAGGTTAGTCCCCCCACAATTTTGATTTTTAATCAAACTTTAGCCTACCTAATTCTCCACACAAGAGAATTAGATGTTAATCATCTCAAAGAGGGACATACAATCCCATACCCCACAAAATACAAACATTTTCAAAACTGTGGTGGTCTTTCTTAAGATGATGACTCATCTTCCTCTCCTAAACCTTTAAAACCTTTAGTATCCTTAATAAGGAACTACAAGTGCTCTGATTCCCTCCTGACAGGATATGTAGGCACAAGATGCGATATCTTGTCGAGCACACTTAGGATTAAAATAAAATCAATCACCTACCCTTAAACCCTTAGCAAAACAGATAACAGATAACATAAAATGAATCAAGAGGTTCCTGTAGAGTACTACAGATATCTAGGATGCTAAAACCTTTCCTAGGTATAACCAACCCCCGAACTTAGAATCTTAGTGCATTTGCATTGCATTGTGGGTATTCGGTTTTTTCTCCCTTCCCTTGGATAAAATCAAAGACCGGTGGTGACATAAAAGAAATGTGATCCTAGTTAACCAATAACTATGGTATCCAATTTTCACCGCGACAGATTGGTTTGGTTTTTATTGCAAAAATATAAAAATTCAATCCAAACCAATCCATTTATTTTTCATTGGTTCGAATATCGGATTCTCTCAAAACCGGACCAAACCGAGCCGCAAACACCCCTAGACCCAAGTTTAAATGCAATCATATGGACTTTCACATGAGTATTGGAGACATAAAACTCTACTCACATTATCTAGTAAAATTGGCTTCTCTATTTGCATTGATAATCTCACGAATAAACCAATGTTTAGTCAATTCATGCGAGTTATGGTGGAAAAGAACCTAACCCAGACTCTTAGACACAAAGTGTTGGTGAAAAGACAAGGATTTACCTTTTTATGGACCTAGACAATGAAAACATGCCTAATATTTCACTCTTTACATAAGTTTGGGTTATCATTTGGAAATTTGCGATAAAATCAAGCCCTTGGATGAAATCTCTATAGGAGTGGAGACTTGGACAACAAAGAGTGACTTCCAAAGCTATTCATATAAGGCAAAAATAGTATGAGAAAAAAAAATGAAATTATGCAACCGAAACTTAAGGTGTTAGTCAACTAAGCCTTTGAAATGAAGTTCATCTCTTGGAACTAATGAGCTAGGCCAATTACCCAACTATATTGGCTTTGAAAAGTATTGTAATTAAGAATATCCTTGATATTTTTCCTATTGTTAATGTATGGATGAACTCTAAAGCTCTCCCTAGAAGATGGTCAACTAACTTAGGTCTCATATTATTTACTGTCAATATAAAGATGACATTTTGCTCAAATTTTAGGACTTATGTCACACTAATATGAATCATATGTTCATTTTCTTATCGCATCAACATGTCTTCTACACCATAGATGCTAATGATGCAACTCTTGGTTTCACTACCAATTATGACTCAACATTAAAATTAGAATATAAAATTATGGATTATCATGTCCTTTGTCATGATTCATAATTCTATCCCTTAGTGTTTCATTAGTGAATTCAATTGCATCATTTAAGCCTATGAGAGGATGGGTTGACTCCAATGACCTTCATAAACTACTAACTCAAGGGGTTTGTTTCTCTTCGTTTAATGGTGGGAAAGGTGGTAGCCAGTGTTAGAACAAAATTTGTTCATGACATATATTCTTTGGGTTTTGATGATAACAAAGTATTAAAAGAACAATGGTTATATTTGAGGTGTGTTTCATGTATGCAGGTTCTATTACTTGTAGATATATAGTCACAATCTGATATACAAGGGCACACTTAAAAAAGTTGAGTTGCTAGCTTCTGGTGGTGCAGAATTTGAAGAACACTCTCTAAGTGATGTCTGGCATAGACTCTGAAGCTGAAGGTCTCAGCATCAGAAGAAGCAACATAATTGTCTTTACACTTGGTGAATGTAAGTTGGCTTATGGTGATCATTCAAAGTTAGTGATGAGGCTGAAGTTATCCGTACTGCAGGAAGCAAGCTGCATTGTCAAATCAGTTTGTCAGCTAGAGTCTTAGTTCACAAGGCTCAAGAAAAGTTGGCATGCTTTACGGATATCTACTCTCAACGGATCTATAGTACAAAATCTCTTTGAAGACTCAATGGTTAAACATGTTACACAATGGATCAAGATCTTTTGATGTATCTATCTTTAACGTCTCTTGTACTATGGAGAAAGCAAAGACACTTGATCAAGTTATCTCTCCAACGGCTAGTCTTCTGCAAATGCTATTTAAGTAGCTGATGGTTCAAACTAAATCTTCAACAAGGATCAACCTGATGGAGGAGTAACAAGATCAGGAATTATCAACACAATCGAGTATGCAGAATTTCTATTGTAGGTTGTAATTATAAAAGCCTTAAGATTTCTTAAACATTGAATATCTTAGAAATCTTAAGAGCTTTAGGTCTTTGTTATGGTGATTTCCCTGTATCTCTGATATTTGTATCAAGTACAACTTGTCTCTATCCTGCTGAACATGTTGTTTAGCAGTTTAGATTAAGTCTCTCGCCAAGATGCTTGAGCCATGTAAGTCTCCTTTTATATGCTAGAGCATTGAAAGTCTTAATCAAGTAGATTGATTGAGCAACCAAAGTCTCTTGCCCAAATTCTTGAGCCATGTAAGTTTCCTATTATGTGCTAGAGCATTGAAAGACTTAATCAAGTGGATTTATTGAACAGAAGTCTTGAATCCATGGGATTTAAGTAAAGAAGTCTCGGATCGAGGGTCTGAGCAGAAGTCTTGAACCTGAGGGGTTTAAGCAGAAAGTGTTTGGTTCGTGGAACCTGAGCAAGGAAGTCTTAGACCATGGTTCTGAGCAAGATGACTTGGGCTAAAGGGGCTTGAGCAGGAAGTCTCGGGTCTGAGGGACCTGAGCAGGAAAGTCTTAGGTTGAGGGTCTAAGCTAGGAAGTCTTGAGTTTGTAGGACTTGAACAAGGAAGTCTTGAGCCTTAGGGATTTAAGTAAGAAGTCTAGAACTTAGGGTCTGAGTATTGTAAAAGTCTTATGCAGAATGCATAAGCGATTGTAATCATGATTTGATTATAGTGAAAATCTCTTGTGAAGCAAGGGGACTAGAATACTCTCATTTGGGAGGAACCAATATAAATCTTTGTGTCTCATGCTATTATTTAGTAGCTTCTGTTAACATTCCGCTGCTAAGTATAACTATAATTTGAACACCAATTTAGATTCTGAACTCTAATCAGACACAAATTAAGAAAACAGAAAACACAATTCAACCCCCTTCCTTCTTGTGTACTTTTCTCATCTTCAACCACATTGAGAGAAGACTAGTTTCTTTCACATAATAAGAAAAATCAAGATGACCACTAAGATGATCTCATACTTTGAAATAGATGATCATGTTAATTCTGAACTAAAAGAGAGATTTATAATCCTGATATTCTTCATTTTAAGAAGAACAAGTTATGTGAGTAAGACCAAATACCAATACAACATTATGTAACACCCTGATTTAATTAATCTCTTATTTTATTATTTATTTAATTTAATTGAGTATTTTAAATTAAATAATTATTTATGAATATGTGACATGTTTGGCCAGTGACGATATCTGTGGTGTTTTGTTTTGATTAATTTAGGTTAGTGGAAATTAACTAAATTAATTAATAATTTAATTGGAAATTGGTGGGAAATTGTAGAGTTAGGCCAATTTTGGGAATTGGAAGAGTTTAGTGGTGAGTGGAGGAAAACTGAATTTGAGTTGGGTAAAAGGTATAATTTTGAGAACTAAATAAAATAGTATATATTTTAAAAGCTAGAAGAAAATTAGGTTTTTGAGGCTTTTTCATCAGTACGTGAAAACAAGGGATTTTGGAGAAGAGAGCTTAGAAGGGAGAGTGTTAGGGCTTGAGAGAAGGAATCTTAGAGAGCTTGATTTGCTGAAATTTCTGGAATTACAAGGTAAGGGGGGATTCTTCATCTATGAGTGCTTAATTCATGAAAAGGGTAGAGAGGTTTCCCTTAACCTCCAATAGGATTTTGACTTTTTGTTGATTGAGTTGTGTGAGGAATAATATGATTGCAATTTTGTTTCTATGCCATGATTTACTTGAAATTTCGTGTACTGTAATTGGTGTAATTATTGCATATGTTATGTGTTCTCAAACATAAAATTGGATGTGAAATTGGGGTTCTTATAACATGATTAAATTCTGAGTTTTGTGGTTGAGTTAATGTAATAACATGTTAGATTAATAAGAATTAACATGCTATTGTGTTATAATTATGTGGGTATTGTTTTTGGATTGTTTAGAGGTGTTTGGAGTTGTTTTGAGTGAATTTTCGCAGGTTCTGCCATAGCAGGGCAAAATTCTGCTTCTGTTAGTAGGGTGATGGGCTTTACCCATGTGACGCCTTGGGTGTCAGGTGATGCAAAGTGCTGACGGGCGTCATTCATCTGATGGGGAGACCGTCATGGTCTCCAGGTGGACGTGTCTTGCCAGGTTATCACAGATGTGACGTGCTGAGAGATGGGAAGGCTGACAAGCGTCATCCTGATGACGAGTTACCAATCATTGAGTCAGAAGGTGTGTTTTGACATACTGAGTTTGATTTTGAGGGTTGTTTTGCCAGGCGATTTAGATTTGGATGTTGTTTAGTGTTTTATGATGAGTACGAGTTAATTAAGTTAACCTGGTGAGCATGAGATGGGTCGTTGTTTCATTATATTGCATGATTGTGATTGGATGATTGTGACGTGGGTGAGATGTGAGTACATGCAGTCGGTGTGCTTTCTGATTGTATGGATAATTATGTATATGTGTGAATTTATCTTGAATGTTTATGCACCATTTATTATTTGAATGTATTTTTACCCCTTTATGTGCTGTTGGGTATGTGATCCTCTGGAGTACAGATAATCAGGTACTTGAGTAGGAGCTTGAGGTTGAGGAAAGTGTTGTGCCTCTTTAGTTGCTTGTCGTTTGGGTCAATAGTTGGAGTCACTCTAATACGTAACACAAGGGGAACAGGCTATCCTATATTTTTTATGTTGCATATCTTTCTATTTTTGTTTTATTCTGCGATGAACCATTTTTCAAACTAATAATGTTGTTGAGGATTTTATGCCAATTTTTTTTTTGTAATTTCGTTGCTTATTAAATGAGTTGTTTTTCATTATTACGTGATTCGAAATGCTTTGGATTGTGTGAGTAACATCCTACTTGATGAATATTTATGATGTTATACATGTTTTATTATTTAATTATCGAGTCAGGAAGTAAGGTGTTACATGCTGGTATTAGAGCCTGGTTTGTCCGTCCGGCCAAATTTTTGACATGGTATTTGTTCCCTAGTATGTGACATGTGTGTGTACATTGTCAATGCATTGTTTTTTATAATGTATGTTAGATGGTGTGCAGAATGGCTGGAAGAAACGACCATGCAATCGTTGATGCTTTGGAGTTAGTGGCTTAGGCATTACCTGGACTATAGAATCAGGCCGATAATGAGTTTCGTGGCTTGGGGAAATTTCAGAGGAACAACCTACCAACGTTCAAGGGTAGATACGACCCGGAGGATGCTCATGCATGGCTGAAAGAGATTGAAAAGATTTTCCGAGTGATGGCATATACTAAGGAGCTGAAGGTATTGTTTGGTACCCAAATATTGTCTAAGGAAGTTGAAGATTAGTGGGATAATGCATGCCAGAGACTAAAGATTATTGGTACTGAGCTTACCTTGGCTGTGTTCAGAGTGCAGTTTCTAGAGAAGTATTTTCCTAAGTATGTGCGTAGCAAGAAATAGATTGAATTCGTTGAACTAAAACAAGGAAATTCAACAATTGTAGAGTATGCCGCTAAGTTTGAGGAGCTAGTGAAGTTCTGTTTGCATTATAATAACTCTGGTACGGAGGGTTCAAAGTGCATCAAGTTTGAGAGTGGGTTGCGTCCCGAGATCAAATAAGTTATGGGTTACCAAGAGATCTGCCACTTTTCTGTACTGGTGAATAAGTGCATAATATATGACGAGGATATCAGAGCCCGATCTGCTCACTACAAGAGTATTGGTGAAAGGAAAGGGAAGAGTCAGATCTGTAGGAAGCCTTACGGTACTCCAAATGATCAATGGAAATAAAGGGTTTCGGATGAGAAAAAGCGAAGTCGGGGAGAGACTCCTACTTCTAGGAGATGCTTTAAGTGTGGCGAGTAGGGACACTATAGTTCTAAGTACAAGCGCACAACTGTGAACTACTTCAAGTGTGGGAAGCCAGGTCACTGCGCTGCTGATTATAGGAGTAATATTCTGACTTGCTTTAACTATGGAGAGAGAGTTCATGTTAGTACTCAGTATGAGAAACCAAAGAAGGATCAATCCAGAGGAAAGGTTTTTGCATTGTCTGGAGCAGAGTCTACTGCGTCAGATAAATTGATTCAAGGTACGTGCTTTATAAAAAATATTCCTTTGATTACTAATATTGATACAGGTGCGACACATTCATTTATATTTTCCGAGTGTGTTTCGAGGTTAAAGTTAGAGGTGTATGCTATGAATGGTAGTATGGTCATTGATACCCTAGCTAGTGGTTCAGTGACTACTTCCTTAGTGTGTTTGAATTGTCATGTGATAATTTTTTAGAAAGATTTCAGGATGGAATTAGTGTGTTTGCCTTTGAGTCAACTTGACATTATTTTGGGAATTAATTGGTTGGAATTCAACCCATGTGTTTATCAATTGTTTTGATAAATCGGTGTAGTTTCTTGATTCTGTAGAGAGTACAAAGTCGAGTTTTGTGACCGCGAGGGAGGTAGAGATGTACTTGAGTGAGAGTGTTCATTGTTCTCACATCTTTTAGTGGAGGAAACGACAGAATAACTACATATCTACCTATGGTGTGTGATTTTCTAGAGGTATTCCTAGATAACACCAATGATTTATCGCCAAAGCGTAAAGTGGAGTTTGCTATAGACTTAGTACCTTGTACTAATCCGGTGTTTATGGCTCCTAACAGGATGTCTGCTTCAGAGCTGAATGAGCTAAAGAAACAGTTAGAGAACCTTTTTGAGAAAAATTTTGTTCAGTCGAGTCTTTTGTCGTGGGGAGCATCAATGTTGTTAGTCAAGAAGAAAAATGGTAGTATGAAATTGTGTGTTGACTATTGCCATCTGAATAATTTGATGATCAAGAAAAAGTATCCACTTATGAGGATTGATGATTTGATTGATCAGTTGGTAGGGGCCTGTGTGTTTAGCAAGATTGATTTACGTTCGATTTATCATCGAATTTGTGTGAAACTAGAAGATATTCCAAAGACTGCATTCAGAACGAGGTATGGTCACTATGAGTATTTAGTGATACCGTTTGGTGTGTCTAATGCACATGGAGTGTTCATGGAGTACATGAATAGAATATTCCATTCGTACTTAATTATATTTGTGGTTGTGTTCATCAACAACATTCTGATATATTTGAAGTCCAATGAATAACATGTGGAGCATTTGAGAGTTGTGCTACAGACCTTAAAGGATAAGAAGCTATATGAAAAGTTGTCTCAGTGTGAATTTTGGCTGAAAGAAGTGAGTTTCGTTGGCCACGTGACTTCTAGTGGTGGTATTGTTGTGGATCCATTTAAGATTGATGTTGTGTTGCAATGGGAGAATCCGAAGTTTATTACAGAGATAAAAAGTTTTCTTAGTTTTTCTGGTAACTACAGAAGGTTCAACGAAGGTTTTTCGAAGTTGGCCTTACCTTTGACATAGTTGACTCAAATTGAGTGTTCAGTGTGGGGAGAATTTCCAAGAACTCAAGAAGAAATTGACATTAGCTCCAGGTTTAATTTTCCTAAATCCAAGTGAATCGTTTATTGTGTATTGCGATGCTTCGAAGATGGGTCTGGGTGGTGCGTTGATGCAGACTGATCAGGTTGTGGCTTATGCTTCTAGGAAGTCGAAAGTTCATGAGAGTAAATATCATACGCATGATCTAGAGTTGGCAATTGTAGTGTTCATGTTGAAAATTTGGAGGCATTATCTGTTTGGCTCAAAATTTGAGGTGTTCAATGATCACAAGCGTTTGAAGTACCTCTTTGACCAAAAAGAGTTGAATATGAGGCATATAAGATAACTCAATTTCCTGAAAGATTATGATTTTAGTTTGAGTTACCAACCTGGTAAAGCCAACGTCGTAGCCGATGCCTAGACCAAGAAGTCGTTGCATATGTCGATGTTGATGGTGCGCTAATTGTACTTGATTGGGAAGTTCAGAGATCTGAGTTTGGTATGAGAAGAGACTCCTAATAGTGTGAAGTTAGGTATGTTGAAGTTGTCTATTGGTATCCTTGAAGAGATCAGACAAGGTTAGAAAGTGGATTTGGGATTAGTTGACTTTCTTGTGTTAATCAATCAAGAGAAGGGAGGTGATTTCAGAATCGACGAGAATGGTGTGATGAGGTTCTTAGACAAGGTTTGTGTACCAGATGTGCCAGATCTTAAGAAGATCATTCTTGAGAAAGCTCATATGAGTGGTATGAGTATTCGTCCCAGTGCAACCAAGATGTATTAAGACTTGAAGAAATTATTTTGGTGGCCAGGAATGAAGAAGGAAGTAGTAGTTGAGTTTGATATGCTTGTTTAACTTGTTAGAAGTCGAAGATTAAGCATCAGAAGTTGTCGGGTATGATGCAACCATTGAGTATTCTTGAGTGGAAGTGGAATAACATTTCCATGGATTTTTGTGACAAGTTTGCCAAAGACGACGAAGGGGTGTGATCCATATGGGTTATTTTTTAGAGACTGACTAAATCAGATCATTTCATACTGATTAAGATCAGTTATCCTTTGCAGAAGTTGGCAGAGTTGTATATTTAGAAGATTGTTAGTATGCATGGTATTTTGTCTAGCATTGTGTCAGATAGAAATCTGAGATTTACATCGAGATTTTGGCAGAGTTTGTAAGAGGAAATGGGTACTAACCTGAAGTTGACTTCTGCTTATGATCCTCAAACAGATGGTCAGACAGAGGTAACTTTTCAATCTTTGGAGGATTTGCTGAGAGCTTGTGTTTTGGAGCAGGGGATAACTAGGATAGTTACTTAAGGTTGGTCGAGTTCACCTACAACAAAAATTTCCATTCTAGCATTGGAATGTCACCATTTGAGGCATTGTATGTCAGGAGGTGTAGGAAGCCTTTGTGTTGGTATGATTATGGGGAGAGTGTTGTTCTTGGACCTGAGATAGTTCAACAAACTACTGAGAAGATCAAGATGGTCTAAGAGAATATGAAAGCTTCACAGAGTCGTCAGAAGAGCTATCATGACAAGAAAAGGAAAACACTTGAGTTCCAAGCAGGAGATCATGTGTTCCTGAGAGTTACTCTGGTAACTAGTGTTAGTCACGCGTTGAAGTCTACAAAACTTATGCCACGTTTCATTGATCCATTCCAAATTTGTTATATAGTAGGAGAGATTGTAACACCCTATTTATCCCCACGTATTTTATAAATAAAATCAGAGTGAAAATTAAAAACAAACAACAACTAGGATGCTACTTCAACACCAAATAACTCATGCAATAGGATATGTAACACATACAACTCTTAAAAAATTATTAATAATAATACTAATATCCATAATCAGTAAGTCTGAACTTTAATTTTTATTTAGCAGCGGAAAAGTATCAACAACCGATTATTTTAATATTTCAAAACATAATCGAACATAAAGTAATCGTGAGAAACTAATAAACATCAAAGATCACATGGTAAACTCCACAAAACATAAAGTAAACAAGTATGTGTTCCATTCCCCAGTGTTACGTATTAGAGCAGACGCCGACTTAACAAACATTATAAAGAGCAACCTCTCTCACTCACAATCCAAGCCTTTACTGCGGATTATCTGCACGATGCCCATGTAAAGGCGTCATTTAAACAGAAGGGGTGAGAAATCACATTCATATAAAGAAAAGCATGATAATATGTAAGAACACTCAACAACGTATGCATAATCACCTAATCAACAATACAAAATCCACACACAATAATGCAGCATGTATGCAAATGCAAGGAGACTCAACTCGGGACTAAATGCATGTGGTACCAAATTGTGAACTCTCAGGTTCACTCGCTCTAATCCCCACCTAGGATCAGAGCATACTAAAATCGTCACCATCACCATAAGCAAGGCTTCACTAATTCCATCACCATAGAAATTAACTACTTGCACCAAATCCCCACCATAAGATTGAGGCTCACCAAAACGGACCACCGTCCAGACACCATGATGCATGATTTATACAAGACATGCAACAACTATAACATTTACAATGACGTTCACCTTTAATCAATGTACTACACCAATAATGGCCACCAAACACCATCAACAATACAACGATCATCCATCAACATCATTATAGTACATAGCATGCAACAACATCAAATTCATAATTATTCTACACTACAACCTACAAGCCTCACCATGTAACACCAGTATACACCATTTAAAATCATCTCCAAGTAGTGTAACTATTTTTAAAACAAATTTCATTGCGTCAGCTTCCTAATGCTCTGAACGACACCTCAATTGGACACCCGGAACTCATGATATGAATTTTCAAAAGTTTTTATGATTTTCTTCCCAATGTAACCGGTTACACCAAAACCAGTAATCGGTTACACCCCTCTTTACAAGTCTAGTTACACCCATTTTGAGTAGTGTAACTGGTTACACCAAAACCTGTAACCGGTTACACCTGCGAAAAAACACTTTTTCTAAAAGTTATCTCAGGTGTAACCGGTTACACCAAAAGTGGTAACCGGTTACCACTGCGACAAAAGTCGTTTTCTATTATTTTCTGATACGAAAATCAATTCTAAAACACCCTAAAGACCCTAATTTCCATGAAAATTCATATACTTAAGTTCCGACTCTGATCCCTAACCACACCCAACATCATAATATTCATCAATACACAATTTAACCAAAAATGCAATCGGAATAGCATCAACACACAATTCGATAGCATAAACACACAATCATCCAACATACATCATAACATTATCACATTCATCAACACAATTGCATAATTCATGGTAAAAGAAGGAAATTCATTCAAAAGGAAACCAACACCCACTCACATGTTATCATGCAACCCTTATACAATATGAAACCTCACTCTTACCTTAGAATTCCTAGCAAAAGTCTGAATTGTGAACCTTCACTCTTGCCTTTTCTTGCCCTAGCACTCTTCTCCTCCTTCTATACTTTTCCTCAGTTTCACGTATCTGACAGTTCTCTCTATTTCTCTTTTATTCTTATTTTAATATATTATCATAATTTCTAATTACTATTTTATTCTAACTAAATAAAATAATAATAATTCCAATAAACATTTATTTTAAATAATATCCACCTAATATTATTTAATCAAATAAATATTAACTAATATTAATTAATTAACTTTACTCCTACCACATTCAAATCTCTACAATTTTACTCAAACACCTCAGATACCTTAATTTTAACATTTCTAAGGTCATTACCCTTCACCTAAGGGTCCCTCTAACACCACAAATCACAAACAAACACACACACAGTCATATAATTATTTACGAAAATTAATTAAATAAATTGGGGCGTTACAGAGATGGCGTACCGAGTGGCGTTGCTGTCATATCTTTTGAATCTTCATGCTGTGTTTCATGTGTCTCAGCTGAGGAAGTACATTCATGATCCGTCTCATGTAATCCAGTTGGATGATATTCAAGTTATAAAGAGCTTGACATTGAAGAATTTGCCTTTGAGAATCGTGGACCGTGAAGTGAAAAGCTTGAGAGGCAAGGAGATCGCTCCAGCGAGAGTTGTTTGGGGAGCTCCTACTGGTGGCAGTGTGACGTTGGAGCTCGAGAGTAGGACGAGAGAGTCTTACCCAGAGCTTTTCTCGTTAGGTAATTTTCAAGGGCAAAAATTATTTTAAGTGGGAGAGAGTTGCAACACCCTGATTTGATTATTCACATATTTTATTATTTATTTAATTTAATTGAGTATTTTAAATTAAATAATTATTTGTGAATATGTGACATGTTTGGCCGGTGACGGTATCTGTGGTGTTTTGTGTTGATTAATTTGGGTTAGTGGGAATTAACTAGATTAATTAATAATTTAATTGGAAATTGGTGGAAATTTGTAGAGTTGGGCCAATTTTGGAAATTTGAAGAGTTTAGTAGTGTGTGGAGGAAAACTGAATTTGAGTTGGGTAAAAGGTATAATTTAGAGAACTAAATAAAATAGTATATATTTTAAAAGCTAGAAGAAAATTAGGTTTTGGAGGCTTTTTCATCAGTACGTGAAAACAAGGGATTTTGGAGAAGAGAGCTTAGAAGGGATAGTGCTAGAGCTTGAGAGAAGGAATCTTAGAAAGCTTGCTTTGTTGAAATTTATGGAATTACAAGGTAAGGGGAGATTATTCATCTATGGGTGCTTAATTCATAAAAATGGCAGAGAGATTTCTCTTAACCTCCAATAGAATTTTCTCTTTTTATTGATTGAGTTGTGTGAGGAATAATATGATTGCAATTTTGTTTCTATGCCATGATTTACTTGAAATTTCGTGTACTGTAATTGGTGTGATTATTGCATATGTTATTTGTTCTCAAACATAAGTTTGGATGTGAAATTGGGGTTCTTATAAAATGATTAAATTCGGAGTTTTGTGGTTGAATTAATGTAATAGCATCTTAGATTAATAGGAGTTAACATGCTATTGTGTTGTAATTATGTTGGTATTCTTTTTGGATAGTTTAGAGGTGTTTTGAGTTATTTTAAGTGAATTTTCACAGGTTCTTCAATAGCAGAGAGAAATTACGCTTCTGTTAGTAGGGTGACGAGCGTAACCCATATGCCCATATGACGCCTTGGGCATCACACGCTGCGAAGCGCTGACGCACGTCAGGGAGCTGATAGGGAGACCATCATGGTTTCCAGGTGAATGTGTCTTGCTACGTCATCACAGGTGTGACATGCTAAGGGATGGGAAGGATGATGGGCGTCAACCTGGGGATGGGTTACCCGTTATTAAGTCAAAGGGCGTGTTCTGACCTGTTGAGTTTGGTTTTAAGGGTTGTTTTGTCGGGCGGTTGAGTTTTGGTTGTTGTTTGGTGTTTTGTGATGAGTAGGAGTTAATTAATTAAACTTATGTGATTGATTATGTAATATTATGCATTTATGTGAGTTATGTGTAATTGATAATCTGTGTGATACAAGTGAAGGCATGATGTGATGCTGATTTTGTTGATGATACGTGTGATCTGAGATATGAACTATTATTGATATTTTGAAAATACATTTTTAATTACAACTATAGTGGGGCTATTTTGCGTTTGTTATTGTCGAGTGATTATGTATAGTCAGAGTGAGGTTGTACTTCATTTTGCATGACATTCATCATATGTGTCATTGTTATGAAAGAGGAATGTTCGCTAGTTCTGTAACGCCCCAAATTTTGTAAGAGTATTTATTTAATTTATTTAAATATTATATTCGTGAATTTCTGTGAATTTTGGTGGTTTATGTCGGATTCAGTAATTTGGTGGAATTTTAGTTATTTAATTAATTAATAGTATATATTATGGAATATAATGCATTATTATTTATTTTAAATAATATTAGAGGAATTAAGGGAAATTTGGACTTTTGAGGAGGATTAGTGAGGGTATTATGGAGAAAGCCCATTTTTGAGGCCCAAAGGTTAAGTTTAACCAAAACGGAGGAATTGAGAAGATTAGGATTCATTTTGTGTTAGACCGTGAAAAGAAGGAAAGAAGGTGAGAGCTCTGAGGAAAAAGGAAAAAGGCGAAGATTCGAGAAGGTTTCCAAAGACTCAAGGGAGAAAGCTTCGAATCAACAATCTAATGTATGGGGAGTATTACCTTTCATTGTTTTCAATATAGGAATTTGATGTGTTTAAAGCGGATTTTTAGGTTATTGTTACTTTTGTGGGTTTATGAGTAAATTGATGATTTAAGGGTATTTTGTGAAATCGATTATTAAGGGTTGAATTGATTCAGGTAACAATAAGCCTTCGGGGCAAAACCTTCTTTGATGATATGTGGGATCTTGTACAAGAAAGGGATTTATGGGGTTTATGGGAAGCTTGAGAGTTTTGAAGGTTTAAGGATTTAAGGTTTCCCGTAGTGTTCCGAATCGACCTAATGGATGTAGGTTTTGTGCCTTTAATTTCCGTGATGCATTAGGAATGTTGTAGGGATGTTTTTTGGTTAATTGGGGATGAAAACGCAGGGACTTTTGGAGCTGTGGTGCTACTGGTGCGTAGCAGCGATTTGCTGTAATCGTAGGTTCGCAAAGCGAACCAATCCTTCGCACGGCGAACATTTGCCAAGGCTTGCAAAGCGAGTAGCGCAGCGAATGTGCGATGATTGTGTTTTTGGATACTGGACTGGGATTGGAAAGGACTCTTAGTTCGCAAAGCGAATCGCCCAGCGAATGGGTTCGCCCAGCGAATGGGTTCGCACAACGAATGCAGTGGCGAGGATGACAAATGGAGTTTCTGGTGTTTCTGTGTGGGAATTAGAGGACTCGCTGGAGCTCGCAAAGCGAACTGTGCAGCGAACGTCTGTTGTTCGTGAAATTTTGTTTATGTTGCTGTGCTGTTTTGATATTTTGACGCTGTGATTTTTATGATGATTTACCATGATGTACTGATGATTATGAGATTATGTTTTGATGATTATTTGACGAATATATGATGACATGATTTGTATGAGAATTGATGAATGATGATGCACATAATGATGTTTATTTGATGATGATGATTATTGACGTTGTGTATCATGCATTCATATGCATACTCTGTGACGATACTTCATTCCCATTGTGCGGATATGGGGTAATTATGATGTGCTTCGGTTCCTATACGGAATCGATCCTATTGATGGGGATCTTTGGAGGGGTGATGGCCTAGTGTCCATCGATTATGATGATTGGTACCACATGCATGAGTCTTGTTGTGCATTGCATTTAATTGGCATTGTTTTGATTTATGATGATGTGATTTTGATGTTTTCCTTGTGATGACCCTGAAGATGTTGTATATGATGATGATGCCATTTTTATGCATATCTTATTTTTATATTGATTATAATAAATTGTGATTACTCACCCTGCCTGTTTGAATGTTGCCTCCACGTGGGTAACGTGCAGATGACCAGGCTTAGTGGTGGATGCCTTCGAGGACCTTTTGGAGTTTTTAGTGCTTTTGGTCGACGTAAAGGGTCTTGCTCTGATGGTGTAACATCGGGTTGGGTCGTTGAGTCGAAACATGTTATGTTGACATTTTGTTGTTTGTTGATTATTATGGTTTTTATTTTAAAACCTTTTGATTTTAGATTATTGTGGTTATGGTGGTTCCGCTTCTAATTTTGATGGCTTTTGAATATTTTGAGGAAAACCCGTGTTTACGGAGCAAATGTTTTATTTTGAGTTTATTGAGAAAATGTGCACCCTTCTGAGGTGATTTTTACTCTGATAATTTGTGTATTTTTCCGTGTATATTTGTGGGGTAGAAAAGGGTGTTACATTAGTGGTATCAAAGCAGGTCGGTTCGTCCGCCCAGGTTGTCTAATGTTGTCTATTCCCTAGTGTGCGACATGTGTGAGAAAACACTGTCGATGTTTATTTTGTTTTCCATTTGCAGGTTGGGAATGAAACAAGTGGGGGAGGAGATGGTGCTTCTCCAAGGTGCTTCAAGTGTGGAGTGATGGCGAAGAGTGGTGTTGAACGCTACAATAGTTTTGTAAAGATAGTTTGTACCGCCTCATGATAGTCGGCTGTTATTGACAAATTGAGGAACTGATCACCCTTAATCTCTTGTTGATAATAGACGGGATCATATTGGATGGGATAGACGTGTCTTGCGAGCTTAAGTGGTGTGCGCAGTGAATTGTTTGGAGTTAAGCCAACTGCTTACAGATGGTTTTGATGAGTCGATACAGAATAGTGCTGAGAGGTTTATGTGAGGGCAACCTTGAGTATTAGTGAAGGTGAAGGAGTGGGTGTTTTGCCTTTTGTTTGTGAAATTTCAG
Organism: Lathyrus tuberosus; assembly: GCA_022829125.1. Taxonomy (NCBI): domain Eukaryota; kingdom Viridiplantae; phylum Streptophyta; class Magnoliopsida; order Fabales; family Fabaceae; genus Lathyrus; species Lathyrus tuberosus. The sequence goes on from JALAZF010000191.1 coordinate 6,843,909, forward strand.
AAGTGTTTCCTGATGACGTAAGGGATTGACCTCCATAGCGTGAGGTAGAGGTTGCGGCAGATTTGGTACCAGGTATGAGTCCGGTGTTAATGGCTCCTTACCGAATGTCTGCATCTGAGTTAGGAGAATTGAAGAAACAAATGGAAGAGTTGCTTGGGGTGAAGTTTATTCGACTGAGTGTTTCCCTGTGGGGTGCTCCTGTGTGTCGGTGAAGAAGAAGGATGGCAGTATGAGATTGTGTGTTGATTATCAGCAGTTGAATAAGGTGACTATTAAGAATAAATATCCACTACCGAGAATCGACGATTTGATGGATCAGCTAGTAGGTGCTTGTGTGTTCAGTAAGATTGATTTGAGGTCTGGTTATCATCAGATTCGTGTTAAGCTTGATGATATTCCGAAGACGGCTTTCAGGATGAGGTATGGTCACTATGAATACACTTTGATGCCATTTGGTGTATCCAATGCACCTGGTGTGTTCATGGAGTACATGAATCGGATTTTTCATGAGTATTTGGATAAGTTTGTAGTGGTGTTTATCGACATATCTTGATATATTCTAGATCGGAAGAAGAACATGTCGAGCATTTGAGAACTGTGTTACAAGTGTTGAAAGATAAGAAGTTGTATGCAAAGTTGTCCAAGTGTGAGTTCTGGTTGAAGGAAGTGAGTTTTCTTGGCCATGTAATTTCAAGTGGCGGGATTGCTGTTGATCCCTCTAAAATTGATGTTGTGTTACAGTGGGAGACTCCGAAGTCTGCTACCGAGATACGAAGTTTTCTGGGATTGGCGGGCTATTACCGCAAGTTTATTGAAGGCTTTTCTAAGTTGGCATTACCTTTGACTCAATTGACTCGAAAGGGTCAAGCTTTTGTGTGGGATGTAGCTTATGAAGAGAGTTTTGTGGAATTGAAGAAGAGGTTGACTACCGCTCTAGTGTTGATTTTGCCTAATCCGAGCGAATCTTTTGTGGTGTATTGTGATGCGTCGAAGATGGGTCTTGGTGGAGTATTGATGCAGAATGGACAAGTTGTTGCCTATGCTTCGAGACAATTACGAGTTCATGAGAGGAATTATCCTACACATGACTTGGAATTGGCCGTTGTGGTGTTTGTATTGAAGATTTGGAGACATTATCTATTTGGCTCTAAATTTGAAGTGTTCAGTGATCATAAAAGTTTGAAGTATTTATTTGACCATAAGGAATTGAATATGAGGCAGAGAAGGTGGTTAGAGTTGTTGAAGGATTTCAATTTTGATTTGAGTTATCATCCGGGCAAAGCAAATGTAGTGGCTGATGCATTGAGCAGAAAGTCATTGCATATGTCGATGCTTATGGTGAAAGAATTGGAATTAATTGAGCAATTCTGGGATTTGAGCTTGGTATGTGAAAAGATCTCCGACAGTGTGAAGTTGGGAATGCTAAAGTTTCACTAGTGGCATTCTGGAAGAAATCAGAGTGGGACAACAATCTGATTTAAAGTTAGTTAACCAATTGACTTTGATTAACCAAGGTAACAGAGGTGACTTCCGGATTGATGAGAATGGTGTAATGAGGTTTCGAGATAGAGTGTGTTCCAGATGTTCTAGAAATCAAGTAGAGTATTTTAGAAGAAGGACACCGAAGTAGGTTGAGTATTCATCCCGATGATACAAAGATATACCAGGATTTGAAGAAGTTGTTTTGGTGGCCGGGTATGAAGAAGGATATTGCAGAGTTTGTGTATGCGTGTTTGACTTGTCAGAAGTCAAAGATTGAGCATCAGAAGCCTTTAGGTATGATGCATCCATTGAGTATTCCAGAATGGAAGTGGGATAGTATTTCCATGGATTTTGTGTCGGGATTACCAAGAACTGCTAAGGGAAATGATTCAATTTGGGTGATCATGGATAGATTAACTAAATCGGCTCATTTCTTGCTGATGAAGATTAATCATTCTATGCAGAAGTTAGCTGAGATGTATATTGAGGAGATTGTGAGGTTGCATGGGATACCTTCGAGTATTGTGTCGGATAGGGGTCCGAGATTTACATCGAGGTTCTGGAAGAGTTTGCAAGATGCCTTGGGTACTAAGTTGAGGATGAGTTCTGCCTATTATCCGTAGACGGACGGTCAGACAGAAAGGACTATCCAGTCCTTGGAGGATTTATTGAGAGCATGTGTGTTGGATCACGGAGGGTCTTGGGAAAGCCATTTACCGTTGATTGAGTTCACGTACAATAATAGTTTTCATACTAGTATTGGAATGGCGCCCTATGAAGCTTTGTATGGGAGAAGGTGTAGGACTCCCTTGTGTTGGTATGAGTCGGGCGAGAGTGTTGTACTCGGACCTGAGATTGTGCAAGAGACGACTGAGAAGATTAAGATGATCCAAGAAAGGATGAAAGCATCGCAGAGTCGTCAGAAGAGCTACCATGATAAGAGAAGGAAGACACTTGAGTTCCAAGAGGGAGATCACGTGTTTTTTAGGGTGACGCCAGTGACTGGTGTGAGTCGAGCTTTGAAGTCTAGGAAGCTCACTTTACGTTTTGTTGGTCCATACCAAATCTTACAGAGGATAGGGGAGGTAGCCTATTGGATTGCTTTACCGCCGTCACTTGCGAATTTGAATGACGTGTTCCATGTGTCTCAGTTGAGGAAGTACATTTCGGATTCGTCGCATGTGATTCAGATGGATGATGTACAAGTGCGGGATAATCTGACTGTGGAAGCATTGCCTGTGCGTGTCGATGGTCGAGAGATGAAGCAATTGCGGGGTAAAGACATAACTTTGGTGAAGGTGTTGTGGGGTGGACCGGCTGGCGAAAGTTGGACTTGGGAACGTGAAGATCGGATGAGGGAGTCGTATCCGACTCTATTTCCTTGAGGTAATTTTCGAGGGCGAAAATTCTTTAAGTGCGGGAGAGTTGTCCCAAATTTCGTAAGAATATTTATTTAATTTATTTAAATATTATATTCGTGAATTTCTGTGAATTTTGGTGGTTTGTGTCGATGTCGGTAATTTGGTGGAATTTTAGTTATTAAATTAAATAATAGTATATATTATGGAATATAATGTATTATTATTTATTTTAAATAATATTAGAGGAGTTAAGGGCAATTTGGACTTTTGAGGAGGATTAGTGAGGGTATTATGGAGAAAGCCCATTTTTGAGGCCAAAAGGTTAAGTTTAACCAAAAAGGAGGAATTGAGAAGATTAGGATTCATTTTGTGTTAGACCGTGAAAAGAAGGAAAGAAGGTGAGAGATCTGAGGAAAAAGGAAAAAGGCGAGGATTCGAGAAGGTTTCCAAAGAGTCAAGGGAGAAAGCTTCGAATCGACAATCTAAGGTATGGGAAGTATTACCTTTCATTGTTTTCAATATAGGAATTTGATGTGTTTAAAGCGGATTTTTAGTTTTTGTGACTTTTGTGGGTTTATGAGTAAATTGATGATTTAAGGGTATTTTGTGAAATCGATTATTAAGGGTTGAATTGATTCGGGTAAAAATAAGCCTTCGGGACATAACCTTCTTTGATGATATGTGGGATCTTGTACGAGAAAGGGATTTATGGGGTTTATGGAAAACTTGAGAGTTTTGAAGGTCTAGGGATTTAAGGTTTCCCGTAGTGTTCCGAATCGACCTAATGGACGTAGGTTTTGTGCCTTTAATTTCCGTGATGCATTAGGAATGTTGTAGGGATGTTTTTGGGTTAATTGGGGATGAAAACGTAGGGACTTTTGGAGCTGTGGTGCTACTGGTGCGTAGCAGCGATTTGCTGTAATCGCAGGTTCGCAAAGCGAACCAATCCTTCGCACGACGAACATTCGCCAAGGCTCGCAAAGCGAGTAGCGCAGCGAATGCGCGATGATTGTGTTTTTGGATACTGGACTGGGATTGGAAAAGACTCTTAGTTCGCAAAGCGAATTGCCAGCGAATGGGTTCGCACAGCGAATGCAGTGGCGAGGATGACAGATGGAGTTTCTGGTGTTTCTGTGTGGGATTTGGAGGACTCGCTGGAGCTCGCAAAGCGAACGTCCTAGCGAGCTTGTTCGCACAACGAACGTCTGCTGTTCGCGAAATTTTGTTTATGTTGCTGTGTTGTTTTGATGTTTTGACGCTTTGATTTTTATGATGATTTACCATGATGTACTGATGATTATAAGATGACGTTTTAGTGATTATTTGACGAATATATGATGACATGATTTGTATGAGAATTGATGAATGATGATGCACATAATGATGTTTATTTGATGATGATGATTATTGACGTTGTGTATCATGCATTCATATGCATACTCTGTGACGATACTTCATTCCCATTGTGCGGATATGAGGTAATTATGACGTGCTCTGGTTCCTATGCGGAATCGATCCTATTGACGGGGATCTTTGAAGGGGTGATGGCCTAGTGTCCATCGATTATGACGATTGGTACCACATGCATGAGTCTTGTTGTGCATTGCATTTAATTGGCATTATTTTGATTTATGATGATGTGATTTTGATGTTTTCCTTGTGATGACCCTGAAGATGTTGTATATGATGATGACGCCATTTTTATGCATATCTTATTTTTACATTGATTATAATGAATTGTGATTACTCACCCTGCCTGTTTGAATGTTGCCTCCACGTGGGTAACGTGCAGATGATCAGGCTTAGCGGTGGATGCCTTCGAGGACCTTTTGGAGTTTTTAGTGCTTTTGGTCGACGTAGAGGGTCTTGCTCTGATAGTGTAACATCGGGTTCAGTCGTTGAGTCGAAACATGTTATGTTGACATTTTGTTGTTAGTTGATTATTATGGTTTTTATTTTAAAACCTTTTGATTTTGGATTATTGTGGTTATGGTGGTTCCGTTGCTAATTTTGATGGCTTTTGAATATTTTGAAGAAAACCCGTGTTTACGGAGCAAATGTTTTATTTTGAGTTTATTGAGAAAATGTGCACCCTTCTGAGGTGATTTTTACTCTGATAATTTATGTATTTTTCCGTGTATATTTGTGGGGGTAGAAAAGGGTGTTACAAGTTCAGAGTGAGGACTAATGGCTTGTCCCAAGCCTCGAGCGAGGGCTTGAAGCTCAGAGTGAAGGTTTAGGGTTTGCAGAGATTGGGACTCAATTCGTAATGAAGAACCAAATGTTGGCTGGATACTGCATGCATATAGAGTTGAGTTGTGAGTCCAGTTTAGAGTGGGGACTGTGACGAGCATGAGACAAGTCGTTGTTGCATTATATTGCATGATTGTGGTTGAATGATTATGACATGGGTGAAATGTGAATACATGAAGTCGATGTGCTTTTTGATTGTATGGATAATTGTGTAGACATGTGAATATATTCTGAATGTTTATGCATCGTTTATTATTTAAATGTATTCTCACCTCTTTATGTGTTGTTGCGTCTGTGCTCCTCTTGAGTACAGATAATCAAGTACTTGAGCAGGTGCTTGAGGTTGAGGACGATGTTGTGCCTCTTTAGTTGCCTGTCGTTCGGGTCAATAGTTGGAGTGACTCTGATATGTAACACAATAGGAACAAGCTGTCCTATATTTGTTTATGTTGTGTATCTTTCTATTTTGTTTTATTTTGCGATGAACCATTTTTCAAACTAATAATGTTGTTGAGGCTTCTATACCAAATGTTTTTTTGTTAATTCTAATGCTTGGTAAATGAGTTATTTTTCATTATTAGGTTAATCGAAATGCTTTGGATTGTGTGAGTAATATCCTACTTAATGAATATTTATGTTTTTATACATGTTTTATTATTTAACTGTTGAGCCAGGACGTAGGGTGTTACACATTGCGCTACTTGAAGTCAATAATGAAGAGCCTTATCGGTAGCCCTCACCAATAAACTCATGTCTATATAAATCCACTTTCGTTGCTTTGAAGTCGTCCCGGGGGACCCGAAGCCATCACTAAAACCTAAGCCTTCCCAGAAAGCCAACAAATTATTGTTTAAATAATTTTTCTCTTGGAACAGATCGATAAGAAGGTACAAACAAGTTCCTTCCCTGATCAAAAAATGGTTTTGATGCCACAATTTTGGAAACCTCTCAAAACACTTCGAGGGCGTGTCAAGTTTGACATCATATAGACTTGAGTGAGAAAACTCGGTAAGGTGAGCAACTAGATAACACCCGATATTTGAAATTCTTTATACTATTGGCATAAACCTCTAACACCTTCTTACCATGCCTATGGGAAATCAAACATTGACCTCATGCCGAGTTAACCAAAATACGTTAAAGACTGCAAAGGTGGAAGAAGAGCGTTCATGTTGACACACTCTTCTTATACTTATACTAGTACTAAAACACCTTGATATATGCTAGACTCGCTGGGTGTTGTTGTAAAGGGGCAACCCTCAAATGATTAAGGATGTCCACTTCAAAGTCATTAAAGGGAATCTATAATCTTATCCAAAAACAAGCATTCATGCAGAGGAGGGACAGATCCTTCAAACTTGCTGCACAACCTTCGGTGGAACAACTCTCCAATGCGAGGAGGAACCCATCTAAGTAAAAGCATGATCCAAGTCTACTTTTCTAGAGAATACGGAAGTGGTGTCCAACGTCTCTTGATCTACCCATGTTGTCGGGCCATCATCCCTCGCATATAGGGAATCTTGACGAGTGTTTTGGTCCATTTCAGGGTTACTGCCAACGCATAAAAAGGAATGATTGCAAGTATGAGCACGCAATTGAGATTTCAACCATCACATCACTTCGCTATTGTCGCAATCGAAAGTACAACAAAACACTCTAATATAAGTATGAGTCTTCCGTTCTTGTTTGAAATTGCTCATGATAGTTGAATTCATCAAGGGTAAAGTTGAGAAAGCAAAATACCTAACGATCTCTCTAAGATCAAGGCCACCACCCATTCCTCTATTCTCAACATCAATTTCTTAGGCCAGTTCTTCCACACCATCTTTGCAAAATCCATTGCAAAGGATAGACAAGTACATAAGGGAAACATGATTAATTTGTTACCTTAAAGGAGAAGCGTTTCTGACCCATGCGTAAGCCAGACCACCAAAACACCACAAAGTTATTGGAACACTAGCTGGTAGAATATTACGTGCAAGAGTTGGAATTGAAAATGGGGAAAGCAACGAAAGAATCCTTAAAGTATCATAAGCAATGTAAGTGGAGAAAGGGAAAATGAGCATATTTGGGTTTCCTTATATCGCTTGGTCAACCACACATGATCAACACTAAGCAGACATAGGGAAATGGAACTGAGTTACCAACAATTGTGATCAAACCTCGACTTACTCAAGTACTCGAGTGCTATAAAAAGGGCCACTTTCGCTAACATGCTTAGGGCCACGTGTTGAGTTTGTCTCGAGAAAAAATACAATTACAAGATAGACATTTAATACAAGTGTTCCAATGCCCCATGCTCCAACTCTTTAGACTTTTCCACTTTCATGAACCGAAGACCTACCAAGGATCCCAGTGGAGTAGCCGAAAACGGCCTGAGAAACACAACCCTTGCTTCCTCAAGGAGTTACAAGGGCTTGGAGGCATCTGTTTTAGGCCGGTCGCAAGACCCATAAACGAAGGCCCAATCGTAAGTCCCAATACAAAGTAGCCATAATGCGAGCATGGGAACATGTGAGATCGCAGATGAAGACCGAACACATGATCCTAACTACTTACACATCATCCACTGTCAGATCTAATCGAATGATGATCCACATTTCATGACGGATTGTGCAAGGGTAGTTTTTCCCGTAGTCCTATATAAGCCACACACCGATTTTAGGTACTCTCTCACTCTCACATCATATTATTTTTAATTTAGTGGCTTAGACGTTAAAATGCTAATCTTGCAGATCCATCACGTTCGACCTAAAATTCTCGCTTCATCAGTAGAGCACATTTCTCCAAAACAGAAACACTACAATGATCTTAATATAGAATTTAGATCAATGAATTTTTTATATATTCTGATAATATAAATATATTTTTATACTAATAACTCAATTCTAACTGTTAAATTATTAAAAGATTAGACTTTAATTTTTTATTGAGAATTTATTTTTTATACATGGATACAGTCTTTTTAAAATTATTCAAGGTTTTGTAAATTAGTCTCCTTTAACTCCGTAGATAGTAGCATGTTAAATCAGTTTCCCGCTTAAACCAGTTTCTCTCACATCGTGGTCGCTCGCGGGTACTTTTCTTCTGGTTAGTTCCCATTCTTTCTTCTTTTCATGATTTTGTAATATTTTGCTATTCCATTTCCATTTTCGGATATCTCCACTTGTTCGACAATATGCTGCACTGGTTTTTTATTGATGTATATAGGATACGAGTTTACCATGTGTTTGACAAATGCTTCTGTAGGTTGTTATTTATGTATTTCCGTTTTAGCCACCATGTGTTTGACAAAATGCTACAGTGAGTTGTTGTTGTTGTTGGTTCTGTTCTACTGATAAAAGTGATTTTGATATGTCTGTTAATGATAGAATATCATGGTGTTAGTTGCTATTTTTGCATTTGATATATAGATATATTATAATAGAGAGAGTGTTATCCGTGGCATTGATTTTCTAGAAGAGTGTGGGTTCAACTCTTGTTGGTGGGTTTTCTGTACCTCTGTCAGTGCTCTCGAGGCTTGTCCTGATCTTGAGTTGAGGCTATGAGACGCAGCCCACATAAACTTTTAATCATAATTTTTTTTCTGCAGCAGTGATTAGAACCATGTCGGTATTGGTTAAGAACCAAGATCATTTAAAGTATTAATCATTAACAACAATTCGTCAAAGATACCAGTAGAGTGCTTCTCATAAGATTTTAGGTTCGAATCTTATTAAGTCCTAACAATCTTTGTGTTGGGTTAGTCCATATAGAACTTTTGTCTGCCTTTAAATGGGCTCCTTGCTAGTGGATGATGAGATTGGTCCCTTTGGATTTGTTGCTTTCAAGGCCGGATACCAAGTTTTTGAAAAAAAAAAGATACAAGTGAGTCGATTGAGCTTTAGACAAAAGATGAACTAGTTGAACCATTAGCTGACAAATCAAAGCAATAGAAACAACAATGCATGGACCTTAGTGAAAATGATGGGACAAAGGGTGTGTTATAATACTCACAAGTTTTTTTCTTTTTTGCTTGTGGACAAAGTATTTTGCTTTGTCTTTTTAACTTCAAGGGTGTATTTTGAATATGCAATCAACGATGAAGAACAAAACATAGACAATTTTAAAGTGGAGGTGGCACTAATGAATAATGTTTGTCAACTAGCAAAATAGTATATGAAAGTTGACATGCATTCCATTCAGTGTTATGGAATTGCTTTTCAAATTAAATATGATTGATGAATTGTAAAAGTTGCAGCTGAATGTTTATATAAAATAAGGACTAGGTTTACATAGCCAACGAGCCATATGATGTCACCTTTTCTATAAACAATTTAAAGCTCAAAGAATATGTGTATAAATCATGTATATGTAAACTGTTTTTGGTTTAAATTCTCTTGCAAAATGATATATCCTTCATTTGGTTTGTGAATGGTAGCTTGGCAAAAGTTTTTCAAATCTGTATTGCTCTTTTAAGGAAATATTTTTTCCACCCCAATGGAGGACACAAAGATTATGCTTAATATGAAAAATGGAATTTAAATTGGTGTTATATATCTTGTGACTTGTTTAAAAATAGATCCAATTTTTGAATTAGTGTTATATATCTTTCAGTTGCCATCTCAGTAACGATTTCAATGATATTCATAATATACTACTATATATTCAAGTATGTCATTGTGCATTTTCTTAATGCATCTATCAATGTCTAATAAGTATTTATGCTATGATGGGCTAATTCAATTTAGTGTTACACTATGTGTCTGTGTCTAATTAAAGATTAGTCTCATAAGTAAATATTTTTTATAATTGAAATTCTGGTATGACAGAACCTAGATGTCCTATGACATGTCGAGACATCTGATCTGAACAAAACACATAGGCAAGGCATAAAAACATTAAACATGATACTGAAAAGCATAAGCAACAACACCAGAATTGTTACCCCAGTTCGGTCTAACAACCTACATCTGGGGGCATACCAAGCCAGGAAGGAAGTCCACTATTAGCAGTATTAATTCATAGACCCTAAAGCCAACACACCCGTTGACGATCTACTCACTTAATAACTACCCAATGACCCTTCTACTTAAGTTCTCCCTAAATAAAAGACTCCATCTCTCTTCCAATCATCACAATGATGTCTAGCAGTCAACACCTCAGCCACTGCATCAACAGCTTGATTTCCAACAACTCTTAAATCACAGAAAAGTAGAAGACACACTTCAAAGACACACCTTGGTCTTGCTTAAGAGCATCAACCAAGAACAATACACTCGTGCTTAAAAGTTTTGAGTGGACAAATTACAACTCAACTAAACAGTCCAACTCTAAGTACAAAACAATACCAGAGTGGTTCACAATTTTACACAAACCCTAATGATCTACATCTTGGACCCGTGCTTTTTCTAGGTTACAAGCATTCTATTTATAACTTATTCCCAACTGGATTTGGGCTTCAAATCACAGCATAACAACTGCTACAAATCAGCAGAAACTTCTACTACATAATAGGTCTTCAATCAATTCCTTCCTAATTTATCTCCATAATTAGAAAGTCATTATTCTTCAATATTCTTCTTGAAACCTATAAAACAGCACCACACAGGATAACATAATATTCCCAGAAACATTCCTTACATTGGGCTTGGGCATTAGCAGATCTTAGTTTTAATTAATAATTAAAACTAATTATTCTCCAAATCTTTATGCATGAAAATAGCCAACCCTATTCTTCACAAACAGATTGCTTCCAAATAATATCACTCCAACATAATTTTATTCCCAGAATTACGCAAGCAATCACTCAACACAAACACACAACACAAACACACAAAAGATTGCTAAAAATAGCGCAACAAATAAAACCTAAAAATCTGAGCTGGAAGTTCTGTCTACTGATGTCAGAACATCGTGTTTGACATCATGCACAAATCCTGCAATACTAAAAACACACCACCTGCAGAATGTTAGAATCACATGTAAAAACATCAAGCAAGACATCTTGATGTACCACATTGTTTTACCAAAATTGCTGCCAATTCAGAACTAACAATCTCCCCCTTTGGCAAATTTTGGCTAAAACAATTTATGATCACAAAACATATCAGAGATCCCTGCAGCAGAAACATCACACACCAGACAACCACATCTAACCCAGAATGCCAACCAACCACAGAGAGCCAAGGAACCAAAAAAAAAAACCCATCTCTTCCAGAAAATCCAATGCACACATATCATTACTATGCCAACATTACTAAGCCACACTACTCTCCCCCTTTTTAGCCATAATTAGACAAACTCCACTAAGAAACTTCCATAGCAACCAGTACAAATAAGCAACATTCAGAACAAATCCATAGAGAAGAGAGTACATTAATACAGACCAAACACAAAATGTTCCAAAGGCAAACTCTGAATCATCCAACCAACATACTCAGAACAGAACAGAACAGACTATTCTACATCCTTGTGAGACTGGTTCAAATACGAAATCCAGACACAATAGCTGAACAAACCTACTTCTCCCCCTTTTTTTTTTGGCCAAAAATTGACACATATTGGGGTAAATGTACACTTCTGGTTCAATTCATTGACACCCAGGTCTAAACTGTCATGTCCACCATGAACTTCACCAGTAACACAATGTCACGACATCTTGTCTGACATAACACCCTCACCAGAGCCACAAACAATCTTGATAAACAACTGCACTACTTCAAAAGTTCAACTCCCCCTATCTAAGATAACCAGTGCTCCTTTGCAAGAAGAACACCTTAAATGAATGGAAAACATAAGACTCATCTTCATGTCTTCAAGAGCGCACCCTCTGTTCAACACACCTGCTGAACGCATTCACTTAATGCGTGATCCTCAAACACCACTAGTACATTTAACTGACAGAAGTTGCTCCTTCAACAAGAACCACCACAAAATCACCAATGATATCCCATGACACCTTTATGATCATATAGTAAGAAAGTACCAGGATCACATCCTTGTACTACAACCAACAACCTCTTGGATTGAGACCAAAATCACCATTGATCCCTCTCATCCAGAAACCATCCATACCCTGTACAAATCCACCTTGAATTTTACAGCCATAGACATTCTTGTTCCTTGAGATACAATCCTATTGAAATATGCTTTATTATTTCATATCAGTAACACAGTACAAAGAGGTATTTATAGAATATGAATTACACTAGAAAATAGGGGTAATTATTCTCCCTATAAATGCTAATCCTAAATAAGGTAAAAATTGAATAATACAGTTGATTACTATTAATTACAATATATATCCAGTCATAATTAGCTGTACAACAGAATTTCAACACTCCCCCTCAAGCTGGCATGAATATATCGTTCATAGCAAGCTTGCACACCATGTTATAAAAAAGTCTCTTTGGAAGACTCTTTGTGAGCACATCTGCTACTTGACTTTTGGTGGGTATGTAGGACATACAAATCTCACCACTGTCAATTTTTTCTTTGATGAAATGCTTGTCCACTTCAACATGCTTCGTCCTGTCATGTAGGACAGAATTATGGGCAATAGAAATAGCAGCCTTATTATCGCAGTAAACTTTAAATGGAGTTGGACCAAAAAACTTCAATTCTTCCATGAATTTTTTGATCCATAAAACTTCACAAAAACCATGGGCCACAGATCGGAATTCAGCTTCTGCACTGCTCCTGGCTACAACATTTTGTTTTTTGCTTCTCCATGTTACTAGATTTCCACCTATAAAGGTACAATATCCCGAGGTAGACCTTCTATCATTTATATTACCTGCCCAATCAGCATCTGTATAGGCTTCAATCTGTATATGCCCTCTATTTCTGAATATCAACCCCTTTCCAGGAGTACCTTTCAAGTATCTTAATATTCTGAAAATAGCTTCAAAGTGGGCTGCCCCTGGTGCATGCATAAATTGGCTTATTACACTCACTGCAAAGGCTATATCTGGCCTTGTATGTGACAGATAAATTAGTCTTCCAGCTAATCGTTGATAGCGTTCTCTATCTACTATTTCATCTTCAGCAACTGACTTTAGTTTCACATTGAGATCCATTGGTGTTTCTACTGCTTTACACCCTGTCATCCCTGTTTCTGCGAGTAAATCGAGTATATACTTGTGCTGGTTGAGAAAAATTCCTTCTTTAGATCTTGCGAACTCCATCCCAAGAAAGTATTTTAACTTTCCAAGATCCTTGATATCAAACTCAGCCTCAAGTTTTCTCTTCAAATCACTAATTGCTTTAACGTCATCTCCTGTAATAATAATGTCATCAACATACACTATTAAGATAGCAATCTTACCTTCACATGAGTGTTTAAAGAACATAGTGTGATCTGCTTGACTTTGGGTGAAGCCATGTCTCTTAACAACACTTCCAAATCTCTCAAACCAGGCCCTTGGCGATTGTTTCAATCCATATAAGGATTTTCTCAATCTGCAGACTTTGTTTCTTCCAAGATTTTTTTCAAATCCAGGAGGTAAACTCATATATACTTCTTCATGTAATTCACCATTTAAGAAGGCATTTTTAACATCATATTGATATAGTGTCCAGTTGAAGTTTACTGCAAGAGAGAGAAGAATTCTGATGGAGTTGATCTTAGCAACCGGAGCAAAAGTCTCGTGGTAATCAATACCATGAGTTTGAGTAAATCCTTTTGCTACTAATCTCGCCTTGTATCTTTCCACACTTCCATCAGCCTTGCATTTCACCGTAAAGACCCACTTACACCCTACTGCCTTTTTATCTTGTGGTAGATCAGTGATACTCCAAGTATTACTTTTGTTTAGAGCATCCATCTCTTCTTTCACCGCTAATTTCCAATTCGGATCACTTAATGCTTCCTGAATAGTTCTGGGCACAAACAAATTAGAAATCCTAGACACATATGCCTTGTGGGTGTGTGATAGTTTGTCATATGACAAGTAATTAGACATAGGATGTTTAGTGCACATACGAGAACCTTTCCTCTCAGCAATTGGGACATTGAGGCCAGGAATATTTTTTCTCACAGAAATTGGAAGATTAATATCAGGAAAAGACAAATCAGGTAAATCATTGGATGAGTAAGAAGGATTACCAGATGAAGAACTAGAAGGCAGATTATCGGTAGGACCTTCACTTGGTAAATCAGATTGGATTTCTACCGGAGAGACAATAGGCCTTGCACCACCTTTGTGGAATTTTTTTCGAACATACACTTTAATTTCACGATTATCATCCTTAATCAGTGTTTCTCCCCCTGTTTCAGATTCTCTTATCTTGGCACTTGGGTGATTAGTAGTCACAATATCATCTAGAGCAGGCAAGGTTTCCCAAAAATATCTTCTTTATTATTACATTGACTCTCCCCCTGAAGAGAATTTTTAAAAAAAGGTTGATTTTCAAGAAAGTGAACATCCATGCTTTCAAAAAATTTCTTTGTAACTGGGTTAAAACATTTGTATCCCTTTTTGTTGGAAGCATAGCCAAGAAAAACACATTTTTCGGCTTTAGGATCCAATTTAGAACGAAAAACATTGGGGATGTAAACATAACAGAGACAACCAAAAACTTTAAGGGGAAGATCCGTAATAATACGAGATGTAGGAAAATTGTTTTGTAACACTTGTACAGGACTTTCATATTGTAACACCCGAGATGGCATTCGATTGATGAGGTGACAAGCAGTTAATAAAGCATTTCCCCAAAGATACTTAGGTACATTCATAGAAAACATAATAGCTCTCGTAACTTCGAGGAGATGTCTATTTTTTCTTTCAGCAATACCATTTTGTTGCGGAGTATCGCGACAAGTGGATTGATGAATTATCCCCTTAGTTACAAGGAATGTACTTAAGTATTTGTTGAAATATTCAGTGCCATTGTCAGACCTTAGAATGCCAATCTTGGTTTGAAATTGATTGTTAATCATGTTAAAAAAATCTTGAAATCTTTGTTCAACTTCTGATTTTTTCTCCATGAGATAAACCCAACACAGCCGTGTATGATCATTAATAAATGTCACAAACCATTTTTTTCCGGACATAGTTTTAATTTTTGAAGGACCCCAAACATCACTATGAATTAAATAAAAAGGTTTGGAAGCAGAATAGACTTTTGATTTAAAAGACACACGGTGATCTTTAGCTAAGTGACAAGCTTCACAATGAAATTGTGAGGAATTTATTTCTTTTGAAAAAGCAGGAAACAAATGCTTAAGATACGAAAAACTAGGGTGGCCTAATCTTTTATGCCATAACATAACTTGATTTGAAACAGGAGATGAGCTTGTACTGTTTGAACCGAAAAAACGCTGTATTGCCAAACTGAATTCCATCAAGGTAGTACAGTCCATTCATCTCTCTAGCAGTTCCAATCGTCTTCCCCGAGTTCTGGTCCTGAAAAACACAAGTAGGAGGACGAAAAAGAACAGAACAATTAGTGTCCTTAGACAATTTATGAACAGATAGAAGATTACAAGCGAATTTAGGAACATGTAAAACAGATTGCAAAGTGATTTGCTCTGAAATTTTTATGCTGCCTTTGCCTGCAATACTTGAGTAACTACCATCAGCTATCCTAACTTTTTCAAAACCTGAACTAGGAAAGTAGGAACTGAATAGATGAAAGCAATTAGTCATGTGTTCAGATGCCCCTGAATCTATTATCCAAGGGTTAGAGTGGTTGTAGGCAGATAGTGCCCAAGAATCCTTACCTGTTTGTGCCACAGTTCCAGTAGGAATATTAAGAGATGAATTTAGAAACTTAAGAAGGTTATCCATTTGCTCCTTCGTACATGGAGACGAATCAGCCTCATTGGCTGTAGGCATGGGACGGTCACCGAACTTACCAGCCTTGCCATGGTTTGGTCGTCCATGTAGTTTGTAGCAAGTTTCCCGAGTGTGGCGATTGCGACCACAATAGTCACAGAATAAATGAGTCTTATCTCTACCTTGTTGATTAGGAAGTGGTTTACGATTGACATGGGGAATTGCCAAGGCAGATCCTTCAACTAGTGGAGGGACAGCTGCTGTATTTTTACCAAGCATCACTTGTCGACGACTCTCTTCGCGACGTACTTCTGAAAAAACTTCACTAATTGGAGGGATAGGATTTCTGCCTAAAATACGGCCACGAACCTCATCAAAATCAACATTTAAACCTGCAAGGAACTTGAAAACACGACTAGTATCCACCATCTTCTTGTAATGTTTGTTGTCGGCAGGTGATTTCCACTCATACTCATTGAAAAGGTCCAAATCTTGCCAAATACGTTTGAGACAATTGAAGTATTTGGTGACTGAATCTTCACCTTGCCGAATTTCTCCCAGTTTGAGAGTTAATTCATAAATTTGGGATTGATTTTCCAAATCAGAGTACATATGGGAGACACCTTCCCAGAGTTCTTTTGCAGTATCATAACAGAGATAATTTGCACCTATCTCTTCATCCATGGAGTTGACTAACCATGTCATGACCATGGAGTTTTCAGCATCCCATGTATCATAATCTGTACCTGCCTTGTCTGGTTGTTTTTTGTCACCAGTGATGTAGCCAATCTTTCCTCTCCCCCTGAGATACATACGAACGGAATGCGACCATCGAAGATAATTACCACCGTTCAGCCGAATTGTTGTGATCTGAACAGGGTGGTTTTCATGGTACGTCCGGACTAATTGAGGTGTTTCAGGTTTGGGTGAGGAATGTTTGGGTGAAAGTGAGGACTCAGTGTCAGACATTATGTGGGATGAAAAAAGACAAACAATGCGGAAGCAAAAACAAAACCCTAAAGGATTCATTTTGCTACTGATACCATATTGAAATATGCTTTATTATTTCATATCAGTAACACAGTACAAAGAGGTATTTATAGAATATGAATTACACTAGAAAATAGGGGTAATTATTCTCCCTATAAATGCTAATCCTAAATAAGGTAAAAATTGAATAATACAGTTGATTACTATTAATTACAATATATATCCAGTCATAATTAGCTGTACAACAGAATTTCAACAAATCCAATTGAATCAGGAATGCTTCACATGGCTAGAACCGTACATGTCCTATTAAGAACACACCAAAACACCATCTAGTAGAAGAATGTCATAGCATGTTATCTGACATTATATCCTCATAAGAGGCAACCAATCTCCACAAGCTTGATCAGCATGCAAGCTGCACAATATATGCACCTTTGCAGCAAAATCCATAGACAAGTACTCCCCCTGTCATGGATAACCAATGCTCTTGATGGAGATGAACATTTGAGCACCAAATCTTCACACACTTGCTGAGCACATTCACATACTGTACTCTCACTCCTAGAGAACACATCCAATTATCCTGACTGGTTTGACACTGCTCACAAACTCCACGAATTCTCAGCTTACTTAAAAAGCTTTACTGAGATCCAATCTCTTCAAGAGAAAGAACAACTCTTAAAAAAAACTTTCTGATCAAATCACCTCATCTGACACAATTCCTCTGCCATTACATCCACTAGTAGTTGTTGATACTAGTGAGGTCTTCAAAAATAGTAGTCATGCTTTGTCAGAACATACTACTAAAAACAAGATCAGAATTTCCACATTCTAATCCCCATAGTCAGAAACACCTCTTCTGACAAGAATGCTTGAGCATCCAACTCCAAGTGCACAATCTCAATCATCTTCCAAATATAACCATCAACAATCATGATGTTACAATCATCATTTGGGACATCAGCTTCCCATCACCATTCAAAGGACTCATTGCACATAGAAGTCCTTCAAGAAGCTCCCAATAAAACACAGCCAGAGCAGCTTATTCAGGTTAACATAAACACCTGAACACCATAGAGAGAAATAAACTCGCACACCTTCTCTGAAGCAAAGAGTTCAGACTGCAGCCTTGCATACTCACATCAGACAAATACTTAGCTCCCGTCAAAGTATTTATCATTAGTCAGATACACACCTTTATCAGAGGACAGACAAATACTCAGCTCCCGTCAAAGTATTTATCATTAGTCAGATAAGACTACCTTCTCACACAAGGTAGGACATTTGGTCTGACATTCTTCTTTCGCACACATCAGACATCTGTTGATTCTTCTTCATGACAAACCATCATGACAACCATTCACACCACAAAATCATTCCAGATTAGGTCAGTGTCTTGACCTTTCACTCCACCCTGAGCTAAACAACCTTCCTTGGCTGAGGAAGCAAAGAACTGAAATGATGTTTCAACATCAGTTCCGACATCAGTCTAAATCACATGGATTTAAACATTTACTATGGCTTTGGAGACAATAACCATAGTAATCCACACACATCTCTTGCAAGGGACATAAGAGGATCAACCTTCAAAACCAGATCATACACACATGCAGGAACCTGCATACTCTACATCTCAAGAATCTTCTTCTCAAACTTCTAATGTTCAGACCTCTTGTCTGACTTTGAGATGTTGGATGCCATTCTTCTGCACCTAAAGAGGAGATTCCCTCTAACAGGTTTCTGGAGCATACAAAAAAAAACATTGGCTGGTCATCACAAACAGATCGGTCAGAAAAAATATGCTTCTCCCAACACTTCAACCTACAAGGATGCCCTTCAATCCTTGCAAAAAAAATATTCCATTATGTGAGGACACCACATAACTGAACTCCAACTTAAGAAGAAACTTCTCATGCAGATACCAGGGAACCATAATCCTTTGGTCCAAAAAAAACACCAACTCCTCCTTGCTCCAAACACAAATCCGAAATGCTCATTCTAGATGGTTTGGATGACATTCCAACAATGAAGACACTAGTCAACCAGTTAGGTTAATACATATCCTCTTTGCACAACCCTTTGAGTTTCTCTTCCACTAGAACAAGAGTTCCATGCTCTATTAGACTTGATAGTGATATCAAGTTTGAGTAAACAACCTTCATCATGTTTTTGAGAAACACCACCAGCTGTGTTGCATAGGTACGGGTACGTACCCAGTAGCCAATACGGGTACTGGTACGGAGTACGGCATTTTTAGAAAAACTATGGTACGGGTACGTTATTATAATTTTTTAAAAATACAATTATAAAAATAACGAAGGAATTATATTGTTTAAATAACATCAAAACATTAAAATTAAAAACAATTTACTTAAAAATAGTTAATATCTTTGTAATAACATAAATTAATCATACTTAAAAAGTATCAATAAATCATGATGAAATCATGGTTGAATATCTATATTTTTCTCTCCAATATCATTAAAAAAAAGTGGCTTCTAGTTCAGGTTCATCGTGGGAAAGACTAACAACTTTAAGAATATCAGCTCCATCAAATAGATCTCATTCATTTTTATCAATATCCCAAATTTTTGTTGCTCCTTCATTATAAACCTTACTCTTTTTCGAGAGAAGACAGAGATTTGTATGAACAAAAACTAAATCATTAGCCCTCTTTAGATTGAGTCTATTCTTTTTCTATGAGTGAATAAATAGAATGATTAACCTAATTTTTACTCAGTAAAAAAATTCCAAATTGTACCATTCGAAAAAAGTTTTAAAATTTGGGTACGTGGTACCAAATGTGTACCGGCTGGTGTACCAACATTAAAAATAAAATAAAAATTTTTGGTACGGCTTCGGTGCGTACCGTACGTGTACCATACGCGTACCAGTACTCGGTACGTACCTGGTACCGGTACTTTACTTAAAATGGAGTACCCATGCTTCACAGACCACCAGAAATATTGAGAAAAATAAATTCTCAATACGAAGATGTCAAGAAATTATGTCTGACATTTCTTCGAGTTCTTCCAGCATCATAAGAACTCCTTAGGGAATTATTCATTCTCCCATCCAATAGCTGCACATCCTGTGGTTAGTACATACATATAACTCCTTTCAAACAAAATCTGCTCCATGGCCATAAACAAGATTGCATACATCTGGCTGCTTTGATCAGAAGGAACTTTCAGATTTCAGAGAGAATGTCCTTGACATTTGAGCTTGACCTCCACAAAAAAAACAGCCTTCGTACTCCTACTCACTTGGATCAGAAATACACTAATCCAATGAGTGACAATATGTTGATCATCTCTTGACCAACACACTTATCTAAGACATGTTTCTTGATAGAAACTTCTTAGACACACAACCCAGATGCCTCCTCTTCCAAGCCAGGAGTAGGTTCCAAACAGATGTGATCAATATACATTTGTTTAGCCCCCAAGCATCTGTTATGCCATACCTTTATCCAACAAGATTCTGCACAATATGCTGGTTTTATGTTCCAACATCTGGTAGGACATTAGTTCCCTTCTCAAGAAACACACCAAGAGATCCTTTATCAAAGCCCAGAGATTGGCTTTGTAGGGTTGGAAGCAAGAATAAATTGCTTCTAACTTTCTTCAGATCTCTTTTCAACAAACTCATATAAAAGTTCCTTTATGAGTGGACTTGGGATGAACCTCAAGTATCTTTGGCAACTCTAACAAGCTAGTTGAAGATATCCTCAAGTATCACCACACCATGTGATACATATTCAGAGGAGAACAGAGTGTTGCAGCCTTAACACACAAAACCACCAGGAGTTTTCTGACAGATACATATGCAGCGGAACACAGATAAAGAAAACCCCTCAACAACCTTCAGACAAAACTTAATAACCTTTGCACAAACACCACACTCCAGGTGCAATAGGTCAGCATAGGTTGAAAATAAATCACCCCACAAAGCAGCTCACCACCAAAGCTACACGCCTGACAACTTCAAACAGAGCCAATACACACCCTATCATGAATAGTTCATCCTCCACTTCAAGGGACCATTCAAACAACATATGAACTGACCAAGTCCAAACAACTTTTCAGCACAACTATCTTCCTTGCACATGGTAGAGGTAGAGGAAGATTTTTCATGGCAGACACTTTAAAAGCAATGGTAGAGGTAGAGGAAGAAGAGATTTTTCATGGCAGCAACGATCTTCTGGTAACTATAACTCTTCATGCTTTATTTGTAAGAAACCTAGTCATGAATCTCACGATTGTCAATATAAATGCACTAGATGTAAAATTCATAATCATTTTGATAGGGATTGTTGGCAAAAAGGACAAGTTGATGATACAAAAAAAAAAGCCATTGATTATACAACATAAGATAAAGCTAATAAATTGTTCTTGTCTGTGTCTGATGATGTAAAATCCGGTGAGAAATGGTATTTAGATAGCGGTTGTAGCATTCATGTAACAGAAAACAAGAATCTTTTTAAAGATTTGGATGGAAATTTCTCATATGTTGTTGTACTTGGTGATGAGAAGAAAATGCAGATTGAAGGGAAAGGTGTCATAGCAATCAACACAAATGAAAGTAACAAAATTTCATTGATGATGTTCATTACTCTCCTAATATTTTTCAAAATCTTTTGAGTATTGGACATATCATGAGAGAAGGTTATAAGCTGATTTTTGACGATGCTAAATGTGAGATTTTTTATAAAAAAAATCTAGAACACAAGTTGCTGTAATGATGCAGACTCCAAATAATCTATTTCCTCTCAATATGAAGTACATCCAATATGCTGCCCTCAAAAGTGAAAGTGCAAATGATTCTTATCTTTGGCATTTGAGATATGGTCATTTGAATCTCAAAGGTCTGCAATTATTGAAACAGAAGAATATGGTTGTTGGTCTACTAGAAATTCAGAAGAATGATAAAGTTTGTGAAGGTTGTGTTTATGGAAAAATGCATCGGCTTCCGTTTCCAAAAACAACTTAGAGAGCACAAGCTCCACTTGAGCTAATGCATGCAAATATTTGTGGTCCAGCTAGAATTTCTTCTCTAGATAACAAAAGGTATTTTCTCCCCTTTATTGATGATTATACCAGAATGATTTGTGAGACCCAGTAAACCATGCAACTTTTCAAGGTCGTAGGACAAAGCCAATCCAACACAACTTGAAGTTTTGACCTATCCATTTCCACACCTTTACCTGACACCTAATGACCTAAGTATTTCACCCTTGACAACTCAAATCAACATTTTGAAAGCTTAGAAAAAAGACAATGTTAACTCAACAATTGGAGTTCTTCTTCTAAGTGACTAAATGGGGTGAACATGAACTGATTTCCGAAGTGGAAACTTAAATGTTGCATTCATCAAAGTCTAAAATGAGGCAAGAATATTCGTAAGGCCATATATCATGACAAACGATTCATGTAATCTTTGATGTGTTGATGTCTTGTTCACATCCTCAAATCAAGGTTAGAAAAATGAGTTGCCCTAAATAACTCATCCACTATATGAATAGGGAAACTATCCAAGATAGTTAGAGTATTGAGAGCCTTATTATTCGTGCAAAAATGCCACGAACCATCCTTCTTTCTATTCAATATCACTAGAGAAGAGATTTTACTTGAACTTGGTTGTATAATGCCACTTTGCAACATTTCATGAACCATTCCTTCTTTGGTGTAACATGCAATGTAGTACCACTATTAATTATCCACATGCTCTCATCTGAAACAAGATTGATAGACTCATGATCACGGAGAATAACAAGATCATCATTAGTGGCAATACAAATAGTACCAAAAGTTCATTATCAAATTTAATACACATTATTGACATCTAATCACCGTGCTGCTACTTCTTAATGCATCTACCAATGTTTAATCCGTATGTGCGGTCATAAATTTTGGCTTCATGCCATTCTTCACTTGTATTGCTTCTATTTATAATTACACGAGCATTTACAATTATTAATTACAAATATTCTCTATTTAATTTTCTACTCTATTCTAGGAATGTAAAATATACACAATTAAGAAGAATTAAATCCCATCAAACCATTCTATATTAACATCCCCCGCAAGTTGACGCGGTTGGTCAAGAAGCATCAATTTGTTAACAAGAAACTGATGACGTGGACGAGGAAGCGCCTTCGTAAAAATATCTGCAATTTGAAATTGAGTACTAACATGAGGAAGTGATATTTGTTGACCATCATAGGCATCACAAATTGAATGACAATCGACTTTGATATGTTTGGTGCGTTCGTGAAAAACGGGGTTTGCAACAATTTGGATGGCACTAGTATTGTCAGCATAAAGTGATGTAGGTTCTGTTTGAGGAAATCCAAGCTCACTCAAAAGACCGCGAAGCCAAATTATTTCTGAACAAGTAGCAGACATAGCACGATACTCAGATTCAGTGGAAGAGTTAGAAACTCTTGCGTGCTTCTTACTTTTCCATGAGATCAATGAAGAGGCAAAAAACATACACCAACCAGTGACAGATCGTCTACTGTCAGGACACCCTGCCCAATCAGCATCATTATAAACACTCAATCGAGAGATCATTCCGGAAGGAAAGAATAAACCACAATGCAAAGTTCCTTTCAAGTAGCGAATTATACGACGAAATGCTGCCAGATGAAGATGAGAAGGCGAATGCATGAATTGACTTGTTAAACAGAAAAAGATATGTCAGGGCGAGTAATAGTTAAGTAATTAAGGCTTACCACAAGCTTCTGATACAATAAGGGATCAGACAAAAGTTCACCATCATTACGATGATATTTAACATTAACCTCAAAAGGAGTATCCACGAGATTAGCTGTTTGGAGACCAGCCAAAGAAATAAAATATGTGGCATACTTGTGTTGATGAAGGAAAATTCCCTTAGACATAGAATGAACCTCAAGACCAAGAAAATAATGCAAGTTTTCAAGATCTTTCATATGAAATGAGGCTTGTAACTGTTGTTTAAGTCGTTCAATAGAAGCATGATCTGAACCAGTGATAACCATATCATCAATATATAAAAGTAGTAAAATAATACCCTCACTTGTGCGATGAATAAATAGAGAGGAATCATATTGACTATGGGTAAAGGAGAACTCAAGTAGGGTAGATCGAAATTTCTCATACCATGCTCTGGGCGCCTGTTTCAACCCGTATAAGGAACGTTTAAACTTGCACACACCCTTAGATGAAGATAATAGACCTTGAGGGGGAGTCATATAAATATCTTCAATCAGGTCACCATGAAGAAAAGCATTTTTCACATCCATTTGATAAAGAGACCACCCATTAGAAGCAGCTAAAGAAAGTAGAGTGCGAATTGTTGTCATTTTGGAAACCGGTGCAAATGTCTCATCATAATCAATTCCATATTCTTATTTGTTCCCCAAGGCAACCAATCGAGCCTTGAAACGATTGAGGGACCCATCCGAATTAAGTTTCACATAATACATCCATTTGCAGCCAATGGGCTTTATATTAGAAGGACAAGAGACAATATCCCATGTGAAACTCTCTTGAAGAGCTTGAAGCACCTCATTCATTGCTTTTATCCTACGCGTATCTTTAACAGCCTGTGAGTAACAAGTAGGAATATACATGCTATAAAGTGAGACGGTCAGAGAAGTATGTGAGGAATCATACCTGTCTGGTGAGTATCTATCAGGTGCTCGAGATATTCGACCAGAACGACATGGTTCAACAAGTACCACATCAAGTGGTTGATCAAGTACTGGATCAACTGGCGGATGATGTGGCAGATCAGCGTCGGGAAGGGGTGTGGGAACCTGTTGTTTATTTTTTCTAACATATACATGACCTGATTTATATCGTGCTATAGATTAAGGCATAACAGAAAACTTAGGAATAGTAACAATATCATTCATGACAGGAGAAACACAAGGAAACATAAACTGATTATCAAAAAATGTCACATTCCTAGAAATGCGAAAATGTTTATTAGAGACATCATAACATACAAAGCCCTTATGAGAGTGACTATGCCCCATAAATGCACATTGAACAAACTGTGCTCCAAGCTTATGTCTTTCAAATGGAGGTAAGTGAACAAAACACACACACCCAAAATTATGTAAAGCACTATAATCAGGGCGACTTTTCAAAAGACGAAAGAAAGGAGAACCAAAATCAATAACTGTAGACGGAAGACGGTTGATCAAGAACACAGTTGTGGACAACGCTTCTACAAAACCGGGATGACACAGAAGCTTGAAGAAGTAATGTGCGTGTTACATCATGCAAATGACAATTCTTGCGTTCTGCCATCTCATTTTGTTGAGGGGTATTTGGACAAGATCTTTGAGACAATATTCCTTTTTGTTGAAGATACTCTTGAAACTCATGAGACATGTATTCACCACTAGAGTCAGAACGAATTTTTTTAACACTAGCTTGAAATTGAGTTTCAACATATGTTTCTTAAACATAGAAAACACTTCAGATTTAGACCTAATAAAATATATCCAAGTAAAACGACTATAATCATCAATAAACGTGACAAAATATTTATAATGAGCATGAGAAACTACAGGAGACATTCCCCACACATCACTATGAATCATCTCAAAACAAGTGGAAGCACGTCGAGCACCAATTGAAAAAGGAAGTATTTTACTTTTACCCAATTTGCAAACTGAACATGAAACAGAGGTATTACAAGCACCATTTTTATTTCCTAATAAACCAGTTTTAAATAAATGAGACAAGACGACAGAGTTTGGATGGCCCAATTTTCTATGCCAATCATCATAAGAGTTCAAAACATTAGTACAAGAAAGAGATAAATGACTAGAAATAAACTGGAGTGGAAACAATATTCCCACTTTAGGCCCCTTCGCGATCACCTTCCCCGACACATGCTCCCGCGCAAGACAACCAGCACTAGAAAAGTTAACAATATAATTTTTATCTACCAATTGACCAACAGATAATAAATTGGAAGCAAGTCCGGGTGAAACAAGCACATCCTGAAAATCAGAATTTATGTCTCCAACACCAGTGATCGATAAAGTATTACTATCAGCTATTTGAATTTTTTGATTACCATGATAAGATTGGATGCACCCGAGTCAAGAAACCAACGGCGAGAAACATTAGAAGGCTTGCCCTGAATTCCCAAGGCCGAAAGAGCGGAAAGTACCATTTGTTGAATCAGTTCTAGTTGTATAGCACCACCGTTTGATGTGCCATTAATAGAAGGACCAGCTGCAGAATTTGTAGTTGCATGAAATGCTTGTGTCAAACGTTGTGTTGGCCGCGGAGGACGTGTAGGACACGCAAAGATAATATGACATTGTTGTTTGCAGTAGTTACAAAACTTCTTATTGCAGCTACGAGCAATATATCCAAATTGTTTGCATGAGAAACATTGAACTTGTCTCATATCACGATCTTTACCTCTGCTTTGAGCAGGATATGCAACCGTCACAGGCTCGGAAATGACAGCTTCATGAGATAAGGCTCCTTGAGTAAGAAGACGTTGTTCCTCCCTTAGAAGTTCTCCAACACATGTATCTAAAGAAGGAACATGATTCTTATTCAGCAAAGCACTTCTGTCAACTTCAAATTCTGGGCGAAGCTTCATAAGAAATTGATCTCGACTACTTTTGTTGTAAACCTCTTGGATAGCCGCGAGAGAAGTCTTAGGAACATCAGCATGTATAAGAGCAGTGTGTTCTGTCCATAGATTCAAAAAGCCCGAATAATATTCTTGAACAGATAAAGTACCTTGTTTGTAATTAGCTATCTCTAGCTCAAACTGAAAACGTTTGGCTGCATTGTCTTGGTTATAAATGCGCTTCAAATAATTCCAAATTTCTTGAGTAGTTGAAAATGAACGCAAATTATTGATTGTTACGGTGAGAATCGGATAACAAGCTATTAATTAACTTGCATCACACATCTTTGAATTCACCACCGACTTTGATTTATCCAAAGGAAAGGTTCAAGGTCGAGAAAACCTAAAGGGGGGGGGGGGAGATCTAAGGTTCGGGGGTTGGTTATACAAAGGGAAGGTATTAGCACCCTAAATATCTGTAGTACCCTACATGAACCTCTTGTTTAGTTTGTGTTATGTTATGTTTGCTTGCTAAGGATATCTGCTAAAGGGTAAAGGTAAAGACCTAGGGTATGTACACTAAGTTTGCTCGCCAAGACGTCGCATCTTGTGCCTACGTATCTGACTAAAGAATCAGAGCAACCGTAGTTCACCTAACTAAGGGTGAGAGGAACCATTGACTTTGGCCAAAGTTCCCAGGGGAAATGAGTGTAAGCTCATTTTAGAGTTTGAAACAACTCTCTAAATTCTAAGTTATGTGGGGAAAAGTGGATACTTGACAAGGCAAACACCACATGGAGTTTTAAACTCCTCCTGTTACTAAGTTGTGACTTAATGGCTCTAAGAGAGGGAAAGCCTCCTATAAAGCCCAAATGTTGATTGATTTACTGACTTATGAGTCAATTGAAAAGGGAGTTTCCTTTGGAATGGGGAGAATAACAATTTTACGAAACGGTAAGATTACAAGAGATATGCACATAAAAATGTGGTATTAACAACAAAGCATTCAATTTGAACAAGGCTTATAACAATCATGCAAGATCAAAATCAAATATGTAGGTATTATACAAGCAAGATATCATGATTAAGAATCAAACCCACTCAAGAAAAGTAACAAAAACCCTAAAAAGATCTTTCCACTTTCATTATGAATAAATGTCTCAACATTAAACATTTTTTAAAATATATTTTTATAGTTAAAAAATAGATTCTTTTATGAACATTTAGCAAAAAGAATGAGTGAAAAAGGGTTAAAAATGATTAAATTATGAACATTTGAAATTTACATATAAACCATAGAAATATAAAAAAGACAAGTGATAAAAAAAGAAGAGAGTGGTTCCCATGGGTGTTGAACCCAGGACCTCACGTGTACAGCTCCAAAATGCTTGCCATCGCGCCCAGTGTGTGCGTGTTACCAACATATGACCAAGGCATAATATATATGAAAGCATCACATTTTCAGAAAATAAAAACAAAAAGACTGGGGCAAGGGGGATTCGAACCCCAGTCCTATAGGTCATATGGCGTGTGAAATATGTGTGCTTGCCACTGGGGTGTGTAGCGAGCAATTTTGGACGCGGTTCTTAAGCGCTGGTCGCTCTCTGCGGTTTGAGCTTTGACTACAGGTCGATTCATTTTTTATCCTATTGTGAGCTGAATAAGGAAGGGAAATAGATGTCTCCAATTAACCCTGCTTGCATACTGAGTTTAAACAGCGGTCTGTTAGGTTACGGATGCTATCAATGTGGGGGGCCTTTGTACTGGTTATTTGTATTTTCGCCAATACGGTTTCTTTCTTTTTATCTGGGCAGAAGGTTTCTGGTGGGGAACAAGGATTAGGATGTTAGGACTGATGCTTTTTGATAGGTATGTGAGAGTATGGGATTTTGGTTTTTTGTTGATTGCGCTCGCTAAGATCTTTTCTTTCGATCTTATGCCTACGTATTCCCGTTTACCGAAACAGGGAAATCAGAGCGTTCGTAGTTCCTCCTATTCTATGGGAGGAAATTGGTGTTTTGGTGTCTTGTTCAAAGCCCAAGACGTGAAGCGAAAGGTGGTTTGTATCTTGTTCAAAGCCCAAGATGTGAAGCTGAAGGTGATTTATATCTTGTTCAAAGCCCAAGATGTGAAGCTGAAAAGTCCATTTGTGTCTTGTTCAAAGCCCGAGACGTGAAGCTGAAAAGTCTATTTGTGTCTTGTTCAAAGCCCAAGACGTGAAGCTGAAGGACCTCTACTTTAGAGAGAATTTGTCATCTCTAAAGAAGGGTTTGTCTGTCGCAACTATTGGGTGACTGGTTATAAAGGAGAATTACTTTAACCAGGATACGCGGATCCTAGCAATGCCATAATTTCCTTTATAGGGGATTTTAACCTGAAGGAGAAGACTTTAACTCAGTATAGAGCAATGCTATATTTCCTAAGGAATTTCTCATGCTAAAAGAGGGACAGTGGCATGGATGTAGATGATCCAGAGGCTTGCCGCTTACAGCGATTAGATGAAGGGGAAGGAGTTGTTGATGTTTGTGTACTGTGAACGAGGCACAGCTTTGATGCTAAAAGGCTGATTGGATCAACCAGTGGTTTTCTTATACAAAGCCTAAGAGGAGGCTATTGGCCCAACAAGAGGGAGTTTTTATGTGTCTCGTACGAAGCCCGAGAGAGAGGCTAAAAGGGTTGA
The DNA here is from genome assembly GCA_022829125.1 of Lathyrus tuberosus. NCBI lineage: Eukaryota > Viridiplantae > Streptophyta > Magnoliopsida > Fabales > Fabaceae > Lathyrus > Lathyrus tuberosus. The sequence goes on from JALAZF010000191.1 coordinate 6,873,032, forward strand.
CTCAACAGGAGAATCTTTTATACTCAACAAGAGAGTGTTTTTGTATCTCGTACGAAGCCCGAGATGGAGGCTAAAGGGGTGATTGACTCAACGAGAGAGTCTCTTATGTGTCTCGTACAAAGCCCGAGAGAGAGGCTAAACGTTGTTTGACTCCGCTGGGGAGAATTTTGGTATCTCGTACGAAGCCCGAGATGGAGGCTAAATGTTTGCTTCGTTGGGAAGAATCATTGAACAAAGCCCAAGAGGAGGCTATTGTAACTGTTTCAGTCGAGTGATAGATCCAATATACTGATTTTAAAAGAGAAAATCAGTTCTTATATGAGTAACACTGTACTCATGGATTTGATTCAAGGATCCAGGTTATTCCTGTTCTTTAAGGAAGCGGGAAATCCGAAGGGTATTGAGTGTAACACCCCCTTTCTATACCCCCAAATAATCACATAAATCATTTAGGCACATATTAAAAAAAATTTGCCAGAGTACGATTAAAACATAGTATAAAAGAGGCATGTCACATCATACACGCATTTAATACATACAACACCTGCTCAAAATATTGATATACAGCAGTGGGGTAACTTGCCACAGAGGAACTTTGTCCTTACACCCTCATCTCAATATTTAGAATAAAAGCGGAAAATCCAAACATTGAAATACATCCAAGTATATATGTACGTAGATATTTACATCACCAAGTATCATCCATCATTATAAGTCATGTTTGCATAAACATTCATCAACAAGATACATGTACAAATGTATCACAAAAGAATAATATACATCCTAGCTACCCGGTGCTACATATCAGAGCCCACCGACCAAAAGAATGAAGACACGCTTCACAAAAAGACCTCCAGCATACCTACTCTGCAATACCTCATAGAGCATTATAAAACAGCAGAAGGGTGAGAAATATTATCATAATAACAATGCATATAATTATATATATATAAGCATAAAAATACACATATTACACATTCTCACCACAATTCATCACATTTTCATTCAAATACATCACAATGTATATATATATATCCACCAAGCATATTCATCATGCACACTTTCACAATTCTCAATCATTCCGTATAAACATACACAATTATGTTCATTCAACAACACATCATTATAAAGATGATAAATGCAAATCATAGAGACCGACTCACGACTCTATGCAAATGCAATGCGGGTACCGACTTAATCATCACTAGTTCACTCAGGAACTCTGCTGGAACCATCGCTCGTTACCGAAGTAACTCCCCGTCGGGCCTACGATGTTCACCCATTGCTCACACCCCACATGGGTACACAATGTTTATGGATCGCTCACACCCCACATGGGCACACGACCCGATCGCTCACACCCCACACGGGCACACGATCCGATTGCTCACACCCCACATGGGCACACAATCATTTGTAATCATCGCTCACACCTCACATAGGCACACGACGTTACAACGGATTCTCATTAGAATCGCACAACACAAGAATGTATTTCATGATGCTTCACATGCAAAATGACACAAGACATTCTTGAAATGCATACATATTCACAATATATTCATGCATTCATCTCATACAATCACATACAATCTATATACATTCACATCAATGCATTATTGTATGATTCACATTCAAAACACACATTCGAAATGGAAAAAGTCACAACAAGATACTATTCCCGACTTTCCAACATAATTAAATCGACTAACAATTTCCAAGTCATCATAATAAGAAAGAACATTCCATTAGCTTTCTAATGCATCAAACCACGCCTCAAACCGAACCACAGATCAAAAGTTATGCAGAAAACAAAATTACACGAACAGCACTGTTCGCTGGGCGAACCTCCCTCGCGAGCATTCGCTAGCTCCTTCGCTAGGCGAACATCCCTCGCGAGCATTCGCTAGCTCCTTCGCTAGGCGAATGTTCCAGCGAACCAACTGTTAGCTAAAAACAGACACAAAGTTCGCTAGGCGAGCACTTGGCGAACCAAGTCAGAACCAAACAGAGCCAAAAACACCCAAAGTTCGCTAGGCGAACACTCTAGCGAACCTTCGCTCATGCCTTCGCTAGGAGAATACCCGTAGCGAACCTTCGCTACCCTTCGTTGATTGGTTCGCTAGGCGAACCTGCGAAAACTCAGAATCCTTCAGCGCTGTTGAAAACCCAAAAACCCTATTTTTCAACCCAAAACATTTTCAAAACAACATACATCCATCAGAACTCAATCTAATCATGGGAACAAGCATTCTACACATTTTCGTCGATTTCCAACCGCGAAAACATCGATTTCTCATTATCGACCTAAAATGGAAAACTATGAAAACCCCCAACCAATCCAATACACACAAACACAATCATACATAATAATATACATTGATAAGATAATGAGATTTCACACCCTTACCCGGATTCCAAACTCGCTAATTGATCGATCTTGATGATTTTCCTAGTTTTCCCAACTTTCTCCTCTTCTTTTCTCTTCTCCCTTTTTCTTTCTCTTCTTTTTCTTTCTATCTTTCTCTATTTCTCTCTATTTCTCTTTTCTATCTATTTTCTTTCTTTTCTATTTCTTTTCTCTCATTTTCCACTAAATCAATTAATTCATTTTTCTCACAAAATTCTAATTCCACAAAATTTCTAACTTATGATTAATTGAGAAAAGTCTAAAATACCCTCCATTCTAATTTCCCCGAAAACTCTCAAAAATGGTAAAATAACATTTAACACACCAATTTAACAAATAAAATAATTTATCACCCAATTAAAGTAAAAGACTCAAGAATAATGGAATAATCAAAATCGGGGCGTTACAACTCTCCCCCACTTTAGAAATTTTCGTCCTCGAAAATAATACCTGATTCAAACAACTCCGGATACGACTCTCGCATCCCACTCTCTAGTTCCCAAGTCATATTGCCTTCCGCAGCGCCTCCCCACGCTACTTTCACAAGCGCAATATCCTTGCCTCTTAGTTTCTTAACTTCGCGGTCCAAAATCCTAACCGGTAAAGCTTCCACCGTAAGGTTATCTCTCACTTCAACCTCGTCCATAGGAATAACATGTGACGGATCCGGAACATATTTCCGAAGTTGCGAAACATGGAATACGTCATGCAATTTCGAAAGGTTTGGAGGCAACACCACACGGTAAGCCACAACACCAACTCGTGCAGAAATCTGATACGGACCAATAAAACGAGAAGTCAATTTCTTCGACTTCAAAGCACGACCCACACCCGTAACTGGTGTAACTCTCAAAAACACATGGTCGCCTTCTTGAAACTCAAGATCTTTCCTTCTCTTGTCATGATAGCTCTTTTGTCTACTTTGAGAAGCTTTCATCTTCTCCCGGATAAACTTCACTTTCTCCGTCGTTTGTTGTACCATTTCCGGTCCAACTATCGTCCTCTCGCCGGTTTCATGCCAACACAAAGGTGTTCGACATCTCCGACCATACAAAGCCTCATATGGTGCCATACTTATACTCGAATGAAAACTGTTATTGTAAGTGAATTTAATCAACGCCAAATAACCATCCCAAGCACCACCTTGCTCGAGTACACAAGCACGCAATAAATCCTCCAACGATTGAATCGTCCTCTCGGTTTGACCGTCCGTTTGCGGATGATAAGCCGAACTCAATCTTAGCTTAGAACCCAAGGCCTTTTGCAAACTCTCCCAAAACCTCGATGTAAATCTAGGATCTCTATCCGATACAATACTCTTAGGAACTCCATGTAACTTCACCACCACAAGAACATAAATCTCGGCTAACTTCTCCAAAGGATAACTAATATCAATTGGAATAAAGTGGGCAGATTTAGTAAGTCTATCAACAATTACCCAAATAGCATTATGACCTCTTTGCGTATTCGGCAATCCCGTAACAAAATCCATCGATATACTATCCCATTTCCATTCCGGAATATCCAACGGTTGCATAAATCCACTCGGTTTTTGATGTTCCACTTTAGACTTTTGACAAATTAAGCATGCATACACAAATTGAGCAACATCTCTCTTTAAACCGGACCACCAAAAGATCTTCTTCAAATCTTGATACATCTTATTCGCACCCGGATGAATACTTAAATTACTTCGGTGTCCTTCCTCTAAAATCATCTTTTTCAACTCCACATCGTCGGGAATACAAATACGACCACGGAATCTCAAAACTCCAAAGTTATCAACCTTGAAATCCTCATTCTCATTTATCATTAAATCAACGAACTTCAAATCCAACTTTTGCTTTTCACTAACCGTTGCAAGAAAATCATTCGTAACATGTAACATACCAAGTTTCACACTTCGCGGCGTCATTTCACAAACCAAACTCAAATCTCTGAAATCCTCCAAAAGTTCCCATTCTTTCATCATCAATGCAGACATATGTAACAACCTCCGACTTAAGGCATCGGCCACCACGTTTGCCTTACCCGGATGGTAATTCAGACCAAAATCATAATCCTTCAAAAGTTCTAGCCACCTCCTTTGTCTCATGTTCAATTCTTTTTGATCAAATAAATATTTCAAGCTCTTGTGATCACTAAAAACTTCAAATCTCGCACCATAAAGATAATGCCTCCATATTTTCAAAACAAACACCACGACCGCTAACTCCAAGTCATGTGTAGGATAATTCTTTTCATGCACTCTCAATTGTCTAGAAGCATATGCCACAACTTTTCCATCTTGCATTAAAACACCACCTAAACCTGTCAATGAAGCATCACAATACACAACAAATGGTTCATTAGGATTAGGCAAAATCAAGATCGGAGTCGTTGTCAGCCTTCTCTTTAGCTCATTGAAACTCTCTTCACAATGAATATCCCAAATGAAAGCCTTTCCTTTACAAGTCAATTGCGTTAAAGGAAGTGCCAACTTCGAAAATCCCTCAATAAACCTCCGATAATAACCCGCCAAGCCTAAAAAGTTTCGAATCTCCGTAACCGACCTAGGAACCTCCCATTGTATCACCGCATCTATCTTGGATGGATCAACACTAATACCACTACCGGAAATAACATGTCCAAGGAAGCTTACTTCCGACAACCAAAATTCACATTTCGACAACTTAGCATACAATTGTTTCTCTTTCAAAATTTGCAACACAATTCTCAAATGCTCTTCATGCCCCTCTTGAGACTTAGAGTAAATCAAAATATCATCGATGAACACAACCACAAAACGATCCAACTGTTCATGAAAAATACGATTCATGTATTCCATAAACACACCCGGCGCGTTAGAAACCCCGAATGGCATCACGGAGTATTCGTAATGACCATACCGTGTCCTAAATGTCGTCTTTTGAATATCCTCTCCTTTCACACGAATCTGGTGGTATCCTCATCTCAAATCAATCTTGCTAAAAACATTCGCACCAACCAATTGGTCCATCAAATCATCGATCCTTGGAAGCGGATACTTGTTCTTAATTGTCACTTTGTTCAACTGTCGATAATCAATGCATAACCGCATACTCCCGTCCTTCTTCTTTACCAACAATACCGGAGCACCCCAAGGAGAAACACTTGGCCTTACAAATTTCTTGTCCAACAAGTCATTCAATTGCTTTTTCAATTCTACCAATTCCGATGCCGACATACGATACGGTGCCATCGAAATCGGTCTAGTACCCGGAACTAGATCAATAGAAAATTCAACTTCTCTTTCCGGCGGTACATCCGTAATATCTTCCGGAAACACTTCTGGAAATTCACACACCACTGGGAACACATCAAGCTCAACTTGACTCTCCACCGACAATGATGCAAACAAACCAAACAATTGAGCTTCGTCCGCTAAAAGTTTCTTCAACTCTTTAGTGGATAGGAAACTCTCAAATTCATCATCTTCCAAAGAAGGAAACCTTACTGACTTGTGATAGCAATCTATATGAACTCGATTAAATTGCAACCAGTTCATACCCAAGATCACGTCCAATCCCACCAACGGCAAACATACTAAATCCATAACAAAGTCTTTACCATACATGGTTAAAGGACAACTCATACACACCAAAGATGTATTTACCGACCCTGAAGCAGGAGTCTCAATAACCATTTCAGCCCCCATCAAAGTTAACGCAAGATTCAAACGCTTCGCGCACTCAGACGAAATAAACGAATGAGTCGCTCCCGTATCAATAACAGCAACTAAAGGTATACTATTAATAAAGCATGTACCTTTAATCAAACGGTCTGCATTCGTAGTTTGAGTCCCCGCCAATGCAAACACCTTTCCGCCCGCTTGAGCTTGTTTCGGCTTAGTACACTTAGTACTAATGTGACCCACTTCTCCACAATTATAGCACTTCACCATATTCCTTCTACAATCTGTAGCAGCATGCCCAAGACCACCACAATTAGAACATTTCGCTACAGGCTTCCCACACTCGAATGATTTATGACCTATTTCACCACATTTATAACACCTAACAACACCGGAACCTCCTCCTCCAGATCTCCTATCAAAGCTTCCCCTATGCTTGCCCTTATCAACGGGTGTCACATAAGGTCCACTTCTAGCTTGTTGCTTTCCCTTCCTCTCATTAAAACTTTTGTAATGTGTAGAACGAGCCTTGCTATCTTCCTCGAAGATTCTACAACATTCCGTCAAATCCGCAAACCTCCTTATCCTTTGATACCCCACAACTTGTTTAATCTCCGGATGTAAACCATTCTCATATTTAATACACTTTGAGAATTCAGCAGTAATCGCAACATAGTGAGGATGGAATTGAACCAACTCCACAAATTTAGCAGTATAGTCCACCACCGACATACTACCTTGTTTTAGTTCAAGAAACTCCATTTCCTTCTTTCCCTTCACACTCTCAGGGTAATACTTCCTCAATAATTCAGTACGAAATAAATTCCAAGTTACCTCTTCATCATCCACCTCAAGAACTTCACGCATACCGACCCACCAATCGTCGGCTTCTTCCTTCAACATGTGAGATCCAAGCCTCACCTTATTCTCCTCCACACAGCCCATAACTCTGAAGATTCTTTCAATCTCTTTCAAGCAAAGTTGAGCACCCTCGGGATCAAATCTTCCTTTGAAAACCGGTGGTTGATTCTTCCTGAACTCATCATTAGCATTCACATTCGGCGCACCTTGCACCGCCCTAGCCATTGCTTCCAAAGCAGCAACCATCGCATTGTCGTTTCTACCAGCCATCTTCTGATCATTCCCAAAATGACAACAAAGTTAAACAACAGTTCGACCAACACAACAACAAGACAGACACAACTGACTCGACTCTGGCTCTGATACCACTTAATGTAACACCCCCTTTCTATACCCCCAAATAATCACATAAATCATTTAGGCACATATTAAAAAAAATTCGCCAGAGTACGATTAAAACATAGTATAAAAGAGGCATGTCACATCATACATGCATTTAATACATACAACACCTGCTCAAAATATTGATATGCAACAGTGGGGTAACTTGCCACAGAGGAACTTTGTCCTTACACCCTCATCTCAATATTTAGAATAAAAGCGGAAAATCCAAACATTGAAATACATCCAAGTATATATGTACGTAGATATATACATCACCAAGTATCATCCATCATTATAAGTCATGTTTGCATAAACATTCATCAACAAGATACATGTACAAATGTATCACAAAAGAATAATATACATCCTAGCTACCCGGTGCTACATATCAGAGCCCACCGACCAAAAGAATGAAGACACGCTTCACAAAAAGACCTCCAGCATACCTACTCTGCAATGCCTCATAGAGCATTATAAAACAGCAGAAGGGTGAGAAATATTATCATAATAACAATGCATATAATTATATATATATATATATATATATATATAAGCATAAAAATACACATATTACACATTCTCACCACAATTCATCACATTTTCATTCATATACATCACAATGTATATATATATATCCACCAAGCATATTCATCATGCACACTTTCACAATTCTCAATCATTCCGTATAAACATACACAATTATGTTTATTCAACAACACATCATTATAAAGATGATAAATGCAAATAATAGAGACCGACTCACGACTCTATGCAAATGCAATGCGGGTACCGACTCAATCATCACTAGTTCACTCAGGAACTCTGCTGGAACCATCGCTCGTTACCGAAGTAACTTCCCGTCGGGCCTACGATGTTCACCCATTGCTCACACACCACATGGGCACACAATGTTTATGGATCGCTCACACCCTACACGAGCACACGACCCGATCGCTCACACCCCACACGGGCACACGATCCGATTGCTCACACCCCACATGGGCACACAATCATTTGTAATCATCGCTCACACCTCACATAGGCACACGACATTACAACGGATTCTCATTAGAATCGTACAACACAAGAATGTATTTCATGATGCTTCACATGCAAAATGACACAAGACATTCTTGAAATGCATACATATTCACAATATATTCATGCATTCATCTCATACAATCACATACAATCTATATACATTCACATCAATGCATTATTGTATGATTCACATTCAAAACACACATTCGAAATGGAAAAAGTCACAACAAGATACTATTCCCGACTTTCCAACATAATTAAATTGACTAACAATTTCCAAGTCATCATAATAAGAAAGAACATTCCATTAGCTTTCTAATCCATCAAACCACGCCTCAAACCGAACCACAGATCAAAAGTTATGCAGAAAACAAAATTACACGAACATCACTGTTCGCTGGGCGAACCTCCCTCGCGAGCATTCGCTAGCTCCTTCGCTAGGCGAACATCCCTCGCGAGCATTCGCTAGCTCCTTCGCTAGGCGAATGTTCCAGCGAACCAACTGTTAGCTAAAAACAGACACAAAGTTCGCTAGGCGAGCACTTGGCGAACCAAGTCAGAACCAAACAGAGCCAAAAACACCCAAAGTTCGCTAGGCGAACACTCTAGCGAACCTTCGCTCATGCCTTCGCTAGGCGAATACCCGTAGCGAACCTTCGCTACCCTTCGCTGATTGGTTCGCTAGGCGAACCTGCGAAAACTCAGAATCCTTCAGCGCTGTTGAAAACCCAAAAACCCTATTTTTCAACCCAAAACATTTTCAAAACAATATACATCCATCAGAACTCAATCTAATCATGGCAACAAGCATTCTACCATATTTTCGTCGATTTCCAACCGCGAAAACATCGATTTCTCATTATCGACCTAAAATGGAAAACTATGAAAACCCCCAACCAATCCAATACACACAAACACAATCATACATAATAATATACATTGATAAGATAATGAGATTTCACACCCTTACCCGGATTCCAAACTCGCTAATTGATCGATCTTGATAATTTTCCTAGTTTTCCCAACTTTCTCCTCTTCTTTTCTCTTCTCCCTTTTTCTTTCTCTTCTTTTTCTTTCTATCTTTCTCTATTTCTCTCTATTTCTCTTTTCTATCTATTTTCTTTCTTTTCTATTTCCTTTCTCTCATTTTCCACTAAATCAATTAATTCATTTTTCTCACAAAATTCTAATTCCACAAAATTTCTAACTTATGATTAATTGAGAAAAGTCTAAAATACCCTCCATTCTAATTTCCCCGAAAACTCTCAAAAACGGTAAAATAACATTTAACACACCAATTTAACAAATAAAATAATTTATCACCCAATTAAAGTAAAAGACTCAAGAATAATGGAATAATCAAAATCGGGGCGTTACATTGAGACTGTCCGAGTCTACGGATTTCCTTCCTATTTAACGAAGGGGTCACTTGAGAATGCCTTTGAGACTCAAGGATATTAGACTGTCCGTGTCTAAAGTTTTATCTTTTGTACTATGCTTTGAGAAACAGTAGTAGACTCTATGAAAGGACTGTTCTATGAGGATGACTAGGTTCTGTTCCTATACCTCTAGGAGGTCGTCGGGACAATTTGCACGAAGCCCAAGAGGAGGCTGGAAACTTTTAAGAAGCCGACGGGTCCTTGTACTAAGCCCAAGAGGAGGCTATCATTCCCGGAGGAAGAGATCATTATATGAAGCCTAAGAGGAGGCTGTGAATACTTCTAAGAAGTCGTAGGGTCCTTGTACTAAGCCCAAGAGGAGGCGGGCCGGGTTGCTTTTAGGAAGCCTGGGGGTCCTTGTACGATGCCCAAGAGGAGGCCAATTCTTTTAAGAAGCCCGTGGGTCCCCAAACCCCGAGAAATTCAAGGCAATGCTATTCACCGAGAATAGATCAAAGTCAGGAAAGTCCGAGAATTTGGAAGAAACTTAAAGATGCCATTCACGGAGAAGACATTCATCTTGGGGAGTAGAGTTTCTTGACAATTCCTAATGAGGACAGCCGAAGAGAAGACTGTATCTGGTGATCCTATTGGGGATCTAGTTGTCTATTTCTACGAATAAACGAAACAGCGTCACCTAGTTCTAGACGTAGTTGTCGGGGAAACTCTAAATATCTATACTATTATTACACAGTTGATATGAGTTTATGAAAGAAGACTTACAGCGAAACAGCCCCACAATAAAGTTATATGTATATGAGTTTATGAAAGGAGACTTACAGTGAAACAGCCCCACAATACAGTTATATACATATGAAAGCGGTAAATGAAAGCGGGTAAACACTTACTCGGTTGTAGAGCTTCCATGCTGTTTGGTTAGTTGTTCAACAAAGAAAGATTGAAAACAACAGTATATTCAAAATCAAAGGAGAAAGTGCTTTGAAAAAGAAAGATTTGGGGCTTACAGCTCAAGGAGAGACCCAGAGTTTTATCAGTGATCGCGCTGTTGAATTTGTACAGAGGGACTTATACAAGTGACTGAGGCCCAAAAATGTTTTTTGTACAAAGGGATGGGTCTTACACTCTATTAGAGGCCCAAGTGAGTTTTAAGAAAAGAAATGGGTCTTACTACTCGAAGGTAGGCCCAATGGTTAATTTTGAAAAGGGCGACGATCGCGCCGAGGTTTTGGAAACACCGTGGGACTTATACAAGTGACTGAGGCCCAAAATTTTGGTTTTTACAAAGGGATTGGGTCTTACACTCTATTAGAGGCCCAAAGAGTTTAAAGAAAAGGAATGGGGCTTACAACACGAGGGGAGGCCCATAGTCTTTATTTTCAAGATGAATATTCATTTTTAAAATGCTTAAAAACAATTAAAAATGAATTTATTCACAAAAATACCAACTATATTAAATAAATAATATAAATTTGATTTTTTTGTAGAATAAAATATTTTACTATTTTTGTGATTTTTCAGAAAAAGAACCAATAAAAAATAATCAAAATTGAGGGAGTTATTAATTTTCCAAATTATTAAAAAATAATATGAAAAATGAGAAAATATAAAAAAGAGGTTGGGTCTTGCACTCTATTAGAGGCCCAAAGTGTATTTTTGTACAAAAGATGGGGCTTACAACTCAGGGAGAGGCCCAAAAATATTTTCAGTTTGAAAATGGCGATCGCGCCGAGATTTTTAACGTATCGGGACTTATACAATAGCTGAGGCCCAAAATTGTTTCGTTAAAAAAGGGTTGGGTCTTACACTCTAATAGAGGCCCGACTGTTAAAAAATGAAAAGAAATGGGACTTACAGCTCAAAGAGAAGCCCAGTTGATTTTCGTTTGAAAATGGCGATCGCGCCGAATTTTTCTTTTAATGCAGAGGGACTTATACAATAAGTGAGGCCCAAAATTGTTTTGGTTAAAAGGGGGTTGGGTCTTACACTCTAATAGAGGCCCAAAAGTTTTGAATGGGTCTTATAGCTCGAGGAGAGGCCCAAGGTTATTTCTTAAAAAGGCGACGATCGCGCCGTTTGTTTTTTACGGTATCGGGGCTTATACAATGAATGGGACCCAAAAATGGTTTGGTCAAAAAAGGATTGGGTCTTACACTCTATTAGAGACCCAAAATATTTAAAAAAGATTTGTTAGGGTGAAAATCAAAGAAAACCCCAATTTCATTTTTTAGGCATTTTTTCAAGAAAAATTAAGTAAAAAATGATAAAAATATCAAATAAAATCATTAAATAATGATTAAAGTTTATGAAAAAAAAATATTTTATCAATATAAATATTTAAAATCATTTTGGTTTTAAAAATCAAGAAAAAAAAAGAAATCATTTTAAAAGCATTTAAAACGATTTAAAACACTATTTTTAAATATATTAAAAATAATACTTTTTATTTTTTTATTTTTTTGGATTAAAATATTATGGGGTACGAATTGGAAAATGATGATTTTTTTGCTATGTGAAAAAAATTGGTTGAGTTTTGAAAATAAAAAGTAAGAAAAAGAGAAAAGATATCAAAATATCATTTTCGACATTTTTTGGGTTAAAAACGAGTACCGAAACTTTAATTTTCAACACGTTTTTATCAAATTTCAAACACTCATAACTCTCTCAATTTTTATCGGAATCAAAATCCGGAAATACCTGCCTGACCGATTTTTCGCAAGGAATCCGATGATATTACTCATGCGCACGGAAAATCGACGCACAAAACGCAGAAAAAACTGCTATCGTTTTAAAAATACCGTTCCGCGCCGAATTTCCAACACGCGTAACTCACTCGATTTTTATCGGAATCAAAATCCGGAAGTACCTACCTGACCGATTTTTCGCAAGGAATCTGATGGTATTACTCACGCACGCGGAAAATCGACGTATAAAACACAGAAATTAAAAAACAAAAACTGTTATCGATTAAAAACATCGTTCCGCGTTGAATTTCAAACACGCGTAACTCTCTCGATTTTTAACCGAATCAAGATCCGCAAAAGCCTATCCTGACCGATTTTTAGCAAGGAATCCAATGGTATCGCTCACGCACGCCGAAACTCAACGTACAAAACGCAGCGATAAAAAAACCAGAGTTGCTGCTGGTAAAAACATCGTTTCGCGTAAAATTTCCAATGCGCGTAACTCTCCTGATTTTTAACCGAATGAAGATCCGCAAGAGCCTATCTTGACCGATTTTTTGCAAGGAATCCAATGGTATTACTCACGCACACGGAAACTCACTGTACAAAGCGAAAAAATAGAACCGCTATCGTTAATTCGACGCCGTTTCGCATAAAATTTCCAACGCGCGTAACTCTCTCAATTTTCATCGGAATTGAAATCCGTAAAAACCTATCTTGACCGATTTTTCGCAAGGAATCCAATGGTGTTACTCATGCAAACTAAAACTTAATGTATAGAACACACCAATGAAGAAAAGACAGAACTGAACATGGTTTCAAAACAACCAAAATTCCACATAAAAACATGTCAAAATGCAAACAGTGGGAGGATCACAACATACACATTAAGGACTACATATTTACCTCAAGAATTGTTCAATATGATGCATGTATGTGGACAACAAAGGAAAGCATGATTCAAAGAATTCAAGTTGTGGATTTTACCTCTTTTTTGGAGATTTTGGGCAACCTTCCAAGTGCTTTGTTCCAGAAATGATTTGATGCTTTGGACAACCTCAAATGACCTCTTAGAAGCTTTTAGGATGGTTGGAATTGGCTGGAAACCTCTGGAGCAAGTTTGTGCACTTTCTCGCGAAATGGTCAAAAACGGCCAAAATGCCAACTCTCTCAAATGGTGTTCCAGACGTGTGGCACCATTTGGGATAGTTCAAGGATGATATTTAGAGTGTGTTTGAGGTTTTATCTGGCTTGGAAAGTGACTGAATCAAGACATGGCTTGAAAAATGCAAAAAAGTGCGATTTTGAGGTTTTGAGAGGTGACTTTGTGATGTTGTGATTACAGGTCACTTTTGATGGTTTGCACAGCTTACATATGATATATATGAGGTGTGTGTGTGATTAGTTTGAGTGGAATTGCTCTCTAGCTCAAAAACTCAGAATTTCCTTACTAATGAAGGCATTTTGGAGTGAAAGAGAGAATTTGAGGAAAGCATCTGTTTGATGGCTTTGGTGTACTCAAACTGAGCACAAATGAGCTCTATTTATAGTGGAGCAAGTTTGTTTTGGGATCCACAGTGAATGGAAACTGCAGCAGGTGTTTGTTCTATGTTGGCCAATGGAAATCCAAGTCTCCTCTAGCCATTGACTAGAGGTTAGGGCACAGGCTGTTGGTTCCATTGGTCTTGGATAAGTCTTGACTAATTTCAGATGAGAATGGCTCAGTACATGCCACCTCTAAGCATCCATTAAATTCTCCAAACCAAAATTGGAGTTTTGTCCCTCTTTTAGGGATTTCTAGGCTTTGGCATGCTTTTCTTTGTTCCTTGGACTTGGGAGGTTCATGGATCAGATCATCCCACTTGGATTTGATCCTTAGATGTGTCCAAACTGATGACAAGGCTTGAAAACTCGTGTGGCACAAAAAATGTGCAAATCTGCCTTGAAAAATTCAGCTTCAGCAAGCCATTTTGTAAGATCCATAACTCCCTGCTCGAGTATGCTATATGGACGTTCTAGGACTTTTCGGAAAGCTTAGATGACGTACTTCAACTTTGATGTTTGACATTAGACCTGGTTCAACTTGGATCATGGAGAAAAACAGCCTTGAAATTGGGACATTGTGCTGAAAAATGTCAATTTGAACTTTTTAGCCATTTTGATCCAAGCATAACTCAAAATCCTTAATGAATTGGACTTAGGTCTAGTTGAAGTTTTTGTAGAGGGTAATGAGGGCTACAAATCAAGATTTGGATGGAGAAAAATGGCTTTGTGGTTTAGGAGTTATGATCCTCCAAAGTTGGTATCCTTGCCACTTTTTTTCATAACTTAGAAAATTTTCTAAGTTTTTATGGTTACCCCTTTTACAAGTTATCCCACTTTCTTTGATTTTTCTTGATGAATAATGATTCCAATCACACATTAACACCATTTTAGGGTTAAAAAACCATTTTTATGAAAAATCTCAAAAAGTCAAAGTTTGACTTTTGTGCACAGTTGACTTTTTATCAGATGAATTCCAAACCGTGCGATTCTTCAGGAAATCATGTCCTTGACCTAAATCAAAATTGATGGACATGTTCCATGGGTGTTATAGGGTGTATTTAATCGTGTCCCACGACTTGGGAGCATGTCCTGGTCAAAAGTCAAAGCTACAGTTGACTTTTCCCGCGAAACCCCAACTGTGGTTCAGATGAAATTGAAACTTGTTGCTCAAGCTTCTTGGGTCAATCCATTGTTGCAAATGGATCAACGTGGTATGTTGGAGACCCTCAAATCATGTCTTGAGGTCTTGGCTCATGATTTGTCCCAAAAGTCAACTTAGGGGTGAATTAGGTCAAGAAACCCTAATTCCTGATTTTTTATGTATGCATCCCCTGAGGCTAAATTGACTTGATGATGGGGTTTATGATGTTCCATGGAGCATTTTAGGTTATGCTTTGAAGCATTGGCTCATGCCTAGAGGAAAATTTCCATCTGGAGGCCCTAGTCGACCAAACCCTAATTTGGTGACACTGGCGATCCTGAGGCTTGATCCACCTAGAAGGGAGAAAACTTGTGCTTAATCCTTGAAGTGGGAGTCCTCTTGATCCATTGTGGATATTTGAGAGGCTAGACAAGTTGAAGACCATGTCATTCCTTGATTGATCCTTTGTCTAAGAGCTCTGCGAGGGCTTGAAACCCTAAATCCTGTTTGTAATGAATGCTCACCCACCTTTGGGGAGACTAATGAGGTATGAAGGTACATCCATATTGTGCTGATGATTTGCACAATGATGGGAAATCTTAGTGGTCAAAATTTGGGGTATGACAGATGCCCCTATTTAATCTTCTTGGACCCGAAGGTGTGAATGACGAAGGTATTCGGGCATTCGGGGTGCAAGAGGATTAAATATCGGAATACCCGAAATTTTGATGGTGGTTATGAATGGTAGCTTACGCATTCATCTTCTTTAGCTAAGCGAAGATGCTTAGAAAAGGTAAACTTCCCCTCGATCCTGGTCTTCAGCCAAGGAGCTGGTCTCAGTTTTCTTGAAATAAACTTCCCCTCGATCCTGGTTTCCTACCAAGGAACTGGTCTCAGTTTCTAAAGTAAACTTCCCCTCGATCCTGGTTTCCTACCAAGGATCTGGTCTTGGTTTCTGATATAAACTTCCCTTCGATCCTGGTTTCCTGCCAAGGAACTGGTCTCGGTTTCTGATATAAACTTCCCCTCGATCCTGGTTTCCTACCAAGGAACTGGTCTAAGTTTCGGAAAAACTTCCCCTCGATCCTGGTTTTCTACCAAGGAACTGGTCTAAGTTTCAGAAATAAACTTCCCCTCGATCCTAGTTTCCTACCAAGGAACTGGTCTAAGTTTCGGAAAAACTTCCCCTCGATCCTGGTTTTCTACCAAGGAACTGGTCTTAGTTTCTTTTGTCAATAAACTTTATTGACAAGGGACGCTATGTGTAGCGGTTTTCCCTCAAACTTCTCGCTGAATTTTCTTGGGGAGATGCCATTTGAGTGGAAAAAGTTTTGATGTCAGACTTGCTGGGGAACCCATTCGTCTGAGTTGTAGAGGTGCACAAACTTCTCTGTTTTGGAGACGCCATTTGTCGATTCTACTGGGAAAAAAGAGTCTCTTGAGAGACTGTTTTCGTTTGGGGTCTTACATCATACTTTTCTCGGGATCTTTCTGGAGAAATGCCATATGATGGAATCCAATTTTGAGGTGTTGATGACCTTTTCATCAGTGGTTTTTTTCGGAAACAAACTACCGTACCGCCGAATCTCTGATTAAGAGGCTTTCTCTGGGGATTTTCCTTAATCCGGGAAAGCAAGGATATCATCTTCAATGGTGAAGAGTGATATTTGTTGAAAGTTTTCTTGTTTCTCAGAGGTTCAAGTTATCAAAGTGGTCAAGGGCCATCTCTAATCCAGAGATAAACTGGAGAGAGATTGCTTAGATGATTCACTTCCTAACGAGGAAAGGTCTGACAACTCGATTGAGAGGACTTATCACTAGGGGATAAGAACGACTAGAGTGATAGTGATGCAATATGAATGTGAATGTAAATCAATAATGCATGATGTATATATGTATATGCGGACAAAACTGACGCAACATACAGACTAAGGGATGAACACGATTGGATACTCGGCCACCGCGGGGCGTATAGAAATATCGCTGGTTCAAGATAGCAATTCTGCCTTGCTTAGGAGAAACGGTCCCTGTTGGGGGTGACGCTGGTCGGGCTTAGGAGATGAGAACTCTACCGAAAATGTCAGACGAAACATGGTCTCTGACATTGTTAATCCTTCATTCAGGCGTACTGGTTTAGAAGGAGTACTTTGATTCTGCACTTTGAGGTTCGAACACCTTTGGAGACGCGATTGATGTTCTTTCGATGTTCAACAGTCAAAAGAAATTGCCATCTTTATTAAAAAGCAGAAAAAGTTTTAACAAGTAAATTCATTTTTGTTTTATTTCAAGAATCGTTAATCATGTTAACAACGTCGTTCTGTAAAGCTAAAACAAATAAGAATTACAAACAAAAGCACAAGGGCCCAAATTTTATTGATAAGATGGAGATCAGCAAAACGCGTGATTCCAAAGAGTACTTACAAAGTTAGAAAATGGTAATTTACAGGGAAAAGGGCTACGTTGAAACATAACGACCACTATCCTTCTACCAACTTTGAATTCGGGACATCCTGAGCTTCTGTCGAAGATGACCTTGACTGGATTTTTCCTCCGATGGATGCTGTAACTACTGCTGAGGGACTTGCCTCTGTGGAACATAGTTACTTGCCATTATCCCTAATTTTTTCCTGGATTGTACTATTATGTTTCCACTCCATCGGGATGATTTTTTTTCATGTTTCTAACTTTTGCCTGGACCGCCCTTTCGGGTTTTCAATCCACCGAGACGTTTTTTTTTTTTTTAGTTTAGGCGAAGTATTTCTTGATTACATCAACATTCGTGAGGTAGGCAAATTCCTCTCCGTCCATGGTTGCAAGTCTCAAGGCACCGCCTGAGAAAGCTTTTGTGACCACATAGGGGCCCTCATAATTCGGAGTCCACTTGCCCCGAGAGTCAGTGAGAAATGATTGTATCTTCTTGAGCACGAGGTCTCCTTTTCTGAAAACACGAGGTCGGACCTTTTTGTCGAATGCCCTCTTCATTCTCTGCTGATATAACTGACCGTGGCATAGTGCCATGATTATCTTTTCTTCGATCAGGTTCAGTTCGTCGTGTCGACTTTGACACCATTCAGCTTCTGAAAGCTTACTTCCATCAATACCCGGATTGATGGGATCTCTAATTCTATGGGGAGAACTGCCTCCATGCCATATACTAGAGAGAAAGGGGTTGCCCCTGTTGAAGTGCGGATAGATGTTCGATAACCGTGAAGAGCAAAGGGTAGCATTTTGTGCCAATCTTTATAGGTTACAACCATCTTTTGAATGATCTTCTTGATGTTCTTGTTAGCCGCTTCTACCGCTCCGTTCATCTTGGGTCGGTAGGGAGATGAGTTATGGTGTTCGATCTTGAACTCTGCACACAACTCTTTCATTATCTTATTGTTCAAGTTAGATCCATTATCAGTAATGATCTCGCTTGGAACACCGTAACGGCAGATGATATTGTTTTTGATAAATCGGACCACCACTTGTCGGGTTACATTGGCGTATGACGCTGCTTCGACCCACTTGGTGAAATAATCAATGGCTACAAGGATGAACCGATGTCCGTTTGAAGCCTTGGGCTCAATCATACCAATCATGTCGATTCCCCATATGGAAAAAGGCCACGGGGAAGAAAGAACTTTGAGATGTGATGGCGGTACATGAATTTTGTCGGAGTATATCTGACACTTGTGACACCTCCTCATGTACTTGTAGCAGTCGGATTCCATGGTCAACCAATAATACCCTGCTCTCAGAAATTTTCTGGCCATTGTGTGTTCGTTGGCATGAGTGCCAAAGGATCCTTCATGAATTTCTTTCATAAGCATGTCTGCTTCTGGTCTGTCGACGCATCGGAGCAAGACCATGTCAAAATTTATCTTATAAAGAGTGTCACCGCTCAGGAAGAAGTTTCCAGCCAATCTTCTGAGGGTTTTCCTGTCTTTTCTGAGTGCCCCAGATGGGTACTCTTGTTTCTGAAGGAAGCATTTGATATCGTGATACCAAGGTCTGTCGTCTATGACTGCTTCAATCGCGAAGATGTAAGCGGGCCGTTCAAGGCGCATGATGTCGATCTTAGGTATGTCATTCCATTGACCTACACTAATCATGGAAGAGAGAGTGGCTAATGCATCAGCCATGTGATTCTCATCACGAGGGATGTGATGAAAGTCGACTCTGTTGAAGAAGGGTAACAACCTTCTTGCATAGTCTTTGTAAGGAATCAATCCTGATTGGTATGTGTTCCAATCTCCTTTTATCTGATTGATGACCAAAGCTGAATTGTCGTATACGTCCAAGTTTTTGATCCTTAAATCAATCGCTTCTTCGAGACCCATGATACAAGCTTCGTATTCGGCCTCGTTGTTCGTACACTTGAACGTAAGTCGAGTGGTGAAAGGAATGTGGGTACCCTGAGGGGTAACAATGATTGCCCCAATTCCGTTTCCATAATGATTGACTGCTCCGTCAAAGATAAGTCCCCACTGGGAACCTGGTTCTGGCCCTTCACTGGGTAACAGTTCATCGCAATCTTTCATTTTTAGATACATGACATCTTCGTCTGGGAAGTCAAACCCGATTGATTCTTGATCGTCAATCGGTTGATAAGCCAAATGATCGGCTAAAATACTTCCCTTAACGGCTTTTTGAGCGTGGTACTCTATGTCATATTCTGATAATAGCATCTGCCAACGGGCAATTCTTCCCGTGAGAGCAGGCTTTTCGAAAACGTACTTGATTGGATCCATTTCGGAGACCAACCAAGTAGTATGACGAATCATGTACTGGCGAAGACGTTTGGCTGCCCAAGCCAAAGCGCAACAAGTTTTCTCAAGCATTGTGTACCGAGTCTCGCAGTCGGTGAATTTCTTGCTTAGATAGTAGATGGCAGACTCGTTCCTTTTAGTTTCGTCTTGTTGGCCAAATACACATCCCATTGAGTCCTCTAGGACTGTGAGGTAAATGATCAGTGGTCTTCCTTCCACTGGAGGTGATAGAATCGGAGGATTCAACAGATATTCCTTGATACTGTCGAAGGCGGTTTGGCAATCTTCTGACCAAACACAATCCTGGTTCTTTTTAAGTAACTTGAAGATCGGCGCGCATGTCGCGGTCATGAGGAATATGAATCTGGAGATGTAGTTCAAACGTCCCAGGAATCCTCTGACTTGTTTTTCAGTTTTCGGAGAAGGCATTTCTTGAATGGCCTTGACCTTGTCAGGATCAACCTCAATTCCTTTCTGGCTGACGATGAACCCTAGTAGTTTCCCTGAACGGACACCGAAGGTGCACTTGTTGGGATTCAAGCGGAGCTTGAATTTTCTTAGACGTTCGAACAATTTTGACAGATGTTCAACGTGCTCATTCTCTGTTTTTGATTTTGCAATCATATCATCGACATATACCTCGATTTCTTTGTGTATCATGTCATGAAACAGAGTAGTCATGGCCCTTTGATAGGTTGCCCTGGCGTTCTTTAAACCGAACGACATCACCTTGTAACAAAAGGTACCCCATGGGGTAATGAATGAAGTTTTCTCCATGTCTTTCGGCGCCATTTTGATCTGGTTATAGCCCGAGAATCCATCCATGAAGGAGAAGACTTTGAACTTTGCTGTACTGTCTACCAGCATGTCAATGTGTGGTAAAGGAAAGTCGTCCTTTGGACTTGCCTTGTTCAGATCTCTGTAATCAACACACATTCTGACCTTTCCATCCTTTTTGGGAACGGGTACGATGTTGGCTAACCATTGAGGATATTCTGATGTGGCGAGGAAACCCGCGTCAATCTGTTTCTGTACCTCCTCTTTGATTTTGATGGCCATGTCCGGGTGAGTCCGTCTCAACCTTTGCTTTACTGGCGGACATTCCGATCTCAACGGTAAGTGATGTTCCACGATGCTGGTATCCAACGTTGGCATATCCTGATAAGACCAAGCGAATACATCGGGGAATTCTTTGAGAAGCTTTATCAAACTTTCTTTGACAGTTGGATTGAGCAGTGCCCCAATCCTGATTTCTTTTCTCTCTTGCTCTGAACCCAAGTTTACCGTTTCCAACGGTTCTTTGTGAGGTTCAATGGACCTTTCCTCTTGTCTGAGTAGTCGGGAGATCTCTTCTGAAATTTTGTTGTCATCTTCTTCTTCAGCCCCAAATACCGGGAACTCAAAGTCGGGAGAAGGCATCGGATCGTATGTTTCAACGGGGTGTAAAACAAGCAATCTGCATGACGTGATGATTCGTGTTTAGAAGAGATAGAGAAAATGCAAGTGTGTGTAGTGTATTTATTTTACTGCTTGTTTTTATTTTTAAATGTTTTTTAGGATTACCATTTTCTGAAAAAGCAAAAAGAGAAAACAGCAATAAATGCGGAAATTACAGAACGACGTTATTTTATTAATGAACAAGTCGATCCTTGAAACTATAGCCCTATAAAACAAAACTCTGTCGCTTCGGGCAAAGCGAAGAGGGAAATTTACAGAAAGCGAGCCCTATCAAAACATCCGTTCCACCTGGGCAGGGTGAAAGGTTTAAAGATGGCAATTACTTTGACTGATGAACAACCTTCGGAACCTCGACGGTAACCCATTAGTGGCGAACTCCTCGGTGAATCACAAAGCTTGGTACCTTCCTTGATTTGTCTTCAGAAATAACGCTGATTTCTGGTGGAGCAGGATCATTGGAATCTGTCTCCCAGGCAGAATTGTCGTAGGAGAATTCCTTTGTTGTATTTTGCATAGCATTTGTGCTCTCAGCTGTATCTCCCCATCCAGTTGGCTGGATATCTTCGAGCCTGATACGAGAGCTTTCGGGAGCGGTGTACTTGACCATAAAGTTGAATTTTCCACTCGGTTGTCCCAAGGTGTCCCACACTTCTTTGGAACTAGAGGAGTCATCTCTCTCGATGACGTTGACCTCAGGGAAAGCATAGTTGATGAATTCTAGTCCTGCAAACGTTGCAAATTCATCGTCATGTTGAGTAGTTTCTGAATGACCTGAGTGTTAATCCCATGACATGGTGGGGACACAGGTATTCTGTTCAATGATGGTCAGCTGATTTTCATTACTCGGCTGACTTTCTTGCCCCAAGTCTCCTGGGTAAGGCTGCCACATTGGCAGGCCATCCATCGGGCCATAGTAATTGTGGTCAAAGTTGTCTTTCATCAGAGTGTCCTCCTCTAATGAATTTGGCGGAGCACGGCATCCTTCCGGATCACAATCTCCGTAGATTATTTCGACATCTGATCTTGGTATAAATCTCGGACTTTCTGTAGGAAAGCAAAAAGGCATAGGCACCTCTTCCTGAGACATATAACCGTCCTTGTTAAGGTAGGACTTCCATTCTTCATCTGTGTCAGAGGGATCTTTCTCATTGATAGCATGAACTGTCTGAGACACTGGGTGAAGAAAACCTCCACTGTGGAAGAAGTTTTGAAGGGGATGAAGACTTTCATTGTTGGCAGCTGTCTGGGTACAGGTCGCAGAAAAACCAAGACCCTTCTTTGTTTTATTGTCAGTGGTAATGACAAGCTGTCCCCATCCGGTTGTATCGGTACTCTCGAACGCTTTGATAGCATCTTTGTATGAGGAAATCGAGGTTCCTCCTTGGGATTGATCGTCCTTGCTCACCGATAGCGCTTGGCACTGAGTTCCAATAACCTCCTCGGGTTCTATTCCAGTAGGTGATGACAAGTTACTCACAAGCAAGGCTTGTTCCCCACAAACCGTGACAAGTTGATTGTTCTTGACGAACTTTAGCTTTTGGTGGAGGGTCGAAGTGACCGCTCCAGCCTGATGTATCCAAGGTCTTCCTAATAAACAACTGTATGTTGCCCGGATATCCATGACCTGGAAAGTGACTTGGAAAGTGTGAGGACCAACAGTTATGGGAAGATCAACTTCGCCGATAACTGTTTTTCTGGATCCGTCAAATGTTTTGACGACGACCTCGCTGACTCTCATCGGAGGGCCCTTGAATGATAATTGCATCAAGGTGGACTTCGACATAACATTCAGGGCTGACCCTGTGTCTACCAGTACGCTGGCTAAAGCATCGTCCTGGCAGTTAACTGTAATGTTGAGCGCCATGTTATAACGGCGACCCTCTTCGGGTAATTCCTCATCACTAAATCCCAAATTGTTGCAGGAAGTGATGTTAGAGACAATGCTATCGAACTGTCTGATTGTTACATCCTGTTCCACAAAGGCTTGCTCCAAGCCTTTCTGTAGAGCCTCTCTGTGTGCTTCTGAACTGAGTAACAGTGATAATACCGAGATCTTTGAAGGAGTCTGTAACAGTTGATCGACAATGTTGTATTCACTCCTTTGGATGAGCTTCAGCATCTCATCGTTGTTTTTTGGAAGGTCGGGATTACTGGATTAACCGACTGGTGGATCGGGAGCTTCTGTCTGAAGTTCCTTTTCTTTGTTAACTTCCCCAACCCCTCGGTTGAAGATTCTAACACTCCGTGTTACACGACTGATGTCTGCAATATTCACGACGGAGGGTAATGGAATTTCCTTTCCATTCTCAATTATCGTTGCACTGTATTTGTAAGGGATAACCTTAGTTGATTCATACGGTAGTGGTCCCGGTAGATAGATGACTACGGGAGCCTTCTGATTTTTCTTACCATCGTAAGTAATCTCGATCCGTTCCCGGTTGGGAACTTTAGATTCGTCAAATAGAGGGATGATGGCAAAAATATCCCTGGTATGGTGATGACCAGAGATTGTGACAACATCCTCGACTTGCTCAGCAAGGTAGTTCGGCGTCCAGTTGATGGGTCCAGAACCCGGATATGGGCGAATCTCTCCACGATCCACCTGACCCTGAAGTGCTGCTCTCACAAGGTAACACCCTTGATTACTTTCCGAACAGACGCTACAACTGTCATAGTTGTGTGGTGGCACCTGGCCACGCCCACTTTGAATACAATGTAACCTCACTAGGTTACCTTCCACTGATCGGACATCCTGACTTTGACGCCGAGTAGGATTCCTGTTACTGATACTAATCTGCTGAGTATCCTCGTCCATGTAGATTGGCATCCACCAATGATTTAACAAGTGCTAAAGTGCCTCCTGGACAAGGGTACAACCCTGATCGTTTTCGCAACCCGCTTTACAGCTTTGATAGTCATGTGATATTAAGAATCCAAGTCGGACCTGCTCAGCATGTAACTCTACCAGGTTGGTATTCATCACGCGAATATCGAAGATCTAAACCATGTTGATCTGATAGGAATTTCTATCATGGTAGTCTTGGATCCATCCAAGATCCATTTGACGCTGGAGGGCCTCTTGTATGAAAGAGCATCCCTGTTTTTTTACCGAGAAAATCAGACAGGAACTGTAATCATGTCGCGGCAGATTATGATACTGGCTTTGCCTTGAGTACATCGCCACCAAGTTGACATTCAATGCACGGATGTCGTGGTTCTGAATGACGTTGGAATTCGTATAGACCATGTTAACTCCACGAACTCGGTGCTCTTGGATCCATCCAAGATCCATTTGTTCCTGTAGAGCTGATTGCACTACCGAACATCCTTGGTTGTCTTTAAAGCAGATATCACACTGGTGATAATTATGAGGTGGCACATGGCCATATCCACTCTGTCTACAATGCATCTTGACCAGATTGGTCTTTAACAAGAGTACATCATGAATTTGATAGACATTGTTAGTCTCTTTCTCAATCAGATTGACTGCAGCTTTCTCATGTTGAGGCAGCGGGTTCGTGAGAACATTGGGATTCGTATCTTTGAAAGATAAGAGCCCGCTCCTAATAAGCTTTTGCACGTCGGATTTGAAATTAAGACAATTCTCTATGTTATGCCCTGAACCTCCTTGATGATAAGGGCACGTCTGATCCGCCTTAAACCAAAAAGGTGGATTTTCTGGAACTGTAAGAGGAGACTTAGTCTGGATGTGCCCCTTAGCCAGTAGTAACGGAAATAATTCTGCGTACGTCACGGGTATAGGATCAAATCCTGGTGGCCGTGTTGTGCGGTTGTTGTTATATGGAGGACGAGCCTGCTGAAGAGGCTGTTGTGTCTTTTGCTGATCAGGTTGGCTCTGCGCAACCTGAGGTTGATACGTAGGAATAGGCGCAGGGCTGGTAGCAGGAATTACAGTTGCTACTGGCTGATAACGTCGCCTTTGCTTTCCGAGAGAGATATTCCCAATATCTTGCTCTTTTTTCTTAGGGAGAACACTATCGTATTTTTTAGTACCGCTCGTCGATCCAGTGTCTTTTACCAAACGTCCTTCTCGGACGGCTTCCTCAAGACGTACGCCCATGCCGACCATCTCGGTGAAATCACTGGGCGCACTGGCAACCATTCGGTCATAGTAAAATGAGCTTAAGGTTTTTAAGAAGATCTTTGTCATCTCTTTTTCCTCAAGAGGCGGACAAATTTGAGCGGCAATTTCACGCCACCTTTGAGCATACTTCTTAAAGGTTTCCTTGTCCTTTTGCGACATTGATCTGAGTTGATCTCTGTCGGGTGCCATGTCCAAATTGTATTTGTATTGTTGGACGAAGGCAGTGCCAAGATCTCTGAAAGTGCTGATCGTAGCACGGTTTAAACCCATGTACCATTTGAGTGCGGCACCGGTTAAACTATCCTGGAAGTAGTGAATCAGTAGGTCCTGATTCTCCGTCTGAGCTGACATCCGCCGAGCGTACATCACCAGATGGCTTTGAGGGCAAGAGTTACCCTTGTATTTTTCAAAGCCGGGCACTTGAAATTTGTGCGGGACTTTCACATTGGGGACCAAGCAGAGGTCTGCGGCGTCCTTTCCAAATAGATCTTGACCGCGAATGGCTTGCAGTTCCTTCTGCATTTCCAAGAACTGTTCCTGGAATTCATCCATTCGGTCAAACATAGTTTCCTTTTTACCAGAAGGTGTCTGTGGAATCTGTCCTTCCAGGATAGTGTGCACCACAGGGGGTGGTACCGTGACTACGGCAGCAAATCTTGGCATTTCCCGAAGTTTGTAACCTTCAGGAGTCTTCAGTATGCCCCTGGCATCTTCGCTTTCCCGAAGTTTGTAACCTTCAGGCCCAGCGGCTTCTGTTATGATTCCCTGATCCTCAGTGATCGGCGGAACATATCCTCCCAGGATATAGTTGACAGGCATGCCCCAGGGACGATCTTTCGGCATCTAATACCTAGGATCTTTCGTCTCTACTATGGGCATTGAGGTGATCTCTGAGATCACAGTTCTTTGTAGCTGAGCTTCCGCCATGGCTTGCATGTCGTTACGAAGCTTTCTCATATCCTCTCTTAGAGCATCGATTTCTTCTTTCAACTCTCTATTTTCTTCCTCAAGATCATCCATCTTTTTCTGACGATTGGCCCGAGTATTATACGAATGAGACAGTTTGACTCTAGAACCGAGACACAAACGTGAGATTCGTAGGTAAGAAGAATACGCGATGTGAGAATGATGAATGCAATGATTATATTAATTGTTTTTTGTTTTAATCAAAATAAACTTCGACAATTAGATTGTAAATATCAAACGGTGGGGAAACCCCTTTTTATTGAATTCCAAAGGATTACAGAAATGGAAATACAGTAGATTACAAAGTGCAGAAACAGAAACCTAAGCTAATGGGTCCCGAGCCCCCTCTGAAGAGAAGTCGGGTGCTGATTCTGGTATCTTCCTTTTCTTTGACCGGGGCTCTTGGGCCGTTATCGGGTTGTCATTCCTTTGCCAAGTGAATGGAGTGAGCAAATTCCTTTGGTCGTCTTGATTCTCTACAGCATGTTGCTCCAAAATTTCAATCAGAGCGTCCTTCTCTTTCAGTAATTGCTGTATTTTGATGCACTCGACGTCGAGGGTGCGGTACTTATTCTTCCAAGACCTTCTCTCCCATTGAACTTTGTTGAGAGTAACCTGAAGCTTTTTAGTTTCCGTCATGAAGTACATGACAGATTCCCTCGGCGGAAGAATTCCGTAACGAGGATAAGGCATCTTTAGCTTGAGAGCTCTAGTTTGTACCCAGTGGAGATAAGGCTCCACCGAGACACAGTCCGGTTTTCCCAGAGACTCTCGTCCTTTCTTATGAACATGTTTCCAAGCGTGCACTATTTCCGTCTTTAGTGCTCTGTCACTTTCTCCTTCCTTGAAGAAAAGACCTTCTAGATGAACACCTAGTGGGATGTGTCTCATCGGGTATCCAAATTGACGAAGAACCAATATCGGATGGTAGTTGATTCCTCCTTTAGTTCCTATGAGGGGTACGTTGGGGAAGTTTCCACAACGGTCAATGATTCTGATTCCCTCATAAATCCTATTACACCAATCTATATCAGAGCTGGTGAGAGACATGATCTTCTGCGACCAACGTAAGACACTTTTGCAATCCCAAAAAGCAGCAGACTTGGGCAAGTGAGAGATAAACCATTTATAAAGCAAAGGTACACAACATGTGATCTCCCCTCCGCTGTACAAATTCCCCAAGTGTACAGAATGATACGCATCTGCGAGCAAAGTCGGTATAGGGTTTCCAATGAGAAAAACCTTAATGGCGTTGAATCGACGAAGTTATCGATGTTGGGGAACAAAAATAACCCGTAGGTGAGTAAAACAAAGATGCTTTCAAAAGCAGTCCCGTTTCCTATACTGGAAAAGTACAGAGCTTTCTTTGTTAAGAACTGGGCTGGCAAACCTTGGATGCCACCCTTGGTAGTTAGGTGAGTCCTAACCTCAGACTCGTCCAAATGAATTGCTCTTGCAATTGTCTGATTCTTTGGAATTTCTTCCAGTCCAGAAAATGGAGCTCGATCCGTAATGTGTAGATCGATCAGATGAGAATACTCCTCCAGCGTTGGTGCTAGCTGGTAATCCGGGAATGTGAAACAGTGATAAACCGGATCATAAAACTGAATGAGCGCATCCATGATTCCCTCAATCACATGGACTCTTAACAGTGGTAGCAGACCTCCGTGCTTGGCTCTGAAAGCCTCAGGGTTAGTGATCATCCTTGCTAACCTTCTCAAATCCTCTAGTTTTGGAACCTTGAAGGTGTACGTATGAGTTCTCCTTCTACCGAAATCCATAAGTGCAATCCTTTTCTCTGATATTTGCAATCACAGTCTTAGTTTAATTTGAAAAACAGAGAGACTAGAAGAGAAGTTTTTTGAATGTTTTAATGTTTTATTAAATGAATGCTTGAATGCAGCACACAAAAACATAGAAAAAACATGGGGTCAAAGGGTCGTTGTCATGAAGTCAAGGCTCTACCCATCCCCAAAGGTTTATACTAGAGTGATTTTTGTACCTGTACTCATTATCATCAGCTCCTCCCAGGAAAGTAAAACAACAAGCGGATCGCCAGCGAGTTGTAGAGCAATCTTAGAGTAAGTGCCATTCACCGAGAATAGATCACCAGCCTCAAATGAGGGTAGTATCGCGTAACAACTATTTTCGATAGTTTCCGCACTACGAAAGGGTTTGGCTCCTCAGCATCTCAGACCTAACAACGGCCCATTGGCTAGAAGAGTGAATGGGTTGCGTTGGTCAGCCTCCACTGAGGTTGATGGTCGACCCCGTCGCCATCACTTATCTTAAGTGTATACTCAATCTTTCCACATACGGCATCTCCCGCATTCCCATTAGCAGAAAAATAAACACGTATAGCAATTAGGAAAAGCAGTATATATATTTGTCCTAATCATCCTAGACTTATAAAGCTAAGAATCCTAAGTTCCTGACAGAAAATGGGTTCCCCGGCGGAAGCCCCAATCTATGGTATTCACACAAGTGAAGAGAAAAAGGGTTTGTCCAAGGTTTTCACCTTAAACGTTTAAGAAAGAAATTTAGGCCCCACGGTGGGCGCCATTTTTCTGTAGCGAGCGATTTTGGACGCGGTTCTTAAGCGCTGGTCGCTCTCTGCGATTTGAGCTTTGACTACAGGTCGATTCATTTTTTATCCTATTGTGAGCTGAATAAGGAAGGGAAATAGATGTCTCCAATTAACCCTGCTTGCATACTGAGTTTAAACAGCGGTCTGTTAGGTTACAGATGCTATCAATGTGGAGGGGCCTTTGTACTGGTTATTTGTATTTTCGCCAATACGGTTTCTTTCTTTTTATCTGGGCAGAAGGTTTCTGGCGGGGAACAAGGATTAGGATGTTAGGACTGATGCTTTTTGATAGGTATGTGAGAGTATGGGATTTTGGTTTTTTGTTGATTGCGCTCGCTAAGATCTTTTCTTTCGATCTTATGCCTACGTATTCCCGTTAACCGAAACAGGGAAATCAGAGCGTTCGTAGTTCCTCCTATTCTATGGGAGGAAATGGGTGTTTTGGTGTCTTGTTCAAAGCCCAAGACGTGAAGCGAAAGGTGTTTTGTATCTTGTTCAAAGCCCAAGATGTGAAGCTGAAGGTGATTTATATCTTGTTCAAAGCCCAAGATGTGAAGCTGAAAAGTCCATTTGTGTCTTGTTCAAAGCCCAAGACGTGAAGCTGAAAAGTCTATTTGTGTCTTGTTCAAGGCCCAAGACGTGAAGCTGAAGGACCTCGACTTTAGAGAGAATTTGTCATCTCTAAAGAAGGGTTTGTCTGTCGCAACTATTGGGTAACTGGTTATAAAGGAGAATTACTTTAACCGGGATACGCGGATCCTAGCAATGCCATAATTTCCTTTATAGGGGATTTTAACCTGAAGGAGAAGACTTTAACTCAGTATAGAGCAATGCTATCTTTCCTTAGAAATTTCTCATGCTAAAAGAGGGACAATGGCATGGATGTAGATGATCCAGAGGCTTGCCGCTTACAGCGATTAGATGAAGGGGAAGGAGTTGTTGATGTTTGTGTACTGTGAACGAGGCACATCTTTAATGCTAAAAGGTTGATTGGATCAACCAGTGGTTTTCTTATACAAAGCCTAAGAGGAGGCTATTGGCCCAACAAGAGGGAGTTTTTATGTGTCTCGTACGAAGCCCGAGAGAGAGGCTAAAAGGGTTGACTCAACCGGAGAATCTTTTATACTCAACAAGAGAGTGTTTTTGTATCTCGTACGAAGCCCGAGATGGAGGCTAAAGGGGTGATTGACTCAACGAGGGAGTCTCTTATGTGTCTCGTACAAAGCCCGAGAGAGAGGCTAAACGTTGTTTGACTCCGCTGGGGAGAATTTTGGTATCTCGTACGAAGCCCGAGATGGAGGCTAAACGTTTGCTTCGTTGGGAAGAATCATTGAACAAAGCCCAAGAGGAGGCTATTGTAACTGTTTCAGTTGAGTGACAGATCCAATATACTGATTTTAAAAGAGAAAATCAGTTCTTATATGAGTAACACTGTACTCATGGATTTGATTCAAGGATCTGGGTTATTCCTGTTCTTTAAGGAAGCGGGAAATCCGAAGGGTATTGAGACTGTCCGAGTTTACGGGTTTCCTTCCTATTTAACGAAGGGGTCACTTGAGAATGTCTTTGAGACTCAAGGATATTAGACTGTCAGTGTCTAAAGTTTTATCTTTTGTACTATGCTTTGAGAAACAGTAGTAGACTCTATGAAAGGACTGTTCTATGAGGATGACTAGGTTCTGTTCCTATACCTCTAGGAGGTCGTCGGGACAATTTGCACGAAGCCCAAGAGGAGGCTGGAAACTTTTAAGAAGCCGACGGGTCCTTGTACTAAGCCCAAGAGGAGGCTATCATTCCCGGAGGAAGAGATCATTATACGAAGCCTAAGAGGAGGCTGTGAATACTTCTAAGAAGTCGTAGGGTCCTTGTACTAAGCCCAAGAGGAGGCGGGGTTGCTTTTAGGAAGCCTGGGGGTCCTTGTACGATGCCCAAGAGGAGGCCGATGCTTTTAAGAAGCCCGTGGGTCCCCAAACCCCAAGAAATTCAAGGCAATGCTATTCACCGAGAATAAATCAAAGTCAGGAAAGTCCGAGAATTTGGAAGAAACTCAAAGATGCCATTCACGGAGAAGACATTCATCTTGGGGAGTAGAGTTTCTTGACAATTCCTAATGAGGACAACCGAAGAGAAGACTGTATCTGGTGATCCTATTGGGGATCTAGTTGTCTATTTCTACGAATAAACGAAACGGCGTCACCTAGTTCTAGACGTAGTTGTCGGGGAAACTCTAAATATCTATACTATTATTACACAGTTGATATGAGTTTATGAAAGAAGACTTACAGCGAAACAGCCCCACAATAAAGTTATATGTATATGAGTTTATGAAAGGAGACTTACAGTGAAACAGCCCCACAATACAGTTATATACATATGAAAGCGGTAAATGAAAGCGGGTAAACACTTACTCGGTTGTAGAGCTTCCATGCTGTTTGGTTAGTTGTTCAACAAAGAAAGATTGAAAACAACAGTATATTCAAAATCAAAGGAGAAAGTGCTTTGAAAAAGAAATATTTGGGGCTTACAGCTCAAGGAGAGGCCCAGAGTTTTATCAGTGATCGCGCTGTTGAATTTGTACAGAGGGACTTATACAAGTGACTGAGGCCCAAAAATGTTTTCTGTACAAAGGGATGGGTCTTACACTCTATTAGAGGCCCAAGTGAGTTTTAAGAAAAGAAATGGGTCTTACTACTCGAGGGTAGGCCCAATGGTTAATTTTGAAAAGGGCGACGATCGCGCCGAGGTTTTGGAAACACCGTGGGACTTATACAAGTGACTGAGACCCAAAATTTTGGTTTTTACAAAGGGATTGGGTCTTACACTCTATTAGAGGCTCAAAGAGTTTAAAGAAAAGGAATGGGGCTTACAACACGAGGGGAGGCCCATAGTCTTTATTTTCAAGATGAATATTCACTTTTAAAATGCTTAAAAACAATTAAAAATGAATTTATTCACAAAAATACCAACTATATTAAATAAATAATATAAATTTGATTTTTTTGTAGAATAAAATATTTTACTATTTTTGTGATTTTTCAGAAAAAGAACCAATAAAAAATAATCAAAATTGAGGGAGTTATTAATTTTCCAAATTATTAAAAAATAATATGAAAAATGAGAAAATATAAAAAAGAGGTTGGGTCTTACACTCTATTAGAGGCCCAAAGTGTATTTTTGTACAAAAGATGGGGCTTACAACTCAGGGAGAGGCCCAAAAATATTTTCAGTTTGAAAATGACGATCGCGCCGAGATTTTTAACGTATCGGGACTTATACAATAGCTGAGGCCCAAAATTGTTTCGTTAAAAAAGGGTTGGGTCTTACACTCTAATAGAGGCCCAAGTGTTAAAAAATGAAAAGAAATGGGACTTACAGCTCAAAGAGAAGCCCAGTTGATTTTCGTTTGAAAATGGCGATCGCGCCGAATTTTTCTTTTAACGCAGAGGGACTTATACAATAAGTGAGGCCCAAAATTGTTTTGGTTAAAAGGGGGTTGGGTCTTACACTCTAATAGAGGCCCAAAAGTTTTGAATGAGTCTTATAGCTCGAGGAGAGGCCCAAGGTTATTTCTTAAAAAGGCGACGATCGCGCCGTTTGTTTTTGACGGTATCGGGGCTTATACAATGAATGGGACCCAAATATGATTTGGTCAAAAAAGGATTGGGTCTTACACTCTATCAGAGGCCCAAAATATTTAAAAAAGATTTGTTAGGGTGAAAATCAAAGAAAACTCCAATTTCATTTTTTAGGCATTTTTTCAAGAAAAATTAAGTAAAAAATGATAAAAATATCAAATAAAATCATTAAATAATGATTAAAGTTTATGAAAAAAAAATATTTTATCAATATAAATATTTAAAATCATTTTGGGTTTAAAAATCAAGAAAAAAAAAAGAAATCATTTTAAAAGCATTTAAAACAATTTAAAACACTATTTTTAAATATATTAAAAATAATACTTTTTTTTTTTTTTTTTGGATTAAAATATTATGGGGTACGAATTGGAAAATGATGATTTTTTTGGTATGTGAAAAAAATTGGTTGAGTTTTGAAAATAAAAAGTAAGAAAAAGAGAAAAGATATCAAAATATCATTTTCGACATTTTTTGGATTAAAAACGAGTACCGAAACTTTAATTTTCAACACGTTTTTATCAAATTTCAAACACTCATAACTCTCTCAATTTTTATCGGAATCAAAATCCGGAAATACCTGCCTGACCAATTTTTCGCAAGGAATCCGATGATATTACTCATGCGCACGGAAAATCGATGCACAAAATGCAGAAAAAACTGCTATCGTTTTGAAAATACCGTTCCGCGCCGTATTTCCAACACGTGTAACTCTCTCGATTTTTATCGGAATCAAAATCCGGAAGTACCTACCTGACCGATTTTTCGCAAGGAATCCGATGGTATTACTCACGCACGCGGAAAATCGATGTATAAAACACAGAAATTAAAAAACAAAAACTGTTATCGATTAAAAACATCGTTCCGCGTTGAATTTCAAACACGCGTAACTCTCTCGATTTTTAACCGAATCAAGATCCGCAAAAGCCTATCCTGACCAATTTTTCGCAAGGAATCCAATGGTATCGCTCACGCACGCCGAAACTCAACGTACAAAACGCAGCGATAAAAAAACCAGAGCTGCTGCGTGTAAAAACATCGTTTCGCGTAAAATTTCCAACGCGCGTAACTCTCTCGATTTTTAACCGAATCAAGATCCGCAAGAGCCTATCTTGACCGATTTTTTGCAAGGAATCCAATGGTATTACTCACGCACACGGAAACTCACTGTACAAAGCGAAAAAATAGAACCGCTATCGTTAATTCGACGCCGTTTCGCGTAAAATTTCCAACGCGCGTAACTCTCTCAATTTTCATCGGAATTGAAATCCGTAAAAACCTATCTTGACCGATTTTTCGTAAGGAATCTAATGGTGTTACTCATGCAAACTAAAACTTAATGTATAGAACACACCAATGAAGAAAAGACAGAACTGAACATGGTTTCAAAACAACCAAAATTCCACATAAAAACATGTCAAAATGCAAACAGTGGGAGGATCACAACATACACATTAAGGACTACATATTTACCTCAAGAATTGTTCAATATGATGCATGTATGTGGACAACAAAGGAAAGCATGATTCAAAGAATTCAAGTTGTGGATTTTACCTCTTTTTTGGAGATTTTGGGCAACCTTCCAAGTGCTTTGTTCCAGAAATGATTTGATGCTTTGGACAACCTCAAATGACCTCTTAGAAGCTTTTAGGATGGTTGGAATTGGCTGGAAACCTCTGGAGCAAGTTTGTGCACTTTCTCGCGAAATGGTCAAAAACGGCCAAAATGCCAACTCTCTCAAATGGTGTTCCAGACGTGTGGCACCATTTGGGATAGTTCAAGGATGATATTTAGAGTGTGTTTGAGGTTTTATCTGGCTTGGAAAGTGACTGAATCAAGACATGGCTTGAAAAATGCAAAAAAGTGCGATTTTGAGGTTTTGAGAGGTGACTTTGTGATGTTGTGATTACAGGTCACTTTTGATGGTTTGCACAGCTTACATATGATATATATGAGGTGTGTGTGTGATTAGTTTGAGTGGAATTGCTCTCTAGCTCAAAAACTCAGAATTTCCTTACTAATGAAGGCATTTTGGAGTGAAAGAGAGAATTTGAGGAAAGCATCTGTTTGATGGCTTTGGTGTACTCAAACTGAGCACAAATGAGCTCTATTTATAGTGGAGCAAGTTTGTTTTGGGATCCACAGTGAATGGCAACTGCAGCAGGTGTTTGTTCTATGTTGGCCAATGGAAATCCAAGTCTCCTCTAGCCATTGACTAGAGGTTAGGGCACAGGCTGCTGGTTCCATTGGTCTTGGATAAGTCTTGACTAATTTCAGATGAGAATGGCTCAGTACATGCCACCTCTAAGCATCCATTAAATGCTCCAAACCAAAATTGGAGTTTTGTCCCTCTTTTAGGGATTTCTAGGCTTTGGCATGCTTTTCTTTGTTCCTTGGACTTGGGAGGTTCATGGATCAGATCATCCCACTTGGATTTGATCCTTAGATGTGTCCAAACTGATGACAAGGCTTGAGAACTCGTGTGGCACAAAAAATGTGCAAATCTGCCTTGAAAAATTCAGCTTCAGCAAGCCATTTTGTAAGATCCATAACTCCCTGCTCGAGTATGCTATATGGACGTTCTAGGACTTTTCGGAAAGCTTAGATGACATACTTCAACTTTGATGTTTGACATTAGACCTGGTTCAACTTGGATCATGGAGAAAAACAGCCTTGAAATTGGGACATTGTGCTGAAAAATGTCAATTTTAACTTTTTAGCCATTTTGATCCAAGCATAACTCAAAATCCTTAATGAATTGGACTTAGGTCTAGTTGAAGTTTTTGTAGAGGGTAATGAGGGCTACAAATCAAGCTTTGGATGGAGAAAAATGGCTTTGTGGTTTAGGAGTTATGATCCTCCAAAGTTGGTATCCTTGCCACTTTTTTTCATAACTTGGGAAAATTTCTAAGTTTTTATGGTTACCCCTTTTACAAGTTATCCCACTTTCTTTGATTTTTATTGATGAATGATGATTCCAATCACACATTAACACCATTTTAGGGTTAAAAAACCAGTTTTATGAAAAATCTCAAAAAGTCAAAGTTTGACTTTTGTGCACAGTTGACTTTTTATCAGATGAATTCTAAACCGTGCGATTCTTCAGGAAATCATGTCCTTGACCTAAATCAAAATTGATGGACATGTTCCATGGGTGTTATAGGGTGTATTTAATCGTGTCCCACGACTTGGGAGCATGTCCTGGTCAAAAGTCAAAGCTACAGTTGACTTTTCCCGCGAAACCCCAATTGTGGTTCAGATGAAATTGAAACTTGTTGCTCAAGCTTCTTGGGTCAATCCATTATTGCAAATGGATCAACGTGGTATGTTGGAGACCCTCAAATCATGTCTTGAGGTCTTGGCTCATGATTTGTCCCAAAAGTCAATTTAGGGGTGAATTAGGTCAAGAAACCCTAATTCCTGATTTTTGATGTATGCATCCCCTGAGGCTAAATTGACTTGATGATGGGGTTTATGATGTTCCGTGGAGCATTTTAGGTTATGCTTTGAAGCATTGGCTCATGCCTAGAGGAAAATTTCCATCTGGAGGCCCTAGTCGACCAAACCCTAATTTGGTGACACTGGCGATCCTGAGGCTTGATCCACCTAGAAGGGAGCAAACTTGTGCTTAATCCTTGAAGTGGGAGTCCTCTTGATCCATTGTGGATATTTGAGAGGCTAGAAAAGTTAAAGACCATGTCATTCCTTGATTAATCCTTTGTCTAAGAGCTCTGCGAGGGCTTGAAACCCTAAATCCTGTTTGTAGTGAATGCTCACCCACCTTTGGGGAGACTAATGAGGTATGAAGGTACATCCATATTGTGCTGATGATTTGCACAATGATGGGAAATCTTAGTGGTCAAAATTTGGGATATGACAGGGTGGCTGGTACATCCATTAACTATCATGATTCAATAAACATATACACATTGGCAAGCGAGAAAAATGAACTTTAATCCATAAGTTGTCATAAACAGTCATGGCAGAAGCTCAAACCTTCCAATTTTATCAAATCAAATGAAACCTTGTTGGACAGGCTCAATATCTTTAAACAAACTCCGATTCAAACAAAACTTAATAAATATGGCATGAATGATTATATGACATTTAGGTGCAATGGTTTAAATATCATGTGTTAACATCAGCAATTGATTGCTTCTTTTCCAAATCCAACTTTCAAAATAAAATAGCAATGGCACGATGATGACAGTAGCATGGTGAAGACACATATAAACATGGAAACTCAACAAAAAATTGCCACCTGAGTTAGA
Source organism: Lathyrus tuberosus (assembly GCA_022829125.1). Lineage (NCBI taxonomy): Eukaryota > Viridiplantae > Streptophyta > Magnoliopsida > Fabales > Fabaceae > Lathyrus > Lathyrus tuberosus. The sequence continues at coordinate 6,909,920 of JALAZF010000191.1, forward strand.
TGCCATGTGATAGGGCAAGGCAACACACATAAGTCATCATTGAAAAAAAGGAAAAAAGAGACTTGTACACATATATAGCACAAAATGTAATAGGATGAACACAATCTTAAACATCCATAATGAACAGAGATGGTAACTTCCAAAGATTACCAGGTTGCAAACATGATATCATGGCACACTCTTCACATTGAACAAACACAAGGATAGAACAGGTTCAAGTAAACTGGACATTAACTCATGCCTATGGTACTCAGCAAGCAAGATTGAGAGAACTCTAACAGTTTGGCACAAAGGTATTTATCAAGAATTCTATCATCATTAAGTACATGCTCAACAACATGAATTAGGACATTGTATTTATTATTTCCATTTTCAACCAAAGAAAACAAACATGGAGTTCATATAGTGTGTGCAAGGATTCAAAATTGGAAACAAGAACATACATTATGAGAATAAAACCTCACCTTAATATAAACCACATGAACCAATGATAAGAAAAACTGACAGTGATGTGAGAAAGGAAAACTTATCACCAAACACGTTTTTATCAGAAACTTCATGCCATTATATTAACCTCTCAAAAACAAATTTAAGTTTGGAAATAACAACACAAAACATGAACATAGATGTTCCAGGTCATAGCATATGATAATACAGATAGAGTATTAGATATTGAAAGCAAAATTGATCATGCCTGCAAACCAAGTAAAGGTGTAGCAATAAAAGGACTTTCAGACTTCATTCTTTGGGGACCTTGGATTTTGTAGCAGGAAATCAGGCATAGGTCTTAGGTTTTCAATGAGCTCAGACCAAACATGACATCAAGGCAAAGAAGAATAAACAAGCAGTGACAGAGCTATGAGTAAGAGGTATTTCAAGATCAGTTTCACAAACATGAGAGGGTTGGTGGCAAATCAGTGCAGGATGGCAATAACAAGCTTAAATAGACTTGGCATTTAGCTCATACATATGGCAACAAGTAAACAAGGCAAAGGCAAGAGCAAGTAGTGAACATACACAATTTGGATACACAACCGTTGGCAACTCAGCAGTTTGTGTACATAATTAGAGTGCAGATCAAGAATTAGTGGCATAGGGACATATTCAATTTGAATTCATAGTAAATGACAAGATGGCAACAAGAAAGTAATCAATATTGACTAACCTCAATCGTATAGTTACTCCCAAATTATCATGCTAAGAACATAGGGCATATCATCAGACACAAGTTTCAAAAGATTAACATTTAACTCACCAATCTCAAGTGTATAGGTCAACCTGGCTCAAAACGGTTAGCATGGCATGAAACTAATGTCATAGAGACAGCAGGCATCAGATTAACAGGTGACAAACATAGATAAAGGAGCAGTTCATATTTGGACTAAGCAAGTGAGACAAAAATAGTTTGCATAAATAGAGATATATAGCATGCAATCAGATCAACAACCCACCTACATAAAAAATGAACACCTTGCCCAAATATAACATGCTCATAGTAGTGGCACATCCAGAGATAAACACATGGACAAACAAGTTCTAAACAAGGCAAAGCATTCATACAATGGATTTATCTACATTCACTGACTATCAATCAACTATTGATAATAGTATGACATGCAATCTTATGTGCACCATCAGATGTGCACAAATGTGTGTGGATGTGGCATTTATGTCAAACTGAGTTTACAAGAAATATTTGGTTTAGGGACATTATTAGGAAATTCAGACAATACACATGAGCAAAACAAACCTTGGCAAAGCAAGACACACATGTCAAGAATTTCAGGTCAAGAACAAACTGTCATGGACTTGCAAGCATGGAAACTAAAGCACATAGTATGATGGTGTCAAACATCTATATTGTGGCATGGAAATGAGCAGAGGTAGATCATGTTGAAATTTAGATAAGCACATAGGTAGAGCCTTTTAACAAAGTGAAGTCATACATATTCTGTGCCACATATGCTATTAACCAAACATCAATGATGACCTCAACTGAACATGGCACAGTCATTGTACACAATGTGAAAAAAAATGTGATGAATGTGTCAGTACATCAAAATGAATCCACAAACCAGGTTTAGCTTAGAGACAACATTAACAAGTTAACACTATAAAGCAAAATCAGTTGCATGACTTCAACAAATCAACAGATCAGACACACCAGTTTTGGTATCTCAAGCAACTTGACTCCAAAACAAAGGCAGCATGGTAGTTCTCAGTTTACATAATGATCACAAAGGGATATACATATATGACACAACTGGACCTAGTTCAAGGCAGTTTGGTACACACATCATGAGCATAAAGTGTATCAAGCATATTCATCACTTAAATGACAGTTCAAGGTTTGTATTTAAACATAAAGTTTAGCATGAAGAGCACAACATGATATCACAAAACACAACTTTCAGAATTTATCAGTTTCACCAAGATAGTTTTAGCATACTGTTGAATGCAGAATAGGGCAAGCAAGCAAAAATATTTATTTTCGGAAAGAATTCCCTCCGGGATTTATGTCGTGTCCACAGAGATCGGTTCGAGGGAAAGAATGCCGTTCGACAGTCTCTCGCGTTTATGAGTTTGGTTTTAAATGGTTTCAAACAAGAAAATAGAAAAGTAAACATTAAAACATAAAAAAAATTCATTCTTCGGCAAGACAAACTTCTCCGGCATGCACATAATTGACTCCTCACAAACTTAAACTTACCGACCAGTTATACTCAACCTACAATACTCCTCAATATCACCCAACATCGCTCACAACACAGGTTATGTCTAACGCAAAGTTGAGAGAACAACCGTGTTACCATTGCCGATACTTTCGTACGATAGCTCAAGGCACGGAGGCATTAAGTTTCGACGCCTATTGAATATTGTTAGCCCTAAATCTATCTCTAGAATCTAGAAACTAACAGACAATCATCCCTAATCGAAGTTTGCGACGGTTATCTCTAACGCACCCCAAACCCCGTGCATAAAGCAAAAATCAGAGACAATCACCAATAAAGATTTGTAAAGCAAGTTTTATACAACGCCATGGGCGACAAATATACATGAGATCATAGTCAATACATATACAAACCCAACAAAGAAGAAAGACATAAAGAAAATCAGAAATGAACCAAACATCTCGCGGTTTGTCGGCGCCGATCGACGATCAATCCACCTCGGATCATCCACATGCAAGCTTCCATGATGTTTTCTAAGCTAATCTATTGAAAAAAATGAAGTTTGATGGAGTTGGAGCAAGAATCCCCAAAACCATCCTCTAAAAAATGCTGAAAAATGAAGTTTATAGGTGGTTTTTGCTGCCCAGGTTCGCACTGCGAACCCCCGTTCGCACTGCGAACATATGCCGCGTTAACTTCTGCCAGAATGGTGTTTTTCATGCTTCCAGGCACTTTTTATTCGCCCCGGGTTCGCAGTGCGAACTCGCTAGCGAGTGCTCGCCACGGGGGTTCGCAGTGCGAACATGACAGCAAACCAGAATTTGTTTTGATCATAACTCATGAACCGTAACTCTGATTGACGCACGGTTTGAAGCGTTGGAAAGCTTATTCAATGCTCTTTATGAATATGGAAAAATACCATTGCTGGAACACCTGTAAAAATAAATGAAAATCAATTAAACTCAATGATATTTACACGGTACCGCACTATACACCGAAAACGTAAAGTAAACGTATTTACACATAAAGTGGGGTTTATTCAACCAATTTTAACACAAAGTAATGATAAGTGCAACAAAACTTATATACAAAAATAGGTACATTTTGCACTTATCACATACAAAATGAAGTATCATGGTGTAACAAGTTATGGAAGTATTAAGAGGCAACTGGTTGAAATAGGAGCAGAATGCAAATGAAAATACTCAAACCTTCATTATCAAATGTTTAGTTTAATTATGAAGGTGACATGCACACATTTGGACCAAAGTCACACAGTAGGTTACACCTTAGAGATTAGGACTCCACATATGGCAATAAAGACATAACCCAAAAAAGATTAACAGTTAACAACTCTCAGTTTTACATCACCTAGCTCAAATATGATCCATGGTTATACTAGGATGTAAACGAGTATGTGAGTATGAACCAAAACAAAACCAATGCTACATCTTCATATTCAATCAAACTTGATAAACATCAGCAGAAGCAAACCTCTACAACACAAATCATGAGTGTACACTTGCAAACTATTTATGGCTGCAGCTGATGCAAAAACTCAAAGTAATATTCTCAAGTTATAACAACATCAATGTTTCAAATGAACATAAAGAATACTTAGCATATCTTGCAACCAAGTATTTGGCAAAAACCACACATATTCAAAGAGGCCAGAAATGATTCATACATAGCAACAACAACAAAACATAATGTATAACATTTGCTTCACATCAGTAAAATAACCAAACCTTGGTAGAAAACTCACGGGTATGTTTTATGTAGAAATGAGATATGAAACACACACAGGATATGTATTTTAGTAGCAATCATGACATGAGAATATGAACAATGAATAAGCATTTCAAAGGAAAAAAAAGAAAAGAGGTTACCAAGTGGAATATGTCCACTGCAACTTCAGTTGTGCAAAGGTTCCTTTCTTGCTACTCTCCTCACCAATTGTCAAGGCCAAGCTCCTTCCTCTCCTCCTCTTGCAAGCCTTCAACTTTCAGACAGATTTAGTGTATTTTGTGAGTAATTGTTGGTGAGAAATGCAAAGAATTGAGCTGCTATTTATAGGAAAAGTGAGTGAGTTCAAGGTATGACCAACTTGCTAAAAATGCAAAATATGACCTTCCTTTTTCATGTGGATTTTTCAAACTTGCAGAGTGAAATCTTCCAAAGATCTCTGAGCTTCTGAGCAGAACTGTTGTGAGCTGATATGTGCATTGCTCCATGAATAAACAATGTTATTTCTACTTTTGGAAAGTTTTTCTCTCCCTCCCACTTGCATCAACAAGCCATAAACTCATATTTTAATGCTAACCAACTTCAAAATTCGTGGAAAGGCTTGATTAGATGTTAAGTGAGTCATTAAAACTCAGAAATGATGGAAATTTGTGATTAGGGAAGTGTTAGAATCAAAATCCAAAAGTTAGTTTCTTGAATGTTAAGGAATGAAACCCTCATCTTTGACTCTTCGAAACTCCCAACTCCCTTGATGGATGGAGGAGTTCTAGTACTCTTTGGAAAGCTCTCATTGCCCTCTACAACTTTCATGTCAAAAAGTTTTTGAGTTGAGGACTGGAAGTTTATGAAAAACTGGGTTGAAGTGGGTTTTTCATTAGGGCAAAAATACTGAAATTTCTCTAAGTCCTTGGGCAGTTTGGCTTCCAAGCTTCATAACTCAAAAACCATGCATTTTTTTTGGAGAAAAGTCATATTTAACACTTTGAAGATCTTGGAAAGAGCTTTCATTTGGGCTTTGAGTCACTCCATTTGGATGTGTGGTATGGAAGTTATGACCATTTCAAGTTATCACAAGAGAGGGAATTTTTACATATGAAAAGTTTCATGATCATAAACTTACTTCCTTTGCAAGAAACTTTCTTGAAACTTGATCTTGACACTTTAAATCATAAATAAGACATGTTATGATGATTTGAGGCAAAGGAGATTCCCTTTTTGGATCAAGATCCCAAAGATTAGGGTTTTAGTCAAAACCCTAATTTTGACTGTGAATGCACTGAGCTACACCTTTGTGATCTTGCTTCTTTTTTCATATCCAAAGCATATAGAAGACCTTTAGGGATGTTTAGTAACTCATGGAGTCATGGTTTAGGGTTTGAGGGCACCTCCTGATGAAAATCAAGGCCAATGATCCATATGTCTTATAGAAAACCTAATTTGGGAGACAGGGTGCAACTGGGGCTCAAAACTGCTCATGATGAGGACTAGATGACCCTGAATTCTTGTTGAATGAGACCTCTTGGGTATAGGTAACTCAAATGGTTGATGAACCAAGCAACTCTTGACTTGATAGGGCAAAATTCTTCAGTGATTTCTCAGGTTAAAACCCTAATTCCACACTCTGGTCTGGTGATCCTTTGTTGACTTGACTTGATTCAAAGTCTTAAGATCTTGGTTTTAAAAAACTGGTGAATCTTTGTGATGATTGTGTGGAGTTAGAGAATACCTTAGGAGGCTTTGAATTTCTCTGTGTAAACCCTAATTCCAAACATAAGAAAAACAAACTGCAAGAAACGGGTTAGTTAAAATAATTCACATAAGATTGATCCTAAATGTCTATGCAAGATGTTATGACATCTAAGGGGTAAAATTTGGGGTACAACACTGATCATTTGAGCATCTTTAGTTTCCCACTCCTCTAATGCAACTTTGTTTGTAGGTGCCTTAGAGACATCGTCTAGGTGACTCCATAATCCTTTTCCCTTCACATAATTTTTGAACTGAAATTCCCAAATTGAATAATTCTTACTGGTAAAACAAACACAAAAAAACTTTTGTCATTTTCCATAGCCATGAGATAAAACATTTGTATGCTATATAATAATAATTCACAAGTGCAGCAAAATTGTTTTTTTTAACAAATTAATAAATATTAAATTTGGATTAACAGAGAAACCAAACCACTGCTGTAGTGAAACACATAAACCGCCGAACCGAGACAAACAAAAGGAACAGTACCGTGAAACAATAGGAAACCTCCGAACCGAAACTGCCGAATCGAGGAAAACACCAAAGAGCAATACGTGAAACCACAATCGACAAATAGTAGTGAAATCAATGAAACCACGAGCAAGATCAAGAAAACCACGAACCGCCGAACCAAGAACAATCACCGAGAACAGCAAACATTCACCGAGAACAGCGATCACAAAATAGAATCGTCAAGAATACGAAACAGAATCGTCGATCACAATCGAATCAAGATGACGAAACAGCCACAATGACGAAGTCACGAGACGGCAACCGAATTGATAAAGAAACAATTTTGAACAAATATGAATGAGGAACATGATATCGAGAGCGACCTAGTAGGGTGTCGCTGTTCAGCCAATAACAAGGATTCACATGTTTGAATTTGATCGAACCCTTATGATATTATGTCATAAATTTCGGCTTCATGCCATTATGCACTTGTATTGCTTCTATTTATAATTACACGAGCATTTACAATTATTAATTACAAATATTCTCTATTTCATTTTATACACTATTTTAGGAATGTAAAATATACACGATTAAGAAGAATCAAATTCCATCAATCCATTCTATATTAACATGTACGCTTTGACGGGCTAATGCAATTATTGTTATATTATACTGTGTTCCTATCTAATTAAATAATTGCCTTATTTTAAAGTAGAATAAGTAAATATTTCTGGTAACTCTTTTATTCTCTCATCTTTTATTATGTGCATAGGGAATATATTTTGCAAGTTACTCTTCATATGTAGAGCTGTCAAATTAAGGGGTTAGGGTCTAATTTTTAAGGCCCTAAAAATATAGACCATTTTTTAATACACCACCCAAATTTTTTATACACCACGTGAAATTTCATTTTTGCCCCCTGATTCCGGATGTGCACATCCGGACGCACCATTTTTTTTAAAAACGTTGATGTGTTCCGGATGTGCACATCCAGAAACATAGTATAGCTATATTTTTTTAAATTTCGGAACTGCAGATCTGGAAAATAGCATAACTTTATTTATTTTTTAAATCGGTTTTGTCGGTTGGTCGCATACGTTAATATATCATCGCAAGTTAATATACATTCGAATGAGGGGAGCGAGAATGAATTAGGTTTCCCGCCCATAGAAAACTTTGTTCTTCGTATCTCTTCAATAGAAAACTTTGTTCTTCGTATCTCTCCAATAGAAAACTTTGTTCTTCGTATCTCTCCAATAGAAAATTTTGTTCTTCGTATCTCTTCAATAGAAAACTTTGTTGATCTTTTCTCTCCAGGGTAACCACTGCTCCTGTTATCTTTCTTTGTTGATCGTCCAACACTACAGATGGACTCAATATATTTCGGAGATAAACCCTTTTCGTTATTGAAAATAAGCAATGTGGCTGGTGCACCAGTAGCACTAATATCATTAGAAGTTATAACAAACTCTAGGGTTGGAGTCTCTCCGTCAATATAATGGTTGTCTTCGACATTCTGATAAAGTTAGGACTCAATATATTTCGGAGATAAACCCTTTTCGTTATTGAAAATAAGTAATGTGGTTGGTGCACCAGTAACAGTAATGTCATCAGAAGTTATAACAAACTCTAGGGTTGGAGTCTCTCCGTCAATATAATGGTTGTCTTCGGCATTCTGATAAATTTAACAATAGATTTACGGTCATGAATATAAACAACTATCATTTAACATCATGAATGCATCATGAAAGGTTAAATGTACTTGAATAAGCTCCATGAGAAAATGAACATCTTTAGAATATAGTTCAGCGGAGAGATTCTTGATAGCGTGATAAAGATCTTGAGTCAATGGATTAGGTTTCCCGCCAATAGAAAACTTTGTTCTTCGTATCTCCTATTACCACTTGCAGAACCAGAATCAGAATTTTCTACTTCACTTATGTAGTATCGAGCGTGGAAAGCTAGCAAGTGTACATAATAAGCAGGAGGAACTGTATCATTAATATACAAGTAATAATATATACATATACATCAATAGACATTAGCAAGTGTGCATAATAAGCTAGCAAGTGGGCATAATAAGCATAATAAACAAGTTATAATATATACATATACATCAATATACATCAGTATGGATCATTTAGAAAAAACCAACGCGAACCTATAAAATATAATCCTTTTAGGCTTAAACCCAGTTGATTTATAGAAAGTCACACGCCACTCCCTGAATTATCCTACCATGAGGAATACACAAATCTAACAAAATTATCTTATCATTCTAGCGGGCCGATTTCCCTTCTAAGGATACACTGTTATTTTAAAGAGATCTTGAATTATCTCCTCGCAATGAACCTGAGCAGAAACAATTTCTCTGTATCTTGTGACCCAAAGTCAGTCCATTGGTTCTGCAAGTGGTAATAGGAGTACCACCAACTTTGTGTCGACTCTGGCAATAGAAGTAATGTTTTACTGTTGATCGTTATTCTTTTAAAATACATATTATTATTTCTTAAAATAAATATACCTTTTTAAGTTTCAGCCATTTTTCCGGATGTGCACATCCGGAATACGCGTAACTTGTCATTCCGGATTTGCACATCCGGAACAAGACAACGTTTTTTAAAAAAAACGGTGCGTCCGGATGTGCACATCCGGAACTGGGGGCAAAAAAATAATTTCACGTGGTGTATAAGAAACTTGGGTGGTGTATTAAGAAATGGTCAAAATATAGGGGACCCAAAATTTTAAAGAAAAATGACCCAAAAAAGTTGACTTATTTTTTATAAAAAAATATTTTTTTAGAAAAAAAAAATTTGTTTTAAAAATAATAATTTTTTTTTGAAAAAAAATTTAACTTTTTTCATTTTCGAAAAAAATAGACTCTTTTTAACTTTTGAAAAAAATCAATTTTTTTTGTTAGAAAAAGTCGACTTTTTTATTTCATATTTTTTTTTTATTTTCGAAAAAATGGCTTTTTCCAGAAAAAATCGATTTTTTTTATTTTCGCAAAAATCGACTTTTTTTATATTTTTGAAAAATTTGACTTTTTTTTACGAAATTATTTTTAAAATAAAATTTCAAAAATATTTATTTAAAAAAAAAATTAAAAAAATGAAAAATATTTTGTTTCAAACTAATTAGATTTTAAGCCCCCTTACTTAGATCCCATAAAAAGTAAAAATATGAGAGGGCTTAAAAATAAGGGGTCAAACAAATATTTATATAATAGGGGACCTAAAAAAAGGGGGCCAAGTAGGAGGCCTAAACATTAGGGCTTTGTTATTTAGCAAGGTATGAAGTTTCCTTGATTATTGAATTGTAGATCTCATATGTTTTTTTGCTTATGTGCAGTTTGATTGTTGAGTTAATGTCAATCTTAATTTATTGAGGGATAATATTGTCTAGTTCTGCTTTGTAGATTTTAATATAGCTATAAAAAGATGAGTTTTTATTCCTTTTCTTTTTGTTAAAAATTTAGTTCAACTCCTTTAGACCACCTTTAAGTGTCAAAGATGGCAAACTTGAAGAAGACATATTTGTTGGAAAAAAACTAACATAAAAAAAAGATGATTAATAAACTAAATGTTTAGCTAATAATATAATGTAGCATTAACAAAACTAACAATATACTGTAGCATTAACAAAATTAAACTAAATAAAAATTATTAAAAATAAATACTAAATTAAATATTTACTGTAGCAAATAATTCCAGTTTATTAATTTATATTAATAATTTTTAATTTAGTTTAATTTAATTTAATTTAATTTATATTAAAACTAAATTAATTAAATTAAATTAATTTAGTTTAATTTAATTTATATTAAAACTTAAATATTATTGTAATTTAATTTATTAATAACATAATAATTTAAACCGTACATATTAAAACATATATATTACAACATAATAATTTAATTTATTAATAATGTTAATAATTTAATTTATTAATTTATACTAATTATTTACTGTAAATATTATTTAAATAGTTATCATAAATTATAAAAGCTATAGTAATAACAACGTTAATAATTTAATTTAGTAATAATGTTAATAATTTAATTTATTAATTAGACCGTTTAAATGCTTAATTTAAATGTTATTGTATCAAAAATCTACTATATTTAAATGCTCCGTTCAAATTAGTTATACTAAATTATATACTAAATAAAAGTTCTTAAATACTAAATAATAAATAAAAGATAAATAAATACTACATACTAAATATATATATTTGAAAAGCAATAAATATCATAAAAACACAAGTGGCTTATTGGTAAAGACATTATCATGTGGAGGTGAGGTTATGGGTTCAACACCCACCTCTAAGCAAATTTTTGAATGTTTATTTGTGTAATAACATAAACCAAAATGGCTATTAACCCTTCTGTTTATGTCAATTTATGTATTGTCTAGTGGTTACAAGCATAATAATAATGCTGAGTTTATCGTGATTTATGTAGTTTCATAAGTTACATTCTTTCATGTTTTTTATTCTCTATTATTTATAGAGAAATATTGTAAGTTTATTGTAAGAAAAGAAATATCATTAATAAAAATTCAGATTACAAAAATAGTCTTTTTTTCTTTATTCTTCTCTACCAATCTCTTGTTGTCCTAACAAATTTAGTATCAGAGCTTTGCCTCGATAGCATGACTACATCAAATACCAATTATATTTTCTCATATACATCAAGCAAAATTCCAGTTTTCAACGGTGGGTACTATGATTATTGGAATTCACAAATGGAGATCATCTTCCTTTCACAAGATCTTTGGGACGTGGTTGAAGAAGGTTATGAAAATCGTCCACAACCAAAACCAGCAGATTGGTCTGATGATAAAGAGAAAGAATACAAGGAGAATTTGGAGAACAATGCTACGACATCAAGAATTATCCAACATGGCGTGAGAAAAGCCATTTATCCTAGAATCTTTGGCATAAAAAAGGCCATGGAGGTATGAGAAACATTCAAGATGGAATTTCATGGATTCGAAAAGGTGATTGCTATCAAGTTTCAGTACTTGTGGAGTGAATTTGAATCTCTCACAATGAAAGAAGCTGAGCAAGTCAAAGAATTTTTCTCAAAGGTGGCTGAAAAAATTAATTAAATTAAAAGTTGTGGAGATGATGTACCCGAAAAGAAAGTGGTTGAGAAAATCCAATGAAGTCTTCCTAAAAATTTTGAACACATTGTTGTTGTTATTGAAGAAATAAAAGATCTCTCAAAACTCACTCAATATGAACTCATGGGGGTCTTTAGAAGCTCATGAACAAAGAGTGAACAAATACAAGTACCAACACTCTAAGTAGATTTTTCATGTAAGGCAAAACTTCAAAAATTCCAAATCACATCCAGGAGGAAGAGAGAATTCATTTCAGGGACAACATTCCAATCATGATCGTGGTGGCAGACACTTTGAAAGCAATGGTAGAGGTAGAGGAAGAAGAGATTTTTCATGGCAGCAACGATCTTCTGGTAACTATAACTCTTCATGCTTTATTTGTAAGAAACCTGGTCATGAATCTCACAATTGTCGATATAGATGCACTGGATGCAAAATTCATAATCATTCTGATAGGGATTGTTGGCATAAAAGACAAGTTGATGATACAAAAAAAGCCATTGATTATACAACAGAAGATAAAGCTAATAAATTGTTCTTGTCTGTGTCTGATGATGTAAAATCCAGTGAGAAATGGTAGTTAGATAGCGGTTGCAACATTCATGTAACAGAAAACAAGATTCTTTTTAAAGATTTAGATGTAAATTTCTCATCTGTTGTTGTACTTGGTGATGAGAAGAAAGTGCGGATTGAAGGGAAAGGTGTCATAGCAATCACCACAAATGAAGGTAACAAAAAATTCATTGATGGTGTTCATTACTCTCCTAATATTTCTCAAATTTTTTTTAGTATTGGACATATCATGAGAGAAGGTTATAAGCTGATTTTTGACGATGCTAAATGTGAGATTTTTGATAAAAAAAATCTGGAACACAAGTTGCTGTAGTGATGCAGACTCATAATAATCTATTTCCTCTCAATATGAAGTACATCCAATATGCTGCCCTCAAAAGTAAAAGTGCAAATGACTCTTATCTTTGGCATTTGAGATATGGTCATCTGAATCTCAAAGGTCTGAAATTATTGAAACAGAAGAATATGGTTGTTGGTCTTCCAGAAATTCAGAAGAATGATAAAGTTTGTGAAGGTTGTGTTATGGAAAAATGCATCGGCTTCCGTTTCCAAAAACAACTTAGAGAGCACAAGCTCCGCTTGAGCTAATGCATGCAAATATTTGTGGTCCAGCTAGAACTCCTTCTCTAGATAATAAAAGGTATTTTCTCCTCTTTATTGATGATTATACCAGAATGATTTGTGAGACCCAGTAAACCATGCAACTTTTCAAGGTCGTAGGACAAAGCCAATCCAACACAACTTGAAGTTTTGACCTATCCATTTCCACACCTTTACCTGACACCTAATGACCTAAGTATTTCACCCTTGACAACCCAAATCAACATTTTGAAAGCTTAGAAAAAAGACAATGTTAACTCAACAATTGGAGTTCTTCTTCTAAGTGACTAAATAAGGTGAACACGAACTGATTTCCGAGGTGGAAACATAAATATTGCATTCATCAAACTCTAAAATGAGGAAAGAATATTCGTAAGGCCAAATAGCATGACAAACGATTCATGTAATCTTTGATGTGTTGATGTCTCGTTCACATCCTCAAATCAAGGTTAGAAAAATGAGTTGCCCTAAATAACTCATCCACTATATGAATAGGGAAACTATCCAAGATAGTTAGAGTATTGAGAGCCTTATTATTCGTGCAAAAATGCCAAGAACCATCCTTCTTTGTATTCAATATCACTAGAGAAGAGATTGTACTTGAACTTGGTTGTATAATGCCAGTTTACAAAATTTCATGAAGCATTCCTTCTTTGGTGTAACATGCAATATAGTACCACTATTAATTATCCACATGCTCTCGTCTGAAACAAGATTGATAAACTCATGATCACGGAGAATAACAAGATCATCATTAGTAGCAATAGAAATAGTACCAAAAGTTCATCATCAAATTTAATACACATTATTGACATCTAATCAAGGAGCCATTGAAATTCATTCAACTGATTTGAAATAGAAGTCACCTCCTTATAATACAAACTTATAAAGTTATTCAACAAGAACAGTTTATTATTCGTCGATTTTGAGGCATACAATGACTCTATTTTCTTCCAAAAATTCTTTGCATGTGTCTCATTAGCAATATGATTATGAATCTTATCTTCTACGTATTGTCGAAATCCTATAGATGTTCAAACTCCTATCTTCATCATATACAAAATTCGACTTTGCGGAACTAAACACGAATAAATACAATTTCTCCACAAATAATAAGTTTTTCATTTTGCCTTTCCATAAATGTTAATTAGAACCATTTAAAAAAATACCATTTTCATATTTGTATTTGACTCCATTATTCAAAAAAGTAATATAACTCTTAACCAAGAGCTCTGATGCCAATCTGATGGGAAATTAACACATAATAACAGACCAATACGCATCGGATATAAAATTTCCCTTGTAAGAACCTTGAGGATCAACAACAAATATATAACAGAAAATTGAACAAATAAAGACACGAGAGAACACCAACATTTTTACGTGGAAAATCACCCAATATGAGTAAAAATCACGAGTTGTCCAGACCAATGAAATAGCTCCACTATAATCAAACAAGAGAGTCTTAAAGTGATTCACAAACTAATGCTAGCAATCATAAATCATAAAACAAACTAGCTTACAAATAAGAATCAAGAAGTTGAAAAATGACCCAAATCTGCAGTTTCAGTGTGAAGCAGATATCTCTCAGCTCAGACTTCGTTTTGAAGATCCGAATGGTCGAAAGTTAGATATGGGTGTTGTGAATCCGTCCTCCAAATTTAAAATCGACCGCCAGTTAACAAATTTAGAATCGTCAATCTAGTGAGATTGATTGCAGAAAAATGGGAATAAGTTTCTTTCCTTTTTTTCTCTCTTTTGAAGCCTTTTTTTCTCTCTATCTTTCACAATTCGACGATTAACATATTTGAGATTTTCTCCACATAGAAAGGAAGTACAAACCCAACAGTTATCTTTGCAAAATATCTCCATGATCAACAATTATTGTTTCTCCAATTAAAAAAAAACTCACATTTAATCCTGAAAATTCCACCAAACTTAAAATAGGGAATGAAAAAACTGCTTGTTGTAATAGGTGTTGTGTAAATATGTGACAATAAGGGACATATTTGTATAATCATAAAATTTACATTTGTTGGAGTTTCAATTCGGGAGTTCAACATGAGGGAGAACTTTTACAATGAAGTCTTCCTTTATGAGAAACACACATTGCAAGAGATACGCCACATACTCAGCCAAAACCTTAAGGTAATAGGTGTGTGAGTTCTCCCACTTATAAATACTCAAGTATCCACATTTCTAACCAATGTGGTCTTTCCCATATTACTCACACTTGTTTTTTTCAACACCCCACCCCATCAAGTGTGAGTTAATCCACAATGCTCCCCTCAAACGAAATCTCTTTTACTCAGGTACACTTGTACCGCCGTTGACACATTTCAACGAGCCACCTGCTACCCACCACCGTAGGGAATTTCGATACAAGGAAGTCGGTCCCTCACTCGAACCAGGCTCTGATACCAGTGTTGGGGTATCAATTTTGAGGTTCAATATGAGTAGGCATTTATACATTGGGGTCTTCTTTCATGAGCAACAAACCTTGTAAGAAACATTCCACATACTCACCCAAAACCTTAAGGTAATAGTTGCATTTGTTCTCCCACTTATAAAGGCTCAAGTCTTCACATTTTTAAGAAATGTGGGACTTCTCACACTACTGACACTTATTTTTCTCAACACCCCCCTCAAGTGTGAGTCTATCCACAATGCTCTCTCTCAAGAGAAAGTTATTTTATCCACATACACTTGTACCGCCATTGGCACTTTTCAACGAGCCACCTCCTACCCACCACCGTAGGGAATTCAATACAAGGAAATTTGTCACTCACTCGAACCAGACTCTGATACCACTGTTTGAGTTTCAATTCGGAGGTTCGATATGAGGGGGTATTTTTATATTGGGGTCTCCCTTTATGAGCAACACACCTTGTAAGAGACACACAACATACTCACCAAAAACTTTAAGGTAATAGGTGTGTAGGTTCTCCCACAGATAAATGCTCAAATCTTCACATTTCTAACCAATGTGAGAATTTCCACACTACTCACACTTATTTTTCTTAGCATGTATGAAGTATATGGAAAAAAAATAAATTAAATTTATAGTTGGATGTCAATCCTAGACTTTAAACCATGAACCACACAGTTGTGTTTACGAGTTTTTAGTGGTTATTATCACTTCGTCTACATTTTAAAAAATTATAGTGTATAAAGTTTTGAGACTCGATGTTTGACCCAACTTAAAAAGTGTTTTATAAAACTTTTTTTTAGTAAAAAAATTGTATGTTTACTTTTTAAAGAGTTTTTATTTGAATATTTAAAAAAATATTAATAACTTATTTATATTAGTTAATACATTATGTCAAATACAAAGAAAAATATTATTAATTGAGATTGAACAATAAACCAACAACTCACTCTAATATAACATCAGTATATATCAGTTGAGTTCAACATCCAACCATTACAAACAACAATTTATGCTTTGGTCCATGGTTGAGTTATTTTTTTTATAATTGATAGTTTAGTTTCTATTTTACCATTAAAAATTTAGTACTCATAAATAAAAATATATAATTAAAACTATTTTTCGTTTCAAATTATAAGAGAAAAAGGTTCAAATTAAAATTAATGTTAATATTTTGTCAACACTAGAAATGACACAATAGAGGAAATAGAAAGGAGCTAAAATTTCAACTAAAAAGAGATGATTTATTAATACAAATAAGAGTTAAAAAATATTAAATTATTAACTTAAATATATAAGAGGCCAATTAAAACAAGCTCAAAAAATTATTATCATGCCATAAAACCTTATCTTCCACCCCATATGACATTGTTGTCAAGTTGAATTTCAAACATTAATAAATAGGAATAAAGCAAATTTGAGAATAAAGCATTAAAGCATTCATCATTGAAAGGAAACCTTATCATTTAATTATAGCTTCAAATTTCGGATCACACAAAGTGACCCTACAATGTGTTAAGAATTATAACATGGACTTCCAAGTCTTCCTTTAGTGTTTTTTAAAATTTGGGTTAGGCCTAACTCATTTCTACAACACATGCTATATCTCCAAGCAATGTGGAACTAAATCCACTCCTTCAAAGCCAACACAATGAAGGTGTTAGGGGCTGCAATGAGGCAAGCCAAGGTGCCGCAATTAAGGCAACTAGGGGTGGACCTCAAATAAGGAGGAAAGTCCAACACACCCCCTAACGCTTGGGCCTTAATGAGCTCAAAGCGTGGACGAGGATGCGGGAAGTCCAACAATAGATCTAGGATAGGTTCTGATACCATCTCAAAATTTGAGTTAGACCTAACTCATCCGTACAGAACTTGCTTGTAAGGTGATGCTTGCCCCTACTTATAAACACAACACATGCCATATCTCTAAAAAATGTGCACTTGTTTAGCAGAATAAAGAATAAGGTGTACTTGATACATAATCAGAGGTATAAGGTAATAACCTTAACAAATATCACAACACTTAAGATTTCTAAGATATTCAATGGTTAAAAAATCTTCAGGCTTTGTACAATTTACAACATATAACAGAAATTCTGCATACTCGACTGTGTTGCTATTGCTAATCTTGTTATTCTTGCATTTTGATAGAAGTGTGGAACGCTTCTATTCTTCTTGGCTCTTCTTCTTTATTTCCTTGTTCCTTGT
This sequence comes from Lathyrus tuberosus, assembly GCA_022829125.1. Lineage (NCBI taxonomy): Eukaryota > Viridiplantae > Streptophyta > Magnoliopsida > Fabales > Fabaceae > Lathyrus > Lathyrus tuberosus. The sequence goes on from JALAZF010000191.1 coordinate 6,927,478, forward strand.
TAAAAATCCAGATTGAACCTTCAGCTACTTATATAGCAGTTGTAGAAGAATAACCGTTGTAAGAGATAACGTGTACAAGTGTCTTTGTTACTCTATAGTACTAAGAGACGTTGAAAATATATACACCAAAAGATCTTTATTCATTGCATAACATGTTTAATCATTGTGTCTTCCTTGTGATCTTGTACTATAGATTTGTTGAGAGTAGATATCTGTAAAGCATGTCAACTTTTCTTGAGCTTTGTGAACACAAATTTTAGCTGATAAAATGATTTGACATTGTAGTTTGCTTTCTGCATTACGAATAACTTAGCTTTGTCATCGGTTCTGAATGATCATCAGAAGCTAGTATATTCAATAAGTGTAGAGATAATATATTGCTCTTCTGATGTTGAGGTCTTCAGCTATAGAGTTTACGCAAACCTACATTATCAGACTTTACTTAAAGAACGTTCTTCAAATTCTAAACCACCAAAAGTCAATAACTCAACTTCTCTCAAATGCGTCGCAACTGTCTTTTTTTTGCCACGTAGTTTTTACGCTGTAATATTTTGACGTTGAGGGGAAGGTTTTCTTGTAGTGTTGGATATAAATTGAAGTTTTAATTTCAATTTAATGATATTTTAGTGTAACAATTTTTAAGGGACGTGACAATACCATCACATATTCAATTAAGTTAGTGAGGTATGATTATGAATTTGATATTAAACTACTTTAGTGGATCATGATTCATGATAGAAAAATAGAGACTGAGAAGATTTTAAGAGACAATAAGAAAAATTTTTAGAATGACAAATCACCACAATTATTGTTTAATTAGCTATTTGTTTTTTCTTATTTTGTTGGCTTTGCACGTTCCTTAATGTGTGAGTGTTTTTCATTTAGTCAAGAGTCTTTTCCTCGCAATTTGGTAAGATATGAAGATGATTACAAGCATTACTAGGAAGTAACCTTGATAACAAAGGATTGAATCATTAAAATTAAACTCAATAACAATTTTGTATCAGACAAAGTCACAAAAATGACCCTACAATGTATTATAGAATACTTATGCCTAGCCCGATTAGCAAGATAACGAAGACTTCCAAGTCTTGTTGAGAGTCTTATCCTGTTCTAATCACTCACAATTCAATTTATGATTATTCTACAACACAACCCTTATTTGATTAAAGCATATACCTAATGAATTTCACACATATACCCAAAGATATATAAAATAAAAGAAAATATCTTAAGATATAAGAAAAAATAAAATACTGTAGAGGCGTATAGTTAGTGAATGTTTTGAGTATTTTTATTATGACTTGTTTTAATGAGTTGTTTCATAAAATCAAATACTTTTAAGTGTCCTTGTTTGCATGCTTTTCAACCATTAACTCTTATGGAAAATCACTACGCCACCAATTCTGTCACTTTTACGAAACCTTCGCTCATCCCCTGCGAGAAACTAACAACGACATTAAAATATCATTCAAAAGAAAAAGAACAACAATAACAAAATAGAGTTGTTGGTGTTGTTCAACCAATTATCACCAAGGAAGTTTTTATTTTGACCGCTGATTACAATCAGTTCCTTCAAATCAAAGCAACCCATCAATTGTCATCTTCTGCCACTGTTTCTCAATCTGGTAATCTTATAGTCTATGTCTCTACATCCGCCTCTCATGTTTCTTGGGTCCTTCAGTTCTTGACTCTGGTGCCTCTGATCATATGACTAGTAATAAATTTATTTTATCTAATTTGTCTTATTCTGATTCTTTTCCTTTTGTCATTGTAGCTGATGGCTGTAAAATCAAAGTTCAAGGCCTTGGTCAGGCACACCCACTTCCAAACTTGTCTTTAGATTATGTGCTCTATATTCTTAGTTGTCCTTTCAATCTAATGTCTATTAAAAAGCTCACTCATACTCTGTATTTATTCAATTCTGTTTATTGATAATTTTGTTTAAGTCCAGGATCGAAGTACAAGATGGATGATTGGAACAGGGAGTTAGTCGGAAGGATTATGTCATCTATCACCACCGGTGACATGTGCCTCTATTGTTTCTCAAAGCCTTACATATCAACGTTTATGTCACCCCAGCCTTAATAAAATGCGTCTTTTAGTTCTTTGTTTTTCTAAACTTTGGTAATTTGAGTGTCAATCATGTCAATTTGTCAAACATACACTTCACACCTATTGCTAACGAGTAAATAAAAGTATTGCGCCACATTTTGCTTTAGTTTATTTTAATATTTGGGGTCCTAATCGTGTCAAGTCAACTTTAGAATATTCTTACTTGGTAACCTTCATCCTTGATTTTTCACAACGTACATGGTTATTTTTGATGAAAAACCGTTCAGATGTCTTCCATATATTCCAAGAATTTTATGCTGACATTAAAAACCAGTTTGACACTTCCATTAAAATTTTACGCACTAATAATACTCGTGAATATATGTCATCCAAGTTTCAATCTTTTTAAATATCTCAGGGGATTATTCATCAATCGTCATGCGCTCTCACACCTTAGCAAAATGGTGTCGTTGAACGGAAGAATCTTCATTTAGTTAAAAACTGCACGAACTCTTGTACTTCACCACAATGTCATTTCTCTTTTTTAGGGTGATGCTCTTTTTAAAGCTTGTCACCTAATCAACAGAATGTCTTCATTGATCCTGCAAGATTGAATTGCATACTCTATCTTGACCACACAATATGATCTTTACCCCATTCCTCTCCACGTCATTGGTTGCACATGCTTTGTTCATAACTTCAGTATGGATAAAGACAAAATTTCTTCTAAATTAATCTTTCGAATTTATTTTTCTAGGCTACTCACGTATACAAAAGGGATATCGTTGTTTTTTCCTCAATTTCAAAGATACATTGTTTCCTCTGATGTCACATTCTTAGAAACCTCGTCATTTTTCTTTGACTCTGTATTACTTTTCGAATTGCAGCAAAGCGGCAAGAAGCAAAAATTTAGTTTTTGAAGGATTACCTCCGGGATTTATATCGTCTCCATAGGGATCAATGTGAGGAAAAGAATGATGTTTAACGACCTCTACGTTTTTAAGCTTGTTGTGAAAATTATGGTTGAAAAGATTCAAGATACCATAAATAAAGGCAGAAAATATAAAGACGGAAAATATAAAGTAAAGACTTTAAAATAAACGGAGGCTTGTTGGGATTGGATCTCATCAATTGATAACACATCCATTCCTTTAACCAGTTAAAAACAAATCAATCATTCGTCTAATACCCTCAAGTATCACCCACAACCTAGGTTATGTCTAACGCAAAGTCGAGAGAACAACCGTATTGTCTCATTGGTGATGGCTCACGCGACTCAACAACACAGAGAGTTAAGAACTAATACTCATGCAAACGTTAAGCCTAAATCTATGTCTAGAGTCAAGAACCTAACACATAATCATCCTAGATCCAGATCTGAAGAGTATATGTCTTTAGCGGTTTAAATCAAAGATAAGCAGGTAAGCAAGGATAACATCCATATCGAATTCATGATTGATTCATATAAAACGCCATGATCAGAATACATACATACGCTTAACCCTTTTTTACATGCATTCAAATAATTTTCCAAATGTATGTGAACATAGTTTCACATCTCTATTATTACGCATCTTCACAATACCGTATTGATCTTACTCATACTACTCATGCTACTAATCAACAAAATAAAATATAAGATACAAGTGAATATCAACATAAAAGACTAAGTCAAAAGTTTTCTCATTGATACATGAATATCTTAGATCTAAGATTTGAAAAGGTTTTGTCAAGACCCACAAATGAGAAATCAAAGACAACATCAATATTGAATCAAAACTAGTTCACAATACTTAGATTAGATTAAATATATAAGGTATCAAAAGATTACATCCAAACCCAACAAGAAATCGAAGCACTTACTCAAAAATCAAGCTCTGAGTTGCTTCGATTTGTGCTTTTCCCTCTTAGGGTTTGTGTTTCCCTCTCTAGAATATGCTTGGAATGAAGAGAGATAAAGTTCTGATCTCAAAAATATATGATAAAAGTTTTTTTTTCTAAAAAGGAAGAGAAAGTACTTAAATAGTATTACAAAGTCTGTCTTATTCGCCTAGCGAACACCTTCTTCGCACAAAGAATACCACTTTTGGGCACTTCAAGTGCCTCAGGAACAGTTAAACTGCCCTTGGAAATATCTAAGTTCGCAGGGCAAACTCATTCTTCGCAATGCGAATGTCTTCGCTCCAGCTTCGCACAACGAACTTTGGGTCCTTTTCCTACTGCCATCCGAGGTTTCCTCTTCGCTTGGTCCTCATCGTGAGTTCGCACAGCGAATAATCTCCTTGACCTCACTGCAAGTTCGCACATCGAACTTGCTAAAACTTCTTCTTTTCTTTGGCTTCCTTGTCCAATCATTTGGGCCTTAATCATTGATGTTTTATGCCTAAATCCTGCAAAATAACACACATATCAAAGCATCCAAAGGTATTTGCAATATAATTGAAGAATCACACAAGAACAAGAAATAAATCCATTAAAACATGAGAAATAAGTTGAAAAATTCCAAGAAAGATGGTTCAAAATAAGGCATATTTTGCGGTTAACAATCACTTGATGGGAATGGTACTTCAGATGCTCGAGAAATCCCTTCCATCATCCCCACACTCATTGCAACCCCTACACCTCCATTTCAGGTTTACTAGCGACGGACACTCCGTCCATCGGAGGTATGCGATGATATTGATCCATCAACACCATCTCTGGCCTACTCCAACTCCTTCCCTAGTTTGTTCACTTTAACTTGACCTTCCAATAACATTACAAAAATGTATTTTGTCTCATTATTCTAAATCTAAATATGCATATGTTTTAAATTATTACAATATCCCTACTTCCTATGTCTCTTTTGTTTTAAATCTGGATTTTGTGTTTATTCATATGTCTATAGGTGAAGCTATGGCTGGTCCCAATTGGCGTTAGATTATGGTGAAAGAATTAGTTGAATTGTATTCAAATAACACTCATGACATTTTTACTTTACCTCTAGACAAAATTACAGGGGGATTTTGATTGGTTTATATAGTGAAAGTTGGATCAGATGGTCAGATCAATCGTTTCAAAGCCTATTTTGTATAATACACAAATATTTGGTCTTGATTATGGTGACACTTTTTCTTCGATGGCCAAGATCAGTTTAATCCACCTCTTTCTTGAAATGGCTGCCATTCCTATTTGGTCGCTTTGCCAGTTGGACATTAAAAATTCCTTTTTACACGTAGAATTAAAGGATGAAGTTTATATGGACCAGCCTTTAGATTTTACTATTCTTGGAAATCGAAGACTTGTTTGTCGGCTTTAACATTCTCTTTACGTGCCGAAATGGTCCCCGCGTTCTTGGTTTGGTCGCTTCAGCTCTCCATTGATACAGTTTGGTATAACTAGATGTGAAGCAGATCACTCTATTTTCTTCCTTCATTCCTCCACCGGTCGGCGAATCTCTCATGTGCTCTATGTTTTTGAAATTATTATCATTAGAGATGATATAGAGGGTATCCAGTGTCTTAAAACTCATATTTTTAAAAAAAAGTTTAGACAAAAGACTTGGGTCCACTTAGATACTTAGGCATTGAAGTTGCCCAATCCTCAGCAGGGATTGCAATCAGGCAACGCAAGTAAACATTAGATATCACTAGTGAAACTAATTGCTTAATTTTTGTTCTATTGATACTGTCATACCCTAAATTTTGACCACAAGACTTCACATCATTGTGCAAGCCATCACCACAATTTGGATTTACCTCATCAATCCTCTCAAAGATTGTTGAGTGTTCAGCCTAGCCAAGAATTAGGGTTTTGAGCCCTCCCAGAGTACTCAGGAAAAGGATCAATCAAGAATTGATATGATCTCCAACTTATCAAACCTCTCCAACATCCATGAAGGATCAAGAGGTCTTCCACATCAAGAATCTAACACAAAAATGCAACACTTCTGTCATACCCCAAATTTTGACCACCTAGATTCCCATCATTGCGCAAATCATCATCACAATATGGATGGACCATCATACCTCATTAGTCTCCCCAAAGATGGGTGAGCATCCACTACAATCAAAATTAGGGTTTCAAGCCCTCTCAGAGTTCTTAGACCAAGGATAAATCAAGGAATGACATGATCCTCAACTTGTCTAAACCTCTCAAACACCTATAAAGGATTAAGAGGACTCCCACATCAAGAATCAAGCACAAGGTTGCAACATTCTGAGTGGATCAAGCCTCAAGATCGTCAGTGTCACCAAATTAGGGTTTTGGTCTACCAGGGCCTCCAGATGAAAATTTTCCTCTGGGAATGAGCCAATGCTTCAAAGAATAACCTAATATGCTCCAAGGGACATCATAAACCGAATCATCAAGTCAATTTAGCCTTAGGGGAAGCATTTATAAAAAAAAATCAGGAATTAGGGTTTCTTGACCTAATTCACCCCTAAGTTGACTTTTGGGACAAAACATGAGCCAAGACCTCAAGACATGATTTGAGAGTCTCTAACAAACTACATTGATCCATTTGCAACAATGGATTAATCCAAGAAGCTTGATCAACAAGTTTCAAATTCATCAGAACCACAACTAGGGTTTCGCGAGAAAAGTCAACTGTGTCTTTGACTTTTGACCCAGGTATGCTCCCAAACCTTGGGACATGATTCAATACACCCTATAACACCTATGGAACATGTCCATCAAGTTTGATTTAGGTCAAGGACTTGATTTCATAGAGGATCGCACAGTTTGGAATTCATCTGATAAAAAGTCAACTGTGCACAAAAGTCAACTTTGACTTTTTGAGATTTTTCACAATTATGGTTCTTTGACCCTAAAATGATGTTAATGTATGATTGGAATCATCATTCATCAAGAAAATTCAAGAAAAGTGGGATAACTTGTAAAAGGGGTAACCATAAAAAACTTAGAAATTTTCTAAGTTATGGAACAAAGTGGCTAGGGTACCAACTTGGAGGATCATATCTCCTAAACCACAAGGCCATTTTCCCCATTCAAAGCTGGATTTATAGCTCTCATGGCCCTCTACAAAAGATTCAACTACCACTCATTCCAATTCCCCATGGATTTCAATATATGGAATGGCCAAAATTACAAAAAGTGAAAATGTCACTTTTTTCCAACACTTAGTGAAATTTTCACTAAGTCAGAATCTGTTTCACTTTTTCCAAAATGTAAGGGCATTTTTCACTTGAATCCAAAAAGTATCAAAACCAACTATGATCACGCATATGTTGTATCATATGAGGGCTTTCCAAAATGACCAAGAACTTCACCAAACTCAATCTGAGCCATGAGATATGCCCATGCCAATATACCTTGCTGCAAACTGTCATGGCAAGGCAGATTTGTGCATTTTGCTCGATTTGCCAAATTTGTACAAATGACAAACAACTCTATCCATCTGAATACCTCAGGGGGAGACCAAGGAGGGACAAACACTGATCCCAAGCCTCCCAAGTCTTTGGAACTAAAAATAGCATGCCAAACCTAGAAATGCCTAAAAGAGGGACAAGACTCCAATTTTGTTTTGGAGCATTCAATGGATGCACCAAGGTGGCATGGACTGAGCCTCTTCCAACTGAATTCAGTCAAGACATTTCCAAGACCAAGGGAACCAGTAGCCTGTGCCCTAACCTCTAGTCAATGGCTAGAGGAGACTTGGATTCCCATTGATCAACATTGGCCAAACCTCTGCAGCAGTTGCCATTCACTATTGCTTGCAAAATAAACTTGCTCTACTATAAATAGAGCTCATTTGTGCTCAGTTTGAGTACACCAAAGCCATCAAACAGATGTTTTCCTCAAAATCTCTTCCTTCACTCCAAAATTGCCTTCCAAAGCAAGTCACTACCGGGTTTTGAGTTTGAGAGCTATTCCAACCAAACCAATCACACACACACCTCATAAACATCATATAGAAGTGATCCAAACACTCACATAACATCTAGAACACCAAATTCACAAAATCACCAGCCAATTGCTCAAGCTTTTAGAAGACTTGCAGTTGAGGTGCCAGATCAAGTTCCAGCTCAATTCAATCCACTCTAAGCATCCAGACACACTCCATAGCACCTAGGGAAGCTGTCCATATTCTTGGAACCAAGCTGTAACACCTCTAACACAAAACACGATCACCAACTGCAAGAGGTAAGCATGAGCTCTTCTAACTCTATGATCCATACATTTTTTGCTGCACAATAATTTGGCCATATGTTCATAATCATGCATAGAGTGTTTACCCTCAATCAATTGCTTTGTTTGAATCGTGTATGGGATTTCTGAGCCTTCATGCAAATTTTAGGGTTCTTGAGGTATTTCTTTGATTTCTTATTCCATGCTTAGAATAAATGAAATTAAAGACCATAGACATGATCGTGAGGTGAAAACGAGTAGATTGGTATGTAGATTGCATGATATCATCAAGTATTCAGTGAGATTGGATAGAAAACGCAAATCTGCAGAAACAGAGGGTGGCGTGTGTTCTTGCCATGTTCTTGGCGCCATTTTTGAATATTTGAATATCTGAATTTTGTGATTTTATTTAATTGATTAAAAAATTAATTTCTCTCTGAATTTTAATGATTTTGAGTTGATTCTTTTTTTAATAATTCACAAAAATGTTAAAATATTTTATTTTGCCAAAAATTCCCAAAAATATTATTTATTTCTTATATTTGATATTTTTTCAAAGAATTAATGTTTTATTTGTTTTTAACATTTGAAATATTTGTTCCTTCTTGATTTTCCAAACTTAATTGATTTCTAATCATTTTGTGGATATAAACATGATTTTTCAAACATTAATCCAAGATCACAACTTGTTTTTTTATACATGTTTGTTAATTTTGATCATTTTAATTAAGTTTTTATTTAATTAAAATACATTTTGAAATTAATTTAGGGTTTTGATCTTAATCACCCTAAACAAATCATTTTCAAAACACTTTGGGCCTCTAATAGAGTGTAAGACCCAATCCCTCTTAGAAACCAAAATATTTTGGGCCTCAGTGTATTGTATAAGTCCCGATACCGTCAAAAAGTTCGGCGCGATCGTCGCCTTTTTTAGACAAATAACCTTAGGCCTCTCCTTGAGCTGTAAGCCTTACCACTTGTATAAAAATAACCTCTTTGGGCCTCTAATGGAGTGTAAGACCCAATCCCCTTTTAACCAAAACCATTTTGGGCCTCAGACATTGTATAAGTCCCTCTGCATTAAAAGAAAAATCTCGGCGTAATCGCCAGTGCAGAAACAGATCAACTGGGCTTCTCCTTGAGCTATAAGACCCATCTTTATTCATTGGGCCTCTAATATAGTGTAAGACCCAACTCCTTTTTGAAACCAAAATGATTTGGGGCTCAGATATTGTATAAGACCCACTGTGATCCCAAAAACCTCGGCGCGATCGCCGTTTTTAAACAAATAACCCTGGGCCTCTCCTTGAGCTGTAAGCCCCATCCCCTGTACAAAAATAAATCTTTAGGCCTCTAGTAGAGTGTAAGTCCCATCCCCTTGTACATAAAAACTTTTTGGGCCTCAGTCACTTGTATAAGTCCCTATACAAATTCAAAACAACAGTGCAATCGCTGATAAAACCTTGGGCCTCTCCATCAGCTGTAAGCCCCAACAATCTTTTCAAAGCACTTTTTCCTTTGATTTTGAATATATGTTGTCATCAATTTCTTTGTTGAACAACTAACAAAACAACATGGAATCTCTACAACGGGTAAGTGTTTATCCGCTTTCATTTACCGCTTTTATATATATAAACTGTATTGTGGGGCTGCTTCACTGTAAGTCTTCTTTCACATCCTTTTATATACTTGTTGAATATCCACTGTGTAATACTAGTATAGTTATTTAGAGTTTTCCCCGGCAACTACGTCTAGCACTAGGTAAAGCCTTGTTGGTCACTCTTAAATACAAACAAAACTAGATCCCCGTAGGATTTCCAGATACAGTCTTCCCTCCTCTTGGGGTTAAACAATATGGAGACGTGAAAGGTAGCATTCTTGGTGAACCCTTTCTCAGACTGTCACCCTTAGATATTGTCAAAGAAACTCTAACTCCCCAGAGATGATCTTTTCTCCGTGAATGGCATCTCTTGAGTTTCTTCCAAATTCTCGGACTTTCCTGGCTTGATCTATTCTCGGTGAATAGCATGTCTTGAACTTCTCGGGGTTTGGGGACCCACAGGCTTCCTAAAAGCATCCCCGCCTCCTCTTGGCCGTTGTACAAGGACCCGTCGGCTTCTTAGAAGTTCTCATGCCTTCTCTTGGGCTTAGTACAAGGACCCAGAGACCTCTACAGGTATAGGAATAGAACCTAGTCATCAGTTTGCTAGAGCTGTCTTTCTGAGTCAAGTGTCAGACCAGTTAATGGGTTGGCCTCCATCCCTTAACACACCAGCCTTCTCTTGGGCATCATACAAAGGTCATTCACTATCTGAGAATCGACTTCTCAAAACACCAGTAGACTTGGACGATCTCAATACCCTTGGGATTTACCAGTTCCTTAAAGAACAGGAAATAACCCTGATCCTCTGATCAATACCAAAGCACTACCTTACATATAATCTTTCTCTTTATAAGAACTGATTTTCTCTTTTATCCAACACCCTGGACCTGTCACTCAACTGAAACAGTCACCAGCACAGTTAGCCTTCTCTTGGGCTTTGTACAAATGATTCTCCCTAGTGGAGCTAACCCTTTCAGCCTCCATCTCGAGCTTCGTACGAGATAGAAAAATAGTCTCTTGTTGAGTATAAAAGACTCTCTTGTTGAGTCAAACTTTTAGCCTTTATCTCGGGCTTCGTACGAGATAGAAAATCACTCTCTTGTTGAGTCAACAACTTTTAGCCTCCATCTCGGGCTTCGTACGAGATAGAAAATCACTCTCTTGTTGAGTATAAAAGACTCTCTTGTTGAGTCAACCACTTTTAGCCTCCATCTCGGGCTTCGTACGAGATAGAAAATCACTCTCTTGTTGAGTATAAAAGACTCTCTTGTTGAGTCAACCACTTTTAGCCTCCATCTCGGGCTTCGTATGAGATAGAAAATCACTCTCTTGTTGAGTATAAAAGACTCTCTTGTTGAGTCAACCACTTTTAATCTCCGTCTTGGGCTTCATACAAGACACATATAAATCACTCTCTTGTTGAGTATAAAAGTCTCTCTTGATGAGTTAATCCCCTTTTGGCCTTTATCTAGGGCTTCGTACGAGACACCAAATTACTCTCTTGTTGAGTATGACAGACTCTCTTGTTGAGTCAAATCCTTTTAGCCTCAATCTTGGGCTTTGTACAAGACAGAAAGGACATTTCCCCCAGAAAAGTCAAACTTCCCGCCTCCTCTTAGGCTTTGTGATCCGAAGTATTCGAACTGGTCCACGTAATCTGGTCGTTAGAAGGTGAGGTGCTCGGGTGATTGTTGGTCGTAAGGCGTGCAACGTGCTCGGCTTGAGAATGAGGAGAGGAGGGGGTGTACCTGCAAGGTACTTGACGCTCAAGTAAGAAAGGGTCAGAGAAAAAGGGGCAAGTACAAAGTGTATTCTTAGGGCAAAAAATGTGATACCTAACCCTCTCAAGTGAGAGGGTTTATATAGAGCCCCCAGCGCGTGGCCAACGGTCCTATTTTCGGGGCGAACTAGCCGTTTTTCCCAAAGAATAGGCAACTGCCCAAACTAGCCGTTATGTCGGGCAGGGTGCCATGAACTAGCCGTTATGTCGGGCATAGACGCAGTTGCGGGCACCTGCCCATCGATGTTTAGGCAGCGGGGAAGCCGTGCATAACGGGCATCAGAGCCGGGGAGGGACGTTGCGTTCCTTGCCCAGTTTGAGGGGCAGAAATGTCACTTTTTCCCCTCTGTGGATTGGGCTTAGGCAATTTGGGCCGCTCTGGAGTGGAAGCGGATTGGGCCAATTCCAGCCATTGGTCCAGTCCAGAACAGGAGCCCCCCAAGTCGTTGCTCCCGAGCATGGGAGTGATGACTTAAGGACTACTCGTCGCCCGGGGAGTTACGTAGAGTCATCGTAAGGAGATGAGGAAGATTGTCTCGATGTGCCCGTGGACCTCTGTGTTCGTGATGTTTATGGTCGTGACCCTGTTGCCCGGTATTCGGGAAGATAAATTGTCGGACAGAATGGGAAACGTTGGGTTGCCACGTATGCATCGAGCCCTGCGTAGCAGTTAATAGGTAATTATGGCTAGTGGGCAGTCATTATTACCTACGGGAGCGTGTGTGCACGTGCCCCTCAGTATAAAAGGGGGGAGGTTATCCCATTTTTCACTTTTTCCCTTCTGATTCTTCTTCGTCGTCATCAGCGTTCCTGCCCATCGCCGTCTTCAGAGCAACCGACCACCGTGCCAAGTTTCGAGCAGCCTTTCTCTTCTACTCAAAACAAGTAATTTTTTTGGTTTCCAGCTTGTTTTACTTCCTCTCATTGTCAATGGTAGATTGCATGCGGCTAGGGTTAGTTTTAGGTGACAAAGTAGGTAGATTTCCGGTGAGTGTTGGTGGTGGGCGGTGGTTCTGCCCATTCGCTGTACCAAGTATCTCGTCGGAGTGGGTAGCGCGTTCGGTGAACGCGGTGGTCCACGCCGTGGTTGCGAGTCATGACCACCACGTCTTACCATCTTCTGGTGGACTGGTGAACTTTCCGGTGGAACGTTTCCAGATTCCGGTGGAGCTTCAAACGGAATTTGGGCACGAGCACGGTGAGGTTCCTCGTAGGCAGATGGTATGTCTTGGTCATCTCCTCACGGGGAGGTTTTTTCTTTCTTCGTTTGATGTTAGGGCTTAGGCCGGGGACGTTGTCCTTAGCCTTCTGCGCGCCCTTTCACTTGACTTAGCGGTGGAAGGGTGGATTTGATTTCCTGTCGAATTCACTGTCTTTCTCTGCTTTTTCAGGTGATCGTAGGGGCGATGGAGCCAGAGAGGGAAGTTATCCCTGTCAAGTCCGAGGAGGAGACTGTCTCCGAGGAGAGCAGTAGTGCAACGGCCTCGAGCTCTGCGTCCTCGAGCTCGTCGGCTTCGAACTCCTCGAGCGAAGTCGAGGGGGAAGCGAGCGATGCTGAGAAGGGAGAGGATTTGGAGGTCGTGGAGGAGGACGTAATGGAAGAGGAAGTTGATGTGTTCTGCCCAAAAGAGTGGGAGGTGGCCGAACCTTCCGACCATATTTCCACGTTTGCCAGGTCTGCGGCGGACGCTTTTACCGAGGTGGGGCCAGCGGGTGAATGGAGAGTGCTTCTGCCTAATTCGGACGAGCAGATCTGCTCGAACTTCGGGGACTGCTTCGCGATGTACGAATATGCCTTCAAGGAATTGGGGCTGAGGTTGCCCTTCACTGACTTCCAGCGGTCGGTGTTTGGGCATCTGAAGTTGGCTCCTTCTCAGCTCCACCCCAATTCGTTGGCCTTCATACGGGCTTTTGAGTTGGTGTGCGAGCACCTTGCTCTGGGGACCACTCTTCCTTTATTGTTTGTTGTTTTCCACCTACAGCGGCAGCTGGCGGGGAAGAGGTATGGATGGGTCTCTTTGAAGCAGCCCAGAAAGTTGTTTAAACCGTTCTCGGAGTCCATCCGAACGTTCAAGGGGCGGTACTATATCGTCGAGCCTTTGTCCGAAGCTGCGCAGGACAGCGTGTATGTCTGGGAGGTATAGTATGATGAGAACGGAGATGAGCTGCTTACCGAGGAAGGGAAATATATAGGGGAGAAAGTGTACAAGTTCCTGATCCGCTGGACACCCGACCACTTCTCAAAGAAGCCCAACGCCTACGTCTTTGAGCCGAGCGCGTTACGCGGGCAGGATGTTGTGTCCTACGAGACACTGGTGAAGTGGGTCAACTCCTTCGATTTTGTGAGCTGCTAGACGAGCAAGGGTGCCCCTATCTTCGAGGATGACGGGAGCCAGAGGGTTGAGAGCAGGTTTATCAATGTGAAGGCTCTGCTGGAGTGCAAGACTCCCGCGGATGCCAAGAATTTGCTCGGTAGTCTTAGTTACTTAGACTTTATTTGTTATTTCTTTTTCTTCCCCGTTGCTAACGTGTTCGTTTCATTTGTGCAGGTGAGATGCCTCAGGCTCGTGATCGTGTGGTGAGGAACGCCATGGCGAGGGGCAAGGCTGGAGCGGTTCCTCCCAAGGCCCGTCCTGTTGGTGGTGCTCGTGCTCTTCCTCTTGCTCAAGCTGCGGTGGGGACCTCTGCTTCTCCTACTCCAGCTCCCCGGGACTCTCCATTGGCTCTGGCTGGGCGAGCGAAGCGGCAAAGGTCGTCGGATGCCGTGGACCTGACTCGGGCGCCCGAGAAAGGGAATTTTGAGCTTCCTCCGTGTGTCCTTGACCGGAGGTTCTTTGAGGGTAACACTTTGGTCGTTCCGCGGGCAGAGTCACTCAACCTCGGAAGCATGGAACGAGCGAGCAAGAGGGCGATGGTGGCCCAGGATGCTTCTGCCATGGTGAGGATGCTGGAAATGGCGGCCGTTTATGCGGAAGGGGACTCTGTGCTCGAGGCTGAACTCACTACTTCCCAGGCCTCCGAGGCCTCCCTAAAGGAAGAAGTCAAGGGTGCTCGTGAGGCTAGGAGAAAGGCCGAGGAGGAGACGGCTAAGCTGAAAGAGGAGGTAACCAGGCTGAAGGCGGAGAAGAAGGATGCAGAGGATTTGAACAAGGAGCTGATGGCGGCCAGTGCCCCGGGTGCTGATGAACCGGACGAGATAAAAGTGTTAAAAACTAGGGCTGAGCTGGTCGCCAGCATACTGCAGGCCGAGGAGGATGGCATTGCTGTGGTATCGGAGTCTTTTGAAAGTGCTGTGGCCCAGTTGCGGGTGGTGAACCCTGGGCTCGACATTTCGACCGATGGTATCCACTACCTTGCCCGAGTGGAGGATGATCACATCGTCTTGCCCGCGGGCCTGGTGCTCGACACCCCTGAAGCTCAGACCGAAGATCATCCAGCGGAGGAGCAGGAGCCCAAGCCCGAGGCGACTGAGCATGTGGAAGGATGAGGATTTAGGTTGTTTTGATGCTATTGTATTTTGTCCGGCCTGTGTGTCATTGAGTAATTTGTAATTTATTTGGTTTGGGGGGGGGGGGGGCTTGGCCCCCTTTTCATGTAATACGCACAGTTTTTTGGCCCTTGTGGCCTTTTCATTTAATGCTTGGTTCATTTATACAATTTTTGTTGTACTTTACATTATTGCTGTACTTTACCTTAGTTGTGCATGTACGACTGCCCGTCGGAGGGTATGTCTGTTAGTGGAGCTTTCTTTTGAAAGATGGCTCGCTGTGTGTGAATTCGCCAGTGCGGGGAACTGGTCGAATAGCCGGGGAAGGTCCTGGCGAGGTTGCGGATCTCAGGTCGCGATTGAGGTCTGAGGTCGCAGCGTGAACGTCCCATCGCGAGCTGGGGTTCTGTCAATCATGGTACTTAGGCGAAGGCGGTGCTCGGTTGACGACCGCCGACGAGCAGAGTTCTGGCTTGTTTGTTTCAGCGGGATTCTACTTTGTGTGCATGCGTCGTTTGTACCTGGACGAGCATGATGACCGCTAGGTGGTCTCTTGATGCGAGGAAGCCTATGGTTACTTTAGCTGTAGTATTGCTTAAGTTTCTCAGCGTTCCATGGTCGGGGGAGCGCCTCCCCGTTAAGGTTTTCGAGGAAGTATGCACCGTTTCCCGTTTTGGCACGGACTCTGTACGGCCCTTCCCAGTTGGCTGCTAGTTTGCCTTCGCGAGAGTCCTTGTGGTTTCTTCGCAGGACAAGGCTGCCCACATCAAACTCTCGTCGTAAGACTTTGGCGTTGTGCCTGATTGCTATTTTTTGCTTAAGGGATGCTTCGCGGAGGGCTGCTCCTGTCCGGATTTCCTCGACGAGGTCGAGCTCTTCTCTCATCGCTTCATTATTCATTTCCTCGTCTAGAGGTGATTCGGTCCTTCTGGACGGTACGTGGATTTCGATGGGTAAAACATCCTCCATGCCATATGCTAAGCGGAAAGGCGTTTCCCCGGTGGTGGATTGGGGAGTAGTGCGATATGCCCATAAGACGCTGTGGAGCTCCTCGACCCAGGCTTTCTTCATTTCATCCAGTCTTCGTTTGAGACCACGAAGGATGACGCGATTGGCCGCCTCCGCCTGCCCGTTGGTCTGGGGGTGCTCTACAGAGGCGAAGTGTTGCTTTGTTCCGAGATGGGCGACAAAGTCTTGGAACTTCTTGTCAGTGAATTGTGTTCCATTGTCCGTGACGATTGCTTGGGGAATCCCAAAACGGGCAAGGATATTCCGCTTGTAGAAACGTAGAATGTTAAGTGCCGTTATCTTTGCTAAAGCTTCTGCTTCTATCCATTTTGTGAAATAATCTACGCCCACTATCAGGTATTTGTTTTGGCTGGACCCCGTTACGAAGGGTCCTAGGATGTCTAGGCCCCACCAGGCGAATGGCCACGGGGAGGTCAAACTTTTCAGTTCGTTAGGTGGAGCTAGGTGCATGTCCCCGTGCCGTTGGCATTTGTCGCATTTCTTTACGTGCTCCTTGGCGTCTTGCTGCATGGTTGGCCAATAATACCCTGCCCGAAGTGCTTTACGGGCAAGGGACCTTCCTCCCAGGTGTTGGGCGTTGATGCCTTTGTGGATTTCACGTAATACGTGGGGGACAACCTCATCCTCTATACACTTGAGTAGTGGGATGAAGAAGCCCCTTCGGTAGAGTTTGTTTTCGAGGATGACGTACGAGCAAGCTCTTCGTTTGATGGTGCTGGCTTCCTTGGGGTCGTCCGGAAGTTCGTCCCTGGTGAGGTAGTTGTACACGGGCGTCATCCAGCAGTCACTGTCCCCGATCGCGTGCACATGGAGGGTCGAGGACCCCTTATCGATGCTGGAATGGGGAATTATTTCTTGGAGGACTGACCTGTTCCCGCCTTTCCTCTTGGTGCTCGCTAGTTTGGACAGGACGTCTGCTCGCACGTTGTGTTCGTGGGGAACATGTCTTACTGCTACCGTCCTGAACTTCAACATTTTTTCCTTGACCAGGGTGAGGTATTCAGAGAGACTGTCGTTTTTGGCCTGATACTCCCCGGATATCTGGTGGGCTACGAGCTGGGAGTCCGTGCAGATGACGATTTCTTCGGCCCCTAGGTCTTCGGCTAGGCGCAGTCCGGCGAGGAAGGCCTCATACTCGGCTTGGTTGTTCGACGTGGGGAAGGACAATGTGAGAGAAGCCTCGACTATGGTCCCTTCGTCGTTCTCTAGGATGACTCTTGCCCCGCTTCCGCTCGAGCTGGATGCTCCGTCCACGTAGATGGTCCATCTGTTTGCTATGTGGGGCGAGGAGTCTGAGAAGGTTACTTCTGCCACGAAATCGGCCAGGGCCTGTGCTTTGAGAGCTTTTCTGCTTTCATACCGGACGTCAAATTCGGACAGCTCCAATGACCACTTGAACATTCGACCGGCCATGTCTGGCCGGCCCAGCAACTTCTTGATGGGTTGATCCGTCCTCACTACGATCGTGTGGGCCAGGAAATAGTGTCTCAGTCGTCTGGCACCGTTGACGAGGGCCAATGCTACCTTTTCTATCTGTTGATATCGCAACTCCTCGTCTTGCAACGCTTTGCTCGTGAAGTATACTGGTTTTTGCCCGGCAGGATTTTTGGGAATGAGAACGGCGCTCACGGCCTCGACAGTGACGGCGAGGTATAGGAACAAAACTTCCCCGGTATCTGGTCGCGATAACACGGGCGGATTCGACAGGGCTTGCTTTAAGTGAAGGAGGGATGCCTCACATTCTTCGGTCCATTCAAACGCGGCTTCTTTTCTCAAGAGATTGAAGAAAGGAAGGGCGTGTTGGGCGGATTTTGCGACGAAGCGGGACAACGAGGTGAGTACCCCGTTGAGGGACTGGATATTCTTCTTAGACGTGGGCGTTGGGAACTCAGAGAATGCCCGGCATTTGTCAGGGTTAGCTTCTATTCCTCGTTCTGTCAAGTAGAACCCAAGGAATTTACCTGCCCGTACGCCGAACGTGCACTTCTCTGGGTTAAAACGCATTTGATACTTTCTCGCTTGCTCGAAAATTTTGCGAAGGTGGGCGACGTGGTCTAGCTCCTCATGGGACTTGACGATCATGTCGTCCATGTATACCTCGAGCATGTCGCCTATTTGTCCTTGGAAGACTTTGTTCATCATTCGTTGGTACGTAGCGCCGGCGTTCTTCAGTCCGAAGGGCATTACGTTATAGTAATAGTTGCCCGATTCGATCATGAAGGCCGTATAAGTTTTATCGCTCGCGGCCATTGGGATTTGGTTATAGCCCGAGTAGGCGTCGAGGAACGATAAAAGTTTAAAACCTGCGGAGTTATCTACGAGCTTATCTATATTGGGGAGGGGGTAGGCGTCCTTCGGACATGCGTTATTAACATCGGTATAATCAACACACATTCTCCATTTGCCATTATTTTTTTTTACAAGTACAACATTTGAGAGCCATGTAGTGTATTTGGCCTCAGAAATAAACCTAGCTTCTAGAAGGTCTTTAACAGCTTTCTCCGCGGCTTCCATCTTCTCCGGGGACTGTTTCCTTCTGCGCTGGGCAATGGCCTTAACGGCCAGATCAATTGTAAGTTGGTGGCAAGCGACGGAGGGGTCCAATCCTGGCATTTCAGCAGTGCTCCATGCGAACAAGTCTGCGTTCTCTCGGAGGCATGCTTTTAGTTGTCTCTTGGCCAGGTCGGGGAGGTCTGCTCCAATCTTCACTCCCCGCTGGGGGTCTTCTCCAAACGGAATGATCTCGAAGTTGCCATCTGGGATGGGGCGTAGGAGATGGCCGCTGGTGTTGGACTGGCTGTCCGAAGTCGTTGGGTCTTTGGCATGGTTTTCCTCGCTGAAACGGCTGTCCAAGTCGATAGCTTCGACCTGGGGGAGCTGTTTTGGCTGCTCGGAGCTGCTGGGCAGAGGAGGACGACCAGGTATCCTCGGCCTTGCTGAGATGGTGCTCAGTCATTTTGATGCTGCTTCAAAGCATCGACGGGAAGCTTCGTTGTCGCCGTGGAAGGTGGCGACCATCCCTTCAGAAGTGTAGTACTTCATCTTGAGATGTACGGTGGAAGGCACTGCAATCAACTCTGCCAGGGTTGGCCTTCCAAAAATGCACTGATATAGCGACGGGCAGTCAATTACCAGAAACTGTGCTTTGATTGCTCAGGTTGTCTTTCCTGAACCGAAGGTCACGATGAGCTCTACGTAACCTCGGGGCCTTGTTACTGCTCCGTTGAATCCCTGCAGGTCGGATCCAACGTATGGAGTAAGGTGAGAGTCGTCCAGCTGCAGTGTCTCGAACAGGTGGTTGTACATTATATCAACTGAACTGCCCTGGTCCACGAGTATCCTGCGAACGTCGAAGTTCGCCATCCTTGCCTGGATGAGAAGCGGGATGCTTGAGTTCGGTGACCCGCCGAGGAGTTCCTCCTTGTAGAAGGAAATGGGAGATGATCCTTTGTGAGTGGTATCCAGCGTGGTGACTTCGTTGGAGCTTTTGCTGATCAGTTGTTCGAATTTCCTTTTGACTGAACTGACCGTGATTTTGTTGAATCCACCACCGGAGATGACCATGGCCGACGGGAAGGTCTCCCACGGGCTGTGAGCGCCGAGGAACGTGGAGGCGGGCAGACTATCAGGGATACGGAAGTCCTCTGGCCGAGTTATGGACAGAGCGACCTGTACGTTGGTGTCCTCGGAGGGCGGAGTCTCTTCTGCAGCTTTCTTGCTCTCCTGGGTTTCTTGCCGGGGAGCTTCTTTCTTCTTCGCGAACTGCTTCAGGTGGCCGTCGCGAATGAGGGTCTCTATGGCATCTCTGAGGTGGATGCATTCCTCCTTCGTATGGTCGTGGCTCTTGTGGAAGCGGAAATACTTGGATTTATTTACACCCGGCCTGGCCGGCAGCTGTTTGGGGAAACGGACACCCACCTGCTTGAACTCTGAGTTGGCACATTCGGACAAGATTTTCTCCCTCGAGGTAGTGAGGGGGTATAGTCATGGAATCGCCCGGAAGGTCCCTTCTGTTCGCGTGCATCGCGAGGCCTATCGTCGCGTCTTTTGTCTCCTCGACGGGATGTCGAGGGCTCTTCGGTTCTGGATGACCTGGCACCTTCTTGGTGATGGGAGGCCCGGACAGAATGGGCAGCGACCTTCTCCTCGTACTGTATATGCGACTGGGCTTGGTGGAGGAGGGCGTTGAGATTCCTCGGCGGATCGAGGCTGATGGCTTTCGCAAAATCTGAGCCGGGACGTAATCCCTGCTCGAGCAGGAATTTCTTCATCTCGTCGGTCGTTGGCACTTGGATGGCCTCCTTGTTGAACCGCTCAATGTAGTACCGAAGAGGCTCATCTCTTCCCTGCACGACAGCTCTGAGGGACGCCTCAGTCTTTGGATGGCGTCGCGATGCGGTAAAGTGACGGGAGAAAATCCTCCCGAGCTGCCTCCAGGATGTGATGGATTCATCAGGCAGCTGTTTGTACCAGGTCATTGCTCCCTTCTGGAGCGTGGTCGGGAACAGGCGGCATTTGATGGCTCCTCATACACCTCTGTATTCCAAAAGAGCATCTATGTTTTCTATGTGCTCGTCTAGGTTCGTGGTTCCATCATAAGTCCCTAGAGACGGAGGCTTCTCCAGTCCTTTAGGGAGACGGGTGGCTAGGATCCGGCGGGACAACGGGCCGCGAGGCTCCTCGTCGCTGCTCGAGTTGGAAGTCGACGGTGACCGTTGTCTAAAATTGCGGCGGCGGTCTCTACAAGGTGAGGCTGATCGTGGCCGGTCGCGAGGTTTGACCGGTGGAGAATGCCTGTCCCGCCTCGTTCTCTTGTGTCTTGGTGGTGACTGATCCCGCGGGGAGATCTGGTCGCGCTTGCGAACGCGTTGTGGTTCAGGCTCACACCTTGTCATACGGTCATCCCCGTGCCTAGGTGGCGGGCTTCTTGATTTCTGGTGTTTCCTCTTTGGAGGAGAGGATCTTGGGAGAGCTGCTTCTTCGAGAGCTCCTATCCTTTCTCCTTGTCGCAAGATAAGGAGGTTTGTGCGGTTGACAGCTTCCAAAAGGGCTGCAACGGCCAGGTCAGCGCTGGGGGGGGGCCAGAAATTGGTTGTTCCCCCAACGGTAGCTGTTTGCCTCCTTGCTCGGTGGGAGGAGGAGTTGGAGACGCAGTGGCCTCGTCTCGAAGAAAACGGGGATCAGAAAGTAACAACGAATTGCCATTAGCGTCCATCTTGTTGACAGGGACAAGAATCGTAGTGTCAGCACCTTTTGCGGAGTTCTGAGCGGCCATACGTGGGTGGATCAAAGAAAGTATGTTTTGATCTTTCAGTTTCCGAGGAGGAAAGAAAGAAGGGGAGAACAAGGAGTTCCCACAGACGGCGCCACTGATCCGAAGTATTCGAACTGGTCCACGTAATCTGGTCGTCAGAAGGTGAGGTGCTCGGGTGATTACTGGTTGTAAGGCGTGCAATGTTCTCGACTTGAGAATGAGGAGAGGAGGGGGTGTACCTGCAAGGTACTCCGACGCTCAAGTAAGAAAGGGTCAGAGAAAAAGGGGCAAGTACAAAGTGTATTCTTAGGGCGAAAAATGTGATACCTGACCCTCTCAAGTGAGAGGGTTTATATAGAGCCCCCAGCGCGTGGCCAACGGTCCTATTTTCGGGGCGAACTAGCCGTTTTTCCCAAAGAATAGGCAACTGCCCAAACTATCCGTTATGTCGGGCAGGGTGCCATGAACTAGCCGTTATGTCGGGTATAGACGCAGTTGCGGGCACCTGCCCATCGATGTTTGGGCAGCGGGGAAGCCGTGCATAACGGGCATCAGAGTCGGGGAGGGACGTTGCGTTCCTTGGCCGGTTTGAGGGGCAGAAATGTCACTTTTGCCCCTCTGTGGATTGGGCTTAGGCAATTTGGGCCGCTCTCGAGTGGAAGCGGATTGGGCCAATTCCAGCCATTGGTCCAGTCCAGAACACTTTGTATAAAGAAAACCCCGGTTGAGTCAATCAACCTTTTAGCATCAAAGTTGTGCCTTGCTCACAACATACAAACATCAACAAATCCTCTTTAGAGATGACAAGTTCTCTCTCAGTCAAACCTTTTAGCTTCACATCTTGGGCTTTGAACAAGATACAAACCTCTTTAGCTTCACGTCTTGGGATTTAAACAAGACACCAAAAACAACCTTTTTCCTCCCATAGAATAGGAGGAACTACGGTCGCTCTGATTTCTCTGTTTCGTCAAACGGGAATACGTAGGCATAAGATTACAAAATCTTAGCGATCATACTAATCAAAAACCCAAAATCACATACCTTGATACATCAATCGAAAAGCACCAGTCTTAACATCTTACCAATAGCCCAGACACTGTTCTTATTTAATAACCCAAAGGAAGAAACCCCTATTTTGATAGCATCTGTAAACCAACAGTTTTGACTGTTTAACCTCAATTCGCAAGCTGGGTTAATTGGAGACATCTATTTCCATTCCTTAATCAGCTTAATAGGATAAAAAATGAATAACACTGTAGTACCAAAGCGATAGTGATTCAAAACCACAAAAATCGCGCTACAACTTCAAGTTGATCAAGCCTCGAGATCATCAGTGTTAGTTCTTGGATTGGCTGGAATTTTGGTAAAACAAAGTATATTCAATGTTGATGTCAAGGTACTGATGTTGCAACATTGAGATTTAACACTGGGCTGTGTTAAGTAATTAATTTGCTGAAGTTGGATGTCTGATGTCACATAGGCGATGTTGTGACATTAGATCTGCAGAATTAATAACATCAGGTTGTGATGTTGTTAGGGTTGCGTGTTAGCTAGAATTGTGGAGAGCAAGCTGTCTCATTGGATGCGAATATCTTGGGATAGATATTTTCTACTGCATAGGAGATCTGGTGCAGATTTGTAGGAGATTTAAAAGGTTGAAGATTTGAAAAGATTTTAGGAGAAAATCTGTTTTAAATATTCAGTTTTAAATAACAAATCTGGGAGATATTGTAGCAGGTCCAAGACCAATTCAAGGAGCTATATAAAGCGCACAAGACCAAAGGTAAAAGTGACAGAAAACATTCAGAAGATCAGGAGCTGGAGGCTTAGTATCTAGAGTTTGTTTAGAGTGCTTATATTTACACTATTCTATGGTTTGAATAGGTGTTGTGTTTCTGTCCTCTCTAGAAGTTGTGAAGCAATAGAGAGTGGTTGCTTGATCGAAGCTAGGAAGCAAGATCAAGGGTACTCGAAGTGGTTTCTTTGAGTGTTTGTAAGGGATTGAGTGGTGTTCTCATACCTAGGTGGTTTCTTAGGTAGGAAGTCATTAGTAGAGTATAAGTTTAGGAGATTGTCAACGGGTTGTTGAGTCTGTAAATTATATCTACAAGTAGTGAATTTCATCCCTGGCTTGGTAGCCCCCAGAGTAGGTTGGTTGTAACCGAACTGGGTGAACAATTCTTTGCGTTGCTTTGTTGTTGTTATTGCTGTCCATTGTGCAGAGTGTGTTGTTGTGACATCGCACCTTAACATCACACGTCTGATACCAGAATTTCAATTGGTATCAGAGCAGGCATCCTGTCTGTCTCTGGGTGAGATCTAGGGAAGTTACTTTCTGGTGTAAAGATGGACAAAGAAGTTGGAGGATTCGTCAACAGACCCCCTATTTTGGATGGATCCAATTATGACTATTGGAAGCCAAGGATGACTACTTTCTTAAAATCCTTGGACAGCAGGGCTTGGAAGGCTGTTATTAAAGAGTGGAGAGCACCTGTTGTGTGTGAAGAAGATGATGCTGGCAAAGACAAAGAAGGCACCTCAAAGCCAAAGGCTGAAGAAGAATGGACCAAGGAAGAAGATGAGCTTGCCCTTGGAAACTCCAAAGCTTTAAATGCAATTTTCAATGGAGTAGATAAGAATATTTTCAGGTTAATCAATACCTGTGAGGTTGCCAAGCAAGCTTGGGATATTTTGAAGGCCACTCATGAAGGAACATCTAGAGTTAAGATGTCACGACTTCAGATTCTAACATCAAAATTTGAAAGCCTAAAGATGAAGGACGATGAGACTATTCATGACTTCCACATGAATGTTCTGGAGCTGGCTAATGCTTCCAGTGCTCTTGGTGAAAAGATGTTAGATGAAAAGCTTGTAAGGAAGATTCTTAGGTCACTTCCTAAGAGGTACAAGATGAAGGTGACTTCTATTGAAGAATCACAAGACATCAGCAAGATGAGAGTTGATGAGCTCATTGGATCTCTTCAAACTTTTGAGCTTGGTTTGAATGAAAAAGAACCAGAAAAGAAGCCAAAGAGTATAGCCTTGGTGTCAAATGATGAAGAAGAAAAAGGAAAGAGTTCTGAGTCCCAGGAGGATCTATCTCAGGCCATAGTTATGTTGGGAAGACAGTTCAACAAAGTATTCAAGAGAATGAATAATAACTCCAGGCCTAATGTCAAGAACATATCTTCTGACACCAGCAAGTCAACAGAAAAGGATGAAGAGAAAACTGCCCAAGATAAAGGAGTTCAGTGCTTTGAGTGTGAAGGGTATGGACATGTCAAGAAAGAATGTCCCACCTTCTTGAAAAAGCAGAAGAAGGGCATGACAGTTTCCTGGTCTGACTCTGATAGTGAAAGTGAAGGTGAGTCAGCAAAGCATGTTAGAGCATTAACAGGGGTTGTTGGTTCTGATGATGATTATAGTGATGGAGAAATAACTTATGAAGAGTTAACATCTACCTATCAAGAGCTGTGTTTAAAAAGTGCTGAGATTTGTCAAGAAAACAAGTGCCACAAGCAACAGATTGCTCAGCTAGAGAATAAAAAAGCTGACCTGGAAAATGAAGTTGTACTAGTTAAAGCTCACCTTGATCAAATGACCAAGTCTGTTAGGATGCTGAGCTGTGGGACAGACACACTTGATAAAATCCTTTAGACAGAAAAGGTTGCTGGTGATAAATATGGTATAGGATATGTGGCAAGCACTTCAGGAGCAAAGGAGGAGGTGTCCCAACCAATGTATCAAACAAAGAGACAGGATTCTACCCCTAAGAAGGCTGTTCAGCCTCAGAATATTGAGAAAAAGGATAGTCCCCATCAGAGGAAGATGCAGCCTCACGGAGCTAGTCAGTATATGCCTCCCCAATATCACCATAGCATGCAAGCTGCCAGGTTCAAGCATACCATGTCTCATCAGTTGTCTCAACATCAAGGAAACTGGTATGGATATGAATATGGTTACACCAATGATGTTCCTCATATCTATGGAAGAAGAAAGCCACACCATCATGGGAGACAATCCAGGAAACATCATTCTCAGTATTCTTATGGAAGAAGATACCAGCATAATAGAAGGCAGGCTAGTTATGGTAGGAGGAGACCACATTATGGATGGCAGCCTAAGCAATCTCATCATGGCAGAAGATTCAGAGATGAAAGGGTGAGATGCTTTTATTGTGGAAGGTTTGGACATATGCAGTACTCTTGCTACAAGCTGCATGGATACCCTCAACCTCAAAACAGATGGAGAGAGTACAGGCCCAAAGTTGTTAAACAATGGGTACCTAAGGAGAAGGTTAAGTGCTTATTGGCTCACATGGCTGACAAAGAGTTTAAAGAAGAAACATGGTATTTTGACAGTGGGTGTTCCAAACACATGTCTGGATGTAGATCCATGTTTGCTGAAGTCAGTCATTGTCCCTCTCATGAGGTTATGTTTGGCAATGGAGAAAAAGGTGTTGTTGCAGGAGTTGGGAAAGTAAAAGGTGATGGTAGACCTGAACTTGACAATATTCTGTTTGTCAGTGGTTTAAATGCTAATTTGATCAGCATAAGCCAATTGTGTGATGAAGGGTACAAAGTTAACTACACCAAAGATGAGTGTGTGGTATCTGATGAGCATAATCAGGTTGTTATGAAGGGTTCCAGATCCAAAGATAACTGCTATCAGTGGAATCCTCTTGAAGTTAAGTCAACTGATGATGTTCAAGTTGATGTTATAACATCAGACTATGACATCAGGATGATGAAAGGTCACTCAGAGTTAATGAGTTCTGATGTGAATTCTTTTAAATGTTTAAAAGGAAAGTCTTTATGGAGGGAGAAAATTAGTGATTGGTCTTTATAAAATACACAAAATTTGGCGCCGTACCTCAGACCCTCATTTCCTATTATAGCAAAATCACAATCCATCAAAACTCATATTTCCCGTCTGTTCGTCTCCTTCAACAAGAAGAATCATCTCAACCTATACTGTCTCAAAGGAACCATGTCAAAACAGACATCTTCTCCATCAAAAAGTTCATAGCGGAATAAAGCTAGGGTTTCTACAGATGAAGACGAAGCTCTGAATATACAACCCATCTCGGTAATGCTCCCAGAGTCAGGTAAACCTAAACCTTCTAAACTTGCTTCTAAAAGGGCCGCAACTACCTTTAAAGACACTGAAACAAAGAAGCTTGTTACGAGTATCCTATTTAGTGATAAATCATCACCTAGGTCATCCACGTCTCAAACTGTTGTAGAAAAGTTTGATGTTGACAAGAGTATGGGGAATCTAGCTACCAAAATACTGGACAAAGGTATACCTGTGAAAGGGATTTCTATACCGTTGAATCAGATGCCAGCAGAAAAGGTAGACATGCAAGGAGATGAGTCTGATCTTCATAGACTTGCTGTGTCTGTCATTGAAGATTCTGAAAGAGGAGGGGAAGAAGATGATGTGCATGAGGACATTAATGATAAAGCTACACCTGGAAGAGAAAAGAGTCCTGATGTTATTAATGTTGATGACTTATCTGATGATGAAGTCATTGGAAGGGCTGTGCCTAGTCTGGCTAAGAGACTAAGGACAAGGAAAGAAAAGCAGGTTGAATCTTCTCCAAAGAAGTCTACTGAAGGCAAGAAGAAAATTGCTGTTGGTCCCACAAAACCTTGGAGCAAGGTTGTTACACCCTCTAAAAAGAGAAAGATGAGAGAAGAATCAGAATCTGAGGATGATGTTGAGGAAGATGTCCATGACATCACACCAGTCACAAAGACCATTTTAAAAAGAATTTCTGATAAGGTCCCTGATGTGCCAGTGGACAACATATCCTTTCATTATGCGAGCAGTGCTCCCTTGTGGAAATTTGTATTCCAAAGGAGATTAGCTCTGGAAAGGGAGCTTGGAAAGGATGTCTTGGAGATGAAAGAAATTATGGACCTCATTCGTGTTGCTGGACTGCTGAAGACTGTGACCAGATTCTCTAAGTGCTATAGTGGACTTGTTAAGGAATTTGTTGTCAACATTCCCATAGACATTTCGGACAATAGAAGTGTGAACTACATGAAGGTGTTTGTTAGGGGACAGTGTATTGACTTCTCTCCTAGTACCATCAATAAATATCTGGGAAGAGATGAACAAGAGGGGTGTGAGCTGGAAGTGACTGATAATGAAGTGTGTAGAGAAATCACTGCCACTCAAGTTAAGGTGTGGCCACTGAAAAATATATTGACAGCTAGCAAACTCAGTATCAAGTATGCTATTTTGCACAGGATTGGTGCTGCTAACTGGGTACCTACTAATCACAAAACCACCATAACTGTGGGATTAGGAAGGTTCATCTATGCTGTTGGGAGAAAGGTCAAGTTCAACTATGAAAGCTATATATTTGATCAAGTGGTGAAGCATGGTGCCACCAATGCTATCAAGATGCCTATATCATTCCCTTCCCTTATCTGTGGAATGATCTTGGATCAACATCCTGGAATCTTAACGAGTACAGAGGTAGCATGTAAGAGGGAGTCAACTTTATCTTTGCATCCCAAACTGTTTGCTGGGAATCATGTTCCAGACATTGTTATGACATCAAGTTCTGGAGGTAAGAAGGTCAGTACAAAATCTAAGCTGATTGAAGAACTGAAGGCAACCTGCAAGGATCTTGATATGGTTATCAGTACCAGCACTATTAGGAAAATGAAGATTGAGCAGATGATCAAAGACTTGGAACAGGGAGAAGATAATGTCAATGGCGATACTGAGGATTCCAGGTCAGATGAAGGTGATGAAGATGCTGATGGTACCAGCTCGGATGAAGACTAACTTCCATCTGTTGTTATAAGATAATAGTTTAGTTTTTTTTTGTTTTGTTTTGCACTTGCTATGCCGGTTATGTAATTTGAATATTGTGCTGTATATGCACTTCTTATATTTTTTTGTTCTATGATTTGTTATGTCTGGATGCTAACAGTAAGGCTAACAATGAGAGCTAGGGTAGTACTAACTGTAGTTAATAAGGCTTCTTTTTGAAGCTTGTCTAATTGTGGCTAAAAAGGGGGAGAAAATATGTAGCCAAAGAGAGAAAGCCAAAGGTAAATGCTGCTAAGGTGATACAGATATTAAGGGGGAGTATTGATAGCTGCTATGCTGGTTGTTGCATTGAGGGGGAGTGCTCATTGTTGCTAATAATGGAATATGTGCAGCTGTTTTGAAGACTGCAGCTGTTTTGAAGCATAATGATATATGCTGAAGTAAATTGAAGATGCTGCTAATGAGGTGCTGTAGCAGAGTATTCTGAAGTGAATTGAAGAATGATATATGCTGAAGTTTTTATGTGAGCAGCAGAGTCTTGTGAAGAAAAGAGGTTACTGCCTGATGCTACTGCAGCAGAGTCTTGTGAAGAAAAGAGGTTACTGCCTGATGCTGCTGCTTGGAGTTTCAAAATTATTGATTGAAGTTTTATTCCGCTGCTAAAGTCTCTGAAGGCGCAGAGTGCAGAGTGCAGAGTTTGCAGAGTGCAGAGATTGTTTTAGCCAAAATTAGCCAAAGGGGGAGATTGTTAGTTCTTGGATTGGCTGGAATTTTGGTAAAACAAAGTATATTCAATGTTGATGTCAAGGTACTGATGTTGCAACGTTGAGATTTAACACTGGGTTGTGTTAAGTAATTAATTTGCTGAAGTTGGATGTCTGATGTCACATAGGCGATGTTGTGACATTAGATCTGCAGAATTAATAACATCAGGTTGTGATGTTGTTAGGGTTGCGTGTTAGCTAGAATTGTGGAGAGCAAGCTGTCTCATTGGATGCGAATATCTTGGGATAGATATTTTCTGCTGCATAGGAGATCTGGTGCAGATTTGTAGGAGATTTAAAAGGTTGAAGATTTGAAAAGATTTTAGGAGAAAATCTGTTTTAAATATTCAGTTTTAAATAACAAATCTGGGAGATATTGTAGCAGGTCCAAGACCAATTCAAGGAGCTATATAAAGCGCACAAGACCAAAGGTAAAAGTGACAGAAAACATTCAGAAGATCAGGAGCTGGAGGCTTAGTATCTAGAGTTTGTTTAGAGTGCTTATATTTACACTATTCTAGGGTTTGAATAGATGTTGTGTTTCTGTCCTC
Source organism: Lathyrus tuberosus (assembly GCA_022829125.1). Taxonomy (NCBI): domain Eukaryota; kingdom Viridiplantae; phylum Streptophyta; class Magnoliopsida; order Fabales; family Fabaceae; genus Lathyrus; species Lathyrus tuberosus. The sequence goes on from JALAZF010000191.1 coordinate 6,956,922, forward strand.
CCTAGAAGCTGTGAAGCAATAGAGAGTGGTTGCTTGATCGAAGCTAGGAAGCAAGATCAAGGGTACTCGAAGTGGTTTCTGTAACACCCCCTTTCTATACCCCCCAAATAATCAAATAAATCATTTAGGCACGTATTGGAAATTTCATCAGAGTACAATTGTAAACACGGCATAAAAAGGCATGTCACATTATGCTTGAAATTAAAACATACAACACCTGCTCAACAAATGATATGCAACAGTGGGGTAACTTTCAACGTAGGAACTCAGTCCTTACACCCACATCTCAATATTTAGAATAAAAGCGGAAAATCTAAACATTGATAACTCCAAACATATATACATTATATATATTTATACATCAACAAGTATGATACAACAACATCATTCATGTTTATATACACAAATTCATCAGCAAGATACATACACGAATGTATCACAAAAAGGAATCAAACATAAGCATCCTAGCTACCCGGTGCTACATATCAGAGCCAACCGACCAAAAAGGTATGAAGACACACTTCACAAAAGACCACCAGATACCTAATCTGCAATGCCTCGTAGAGCATCATAAAATAGCAGAAGGGTGAGAAATATTATCATAATAACAATGCATATAATCATATATCTCAACACAAAAGTATACACATAACACATTCTCACCATTCTACCATTCCACATAAACATACATATTATAGTCATTCTTCAATGCATCATTACAACGATACAATTCTTATCACAATTCATCACATCTCATTCAATATACATCGCAAGGCATATATATATATATATATATATATATATATATATATATATATATATATATATACACAAAACCAAGCATATTCATCACAATGCTTATCATTCAACATAAACACATATATTCATGTTCATTCATCCATGCACAAAACAAGGATGACCAATGCAAAACATAGAGACCGACTCACGACTCTATGCAAATGCAATGCGGTACCGACTCATTTCATCTCAAGTTCAATTGAAGAACTTATTGGAACCATCGCTCGTTACTTAGTGTAACTCCCCGTCGGGCATACGATGTTCACCCATTGCTACCACCTCTCAAAAGGCTTACAATGTTTATGGATTGCCCCCACCTCTCAAAAGGCTTACAATCCGATTGCTCCCACCTCTCAAAAGGCTTACAATCGTTTGTAATCATTGCCCCCACCTCTTAAAAGGCTTACGACGTTACAACGGATTCATCTTAGAACCCCACAATGCAAGAATGCACATCATGATGCTTCACATACAACATGACTCATGACACTCTTGACATGCATAAATATTCACAATATAGTCATGCATTCATCACACACAATCCACATACATTCACATCAATTGTGCCAAACGGCAACCGAACGTTTTCACAAATAACCAAACAATTCGATTTACGGTTTACCAAAAAAGTCGGTTCAAAGTCGGCTAAAAATAATATTTTTCTTCACCAAATCATAGAACATATTTTTAGCTTCACATCCATATAAAGAACACCTCAATCGGATAAACAACGCAAAAGATATGGATATTTCAAAATAACGCAAAAACATAAACCGAAGGCCCGACACTACGAAACGGTTCGAAAATACTGTTCCAATTGGACCAGGTTTAGACCTCAAAACCATTTTTCCTAGAAAGAACATCTCATTAGCTTCCCAACGCTTCGAACGGGGTCAAAACCGACTTACGGATCAAAAGATATGAATTTCCGAAGTTTCCCCAATAAACCAGAATTTTCTGGTACAGCTCAGTATGTATCAATACATAGGCCTATGTATCGATACAAAAAGGCAACATGTATCGATACATAACACGCATGTGTCGACGCATGCTGTAGTGAAAATTCTGTTTTCTTAAAATGCTTCAGTATGTATCGATGCATAAGGGTTATGTATTAATACATAAACCATTTCGTATTGATACATGGCTGTTATGTATCGATACATAACTCTGTTTTTCTCAAAAACCAGATTTCTCAAATTACACCCTTGCTGTAACTTTTCCGAATACCCGAAAACTCGACTAAATCGAACATTTTCACCGAAACAAACATATACGCGCAACCACCAAATACATAAGAACAATTTAGAACACATAAACGAAATTTCTACGACGTTCGATTTTTCGATTAAATTTCAACCTTTCAAAAACCAGAATTTTCAAACATTACCAAATCGAATAAAAAGCATGCTATACGACGACCTAACCTTACTCGATACAACTACGTAATTTATTTCGAAATTCATCCGTGAAAACATCGATTTCTATCGATTTCCTACAATTCGACCTAAACGGAAAAAAACAAAGGAAACATAACGAAAACTAACCAAAACATAACCAAACTTCATGAAACTTTAAATAGCAGCTCACATACATATAGCCAACCAACACATGTATTTATACGACTTTTCGACCATAAAAACATTGGTTTCTATCGATTTCGTCAAATACGGCATAAACGGAAACATATGGAAAACCAACCAAAACATCCACACAAAACACATACATAATCATACCCAAAGTTAGGATAACAATATTTCACACCCTTACCCGATTAAATTCGATTCCTAGAGTTGTCTTGACGATTTCCTAGCTTTTCCAATATTTTCTTCTCTTTTTCTTCTCTTGTTCTTCTTTCTCTCTATTTTTCTCTCTAACTCTCCTTTTCTCTCTTTTCTAATTCTTATACTTTTCTTTCTATTTCTTTTCTTACTACTTCCTTTTCTTTACTTTAAATATCTCACAAATACCCTTAAATCATTCCTCACTTAAATTCTAACTTAACAATAATTATGAAATGTCTAAAATACCCTCCAATCTAATTTCCCCCGAAAACTCTCAAAAACGGTAAAATAATATAACACGCCAACATATCAGATTAAAACACCAATTTCACAATAACATTATTATCACCCAAATTAAATAAAAGACTCAACAAAATAATACAAATTAGCACAAAATGGAGATAATCATAATCGGGCTGTTACAACTCTCCCCCACTTTTGAAATTTTCGTCCTCGAAAATATTACCTGATTCAAACAACTCCGGATACGACTCTCGCACCCCACTCTCTAATTCCCAAGTCATATTGCCCTCCGAAGCGCCTCCCCACGCTACTTTCACAAGCGCAATATCCTTGCCTCTTAGCTTCTTAACTTCATGATCCAAAATCTTAATCGGTAAAACTTCAACCGTAAGATTATCTCTCACTTCTACCTCGTCCATAGGAATAATATGTGACGGATCCGGAACATACTTCCGAAATTGCGAAACATGGAAAACATCATGCAAATTCGAAAGATTCGGAGGCAACGCCACACGATAAGCCACAGCGCCAACACGTGCAGTAATCTGATACGGACCAATAAAACGAGAAGTCAACTTCTTCGACTTCAAAGCACGACCCACACCCGTAACCGGTGTAACTCTCAAAAACACATGTTCGCCTTCTTTAAACTCAAGATCTTTCCTTCTCTTGTCATGATAGCTCTTTTGTCTACTTTGAGAAGCTTTCATCTTTTCCCGAAGAAACTTCACTTTCTCCGTCGTTTCTTGTACCAATTCCGGTCCAACAATCGCCCTCTCACCAGTTTCATGCCAACACAAAGGTGTTTGACATCTCCGACCATACAAAGCCTCAAATGGTGCCATACCAATACTCGAATGAAAACTGTTATTATAGGTGAACTCAATCAACGCTAAATAACTATCCCAAGCACCACCTTGCTCTAGCACACAAGCACACAACAAATCCTCCAACGATTGAATCGTCCTCTCGGTTTGACCATCTGTTTGCGGATGGTAAGCCGAACTCAATCTTAGCTTAGAACCCAAAGCCTCTTGTAAACTCACCCAAAATCTCGATGTAAATCTCGGATCTCGATCTGATACAATACTCTTAGGAACACCATGTAACTTCACAATCACACGAACATAAATTTCGACTAACTTCTCCAAAGGATAACTAATGTCAATTGGAATAAAGTGAGCAGATTTAGTAAGCCTATCAACAATCACCCAAATTGCATTATGACCTCTTTGCGTATTCGGCAATCCCGTAACAAAATCCATCGATATACTATCCCATTTCCATTCCGGAATATCCAACGGTTGCAACAAACCACTAGGCTTCTGATGTTCCACCTTCGACTTTTGACAAGTCAAACACGCATACACAAATCGAGCCACATCCCTCTTTAAACCGGACCACCAAAAGATCTTCTTCAAATCTTGATACATCTTATTCGCACCCGGATGAATACTTAAATTACATCGGTGTCCTTCCTCTAAAATCATCTTTTTCAACTCCGCGTCGTCGGGAATACAAATACGACCACAGAATCTCAAAACTCCAAAGTTATCAACCTTGAAATCCTCATTCTCATTCATCATTAAATCAACGAACTTCAAATCCAACTTTTGCTTTTCACTAACCGTTGCAAGAAAATCATTCGTAACATGTAACATACCAAGTCTCACACTTCGCGGCGTCATTTCACAAACCAAACTCAAATCTCTGAAATCCTCCAAAAGTTCCCATTCTGTCATCATTAATGCGGACATATGTAACAACTTTTGACTCAAGGCATCGGCTACCACATTCGCCTTACCCGGATGGTAATTCAAACTAAAGTCAAAATCCTTCAAAAGCTCTAACCATCTTCGTTGTCTCATGTTCAATTCTTTCTGATCAAATAAATATCTTAAGCTTTTGTGATCACTAAAAACTTCAAATCTTGCACCATAAAGGTAATGCCTCCAAATTTTCAAAACAAACACCACCGCCGCTAACTCCAAGTCATGCGTAGGATAATTCTTTTCATGCACTCTCAATTGTCTTGAAGCATATGCCACAATTTTTCCATCTTGCATCAAAACACCACCTAAACCAATCAATGAAGCATCACAATATACAACAAATTGTTCATTAGGATTTGGCAAAATCAAGATCGGAGCCGTTGTCAACCTTCTTTTTAGCTCAATGAAACTCTTTTCACAATCTATATCCCAAATGAAAGCCTTTCCTTTACAAGTCAATTGCGTTAACGGAAGTGCCAACTTCGAAAATCCCTCAATAAACCTCCGATAATAACCCGCTAAGCCTAAAAAGCTTCGAATTTCCGTAACCGATCTAGGAATCTCCCACTGCATCACCGCATCAATCTTAGATGGATCAACACTAATACCACTCCCGGAGATAACATGTCCAAGAAAACTTACTTCCGATAACCAAAAGTCACATTTTGACAACTTAGCATATAATTGTTTCTCTCTCAAAATTTGCAACACAATTCTCAAATGCTCTTCATGCTCTTCTTGAGACTTAGAATAAATCAAAATATCATCGATGAACACAACCACAAAACGATCCAACTGTTCATGAAAAATACGATTCATGTATTCCATAAACACCCCAGGCGCATTAGAAACCCCGAATGGCATCACGGAATATTCGTAATGACCATACTGTGTCCTAAATGCCGTCTTCTGAATATCCTCGCTTTTCACACGAATTTGGTGATATCCCGATCTCAAATCAATCTTGCTAAAGACACGCGCACCAACCAATTGGTCCATCAAATCATCAATCCTTGGAAGCGGATACTTGTTCTTAATTGTCACCTTGTTCAACTGTCGATAATCAATACATAACCGCATACTTCCATCCTTTTTCTTTACCAACAATACCGGAGCACCCCAAGGAGAAACACTTGGCCTTATAAATCTTTTGTCCAACAAGTCATTCAACTGCTTCTTCAATTTTATCAACTCCGATGCCGACATACGATACCGTGCCATCGAAATCGGTCTAGTGCCAGGAACTAGATCAATAGAGAACTCAACTTCTCTTTCCGGTGGTACATCCGTAATATCCTCCGGAAACACTTCTGGAAAATCACACACCACTGGAAACACATCAATACCAATCTTACTCTCCACTGACAATGATGCAAACAAACTAAACAATTGAGCTTCATCCTCTAAAAGTTTCTTCAACTCTTTAGTAGATAGAAAACTCTCATCTTCATCATCTTCTAAAGAAGGAAACCTTACCAACTAATGATAGCAATCTATATGAACTCAATTAAATTGCAACCAGTTCATACCCAAGATTACATCCAATCCCTCCAACGACAAACACACTAAATCCATAATGAAGTCTTTACCATAAATGGTCAAAGGACAACTTACACACACCAAAGACGTAGTTACCGATCCTGAAGTAGGAGTCTCAATAACCATCTCAATACCCATCAAAGACAACGCAAGATTCAAATGCTTCGCGCACTCAGACGAAATAAACGAATGAGTCGCTCCCGTATCAATAACAGCAACTAAAGGTGTACTATTAATAAAGCATGTACCTTTAATCAAACGGTCTGCACTAGTGGTCTGAGTCCCCGCCAATGCAAACACCTTTCCGCCCGCTTGAGCTTGTTTCGGCTTAGTACACTTAGTACTAATGTGACCCACTTCTCCACAGTTAAAACACTTCACCATATTCCTCCTACACTCAGCAGTAGAATGCCCAATACCTCCACAGTTAGAACATCTCCCAACGGCCTTCCTACACTTAGTTGCTTTATGACCCATTCCACCACAATTGAAACACTTAATGAACCCAGAACTTCCTCCTCTAGATCTCTTATCAAAGTTTCCCTTATTTTTACCCTTATCGGCGGGGGTCACATAAGGTCCACTTCTAGCTTGCTGTTTCCCTCTCCTCTCATTCACACTCTTGTAATGTGTAGAACGAGCTTTGCCATCTTCCTCGAAGTTTCTACAACATTCAGTCAAATCCGAAAACCTCCTAATCCTTTGATATCCCACAGCTTGCTTAATCTCAGGACGCAAACCATTCTCATATTTAATACACTTTGAGAACTCAGCAGTAATCGCAGCATAATGAGAATGAAATTGAACCAATTCCACAAACTTAGCAGTATAGTCCACCACTGACATACCACCTTGTTTCAATTCCAGGAATTCCATCTCTTTCTTCCCTTTCACACTTTCAAGGTAATACTTCAGCAAAAACTCGATACGAAACAATTCCCAAGTTACCTCTTCATTATCCACCTCAAGTATTTCACGCATACCGACCCACCAATCGTCGGCTTCTTCCCTCAGCATGTGAGATCCAAGCCTCACCTTATTCTCTTCCGCATAGTCCATGACTCTGAAGATTCTTTCAATCTCTTCCAGCCAAAGTTGAGCACCATCGGGATCAAATCTTCCTTTGAAGACCGGTGGTTGATTCTTCCTGAACTCTTCATTAGCACTTACATTCGGCGCACCCTGCACCGCCCTAGCCAATGCTTCCATAGCAGCAGGCATCGCATTATCGTTTCTACCAGCCATATTCTGATCACTCCCAAAAATAACAACAAAGGTTAAACAACAATTCAACCAACACAACAACGAGACAGACACGACTGACTCAACCTTGGCTCTGATACCACTTAATGTAACACCCCCTTTCTATACCCCCAAATAATCAAATAAATCATTTAGGCACGTATTGGAAATTTCATCAGAGTACAATTGTAAACACGGCATAAAAAGGCATGTCACATTATGCTTGAAATTAAAACATACAACACCTGCTCAACAAATGATATGCAACAGTGGGGTAACTTTCAACGTAGGAACTCAGTCCTTACACCCACATCTCAATATTTAGAATAAAAGCGGAAAATCTAAACATTGATAACACCAAACATATATACATTATATATATTTATACATCAACAAGTATGATACAACAACATCATTCATGTTTATATACACAAATTCATCAGCAAGATACATACACGAATGTATCACAAAAAGGAATCAAACATAAGCATCCTAGCTACCCGGTGCTACATATCAGAGCCAACCGACCAAAAAGGTATGAAGACACACTTCACAAAAGACCACCAGATACCTAATCTGCAATGCCTCGTAGAGCATCATAAAACAGCAAAAGGGTGAGAAATATTATCATAATAACAATGCATATAATCATATATCTCAACACAAAAGTATACACATAACACATTCTCACCATTCTACCATTCCACATAAACATACATATTATATTCATTCTTCAATGCATCATTACAACGATACAATTCTTATCACAATTCATCACATCTCATTCAATATACATCGCAAGGCATATATATATATATATATATATATATATATATATATATATATATATACACAAAACCAAGCATATTCATCACAATGCTTATCATTCAACATAAACACATATATTCATGTTCATTCATCCATGCACAAAACAAGGATGACCAATGCAAAACATAGAGACCGACTCACGACTCTATGCAAATGCAATGCGGTACCGACTCATTTCATCTCAAGTTCAATTGAAGAACTTATTGGAACCATCGCTCGTTACTTAGTGTAACTCCCCGTCGGGCATACGATGTTCACCCATTGCTACCACCTCTCAAAAGGCTTACAATGTTTATGGATTGCCCCCACCTCTCAAAAGGCTTACAATCCGATTGCTCCCACCTCTCAAAAGGCTTACAATCGTTTGTAATCATTGCCCCCACCTCTTAAAAGGCTTACGACGTTACAACGGATTCATCTTAGAACCCCACAATGCAAGAATGCACATCATGATGCTTCACATACAACATGACTCATGACACTCTTGACATGCATAAATATTCACAATATAGTCATGCATTCATCACACACAATCCACATACATTCACATCAATTGTGCCAAACGGCAACCGAACGTTTTCACAAATAACCAAACAATTCGATTTACGGTTTACCAAAAAAGTCGGTTCAAAGTCGGCTAAAAATAATATTTTTCTTCACCAAATCATAGAACATATTTTTAGCTTCACATCCATATAAAGAACACCTCAATCGGATAAACAACGCAAAAGATATGGATATTTCAAAATAACGCAAAAACATAAACCGGAGGCCCGACACTACGAAACGGTTCGAAAATACTGTTCCAATTGGACCAGGTTTAGACCTCAAAACCATTTTTCCTAGAAAGAACATCTCGTTAGCTTCCCAACGCTTCGAACGGGGTCAAAACCGACTTACGGATCAAAAGATATGAATTTCCGATGTTTCCCCGATAAACCAGAATTTCCTGGTACAGCTCAGTATGTATCAATACATAGGCCTATGTATCGATACAAAAAGGCAACATGTATCGATACATAACACGCATGTGTCGACGCATGCTGTAGTGAAAATTCTGTTTTCTTAAAATTCTTCAGTATGTATCGATGCATAAGGGTTATGTATCAATACATAAACCATTTCGTATTGATACATGGCTGTTATGTATCGATACATAACTCTGTTTTTCTCAAAAACCAGATTTCTCAAATTACACCCTTGCTGTAACTTTTCCGAATACCCGAAAACTCGACTAAATCGAACATTTTCACCAAAACAAACATATACGCGCAACCACCAAATACATAAGAACAATTTAGAACACATAAACGAAATTTCTACGACGTTCGATTTTTCGATTAAATTTCAACCTTTCAAAAACCAGAATTTTCAAACATCACCAAATCGAATAAAAAGCACGCTATACGACGACCTAACCTTACTCGATACAACTACGTAATTTATTTCGAAATTCATCCGTGAAAACATCGATTTCTATCAATTTCCTACAATTCGACCTAAACGGAAAAAAACAACGGAAACATAACGAAAACTAACCAAAACATAACCAAACTTCATGAAACTTTAAACAGCAGCTCACATACATATAGCCAACCAACACATGTATTTATACGACTTTTCGACCGTAAAAACATCGGTTTCTATCAATTTCGTCAAATACGGCATAAACGGAAACATATGGAAAACCAACCAAAACATCCACACAAAACACATACATAATCATACCCAAAGTTAGGATAACAATATTTCACACCCTTACCCGATTAAATTTGATTCCTAGAGTTGTCTTGACGATTTCCTAGCTTTTCCAATATTTTCTTCTCTTTTTCTTCTCTTGTTCTTCTTTCTCTCTATTTTTCTCTCTAACTCTCCTTTTCTCTCTTTTCTAATTCTTATACTTTTCTTTCTATTTCTTTTCTTACTACTTCCTTTTCTTTACTTTAAATATCTCACAAATACCCTTAAATCATTCCTCACTTAAATTCTAACTTAACAATAATTATGAAATGTCTAAAATACCCTCCAATCTAATTTCCCCCGAAAACTCTCAAAAACGGTAAAATAATATAACACGCCAACATATCAGATTAAAACACCAAATTCACAATAACATTATTATCACCCAAATTAAATAAAAGACTCAACAAAATAATACAAATTAGCACAAAATGGAGATAATCATAATCGGGCTGTTACAGTTTCTTTGAGTGTTTGTAAGGGATTGAGTGGTGTTCTCATACCTAGGTGGTTTCTTAGGTAGGAAGTCATTAGTAGAGTATAAGTTTAGGAGATTGTCAACGGGTTGTTGAGTCTGTAAATTATATCTACAAGTAGTGAATTCCATCCCTGGCTTGGTAGCCCCCAGAGTAGGTTGGTTGTAACCGAACTGGGTGAACAATTCTTTGTGTTGCTTTGTTGCTGTTATTGCTGTCCATTGTGCAGAGTGTGTTGCTGTGACATCGCACCTTAACATCACACGTCTGATACCAGAATTTCAATCAGTGTCACCAAATTAGGATTTTTATCGACCAAGGCCTCCAGAGATAAATTTTCATCGGGCATGATCCAATACTTCAAAACATGATTCAAGAAGCTCAAAAGGACCTCATGAGCCCCTTCATAAGTTAAAAATAGCCTCAGGGGATGCATTCATAAAAAATCAGGAATTAGGGTTTTTTTACCTAATCCAGTCCCCAAGTTGACTTTTGGAGCAAGGCATGAGCCAAGACCTCAAGATATGCTTTAAGGACCTCAAATGCATCATATTGATTCATTCACAAGATTGGATTGATTCAAAGAACTTGGTTCATAAGCAATGCAAGGATTCAAATTCATCTAGACCACAAACTAGGGTTTTTGGGAAAAAGTTAACCATACCTTTGACTTTTGACCAAAACATGATCTCAAACCTTGGGGGATGATTCAAGACACTCTAAAACGCCTATGGAATCCATCCATTAGGTTCAATTTAGCCCAAGGACTTGATTCCATTAAGGATCACAAAGTCCAAAATTCATCTGATACAAAAATCAACTGTGACCAAAACCAAGTTTGACTTTTGAGATTTTTTGACAAACATGGTCTCTTTAGGTAAAAAACAATGTTGACTTGTAATTTGGATCATCATCAATCAAGAAAAATCAAGAAAAGTGAGGTTACTTGCAAAAAGGGCAACCTTGAGAAACTTGAAATTTCACTAAGTTATGAAAAAAAAGTGATTTTTACCTAACTTTGCAAAGCCATAACTTGTGATCCAAGCAACCATTTTCTTCCATCCAAATCTCAAATGAAAGCTCTCATTACATACTACAAAGTGTCCTACTGATCCATGGTAAAAAAATGCCTAGATTTTGAGTTATAACGCCATAAATTTAGGGTTTCATAAGGTTTGAACTTTGACACTTAGAAAATATTTAGGAAGAATCTGTTTCATGTTTTGTTCAACTTTGGAGGCATTTTTCATTATGATCCAAGATGAATCAAGACCAAATGCAAACTTCAAAGATGAAGTATGATATACAAGCTTTCCAAAGAGTACAAGAACATCCATTGATTCAACTTGAGCAAGGAGTTATAAACCTCACAATATGCCTTGATACAAACTATTTTTTGACAGCATTTGCACATAACTTGTATCCCACGATTTCTTGAGTCAATTTTGGACACTTGCATCATTGGATTTCTGTCCAATATCAACCTAAATGATGAAGAATCTGAACCATGAGGCCAATTATTCAAGAACCCAGTCCCTTTGGCATGTGATCGTCAATGTTGCAAATCTAGAATCCAATTTTTTCATATGGCATTGAAAGGATGCATTCAGGTGTCATGAACCAAGCCATATCAGTCCAAATGAGTCAAGCTTTAGCCAAGGATCAGAAGACCTAAACTTGCAAAGTATAACTTAAGTCAATGGCTAGAGGAGACTTTGAACACCTAGCCATATCCATTGGAAAATATGGTGATCCAGCCCCCATTCACTATTCCTTGCAAAAAAAACTTCCTCTACTATAAACAGATGTCATTTCTGGTTGATCAAAACACACCAAAACATCAAAACACATGTTTTCCACCATTTCCCTCTTGTTCATCAAAAATCCATTTCCAAAGAAGTGAGAATCGTGTTTTGAGATAGAGAGCAATTCCACTCAAACCAATGGTTCTAACACCTCACATACATCATATATGAGTGATCTAAACACTTGAACAACATCTGTAACACCAGATTCATCAAGTTCATACCTCATCCCAAAGCCATCTGCAGTTGGAGTCGTGCCCTCCAATCCAGAGGTTTTCAATCCATTCTAAGCATCTCAACACACTACTTGAGGTCTAAGGAAGTTGTCCAGATCATCAAAACACTTCTTTAACACCTACAATTGAGACTACGAATTCCTCTTGCACAGGTAAGCCTGAACTCCTCAAACTCCATGATCCATGCATCATAAATGTATTTTCAAGTTACCAACATGTTTCTGCACTTATGTAGAATGTTTTCCCTCAATCAATTGCTATGTATCAATCGTGTATAGGATTTCATAATGTTCTTGCAAAAATTAGGGTTCATCTGTTCTTCACATGATATCTCACTCTACACTTAAAATAAATGCAATTAATTGGTACTCCCTCCGTCCCATATTATAAGAGAAATTTACTTTTTAGATTCATTGAATAATTAATGTATCTGCTCTATATATAGACCAGATACATTAATTATTTAATGAATCTAAAAAGTGAATTTCTCTTATAATATGGGACAGAGGGAGTATCATTGAAGTCCTTGTTCAAAAACACACAACTTTCATGTTTACATTGTGCAAAATCATTACGTATTGAGAGAGATATGAGAGGTTTTGCAAAACAGTCATGGAGGACACGCGCGAGGAAGAATATGACCGTTGGCGCCTTTTTTCAAATCTTTTTACAAATTTTTGAATTTTTAATTATTTTCTTAATTATTTCCAAAAATTAATTTCTCCTCCAATTTTAATCTTTTTCAAATGATTTTTTAAACATAAATCCTTCACATGTTTAAATATTTTATTCTACAAAAAAATAAGAAAAATACTTTTTATTTGATATATTTTTTAATATTTTTAATATTTTTATTTTAATTTGTTTTTAAACATTTTAAATAATTTCTTTTCCTTGATTTTTCAAAACCAATTTAATTTTAAATCATCATGTGAATAAAAATTCATTTTCTAAACCTTAATCATAATTCAAAACATGTTTATTGAATTTTTTTGGTTCTTTTTTATCATTTTTAATTGATTTTTCTTTGAAAAAATATCTTAAAAAATGAAATTAGGGTTTTCTTTGATTCAATCTTTCAAAACTTCATTTCAAAACACACTTGGGCCTCTATTAGAGTGTAAGACCCAACCCCCTATGAACATAAATAAATTTTGGGCCTCTGTTATAGTATAAATCTCACAACGTCTTTCGGTATCGCAGTGCAATCACTGTTTTCAAAATAAATCATCTGGGCCTCTCCTTGAGTATAAGCCCCAATATTTTGTACATAAACTTTGTTTTAAACAATAAACAACCTCCTTGGGTCTCTCCCCGAGTATAAGACCCAATATTATTCTTTCATTCTTTCATTAAAAAAAATATTAGCTTCGGCCTCTTATTAGAGTGTAAGTCCCATCCTTTCCCTTTAAAAAAAAGAAGATTCAAATTACACTGGTACTAAGAGGAGAATTATTCCCGGTGAAACTGCTCTTAGACCACTTGGGTCTCTCTTTGAGTTATAAGCCCCAAACTTTCTTTTCAATTCATTCAAATAACAATAACATTCTTTTTTAATACAATTCAAAATTCAAAGTTTTCTCAAAACTTTCTTCAAATTCTCAAAACCCTAATCATACCGTGATAATCAATACAACCAATCACAATACACTTGGGCCTCTATCCAGAGAATAAGACCCATCACCTTTTCAATGCATACTTATTTATATACCTGTTAAACCACTTATCTGTATATACTTGTGCATACCTATTTAGAGTTCCCTCAGCAGTTAGGTCCTCCTCAGTTCACACTTAGGTTGAACAGTGAGATACTTATAACTTAGTTCAATCAACTAGTTTATTCTTATACAAAGAAATTAATTTCCCCAGAGAGGATTAATTCCCGGTGAAACCTCTTTTGAATTTCTTCAAACCTTAGAACTGTTCAGCAAAGAAAGGATTATTTCCCAATGAAACCTTTCTTGAACTTTTCTTAGGCTCGGACCCACAGACTTCTTAAAAGTTCCCCACAACCTCCTCTTGGGCTTAGTACAAGGACCCACAGGCTTCCTAGAAGCATCCCAGCCTCCTCTTGGGCTTAGTACAAGGACCCACAAGCTTCCTAGAAGCATCCCAGCCTCCTCTTGGACTTAGTACAAGGACCCAAAGACTTCCTAAAAGCATAGGAAAGAGTTTAGTCATCTCTACTAGTTCAATCCTCTGGAATGTCAAAAACTCTAGAACATCCAATCATTCAAGGGTTGATCTTCGTCTCTAGAACCCTCAGTATCTTCTTGGGTATCATACAAAGATCTTTCTCCAACCAGAGTCTGCCTCTTAAGAGACTTGGGTAGTCTCAGCCTCCTCTTGGGCTTCATACAAGGAGATTTGGAAAGTCTCACCCTCATAGTCTCCTCTTGGGCTTAATACAAGAACCCTTAGGCTTCCTAAAAATATAGGATAGACCCTAGCCATCTTTATCAATGCACCAGTCTCCAGGAGAGCAAAGCCTATAAGGCATTCAAACTCATCATCCCAAGGCCCTTCTGGTCCTCAAAAAGATTTGGCTTTCATCTTTAAAAATCCCTAGCTAGGATCAGATTACCATCAACAAATCCCCAAGAGTATCAGAGCCTCATGACATCTGATAAATCAACTTTTCTCTAATCCCCAGCAAGAGTTAGTTTCCCTTTAGATTCCTCAAAACAGTTTAGACCTTCCCTTGGATTTGATTAAATCCTCAACAAGAATCAGCCTCATCTTAGGCTTCATATAATGATTACCCCTCAGTCAGCCTCAATCTTGGGCTTTGTACAAGACAGATATAATGTTCCCCAGTTGAGTCAGTTTTCAACCCTTTTTAGCTTCAACCTTGGGCTTTGATCAAGGCACAAAATCCATCATCCCCACAGATGAGACCATGAGTCCTCTCTATAGGAGGACATTTCCTCTATACATCACATATAAATAATCAAAATCCTTTTTCCAGATAAATTGCTGTAAGTGACACACTTATTGATTCAAAATCCAAGTTGGAGTCCCTCCTTTAACATGGCTAAAATTTCTCTTTCATCTAACTGATATAAGTGGCAAGCCTCTGGATTCCGCACATCCAAGCCAATGTCCCTCTCTTAGCATGCAAATATTTATAAAGGAATATATGGCATTGTTGGATTCCATACATCCCAATTAAAGTAACTTCCCTTATAACCAATTACTCAACATTTTATAATGAATAGGTGAGATATCTTCCTTTAGAGATGACAAATTTTCTCTCAGTCAACATTTAGCCTCAATCTTGGGCTTTGAACAAGACATAAATACTCTTTTATCTTCAATCTTGGGCCTTGAACAAGACACCAAAAAAGTTTTTTCCTCCTTCCATAGAATAAGAAGGAACTACAATTGCTCTGATTTCCCAAATCTCTATACGGGAATACGTAGGCATAAGATTGCGAAGTCTTAGCGAGCATACAAATAAAAAATCTTAGGTCAAGTACCTTCCCAAAAACAATAGAAAACCCAAAAACAACAAAAACATTTCCTCAGTCCTCACAAAGGAGAAACTTTCTGAAAGCTCCAAGAGTTTGGCTAAATTTTGGTAAAACATAATGTTGGGAAAGATGTTCCAACATGAAGGTTTCAGCCCCAGACAAAAGATGTCGAGTGAAATGTCCCAACATGATGACTCAACATCATGATCATTATAGCAGGTTTTGTTTAAATCTGTTCCAAGATTCAAGGCAAGATTGGCGGTGGATCAAGGATCAAAGATATGAAGCCCAACCCAGCAGAAGGCTATAAAAGAAGACCAAGACGTAATGCAAAAAAGTGAGAGAGGACGACATAGACTTAGGAATCCTATTTTGTAAAGTAGGGTTTAGGGTTTTGAGAGTCGTAGGCTTTCTTGTAAGTCTCCCTCTGTATCGATTTGAGGCAGTGTGGTAGACATAGGTACTTGTACAGATTCAGAAACCCGTAGGTAATGAATCGCGTATTGTTCTTGGATGAAGCTTTGAAGCAAATCTAAGTTAACTTGTTGGTCAAGGATGCTTGACTGAACTTTGTATTAGAAGGGGTGTTTTTCAATAGGGATGATACAATTATGGGGTATTAATTGTTAGATAATCACAGGTTGTGATTTAGGGAGTGAGATGGGTTTCTCTTATCATTTAGATGTGACTTCTAATGATAAAGTCTTCATTGGGTAGTGATAGGAAAGTGGGGTGTTTACTGTAAACCTAAGGTTGTTTACATAAAACTATACTATTGATAGTGAATTCTTCTTCCTGGATTGGTATCCCCCAAATGTAGGTGAGTTACACCGAACTGGGTCATCATATTCTGTGTTGTTTATCATTCTGCAATTTAGAGTTCAGTATTGATTAACATGTTAGAATAGATGTCGAAACATTTGTGTTTCTGCAGTTACTGATATTCAAGGTATCTGTCTGCTGTTATGTTCTTGTTTAAATGATTATGCAGAACAATATCTTTACATGTGTTAGGACATCTGTTGTCTGCTAAGCCAGAATTTCATTTGGTATCAGAGCAGGCATCCTATCTGTTTCTGGATGAGATCTTTGGGAGATACTTTTTGGCGTTTAAACAAGGAGGAGTTTTGAAGATCAGATCAATCAACTCAGACATACTCAAGGTATTAATGGATGAGATGGATGTTCTGGATCGAAGGTAACAACCCGGTGGTTGTTCATGTTGTTGAGGAGGTTCTTCAACAACTGCAGGAGAAGTGGCTAGTTCTCTTGTTGGGGTTTCTTATAAGATGTTCTGACATCTTGTTAGGGCAAGTTGAATTTGTTCCTTGGTGGTTCCGCTGCATATGCTTCTGATGGAAGAGCTCTGGAATTATGGGATTCTGGAGTTGTTACTGAAGACAGATGGTGGAAGATCTCAATCGTCGGCCTCTATATTTGAAGATATCTACATCTTTTTATTTCAAAGTCGGGAGCAATGGAATGGGGAAAGTTGTTGGAAGATTTTTGTTATGGTGACTTGGTACTTGGAAGCTTGGCTCCATGGTGCAGTTTGAAGTCAGTTGAAGAGTAGGGGAGTTAAGTTTAGGTTTATCAAGTTCTTGCTCTGGGAGTTTGATAAATTATTGACTGGCTAAGTTGTCAAAGATACTTGAGAATTCTCTCAAGTCCACTCCTAAAGGCGTCTCAGTCGAGCATCTGGAGTCTTCTAGTTATTCTTCTGACTAGAGGGTGTTTCTGTGAAACACAAACCTGAAGAAAGTGGAGGTGATTTATTTTCACCATCCAAAACAGCAAGGAAGGATTCATCTCTCTTAATCCTAAGGGTGGATCCAATCTAAATGGAGTTTTCAGAACTGTTGAGGTAAATAGGGTTCGTTCAGAGAGAATCTTAGTTACTTGAGTCAAGGGTGTCTGCCTTGGTATCTCAACACTTTGTTTGTCAAAGAAGATACTTGCAAAAGATTGCATACTTGATAAGTGTTCATGAAGTTATCTGGTGGAGTGTGGCTTCAACAGTGAAATAGGATTTTTGAACAAGGATTTAAGATCAATTGCTATTTGTGATATTCACAAGTATTTAATTCATTATCCTTGTATGTGAAGTTCAAGATTGTTGATGTTCAATAGGATGTTGGAACATCTCTTCATCTGGTTTGTGCAGAATCATGGGAGGGGTACTGCATAAGCTTTTGGATCTATTTCTCTTGGGTTTTGACCTAAGAATCTGCTTCAGTGTGGTGTGGCAGAAGCATCTGATCTCTGGAGAGTTTCTTGGCAAGAAACTAGTCTAGACAATGGCGATGTGGAAGATGAAGAAGAAGACATTATAATCTTGATGGATAGTTCTTGGATCAATTTATTTCTGATCTAGGAGTATTGGAGTGCAGCAGGTGTGTTTGAGTTTTTACTAGAGGCAGCTGATGTTTATCTGGAGAGTGTCTTAGCAAGAGACTTGTCCAGAATGGAGTGCTGGTGATGGCACATCTTGGATCAGTTTATTTTTTATGTAGGTACTTAGGAGCATGGGATCTTGCTCATCTTGGAAGTCAAGGTTAAGTGGCACTTATCTCTGACTTTCTACAGACTGCTCTACTAAGAAAAGTGGCATTCTTTGGTATGGATATGGTGTAGTCTATGACTACTTCTCTTCTGAAGAATCAGACGTGGCAGGTGTAAGTTCTTTGGAGTTTCAAAGCAGATATTCATCAAGGTGTGAGCTTGAATGGAATACCTGTGATAAGATTAAGTAGGATGGAGGTTGTCTACTTAAACTTGGTTGTTGAATCAAGTCTATGATTCAGCAGCTGGATGTCATATCAGAATGTTCTGACATCAAGCTTAACATCAGTATCTCAGCTGGTGATGTGGCACATCAGCTTAAGATAAGTTGATCTACAGGAGACTGGAAGTTATGGATGCTTCAAAAAGGTCTATCTCATGCAGTTTGTGGGAGTTGTGGATGGAGAAGATGTTACATGTCTAAAGCTTGGTGGATCCGAGATGTCTTGCTATGGAGCAAGTAGTTCATGTAACTTGAAGATCAGATTTCATTGGTGGATCAGTGTATCGTGTGGGAGTTCTGAAGAAGGATTAGGCAATCAAAAGTGGCATTTGGTAGTTCTCTTGTATGGATTCGAGAATTCAAGATAATCAAACAGTGGCATTTCATTACTCTTGAGGAGTGTCTTGGAACAAATTACTCTTGGGTAGAAGGGTGGTTGGTTGAAGACTTGAGGAGGTGCTGATTCTTTTCTATCTTGGAGCTTGTGGCAGAAGTTCTCAGTTTATGGAATATTACCTTCTTTTGGTGGATGAGAGTTTATTTCTCTCTTTGGTTACTAGATTTCTTATTGATCAAGCTGGTGGCACAGTGTTGTTTGAAGATCTTCAGTTGGATTACTATGCAGATAGTAAGTCCAGTGGTGGAACATATCTAGAACCATGTTGGTTGGTGTCTATTATACGTGAAGGATGTCCTAACTGATGTTAAAACATCTTCTGGGTTAGTTATCCTTGGAGTAGGATTCTTAGTTTACATCTTATCTAAGAGGTATTTATCTTATCGTACGGGAGAATGATGGGTAAAGGACTGTCTTGGAAGTTTGATGTGAATATGACATGCTAGAAGTAGATCACTTTGGTGCTTGTGGAGCAAATGGGCTGAAGATTTCTGGAGCATGTGAAGTATTCCAGATTTAATCTGGGCGAGCTAGCAAACTAAGGGGCCATATATGTCTCTTTGAGGAATGTGAAGTATTCCAGATTCAATTGGGTTGTATCTCAGTGAACAAGGAGATTTATACATGAGAATTCAGGAGGAATTTGTGTGGTGTATAAATGGTTTATGGATGAGAGGGATCAATGGAGCTTTGGTCTCAATCCAAGAGTTTGTTGATTATGGTACAAGGATACGTTCCTGGTACTCTCACTGTATGATCATGAAGTTGTCATGGGATATCATGTGGTGATTTTGAGGTGTTTCTTGCTGAAGAAGCATCAGTTGAGAAAGATAGGGGGAGAACTTCTGTATGATTAATGTACTGGTGTGGTACATGGTTTGCTTGAGGGTCAAGCATTGGGTGAATGCGTTCAGCAGGTGTGTTGAATAGAGGGTGCGCTCTTGAAGACATTAAGATGTGTCTTATGTTTTAAATTCATTTAGGGTGTTGTTCTGGCAAATGAGCACAGGTTATCTACGACAGGGGGAGTTATACTTCAGTTATGGATGTATTACTGTAGTGGTGCAGATTATTTATCAAGATTGTTTGTGGTTTCAAGAGGTTGTGATAGATTGCCTTAGGTGAGGTTAATATGTCAGACAAGATGTCGTGACATTACCCTACTGATATAAGTTTTGGGTGAACTTATCAGGTTGCTCTGATTCAGGCATTGGTGTCGATGGATCGAATTAGAAGTGGTACAAGTATCTTGGGAATCTCTGCTGATGGAAAGGTTAATAAAAGAATTCTACTGTAATCAAGTTTGCTAAATGTGGATTAAGAAAGCTCTAGCTGTGGGGACCATAAGCCTGACAAAATCAGGTTAGGTATCAGGACACTATTCAGAAGCAGCTTCGAGGACAAGTCAGAAAACGTGGAATCTTTCGAAACTAACTCAACCAGCAATTATTGCACTCTTTGACTAGTATTTTGGATTGGCTCTACCTACATAGCTTCTTCATTATTTAAGGAGAGTTGTGATGCTTGAATTATAAAACCTCTTCTTCTTAAGTTGAGAGAAAATGGGTTTTGTCCGTCTTTGGGTAAGCACAATCTGGGTATGGGTCTGCATGGGTCATTTTTGCCAACTTTTGGCTAAAAAGGGGGAGAATGGCTTAATGCTGAGAGGTGTATGTGCATTTGTGCTGCTGATTTGCAAAAATGTCTCAAAGGATGTTCCAACGTTCTGGGTTTTAACATCTTGGGAAGTTGTGTTTTGTGATCAGAGTTAGGAAGCAAGTTGTGTTTTGTGATCCGAGTTACATTTTCTATGTATTCGGTATCACAAGGGAATGAAGAGGGTAACTCGAAATTATCTTCTCCCTCTTCCTTGGCACTTGCTTCAAGTATTTTTCCACTGTATGCACCATCAGGCTGAAGAATGTTTTAGCCAAAATTTGTCAAAAGGGGGGAGATTGAAAGCTCCAAGAGTTTGACTAAGTTTTGGTAAAACATGATGTAGGGAAAGATGTTCCAACATGAAGGTTTCAGCCCCAAACCAAAGATGTCGAGTGAAATGTCCCAACATGATGACTCGACATCATGATCATTATAACAGGTTTTGTTTAAATCTGTTCCAAGATTCAAGGCAAGATTGGCAGTGGATCAAGGATCAAAGATATGAAGCCCAACCCAGCAGAAGGCTATAAAAGAAGACCAAGACGTAATGCAAAAAAGTGAGAGAGGACGACATAGACTTAGGAATCCTATTTTGTAAAGTAGGGTTTAGGGTTTTGAGAGTCGTAGGCTTTCTTGTAAGTCTCTCTCTGTATCGATTTGATGTAGTGTGGTAGACATAGGTACTTGTACAGATTCAGAAACCCGTAGGTAATGAATCGTGTATTGTTCTTGGATGAAGCTTTGAAGCAAATCCAAGTTAACTTGTTAGTCAAGGATGCTTGACTAAACTTTGTATTAGAAGGGGTGTATTTCAATAGGGATGATACAGTTATCGGGTAATAACTGTTAGATAATCACATGTTATGATTTAAGGAGTGAGATGGGTTTCTCTTATCATGTAGATGTGACTTCTAATGATAAAGTCTTTATTCGGTAGTGATAGTTAAGCGTGGATGTTTACTGTAAACCTGAGGTTGTTTACATAAAACTATACTACTGATAGTGAATTCTTCTTCCTGGATTGGTATCCCCCAGATGTAGGTGAGTTGCACCGAACTGGGTCATCATATTCTGTGTTGTTTATCATTCTGCAATTTACAGTTCAATATTGATTAACATGTTCGAACAGATGTCGAAACATCTGTGTTTCTGCAGTTACTGGTATTCAAGGTATCAGTCTGCTGTTCTGTTCTTGTTTAAATGATTATGCAGAACAATTTCCTTGACATGTGTTAGGACATTTGCTGTCTGTTATGCCAGAATTTCACTTTCCCCAATCAACAACAAATAGACTTAAGAAAGCATTCAAAGGAGTAGAAAATATGTCTAAATAAAGGTTCCTATATATTACTATAGATTCTCTAGGTGTTAATAGCTTCCCTTTGTATAACCAAACCCCGATTCCAGATTTCTTCGCATTTTTTAAAGAAAACACTTGCACGTAGGGTTCGTTTAAGATATCTTCCCCTTCCTTTTAAGCTTCATAGAATAAATACATAAATCAAAGAGTAGCTTTAAAAGCGGTAGTGGTCGCGTCACTAAAACCGGAGCTACAGATACTTCCATGGATCTCAAAGTCAAGCTTCTTTCGATTCAAGGGGAGTCATTGAAAGACCCAGAAAGATATCGACGACTTATGGGTAGACTCAAATATCTTACATTCACCAGATCAGATATTACATTTGCGATGAGCATTGTGAACCAGTTTCTAAACGCTACTTGTGATAGTAATTGGGATGCAATCATTCGAATTCTTAGATATATAAATAATGCATCGAGAACAGGACTATCATATGAAGATAAAGGTGATGCTAAAATCATTTGTTATCCAGATGCATATTGGGTCAGATTACCATCAGATAGGAGATCCACGTCAAGATATTGTGTTCTTACTGAAGGTAATATGATCTCATGGGAAATCAATAAACAAAATACAATTGGAATATCTAGTGTTGAAGCCGAATACTGTGTTTTGGTAGCAGCCTCAAATGAGTTTGCAAGACTTAAAAATTTACTCTCATAGCTTAGGTTTTGAGACCTTTAGACCACAAAACTCATATGTGACAATCAAGTGGTACTCCACATTGCATCTAATCCAATTTCCAGGAACAGATAAAGCACAAAGAAATATACTATCATTATGTAAGGGACAAGATACTTTCATGAGAAATCACTACAGATTTCGTCAAATATGAAGACCAATTGGCTAATATATTCACTTAGTCTCTTAATGGTTCTTCCGTAGTAGTGATTCTTGCTTGTCTCACCTTGACTTCTTGAGTTCTTTCCTGCAACATCACTTTCATTCCACATCTTCTTCCCTTTTTATTTAACTTTGTTGTTCTTTGAGGAATTTTCTTCCATTTTCTTATAGAATTTCGCCCTAAAGCTTATTCAGACACCTTCTCTGAATGTCTCTGTTTCAGCTTCAACTCATGCGCTTCAAGAGATACAATTCTCCAAGCTTCGTCTCTGAAAAATAATTTAACTCGTGAATGGCCACAACAATGTGATTAAACTTAGTAGGAAGAGCTCTTAGAACCTTTTTAACTATTTGCAGTTCATAGATCTTCTTTGTACACGACTTCATTTGGTTTATCAAAACCACTAACTTTGAGAAGAACTCAGTAATGGCTAAACCATCATTCATATGAAGATTCCCATATTGTTTCCTCAAAGATTGCAAATTTATTTTCTTCAATTTCTCATTCCCAGCATATAACTTCTTTAGATTATCCCACACATCTTTGGCCATTTATTTTTCAATGATATTCTCAAGGATGTTTGAATCCACACACCGATGGATCAAGAACACGCCTTTCCCATCTTTTTTGCTCATTTCACAATGAGCAGCTCTTTGCGTGTCAGTAGAATTTTCCTCTAATGCCAAGAAACCATCATTCATGATTTCAAGCACATATTGAAATATAAGTATCACTTTTTATTTATGCACACCATCTATCATAGTTTTCTCCCTTGAAAACTAGTAGATTAGCGGGGAACTGATTGGAGATTGTACTTCTGTTTGTCATGGATAGAGAAGATAAAACAGATGCTCTAGATACCAATTTGTTGGATAACTTGAATTACAAGTTATTTGAAAATTGAGGAAAATAGAGAAGAATAAAGAGCAATTGAGAGAGATGGAGAGAAAGATATTATTGGAATGGAATTACAATTCTACAAACATATATTACATCCTTTATATATGATCATACTACTAACTAACTAACTTCTAGTTAGTAAACACACGCATAGTTCACTACTACGAAAAACCCATTTAACAACGGTTGGGAATGACATATAATGACGCGGGCGAGGGCGTTGTTATGTAGATTGTCGTTGTATATATGATACTTACAACCACGGCCTAGTAGGCGTTGTAATAAACTGGAAAGCGCGCTAACTATCACAACGGATTTTACAATACACCGTTGTAATATAAATAATTGTCCTCGGTTAGTTTCTGCAAAATTAACAAATATGATCCTGCTTTTATAATTAATCCCATTTTTTTACCTGTATTATTGTTCTCCATATCACGGCACAACAGAAAAATACAATTCACATTTTGTGATAAAGTTTTCATAATAATATTAATCGTATCATATTCATAATATCACATATACCACATTACAGTTTATCAGAAGAAACAACCTACATAAATAAAATATGACATATACCATATTACAGTTTACACACATTACATAACTTCACATAATTGTAACTTGGTGTATTGGTATCTTGTCTCTTGGTGTCTTGTCTCTTGGCCTGGTGTCTGGACTCAAAATACCTATGATTTCAAATAATTATACTTGTTAGTAAAAATACTTCTAAACTATAACATAAAATTAATATATTATGAATAAATAATAAATTACGTACTTGTTAATTTTCCCATATGCCTTCTTCATGATCGAGTCGTATAGCATGCACGACATCTTCATCAACTTCATCATATGAGGTAGGAACTTGTGTTGTGTAAGAAGGTGTGGACGGAATATCAAGACTTTCATCACTAAGAGGAATGTATTTTCTTTGGAGAACGATTTACCATTTCCCGGATATGTCCGATGGATCGGTAACATAGAAAACTTGTTTTGCTTGAGAAGCCATGATGAATGATTCTGTATTAAAAGATGCCTTACCAAGGTCGACCCGGGTGAATCCTAAGTCATCAATGTCTACACCATTAATATTATTGGGAACCCACTTGCATTTAAATAAAGCCACTTTGAAAATAACATAATCAATCTCCCAAATCTCATCAATGACACCATAAAACGCGGTAGTTGCCAATACCGGATTCTTATCTTTCGAACTAGAGAAATACATCGATTCGGCTTCAACCATAACCCCACTATTTTGCATTGTACTACGATCATCTTTTGATTTTGTATAAAAGGTATAATGACCAATGTCGTATGCACTCCAAGTAATGGCACACAATTTTGGCTCGTACGATAATCATTTAAGTATCTCGGATGCACTACGATCATTAGATACACCTTTATTAAACCAATCCATGAATCTATTGTTATTCTCTATCAACAACAACTTGTCACTGTCATACCCCAAATTTGTCCTACCTGTAAATCACCTTTCACTTGTACATCCATCCACTAACCATATTCAGAAAATCCAAAAATATGTCGTTCATTTGAGGTCAAGCAAAGTTCTGTCAGGGTGCATTGACTCAGGTGGTGTGTGGTTGAGGATATGATTAGGGTTGTGTGCCTATACAAGCAATGTATACAGGTCAAGTTGTCAGAATGTGGCAAATTCAGATGTTTTCGTAATGGTTCATTTATGGCTTTGATTTAAATTGGGCAGGTTGTGGTTTAGAAGTTTCACTTGAGAGGTCAAGTGGCGGATGTGTTGTTAAAGAGTCAGTGGGAAGGCAATTTGTGACCAAATCCATTTATACCATATTCTCGATTCTCATTTTTTATTCACCATATCCATTTTTTTAATGTTTTTTCATTTCATATCCAAATCCCTTTTTTCTAAATCCAAAAATTCCCTTATTCATGTTTTTTTAAAATATCTATAAGTATCCATAATCCATTTCAACATATAATTATCCGTTTCCAATTTCCATATATCCCTATATAATCCATTTATGTCCATAACCATTTTCAATCATTTTTCTTTTTTAATATCAATTCCCACATTTTAAATAACCATTCCTAAATCCATTTTCTTTCCATAAAAATTCATTTGATTCATTATACATTATCCATTAAGCAATTTTATTGGTCATAATTCCAAATATCCAATTCCATTTTTTACCAATAATATCCCATATCATTAAATTTTTTTTAACAAAAGAGAGTCACCGAAAAATCATTGTCCAAAATATTGTGAACTCAACAAAAATCCATAGCCCATCATCACAAAAGTCCTCTACAAAAGTGGCTCATGGAAGTTTACAAAGAAATAACAAGCCCATGACTTGAGGAACCAGTGCTACGTTTCATATGCATCCAACCATCAAATACACACAGCCATGATTCAAAGAAGAAGAGAAACAAAAGCGACTTGCTACAACTCACACAAAAAAACTGCCCTATAATCTGTAACTCGCACAGTACTCCAAATACATGGCCCGGGTCCACACGACGTGAAAATCGCCAAGCTCTAAGCAAACTGTCACGCTGTACATCAGTCCTAATCCTACCAGCCAACACACCATGCTACACACCAAGACGAAACGAAGGTACAAGCCATGCGCGAGCGACCTGCTACCACTCCTGTTGTCCAAACGTACCACCCTGCAAGCATGAAAACAACTTCACCCTGCTACCACTGCTCTCCATAACAGCAACGTTACAACAACAACCTGCAACGTTACAATGTCAAACCTGTAGCAACAATGACAATACAACCATAACAAGACAAAGAACCCTATGGACAAGTTTGAGAATTTAATTTAAAAGGAGAGAGAACGATTAGAGGGAGAGGGGAAAAGCTCCATAAAGCCATAAAACCTCTGCACAAAATTCTTCTGGAAATCGACCCACAGACCTCCATTTCTTCTTCAACCTTAATCAATTCCAACCACAAATCCCCTTCTATCGACTCGCCTTCAATCTTCCAATCACAACCTTTCCTCAATCCTTCAAAACCTCCTTCATCTTCAAGAACAACCTTCAATCAAAACCCATTCTTTTCCTAAACTCCATAAACCATTCGCAGACCCTCCTTCAACCTAGCAACACTACTCAACCCCAAATCGTAAACCTTATCTTCAATCGTGCCCCTAATCTTTTTTCATAATCATCCAACCTCCATAACCTTCAACAACCATGCATAAATCTCAACCCAGAACTTAGAACACACAAACCAAACCAGAAACCCAGAAGAGAGAGAGATTGTGAATCAATACAAACCAAAAATCAACCAAAATGCACAAACCTGAATTCGTAACGGTGCGAACAAAGGAGAGAGTGTAACACCCCCAATCTATACCCCCAAAGCTATTAAAGCGATAGATAAAAATTCAAAATTTCATCAGAGTATAATTAAAACATGCACGGCATAGACTGGAGACACCACAACAATTTGAAACAAACATACAACACCTGCTCATAAAGATATGCAACAATTCAGGTAGTAATACACCCACAATCCAATTACAGAATAAAAGCGGAAAATCCGTAACTGAATATCAACATATATATATATATATATATATATATATATATATATATATATATATATATATATATATATATATATATATATATATATATATATATATATATATATCATAAAAGTGTATCTATCATATACAACCATACATGTACAATTCAAAAGATACATATACATAGTACAAAATAATCACAAACGGCCACCCTAACTACCCGGTGTCACATATCAGAGCCGACCGACAAAAGAATGAAGACGCAAAGCTTCACAAAAAGACCTCCAGCAACTCTAATCTGCAATGCCTCATAGAGCATTATAAAACAGCAGAAGGGTGAGAAAAACAATCATATTACAGTTGCATATAATTATATATTAACACAGAAATGCACAAGTAAAACATTCTCACCACAAATGCACCACAATCAAATAAAACACAACACAGTACAATTATCAAGTATCAAATACCACTACACATCAATCATACACAATACACTCATCATCAATACAATTACACATATTCCATCTCATCAATCACATTCACAATTCCATGCACAATTATTCCATGATTTATGCAAATGCACAGAGACCGACACAACTACTCTATGCACATGCCATGCGGTACCGACTTCCAATATTTCTCATCACTAGTTCACTCAGGAACTCTGTTGGAATCATCGCTCGTTACTGAGGATCTCTTAAGTAACACCCTGTCGGGTCTACGATGTTCCCTGTCGCTTTAGGTCCTCTTGGTATAAGGCACACGACGTTTATGGATTGCTTTAGGTCCTCTCGGTATAAGGCGTACAATCCGATCGCTCACACCCCACATGGGCACACGATCGTCTATAACCATCGCTTTAGGTCCTCTTATTTTTAAGGCGCACGATATATCAAATCGCTTTAGGTCCTCTTATTTTTAAGGCGCACGATGTTATAGCAGATTCCCTCTGGAATCAATTCGTCACTTAGGACGTCACAATAATGCATATCATGATGCTTGGCATACAATGACTCATGACATTTAATATGCACACATATACACATCCATAATCATGCATATATCAACAATTATCGTACATCGCATTTTCTTTCCGTAAGGCCACCAATCATCATCACAATATGTATTTCATGCCATTTCACTCAACAATACACAAGTCATACAATATCCACACCAGCAGCATATTGCACATATACATCAAGTTCACACAAGTAAGCGGCAAAAGTCGACAACAAAAACAACACATTTCCTAATTCCCGACATAATTTAATCGGCCAAAAATTCTCAAAACCATCATCATAATAAAGTACATTTCACAAGCTTTCTAACGCATCAAACCACGACTCAAACCGACCTACGGATCAAAAGTTACAAAGAAAACAAATTGGGAAAAACTGCTACATTCGCAGTGCGAAGCTCCTAGCGAGTCCTTCGCTACTCCATTCGCCGTGCGAGTGTACCAGCGAACCAAGTCAGAAGCAAAATAGCCTAGAAAATTCCCATCGTTCGCAGTGCAAACGTCCCAGCGAATGCTCGCTACCCCATTCGCAGTGCGAATCCTCCAGCGAACCAAGTCAGAAGCAAAAATGATACAACGTTGGCAGTGCGAACATCACGCGAACGCTTGCCACCCACTCGCTGGCCATTCGCAGTGCGAACCTGCGATCTCATCAAAACCCAGAAGTGAACCAGTTCATCTAAAAATGCTATTTTCTTAACCAAAACATTTCCAAACCAACATATGACAATCAGAACCTATTCTAATCATGATAACAAGTATTCTAATACGTTTACACCGATTTTCAACCGCAAAACCATCGATTCCTCACAAAACTCTCATTTCAACCTAGAACCACAAACTATGGAAAGACAAGAAACATCCAAGCAAACACATACATAATCATACACAAACATAGTATAATCGAGTTTCGCACCCTTACCCGATTTAATCGTGTTCTAGAAAGTCGGTTGGTTGATTCCCAAGTTTTCCCAAAATCTCTCTTTTATTCTCTTCTCCTTTTCTTTTCTTCTTCTCTTCTTTTTCTTCTTACTATTTTCTCTATTTCTATTCTATTATTCTTAACTTAACAAATAAATCAAAATGCCCAAAATACCCCTACACTCAAATATCTCGCAAATGTTCCCAAAACGCGACAAAATATATTCACGATGAAAAATAACATATTTTCACATAAAAGTCAGAAATAAAATAAAATAATAATAAAATACTCAAAACAACTCAAATAATAAAACTGACAAAACTGACTAGACTGACCGGGGCGTTATAGAGAGCGAGAAGAAGAATCACGCACAGAGAAGATGGGTCTGCTTTCGATTCCGTGGTCGATTTAATGGTTTGACCGTGTTATTGTCTTGACCGTGCGACAGGGTCTTCACCGTGTTGTTCCTATTCCTTTTTTCATAAAAAAAAGAGATGTTTTGTTGACTGTGAAGGTTGTTTGACTTGTCCATGGTTCTCTTGAGTCGCTGCTAGTTGTGTTGTTTTATAAAAAAATAATTTTGAAAACCTGTTTTTGGTGTTTTGAAAACATGGCTTTAACCTGAGTGTGCCCTTGTTTTGATAGATGATGGGCTTTGATGGCCCAAGTGATTCTAATCTCACACACCATATATTCTTTTCGCCACCCCCCTCATTTCCTTCTTATTCTTTTTCTTTTTCTTTTTTTTTTTATTTTCCATATGACTTTCTCTATTTTTTTAATACTTGTTTTATAATATATCGATCTTCATTTCGTTTTTTAGGTCAACTTAGGGCCAATGATATAACAAAAATCTTGATTAGTTGGTATATTCAAATCGATTTACAATCTTGATTAATATGAGGCCACTTTTATTTTTTTATTGGTCAATGAAAGTCTAAAATCGTTGATTATCGATTTATCGATTAAGTCACGATTAAGACGAGACCATTTCAATCTCATTTCGATTTCTATTTCATTTCATATTATCTTCTTCTATTTTATTTTCATTTTCGATCGATGAAGTCTTTCTATTCACGAATGTTGATGGTTGAAGCGATTAACCTTCATTATTTCAAATCTGTAGTGAGTGATCATTGAGATCTCTTTCTATACTTTGAGATCGTGATAGGTTACCTTCGATTAATCGACGAAAGTTTGTGATTAAGACGAGATCTTCACCTTTTCGTTTCGTGTGGCACGATTTCATTAGAGAATGATCCTCAACATCATTTCTCCATTGTGTTTTAGCACAAAGATCAAATTGCGCATCCTCCTATAGTGTGATCTTCGTCATAGATCATGCTACGATGGTTTAACGCTACATGTCCCGTATCATATGCTCCTAACAACTAATCAACTAACCACTAACTTTATTTTCAGTCAATATATTATCTTGTTTTACTTTTTTGTCAATATTATCTTGATTATTATTCATATTGTTCATATCATATTCATACTAATTCATCTAACCATTTTCTATGTTCATACACCATTCAAAACACACTAATAAATATCGAAACCCTAAAACAATAAATTGGTGGACTGTTGGTTACTATCCTTTGCTTGGAGCTTTTGTCTGACTCTTGCTCAAGGTTTAGTTTAGGACACCTTGCACACACATGGCTTCCTCTTGGGCTACCTTACAATGAGACCTTTTATTTCATGTCATCCCTTGTACTTTACATGTACCCCGCTCCCATTCCGATGTACGCATTAGTTTTCTTTTGATTATGGTTTGTTTACTAGGAGCACCCCTAGGGACTAGCATAGACAACCCATTTTCAAACTAATTCTCGATTCGTCATCGAGCCATTTTCAAAACACCCCCGTAAGTCAATTGCTCATTAGCATTCACCATCAACCTAATACGCACACTTGTACATCTCGTGGTTTCATTACTAGGAGCACCCCTAGGGACTAGTATCGATCCTCACCTCTTTTCTCAACCAATCCGATTCGATCTTTTTCAAACCGTCTTTTTAATTAACTAACGAAAGTAGGAGATTCGTGGAATCTAGCATTCCTTGGGTCTTCGATTGAATGGCTCTTGAGGCACGCCCTTGGGTTGTTATTCATTCACCCTTTCGTCTTAAAACACTTAACCATTATCAAACATTTTCGCAATCAACTCATGAAAGAACTGAGTTCTTGGAGTCTAGCATTTCTTGGATTCTTGAGTGACTGCTCTCGAGGCACGCCCCTTGGGTTGTATGTCATTCAATCTTTCATCTCCTAAAATTCAAACCCTAACCCTCGTTTCGTGGGCGTATCACGAACTACGGACGCTCTGATTCTTCATTCATTCGAATGTAAGATACGTAGGCACAAGATTGCGATGATCTTGGCGAGCACACTTTCATCCATCTTCCGTTTTCCCTCTACCCTTTCCCGTAGTCGAACTACGATTGCTCTGATTACTCATTCTCGTCCGAATGAGCATATGTAGGCACAAGGACCCCAATCCTTGGCTAGCACCCTAACCTAAAACCACCCATTTCCCCTTAGCATCGATTCCCATTTATCGTATCGTTTCACATTTATCGTTGAGAAGAAAACAAACAAGCTTAGCTAACGCTCATCACAATTCGAACTAAGAGGTCCCCGTTGAGTAAAACGGACGTGAGGGGGTGCGCGTACCTTCCTCTCACTTAATCGACTCCCGAACCCAGAATGTGGTTGCGACGACCATGTTCTTATCTCCCTTAAATGTTTTGTCGATATTTTCCTTTCCCTCTTTTGGGATAAATAAAGTTCGGTGGCGACTCTGTCGAACCGCAATTTCTTTCGCGCCTTTCGCGCGAGGGTCGTGTCTTCGATTAAGTGATTTTTCAAGGTGTGATAGTTGGCGACTCTGTTGGGGAAATTTTTGCTCCATGCAAGAGAGAGTCAAGCCTATCTTAGTTAGAATTATGAGCTTATTAGCTTCTGTTATTTGTTTTCTTCTCGTTTATTTATTTGTTCTCTTTTATATGCTCATTATCATTCTTGGCTATTGGATCTTGGGTTGATATCATGAGTAAAGTTCTACACTCGAGCTTTCGTAAAAGTAGAGGGAACACATAGTTTAGAATTGGAAGTCGAGTAGTGTTAGTCCCCAAGGACTCGCTCCTTGCGTGCCTAGCATGAAAGCTTCCCTAGAGTAGACCTTTTCGTAGATCCTGTTGTAACGCAGCTAGCCAGTCGCACGACTTGATTCATGAAGGGTCCATGACTCTAGGAAAAACTATTAGAACCAAGTTCTATATTGGTGGTCGTGTAGTGTTAGTCTCCAAGGACTCGCTCCTTGTGCGCGTAGCACGAGGACCCCACTCAGGAGAGACCTTGTCGTCATTATCGTCGTAATGCAGCTATCCTGTTGCATGACATTAATGTGATTTATGTCCGTAATCCTGGGAACCTTATCCGTCAACATAGAAACCATCCCGTGAGTGGGTTTATGGGTAAAGAATCTAGAACTTTCCTCATAGAGCCTACCTATAAGGTTTCCTTGATCAGAGAATTTGGTCATCTACCCGTGAACTGCCAACCTCAGAAATGTTTGAACATGTGATCTGCGATCCTGGATCTTGCATCTTACATTGCATACATGTCATTGCATTATATTGCATCAGTTATGTATCTTGCATTGCATTTCAACATCAGAATCTCACTTCACCTTCCTTCCTTCTCCAGTAAATCAAGCTGATTCCTCGACACTAGTACGCTACTCGAGCCAAGAGCAGACAAATGATGAATCACATCCAACAAGACCATGTCACCACATGTACAGGCAAGACCATCAGTGAATGTTATCAAAGGAGTTGCCGAAGACAAGCAGAATAGTTTCCAACTCTAACCAAGCTAGTTCAAGTCAATCAAGTCAAGACAGGAAGATCAGTTCCTCGAAGAAGGCAGTCATATTTCCATCCCATCATTTCGCATCCTTTTATTTTGTCTTTGTTTGTTCAAGTACTGTTTGCTTCAAACATTGTCGTTTGTATTTGGTTTTCTTAATGTAGTGATTATGCATGTTTTGAGTTAGTTATGTCGTATTCACTCATTGTCTCCATTTACTGCAATCACCGACACACATATATATCCACTTCACTCTCTTTATCAACTGTTGTTTAGCAATGATTGGAGGGAGGATGATGACAACGAAATACCGATAATTGCAAATCGTATGCTTTCAGACAGGATCTCGTCGATGATGTACAAGTATTGTTTCAATCCCCAAACACTGGAGAGACAAGGAGTTAATCCCTAGTTAACCACTTCGAGCCTAGAAGTAGCAGTTTCCTTCGGATCTACAAACCCTTACACTCAACCCGGGGCAGGGTAGTGTTCAGTTAACCCAATTATGCACTCAAATCATAAGACAAAATCCAAAAGACATTTTTTCATCAATACCCATGACTTGGTAGTCACAATCCTCCAACAAAATCGAAAAAATCAAAAAAATCAAAAGCCTGCTAAGTCAAGCACCTCAAAGGAGGCTTAGGCAAAAAAAAATCAAGACAACCCTGATGGACTCGACAAGCAAAATCAGTCCATGCAAAAGATAGGGATCAAAAACATAATCAAAAGAGGCCCCCGAATCCTCAACAAAAACAAAGTAAGAGCCAGTGACCACCATATCAAAACCAAAGGGTCACTGACACCCATCAAAAACAAATAAGGTGACTGCCATTGCGAGCATACCGTGAATCATCACTCTTACACCATCAACCATTTTGGAAGACAAACATGTGCAGAATTAACTGAACGTAGGACTGGAAGTCATTACGAAGAAGGGGTGGGTAAAAATCATACTTTGAGCCTAATATCCTTTGTTTCATAACCGTGAACCAGACCACGTTACAACCCTCGAAAGACCTAATTGAGGCGAGATTTATTCTGAAAGCATGCTATTGCAAGGTTGCGTAAACTGACTCTCCACATATTTGCTAATCTTCAACATTGGTGTCATTCTCCTTGCTATATCTTTTACACCAGCAAAATCAGCACAACGTCTGGGCTAACGGTCCATTCATATAAAAAAATCACTATCACGACACTCCAATAAATGACTATTTTTCAAAACTCGCATAAGCATTTCATTAAGATTACCATTTGTGAATGTACAGTTTTAATTGCAAATCAGTGCTAGACATCCAAGATATTCCAACAAGGGGCAATCGAAGAGTAACTTGAACTCTCAGTGGTCGTGACCCGAATCAAGACTTCCTCAAAACCCACACGCTGGGGCAACACATTCAATAGCTCAATCAGGGGCAATACATCTCATCTCAAAGCGCATCTTAGGTCAACTTCTGCAGATCAAATCCTTTCAGAACTGGTTAATCAGGGGCAGAACATTACCATGTTTAGACTACGGCAAGACCCACTACAGAAGGCAGATCCTTTATGTATCTTTTAACTTGGTCAAGCATATCTTGCCAGACCCTATCAATCATCAAATTCAAAGTAAGAGCACAATCTTCATGAGTCGATCATGTCGCTACGCTCAGTTTCAGGCAATTCTGACCATCGAGCACAGAGTTGTGGTCCTCTCAGAAACAAACACCACGACTTACCACCAAGCAATCAAACTTCTGACTATCGAAGTCATCTTTGTCTACTTCAATCATGGCGTCTTCAGCTAACTGAGTGTCAAGGAAATCGATCCCTCCCTCCACCCGAAGTCCAATCCACATTGGCAACTACCAAAGTCCACCATGCTGGCACCCTCTCCAAACATATCCAATCACCCGTCTGCAATCATATGTATCATATGCATCATACGCATCATATGCATCGCATTCAACGTCATTTACAAAAAACCATATTTTACTTCCCCAACACTTGCATCTCCGTGCATCAACATTTGCATTTGCATTTCCATTCGACATGAAGCATCATTACAAAATCAAGCATCATACGCATAGTTAAGATCCAGGATCAATCTCAAGAGTGCAAGAAAATCGTCAGCCCAGGCATGGGCATCTTCTTCAAAGCTGCGGATGTTCTTCACGAAGTTATACCGAGGCGAACTTGAGCCCATCCAGGGGCATCTCCATCAAGACCGTGGGTGTTCCTCACGAAGTTGTTTCAACCTTTTGTTGATCAAGCTCAAGATGATCTTCAGCCCAGTCAGGGGCATCTCCTTCAAGTCCTTGGGCGTTCCCCAGTGAGTTGGTCCTTTCAACCTTTTGTTGACAAGGATGGTGTTCCTCAGTGACTTCTTTGCTTCAACCTTTTGTTGATATCTCCAAGAAAGCCTCACCCATCATATCCTCAGCAAACTTAACCTTTTGCCAATCGCCTTATTATCATCTTTTTGGTGATAGCCATCCTGTCAATTCAACCTAACCTGCATCCTTTTGGTGTGGTCCTCGCGAGTGGGAAGTTCCTATCATCTTTTTGGTGGTAGTAGCTTGTATTGATCCGTCATCCTTTTGGTGTCGCCAATCTGTAAACCTTTGGTCTGTATATCATCCTTTTGGTGAATGACAACCTTTGTTATCGTTTTGCTTCATATTATCCTTTTGGTAATAGCAGGCTTTGACCTCATTTTCATCCTTTTGGTGGAAGGGTCTGTGTGTGTGTGCCCTATTATCCTTTTGGTAATGTAGCGAGCGATTTTGGACGCGGTTCTTAAGCGCTGTCGCTCTTTTGGGGGGACTACAGGTCGATTCATTTTTTATCCTATTGAAGCTGATGAAGGAAGGGAAATATATGTATCCAACTAACCCTGCTTGCAAACTGAGTTTAAACAGCGGTCTGTTAATTTACAGATGCTATCAATGTGGGGGGGCCTCTCTGTGGGTTATTTTGAAAGAAGGAGATGTTGGGGTTATTTACAGGGACTTTTGTTAGGATATTGTGCTAGGTTGGAGGTAAAGGACTTTGGTTTGTTTTGATTAGTGTGCTCGCTAAGATTTCTCTTTCAATCTTATGCCTACGTATTCCCATTTACCGAAACAAGGAAATCAGAGCGATCGTAGTTCCTCCTATTCTATGGGAGGAAATGGTGTTTTGGTGTCTTGTTCAAAGCCCAAGACGTGAAGCTAAATGTGGTTTGTATCTTGTTCAAAGCCCAAGATGTGAAGCTGAAGATGATTTGTTTGTATCTTGTTCAAAGCTCAAGATATGAAGTTGAAGAGTCTATTTGTATCTTGTTCAAAGCCCAAGATATGAAGCTAAAGGGTTTTGACTTTAGAGAGAATTTGTCCTCTCTAAAGTGGTCTATTTGTCACGGCTGACTGATTATAAAGGAGAATTACTTTAACTGGGGTATGTGAACCCAGTAATGCCATAACTTCCATTATAGGGATTTTTTTTACCTGAAGGAGAAGACTTTAACTCAGTGTAGAGTAATGCCATCTTTCCTTAGGAATTTCTCATGCTAAAAGAGGGACAGTGGCGTGGATGTAAATAATCCAGAGGCTTGCCGCTTACAGCAGTTAGATGAAGGAGTTGTTGATGTTTGTATACTGTGAACGAGGCACAACTTTGATGCTAAAAGGTTGATTGGCTCAACCGGGGTTTTCTTATACCAAGCCTAAGAGGACGCTGTTGGCCCAACAAGAGGGTGTTTTTGTGTGTCTCGTACGAAGCCCGAGATAGAGGCTAGAAGGGTTGACTCAACAAGAGAGTGCTTTTGTATGTGTCTTGTACGAAGCCCAAGACGGAGGCTAAAGGGATTTGACTCAACAACAGAGTCTTTTATACTCAACAAAAGAGTGATTTATATCTCGTACGAAGCCCGAGATGGAGGCTATTTGACTCAACGAGAGAGTCTTTTGGTATCTCGTACGAAGCCCGAGATGGAGGCTGAAAGGTTACTATTTCAGTTGAGTGACCTGTATGTCGGTTCAAAGAGAAAATCAGTTCTTATATGAGTAATGTTGCACTCATACATTTGATTTGATTTGAGGATCGAGACTATTGCCTGTTCTTTATGGAAATGGGGTACCCAAAGGGTTGTGAGACTGTCCGTGTCTACGGGTGTTTTCTCCTATTTCTGAAAGGTACTTGAGAATGTCTTTGAGACTCAAGGGTCTTAGACTGTCCGAGTCTAGAGTTTCATCTTTTGTACTGTGCTTAAGTAGCAGCAAGATCTAGACTCTGCTCTATTAAGATGACTAATTTCTGTTCCTATACCTCTAGGAGGTCGTCGAGACAATTTGTATGAAGCCCAAGAGGAGGATGGAAACTTTTAAGAAGCCGAGGGACCCTTTGTATGAAGCCCAAGAGGAGGCTGTGAAAACTTCTAAGAAGCCGACGGGTCCTTGTATAACGCCCAAGAGGAGGCAGGGATGCTTTTAAGAAGCCTGTGGGTCCCCAAATCCCGAGAAATTCAAGACAGGCTATTCACAAAGAATAGATTAAGCCAGGAAAGTTTGAGAATTTGGAATAAACTCAAGAGATGTCATTCACGGAGAAAAGATCATCTCTGGGGAGTAGAGTCTCTTTGACAAATCCTAGGAGGGACAGCCGAAGAGAAGACTGTATCTGGTGCTCCTACAGGGGGTCTAGTTTTGTATATTCTAAGAGTGAATAACGGGGCTTTACCTAGGTCTTAGACGTAGTTGCCGGGAAAAAATCTAAATAGCTATACTAGTATTACACAGTTGATATGATTTTATGAAAGAAGACTTACAGCGAAACAACCCCACAGTACAGTTATATACATATGAAAGCGGTAAATGAAAGCGGGTAAACACTTACTCGGTTGTAGAGCTTCCATGCTGTTGGGTTAATTGTTCAAAAAAGAAAGTTTGAAAACAACAGTATACTTTAAAATCAAAGGAGAAAATGCTTTTGAAAGAAAAGTTGGGGCTTACAGCTCAAGGAGAGGCCCAGGGTTTTATCAGTGATCGCACTGTCGTTTTGTACAGGGACTTATACAAGTGACTGAGGCCCAAGAAAGGTTTTCTGTACAAAGGGGATGGGTCTTACACTCTCTCAAGAGGCCCAAGTGAGTTTTAAGAAAAGAAATGGGTCTTACTGCTCGAGGGTAGGCCCAGGGTATTTTTGTTTAAAAATGGCGATCGCGCCGAGATTTTCTTTTAACGCGGAGGGACTTATACAATATCTGAGGCCCACAATGGTTTTGGTTAAAAGGGGATTGGGTCTTACACTCTATTAGAGGCCCAAAGTGATTTTGAATGGGTCTTATAGCTCGAGGAAAGGCCCAAGGTTTGTTTTACACGGACGGTAATCGTACCGAACTTTTGAAATACAACGGGACTTATACAATAAGTGAGGCCCGAAAAGGTTTGTATTTACAAAGGATTGGGTCTTACACTCTATTAGAGGCCCATGAGTGTTTGAAAATGATTTGTGAGGGCGAAAATCAAAGAAACCCTAATTTGTTTTCCTTAAAAAAGTAAATATTTAAAGAAAATCAAATAAAAATGATAAAAATACCAAATAAGTTTGAATAAACCACTTGTGATTTTTATTTAAGGTTTGAAAAATGAGGTTTTAATCACAAGAAATATTAAAACTCATTTGGTTTTGATTTTTCAAAGTAAATATTCATTTTTAAATGTTTAAAAAACAATTAAAAAGGAATTTATTCACAAAACTACTTAT
This sequence comes from Lathyrus tuberosus, assembly GCA_022829125.1. Classification (NCBI taxonomy): domain Eukaryota; kingdom Viridiplantae; phylum Streptophyta; class Magnoliopsida; order Fabales; family Fabaceae; genus Lathyrus; species Lathyrus tuberosus. Next base: position 6,995,891 of record JALAZF010000191.1, read on the forward strand.
TATATTAAATAAATAATATAAACTTAATTTTTTTGTGGAATAAAATATTTCAACATTTTTGTGATTTTTTTCAAAAAGAACCAATAAAAAATAATTAAAATTGAGTGAGTTATTAATTTTCCCATTAATTAATAAAACATAAAATATTGAAAAAAATGGAAAAATGTGAAAAAAACACAAAATGGCATGGGTGGGGTTTGAACCCACGACCTCAAGGTCATAGGGCGCGCGCCTTACCACTGGGGTGGTGATACATCCATTGTTTGAAGTGAAATCACAAACATACAAGTCATGCCTTGGTTTTAGGCTTGGCCCAAGGCAAGGCAAGGCAAATTTTGGTTCAGAAACGTGAAGGTCATAACTTTCTCATTTCTCTATGTTTGGGGATAAAATTTATATGCATCTGGCCTAGAATTTCACAAGGAACCCAATGATGGTGGTATTTTTTTCAGATCACACTCCCTCCTCAAAATCCGATAGTGGTTTTGAAAAAGGCCTATAATTGCATTTTCTATGCTACACTTTGATACAGGCTGGAATTACATGATCAATTGGTTCAAACACAACATATATAACATGTATGAGGTGTGAATAATCAGTAGACTTCAAAGCAATGCATATTTTGGAGAGTTCAAGTCATGATGCTTACCTCTCTTTTGAGCTTTTGGAGTTTTTGTGCAATCTGTCAAGCCACTTATTCCAGAAATGATTTGATGCTTTGGACACACTCAAATGATCCCTTAGAAGCTTTTAGGATGAGTGGAATCAGCTGGTACCAGCAAAAACACAAATTGGCCCTTTCTTGCAAAAGGGGTTAAGAATGACCAAAATAGAAACTCTCTCAAATGGTGTTCCAGATGGGGGGGAACCATTTGGGACATTTCAAGGATGTTATTTGGAGTGTGTTTGAGATTTTATCTGGTTTGGAAAGTGACTGAATCAATACATGGCTTGAAAAATGCACAAAAGGCCTATTTTGAGGTTTTGAGAGGTGACTTTGTGATTTTGGTGTTACAGGTCACTTGTGAGAGTTTGGATCACCTACATATGATATTTATGAGGTATGTGTGTGTGATTGGTTTGATTGGAATTGCTATCAAACTCAAAAACTCAGAGTTACCTTGCTAGAGAAGGCATTTTGGCCAAGAAAAAGGGATTTTGAGGAAAGCATCTGTTTGATGGCTTTGGTGTACTCAAACTGAGCACAAATGAGCTCTATTTATAGTAGAGCAAGTTTGTTTTGGGATCAATAGTGAATGGCATTTGCAGAATAGGTTTGGCAAATGTTGGCAAATGAGAATCCAAGTCTCCTCTAGCCATTGACTAGAGGTTAGGGCACAAGCTTCTGGTTCCCTTGGTCTTGGATCATTCTTGACTGAATTCAGTTGCAAATGTGTCAGTCCATGCCACCTTGGTGTATGCATTGAATGCTCCATTCCAAAATTGGAGTCTTGTCCCTCTTTTAGGGATTTCTAGGCTTGGCATGCTATTTTTGGTTCCAAAGACTTGGGAGGCTTGGGATCAGAGTTGGTTCCTCCTTGGTCCCCCCTTGAGGTGTTCAGATGGATAGAGTTGCTTGCCCTTTGCAAAATTTGGGCAAATCGAGCAAAACTCCAAAATCTGCCTTGCCTTGGCAGTTTTCAGCAAGGCAACTTGCCAATGTCATATCTCATGACTCAAGTTGAGTTTGGTGATGTTCTTGGCTATTTTGGAAATCCCTTATATGATACAACAACTGTTTGATCATAGTTGGTCTTGATACCTTTTGGATCCAAGTGAAAAATCCCCCTACATTTGGAAAAAAGTGAAGGCAGATTCAGACTTTGTGAAAATTTCACTAAGTCTTGGAAAAAAGTGACTTTTCTTGATTTTGATCATTCCATAACTCAAAATCCATGAGGAATTTGGAGGGAGGTCAGTTCTTAGCTTTTGTAGAGGGTAATGAGATCTACAAATCAAGCTTTGGATGGGGAAAAATGGCCTTGTGGTTTAGGAGTTATGATCCTTCAAAGTTGGTACCCTTGCCACTTTATTTTATAACTTAGAAAATTTTCTAAGTTTTTATGGTTACCCCTTTTACAAGTTATCCCATTTTCTTTGATTTTTCTTGATGAATGATGATTCCAATCATAAATTAACATCATTTTAGGGTCAAAAAATCATTTTTGTGAAAAATCTCATAAAGTCAAAGTTTGACTTTTGTGCACAGTTGACTTTTGTTAGATGAATTCCAAACTGTGCAATCCTTTATGAAATCATGTCCTTGACCTAAATCAAACTTGATGGACATGTTCCATGGGTGTTATAGGGTGTACTGAATCATGTCCTAGGGTTTGGGAGCATGTCCTGGTCAACAGTCAAAGATACAATTGACTTTTCTCACGAAATCGTAACTGTGGTTCAGATGAAAATGAAACTTGTTACTCAAGCTTCTTGGATCAATCCATTGTTGCAAATGGATCAATGTAATATATTAGAGACCCTCAAATCATGTCTTGAGGTCTTGGCTCATGTTTTGTCCCAAAAGTTAACTTAGGGGTGAATTAGGTCAAGAAACCCTAATTCCTGATTTTTGATGAATGCATCCCCTGAGGCAAAATTGACTTGATGATTGGGTTTATGATGTCCCTTGGAGCATCTTAGGTTATACTTTGAAGCATTGGCTCACGCCCAGAGGAAAAATTCCAACTGGAGGCTCTGGTCGACCAAAACCCTAGTTTGGTGACACTGTCGATCTTGAGGCTTAATCCACTTGGAGTGCTGCAGCCTTGTGCTTGATCCTGGGAGTGGGAGTCCTCTTGATCCATTGTGGATGTTTGAGAGGTTTAGACAAGTTGAAAATCATGTCATTCACTGATTGATCCTTTGTTTAAGAGCTCTGAGAGGGCTTGAAACCCTAAGTTTGATTGTAGTGGATGCTCACCCATCTTTGGGGAGACTAATGAGGTATGATGGATTACCCATACTATGGTGATGATTTGCACAATGATGGGAAATCTTAGTGGTCAAAATTTGGGGTATAACAGATGCCCCTATTTAATCTTCTTGGACCCGAAGGTGTGAATGATGAAGGTATTCGGGCATTCGAGGTGCAAGAGGATTAAATATCGGAATACCCGAAATTTTGATGGTGGTTATGAATGGCAGCTTACGCATTCATCTTCTTTAGCTAAGCGATGATGCTTAGAAAAAGCTAAACTTCCCCTCGATCCTGGTCTTCAGCCAAGGAGCTGGTCTCAGTTTTCTGATACAAACTTCCCCTCGTTCTTGGTTTCCTACCAAGGAACTGGTCTTAGTTTCCGATATAAACTTCCCCTCGTTCTTGGTTTCCTACCAAGGAACTGGTCTTAGTTTCTAAAATAAACTTCCCCTCGTTCTTGGTTTCCCACCAAGGAACTGGCCTTAGTTTCTAAAATAAACTTCCCCTCGTTCTTGGTTTCTTACCAAGGAATTGGTCTTAGTTTCTAAGATAAACTTCCCCTCGTTCTTGGTTTCCTACCAAGGAACTGGTCTCAGTTTCCGATATAAACTTCCCCTCGTTCTTGGTTTCCTACCAAGGAACTGGTCTCAGTTTCCGATATAAACTTCCCCTCGTTCTTGGTTTCCTACCAAGGAACTGGTCTCAGTTTCTTTTGTCAATAAACTTTATTGACAAGGGGCGCTATTTGTAGCGGTTTTCCTCAAACTTCTCGCCGAATTTTCCTGGGGAGATGCCATTTGACGGAACAAGTTTTGATTGTATAGAGGCACAAACTTCTCTGTTGGAGACACCATTTGTCGACTCTGCTGGGGAAAACGAGCCTCTTGAGAGACTGTTTCTTGCTTGGGGATATTACATCATACTTTTCTCGAGATCTTCTCAGAGAAATGCCATACGATGTAATCCAATTTTGAGGTGCCGATGACCTTGTTGACATTGACTTTCTGGAGAGAAGAACCAATACGTTGCGGAAAGTCTTTAGTTGAGAGGCTTTCTCTAGGGATTTTCCTTAATCCGGGAAAGCGAAGATATCATCTTCAATGGCGAAGAGTGACATCGGCTGAGGTTTTCTTGCCTTTTCTTAGTGAATCAAGTTATCAAAGCGGTCGAAGACCATCTCTACTGGAGAGATATTGCTCAGATGTGTCATTGCTTGACGAGGGAAGAATCGATAACTCGATTGACAAGAGGACTTTACCACTGGGGGATAAGACTGACTAGAGTGATAGTGATGCAATATGAATATGAATGTAAATCAATAATGCATAATGTATGTATGTTTATGTTGACAAAACTGACGCGACATACAGACTAGTGGATGAATATGACAGGATACTCGGCCATCGCGGGGCGAAGACGCGCCTGTCGGTCCAAAAGTGGCAATTCTGCCTTACTTAGGAGAGATAGTCCCTGCGGGGAACAACCGTTGGTCAGGCTTAGGAGATAAGAACTCGGCCGGAGGTGTCGGATGAAACAAGGTTTCTGACACAGTTGATCCTTCATTCAGGCGTAATGGTTTAGAAGGAGTACTTTAATTTTGCACTTTGAGGTTCAATTACTTCTGGAGAAGCGATCGATGTTCTTCTAATGTTCAACAGTCAAAAGAAATTGCCATCTTTATTTTAAAAGCAGAAAAAAGTTTGACAAGTAAATTCATTTTTTGTTTTATTTCAAGAATCGTTGATGATATCAAAACATCGTTCTGTAAAGCTAAAACAAATGAGAATTACAAACAAAAGCACAAGGGCTCAAATTTTATTGATAGGATGGAGATCAGCCAAACACGTGATTCCAAAGAGTATGTACAAAGCTCGAAAATGGTAATTTACAGGGAAAAGGGATACATCGAAACATAACAACCGCTATCCTTCTACCAACTTTGAATTCTGGGCATCCTGAGCTTCTGTCGAAGATGACCTTGACCGGAGTTTTCCTGACGGATGATGTAACTGCTGCTGAGGGATTTGCCCCTGTTGAACATAGTTACTTGCCATTATCCCTAATTTTTGCCTGGATTGTACTGTGATGTTTCCAATCCATCGGGATGATTTTTGGTCATGTCTCTAATTTTTGCCTGGACCGCTGTTGAAATACAAATAGAGTTCGGGATTTAGTTATCGTTCCACAGAGATTGTTTGGTGATATCGCAGCCGTTCTACAGTCGTAATGTTTTAGGTTGGTTTCGTAGCGTTTGCATTCAAATTTAATTAAAAGCGGTAAAGAGATTGTTTTAACGGTTTATAAAAGCATGCCAAGGTTAGGGTTCGACAAACCACTTTGTACGTATATAATCGATAAGCTAATGAACTCGGTTAAATGATAAATACAATCACATATCCTCCTAATATGTTTATCTCTAACACATATTGTGAGTTTTTCCATTTTGATCCTTTGTTGATTTCTCACACAAACTATCAAAATGACAACATTAAAGTTCAATATTTATGAACATCAACACACATTGCTATCTCTAGCCAATGTACATTTGATGGATGACAAACCTAGGTAAAGAGTTGGAGCATATTTCTCAATCATGAACCAACACAAAGAATAAACATAGAAACAAGGTTTTTCACCATACATTTATCATCTAAGAGTTCACAAACTAGAATCAATCCATATACATACAAAGTAAAGGTTTACTTACATCTAACCTTGACACAAAAGAGAAATTAGCTACACATATTCATGGTAGCTTGATCAACAAGAATCGGGAGAAGAGAAACGAACATCAACAACGATTTTATCGACAAAATGATGCTTTTTATCTTCCAAAAATGAAGTGCTACAATGTGATATACTTTGATCTCAGAATGTAATAGAGAGAGAGAGAGCAAATTCTGATCAAAACTACTTTATAAAGGGACTGAGTTTCGCCGCGCGCGCTGAGCGCTCAGTCGCCCGCTGAGCGGGCTCCACTTAAAAGTTAAACTGCCTAAAAGCGCGCTGAGCGCGCTCATGAGCCCGCTGAGTGCGCAAGCTCCTGTAATTCCTTCCATGTTCGCGCTGGCAGCGCGCTGAGCGTGCTCAAAGCATGCTCCAAAAATGCAAATTTTGCCAAACTGTTTTTGTGGGGTCCTCAAGGCACCAATCCACACCCTTCCATGTAAAAATCTGCAATAAAAACACAAAAGTTAAATAGATACGACAAATAACGAAATTGACTAGAAAACGGTTATAAACGGAAACAATGGGAAAAGGCATGGATTTACAAATAAAGCTCACAAAAAGGTGCTAAAAACTAATCTAAATATTAACACTTTTTAGCACCTAACAACTCTCCCCAACTTGTTTCTTTGTTTGTCCTCAAACGAAGATAATTTAGAATAGAAGCAAGCGGAAAACCGGGAACAAACACCAACAAAAATCAATGGTTCAAACCAAATTAACACGCACGCAAGTACCGCTCGTCCTTACGAAGAATGAAAATATGTAAATGAACTAAATTCTAAACATAATTTACAAGCACAAATCATAAGCAAACAAATGTTCAAATTAGAATCCCCTAATTTATTCAAATGAGCCTAGCTCAATATCCAAGGGACAAAACACACTCATAGCAAAAGTGTCAGCATCCAGAACAATTCATGCATTCATCAACCCAATTCAACAAGAAAACCAAGGAAACAAAGATCACTTAAGGGCTTCTAAAGGTTGTAACTTGGCAAGGTTTAACAAGAAAGGGATATTTGTAAAAGGCCAATGAAACAAAGTGGTTAACAAAAATTTTCAACAATGAAGAACATGCCAATAACCCACTTAGACACCTCATAACTATTCAATTCAATCCTTTCTTTTCTTTTCTATTCTTTTCTTATGGTGCACTCTTTCATTTTCTTTTTAAACAACTCCCTTTGGAGTGCAAAGCATAGCACAAAATAGTGCTTCAAGTTTCTTTCTCTTACAGGGACAGCCTGCTCTAAATCAATCACCCCCATACAATGACGAGTGACATAATTATCATCTACAATCTGGAACTTCACATTCGGGTGGGTAGGCAGTGCAACTTGCGCCTCATGGCATAAAGCCATAATCAAACCAGGATAAATAAGGGCGCAAGCCACACGATCTCCAAGCGGTGTACCACTGGTGGCAGTTCACTTCATTTCATTAGCAATAATCCGTGCAAAATCCACGGTGTGGCCCTCTGTGCACAAATGAAAAATCAGAGCCGCGGTCTCCATTGGAATAGGGGAGGTGTGGCTTCTAGGTCGAAGGTTGTATAGAACAACCGACATGACAAGCTGTGATACAAAATCCAACACCCTCCTAGCAAACTTTATAGGCGCACCACTAGCACTTAAAGTGTAAGTCCCCCCGGTTCTGCAGAAAGACTCCCTAAGTTGGTCGGCATTCCAATTCCGCCGAGCCAACGTCTGTCCAAAATCACACAAACCATCATCCTCCAGCTGAAGTGGGTTCCCAAGGTAGGTATTGATGGAATCCCTCGAGAAATTGATTACTTTCCCCCGAACCCAAGTTTTGAAAGTGAAAGTCTCTCCAACGGACGGCAACGCATTAGCGTAGAACTCCCTAACAATGTCTATGTTGTACTCAGGAAAAGGAGAACCAAGCTTATCCCATGCACCACCTTGGACAAAATGACTTACGTTTCCGCAACAGATGGTTCCAAAAGATAAACACTCCACAGCCATTGTTAAACACTTACAGAGAAATGCCCATACTGAATTCACTAAAATCAAAACAAATTAACTTTCACAAAACCTAATTCTAACATTTCATACCCTAATTTCCACAATTCTACCTTCTAACCAACATACAAGCCTACTAAGTAAACACTTATACAGAATTTCGTCAATACAGAGGCAAAGGAAAGAAGAAGAACATGAACATCCAACAATTACAAACAATGTCCCAAAAATGGGTTTCTAATTGAAAAATGAAAAATTGCTTAAAACAAAGACTTACAATGCTTGAGGATGATGATGCTTAGCAGAAAATGATAAGGGAGATGAAGTAGAGAATTGAAAATCCAAGGAAGTTTTGAAAAATTTGGAGGAGAGAAAATGAGAAAAAGAGGGAAAGTGAGGGAAAGTGAGGGGAATGAGAAAAAGAGGCAAGGTTGCTGAACCCTAGCCACTTAAGCATCATTCTGGGCCGGGTACATCTTTGTGGGCCCAGAAAATCAAAATATTTTTTTTTCAAAAATTCGCAACCCGCGCTGAGCGGGCAAAGAGCACGCTGAGCGCGCTAGCTTCTGGAAGTATAGGCTCATTTTTTTCAAGAGCGCGCAGAGCAACATAAAAAATCCTCCCAGCAGCAAAAAGACAACATCCCCACGTTCAAAACATCACCCTAAACATCATACAACATCAATTTTTCACAAACCATGTCTAAACAGCAAATTCACTAGTAAAAACGATAAAAACTTACAGTGTTGGGGTGCCTCCCAATGAGTGCTTGTTTAACGTCGGATAAGCTCGACGGTCCAAGATGCTCAATTAAGAACATCAAGGAGAACAGAACTAGAAGCGCGATCGAAATTTCCTAGAAGGTAAATTTTTAGGCGCTGACCGTTTATGGTCCAAGAGTCCTTCTTTTCCAAGTCTTCGATAACAACTGCTCCAAAGTCCTTCACTTCCTTAACACGAAAAGGCCCGGACCACTTGGACTTTAATTTTCCCTGAAAGAGTCTTACCCGAGAGTTAAACAGTAACACTAATTGTCCAGCCTTGAAGTCCTTTTGCCGGAGCTTCTTGTCGTGGTATTCTTTCACTTTTTCTTTGTACAACCAACTTGAGTGGTATGCTGCATTACGCATTTCTTCCAGCTCAAGAAGTTGCACTTTTCTTTTGGTACCGGCCAAGTCCTTGTAAAATTTAACATTTTCAAGGCCCACAAAGCCTTATGCTCTAATTCAACCGGTAGATGGCAAGTTTTACCATAAACCAATTGAAATGGAGTTAGACTTATTGGAGCTTTATAAGCCGTGCGATATGCCCATAAAGCCTCATCCAATTTTTGTGACCAATCTTTTTTCGAACTAGACACGGTTTTTTCAAGGATTCTTTTTATCTCACGATTGGATACCTCAGCTTGACCATTCGATTGCGGGTGGTAAGGGGTCGCCACCTTATGTGATACACCATAGTGTTTTAAGACATTTTCGAGAGGTGTATTACAAAAGTGTGACCCACCATCGCTAATGAGCACCCGAGGAGTGCCAAAACGGGAAAAAATTTATTTCTTTAAAAAATTTATCACCGTTTTGCCATTCGCCTTAGGTGAGGCAATCGCCTCAACCCACTTCGAAACATAGTCAACTGCAACCAACATGTATTCATTTCCAAAAGATGGTGGAAATGGACCAACAAAATCGATGCCCCAACAATAAAAAATTTCTACCTCTTGTATGTTTTGGAGAGGCATTTCATCTCGTTGTCCAATTCCACCAGTTCTTTGGCACATGTCACAACTTTTGGCATGGAGATGTGCGTCTTTAAAAAGAGAACTTTAGTGGCCGTCCTCGAACCATTAAAATGGCCTCCATACGGCGAGTTATGGCAATGCCAAAGAATGCTTTGAGCCTCATCACTCGTGACACACCTTCTCAAAAGGTTGTCACTTCCTAACTTAAACAAATACGGGTCGTCCCATACGTAATAACTAGCACCCGAAAGGAACTTCCTTTTTTGGTTCCAAGTTAGGTCTTCGGGCACCCAACCAGTTGCCTTATGGTTAGCAAAATCTGCAAACCAAGGCCTAACTTGGACTTTAAAAAGTTTTTCATCAGGAAATTCCTCTTGGATTTCCTTTTCAGCTATGGTGACCTCAACATTGACAAGGCGAGACAAGTGATCTGCCACCAAATTTTCCGAACCCTTTTTATCTTTTATTTCTAAATCAAACTCTTGTAATAAAAGGATCCATCGGATGAGCCTTTGCTTCGAATCCGGTTTGGTAAGCAAATACTTGATCGCCGAATGGTCGGTGTAAACAACAACTTTTGACCCGATGAGGTAGGATCTAAATTTCTCAAGCGCATACACAATAGCAAGTAATTATTTTTCGGTTGTGGCATAATTAACTTGTGCCTCATTTAAAACTTTACTTGCATAGTGTATGGCATGGAAACTTTTTTCCTTCCTCTGACCAAGCACCGCTCCAACAGCATAATCGCTCGCATCGCACATAAGTTCAAAATTCAAAGTCCAATTTGGAGGGATTATTATTGGAGCGGTAACTAACTTTTCTTTTAAAATTTCGAAAGCATGAAGACATTCATCGTTAAAAAGAAATACCTGGTCCTTGCTTAGCAAGTTGCTCAATGGTCTAGCCACCTTTGCAAATTTTTTGATAAAACGCCGATAAAATCCGGCATGCCCAAGGAAACTTCGGATCCCTTTTACGTTGGTCGGAGGAGGCAACTTCTCTATCACTTCAACTTTCGCTCTATCAACCTCAAGGCCTTTGGACGAAACTTTGTGGCCGAGCACAATTCCCTCCGTTACCATAAAGTGACACTTCTCCCAATTTAGCACTAGATTTGTCTTCACACACCTCTCTAAAACAGTTTCCAAATTTGTCAAGCATAAATCAAACGAGCCTCCAAAACCCGAAAAATCATCCATGAACACTTCCATCGTCTTTTCTATAAGGTCGGAGAAGATAGCTTGAACACACCGTTGGAAAGTTGCCGGCGCATTACATAAACCAAATGACATCTTACGATACGCAAAAATGCCAAAGGGACACGTAAAGGCCGTCTTCTCATGATCCGTCGGGTCAACCGCAATTTGGTTATACCCCGAATATCCATCCAAGAAACAATAGAATTTCTGCCCGAACAACCTCTCTAACATTTGGTCCATAAAAGGTAATGGAAAATGATCTTTCCTTGTCGCGGTGTTAAGCCTTCTATAATCAATGCACATCCTCCACCCCATCACTATTTTTTTTGGGACCAACTCATTTTTTTTGTTCCGAATCGCGGTCATTCCTCCCTTTTTTGGCACAACATGGACTGGACTAACCCAAGGGCTATCGGAAATCGGGTAAATCATATCGGCTTCCAATAGCTTAACCACTTCTTTTCTCACCACCTCTTTCATTGTTGGATTCAAGCGGCGTTGCGGTTGGGCTACCGCCTTGAAATCTTCTTCCATCAAGATACGATGCATGCAATAAGTCGGGCTAATTCCTTTTAAATCAGAAAGGACCCAACCTATAGCATCTTGGTTTTTCTTCAAAACATGAATTAGACGGCTTTCCTCGGTTTTGGATAACACGTTACTAATGATAACCGGCTTGTTACCACCGTCATCAAGAAACGCGTATTTTAAATTGGAAGGCAAGACCTTCAACTCAAGTGGTGACTTCTCATCTTTCACATCCTTTTTTAACTCTTCCGGTTCTACCTCCCATGGTTGCAACTCTTTGAGGGCTTCAAGCTCTTTTAAACACTCTTCAAGAGCTCTTTCTTCTTCTTCAGAAAATACTTCAAAAGAATCATTAAGAGCCATTTCTAAAGGAGAGATTTCATGTACATGCTTAGAAACCTCCAACGTTGCTTCTTCAATTGGATCGATCCGAAAGCTATCATGTTTATCCTTTGAATGCTTCATAGCTTCGAAAAGATAAAAAAAAACCTCTTCATTTTGAACCCTCGCCTTCATTAAACCGTCATCCACATCAATCATCATTCAGGCGGTTTTCATGAAAGGTCGGCCAAGAATTAAAGGTGCATCTTCATCTTCCTCCATATCGATAACAACAAAATCAACCGGGAAGAAAAATTTGTCAACTTTTACCAAGACATCTTGAGTTAACCCATGAGGATGAGTTGTGGACTTGTCGGCCAATTGCAAAGTCATACGAATGGGTTTCATCTCAATGTTCCCAAGCTTCTTTACAATGGACAATGGGATAAGATTAATGCTTGAGCCCAAATCAATTAAGCCCTTTCCATCATAGACGTCACCAATGGTGACCGGCAAAGTCACACGCCCCGGGTCAACTTCTTTTTTAGGAAGAGTTCTTTGGATGATGGCACTACAACTCGCGTCAAGAACAATAGTTTCCAGTTCCGAATACCTCCGCTTCTTCGTGAGAATGTCTTTCATAAACTTTGCATACTTTGGCATTTGTTCCAAAGCTTCGGCAAACGGAATGTTAACTTGTAATTGCTTGAAGATGTCCATGAAACGCACATAGTGCCTCTCATTTTCCTTCTTTGAAGGAGCATGAGGATATGGTAAGTTTTGGATCGGAATAGCGCTCACTAGTTCCTTTCTCCTCTTCACTCTCCTAAGTCTCTCCTTTTTCTTCAACTCTTCACCACTATTACTTTCAACTTCAACCATTTCATCACTTTTATTTTCAACTACACCTTCATTTTCACTTTTATTTTCAACTACTTCCTCATCACTACAATCCTCCACAAGACCATCAAGTTTTTCTTCCTCCACCTTTTTCTCCTTTTCTTTCTCCAACTCCTTCCTACTTCTAGTAACAATCGCCTTGCAATCCGCCTTAGGATTCACTTGAGTATTTGCGGAGAATGAAGGACCCGATTGTTGCTCGGCAAGTTGCTTAGCAAGCTGTCCCACTTGATTTTCTAGGTTCTTTATCGCCGCATCACTACTCTTTTGATTGGCCATAGACATTTGCATGAATTGAGTCAAAGTGTCTTCCAATTTAGAGCTATCAACCGGAGGTGGTGGAGGTTGATATGGATTTTGCCGATTTGAAGGACCGGCACCATAACCTTGATTATGTTGATAATTTAGTCGCGGTTGAAATCCTTGATTTCCTTGATAATTTTGTTGAGAATTGTGTTGTTGTTGGTAAGGTTGTTGTTGTCTACCTTGATAGTCCCTTTGATTTGCCATATAGTTCACTTCTTCAAAACCCGGAGGAGGACAAAATCCGGTGTCATGCTCCCCTTTACAAAGTTCACAACAAGCTACTTGCTTACTTTTGCTCGGCTCCTTCATTTCTTCTATCTGTTGAGTCAAAAGCTCCACTTATTGAGAGATAAGCTTGTTTTGCGCAAGGATCGCATCGTTAGTTCCCAATTCAAGGACACCGGGCTTCTTTTGAGAGTTGCCACGGCTTTGACTTTGAAGATCGTTTAGAGCCATTCTATTAATAATATCAGTTGCTTCCTCGGCACTCTTTGACAACAAACTTCCTCCCGAAGTGGCATCCAATAATGTCTTGCAATTTGGTTGGAGACCATTCTTGAAGATATGAATTTGTGTTAGGTCATCAAACCCATGACCTTTACATCTGCGAAGCATGGACTTGAATCGTTCCCATGCCTCATTGAGGGATTCATTAGTGCCTTGAGAGAACACTAAAATGGCGGTTTTTGACTCCATGAAACAGTTATGAGAGAAGAACCGTTCAATAAATTTTTCCTCCAAGACATTCCAATCGATCATCACGGCAGGAGTTTGATCGAGGTACCAATCCTTTGCCTTGCCAAGCAAAGCATGCGGAAATAATCTTTTAAAGAGAGGTAACTCTTGTGCTTGATCTACACCGGCCGCTAATGCAATCTCATAGAATTTTGTGAGAAACGCAAAAGGATCTTCATGGTCCATTCCGGTGAATGGACTTCCATACAACAAGTTCAAAGTTCCAGTTTTCATCTCGGCTTGCCTTCCTTGATTGTTGTTGGCAAACTGAGCGGTGTGCCGTGGACTGTTCACACAAGGTGTGGATGCGGGAGGTGGAGGTGGTGCTCCAGCCATGATTGGTGGGAATGGTGGTGGTGTTGTAGTAGAACTTCCTTCTTGCTCTTGTCTTTGTCTCGCAAGTTGCCTCCTCCGTCTAGTTCTGCTATTGAGCCTACGAGCGGTTCTTTCAATCTCAAGATCAAAAAGAAGTTGGTCCGCCGGTAGTTTCCCTCGCATAAACCAAGTCTGCACACTAAACAAAACAAATCAACAAGCACAAGAAAAATTTGTAACAAGTCTAAAACTTCACAACTATTGCAATGCTTGCAATATTAATTTACAATCCCCGGCAACGGCGCCAATTTGTTGAAATACAAATAGAGTTCGGGATTTAGTTATCGTTCCACAGAGATTATTTGGTGATATCGCAGCCGTTCTACAGTCGTAATGTTTCAAGCCTTAAAGTAACAAGGGGTTTTAGGTTGGTTTCGTAGCGTTTGCATTCAAATTTAATTAAAAGCGGTAAAGAGATTGTTTTAACGGTTTATAAAAGCATGCCAAGGTTAGGGTTCGACAAACCACTTTGTACGTATATAATCGATAAGCTAATGAACTCGGTTAAATGATAAATACAATCACATATCCTCCCAATATGTTTATCTCTAACACATATTGTGAGTTTTTCCATTTTGATCCTTTGTTGATTTCTCACACAAACTATCAAAATGACAACATTAAAGTTCAATATTTATGAACATCAACACACATTGCTATCTCTAGCCAATGTACATTTGATGGATGACAAACCTAGGTAAAGAGTTGGAGCATATTTCTCAATCATGAACCAACACAAAGAATAAACATAGAAACAAGGTTTTTCACCATACATTTATCATCTAAGAGTTCACAAACTAGAATCAATCCATATACATACAAAGTAAAGGTTTACTTACATCTAACCTTGACACAAAATAGAAATTAGCTACACATATTCATGGTAGCTTGATCAACAAGAATCGGGAGAAGAGAAACGAGCATCAACGACGATTTTATCGACAAAATGATGCTTTTTATCTTCCAAAAATGAAGTGCTACAGTGTGATATACTTTGATCACAGAATGTAATAGAGAGAGAGAGAGAGTAAATTCTGATCAAAACTACTTTATAAAGGGGCTGAGTTTCGCCACGCGCGCTGAGCGGACTCCACTTAAAAGTTAAACCGCCTAAAAGCGCGCTGAGCGCGCTCTTGAGCCCGCTGAGCGCGCAAGCTCCTGTAATTCCTTCCATGTTCGCTCTGGGAGCGCTCTGAGCGCGCTCAAAGCATGCTCCAAAAATGCAAATTTTTCCAAACTGTTTTTGTGGGGTCCTCAAGGCACCAATCCACACCCTTCCATGTAAAAATCTGCAATAAAAACTCAAAAGTTAAATAGATACGACAAATAACAAAATTAACTAGAAAACGGTTATAAACGAAAACAATGGGAAAAGGCATGGATTTACAAATAAAGCTCACAAAAAGGTGCTAAAAACTAATCTAAATATTAACACTTTTTAGCACCTAACAACCGCCCTTTCGGGTTTTCAATCCACCGAGACGTTTTTTTTAGGCGAAGTATTTCTTGACTACATCAACATTCGTGGGGTAGGCAAATTCCTCTTCGCTCATGGTTGCAAGTCTCAAGGCTCCGCCTGAGAAATTTTTCTTGACCACATAGGGGCCGTCATAGTTTGGGGTCCATTTGCCCCGGGAATCTGTGAGAAATGATTGTATTTTCTTGAGCACGAGATCTCCTTTCCTGAATACGCGAGGTCGAACCTTTTTGTCAAACGCCTTCTTCATCCTTTGCTGATACAACTGACTGTGGCACATAGCCGTTATTCGCTTTTCTCCAATCAGATTCAGTTCGTCGTGTCTGCTTTGACACCATTCAGCTTCTGTAAGATTTGCTTCCATCAATACCCGGATTGATAGGATCTCTACTTCTATGGGGAGCACTGCCTCCATGCCATATACTAGAGAGAAAGGGGTTGCCCCTGTTGAAGTGCGGACATATGTGCGATAACCGTGAAGAGCAAAGGGTAGCATCTCGTGCCAGTCTTTGTAGGTTACAACCATCTTTTGAACGATCTTCTTGATGTTCTTGTTAGCCACTTCTACTGCTCTATTCATCTTAGGTCAGTAGGGAGATGAGTTATGGTGTTCGATCTTGAACTCAGCGCACAACTCTTTCATCATCTTGTTATTCAAGTTAGATCCATTATCAGTAATGATCTGGCTCGGAACACCATAACGGCAGATGATATTGTTTTTGATAAATTGGACCACCACTTGTCGGGTTACATTGGCGTATGACGCTGCTTCGACCCACTTGGTGAAGTAATCAATGGCTACTAGGATGAACCGATGTCCGTTTGAAGCCTTGGGCTCAATCATGCCAATCATGTCGATTCCCCATATGGAAAAAGGCCATGGGGAAGAGAGAACTTTGAGATGCGCTGGCGGTACATGGATTTTGTCTGAGTATATCTGACACTTGTGACACTTCCTCATGTACTTGTAGCAGTCGGATTCCATGGTCAACCAGTAGTACCCTGCTCTTAGAATTTTCCTCGCCATTGTATGTCTGTTGGCATGAGTGCCAAAGGATCCTTCATGAACCTCTTTTATCAGTATGTCTGCTTCTGGTCTGTCGACGCACCGAAGCAAAACCATGTCGAAGTTCCTCTTATAGAGTGTATCACCACTCAGGAAGAAACTTCTAGCCAGTCTTCTGAGGGTTTTTTTGTCCTTTCTGGATGCCCCAGGTGGGTGCTCCTATTTCTGAAGGAAGCATTTGATATCTTGATACCAAGGTTTGTCGTCTATAACTACTTCGATCGTGAAGATGTAAGCGGGCCGTTCAAGGCGTATTATGTCGATCTTAGGTAAGTCACTCCATTGACCTACAATAATCATGGAAGAGAGGGTGGCTAATGCATCAGCCATGTGATTCTCTTCACGAGGGATATGATGAAACTCGATTCTGTTGAAGAATGGTAACAACCTTCTCGCATAATCTTTGTAAGGAATCAGTCCTGATTGGTATGTGTTCCAATCTCCTTTAATCTGATTGATAACCAAGGCTGAGTCGCCATATATGTCCAAGTTCTTAATCCTTAAGTCGATCGCCTCTTTGAGACCCATGATACAAGCTTCGTATTCGGCCTCGTTGTTTGTGCACTTGAACGTCAGTCGAGCAGTGAAAGGAATATGGGTACCCTGAGGTGTTATGATGATTGCCCCAATTCCGTTTCCGTAATGATTGACAGCTCCGTCAAAGATAAGTCCCCATTGGGAACCTGGTTCTGGCCCTTCACTGGGTAGCGGTTCATCACAATCTTTCATTTTTAGATACATGACATCTTCGTCTAGGAAGTCAAACCCGATTGATTCTTGATCGTCAATCGGTTGATGAGCCAAATGATCGGCTAAAATACTTCCTTTGACGGCTTTTTGAGCGTGGTATTCTATGTCATATTCCGATAACAACATCTGCCAACGGGCAATCCTTCCCGTGAGAGAAGGTTTTTCGAAAACGTACTTGATTGGATCCATTTCGGAGATTAACCAAGTAGTGTGATGAATCATGTACTGGCGAAGACGTTTGGCTGCCCAAGCCAGAGCGCAACAAGTTTTCTCAAGCATAGTGTACCGAGTCTCGCAATCGGTGAATTTCTTGCTTAAATAGTAGATGGCAGACTCTTTCCTTTTGGTTTCGTCTTGTTGGCCAAGTACACACCCCATTGAGTCTTCCAAGACTGTGAGGTAGATGATCAGTGGTCTTCCAAGTACACACCCCATTGAGTCAACAGATATTCCTTAATACTGTCGAAGGCGGTTTGGCAGTCCTTTGTCCAAACGCAATCCTGATTTTTTTTTATTAATTTGAAAATCGGCGCACATGTCGCGGTCATGAGGAATATAAATCGAGAAATATAGTTCAAACGTCCCAGGAATCCTCTGACTTATTTTTCAGTTTTCGGAGAAGGCATTTCTTGAATGGCCTTGACCTTGTCAGGATCAACTTCGATTCCTTTCTGGCTGACGATGAACCCTAACAGTTTCCCTGAACGAACACCGAATGTGCACTTATTGGGATTCAAGTGGAGTTTGTATTCTCTCAGCCGCTCGAATATTTTTGACAGGTGGGTCACATGCTCCTCTTCTGTCTTAGATTTTGCAATCATGTCATCGACATATACCTCGATTTCCTTATGTATCATGTCATGAAATAGAGTAGTCATGGCCCTTTGATAGGTTGCCTCGGCGTTCTTCAAACCGAACGGCATTACCTTGTAACAAAAGGTACCCCATGGGGTAATGAACGAAGTTTTCTCAATGTCTTTCGGCGCCATTTTGATTTGATTATAGCCCGAGAATCCATCCATGAAGGAGAAAACCTTGAACTTTGCTGTACTGTCTACCAGCATGTTGATGTGTGGTAAAGGAAAGTCGTCCTTCGGACTAGCCTTGTTTAGATCTCTGTAATCCACACACATTCTGACCTTTCCGTCCTTTTTCGGAACTGGTACTATGTTGGCTAACCATTGAGGATATTCTGATGTGGCGAGGAAACCTGCGTCAATATGTTTTTGCACCTCCTCTTTGATTTTGATGGCCATGTCTGGATGAGTCTGTCTCAACCTCTGTTTTACTGGCAAACATTCCGATCTTAGCAGTAGATGATGTTCCACGATGCTGGTATCCAACCCTGGCATATCCTGATAGGACCAAGCGAATACATCGGGAAATTCTTTGAGAAGCTTTATCAAACTTTCTTTGACAGCTGGACTGAGCAGTGCCCCAATCCTGATTTCTTTTCTCTCTTTTTCTGAACCCAAGTTTACCGTTTCCAACGGCTCTTTGTGAGGTTTAATGGACCTTTCCTCTTGTCTGAGTAGTCGGGAGATCTCCTCTGGAATTTCGTCGTCATTTTCTTCTTCAGCCTCAAATGCCGGGAATTCAAAATTGGGAGAAGGCATCGGACCGTATGTTTCAACGGGGTTTAAAACAAGCAATCTGCATGAAGGTATGATTCGTGTTTAGAAGAGATAGAGAGAATGCAAGAGTGTGTGCAGTGTTTTATTTTACTGCTTGTTTTTATTATTTGTTGTTTTTTAGGATTACAATTTTCTGAGAAAAGCAAAAAGAGAAAACAGCAATAAAATGCGGAAATTACAGAACGACGTTATTTTATTTATGAACAAGTCGAATCTTGAAATCACAGCCCTATAAAAGAAAACTCTGCGCTTTGGGCGAAGCGAAGAGGGAAATTTACAGAAAGTGAGCCCTATCAAAACATCTGTTTCACCTGGGCAGGGTGAAAGGTTAAAGCAAAGATGGCAATTACTTTGACTTATGAACAATCTTCGGAACATCGACAGCAACCCATTGGCGGCGAACTCCTCGGTGAATCACAAAGTCTGGTACCTTCCTTGTTTTGTCTTCAGAAATGATGCTGATTTCTGGTGGAGCGGGATCATTGGAATCTGTCTCCCAGGCAGAGTTGTCGTAGGAGGATTCCTCTGTTGTATTTTGTATAGTATTTGTGCTCTCAGCTGTATCTCCCCATCCAGTTGGCTGGATGTCTTCGAGCCTGATACGTGAGCTTTCAGAAGTGGTGTACTTGACCAGGAAGTCGAATTTTCCACTTGGTTGTCCCAAGGTGTCCCACACTTCTTTGGAATTGGAGGAGTCATCCCTCTCGATGACGTTGACCTCTGGAAAAGCATAGTTGATGAATTCTAGTCTCGCAAACGTTGCGAATTCATCGTCGTGCTGGACATTTTCTGAATGACCTTAGTGTTGATCCCATAACATGGTGGGGACGCAGGTATTCTTCTCAATGATGCCCCGCTGATTTTCATTGTTCGACTGACTTTCTTGCCCCAAGTTTCCTGGGTAAGAGTGCCACATCGGCAGACCGTCCATTGGGCCATAGTAGTTGTGGTCAAAGCTGTCATTCATCAGAGTGTCCTCCTCTAACGAATTCGACGGAGCACGACATCCTTCCGGATCACAATCTCCATACATCATTTCGACAACTGATCGGGGTATAAATCTCGGGCTCTATGCAGGAAAGCAGAAGGGAGTCTGCGTTTCATCCTGAGACATATAACCATCCTTATTAAGATAGGATTTCTATTCCTCATCTGTGTCGAAGGCATCTCCTTCGTTGATGGTATGTACTTCTTGGGTCACCGGTTGAAGGAAGCCTCCACTGTGGAAGAAGTTCTGAATGGGATGAAAACCTTTATTATTCGTAGCCGTCCGAGTACAGGTCGAGGAAAAACCAAGACCTTTCTTTTCCTTATTGTCATTAGAGATGACAAGCTGTTCCCACCCTGTTGTATTGGCATTCTCGACTGCTTTGATAGCATCTTCGTACGAGGAAATCGAAGTTCCCTTTGCGGATTGATTGTCATTGTGTAGCGAAAGCGCTTGGAACTGGGTTCCGATTACCTCCTCTGGTTCTACACAAGTGGATGACGATAAGTTACTCACGAGCAAGGCCTGTTCTCCACAGACTGTGATGAGTTGGTCGTTCTGGACGAACTTTAGCTTTTGGTGGAGGGTCGAAGTGACCGCCCCAGCCTGATGTATCCAAGGTCTTCCTAATAAACAACTGTAAATTGCCCAGATGTCCATCACCTGGAAAGTGACTTGGAAAGTGTGAGAACCGATAGTTATGGGAAGGTCGACTTCGCCGATAATTGTTTTTATGGATCCGTCAAATGCTTTGACGACGACTTCGCTGATTCTCATCGGAGGTCCTTTGAACGATAATTGCATCAAGGTGGACTTTGGCATAACATTCAGGGCTGACCCTGTGTCTACCAGTACGCTGGCTAAAGCATCGTCCTGGCAGTTGACTGTAATATTGAGCACCATGTTATGTCGGCGACCTTCTTTAGGTAATTCCTCATCACTAAATCCCAAATTATTGCAAGAAGTGATGTTAGAGACAATGCTATCGAACTGTCTGATTGTTACATCCTGTTCCACGAAGGCTTGCTCTAAGACTTTCTGTAGAGCCTCCCTGTGCGCTTCTGAACTAAGTAACAGTGATAATACCGAGATCTTTGAAGGAGTTTGCAACAGTTGATCAACATGGTTGTATTCACTCTTCTGGATGAGCTTCAGCATCTCATCATCGTTCTTTAAAAGGTCGGGATTACTGGATTGACCGACTGGTAGATTGGGAACTTCTGATTGAGGTTCCTTTTCTTTGTTGGATTCTCCAACTCCTCTGTTGAAGATTCTACCACTCCGCGTTGCACGACTGACGTCTGCAATATTTACGACTGAGGGTAATGGAATTTCCTTTCCATTTTCAATTATCATTGCACCGTATTTGTAAGGGATTGCCTTAGTTGATTCATACGGTAGTGATCCTGGTAGATAGATGACTATGGGAACCTTCTGATTTTTCTGACCATCATAAGTAATCTCGATCCGTTCCTGGTTAGGAACTCTTGATTCGTCAAGTAGAGGGATGATGGCGAAAACATCCCTAGTCCTCTGATGATCAGAGATTATGACAACGTCCTCAATTTGATCAGCAAGGTAGTTCGGCGTCCAGTTGATGGGTCCGGAGCCCGGATATGGGTGAATCTCTCCACGATCCACCTGACCCTGAAGAGCTGCTCGCACAAGGTAGCATCCTTGATTACTTTCCGAACAGACTCTGCAACGTTCATAGTTGTGTGGCGGCACCTGGCCACGCCCGCTTTGAATACAATGTAACCTCACTAGGTTAGCTTCCACAGATCGGACATCCTGACTTTGACGCCGGGTAGGGTTCCTGTTATTGATACTAATTTGCTGAGTATCTTCATCCATATAGATTGGCATCCACCAGTGATTTAACAAGTGTTGAGGTGCTTCCTGGACAAGGGTACAACCTTGATCGTTTTCGCAACCCGCTTTACAGCTTTGATAGTCATGTGATATCAGGAACCCGAGTCGGACCTGCTCAGCATGTAACTCTACCAGGTTGGTATTCATTAAGAGAATATCGAAGATCTGAACCATGTTGATCTGGTAGTGATTCCTATCATGGTAGTCTTGGATCCATCCAAGATCCATCTGACGCTAGAGGGTCTCTTGTACAAAAGAGCATCCCTGTTTGTTTACCGAGAAAGTCAGACAGAAATTGTAATCATGTCGCGGCAGATTATGATACTGGCTCTGCCTCGAGTGCATCGTCACTAAGTTGGCATTCATTACGAGAATACTGTGGTTCTGAACGACGTTGGAATTCGTATAAACCATGTTAACCCCACGAACTCGGTGTTGTTGGATCCATCCGAGATCCAACTGTTCCTGTAGAGCGGATTGCACTACAGAACATGCCTGATTGTTTTTAGAGCAGATATCACACTGGTGATGATTATGAGGTGGCACATGGCCGTATCCACTCTGTCTACAATGCATCTTGACCAAGTTGGCCCTCAATAGGAGTACATCATGAATTTGATAGACGTTGTTAGACTCTCCTTCTATCAAATTGACTGCAGCTTTCTCATGTTGAGGCAGCGGGTTTGTGAGAACGTCTAGATTCGTATCCTTGAAAGATAAGACCCCGCTCCTAACAAGCTTTTGGATGTCGAACTTGAAATTGAGATAGCTTTCGATGTTATGCCCCGGTCCTCCTTGATGATAAGGGCAAGTTTGATCCACCTTAAACCAAAAAGGCGGATTTTCCGGCACTGTAAGAGGAGACTTAGTCTGGACATGCCCCTTGGCTAGTAGTAACGGAAACAGTTCTGCGTACGATACGGGTATAGGATAAAATCCTGGTGGCCGCGTTGTACGGTTATTGTTGTATGGAGGACGAGTCTGCTGAAGAGACTGTTGTGTCCTTTGCTGAACTTGTTGTTGATTAGGTTGGCTCTGCGCAACCTGAGGTTGATAGGTAGGCGCGGGGTTAATAGCAGGAGTTACAACTACTACTGGTTGATAACGTCGCCTTTGCTTTCCGAGAGAGATATTCCCAATATCTTGCTCCTTTTTCTTAGGGAGAGCACTATCGTATTTTTTAGTACCGCTTGATGATTCAGCGTCTTTTACTAGGCGTCCTTCTCGAACGGCTTCCTCAAGACGAACTCCCATACCAACCATTTCGGTGAAGTCACTGGGCGCACTGGCAACCATTCTGTCGTAGTAAAACAAGCTCAAAGTCTTTAAGAAGATCTTTGTCATCTCTTTTTCCTCCAGGGGTGGAGAAATCTGAGCGGAAATCTCACGCCATCTCTGAGCATACTCTTTAAAAGTTTCCTTGTCCTTTTGCGACATCGATCTGAGTTGATCTCTGTCTGGTGCCATGTCCAGATTGTATTTATATTGTTGGACAAAGGCAGTGCCAAGATCTCTGAAAGTGCTGATCTCGGTGCGGTTTAAACCCATGTACCATTTGAGCGCGGCACCGGTTAAACTAACTTGGAAGTAATGAATCAACAGATCCTGGTTCTCTGTCTGAGCTGACATTCGCCGAGCGTACATCACCAGGTGGCTCTGAGGGCAAGAGTTACCCTTGTACTTTTCAAAATCGGGCACTTGGAATTTGTGCGGGACTTTCACATTAGGGACCAAGCAAAGGTCTGCGACGTCCTTTCCAAATAGATCCTGACCGCGAATAGCTTACAGTTCTTTCTGCATTTCCATGAACTGCTCCTGGAATTCATCCATTCTATCAAACATAGTTTCCCTCTTTCCAGAAGGTATCGGTGGAACCTGTCCTTCCGGGACAATGTGCATCACAGGGGGTGGTACCGTTACTACGGCAGCGAATCTTGGCGTTTCCCGAAGTTTGTAACCTTCAGGAGTCCTCATTATGCCTACGGCATCTTCGCTTTCCCGAAGTTTGTAACCTTCGGGCCCAGCAGCTCCTGCTGAAGTTTCCGGATCTCCAGTGATCGGCGGAATATATCCTTCCAGGATATAGTGGGGTGGCATGCCCCAAGGACGATCTTTCAGCATTTGATACCTAGGATCATACTTCTCTACTATGGGCGTTGATGTGATCTCTGAGATCACAATTCTTTGTAGCTGAGCTTCTGCCATGGCTTGCATGTCGTTACGAAGCTTTCTCATATCCTCTCTTAGAGTGTCGATCTCTTCTTTCAACTCTCTGTTCTCTTCCTCAAGATCATCCATCTTTTTCTGACGATTGGCCCGAGTATTGTACGAATGAGGCAATTTGACTCTCTAGAATCGAGACACAAACGTGAGATTCGTAGGTAAGAAGAATACGTTACGTGAGAATGATGAATACAATGATTATATTAATTGTTTTTTATTTTGTTTAATCAAAATAAACTTCGACAATTAGATTGCAAATATCAAACAGTGGGGAAACCCCGTTTTATTAAATTCAAAGGATTGCAGAAATGGAAATACAGTAAATTACAAGGTGCGAAAACAGAAACCTAAGCTAACGGGTCCCGAGTCCTCTCTGAGGAGAACTCGGGTGCTGATTCTGGTATTTTCCTCTTCTTGGACCGGGGCTCTTGGGCCGTTGTCGGGTTGTCATTCCTTTGCCAAGTGAAAGGAGTGAGCAAATTCCTTTGGTCATCCTAATTTTCCACAGCATGCTGCTCCAAAATCTCAATCAGAGCGTCCTTATCTTTCAGTAGTTGCTGTATTTTGATACACTCCACATTGAGAATGCGGTACTTGTTCTTCCAAGACCTCATCTCCTGCTGAACTTTGTTGAGAGTAACCTGAAGTTTTTCCGTTTCAGTCATGAAGTACATGACAGATTCCCTTGGCGGAAGAACTCTGTGACGAGGATAAGACATCTTTAGCTTGAGAGCTCTAGTTTGTACCCAATGGAGATAAGGCTCCACCGAGACACAGTCCGGTTTTCCTAGAGACTCTCGTCCTTTCTTATAAACATGTTTCCAAGCGTGCACTATTTCCATCTTTAGTGCCCTGTCATTTTCCCCTTCCTTGAAGAAAAGACCTTCCAGATGAGCATTACGTGGGACATGCCTCATCGGGTATCCAAATTGACGATGAACAAGAATTGGATTATAATTAATTCCTCCCTTAGTTCCTATAAGGGGTACGTTGGGGAAGTTTCCACAACGGTCAATGATTCTGATCCCGTCGTAGATCCTATTGCACCAATCTATGTCAGAGTTGGTGAGAGACGTGATTTTTTGCGACCAACGTAAAGCACTCTTATGGTCCCAAAAAGCGGCAGACTTAGGCAGATGTGAAATAAACCATTTATAAAGCAGGGGTACACATCACTTGATCATTCCTCCGCTGTACAAATTTCCTAAGTGTACAGAATGATACGCATCGGCGAGCAAAGTTGGTACAGGGTTTCCAATGAGAAAAACCTTAATGGCGTTGATATCTACAAAGTTATCGATGTTGGGGAATAAAAATAACCCGTAGGTGAGTAAAACAAAGATGCTTTCAAAAGCGACCATGTTCCCTATACTAGCGAAGTACAGGGCCTTCTTTATCAGGAACCGGGCTGGCAAACCTTGGATGCCACCCTTAGTGGTCAGGTGAGTCCTGACTTCTGACTCGTCCAAATAGATTGCTCTCGCAATGGTTTGATCCTTTGGAATTTCTTCCAATCCAGAAAATGGAGCCTGATCAGTAATGTGTAGATCAGTCAGGTGAGAGTACTCCTCCAACGTTGGTGCTAACTGGTAATTCGGGAATGTGAAACAGTGATAGACCGGATCGTAGAACTAGATTAGTGCCTCCAGGATTTTTTCAATTACCTGGACCCTTAATAGAGGTAGCAGACCTCCGTACTTGGCTTTGAAAGTGTCAGGGTTAGTGATCATCCTTGCTAATCCTCTCAAATCCTCTAGTTTTGGAACCTTGAAGGTGTACTTATGAGTTCTCCTTCTACCGAAATCCATGAGCGCAATCCTTTTCTCTGACATTTGCAATCATTGTCTTAGTTTAATTTGAAAAAGAAAGACTAGAAGAGAAGATTTTTCTTTGTTTAATGTTTTTTTAAAATGAATGCATGAATGCAGCACACAAAAACATAGAAAAAACATGGGGTCAAAGGGTCGGTGTCATGAAGTCAAGGCTTTACCCCCCCCCCCCCCCTCCCAAAGGTTTATACTAGTGATTTTTGTACCTGTCTCTCAACATCATCAACTCTTGTCGAGAAAACACCAGCGGGCCGGGAACCGTGCTAGGTGATGTTTTTTCGAAGAATCATCAAAAGAGGGTAGTATCGCGTAACAACTATTTCCGATAGCTTCCACACTACTAAAAGAGGTTGTTCCTAGGTGTATACTCAATCTTTCTACATGCGGCATCACACGCATTCCCATTAGCAGAAAAATAAACACAGATATCAATTAGGAAAAGCAGTATATATATTTTTCCTAATGTCCTAGACTTAAGAGCTATGAATCCTATGTTCCTGACAAAAAATGGCTCCCCGGCGGAGGCGCCATTCTGTGGTTCCTTCCCAATTTTAAAGGTTTTGACCTAAGACCCTAGTGAGGTCAACAAAAGAATCTTATCCTTAGCGAAACCTACCTTCCTTGGTTCCTACCCAAGAGGTGAAAAAAGAAAGTGCCCCACGATGGGCGCCACTTTTCTATAGCGAGCGATTTTGGACGCGGTTCTTAAGCGCTGTCGCTCTTTTGGGGGGACTACAGGTCAATTCATTTTTTATCCTATTGAAGCTGATGAAGGAAGGGAAATAGATGTCTCCAACTAACCCTGCTTGCAAACTGAGTTTAAACAGCGGTCTGTTAATTTACAGATGCTATCAATGTGGGGGGCCTCTCTGTGGGTTATTTTGAAAGAAGGAGATGCTGTGGTTATTTACGGGGACTTTTGTTAGGATATTGTGCCAGGTTGCAGGTAAAGGACTTTGGTTTGTTTTGATTAGTGTGCTCGCTAAGATTTCTCTTTCAATCTTATGCCTACATATTCCCGTTTACCGAAACAGGGAAATCAGAGCGATCGTAGTTCCTCCTATTCTATGGGAGGAAATGGTGTTTTGGTGTCTTGTTCAAAGCCCAAGACGTGAAGCTAAATGTGGCTTGTATCTTGTTCAAAGCCCAAGATGTGAAGCTGAAGATGATTTGTTTGTATCTTGTTCAAAGCTCAAGATATGAAGCTGAAGAGTCTATTTGTATCTTGTTCAAAGCCCAAGATACGAAGCTAAAGGGTTTTGACTTCAAAG
This sequence comes from Lathyrus tuberosus, assembly GCA_022829125.1. Lineage (NCBI taxonomy): Eukaryota > Viridiplantae > Streptophyta > Magnoliopsida > Fabales > Fabaceae > Lathyrus > Lathyrus tuberosus. Next base: position 7,022,738 of record JALAZF010000191.1, read on the forward strand.
AGAATTTGTCCTCTCTAAAGTGGTCTGTTTGTCACGGGTGACTGATTATAAAGGAGAATTACTTTAACTGGGGTATGTGAACCCAGTAATGCCATAACTTCCTTTATAGGGATTTTTTTTTACCTGAAGGAGAAGACTTTAACTCAGTGTAGAGTAATGCCATCTTTCCTTAAGAATTTCTCATGCTAAAAGAGGGACAGTGGCGTGGATGTAAATAATCCACAGGCTTTCCGCTTACAGCAGTTAGATGAAGGAGTTGTTGATGTTTGTATACTGTGAACGAGGCACAACTTTGATGCTAAAAGGTTGATTGGCTCAACCGGGGTTTTCTTATACCAAGCCTAAGAGGAGGCTATCGGCCCAACAAGAGGGTGTTTTTGTGTGTCTCGTACGAAGCCCGAGATAGAGGCTAAAAGGGTTGACTCAACAAGAGAGTGCTTTTGTATATGTCTTGTACGAAGCCCAAGACGGAGGCTAAAGGGGTTTGACTCAACAAGAGAGTCTTTTATACTCAACAAGACAGTGATTTGTATCTCGTACGAAGCCCGAGATGAAGGCTATTTGACTCAACGAGAGAGTCTTTTGGTATCTCGTACGAAGCCCGAGATGGAGGCTGAAAGGTTACTGTTTCAGTTGAGTGACCCGTATGTTGGTTCAAACAGAAAATCAGTTCTTATATGAGTAATCTTGTACTCATACGTTGGATTTGATTGGAGGATCGAGACTATTGCCTGTTCTTTAAGGAAACGGGGCACCCAAAGGGATGTGAGACTGTCCGTGTCTACGGGTCTTTTCTTCTATTTCTGAAAGGTACTTGAGAATGTCTTTGAGACTCAAGGGTCTTAGACTGTCCGAGTCTAGAGTTTCATCTTTTGTACTGTGCTTAAGTAGCAACAAGATCTAGACTCTTTGAAAGAATGCTCTATTAAGATGACTAATTTCTGTTCCTATACCTCTAGGAGGTCGTCGGGACAATTTGTACGAAGCCCAAGAGGAGGATGGAAACTTTTAAGAAGCCGAGGGACCCTTTGTACGAAGCCCAAGAGGAGGCTGTGAAAACTTCTAAGAAGCCGACGGGTCCTTGTACAACGCCCAAGAGGAGGCGGGGATGCTTTTAAGAAGCCTGTGGGTCCCCAAATCCCGAGAAGTTCAAGACAGGCTATTCACAAAGAATAGATCAAGCCAGGAAAGTTCGAGAATTTGGAAGAAACTCAAGAGATTCCATTCACGGAGAAAAGATCATCTCTGGGGAGTAGAGTCTCTTTGACAAATCCTAGGAGGGACAACCGAAGAGAAGACTGTATCTGGTGCTCCTACAGGGGGTCTAGTTTTGTCTATTCTAAGAGTGAATAACGGGACTTTACCTAGGTCTTTGACGTAGTTGCCGGGAAAAACTCTAAATAGCTATACTAGTATTACACAGTTGATATGAGTTTATGAAAGAAGACTTACAGCGAAACAGTCCCACAGTACAGTTATATACATATGAAAGCGGTAAATGAAAGCGGGTAAACACTTACTCGGTTGTAGAGCTTCCATGTTGTTGGGTTAGTTGTTCAAAAAAGAAAGATTGAAAACAACAGTATATTTTAAAATCAAAAGAGAAAGTGCTTTTGAAAGAAAAGTTGGGGCTTACAGCTCAAGGAGAGGCCCAGGGTTTTATCAGTGATCGCACTGTCGTTTTGTACAGGGACTTATACAAGTGACTGAGGCCCAAGAAAGGTTTTCTGTATAAAGGGGATGGGTCTTACACTCTCTCAAGAGGCCCAAGTGAGTTTTAAGAAAAGAAATGGGTCTTCCTACTCGAGGGTAGGCCCAGGGTATTTTGGTTTAAAAATGGCGATCGCGCCGAGATTTTCTTTTAACGCGGAGGGACTTATACAATATCTGAGGCCCACAATGGTTTTGGTTAAAAGGGGATTGGTTCTTACACTCTATTAGAGGCCCAAAGTGATTTTGAATGGGTCTTATAGCTCGAGGAGAGGCCCAAGGTTTGTTTTACACGGACGGTAATCATACCGAACTTTTGAAATACAACGGGATTTATACAATAAGTGAGGCCCGAAAAGGTTTGTATTTATAAAGGATTGGGTCTTACACTCTATTAGAGGCCCATGAGTGTTTGAAAATGATTTGTGAGGGCGAAAATCAAAGAAACCCTAATTTGTTTTCCTTAAAAAAGTAAATATTTAAAGAAAATCAAATAAAAATGATAAAAATACCAAATAAGTTTGAATAAACCACTTGTGATTTTAATTTAAGGTTTGAAAAATGAGGTTTTAATCACAAGAGATATTAAGACTCATTTAGTTTTGATTTTTCAAAGTAAATATTCATTTTTAAATGTTTAAAAAAAATTAAAAAGGAATTTATTCACAAAAATACTAATTATATTAATAAATAATATAAACTTATTTTTTTTGTGGAATAAAATATTTCAACATAGTTGTGATTTTTTGCAAAAAGAACCAATAAAAAATAATTAAAATTGAGTGAGTTATTAATTTTCTCATTAATTAATAAAACATAAAATATTGAAAAAAATGGCAAAATGTGAAAAAAACACAAAATGGCATGGGTGGGGTTTGAACCCACGACCTCAAGGTCATAGGGTGCGCGCCTTACCACTGGGGTGGTGATACATCCATTGTTTGAAGTGAAATCACAAACATACAAATCATGCCTTGGTTTTAGGCCTGGCCCAAGGCAAGGCAAGGCAAGTTTTGGTTCAGAAACGTGAAGGTCATAACTTTCTCATTTCTCCATGTTTGGGGACAAAATTATATGCATCTGGCCTAGAATTTCACAAGGAATCCTATGGTGGTGGTATTTTTTTTCAGATCACACTCCCTCCTCAAAATCCGATAGTGGTTTTGAAAATGCCTATAATTGCATTTTCTATGCTATACTTCGATACAGGCAGGAATTACATGATCAATTAGTTCAAACACAACATATATAACATGTATGAGGTGTGAATGATTAGTGGACTTCAAAGCAATGTATATTTTGGAGAGTTCAAGTCATGATGCTTACCTCTCTTTTGAGCTTTTGGAGTATTTGTGCAATCTGTCAAGCCACTTATTCCATAAATGATTTGATGCTTTGGAATCAGCTGGTACCTGCAAAAACTCAAACTGGCCCTTTCTTGCAAAAGGGGTTAAGAATGACCAAAATAGAAACTCTCTCAAATGGTGTTCCAGATGGGGGAACCATTTGGGACAGTTCAAGGATGTTATTTGGAGTGTGTTTGAGGTTTTATCTAGTTTGGAAAGTGACTGAATCAAGACATGGCTTGAAAAATGCACAAAAGGCCTATTTTGAGGTTTTGAGATGTGACTTTGTGATTTTGGTGTTACAGGTCACTTGTGAGAGTTTAGATCACCTAAATATGATGTTTATGAGGTGTGTGTGTGATTGGTTTGATTGGAATTGCTCTCAAACTCAAAAACTCAGAGTTACCTTGCTAAAGAAGGCATTTTGGCCAAGAAAAAGGGATTTTGAGGAAAGCATCTGTTTGATGGCTTTGGTGTACTCAAACTAAGCACAAATGAGCTCTATTTATAGTAGAGCAAGTTTGTTTTGGGATCAATAGTGAATGGAAACTGCAGAATAGGTTTGGCCAATGTTGGCAAATGAGAATCCAAGTCTCCTCTAGCCATTGACTAGAGGTTAGGGCACAGGCTGCTGGTTCCCTTGGTCTTGGATCATTCTTGACTGAATTCAGTTGCAAATGTGTCAGTCCATGCCACCTTGGTGTATGCATTGAATGCTCCATTCCAAAATTGGAGTCTTGTCCCTCTTTTAGGGATTTCTAGGCTTGGCATGCTATTTTTGGTTCCAAAGACTTGGGAGGCTTGGGATCAGAGTTGGTTCCTCCTTGGTCCCCTCTTGAGGTGTTCAGATGGATAGAGTTGCTTGCCCTTTGCAAAATTTGGGCAAATCGCGTAAAACTCCAAAATCTGTCTTGCCTTAGCAGTTTTCAGCAAGGCAACTTGCCAATGTCATATCTCATGACTCAAGTTGAGTTTGGTGATGTTCTTGGCCATTTTGGAAAGCCCTTATATGATACAACAACTGTTTGATCATAGTTGGTCTTGATACCTTTTGGATCCAAGTGAAAAATCCCCCTACATTTGGAAAAAAGTGAAGGCAGATTCAGACTTAGTGAAAATTTCACTAAGTGTTGGAAAAAAGTGACATTTTCACTTTTTCTTGATTTTGATCATTCCATAACTCAAAATCCATGAGGAATTTGGAGGGAGGTCAGTTCTTAGATTTTGTAGAGGGTAATGAGATTTACAAATCAAGCTTTGGATGGGGAAAAATGGCCTTGTGGTTTAGGAGTTATGATCCTTCAAAGTTGGTACCCTTGCCACTTTATTTTATAACTTAGAAAATTTTCTAAGTTTTTATGGTTACCCCTTTTACAAGTTATCCCATTTTCTTTAATTATTCTTGATGAATGATGATTCCAATCATACATTAACATCATTTTAGGGTCAAAAAACCATTTTTGTGAAAAATCTCAAAAAGTCAAAGTTTGACTTTTGTGCACAATTGACTTTTGTCAGCTGAATTCCAAACTGTGCAATCCTTTATGAAATCATGTCCTTGACCTAAATCAAACTTGATGGACATGTTCCATGGGTGTTATAGGGTGTACTGAATCATGTCCTAGGGTTTGGGAGCATGTCCTGGTCAACAGTCAAAGATATAGTTGACTTTTCTCGCGAAACCCTAACTATGGTTCAGATGAAAATGAAACTTGTTACTCAAGCTTCTTGGATCAATCCATTGTTACAAATGGATCAATGTAATATATTAGAGACCCTCAAATCATGTCTTGAGGTCTTGGCTCATGTTTTGTCCCAAAAGTCAACTTAGGGGTGAATTAGGTCAAGAAACCCTAATTCCTAATTTTGGATGAATGCATCCCCTGAGGAAAAATTGACTTGATGATTGGGTTTATGACGTCCCTTGGAGTATCTTAGGTTATACTTTGAAGCATTGGCTCATGCCTAGAGGAAAAATTCCAACTGGAGGCTCTGGTCGACCAAAACCCTAGTTTGGTGACACTGTCGATCTTGAGGCTTAATCCACTTGGAGTGTTGCAGCCTTGTGTTTGATCCTGGGAGTGGGAGTCCTCTTGATCCATTGTGGATGTTTGAGAGGTTTAGACAAGTTGAAAATCATGTCATTCCCTGATTGATCCTTTGTTTAAGAGCTCTGAGAGGGCTTGAAACACTAAGTTTGATTGTAGTGGATGCTCACCCATCTTTGGGGAGACTAATGAGGTATGATGGATTACCCATATTGTGGTGATGATTTGCACAATGATGGGAAATCTTAGTGGTCAAAATTTGGGGTATGACAGGTAATAGCAGGCTTTGACCTTATTTTTATTCTTTTGGTGGAAGGGTATGTGTGTGTGTGCCCTATTATCCTTTTGGTAATAGCAGGCTGTGACCTCATTTTCATCCTTTTGGTGGAAGGGTCTGTGTGTGTGTGCCCTATTATCCTTTTGGTAATAGCAGGCTTTGACCTTATTTTCATCCTTTTGGTGGAAGGGTATGTGTGTGTGCCCTATTATCCTTTTGGTAATAGCAGGCTTTGACCTCATTTTCATCCTTTTGGTGGAAGGGTCTGTGTGTGTGTGCCCTATTATCCTTTTGGTAATAGCAGGCTTTGACCTCATTTTCATCCTTTTGGTGGAAGGGTCCGTGTGTGTGTGCCCTATTATCCATTTGGTGATAGCAGGCTTTGACCTCATTTCCATCCTTTTGGTGGAAGCGTCTGTGTGCGTGTGTGCCCTATTATCCTTTGGGTAATAGCAGGCTGTGACCTCATTTCCATCCTTTTGGTGGAAGCGTCTGTGTGTGTGTGTGTGCCCTATTATCCTTTTGGTAATAGCAGGCTGTGACCTCATTTCCATCCTTTTGGTGGAAGCGTCTATGTGCGTGTGTGCCCTATTATCCTTTTGATAATAGCAGGCAGTGACCTCATTTTCATCCTTTTGGTGGAAGAGTCTGTGTGTGTGTGTGCCCTATTATCCTTTTGATAATAGCAGGCTTTGACCTCATTTTCATCCTTTTGGTGGAAGGGTCCGTGTGCGTGTGTATTCTATCATCCTTTTTGTGATAGGTCTGACATCCTTTTGATGTCAGATTCTTCTATTATCATCCTTTTGGTGATAACGACCTTTGCAAGCAAACTGTTATTTCACCTCCCAAGCAGCTTTCTTTCTTTTCGGACAAATTCGTGGTCTTCTTCATATCTAATTGACTTCTACCTTGAAAGAATGAACGCCGTAGCAATTCATCTTACTAGGTTTAAGCCAATTAGATAGGGGCATCTGTCATACCCCAAATTGTCCTACCTGTAAATCACCTTTCACTTGTACATCCATCCACTAACCATATTCAGAAAATCCAAAAATATGTCGTTCATTTGAGGTCAAGCAAAGTTCTGTCAGGGTGCATTGACTCAGGTGGTGTGTGCTTGAGGATCTGATTAGGGTTGTGTGACTATACAAGCAATGTATATAGGTCAAGTTGTCAGAATGTGGCAAATTCAGATGTTTTCATAATGGTTCATTTATGGCTTTGATTTAAATTGGGCAGGTTGTGGTTTAGAAGTTTCACTTGAGAGGTCAAGTGGCGGATGTGTTATTAAAGAGTCAGTGGGAAGGCAATTTGTGACCAAATCCATTTATACCATATTCTCGATTCTCATTTTTTATTCACCATATCCATTTTTTTAAATGTTTTTTCATTTCATATCCAAATCCCTTTTTTCTAAATCCAAAAATTCCCTTATTCATGTTTTTTTAAAATATCTATAAGTATCCATAATCCATTTCAACATATAATTATCCATTTCCAATTTCCATATATTCCCATATAATCCATTTATGTCCATAACCATTTTCAATCATTTTTCTTTCTTAATATCAATTCCGACATTTCAAATAACCATTCCTAAATCCATTTCCTTCCATAAAAATTCATTTGATTCATTATACATTATCCATTAAACAATTTTATTGGTCATAATTCCAAATATCCAATTCCATTTTTTACCAATAATATCCCATATAATCAATTTTTTTTAACAAAAGAGAGTCACCAAAAAATCATTGTCCAAAATATTGTGAACTCAACAAAAATCCATAGCCCATCATCACAAAAGTCCTCTACAAAAGTGGCTCATGGAAGTTTACAAAGAAATAACAAGCCCATGACTTGAGGAACCAGTGCTACGTTTCATACGCATCCAACCATCAAATACACACATCCATGATTCAAAGAAGAAGAGAAACAAAAGTGACTTGCTACAACTCACACAAAAAAACTGCCCTATAATCTGTAACTCGCACAGTACTCCAAATACATGGCCCGGGTCCACACGACGTGAAAATCGCCAAGCTCCAAGCAAACTGTCACGCTGTACATCAGTCCTGATCCTACCAGCCAACACACCATGCTACACACCAAGACAAAACAAAGGTACAAGCCATGCGCGACTGACTTGCTACCACTCCTGCTGTCCAAACGTACCACCCTGCAAGCATGAAAACAACTTCACCCTGCTACCACTGCTCTCCATAACAGCAACGTTACAACAACAACCTGCAACGTTACAATGTCAAACCTGTAGCAACAATGACAATACAACCATAACAAGACAAAGAACCCTATGGACAAGTTTGAGAATTTAATTTAAAAGGAGAGAGAACGATTAGAGGGAGGGGAAAAATCTCCATAAAGCCATAAAACCTCTGCACAAAATTCTTCTGGAAATCGACCCACAGACCTCCATTTCTTCTTCAACCTTAATCAATTCCAACCATAAATCCCCTTCTATCGACTCGCCTTCAATCTTCCAATCACAACCTTTCCTCAATCCTTCAAAACCTCCTTCATCTTCAAGAACAACCTTCAATCAAAACCCATTCTTTTCCTAAACTCCATAAACCATTCGCAGACCCTCCTTCAACCTAGCAACACTACTCAACCCCAAATCGTAAACCTCATCTTCAATCGTGCCCCTAATCTTCTTTCATAATCATCCAACCTCCATAACCTTCAACAACCATGCATAAATCTCAACCCAGAACTTAGAACACACAAACCAAACCAGAAACCCAGAAGAGAGAGAGATTGCGAATCAATACAAACCGAAAATCAACCAAAACGCACAAACCTAAATTTGTAACGGTGCGAACAAATGAGAGAACGAGAAGAAGAATCACGCATAGAGAAGGTGGGTCTGCTTTCGATTCCGTGGTTGATTTGATGGTTTGACCGTGTTATTGTCTTGACCGTGCGATAGGGTCTTCACCGTGTTGTTCCTATTCCTTTTTTCATAAAAAAAGAGATGTTGTTTTATTGACTGTGAAGGTTGTTTGACTTGTCCATGGTTCTCTTGAGTCGCTGCTAGTTGTGTTGTTTTATAAAAAAAAAACTTTGAAAACCTATTTTTGGTGTTTTGAAAACATGGCTTTAACCTGACTGTGCCCTTGTTTTGATAGATGATGGGCTTTGATGGCCCAAGTGATTCTATCTCACACACCATATATTCTTCTCGCCACCCCCCTCATTTCCTTCTTATTATTTTTCTTTTTTTTTTCCATATGACTTTCTCTATTTTTTTTAATACTTGTTTTATAATATTTCGATCTTCATTTCATTTTTTAGTTCAACTTAGGGCCAATGATATAACAAAAATCTTGATTAGTTGGTTTATTCAAATCGATTTACAATCTTGATTAATATGAGGCCACTTTTCTTTTTTTATTGGTCAATGAAAGTCTAAAATCGTTGATTATCGATTTATCGATTAAGTCACGATTAAGACGAGACCATTTCAATCTCATTTCGATTTCTATTTCATTTCGTATTATCTTCTTCTATTTTATTTTCATATACGATCGATGAAGTCTTTCTATTCACGAATGTTGATGGTTGAAGCGATTAACCTTCATTATTTCAAATCTGTAGTGAGTGATCATTGAGATCTCTTTCTATACTTTGAGATCGTGATAGGTTACCTTCGATTAATCGACGAAAGTTTGTGATTAAGACGAGATCTTCACCTTTTCGTTTCGTGTGGCACGATTTCATTGGAGAATGATCCTCAATATCATTTCTCCATCGTGTTTTAGCACAAAGATCAAATTGCGCATCCTCCTATAGTGTGATCTTTGTCATAGATCGTGCTACGATGGTTTAACGCTACATGTCCCGTATCATTTGCTCCTAACAACTAATCAACTAACCACTAACTTTATTTTCAGTCAATATATTGTCTTGTTTTACTTTCTTGTCAATATTATCTTGATTATTATTCATATTGTTCATATCATATTCATACTTATTCATCTAACCATTTTCTTTGTTCATACACCATTCAAAACACACTAATAAATATCGAAACCCTAAAACAATAAATTGGTGGACTGTTGGTTACTATCCTTTGCTTGGAGCTTTTGTCTGACTCTTGCTCAAGGTTTAGTTTAGGACACCTTGCACACACACGGCTTCCTCTTGGGCTACCTTACAATGAGACCTTTTATTTCATGTCATCCCTTGTACTTTACATGTACCCCGCTCCCATTCCGATGTACGCATTAGTTTTCTTTTGATTGTGGTTTGTTTACTAGGAGCACCCCTAGGGACTAGCATAGACAACCCATTTTCAAACTAATTCTCGATTCGTCATCGAGCCATTTTCAAAACACCCCCGTAAGCCGATTGCTCATTAGCATTCGCCATCAACCTAATACGCACACTCGCACATCTCGTGGTTTCGTTACTAGGAGCACCCCTAGAGACTAGTATCGATCCTCACCTCTTTTCTCAACCAATCCGATTCGATATTTTTCAAACCGTTTTTTTAATCAACTAACGAAAGTAGGAGATTCTTGGAATCTAGCATTCCTTGGGTCTTCGAATGAATGGCTCTTGAGGCACGCCCTTGGGTTGTTATTCATTCACCCTTTCGTCTTAAAACACTTAACCATTATCAAACATTTTCACAATCAACTCACGAAAGAACTGAGTTCTTGGAGTCTAGCATTCCTTGGATTCTTGAGTGACTGCTCTCGAGGCACACCCCTTGGGTTGTATGTCATTCAATCTTTCATCTCCTAAAATTCAAACCCTAACCCTCATTTCGTGGGCGTACCACGAACTACGGACGCTCTGATTCTTCATTCATTCGAATATAAGATACGTAGGCACAGGATTGCGATGATCTTGGCGAGTACACTTTCATCCATCTTCCGTTTTCCCACTACCCTTTCCCGTAGTCGAACTACGATTGCTCTGATTACTCATTCTCGTCCGAATGAGCATACATAGGCACAAGGGCCCCAATCCTTGGCGAGCACCCTAACCTAAAACCACCCATTTCCCCTTAGCATCGATTCCCATTTATTGTATCGTTTCACATTTATCGTTGAGAAGAAAACAATCAAGCTTAGCTAATGCTCATCACAATTTGAACTAAGAGGTTCCCGTTGAGTACAACGGACGTGAGGGGGTGCGCGTACCTTCCTCTCACGTAATCGACTCCTGAACCCAGAATGTGGTTGCGATGACCATGTTCTTATCTCCCTTAAAGGTTTTCTCGATATTTTCCTTTCCCTCTTTTGGGATAAATAAAGTTCGGTGGCGACTCTGTCGAACCGCAATTTCTTCCGCGCCTTTCGCACGAGGGTCGTGTCTTCGATTAAGTGATTTTTCAAGGTGCGACAGTCACTCATTTGGGGATATTTTTTCTTCAAAAGTCTTTTGTGAGTATCTATGAAAGATTGAACCTCATCTATATTATTCAATATATAGAAATGTGATTGAATAACTACATCCTGAGCCATTGACCTAACATTTAGACCTTGAATACCTCTTCCGTCTGAGTCAGCATCACGAGACTTTGGAATTCCTATAGAATCTGCATCTGACAAATAGTTTGTACAAAACTCAACAACTTCTTCTGTGATGTACCTTTCAACAATCGAAGCTTTCGGTCGGTGATGATTCTTCGTATATCCTTTAAAGATCTTCATATATCGCTCTATTGGATACATCCACCTTAAATAAACTAGACCACAAATTCTGATTTCTCTTACGAGATGAACAAGTAAGTGAAGCATAGTGTCAAAAAATGATGGCGGAAAATACATCTCCAATTGACACAAGATTATGGCAGCTTCATCTTCTAATTCATCCAATTTTTTGAAATCAAGAACTTTATTACACATGGCATTGAAGAATAAACACAGTCTCGTTATAGTTACTCTCACATTTTTTGGAAGGATCCCACGGATAGCCACTGGTAGAAGTTGTTGCATCAATACATGACAAACATGAGATTTTAAACCAATTAACTTGAGATCTTTCATTGATACAAGTTTCTTGATGTTTGATGAGTAACCTTGCGGAACTTTAATACCTTGCAAACACTCGCAGAACATCTTTTCTTTTTTAGATAGAGTGTGACATGCTGGAGGCAGATAAGTTCTTTTTCCTTTCTCTATTAGAGCCAACTGTTTTCGTATACCCATCTTCTCCATATCAAGACGGGAAGTCTTACTATCTTTAGTCTTTCCCAGAATGTTTAGAAGTGTGTCAATCGAACTATCAAGACTTGACCAATATGGAAGATCAAAGAAAATGGACCTCTTTTTCCATATATTTTTCGCAACTGCCCCTTTTTCTTTTTCTCTCTTCCTACCTTTTTCTTTTTCTCTCTTCCCACCTTTTTCTTTTTCTCTCTTCCCAAAGACAACATTAATGTGTTCCTGTCGTTGATAAACTTCATCCCCGGTTAAAGGTTTAGGAGCCTCACCAAACTCTTGCTCTCCATTAAAAGCCTTTCGCAATTTACGATAAGGATGACCCGATTTTAGAAATTTTCGATGCCCAAGGTAAACGGTCTTTTTTCCAAACTCAAGTTGGTGATAACAAATATCATCTTCACATATTGGACACGCTTTGTGTCCTTTGACACTGTATCCAGCCAAGTTACCGTAAGCCGGAAAGTCGTTAATTGTGCAAAATAACATTGCACGCATATTAAACTTTTCCCTAGAATATGCATCATCAACTTCAACGCCTTCATCCCACCAGAGTCGTAAATCATCAATTAATGGACTTAGATAAACATCTATGTCATTACCAGGTTGTCGTGGTCCAGAAATTATCATACTTAATAGTATATACTTGCGCTTCATGCACAACCAAGGAGATAGGTTGTAAATAATGAGAAGAACAGGCCACGAAGTATGATTAGTGCTCAGATTACCAAAGGGGTTCATTCCATCGGTGGCAAGCCCAAGCCTAAGGTTTCTTGGCTCGACTCCAAAATTCGGAAACAATGAATCAATTTTCTTCCATTGCAACGAATCAGCTGCATGGCGAATGTTTCCATCACGAATCCTTTCATCTGCATGCCATCTAAGATTCTTTGCGTTATTCGAATTAGCAAAAAGTCTCTTTAATCGTCAAACTATTGGAAAGTACCATAACACTTTAGCAGGAGGATGCTTGCTACTAACATTGTCATAGTGATCATTGTCATCACCATTGTTAGCCTTCAGCTTGTAACGCGACACACCACATTTCAGACATTGAAACAAGTCTTCATACTCTTTCCGGTATAATATGCAATCATTAAGGCAAGCATGTATCTTGATATACTCCAGACACAGTGGACACAATATCTTTTTGGCCTCATAGCAATGATCTGGCAATTTGTTATCTTCTGGTAACATTTGTTGTAGCAATTCAAGTAATTCTGTGAAACTTTTATCCGACCATCCATTTTTTGCCTTCAGATTAAACAACTTTAACACCGCCTACAATCGTGTGAAATCTGTGCATCCCTTATATAAAGGGGTGTCTTTATCACTACATAAATTATCATAAATATGAGCATTCATAAAAGAAGATTCCCTAATATCACGGAACATATCCTCTAGTTGATCTTCCATATATTCATCTTCCTCCACTCTTTGACTTTGTGACGCCCGACTTTCCTTATTATCCACCTCACCATGCCACGTCCATATTATATAATTTTGACATATACCATCACAACAAAGATGATTGTGTATTTCTTTCTTTGTACCCTTTTTGATATTCGCGCAAACAACACAAGGACAATAAAAGATACCATTATTGCCGGGAAGATGTTTATCAGCGTATTCAAGGAATTCACGAACTCCGTTCTCATAAACCGGACCTAATCTATTGGCTTTCATCCAACTACGATCCATTACAACTTCTGATATTTATACATGTATAATAATGTGAATGACACACCAAAATCTAATCCAAAAACTCAAGCATATGCATATACAATATGAACAAAGAAAAAATCAATGAAGATGTGCTCTCATACTAAACGTAAAGCATATGAAACATCTCATTCTGACTTGAGCATATACAATATGAACAAAGAAAAAAGGAATGAAGATATTGAAGAATACCGTACTTTAAAGCTGTAATCAAATGAACGTAAGGAATGAAGATGTTGAAGAGTACCGTACGTCGAATATGAAGAATCAAATGAACGAAGACGGTCAATATTTGAGCATAAACCAAGAAAAAAGGAATGAAGATGTTGAAGAGTAACTTACTTCGAACCTGAAGAAGCAAATGAATGAAGATGGTCAATATTTGAGCATAAACCAAGAAAAAAGGAATGAAGACCTTGAAGAGTACCTTACTTCGAAGCTGAAGAAGCAAATGAATGAAGACAGTCAATATTTGAGCTCCAAATGAATGGATACGAAGAGGGTAAAGGTTAGGGCGTCTCTGGATCACTTGTTTGATTAGGGCATCTTATGAAAGAAATACAGAATAAGTTTTGTTTTAATTTATCAGTAAAGCTTTTAATCTCAGTTGGAGAAACAAACCGTAGTGGAATCTTAAGTGACATACGCTAAATGTATCCTAAAAAATGGAAAAAATGTGTTACAGGGAATCGAAGCTTGTTACATTTCATTTATTACTACGGTTGTTCATCTTAACCGTTGTAAAATCATTTACAATTTATTTTTTAAATAATGGACTTAAGTGACACACGCTAAATGTACTCTAAAAGATGGAAAAAATGTAGTTGCAGGGAATCAAAGCTTGCTACATTTTATTTATTACTACGGTGGTTTAACTCAACCGTCATTAAATGACTGTTTATACCCCAACTTTTGTCTGGGCGCGAAATTTTCAACCTATTACAACGGTGTAAAAGGATGCGTCGTAAGCCTGGCGTTGTTGTTTTAGCGTTTTCTAGTAGTGGTTATCATTAACCATATGCATAACTAGCATTAACCACATACATAGTTATCAGTAACCACATGTTAAACTACAAGTAATCACATGTTAAACTATCAGTAACCACATAATAAACTATCAGTAACCACATACTGAACTATTAGTAACCACATACTAAACTATTATTAACCACATACTCAATTAGAAATAATTATATGGTGAACTATCAGTAACCACATGCTCAACCATTAGTAACCACATACTAAAAACTGAATTACACATCTAATAAACTATAAGTGAACACTTCTCGTTTATCTTTATGAAGAGTCTTAACAACTTAGTGTTGAAATTCAAGTTGAATGCAATTTTGTTGGCTTTTTCAAGAGAGATATTTTAGTTGATGACTTTTTCAAGAGAGAGATATATTATGAACTAATTTATATGTCATGCTTGATTAACATGATCCTTAAAAGTCGAGTGGTTCTCATTAAGTCAAAAGTTTATTTCCTTGCAATTTGACTTGAATGAAAATGTTTAATGATATTATTCTGATGTAAAATAGGAAATTGGTGGTAGGTTTGTGAAGTTCACCATGAAAGGCATCCAACATGGTGGTGGAAGTCTGCGGTGGAAGGAGATAAGGGTCTACGTACAAGGTTAGCACTTAAACTCCCAAGTCAGTGAAGTCAGAGTCTATGAACTCACATGTGTGTAATAAAATATGCATTGGTGTGACCATTGGAATAGTTCTTTGGGCTTGGGAAAATACTTGTTATGAATCATGTGGGGGTTGGTGGCCTTGGTAACACGAGCATTTAACTTTTTTGTTTTTTTAGGAATCTTCTTTCATTTTCTTGAAGGATTTGGCCCTTAAACACCTTTTGTGAATTTCTTTATTTCAACTTTAACTCATGCGCTTCAAGAGATTCTTGTATTTCTTCAAGCTTCATCTCTAAAAAATTGTTGAACTCTTCAATGGCCACAATAATGTGATTAAACATGGCAAAAAGAGATCTTAGAACCTTTTCAATTGTTTGCAGTTCATAGATCTTTTTTGCACACGACTTCATATGGTTTGTCAAAACCACCAACTTTGAGAAGAACTCAGCAATGGCTTCACCATCATTCATATGCAGATTCCCATATTGTTTCCCAAAATATTGTAAATTTACTTTCTTCAACTTCTCATTCCCACCATACAACTTCTTGAGAGTGTCCCCCACAACTTTGACCATTTATTTCTCAATGATATTCCTCGAAATTCGCAAAATCTTAAGGTAACAATCTCTCCTTTATAATCACTACTACAAAACGCGCAAACAACAACACCCAAGTCACCACGGTTTTTCCAAAAACCGTGGCGATGTCTCTAAACTCATGCGCTAACATTTTATTTTATTTTTTAATTATAAATTTTTATGATATAATAACGGTTGACGTTATTACCGATATGATACAATCTATCTTTCATGGGTTCGAACCTCAGCGCTCTCAAAAAGTTTATTCATGTAATGTTAAGGCGCTCCTTTTTGTTTTATTATTTTTAAATAAAATAATAAATGGGATATCACTACGGTTATTATGAGTAACCGTTGTGATATTAAATTTTATTCATTTAACGTTAAGGCGCTCCTTTCTTTTTTATTTATTTTTAAATAAATAATAAATGGGATATCACTACGGTTATTATGAGTAACCGTTGTGATATTTTTTAATATATAAACAAAAGTTTTTGTTGCTCAGTTCATAACAGCTGTTTCTCTCTAAACACTGAACTAACATAAATTTTAGACCAATTGTTTTAGGCATATGTTTCCTTCTGATGTCATCTCTATGATTTTTGTCACTGTGGTAGATAACAGCACGGGGCGATGGTTCAAATTCAAACTATGAAAACAAACAATATAACAAAATCAACAAACTAACATTGTGAAGAAAAAAAGTTAACATAAACAAAAAGATTAAAAAGGGAATACCAATGTGGTGTCATCCATTTTTTCTAGAAGAAACTTCGAGTATAGTTTGGTTAGTGTTAAAAGATCCATCATTTACAACCACATCTTCCTCCAACTTAACCTCTATTTTTTTCTCACACGCCATTTAACAAACATCAAAAACACAAAAAATTAAACCAATCGAACAAAAATAACACTAGTTTTCACTATATATACTAAAAATCACTATGGAATATTACTCAAACTACAAAAACCTCTTCTTCTAGGATGGAAGTTGGTGACTCGAATTCAGGATCATCGTTCTTCATTTTTTTATTGGCCTACATTTTAAACCCTAGAAAGCGAATAGATAAAAGGAGAGAAACAGAAGCAACATGGCTAGGGTTACGAACTTCCAATTGAGAGGCAGAGAAAATGAGATATTTGGTTAAGAGGCGGAGAAAGTGAGAGATTTAGTTGAGAGGCAGTGGTTTTCGATTGACTTAGGGTTTACTATGAAAACTAATTAGAACTTCTTATACTATACCCAATGATAATAAACAAAAGTAATAATAAATTTAAAATAAGCCAAACAAAATTCAGGTAAGACAAAATATTTGTTAAGTATTAACAAGTGTGAGTAGTGTGGATAATAGTCTCACATTTGATAGAAATGTGGAGACTTGAGCATTTATAAGTGAGAGAATCCACCCACCTATCACCTTAAAGTTTTGGGTGAGTATCTGGTGTGTCTCTCACAAAGGTGTTGCTCTAGAAAAGAAAGTTCCACAAGGTTCAATTCTCCCTAGTGAAAAATCTCCTCTAACAGTGGTATTAGGGCTTGGTTCGAGTGAAGGACCGATTCACTTGTATCGAAAGTATTCGCACAGGTGGTGGGTTGAGTGTCTCGTTGAAGAGTGTCAACGGTGGTACAAGTGTATGTGGATGAAAAGAGCTTCCGCTTAAGAGGGAGCATTGTGGATAGACTCACACTTGAGAGAGAATGTTAAGTATTAACAAGTGTGAGTAGTGTGGATAACAGTCACACATTGGATAGGAATGTGGTGACTTGGGCATTTATAAGTGAGATAACCCACCCACCTATCACCTTAAGGTTTTGGGTGAGTATGTGACGTGTCTCTCACAAAGGTGTTGCTCTAGAAAGGAAAGTTATACAATGTTCAATGCTCCATAGTGAAAAATCTCTCCTAACAATATTGCCACGTCAATAAAACTTAACAATTTTTTACAAAATTTGACTGAAAGGACCAATTCAACTAACGAAAGTGTTTTTAAGAAACTAGTTCTTACATTAAACCTAAAAATTAAAATTTAGGTAAAACACAAAGTATGAATAAGTGCATCTAAATTGAGTTTGCACACACTTAAGAACTGAGTTTACCAAAGCGTCAAGTGAGTTTGGGAAAGGCTCACAACAAAAATTTAGAAAGCCAAAATTTGTAGAAACCTATAAACACTTTTTCCTAACTCAAAATCAAACCTAAAATCACAAATAATCAACAAAAGGAAGCAAATGAGAACCGATAAAACATATATAGTCTTGAGCTCATAATTTTGCATAAATTTAATATTTAGTTTAATTAGAGTTTTTCGTTTCTTCAATTTAGTAGCAAGTTCGAACTTATACTCTTGTAATTGCATAACTAATAATTGAACATTCTGTATGTAAACAAAGAATTGCATATAAATTGAAGTTTTAATTTCAATTTAATGATATTTTAGTGTAACAAAATTTTTATGGGACGTGACAATAAAAATCTATACTTTTTGAGTTGTACCATCACATATTAAATTAATTTAGTGAGGGATGATTATAAATGTGATATTAAATTATTATAATGGATAAATGATAATGATTCATGATAGAAAAATAGAGGTTGAGAAGATTTTAAGAGAGGATAAGAAATTTTTTTAGTGACAAATCACCAGAATTATTGTTTAGACAACTCAAGTTTTTAATTTTCATATTCTTCTTGGTGATATTTATTTTTTCTTATTTGTGGCACAATTTGTTTAATAAATAGTTTTATTAAATGCTATTTTTTTGGGTTTACATGTTCCTTAATATACGAGTGTTTCTCATTTAGTCAAGGGTCTTTTCTCTGCAATTTGGTAAGATATTAAAATGATTACAAACATAACCCTACAATGTATTAGGGAATACTTATGCCTGACCCATTAGCAAGATAACGAAGACTTCCAAGTCGTCTTGAAAGTTTTTTTTTTATTCTAACTAACTAAAGAGAAAATACCCTATTAACCATCATTTTCACCGTTTGGTCCGATTTTCTGTCCTGATTTTAGATTTTAACTCAATTTTTATTTCTAATATATAAAAATATGATTTACCATTCAAACTACTCCTATTTCGTTGTTCATAGCGACCATCATTGTTCTACGCACCATTGAGCGACCTTATTTGCACGCTTTTCAACCATTACACCACCAATTCTGTCATTTTTACTAAAGTTTCACTCAACCCGTGTGAGAAACTAACAATGACATTTAAATGTCTTATAAAGGCAAGAGAACAACAATAACAAAATAGAGTTGTTGGTGTTGTTCAACCAATTATCACCGAAGAAGTTACTATTTTGACAACCGATTACAATCAATTCCTTCAAACCAAAGCAACCCATCAATCGTCATCTTCTGCCACCGTTGCTCAGTCTAGTAATCCTATAGCCTTTTATCTACATTCGCCTCTCATGCTCCTTTGGTCCTTAGATTCTTAACTCTGGCGCCTCTGATCATATGACTAGTAATAAATTTATTTTATCTAACTTGTCTTATTCTGAATCTTTGCCTTCTGTCACTGTGGCTAATGGTTGTAAAATCAAAGTTCAAGGCCTTGGTCAGACACACCCATTTCCAAACTTGTCTTTAGATTCCGTGCTATATATACTTGGTTGTCCTTTCAATCTAATATCTATTAAAAAGCCCACTCATATTATTGATTATTCAATTCTATTTATTGATAATTTTATTTAAGTCCAGGATCGAAGTACAGGACGCACGATTGGAACATGGAGTGAGTCAGAAGGATTATATCATATATCACCACCGAAGACATGTGCTTCTATTGCTTCTCAAAACCTTACACATAAACGTTTGAGTCACTCTAGCCTTAATAAAACGCGTCTTTTAATTCTTAGTTTTTCTAAACTTTGGTAATTTGATTGCCAATCATGTAAAATAAGCAAACATACTCGTCACACCTATTGTTAACGAGTAAATAAAAGTATTGCATCACCTTTTGCTTTATTTTATTCTAATATTTGGGGTCCTAGCCGTGTCAAGTCAACATTTGATGAAAAACCGTTCAGATGTCTTCCATATATTCCAAGAATTTTATGCCGACATTAAAAACTTGTTTGACACTTCCATTAAAAATTTAGGCACTAATAATGCTCATGAATATATGTCATCCTAGTTTCAATATTTTTTAACATCATAGAGGATTATTCATCAATCGTCATGTGCTTCCACACCTTAACAAAATGGTGTCGTTGAATGAAAGAATCGTTAATTAGTTGAAACTGCAGGAACTCTTGTACTTTACCACAATGTCCCTTCTCTTTTTTGGGACGATGCTCTTCTTATAGCTTGTCACCTTATCAATAGAATGCCTCATTGGCCCTTCAAGATCAAATTCTATACTCTATTTTGAACATGTAATATGATCTTTGCCTCATTCCTCTCCACGTCTTCGGTTGCACATGCTTTGTTCATAACCTCAGCCTGATAAAGACAAAATATCTTCCAAATATTTCAAATGTATTTTTTTAGGCTACTCACGTATTAAAAAAAAGTAATAATATGACCTTTAGACTACAAAACTCATATGAAACAATCAAGTGGCACTCCACATTGCATCTAATCTAGTTTCAAGTAATAGATAAAGCACATAGAAATATAATATCATTACGTAAGGGACAAGATACTTTCAAGAGAAATCACTGCATATTTCGTCAAATATGAAGACCAATTCGCTAATATATTCACATAGTATCTTAAGGGTTCTCGAGTGGATTACATTTGTAACAAGTTTGACTCATATAACATATATGATTCAACTTGAGGGGAAGTGTTAAGAGTATTCCATATTAATAATTATATATAGAATATTCCTTAGCCTATGTAGAAAAGAATATAGGGCCAGTTTGTTTCAGCTTTAAAAAAATGGATTTTTTATTTGTATTTTTGAAAATGAATTCTACAAAAACGTTTTTCAAAATAATACAAGTTTTTTTAAATTTGTTTTTTATAAATTAAAAGACTAATTTTGACATTCTATAACATTAATATACATTATTGAAGATCAAAACATAGTCAAAATCACAATTTTTTTCAAAAAGTTGTATTTCAAAAATGATTTTCATGAAAAGCTATTTGAAATAGCTTCAAAATTAAGTGATTTTTTGAAATTTTGATATCCAAAAAAAGTTTCGATAAAATGATGAAATACCTAAAATAACATTTTAAAAATAACTATTCAAACCAAATTTTCATTTGAAGCTTTTATGAAAAGTTTCTTTGTAAAATTTTTTTCTACAAAATTATGTTACACTATAAAAATCATTTTAAAAATAAGCCAAAACAAACAGACCCATAATATACAATAGCATATTTTCTATGTAATTAATTCAATAAACTCTAAATCTTACTATATAATACAATTTCCATAGTGCTATTCAAACCCAGGATATATTCAAATGTCTCTCACACTCTCTAATTTCAATATAAAAAAAAAAGTAAATATAAGTTAACACTTTAATTTCAATTTAATGATATTTTAGTGTAACAAATTTTTTAAACGACGTGACATTCAAAAATAGAAAAATAGAGGCTGAGAAAATATTAGGAGAGGGTAAGAAATTTTTTTTGAGTGACAAGTAACCATAAATATTGTTTAGAAAACTCAAGTTTTTAATTTTCATGTTGTTCTTGATGATATTTATATTTTCTTATTTTTGGCACAGTTTGTTTGATAAATAATTTTGTTGAATGCTATTTTGTTAGCTTTACACGTTCCTTAATGTGTGAGTGTTTCTCATTTAGTCAAGAGTCTTTTCCTTGCAATTTGGCAAGAGATAAAAATGATTACAAACATGACCCTACAATGTATTATAGAATACTTATGCCTAGCCCGAATAGTAAGATAACGAAGACTTGCAAGTCTTGCTGAGAGTCTTCAAATTAGTGGGTTTCTTAACACACCATCCATGTTTCTTATACCATCACGTGAAATTCTGTTTTTGCCCTCCAGTTTCGGATGTGCACATCCGGACGCACTGTTTTTTAAAAAACGTTGCTTTGTTCCTGATCGTGAAGGCTGGATCAGATCCTGTAGTATCAGGCCGCCAAGTGCGTCAGGGATGCTGGTCGTGTGGAGAGGAGGAGGGGGTGTACCTGCAAGGCACTTCGACGCTCAAGTAAGTAAAGGTCAGAGAAAAAGGGGCAAGTACAAGAGTGAATTCTTAGGGTGAATATTCGATACCTGACCCTCTCAAGCGAGAGGGTTTATATAGAGCCCAGCACGTGACCAACGGTCCTATTTTCGGGACAAAATAACCGTTTTCCCCAAAGAATAGGTAACTGCCCAAACTAGCCGTTATGTCGGGCAGGGTACCCGAAACTAGTCGTTATGTCGGGCATAAACGCAGTTCCAGGCATATGTCCTTTGCTGTTCGGGCAGTGAGAAAACCGTGCGTAACGGGCATCGATCCCGGGGAGGAACTCTGCATTCCTTACCCGGTTTGAGGGGCAGAAAAGTCACTTTTGCCCCTCTGTGGGTTGGACTTAGGCAATTTGGGCCGCTCTGGAGCAGAGGCGGATTGGACCAATTCTAGTCATTGGTCCAGTCCAGAACAGGAGCCCCCCAAGTCGTTGCTCCTGAGCATGGGAGTGATGACTTAAGGACTGCTCGTTGCTCCAAGGAGCTAGCGTAGAGTCGTCGTTTGGAGACGAGGATGGTTGTCTCGACGTGCTCGTAGCTCTCTGTGTCCGTGATATTCGTGGTCGTGACCCTATTGCCCGGAATTCGGGGAGATAAAGCGTCAGACAGAATGGGAAACATTGGGTTGCCACGTGTGCTTCGAGCCCTGTGTAGCAGTTAATAGGTAATGATGGCTAGTGGGCAGTCATTATTGCCTACGGGCGCGTGTGTGCACGTGCCCCTCAGTATAAAAGGGGGGAGAGTGTCCCATTTTGCACTTTTTCTTTCTGATTTCTCTTCGCCTCTTCTGTGTTCTTGCCCGTCACCGTCTTCAAAGCATCCGACCACCGTGCCAAGCTTCGAGCAATCTCTTTCTTCTACTCAAATCAAGTAAGTTTTCTGATTTGTAGCTTGTTTTACTTCCTTTTGTTGTTAGTGGTAGATTGCATGCGGTTAGGGTTAGCTTTAGGCGATGAAATAGGTAGATTTCTGGCGAGTGTTGGTGGTGAACGGTGGTTCTGCCATTTCGCTGCCTCTAGCACTTCGCCGGAGTAGGTAGTGCGTTCGGCGAGTATGATGGTCCACGTCGTGGTTGCGTGCATGACCACCGTGTCTGATCATCTTCTGATAGAGCGATGAATTTTCTGGTAGAACGTTTCCAGATTCAGGTGAAGCTTTGCGGTTTCCGGTGGAGCTTCAAACGGAATCTGGGCACGAGTGCGGGGAGGTTCCTCGCAGGAAGATGGTATGTCTCGGGCACCTCCTCGCGGGGAGGTTTTTCATTTGATGTTAGGGCTTAGGCCGGGGACGTTGTCCTTAGCCTTTTGCGCGCCCTTTCACTTGACTTGGCAGTGGAAGGGTGGATTTGATTTCCTGTCGAATTCACTGTCTTTCTCTGCTTTTTCAGGTGATCGTAATGGCGACGGGGCCAGATAGAGAAGTTATTCTAGACACGTCCGAGGAGGAAACTGGCTCCGAGGAGAATAGTATTTCGACGGCCTCGAGCTCT
Source organism: Lathyrus tuberosus (assembly GCA_022829125.1). Lineage (NCBI taxonomy): Eukaryota > Viridiplantae > Streptophyta > Magnoliopsida > Fabales > Fabaceae > Lathyrus > Lathyrus tuberosus. The sequence continues at coordinate 7,045,919 of JALAZF010000191.1, forward strand.
GCGGCTTCGAGTTCGGCAACATTGAGCTCCTCGAGCAATGTCGGGGAGGAAGAAGAATTGGATGTCATGGAGGAAGACGTTGAAGGGTTCTGTGCGGAAGAATGGGAGGTGGCCGAACCCTCCGAGCATATCTCTACGTTCGCAAAGTCTTTGGCGGACGTTTTTACGGAGGTAGGACCAGCGGGGGAGTGGAAGGTGCACTTCCCTACCTTGGACGAGCGGGTCTGCTCGGATTTCGGGGACCGCTTTATGATGTACGAGTATGCCTTCAAAGAGCTGGGACTGAGGCTGCTTTTCACTGATTTCCAGCGGTCGGTGTTCGATCATCTGAAGCTGGCGCCCTCTCAACTTCATCCTAATTCGCTGGCCTTCATCCGGGCCTTTGAATTGGTGTGCGAGCATCTCGCTCTGGGGACTACTCTTCCTCTGTTCTTCGCTGTTTTCCATCTTCAAAGGCAGCTGGTGGGGAAGAAGTACGGATGGGTTTCCTTGAAGCAGCCCAAAAAGTTATTTAAGCCGTTCTCGGAGTCAATCCGAACATTCAAGGGACGGTATTTCATCATAGAACCCGTGTCTGAGGTTGCCCAGGATAGCACATATGTCTGGGAGATAGAGGTCGACGAAGATGAGAATGAGCTGCTCAACGAGGAGGGAAAGTATATTGGGCGGAGGCTGTACATGTTTCCCATCCGCTGGGCACCCGACCATTTCTCCAAGAAGCCCAGCGCTTATGTCTTCGAGCCGAGCGAGCTGCGCGGGAAGGACGCCGTGGCTTACGAGAAGCTAGTGAACTGGGTCAACTCCTTCAGTCTTGCAAGTTGCTGGACGAGCAAGGGCAACCCTATCTTCGAGGAGGATGGGAGCCAGAGAGTTGAGCGCAGATTCGTCAATGTTAAGGCACTGCTGGAGTGCAAGACTCCCGCGGATGCTGAGAAGCTGCTCGGTAGTCTTGGTTATTTAGATTTTGTTTGTGTTATCTCTTTTCTACATAGCTAACGTGCTCGTCTTTTCATTTTTACAGGTGAGATGCCTCAGGCTCGTGATCGCGTGGTGAGGAATGCCATGGCGAGGAATAAAGCTGGAGCGGCTCCTCCTAAGACCCGGCCTGCTGGTGCCCGTGCTCCTCCCCTTGTTCAAACTGCAGTGGGGACCTCTTCTTCTCCCTCTCCTGCTCCACGGGGATCTCCACTGCCTTTGACCGGGCGGGGGAAGCGGCCGAGGATGTTAGATGCATTGGACCTTACCCGTGTGCCGGAGAAGGGGAAGTTTGAGTTACCTCCGTGCATCCTTGACAGGAGATTCTTTGAAGGTAACTCTCTAGTCGTCCCTCGGGCGGAATCCCTTTGCTTGGAAGGCATGGATCGCCCGAGCAAGAGGGCGCTGGTGGCCCAGAATGCTTCTGCCCTGGTCAGGATGTTGGAGATGGCTGCTGTCTACGCCGAGGAGGATTCTACACTTGAGTCCGAACTTAAAGCTGCCCGGGCTTCTGAGGCGACCCTCAAGGAGGAAGTTAAGAGTGCCCGTGAGGCTCGGAAGAAGGCCGAAGAGGAGACGGCCAGGCTGAAAGAGGATGTTTCCAAGCTGGCGGCAGAGAAAAAGGTTGTCGAGGAGCTGAACAAAGAGTTGATGGCGGCCAGCGCCACGGGTGCCGATGAACCAGATGATATTAAAGAGTTGAAGACTAGGTCTGAGCTGGTTTCCCGCATCCTGCTAGCCGAAGATGACGGTATCGCCGTGGAAGAGGAGTCTTTTCAAAGCGTCGTGGCTCAATTGCAGGTGGTGAACCCTGGGCTTGAGATCTCTGCCGAGGGTACTCACTATCTTGCGCGCGTTGAGGATGGTCGGATTGTCTTGCCCGCGGGCCTTGTTCTAGATACCCCCGAGGGCCAGCCCGAGGAGGACCAGAGACCTGAGCCGGTGTCAGCCGAGCAAGCGGATGAATGAGGAGTTTTGTTATTTTGATGTTGTATCTTGTCCGGCCTGCGTGCCGTTGGATTATTTGTAATTTATTTTTGGGGGGCATGGCCCCCGTTTTATGTAACAACGTACAATCGTGGCCCTCGTGGCCACCGTTAATTTATTATATTTCTGGCTTCTTTACGTGCATGATTTTACTTGCGTTTATTTTTGCTAAGTGTTATATGCATGCTCTCTGTGAATGTATGTCCGCCCGTGATAGGGGGCACTTGACTTGTGTGAATATTTTAGGGGATTTGCTCATTACAGATGTGTTCGATAGTGAGGGGAACTGGTCGAACTGTCGGGGAATGTCCTGGCGGGGAGCGGAGCTCAGGTCGCGTTTGAGGCCTGAGTTCGCGGCGTGAACGTCCCATCGCGAGCTGGGGTTCTGCCAATCATGGTACTCTAACGACGACGATGCTCGATCGAGGACCGCTGTCGAACAATTGCCCGGCTCGTCACTGAGCGGGGTTATGCTTTAATCGTATGCGACGCTTGTACCTAGATGCGCATAGTGGTCGGTAGCTGACGTTTGTCGTTGCGACGAGTCGAACCGAGGCTTTAGCTGTAGTATTGTTTTAGCTTTTCGGCGTTCCATGGTCGAGCGAGTTCTTCCCCAGTGAGATGTTCTAGGTAGTAGGCCCCATTTTCCGTTTTTGCCCAGATACGATAGGGTCCCTCCTAATTGGCTGCTAGCTTGCCTTCGCGAGAGTCTTTGTGGTTTCTTCTTAGGACAAGGCTTCCCACGTCGAACTCTCGTCTTATCACTTTGGCGTTGTGCCTGTTGGTGATCTTTTGTTTCAGTGAGGCCTCGCGGAGAGCTTCCCCGGTTCTGATTTCCTCGACGAGGTCGAGCTCTTCCCTTAAAGATTCGTCGTTCATTTCCTCGTCTAGGGGCGACTCTGTCCGCGTAGAGGGCACGTGAACTTCGACGGGAATTACAGCCTCGGTTCCGTATGCTAAAAGGAAAGGTGTTTCCCCGGTCGTTGAATGGGGAGTTGTACGGTAAGCCCAGAGCACGCTGTGTAGCTCCTCGACCCACGCCTTCTTTGTTTCGTCTAGCCTTCGCTTGAGGCCTCGAAGGATGACTCGGTTAGCTGCCTCAGCCTGCCCATTTGTTTGGGGGTGTTCGACGGATGCGAAGTGTTGCTTCGTGCCCAGTTGGGCGACGAAATCCTGGAACTTCTTGTCCATGAACTGCGTCCCGTTGTCCGTTACTATCGCTTGGGGAATACCGAAACGTGCAAGGATGTTTCGTTTGTAGAAACGCAGGATGTTGAGGGCAGTTATTTTGGCTAGAGGTTCTGCTTCTATCCACTTTGTGAAATAATCCACGCCCACTATGAGGTACTTGTTCTGACTTGATCCTACCACGAAGGGTCCTAGGATGTCTAGGCCCCACCAGGAGAATGGCCACGGGGAGGACATAGTCTTGAGTTCGTTAGGTGGGGCTAGGTGCATGTCCCAGTGCCGTTGGCATTTATCGCATTTTTTTACGTGCTCTTTTGCGTCGGTTTGCATAGTCGGCCAGTAGTATCCTGCTCAGAGGGCCTTTCGAGCAAGGGACCTTCCGCCGAGATGTTGGGCATTGATTCCTTCATGGATTTCGCGCAGGATGTGCGTGACCATTTCTTCCTCGACACACTTGAGCAGCGGAATGGAGAATCCCCGTCTGTATAGTTTGTCTTCGACCAGGACATAAGAGCATGCTTTTCGCCTGACTATGCTGGCCTCCCTTGGGTCGGACGGGAGTTTGTCCTTGGCGAGGTAGTTGTAGACTGGGGTCATCCAACAGTTGTTTTCGCCGATCACTTGCACGTCGAGTGTCGGGGAGGCCTTCTCGATGCTGGGTCGAGGAAGTACTTCCTGTATGACGGATTTGTTTCCGCCCTTTTTCTTTGTGCTGGCCAGTTTAGACAGCACGTCTGCTCGCACGTTATGTTCGCGGGGAACGTGTTTTACCTCCACTATCGTGAATTTTACCATTTCCTTCTTTACCAGGACCAAGTATTCGGTCAAGTTGTCGTTTTTGGCCTGGTATTCTCCCCGGACCTGGAGGGCCACGAGTTGTGAATCTGTGCAAATGACGACTTCTTGTGCGCCCAAGTCCTCGGCAAGGCGTAGCCCAGCGAGGAAGGCTTCGTATTCCGCCTGGTTATTAGAGGTTGGGAAAGACAGCGTGAGTGATACCTCGACGATGGTTCCTTCGTCAATTTCTAGTATGATGCCCGCGCCGCTTCCGGCCTAGCTTGAAGCACCGTCGACGAAGATGGTCCATTTGCGCGCTTCGCTTGCGGGCGAGTCCGCGAATTTCATCTCCACGACGAAGCCGGCCAGAGCTTGGGCCTTGAGGGCCTTTCTGCCTTCGTATTGAATGTCGAATTCGGATAGTTCCAGCGACCACTTGAGCATTCTGCCGGCCATGTCTGGACGACCGAGCAGCTGCTTTATGGGTTGATATGTCCGAACCACAATCGTGTGGGCCAGGAAGTAGTGTCTCAATCTCCTGGCCGCGTTGATGAGGGCCAATGCCACTTTCTCTATCTGCTGGTAACGTAACTCTGGTCCCTGCAGCGCCTTGCTCGTGAAATATATGGGCTTCTGCCCGTTAGTTGTCTCGCGGATGAGGGCGGCACTAACTGCCTCGGTTGCTACGGCCAGATATAGGTACAACGTTTCACCATTATCCGGGCGAGAGAGGACAGGTGGCTCTGAAAGTGCTCGTTTCAGATGGAGAAGGGCCTTGTCGCACTCCTCGGTCCATTCGAACGCAGCCTCTTTGCGGAGGAGCTTGAAGAATGGTAGGGCATGCTGGGTGTTGGTTGCAGAATAGGGCAAGCAAGCAAAAATATTTATTTTCTGAAAGAATTCCCTCCGGGATTTATGTCGTGTCCACAGAGATCGGTTCGAGGGAAAGAATGCCGTTCGACAATCTCTCGCGTTAATGAGTTTGGATTAAAATAGTTTACAAGTAAAAACAAACAGAAAAGTAAAGATGAACATAAAAAGAGTACATTCTTTGAAGAGAAGAAACCTATCAAGCATGAATATACACTACTCAAAACAAACGTAAACCTATCGATCGGTCGCATTCAACATACAATACTCATCAAAATCATCACGTATCGCTCACAACAAAGGTTATGTCTAACGCACAGTTGAGAGAGCAACCGTATTACTCTCGTCGACGCTCTCGCGCACGACGCCTCGAAACACGGAAGACATTAAGTTCCGACACCATAAAGATTATTATCTAAATCTATCTCTAGAGTCTAGACAATAGATATCCATCCTTAATCAAGATTCATGATGTTTATCTCTAACACAACACAAATCCAAACATAAATGCAAAAAGATCAAGGAAAACATCGATAATGATTTGTAAAGCATATATATTATACAACCATGATCAATACATATACATAGGTTTAGAGTAACAATACAAACATAACCCACAAAATAGAGAAATACATAGAGAAGAAATGGAGAAAAACCAAACATCTCAAAAGTTGTCGGCTCCGATTCATGAAGGATTCAACTCCGGATCATCCTAATTCATGCTCCAATGTGTTTTCTAGCCTAATTCTGGTCAAAAAATGCTATTGGATGGATTTGGAACTAAAAATATCAAACCCATAACTAAAAAATGATGAAAAATGGCTTAAATGGGCAATTCTGACTTTCCAGGTTCGCCTAGCGAGTCCCCGTTCGCTAGGCGAACGTAAACCGCCTTTCTGTTGAGTTTTTTCACGATTCTGGAACTTTTCGTTCGCCCCGGTTCGCCTAGCGAACAAGCTAGCGAGTGCTCGCTACGGGGTCGCCTAGCGAGCATGACAGAAAACCAGAATTTGTTTTCTTCATAACTCTTGAACCGTAACTCCGATTGACGCACGGTTTGAAGCGTTGGAAAGCTTATTCAATGCTCTTTATGAATATGGAAATATCCCATTGCTGGAACACCTACAAAAATAAATGAAAATCGATTAAACTCAATGATATTTACACGATAACGCACTATACACCGAAAACGTAAAGTAAACGTATTTACGAACAAAGCGGGGTTTATTCGCACGATATTTACCAAAAAGAATCGATAAGTGCAACAAAACATATATACAAAAATAGGTACAATTTGCACTTATCAAACTCTCCCCAACTTACCTACTTGTTTGTCCACAAACAAAAATCAAACAAACTTGAAAATGCAAAAGCGATATCCAAAGAAAGACGAATCAACAGGTTTTGAAAAACGGAAACGAATGAATGGTTCAAATGAAAAAGGTACACACAAAAAGTAAATACTTACCACTAAGCTGCAACGATAACATAGTCACGAAACAAAAGCAAAGTACAAAAGCCATGCCAAAAATTGTAAAACAACACAAGTTCAAATGTGAATCACACCTAGCAAAAACAATCATCGGTAGATGAAAAACACAAAATGAGGTTCTTTCACTCACACAACAATCTTGCAAACAAAAGACTAAATTATGCATACATCCAAAAATCATATTGAACATACAAAGACAAGAATCACAAGGACTTTCAAGGTTGTAACGTGGTCGGGTAAACAAACAAGGGGCATTTTCTAAAGGTAATTGAAACAAAAACTTGCCTAAACCTAAGGGAGTGAAAACTCACAAAGATTCACACACAAAATTTCAACCAACTTCTTCCAAAATCCCAAGTGCTACACAACACACAATACTTATTTAGCACAATTATTGCAACTCTTTTTGTTTCCTTTTTCAAAGATTTTTCTTTTTTTCTTTCTTTTTCACTTTTTTCTTTTCTTTTCTTTGTCATATTTTTCTCTTTTTTCTTTTCTTTTTCAATCCTCATAGAATCCAACCAATGAGTAAACAACCATTCTCTCCCCAACTTGAATTCAACCGCACCATCATGTGAATACTCCCTACTTTCTAAGGCAAGGAAAAAATCCATACAACAACACAAAGTTGAGGTCCAAGAAAAAACAACAAAATCCATTCAAAAATAAGTGAACTAAATACTCATAGACAAGCATTAAGTTCAAATAAAAACATGGATCAAAAAGCTCAAAGGGGTTACGAATTCTCACACACTCACAAGGTGAATTGACTATTTGGCTAAGGTAGTTGTGCTCAAAATGAAACAATTACCTTGATCACTTTCATGCATTCATATAAACAACACAAACAACAGATTCAACATAATAAAATCCAGTAAAACAAGAATGTCGGTACTCCGAGCATATATGAACAATGGAAAGCTTCCTCACAAAAAGGGTAGGAACTAAAGTGATTCACAATAAGAACAAGTATACAAAAGAATGGATGGCATGGAAGTTTGTAAAATGCCTAAGTATCATGAATATGCTAAAGTATAGAAAGCGATAAATACATACCTCAGACGTGTACAAAACTTAACAAATATCATTACCAAACATCCGCAAGTTGAAACGAACCAACTTGGAAAATCACAAAAGCATCCTCAAATAAGTCAATCAAAATTTGTGAGCAAACAACAACCAAAATCTTAGCAGCCTTCGCCTAGCGAAGGAATCATTCGCCTAGCGAATGAACTAAAACATGGCACTTTAAGTGCCTCAAACTGAAACCGCCCACAAAAGTTATCGTGGTTTCGCTAGGCGAACCAAAACATTCGCGACGCGAGCCTTCGCTACATCCTTCGCCCCAGCGAAGTTTAGGTGTTTTCAACCAAGAAACTTTCTGCCACCCTTCGCTGGCACCTTCGCCTCGCAAACACATCAGCGAGCATTCGCTGGCTCCCTCGCCCAGCGAATTTACCCAGTTTTCCTACTGAAGGCTTTTGCATACTTTCTGCCACTCCCTCGCTGGCACCTTCGCCAACGTTCGCGAGGCGAATCTTCGCTGGTGACTTCGCCAGAACTCGCTTAGCGAGAACAAGAATTATTAATATAAACAAACGAAAAGAAAGGGAGAAATTTCATTAAACAAGTTGTAAAGTGAAGATTTGAGAAGTTTACGAAAAATCCGAGTACAACTTGTTTAATGAAAGTTCACCACACAACCAAAGAAAATAATACAACATGCTTGTTTTACGTCGTAAGCTCGACGCCTTTACATTGCTTAGCTAGCAAACTCACTTCCTTCATGCCATAGTGATGCCTCACCGCGCAAACCTAAAGTAAGTGTCCTAACCAAACATATGAACAAACGGTTACGGGAACAAAATGTATACAACACTTGAACAAACATAATGGAAATAGACAATATATACGATATATACAAAACTCAAAAACAAAGAAACTATCGCAATGCGATTCAATATCAAAACCAATCCTCGGCAACGGCGCCATTTTGTTGGTTGCAGAATAGGGCAAGCAAGCAAAAATATTTATTTTCGGAAAGAATTCCCTCCGGGATTTATGTCGTGTCCACAGAGATCGGTTCGAGGGAAAGAATGCCGTTCGACAATCTCTCGCGTTAATGAGTTTGGATTAAAATAGTTTACAAGTAAAAACAAACAGAAAAGTAAAGATGAACATAAAAAGAGTACATTCTTTGAAGAGAAGAAACCTATCAAGCATGAATATACACTACTCAAAACAAACGTAAACCTATCGATCGGTCGCATTCAACATACAATACTCATCAAAATCATCACGTATCGCTCACAACAAAGGTTATGTCTAACGCACAGTTGAGAGAGCAACCGTATTACTCTCGTCGACGCTCTCGCGCACGACGCCTCGAAACACGGAAGACATTAAGTTCCGACACCATAAAGGTTATTATCTAAATCTATCTCTAGAGTCTAGACAATAGATATCCATCCTTAATCAAGATTCATGATGTTTATCTCTAACACAACACAAATCCAAACATAAATGCAAAAAGATCAAGGAAAACATCGATAATGATTTGTAAAGCATATATATTATACAACCATGATCAATACATGTACATAGGTTTAGAGTAACAATACAAACATAACCCACAAAATAGAGAAATACATAGAGAAGAAATGGAGAAAAACCAAACATCTCAAAAGTTGTCGGCTCCGATTCATGAAGGATTCAACTCCGGATCATCCTAATTCATGCTCCAATGTGTTTTCTAGCCTAATTCTGGTCAAAAAATGCTATTGGATGGATTTGGAACTAAAAATATCAAACCCATAACTAAAAAATGATGAAAAATGGCTTAAATGGGCAATTCTGACTTTCCAGGTTCGCCTAGCGAGTCCCCGTTCGCTAGGCGAACGTAAACCGCCTTTCTGTTGAGTTTTTTCACGATTCTGGAACTTTTCGTTCGCCCCGGTTCGCCTAGCGAACAAGCTAGCGAGTGCTCGCTACGGGGGCTCGCCTAGCGAGCATGACAGAAAACCAGAATTTGTTTTCTTCATAACTCTTGAACCGTAACTCCGATTGACGCACGGTTTGAAGCGTTGGAAAGCTTATTCAATGCTCTTTATGAATATGGAAATATCCCATTGCTGGAACACCTACAAAAATAAATGAAAATCGATTAAACTCAATGATATTTACACGATAACGCACTATACACCGAAAACGTAAAGTAAACGTATTTACGAACAAAGCGGGGTTTATTCGCACGATATTTACCAAAAAGAATTGATAAGTGCAACAAAACATATATACAAAAATAGGTACAATTTGCACTTATCACTGGGCAGACTTGGCCACGAAACGAGATAGTGACGCGAGCATCCCGTTGAGGGACTGGATGGATTTTTTGGACTTGGGCGTAGGAAACTCGGAGAATGCCCGACATTTGTCGGGGTTGGCTTCGATTCCTCGTTTCGTCAAGTAGAAGCCGAGGAACTTTCCTGCCCGGACACCGAACGTGCACTTCTCTGGATTAAAACGTATTTTGTATTTCCTGGCCTGTTCGAAGACCTTTCGCAAGTGGGCGGTATGATCGGTTTTCTCGTGGGACTTTACGATCATGTCGTCCATGTATACTTCGAGCATGTCGCCTATTTCTCCCCGAAATACTTTATTCATCATTTGTTGGTATGTTGCTCCGGCGTTCTTCAGGCCGAAGGGCATCACGTTGTAGTAATAATTCCTTGATTCGGTCATGAAGGCCGTATATTTTCTATCGGACATTGCCATTGGGATTTGATTGTAGCCCGAGTAGGCGTCCATGAACGATAAAAGTTTAAAACCAGCGGAATTATCAACAAGTTTATCAATATTGGGGAGGGGGTAGGCATCCTTCGGGCATGCCTTATTGAGATCGGTATAATCAACACACATACGCCATTTTCCATTAGATTTTTTGACCAATACAACGTTGGACAGCCAAGTGGTGTACTTGGCTTCCGAAATAAATTTGGCCTCGAGGAGGTCCTTTACAGCTTTTTCAGCAGCCTCCGTTTTCTCCGGAGACTGCTTTCTCCTACATTATGTTACGACCTTAATGGCGGGGTCAATGGTAAGTTGGTGACATGTAGTGGACGGGTCCAAACCGGGCATCTCTGCGGTGCTCCAAGCGAAGAGGTCAGCGTTCTCCCGGAGGCATGCTTTGAGCTGCTTCCCCGCGATGTCAGGCAGGTCTGCTCCGATCTTCACTCCCCGTTGGGGATCTTCGTCGAACAGAACTATCTCGAAGTCACCATCCGGGATTGGGCGCATCGGATGGGAGCTGCTGCTGGATGCTGTGGACGATGTTGCTCATTCCTCCTGATGGTCCTCGGGGAAGCGGTTGTCGAGGTCGATAGAGTCGACCTGGGGCAGAGGCTTGGCTTCCTCGGAGCTGCTTGGCAGTGTTGGCTTGCTCGACGCCTTTGGGTTGGGTGCAATGGTGTTAAGTCCCTTTGTGGCCGCTTCGAAACACCGTCGGGCGACTTCTATATCGCCGTGGAGGGTGGCAACCTTCCCTTTCGAAGTGTAATACTTCATCTTCAGGTGGACGGTTGAGGGCACTGCTACCAACTCGGCTAGAGTTGGCCTTCCGAAAATGCATTGGTAAAGTGACGGGCTGTCGATTACCAGGAACTGCACCTTGATGGATCTGGCCGTCTCAGCTGCGCTGAATGTCACGATCAGCTCCACGTAACCCCACGGCTTTGTTACGGACCTGTTGAATCCCTGCAAGTCAGATCCCACGTAGGGAGTGAGGTGAGATTTATCCAGCTGAAGTGTTGAGAATAGCTGGGAGTACATGATGTCGACTGAGCTGCCCTGGTTGACAAGTATCCTGCGAACGTCGAAGTTCGCCATCTGGGCTCTGACGAGCAGAGGTATGCTGGAGTTCGGGGGATCCCCCGAGGAGTTCCTCCTTGTAGAAGGAGATTGGGACGGAGCCCTTCTGGGCCTGATCAAGCGTCGTCACTTTGTTGCAACTGGTGTTGATCAGGTGGTCGAACTTCCGTTTCACGGAGCCCACAGTGACTTTGTTGAATCCCCCGCCAGAAATGACCATGGCGGAAGGAAAAGTCTCCCACGGGCTGTGGGCCGTGAAATAAGCAGGGGCACTGAGCCCGTCTAGGACGTAGAAGTCCTCTGGCCGGGATATGGACATTGCTACCTGCACGTTGGGGTCTTCTGAGGAGGGTGCCTCTTCCTCAACCTTCTTGGACTCCTGGGCATCTTGCCGAGGAGTGTCCTTCTTTTTTACGAACTGTTTTAGGTGTCCGTCCCTGATCAGTATCTCTATGGCATCCTTCAGGTGGATGCAGTCCTATGTAGTATGGCCGTGACTTTTGTGGAAGCGATAGTACTTTGACTTATCCACGTTTGGTGTGTTCGGCATTTGTTTGGGGAAACGGACCCCGGCTTGTTTAAACTCCGAATTGGCACATTTGGACAGAATCTTTTCCCTGGAAACGGTCAGGGGAGTGTAGTCGTGGAAGCGCCCGGAGGATCCCTTGCTATCGCGGGAGTCCCTCGGACGGTCCTCGTGTCTTCGTTCACCCCGACGAGATGTCGAGGCTTCCTCCCCTTTGGCGGCCCGGGCATTCTTCTGGCGGCGTGATGCCCAGACGTTGCAGGCCGCAATCTTCTCCTCGTACTGGATATGATTTTGGGCTTTGAGGAGGAGGGCGTCTAAATTCCTCGGTGGGGCGAGGCCGATGGCTTTAGCAAAATCGGAGTTCGGGAGGACCCCTTGTTCGAGCAGGAACTTCTTCATTTTGTCCGTCGTCGGGACCTGCACTGCTTCCTTGTTGAACCTCTCGATGTATGCTCGGAGAGGTTCGTCTTTCCTCTGGATTATGGCTCCGAGGGAGGCCTCAGTTTTGGGGTGGCGGCGAGATGCTGTGAAGTGCCGCGAGAACATCCTGCCGAGCTGTTTCCACGAGGTAATGGACTCCTCGGGCAGTTGTTTATACCATGTCATTGCTCCTTTCCGAAGCGTGGTCAGGAACAGTCTGCATTTGATGGCGCCCGTACGCCACGGTAGTCTAAGAGGGCATCGATATTCTCGATGTGCTCGTCTAGATCAGTGGTCCCGTCGTATGTACCAAGCGACGGGGGTTTCTCCAAGCCTTTCGGGAGACGGGTTGCCAGGATCTCCTGGGACAACGGGCCGCGAGGCTCGTCGTCGTCACTGGAACTGGTGTATGATGGTGACCGGACGGGATACTCGCGTCGGCGGTTCCTTCGCGAAGAAGGTAAGCGGTTCCTTCGAGGAGAAGGTGAATGCTTCCTTCGAGGAGAAGGTGAGCGGTTCCTTCGGGGAGAAGGTGAGCATGCCCGTTCTTTGGACTTTATCGGAGGAGATTGTTCGTTCCTTCGAGTCTGTTTGTGGTCATGAGCGTGCTGGTCACGCGGGGAGATCTGGTCGCGCTTTCGGGCTGCACGAGGATCATCTCATTGGCACAGTCTCCGGTCGACGTCTCTCCGTGGCTGCGGGCTTCTTGATCGCCTCTGGTTCCTCCGCGTAGGAGGGGATCTTGGACGGTGAGACTCTTCCAGTGCCCCGATCCTCTCGTTCTGCTGCAGGATCAGGGTGTTAGTCTTGTTGAGCACCTCCAGGAGAGCTGCCACGGCCGGGTCGGCGTCGGGCGGAACGGGGATGGACTGGAGGTCAAGAGAAGGTTGATCGTTGTGGCGATCAGCAGGGGTAGGGGAAGGAGAAGCAGTGGCTCTATCCCTAAGAAAACGGGCATCTCGGAGGAGAGATGATTGGCCGTCAACGTCAGATTTGTTGACGGGGAGAATGATGGAATGAAGGGCATCCTGGGTGCGATCTTGGGAGGCCATGATCGTGATGATGTTCAAACGTTGTTTTGTTCTTCGGTTAAAGAAAGAAGGGGAGAACAAAGTTTCCCACAGACGGCGCCACTGATCGTGAAGGCTGGATCAGATCTTGTAGAATCAGGCCGCCAAGTGCGTCAGGGATGCTGGTCGTGTGGAGAGGAGGAGGGGGTGTACCTGCAAGGCACTCCGACGCTCAAGTAAGTAAAGGTCAGAGAAAAAGGGGCAAGTACAAGAGTGAATTCTTAGGGTGAATATTCGATACCTGACCCTCTCAAGCGAGAGGGTTTATATAGAGCCCCCAGCGCGTGGCCAACGGTCCTATTTTCGGGGCGAAATAACCGTTTTCCCCAAAGAATAGGTAACTGCCCAAACTAGCCGTTATGTCGGGCAGGGTGCCCGAAACTAGCCGTTATGTCGGGCATAAACGCAGTTCCGGGCATATGTCCTTTGCTGTTCGGGCAGTGAGAAAACCGTGCGTAACGGGCATCGATCCCGAGGAGGAACTCTGCATTCCTTGGCCGGTTGGAGGGGCAGAAAGGTCACTTTTGCCCCTCTGTGGGTTGGACTTAGGCAATTTGGGCCGCTCTGGAGCAGAGGCGGATTGGGCCAATTCTAGCCATTGGTCCAGTCCAAAACAGTTCCGGATGTGTACATCCAGAATGACAAGTTACTCGTCCTCCGGATGTGCACATCCGTAAAAATGGCTGAAACTCAACTTATTAAAAGGTATATTTATTTTAAGAAATAATAATAATTTGTATTTTAACAGAAGGTTAGAGCAACGAATATGGCATCCATCCTTTAATGATAACTTCAAAATATTTATCAAAACGTATGGTGGCCACTTGTTCTGTATCCAAAAACTGTCTAGTAGTTCTAACCCATATTTAAACAAAATAACGGTCATCCACCTATGATGGCAAACATGACCTGTAACCATAAGTTATATATCCAAAAACGACATTGTGAATATCCGAACTCCCAAATCTATCCTCGAAGATTGTAGGACAAATGAAGATCAACAGTAAAATATTACTTCTTTGACGTTATCCAAGATAAATGGCAGCAGATTCGGCACAAAGTTGGTGGTACTCCTATTACCACTTGCAGAACCAAAATCAGAATTTTCGACTTCACTTATTTAGTATCGAGCTTGGTGCCTAAATGATACATGTTGATTTACATTTATGTATATGTACATATTATAACTTGTTTTAATTTTATATATGATTTATTTTACATTGTTAATTTCTGCTTATCAGAGATGGAGTAAGTGAGGGTCAGTTCAGTCAGGTTTTCCTTTATGAGATGGATGCAATTCGGAAGGTATGACATAGTTAACTTTAATTTTTTAGTTGTTATCATAGTGACTAAAACCGGGGAACACTTGCTAGATTTCCGCGCTCGATACTACATAAGTGAAGTCAAAAATTCTGATTCTGGTTCTGCAAGTGGTAATAGGAGTACCACCAACTTTGTGTCCACTCTACTGCCATTTATCTTGGATAACGTCAAAGAAGTAATATTTTACTGTTGAACTTCATTTGGCCTACAATCTTCGAACCTGTAAAATATAATCCTTTTAGGCTTAAACCCAGTTGATTTATAGAAAGCCACACGCCACTCCCTAAAAACCAAAATGGTAAATAATAATGAATTTTTTATGCATACAAACACTTTTCTTGTATCGTATAAGTTAGTAACTACTCTCATTCTTAACCTTTCTTTTTCCACAAAACTCAGTCTTTTCGGTGCTCTGTGCCCTTACAGGTAAATAATAATGCGTTTTTTAATGCATACAAATTTTTTTTTTATTCATCAACGTTTCACTCTGTAATGCATGTTTACTTCATTAACATTGATTGAAGATTAATGGCTACACCGAAAAAACACATTGAAGAGATACGAAGAATAAAGTTTTCTATTGGCGAGAAACCTAATCCCTTGACTTAAGATCATCATCATGCTGTCAAGACCTTCTCCCTCCCCTCATTCGAATGTATATTAACTTGCGATGATATATTAACATATGCGACCAACCGACAAAATCGATTTTAAAAAAAATAAATAAAGTTATGCTATTTTCCGGATCTGCAGATCAGGAATTTTAAAAAATAAAGTTATACCATATTTTCGGATGTGCATATCTGGAACACATCAACGTTTTTTAAAAATTTGGTACGTCCGGATGTGCACATCCGAAATTAAGGAGCAAAAAAAAAATTTCACGTGGTGCCTAAAAAACTTGAGTGGTGTGATAAGAAATGCTCTTCAAATTATGATCATTCTACAATACAACCCTTATTTGATTAAAGCATATACCTAATGAATTTAACACATATACCCAAAGATATATAAAATAAAAGAAAATATCTAAAGATATAAGAAAAAATAAAATACTATAGAGGCGTATAGTTAGTGAATGTTTTGAGTATTTTTATTATGACTTGTTTTTATGAGTTGTATCATAAAATCTGAGTGGAATTTTCTTTTCCACATTATCTATAAGAATACAATTTCTCACATAACTAGGAGCAAGTAGAATTAACAATGAAAACTACATTGCTTTCATTCCTTCTCTGCTACTACTTCATTTATCTCACTGCTGTTGTCTCTTCCAAATGTCTGGAGGATCAACAATCATTGTTGCTTCATTTAGAAAACAATTTCACATTTGATCCTATATTTTCCACCAAACTTATATTGTGGAATGAAAACACGCCTTGCTGTAATTGGAGCGGTGTATCCTGTGACATCGAGGGACATGTTATTGGCCTTGATCTAAGTGGAGAATCAATCTATGGTGGATTTGATGATTCAAACACTCTTTTCAGTCTCCAACATCTTCAGAAATTGAATTTGGCTGACAACAATTTCCATTCTCCCATTCCATCAGAAATCAGCAAGTTGGTGATGTTGAATTATCTGAATTTGTCACATTCATACATTGTGGGGAATATTCCTATGGAGATTTCAAAGCTTACAAGGTTAGTTACTCTTGACCTCTCTTCTTATCACAGCTTCACAGGAGAACAAGTGCCGACAATTTACAACCGAAATTTACCAACATTTCTCCAAAATCTAACCAATCTTAGACAACTGTATCTAGATGGTATAAGTATATCTACTAAGGGATATGAATGGGGAAATGCTTTGTTTCCGTTGCAGGATCTACAAGAGTTGAGTATGTCTCAATGTGATCTATCAGGACCCCTTGATTCTTCCCTCACAAAACTAGTGAACATATCTGTCATTAATCTTGTTGGGAACAATTTTTCATCCCCAGTTCCAGAAACATTTGCCAATTTGAAAAATCTAACCACCCTGAGTCTTTATGATTGTGGATTGACTGGTACATTTCCACAAAA
Organism: Lathyrus tuberosus; assembly: GCA_022829125.1. Lineage (NCBI taxonomy): Eukaryota > Viridiplantae > Streptophyta > Magnoliopsida > Fabales > Fabaceae > Lathyrus > Lathyrus tuberosus. The sequence continues at coordinate 7,062,440 of JALAZF010000191.1, forward strand.
GATCTTTCAAATTGAAACACTTTCAGATATTGATTTATCAGAAAACTACAATCTCCATGGATCGTTCCCAGACTACTCAATGAGTAAATCTCTTCATAGCATTATTTTGAAAAAAACACAATTCTCTGGAACAATTCCACACACTATCAGCAACATGAGATTCTTATCTTATTTGGATCTTTCTTATTGTCAATTTAATGGAACACTTCCCAACTCATTGTCAAATCTCTCACACCTTACCCACCTCTTCCTTTTTCATAATAATTTAAGTGGTCAAATTCCACATTCATTGTCAAACCTCACACACCTTACCTTCCTAGATCTTTCTCATAATAATTTAAGTGGTCAAATTCCTTCATCCCTTTTTACACTACCTTCATTGAAGAAGGTATATCTTGCATCCAACCAATTGAGTAAATTTGACAAATTCATAAATGTGTCTTCCTCTGTATTGAAAGTCATTGATGTTAGTAAAAACAATCTTTTAGGGCCTTTTCCTATGCCTATCTTTAAAATCCATTCTCTGTCTTCCCTTTATCTTTCCTTTAACATTTTGAATGGGCCACTTCAGCTAGATGAGGTTTTGAAGCTTAGAAATTTAACTACATTAGACCTTTCTCACAACAACATATCAATCGATGTGAATGTTTCTAATGTTGATTCTTCTTTAATTCCAAGTTTTGATGTTTTGGGTTTGGCATCCTGTAACTTAAAATTTTTTCCAAGTTTTTTGGTAAATCAATCCAGATTGACTGATCTAGACCTTTCAAATAACCAAATCCGAGGAGAAATACCAAACTGGTTTGGCAATCTACAAGATCTTGAATCATTTAATATTTCTCACAACAAACTTCATGGGTCGATACCTGCTTTTCCCAAAGATGCTATTTTTTTGGACTACTCAAACAATAATTTTTCTGTTCTGCCGCAAGATATTGGTGGTTCCCTATCATCTATGAATTTTCTATTTTTTTCTAACAATAATATACACGGAAGCATCCCTGATTACTTATGCAATGCTTCACAACTTCTATTTCTTGATATTTCCTTCAACAAATTTTCTGGAACAATTCCTCCATGTTTAATTACAATGACCAACACCCTTGAAGTTTTAAACATGAAAGAGAACAATCTCACTGGCCCCATACCAGATATGTTTCCAAATTTTTGTGGTGTAAGCACATTGAATTTCCATGGAAATCTCTTACGTGGTCCAATTCCCAAGTCTCTCTCTTATTGCTCATCGTTAGAGGTATTGAACATTGGATCAAATGAAATTGTTGATCATTTTCCATGCTTCTTAAATGACATTTCAACACTACTTGTCTTGGTTTTGCGAAACAACAAATTTTATGGATCCATAGAATGTTCAGATCCAATAGAAAATAAGCCTTGGAAAATGATTCAAATTATGGACATTTCTTTCAACAATTTCAACGGAAAACTATCTGAAAAGTATTTTATAACTTGGGAAAGAATGATGCTTCATGAAGATGGTGATGTATCAGACTTCAACGACCATCAGTGGATAAACATCAACTCATACTATAAAGATAGTGTTACAGTTACCTGCAAAGGCCAACAACAGGAGTGGTTTAGAATTCTGAAAATTTTCAAAGCCATTGATTTCTCATCAAATTGTTTTGACGGGCCAATTCCTGAGTCGTTGATGAAATTCAAAGCACTTTATATTTTGAATTTTTCAAACAACGGTTTCACAGGTGAGATCCCATCTTCCATAGGAAACTTGAAACAGTTAGAGTCCCTAGACCTCTCAAATAACAATTTGGTTGGTGATATTCCAGTGCAACTGGCAAGTTTGTCCTTCCTTTCTTATTTGAACCTCTCACTCAATCATTTGGTGGGGAAGATTCCAACAGGTACTCAACTTCAAACATTTAAAGCTTCTTCCTTTGAAGGAAATGATGGGCTATATGGTCCTCCATTGATTGAAAAAACAGATGGCAAAAGGAATGACTTGCATCCACAACCAACATGTGAAAGACTAGTTTGTTCAACAGACTGGAACATTTTAAGTGTAGAATTGGGATTTGTTTTTGGACTCGGAATGATTATTGGTCCAATCATGTTTTGGAAGAAATGGAGGATAGGTTACTGGAAAATTGCAGACAAAATTCTCTGCAAAATATTTCCTCGGATGCATCTTGTATATGAAACCCACAGAGGACAAACTTACACAGTTTTAAGGTGGTAGTGGTATAATGTGTGTGGTAATTAGTATAATAGTATTTTATATTTCCACATTTGTTGTTTTTTATGCATACTTTTATGTTATATGAAGATATTTTACATGCTGTATTTAGTTTGAATAAAATAATATTAGATAACATTTTCAATTTCATTTGTATTATTTATATGAAAGATTTCCAAAATATGAGATTGATTGAGGGATTTTAAATAAACAAGACGTTAAAGACAGTTAAATATGTGATTGTAAGTATTGTTGAAACAGAATAGAGTAACAAAATAGACATAAGCAGGAACCTAGAAACATAATAGTTTTCCTTCTAATATAGGAAAAGCTACATCATCCTGCCTCACTAAAGAAGCAAAAAACTCTTATGTCTCTAGCTGTCTGCCTTCATTAATCAATATCTGGAATATTAGAGTATTTGATTTTCCATTATGTAATATGTGAACCAACCCTTCTTTGAACTTTGAATCACTCCCATGCATACTTTGAAATGGGAGAGAAAAATAAGGAAAGGAAGCTGAACTATTCTCAATCCCATGCTTATAAATAAATTATTTTAACAGTAATATTGGATAACCCGTAACTCAAAATTTTGCTTATAAATCATGTATTTGCATGCAGAATGGTTTTGTTTCAATTCTCAGAATGTGCTTAACAACAAACCTTGGTATGCAATACATTGATCCTCAAAACTATTAATATGGCTGATTTTCAAGATTGGAACATTGTTATTAACCATGGCTGTCATTTAATTTGGAATAAATTCAAATAAACAAGTCAATAGAGAATAATGTTTACCAGAGTAAGATACAGGAGAGAACAAAAATTCAGAAACTAACCAATATAATGTGCAAAATTCATGCTTTATGGGTCAAGATAATGGAGTTTTTAACAATTTGTGTTTAGTTATAGATTCAACTAAACTTCTCTTCTGTCTGCATCTTCACCATCATTTGTCACATATGATTAAGAGATCCTTATTAAGTCATCATTAAGAATTTTGCCATTATAATCATATTTTACAGCTTTAGTAGATTACAACGAGTGCTTTCATTGACACCATAGCCGATGGCACACGTTTCAAGATGATTAAAAACTAGTTGACGCATTTATCAGACATAATTAACTCACAGGTCCAAGCCTAAACCTCGCAGCTCACTGAGACAGTGGCATCTCATTGTTTTGCGATTGCAGAATCTTCTTCCACCCTGCAACAAATGGAATCATCAGTTCAATCATTAGCTTCCAACGCCATCACCCATGGTCCAACACGTGTCACTCAACCTTTCCAGACTCGCAATGTGAAACTCGAATTTCCTAGATTTGATGGTTTGCGTGCTCCGAATGGATTTTTCGCGCAAATCAATTCTTTGAGTACTATAATGCAGATGATCCTAAACGTTTGAACATCTTTGCAATGCATTTTGATCAAACAATGATTCCATGGTTTCAAATGCTTCAACGAGTGCATTCGTTCTTCTCATGGGAAGAGTTGTCATGCGCAATCGAATTAGAGTTTGGACCTTCAGCATTTGACCGCCCTCGAGTCACGTTGTTCAAACTAGCTCAGACTGGATCTTTGGATGATTATTATTTAGAATTCACGGCGCTTGAAAATCGTTCCACTGGTTTAGAGCCTGATGCCTTACTCGATTGTTTCATCAATGGGTTACATAAAGATCTTCAATGTGAGGCAATCTCTCAAGCACACCTTACCATGATTCGAGCTGTTGCTATTGCATGTTTGTTCGAGGATAAGTTTTTCCCTACTACAAAACCTAATTCACAATCTCACCCTCGTTCTAACTATTCCACCAAACCAACTTTCCTAGAACAACCACAAAAGAAACCTCCGGCTCCATTACTACCCAACCAAACAATATTAAACCCTTCACGACACCTGTTAAACAACTTCAGTATGGCGTAGAGAGAGAAAGTCTGACTTCTTTCTAGAGTTAAAACTTTGTCTACTATTTTCATCAACTAAATTTAGTTCAACATGTTTCAACGAGCTGTGCCCTAGTGTTTCACAAAGGTTGTTTTCTCCGTTTATCTTAGCATTAGTCTGGTGACTCACGATGTTGAAGACAAGCATGGAAGTGGCAAGATTGCGCATTTTGACAAGATGCTCGGAGTTCATCAACGAAGTTGTGTCCGTCAGAGTTAACGGAGTTTCATTCAGGATAACGATGGTTGAAGAAATGCAAGGGATGAAAGATAGTCCGAGAAAATGGGTGAGTTCGGAGTATGGTTCTCAATCGGAAAATATGAAGGTTTTCGGTAATTACGAGGACGATGGTGAAGGAAGTTTTGAAGATATCGAGGTGAATGAGAGTGGGAGGTCGGAAGAGGAAAGCAGGTGATGGAGACAATTGATAGAGTCGACAGCCATGTGGTTCAGTCTCTTTTGCCTAACGACATAGTGGTCAAAGGAGGGAGTTTTACATGTTTAAGGAAGAATAAAGACTTTTCTACTGGAAAGTGCTTTGTTGTTTCTTCTGGTAATAAAGCGACAGGTGTTCACAAGAAAAAGGTATTGTCAGAGGGAGGGGTAAGGTTAAATGAGGTTATAGGCGTTAGTAGTCCTAGGGACTCTTCAGCAGAGGAATTTTCAAATCATGTGCTGGCTAATTGTGTGGGGCCAAGGAGGAAAAATAAGGATGGACCTTTCAATGGGCCTTCTAAGGGTCCATCTTTTTCGGAAGGCCCAAGGACTTTTGAGGAGGCCTGTAACAAACTAGTTTCTACGAAGGCAAAAAGGAGAAAGAAAAGGAAAGTTAGAAACCTGGGTGTTCATGTCCCCTTCAAACCGTCTTATTTCTCTTGTCTAGTTCCCAGGAACGCTGGCGCTATGGTTAGTCAATCCAAGGCGGAGATGGTGTCTTCCAATATAGAGGATAACATCTCAAACGGTACGTTCTCTATTAGCCATTGTTTGACTGATTCGGACGTGCTTAGATGTAATAACAGATGTCAGAAGAATGAGAATTCTGGAGTCAGCTTAAAGGTTTGGGATTCTTTGGCTAAGATGGGGGTTGTTAGCAGAGGGAGGAGGAAGGATGGTGCCGAAATAGTGAAGATGATGGAGGAAAGGGATAAGGTTGGGATGTTGGCAAAGAAGGCGGAAAAAATAGGGGGTCATGAATTTATTATCTTATAATATAAGAGGGGGAGGATCTATGTCAAAAAGAAGGAGGAATAGTTTTCTAATCAACTCTGGCAGTATTGATATGTGCATGATTCAGGAAACAAAATTGTCTAGTTTTGATGATAAGTTGGCTTGGTCCTTTTGGGGTAACAAGGAGGTTGAATGGACAGCGTGTAATTCAAACGGAGCGTCGGGTGGTATGGTGATATTATGGAGACGAAACTCTCTTTCTCTCAACTACAGTTTCAGAGGTCATGGTTTCGTCGGAATTAACGCATCGTGGAAGGGTGGAGTGTATAATTTTGTTAGTATTTATGCTCTTTGCAATGCGGTGGAAAGAAGGTTCTTATGGAGCAAATTAATAGAAAGGAAATTGAGTAGCGGCAATGAGATGTGGTGCTTAGGTGGCGATTTCAACGAAGTGTGTTGGAGGGAGGAAAGGCTAGGAAGAAGGATTAGTCATACGAGAAGGGATATGGAAGAGTTCAGGGGGTTCATAGGTGATATGGAGCTGGTTGATCTTCCATGTGTGGGAGGAAGTTTCACTTGGTTCAAAGGCGATGGGAAAGCGATGAGTAGACTTGATAGATTCCTATTGTCGGATAGTTTAATTGATGTTTGGTAGCTAACGGAACAAAGAGTGGGAGAGAGAGATATTTCGGACCATTGCCCTATATGGCTCAAGTCGGGTACGATTGATTGGGGGCCGAAACCTTTTCGTTTTAATAATGCGCGGTTTAAACATGAAGGTTTCATTAAGTTCATCAAAGTGGAGTGGGATAAGATTCATGTTGATGGCAGAGGCGATTTTGCTTTGTATGAAAAATTAAAAATTCTTAAAGCAAGTATTAGATCTTGGAATCGTGAGGTCTTCGGGTGGATAGACCTGAAGGTTGATAATAACGTGTTAGAGTTGAGCAAGCTTGACAACAGGTTGGTAGAACATTTTTGGAGAGGAGATTGAGGAGTTGGTGGTTGATAGGAGTAAGGTGACAAAGGAACTTTGGAACACCTTGAACTTGAAGGAAAGTATGTTGAGGTTGAAGTCTAGACAACTTTGGTTGTCGGAGGGCGACAAAAACACCCGTTTCTTTCATAATTCTATAAAGGAAAGAGGGAGGAAGAATGCTATTATGATGGTGGATGGGGTTGATGGGAGAATGGATGGTGTGTTAGCCCTTAAAGAGAAGGTGAAGAACTATTTTGAGGATTTTTTCAAAGAAACCAATTTCTCTAGACCTGTGTCGGATGGAATTATGTTCAAATCCTTAGATGATAATCATAGAGTGTGGCTAGAAAGAGAGTTTACTGAGGATGAAATCAAGGAAGTGGTGTGGTCTTGTGATGGTAATAAAAGTGTCGGGCCGGATGGATACTCTTTAGAGTTTTTTAAACAAAATTGGGAGTGTGTTAAGTTAGATGTTTTACGCTTCATGATGGATTTTCATCCTAGTGCAAAACTCACCAAAGCGTGCACTTCCTCCTTCATCACACTCATTCCTAAGGTCCTTAATCCGCAATTCCTCCATGAGTACCGCCCTATTTGCCTTGTGGGTAGTCTTCATAAGATTCTTTCTAAACTGTTGGCGGCAAGAATGAAGAGTGTGTCAAGTGGCATTGTTTCAGTCAATCAAACGGCGTTTGTCCCGGGTAGGAATATCGCGGATGGAGTTTTGATGGAGGAAGTGAAGTTGGCCAAAAGAGGTTTTGGATTTGGCCAAAAGAGAGAAGAGAAGTTGTGTGGTTTTGAAGGTGGATTTCGAAAAAGCTTACGATTGTGTTAGTTGGAACTTTGTGAGATATTTACTTCCGAAGATGGGTTTTGGGGAGAAATGGATGAGTTGGCTTGAAGGATGTGTGTTCACTAGTTCAATGTCCATTATGGTGAATGGTAGTACAACGAGAGATTTTAAAGTAGAAAGAGGGCTCCGTCAAGGAGATCCTCTCTCTCCTTTTCTGTTTGTGTTGGTGATGAAGGCTCTTACCGGGTTAATGCATAAGGCGGTGGAGTTAGGCGATTTTCGAGGGTTCAAGATTGGAGATGATTATGAGGTTAACTTACTACAATTTGCTGATGACACAATCATGTTAGCGGATGGCAGCAGTGATAGTTTCTGGAGCATGAAGGTAATCCTTAGGGGATTTGAATTGATGTCTGGCTTAAAGGTAAACTTTCACAAAAGTAAGATTTATGGTGTCAATGTGGGGGAGTGGCTGATAGAGGCGGCGGTTACCTTCTTGACATGTGAATGTGCCACGCTTCCATTCAAATTTATCGGGGTTAGAGTAGGGGATAGTCCCAGGAAGCTATCAATGTGGAAGGATTTGTTAAGCACATTAAAGTCTAGGTTGGCAACATGGAGGGGCAGACAGCTTTCTATTGGGGGTCGCATTGTGTTGATTAATTCGGTGTTAAATGCCACCCCTATTTATACTTTATCTTTTTAAAAGGCTCCTTCCAAAGTTCTGCAAGAGATAAGGCAAATCCAAAGTAATTTTTTGTGGAACAGGAAGGAAAATAGAAGAACCATCCATTGGGTTAGTTGGAAAAATATTTGCAAACCGAGGAGTCAAGGCGGCTTAGGTGTCAAAGATATTGAGGTACTAAATATCGCTTTATTGTGCAAATGGAAGTGGAGGATCCTAACGGAAAAAGACACGGCTTGGATGAATTTGTTAAGAAGTCGTTATGGTAATATCAAGTTAAAGGTGCAGATCGGTGATGCTGGCGTACTGCGGAATAATGACTCAATCTGGTGGCATGATCTGATTCTGACTGATAAAGTCAATGGTGCTACTGATTTTATTTTTGCAGGTAATGTTCTTGTCAACATCGAAAATGGAAGTGATTCTTCTTTTTGGCATTCTAACTGGCTCAAAATGCAGTCCCTAAAGAAGGCGTTTCTAGAAATTTATAATTGTGCTCGCAATAAGTCGGTTAGTGTTGCCGATACAGGCAGGTGGGATGATTCTGTCTGGAGTTGGAATTGTGATGAGTTGGTGGAGACGATATGGGCTGTTAATCAAGATTTATGGCAAGAATTGGTGGGTCTGTTGCGGGACTTTAGTCTAATCAGCTCGGATTATGACAGTTTCGAATGGACAGGAGGGGGGACACTAGCTTTACAGTTAGCTCGTGTGTGGATATGCTCAGCAGTGTTGTGACAGGAACTCACTATGGTGATGTTGTTACAACAGCTTTGAGGCTCATGTGGGAGGCCAAAGTGCCTTCCAAAATCTCTATTTTTGGTTGGAGGGTTATCATAAACAGAGTTGCCACTAAGGAGCAGCTTTTAATGATGGGAATCGTGGCCGAGGCTAGCTGCGTTTTGTGTTTGTTAGAAGAAGAATCATGCCTCCATCTGTATGGGAGGTGCAGCACTTCCTTGGGCATTTGGAACAAGGTGTTTTGTTGGATCGGTAATGGTTTAGAGTTGTCTTTACCGGAGTTAGTGTCCGTTTTCTTTCATGGTGAGAAGGTGAAGAACAAGTCGAGAAGAATGACCATAGCAGTGATTTGGCTTGCTACAATTTGGAGCCTATGGTTGATAAGGAACGATGTTATTTTTAAGAATTCGGTTTTCAATTTTGTTGATTGTATGTCTTCAATTGTTCATAGGTCGTGGGATTGGTTATCCTCTAGTTGTAAGAAAATTGATGGCTGTAATTTTAGTGTTTGGAATACCCTTCCTCTCCTTTGTTTTAGGATGTAGGGGTATTCCATTTTGTATTTTCGGGCCGAGTATCCCTTATACTCACCATTAATACAACTTGCCTATTAAAAAAAAAACCGACACCTGTTAAACTCAAAACCATAAAAAACATCCGCCCTGCAACTCTCACTTAGGGTCATAAAGTAGAAACAATATTTTGAGTGACATATCTAATCTATTGTGGTTGCATGTTATTATAATGTGGGATTTATGCTTGTCAGCTAAAGTAAATGAAGACTTAATTGTTGTATTCCAAATTCAAAAGATAAAAAACTATGCAGCTTAAATTCATACATGCTATATGCTAAAATTGTATGAAAAATAATTAACAGGAAGTGTTGTTGTTAGTTAATTAGTTGTTACTACAAGCATTAATTTGATTTTTATTATTTTATGCTCTTTTTGTTTAGTGATTACAAGTGGAAATTGTCTAGACTGTCTAATAACTGAATAAGAGGGAATCATTTATTGTTTCATATATATTGACTAACTGAATGATAGATGCTCCCAAACTAAAAAATAAATCCAAGCTCCCAAAATAGTGTGACATAGAAGTGTTTATTTATTTATAACTTTAGATATCATATTCAAATACGCTCAATCTTTTCTTGTGTTTAAAAAAAAGGCTTACGAAATTTCAGACAAGTTGTGTTATGATGAATATTTTAGACATTTGAAACAACCAGATTCATGATGGAAAATTAGCGATGTTGAAAGTGTATTGAATAAGGATTGTTGAAACACAAATACTTATAAACTTCTCCCTCATTTGATAACCATATATAAGTAATTTGTACAAAAACATGATGTTTTATTTTCCTCGCTTGTTCCGTCTCTGTGTTTCTGCTATTGCTTGTCCTAAAAGTTAAGGGAGTATGTAATTTTACGCTTATATATACCAAACCTATTTTATATATTTTTATGATAACCATAAATCTCATGTCTCAGTCAACAAGTTTCTCTAAAAATAAATAAAATTTAAAAATACTAAGCATACTCTTAAGAAATGAAAGAATGAAAACAATAAAAGTAATATAATTCTCTTTATTATTTACTCTGTCTCAAACTGATCCGTGGCACCCACACAATGTTGGGAGGGAAGGCGAATTTATTAGTTTGGAAATGATTATCGGATCATTGAACATCAGAAGGGGTGGTAGTTTGATTAAGAGAAAGAGAACCAGTCAGATTATTAAAAAGGGTAATGCGGATATGTTTCTTATTCAGGAATCTAAACATTTTTTTGTTTCCGAAATCATGGCGAAGAGTTTCTGGTCTAAAGAGGATATAGGTTGGTCTTACTCAAGTTCGACGGGAATGTCCGGAGGGATAATAATTCTTTGGAAGAACAGTGTGGAGGTGTTATGTAGCTTTAAAGGGGACGATTACGTAGGAGTTAAAGTTTTCTGGAGGAATAATTTTTACTATATTGTTAATGTGTATTCTCCGTGTGAGATGGGGGCTAAAAGAGCTTTATGGAGATCTTTATTGGAGCTAAAATCCCGTTTTGGGGATGGAGCTTGGTGCATAGGGGGCGATTTCAACGCAATCTCTTATCCTAGTGAAAGTAAAGGTAGGGTGCAGGGTAGTCGCAGCACGGAGATGAAGGAGTTCTCGAATTTTATTAAGGATAGCGAGTTGGTCGACGTTCCGTGTAAAGGAAAGAGGTTCACTTGGTACAGTGGAGATGGAACTTCCATCAGCAGGATAGACCGCTTTTTGGTTTCAAACGAAGTCATTGGTAGGTGGGGAGTAGTGGACTAGTGGGCCAATTTATTGGCATGAGAGACTTATCGGATCATTGTCGGTTTGGTTGATGATGGACTCGTCGAATTGGGGGCCAAAACCATTTAAATTTAACAATGAATGGTTCAACGATAAAAATTTCATCTCTTTCGTTGAGAAATAATGGAAAGATCTTTCTATTGAGGGAAGGAGTGATTATGTTTTGAAAGAGAAATTGAGATTACTTAAAGGGAGCCTTAGGAGGTGGAATGTTGAGGTTTTCGGTAAGTTCGATTTGGAGGTTGAAGATAGTGTTAAGGGGGTGAATGATGGGGATGAAGCGGCCGAGTTGGCTAGTGGATTTATTACGGATGAGATCTTGATTAATCGTAAGAAGGCTTCTAGTCGTTTTTGGATGAATCTAAGAATCAAGGAGAATATGCTTATTCAAAAGTCTAGAATCAAGTGGGCAAATGATGGAGATAATAATAGTCAATTTTTTTCATAGTGTTATGAAAGAGTGTAGGAGGCGTAATTTCATTGGTATTCTTAACTCGGATAAAGGAGTTCTAGAATCGATCAAGGAAGTTAAGGAGGAGGTGAAAAATCATTTTGCTAGGAAGTTGTTGAAACCCGATTTTCATAGGCCTATTTTGGAGGGAATCCCTTTTAAATCGCTCAGTTCGGTTGAGAGGGAGTCGATTGAGAAACCGTTTTCGGAGGACGAGATTAAGGAAGCGGTGTGGGGTTGTGACTGTTTTAAAAGTCCGGGGCCGGATGGATATTCCTTGTTGTTCATAAAGAAATGTTGGTATTTTCTTAAAGAGGATTTTTATAGGTTTTTCAATGAATTTCACGGTGGGGCTGTTTTATCAAAAGCTATTATTTCCTCTTTTTTGACTTTGATCCCGAAGAAGGAGAAACCGTTGGAATTGGACGATTATAGACCTATTTGTCTTGTAGGTTGTTTGTACAAGGTTTTATCCAAGCTTTTGGTGGCAAGGCTTAAGATGGTTTTGAACTCTCTTATTTCTAATTGCCAAAGTCCTTTTGTGCTCGGTAGACAATTGCTCGATGGTGTTTTGGTTGCGAATGAAGTGGTATACACTACAAGAAAATCAGGCTATAGCCACGTGAAGTTGTGACGTGATTATCACGTGGCAAAAAAAAGTTGGTTGCGGCGTGATAGCCACGTCGCTACATTATTTTATAATAAAAAAAAATATGTAACGTTAAAACATGGATTGTCAGAATATAAAATTTTAAAATATTATTTGCGACGTGAGAACCACGCCGCAACAAAAAAAGTAATTTTTTAAAATCAAAAGACTGCAGCGTGCAGATGTTGGGAATGATGAAAATTTTAAATTTTTATTTGCGACGTGATTACCACGTGGCAAATTTTTTAGAGGGAAAATTAAAATTTTTAGTCTGACTGAATGCAGGTAGTGGGTATATAATTTATGACCGTTGGCTTGTTGCGACGTGATTTTCACGTGGCAAAGTTGCGACGTGATTTTCACGTCGCTAATGGGCTAATATAATTAATGCTTTCGTTTCCTCTCCCTCAGACCAATTTTAATAAGTAAAAAAAATTTTCCCACTTCTTCTTCACCCTTCACCCTATTTCGTTTCCTCTCCTCCCTCTCATTTTTCCTCTTCTTCTCCATTTCCTATTTCTTCCTCTCTTCTTCTCCGCAGAAAAATTTTGTCTCTCTTCTTCAAGCATTTCCATAGTTTTAAAGGTACGTTTATTGATTTTATTCTTCCTCTCTTCTTCTTCCTCTCTTACAATATTTTTTGGTTATTATTAATATTTTGTTTTATGATATTGAATATAGAAAAAAAATTGAAGATTTGAGATTTGAGATTGAAGATTGAAGATATTGAAGAGTGAAAAAAAGATTGGACTAGAAGATTGAAGGAGATTGAAGAAGAGGTATTTTTTGCCATTTATTTTTTATATTTGAAGTATATATAATTTATGTAGTATATATAATATATAAAACGAAAATATTCTTTGGTTAATAGTATATAAAACGAAAATATTTTAGGTTAATAGTATAATTTATTTTAGGTTAATAGAATATATAATTTATTCTGTTAGAAAATATTTTATATATAATATAAAATATGGAAAATATTTCAGAATTATTTTATATATTTATATATATAAAAAACAAAAATATTATATATTATATATTAATATTCTAAAAAACTGTTTTAACATATTATATATAATTTTTGTTATGAAATTTTTATTAAGTTATAAATTTTTATTAAGTTATAAATGTTATATTCTATTTAAATGTTATAAATGTTATAAATTTTTATTAAGTTATAAATGTTATATTTTGTTTTAAATGTTATAATTTTATTGAGTTTTTATTAAGTTATAATTTTTTTTTCTGAAATTTGTATTAAGTTATAAATGTTATATATAAAAATCTATTTTAACATATTATATATAAATTATATATAAATTCTGTTTTCTAAAAAAAAAAAAAAATATATATATATATATATATATATATATATATATATATATATATATATATTCTGTTTTAATATATTATATATAATATAATATAGAAAATATTTCAGAATTATTTTATATATATATATATATATATATATATATATATATATATATATATATATATATATATATATATATATATATATATATATAACGAAAATATAATATATCATATATTAATATTCTAAAAAACTGTTTTAACATATTATATATAATTTTTGTTCTGAAATTTTTATTAAGTTATAAATTTTTATTAAGTTATAAATGTTATATTTTGTTTTAAATGTTATAATTTTATTCTGTTTTCTAAAAATATAAATGTTATAATTTTATTCTGTTTTCTAAAAAACTTTCTGCATTTTCTGACCCACCTCTGCTCACCTGCTCTGACTCTGTCTGTAGGGATTTCTATCAACTATTTTGCGACGTGATTTTCATGTCACTAATTTGTGACATGTTTATCACGTCGCTAAAGGGTTGCCAAGCGCTCTCCTGCGACGTAGAAGCTCACGTCGCAAAAAACGAGTAGTGACGTGTTTTCATGGTTTGCGATGTGGGAATCACGTCACTAAAGCCAACATATTTTGTAGTGATACTATGCGGTTAAGGAAAAGAAGGAAGTAACGCTTTTTAAGGTTGATTTCAAGAAGGCTTATGATAAGGTTAGTTGGGGTTTTCTTAGATACATAATGAGGAGAATAGGATTTGATGATCTTTGGTTGAGTTGGATGGAGGCCACTATTTTCTCAAGCAAGATGTCCGTTTTGGTTAATGGTAGCCCGACTAAGGAATTCTTGGTGGAAAGAGGATTAAGACAAGGAGACCCTCTTCCTCCTTTTCTTTTTGTTATGGTGGCAGAAGGTCTAACGGGGTTGGTAAAGAGATCGGTTTTGATAGGAGATTTTGCGGGCATCAACGTTAACGGAGGTTGTTTCATTGACATCCTTCAATTTGCGGATGATACTCTTTTGGTTAGAGATTGGAGTTGGAGGCATTTGTGGGCTATCAAAACGGTTTTAAGGGGTTTTGAATTTGTTTCGGGTCTCGGTATCAATTTTAACAAGAGTACGCTTATAGGTATCAATGCTCCATCCAATTTTTTAGACGTTGCGGCCTTTTTCTTATCTTGTAGAATGGAAAGGAAAGAATTTACATTCCTAGGCATTCCTATTGGATCTAATCCTAGGAGGGTGTCTACTTGGTCTTCTTTGATTTTGAAATTGGAGAGAAGGCTCTCTAGATGGCAAAATTGTTTTTTGAGCATTAGGGGAAGAATTACTCTTCTTAAGTCCGTTCTTAGTAGCCTTCTGATTTTTCAGCTCTCTTTTTACTTGGCTCCGGTGAAAATTTGCAACGAGATCATTAAGATTCAGAATGGCTTTCTTTGGGGTAGCTCGGATTCTAAAAGGAGGATTCACTAGATTAATTGGAATTCTTTTTGTTTGCCGGTTGAGAAGGGTGGTTTAAATTTGAAGAGAATCAAAGACTTTAATTTTTCCCTCCTTAGTAAGTGGCGATGGAGGATTCTAGTAGGATAGGAAGATATTTGGTTTAGAGTTTTGAATGCTCGTTATGGCGACATAAGAATGTTTTTGTCAGGAGGGGGATATTCTCGTAAAAGTTGGAGCTCTTGCTCATCGTGGTGGATGGACATTCTATCTCTTTCGGGAAAATATCCGGATGATTTTTTCTTGAATAACTGTTTGTTTCAGGTTGGTAATGGCCATGCGGTTTCGTTTTGGCACGTCAATTGGACCGGGTCTGGCTGTTTAAAACACAGGTTTCCAAAAGCATTTTCTTTGTCTCGCTTAAACGATGTTACTGTGGCGGAAATGGGAGGCTGGACCAATTGTGTGTGGTCCTGGGGTGATTTTGGAATTCCACTGCTTGCTCACTTGGTTGATTTTTTAGCTGCCTCTCAATACTCTGCAGTGGCTGGTTTGCAACAGCCTTCTGTTTTAATCGCAGAGGATGTTTTAGTTTCTAGGAATATCCTTTCTAATGAGAATTACTATGGCTCTACTGGTTTGGATCTTATCAGGAATTCTAGTGCTCTCAACCAAAGCTGTTTTGATGATGCTGTAGATGTAGGTAACAATTTTTATGGTCGGACTACAGCGCCGTCTAGAGTGGTTCTCAACAGGTTTGATCACGTCCAAAGCTATTCTGATGACGGCTCAGATGCGGGTAGCGGTTTCCCTGGCAGGCCTGCAGTGTCTGGTCTGCACTTTTCAGGGGCTGCTCCTGTTAGTTCTTTCGGCAGCCAGGAAGCGGGGATCGTGGCGGAGGAGCTGGTTCAATTGCGAGATTATCTTAATACAGTTAGTTTGGATTTTACGGTGAAGGATCGTGTAAGCTGGACTTTTGGGGATGACGACGTCTATTCGGTTTGTTCGTTCTACAAGATGGCCAATAGTTTTCACATCCCTTTCGGTCCTCCTAATCAGAACGATGTGGCTTTCAATTTAATTTGAAAAGTCAAGGCTCCTTCGAAAATCAAGGTGTTCGGGTGGAGATGTTTTTTGAACAAACTTCCGACAAAAAATTTATTGTATTCTAGAGGTATTATTCCCTCGGTGATCAATTCTAATTGTTTGTTTTGCAATAGTCATCCGGAGTCCGCGTCGCACTCTTTTCTTTTGTGTTCGGTGGCCAAACTGGTTTGGAAAGAAACGGCCGAGTGGATTAGTTTAACATCCCCAGTTGGAATTGGTTTCATGGGAAGTTTTATGGATTGGTTTTCTTTCTGCAAAGCTAAGAAAGTTAAACCCGATAGAGAAGGTTGCATTTGGTTTGCGGTTTGTTGGAATCTTTGGTTACTCAGAAACGACATTGCTTTTAGGAATACCGGTTGGAACGTGATTGATACTGTGTGGTCGGTTAAGTTTTCGGTGTGGAGGTGGTCTTTTATTGGAGACATTACTAATCCCAATTGTAATTTTTACGATTTCGTCAAAGATCCTTTGTTCTATTTGTCGTAGAATTCAATTGATTGGTAATTTCTCTTTATTGTAGAGCTCAATCTCACCATTTTTTGTAATCAGGTTTGAGTACCCTTTGTACTCCTATCAATAAATTCCTTGCTTTACAAAAAAAACACACACAACACGAATAACACTAAAAGTTGGATCTGTTGGAAAATAAGTGAGTTGTTTGGAGAAACAAGTGTGAGTTCTAAGTCCCACATTACTTGGAAAAATTGAAATTGAGCACTTTATAAGTGAAATGACTCGTAAACTTATCATCTTAAGGCTTTGGGTGAATAGGTGGTGTCTCTCTCACTTGTTTGGGTGAGTATTTGACCCAATGTGAATATTGTATCATATATATAGCCTTGGACTCTCTCTTTTCAACCAACCCCAACAATTCAAATTGTACAAATTGCTTTCAACAATTTCAATGGAAAACTACCTGTAAAGTATTTCATAACATGGAAAAGAATGATACATAATGAAGATGTTGTATCATAATTGAAACCCACACAATTTGCAGTATTTCATAACATGGAAAAGAATGATACATAATGAAGATGTTGTATCATAATTGAAACCTATACAATTTGGGTACATCGACCCAATATTATGTTACAGGTACAAGTATAGTGACAGTTATCTGTAAAGGCCGACAAGAGGAGATGGTTAAAATTCAAATAATTTTCACGGTCATTGATTTATCATCTAATTTTTTTGAAGGACCAATACTTGAGTCGTTGATGAACTCAAGAGCACTTTATATTTTGAATTTTTCGAACAATGGGGTCTCATGTAAAATTCCATCTTTGATAGGGAATCTGAAACAGTTAGAGTCCTTAGACCTCTCAAATAACAATTTGGTTGGTTAAATTCCAGTGCAAATAGCAAGTGTGACTTTCCTTTCTTATTTGAACCTCTCCTTCAATCATTTGGTGGGAAAGATCCCAACAGGTACTCAACTTTAGTCATTCCAAGCTTCTTCCTTTGAAGGAAATGATGGATTATATGGCCCTCCGTTATTGAAAAAATAGATGGTGAGAGGAAGGACTTGCACCCATAGCCAACATGTGAAAGACTAGTTTGTTCAACTGATGGGAACTTTTTAAGTGTGGAATTGGGATTTATTTTTGGACTCGGAATGATTATCGGCCCAATCATGTTTTGGAAGAAACGGAGGGTAGGTTACTGGAAAATTGCAGACAAAATTCTCTGCAAAATATTTCCTTGGACGCATCTTGAATATGCAACTGATAGAGTGTGGTAGTGGCATTAGGATCTAATGTGAATAGTAAAATAGTATTTTATATTTCCGCATTTGCTGTTTTTTATGTATACTCCTATGTGTAAAGTGTGGAAGACTAGTTTCTGACTTACTTTATGTTTTCTGCATAGTATTTTTCATATTAATTTCTGCAAGTTATTCTATAACCTTTGTTCAGATCTGAGCGTTGTGAAATGTAAATTAATGTCCATTTTGTTTATGCATTATATCCATTACTACTGCAGTGTTACGTTTCTGTATGATGCACATTTCGGCGTTTGCAAATCTGGCTTGAAGTAAATATCCTGCCATTGATTTGGATTCAACACATTTGAGGGACTAATACCTAAAAGGATTAAACAGATAAATAATGTTGTGGAATTTGGATCGAACTCTAGAAGAAGCATGCCGTCGAAGTTGGTTCACATGCTGCTGTCGAAATAATACATGTTGTAGTCGAAGGTTGTTCTAACATGTATTAGTTAATATTGCTAGGTTTGTTAGCATATTGAATTGGGCCTTGTGTTAAGGATCCAATTGTTTAAGTTAGCTTGAAATCTAAGTTAGCTTGTAATGGGTAATTTGTTAAAGGCCCATTAGTTTAGTGTGCTAGGTTTTATTATAAATAGCATGCTAGTCTCTCATTCTAAAGTGTGACAAAACCTAATAAGGGTGAGAGTGGTTAGTTTGTTATTCTTGTATACTTGTAATCCTTGTTTTAAAGAGAAAGGAAAGAATAACAGTTTTATAACCAATCCTTGTTGTTTTTGCTCTTGTTTTCTTTGTTAACCCTAACCCTTGTGTGTTTCTTGATCATAAAGAAACCGTTTAATACTTTGTTCAAGGTATCCGATTCATAACAAATTGGTGCGGTGAGCGTGGAGAAGATGCCTTCAACAAAGTATGAGATCGAGAAGTTCACCGGAGTGAACGACTTCGGTCTGTAGCGCTTGAAGATGAAAGCCCTACTGGTTCAGCAGGGTTGTTTGGAAGCGTTGAAGGGAATGGCAGCCATGGACGATACGTTAACTGAAAGAGAAAAGACTACCAAGATAGAGAAAGCACACAGCGCAATATTGTTGAGCCTTGGTGATAAGGTTCTTCGACAGGTATCAAAGGAGACTACGACATCAGGATTATGGGTGAAGCTTGAAAGCTTGTATATGACCAAATCCCTGGTGAATCGACTCTACTTGAAGCAAGCTTTGTATTCGTTTAAGATGAGTGAAGACAAAGCTTTGGCTGAGCAGTTGGATATGTTCAACAAGCTGATTCTTGATCTTGAAAATATCGATGTGAAGATCGATGACGAAGATCAAGCACTATTGTTGTTGTGCGCTTTGCCTAGAACACATGCTCACTTCAAAGAAACTCTCTTGTATGGAAGGGAGTCCCTGACCTTTGAAGAAGTTCAATCAGCCTTGTACTCTAAGGACCTGAACGAACGAAAGGAGCATAAACCTTCGACGGTTGGTGAAGGTTTGGCAGTTAAGGGAAAATTCTTGCGAAAGGATGGTAGGTTCGACAAGAAGAAAGGTAAAAGTTAGCAGAAGTCTTCTAGTGGCGAAACATCTGGTTTTCGATGTTATCACTGTAAGAAGGAGGGTCACACAAGAAAAGTGTGCCCTGAACGCCTGAAAGATCATTGAGGTAAGGATAATGGCAACGCATCCATTGTTCGAGATGACTTCGACTCATCTGATGCTCTTGTAGTTTCAAGCGGCGACTCAAGAAAAGAGTGGATTATGGATTCTGGATGTACTTGGCACATGACTCCAAACAAGAATGTGTTTGAAGAATTATGTGATCAAGATGGAGGATCAGTGCTGCTGGGAAACAACAAAGCTTGCAAAGTTGCAGGTATTGGATCTGTGAGATTCAAGCTCCATGATGAGTCAATAAGATTATTGACTGAAGTTAGGTATGTACCTGACTTGAAGAGAAATTTAATTTCTCTTGGTGAATTCGACAGAAAGGGATATGTTTTCAAAGGAGAGCAAGGTAGCCTGAGAGTCATGAAAGGGTCGAAGGAAGTCTTGAGAGGCGTGAAAAACCAAGGCTTGTATACCCTAGAGGCTGAGGTTGTAAGTGGTTCGACAAATGTTGTATCCACGAAACCTATGTTGAAGACAGAGTTATGGCACATGAGATTGGGCCATGTCAGCGAAAGAGGCCTGGTCGAATTGGGGAAGCAGAACCTGCTAGGAGGTGACAAAGTCGAAAAGTTGGAGTTTTGTGAATCTTGTGTATTTGGTAAATCCTGTAGGGCGAAGTTCAACAAAGGCAAGCAAAGAACACATGGATCCCTTGATTATATTCATGCTGATCTTTGGGGGCCTGCAAGGAATCCTTCACACTCAGGTGCAAGGTATTTTCTATCCATTGTTGATGACTATTCCAGAAAGCTATGGGTATTCATTCAGAAGACGAAGGATGAAACTTTTGAGAACTTCAAAAGTTGGAAGATTCTGGTCGAAACTCAAACTGGCAGAAAGGTTAAGAGGTTGAGAACCGACAATGGCCTTGAGTTCTGCAACAAAGCGTTCGACAGTTACTGTGTTGAGTCTGGGATTGCAAGGCATAAGACTGTAGCAGGTACTCCTCAACAAAATGGCTTAGCTGAGAGATTCAATCGAACAATCCTTGAAAGGGTTAGATGCATGTTGGTTAGTGCTGGATTGAAGAAGGTGTTTTGGGCTGAAGCTGTTTCGACAGCTGCATATCTAATAAATAGATGTCCTTCGACTGCATTAGATATGAAGACACCTGAAGAAGTTTGGTCGGGAAATCCACCTAATCTCGACAGACTGAGAGTATTTGGTTGTGTGTCCTATGCTCACATTAGGCAAGACAAGGTCGAACCTAGAGCTCTGAAGTGCATATTCATGGGATACCCTGAAGGAGTCAAAGCTTATAGGCTATGGTGCCTAGAGCCAGGTCACAGGAGGTGTATCACCAGTCGAGATGTAGTTTTCAATGAAGCTGAGATGGCTTTCAAGAAAATTGATGTTGCTGACGAAGAGCTGGAACAGGGAGAGATTCCTGTTGAGGTGGAGCAATGTGATGCTGAAGTGCGTACCCCAGATGAAGTCGAAGATGAAACAGGAGATGTTGCCGAAGATGAGGAAACTGATAATGACTACCTGTTAGCAAGAGACAGGTCAAGAAGAGTCATCAAGCCACCTCAGAGACTTGGGTATGCAGATCTTATAGCTTATGCCTTAATCTCTGCAAGTGAGGTTCTCGACGAAGAACCTAGAGACTATAAGGAAGTTATGAGGAGTCGAAAGAAAACTGAATGCCTGAAAGCCATGGATGACGAGATGAAATCTCTTCATGACAACGACACATGGGAACTGATCAAGAAACCTGCTGGAGCTAGGTTAGTCAGCTGTAAATGGATTTTCAAAGTCAAGGAAGGAATCGAAGGAGTGGCGTCGAAAAGATACAAGGCAAGGTTGGTTGCTAGGGGGTTCACTCAGAAAGAAGGTGTCGACTTCAATGATGTGTTCTCGCCTATTGTAAAGCATAGATCCATTCAAATGTTGCTTGCCAGGGTGGTACAATTCGACCTTGAACTGGAACAGATGGATGTGAAGACTGCATTCTTGTATGGTGACCTAGATGAAACGATCCTGATGAGGCAACCTGAAGGGTATGTCGAAAAGGGGAAGGAAGATTATGTGTGCAAGCTGAAGAGATCTTTATATGGACTTAAACAATCTCCTCGACAGTGGAATAGGAGATTCGACAAGTTCATGGCACGCATAAGTTTCATCAGAAGTCAGTTCGACCACTGTGTTTACTTCAGATTTCGACCGGGTAATTCATTTGTTATTTTGTTGCTTTATGTGGATGATATTCTAATAGCAAGCAACAATGTCGAAGAGGTAATGAGGGTGAAGGCTGAACTCAGTAAGGAGTTCGAAATGAAGGATCTGGGAGCTGCGTCCAGGATTCTTGGGATTGACATCCGAAGAGATAGAAAGCAGTCGAAATTATGCTTATCTCAAGAGGCATACCTACGGAAGATTCTCGAAAAGTATGGTATGTCGAATTCAAAGCCTGTTGTAACTCCGACAAACCCTCAATTCAAGCTGAGTATAGATCAGTGTCCCAGTACTGATGTCGAAAGAACTTATATGAATAGCATTCCATATGCTAATATAGTTGGTTCTTTGATGTATGCTATGGTTTGTATAAGACCTGACATAGCATATGCAGTGAGTCTTATGAGCAGGTACATGTCGAATCCTGGAAAGGCTCACTGGCAAGCATTGAAGTGGATTTTAAGGTACATAAATGCGTCTCTGAATAGAGTCCTAATTTATGTTGGAGCCTTGGGTGAAGATATTAAAGCAGTAGTCGAAGGATTTGTTGACTATGATTATGCAGGTTGTATGGATTCCAGAAAGTCTATTTCTGGATATGTTTTCACAATGTTTGGCACAACAATCAGTTGGAAAGCGACGCTTCAGAAGGTTGTTGCCTTATCAACCACTGAAGCTGAATATATTGCCCTCACTGAAGCTGTGAAGGAAGCATTGTGGCTTGAAGGTTTTGCAAAGGAGCTGAAACTTCAAGGTCGAAGTATCACTGTTAAATGTGATAGTCAAAGTGCAATACACCTGTCGAAGAACTCAACCTATCATGAGCGAACTAAGCACATTGATGTGAGGCTGCATTTCGTCAGAGGGGTAATCGAGCGTGGAGAAGTCCAAGTGCTGAAGGTTTCGACAGATCATAATGTTGCTGATATGATCACCAAGACATTGCCAAGTTGCAAGTTTTTCCACTGTATGCAGTTGATAAAGCTGCATGAAGAAAACTAGTTTGTTTTCTTGTTGTTAGAGTTAGATCCAAGGTGGAGATTTGTGGAATTTGGATCGAACTCTAGAAGAAGCATGCCGTCGAAGTTGGTTCACATGCTGCTGTCGAAATAATACATGTTGTAGTCGAAGGTTGTTCTAACATGTATTAGTTAATATTGCTAGGTTTGTTAGCATATTGAATTGGGCATTGTGTTAAGGATCCAATTGTTTAAGTTAGCTTGAAATCTAAGTTAGCTTGTAATGGGTAATTTGTTAAAGGTCCATTAGTTTAGTGTGCTAGGTTTTATTATAAATAGCATGCTAGTCTCTCATTCTAAAGTGTGACAAAACCTAATAAGGGTGAGAGTGGTTAGTTTGTTATTCTTGTATACTTGTAATCCTTGTTTTAAGGAGAAAGGAAAGAATAACAGTTTTATAACCAATCCTTGTTGTTTTTACTCTTGTTTTCTTTGTTAACCCTAACCCTTGTGTGTTTCTTGATCATAAAGAAACCGTTTAATACTTTGTTCAAGGTATCCGATTCACAACAAATGTCTACATACTTATAGCACAAAATTTTATCAAAATAAATGCCATCATCTTTTGGAAATATTAAAGATGTTGAATCATTAGACATGATCTACAGAAGTACTTTTACTGTTAGCATTTCCATTCAACTCTCACAAATGGTCATAAAGTAGAAACAATATTTTGAGTGACATATGTAATCCAAGCCTCAAAAAATTGCGGATGCATGTTATTATAATGTTAGTTATGTTTGTCAGCTAAAGTAAATGATAAAAAAATTATGCAGCTTAAATTCATACATGTTATCATGGTTTTAAATTGCGGCTGCGAATGCGGATGCGGTTGCGGTTGCGGTTGTTGCAATTGCGGTCCTTGCGGATGCTGCGATGCGCATTGCGGCCGTTGCGGTGTGAAATTTTATAAGGAGGTGTTTGAAATACATTGTTGAAAAACACTTAATGTTAAGTTTTTTCATTACATAAGTAAATTGAGTTTTAGGATTCTAATATTTTGATTTTTGATGAAAATACATGAAAAAACATGATTAAAATTGTCTGATGTGATTTCTAATATAGTCGAAGACGAAATTTTAAAATCACACCGCAATTGCGGTCCGATGCGGTTGCGGAGACAACCGCATTCGCAATATTGCGGGTGCAATTGCGGTTGCGGACCGCAATTTAAAGTCATGCATGTTATATATTAAAATTGTTTGAAAAATAATTTTCTGGAAGTATTCTTGTTAGTTAATTAGTTGTTATCACAAGCATAACTGCGGTTCTTATCTAGTTCCTTTATTGCCATTTCATTTTTGTGTTAAATATGTATAAGGTCCCTTAAAATAACCCAACATTCAAGTTTGGTCTCTCTAAATATTTTCTTCAAGGTTTGGTCCTCCAAAAGTTTTCCGTTTGTAACTCTAGTCCCTCCCGTTAGTTTTTACTAACGGAGGATGATGTGGCGTGCCACATGTGTACCATTTCTTTGCCAACTGTGTATTATTTCATTGCCCAGTCAGAAATGTTGTTATGTTAGATTTATACTCCTTCTTCCTCATTCACGAGCAAATCCCTAAAATTCTAATCTCCATAACTGTCCCTCTTCTTCTTCTCTGATCTTGTCACTTCTCTAATCTCCTTAGCTTTCTTTCTTCTTCGTGATGTCTACATCATCCAGGCTCAGCAAGGTAGTCTCATAGCCTTCAATTCCTCGTTGTTACTCTAACCCTAACCTCCCTCAACCACAGCTTGCTTTGCTTGTCTTTTCCGGTGGAACCGCCTTCAACGGCGTCGTTGAGGATCTTAAAAACTTCACCATCCGTGTTGCTCATGTTCTTCCCATTTCCGATGACGGTGGAAGCACAACAGATGTCGTTAGTGTTCTTGGTATGTATATATACATACATTGTTAATCTATAATGGTTTAATTGATTGATTGTGTTTCTTTATTGAGAATTTTGGCGAATTGTAATTTGGGGAGGAGTGCGGTTTTTTTAGGGATTTGATTGATTGTGTTTCTTTAATAGATCACCAAGAACTTTAGTGATTTGTCCGTGAGAAACTCCCTTCTCCAAATAAGTTCACGATCTTGTATATCATATGGTTTGATGCAAAATTCATTTACATTTTTCAAAAAGCAACACAGTTCACTTACATTAATTATTAAAAAATAATTTGTTAGTTTTAAATAATTTGTCAATCTTGCTAATTTTTTTATTATTTTTAGTATGAAGGATTTGCATTCAAGCAGCAAGAGGAAGAAGAATAGGAATCTATCAGTATCTGAACCACAAGAAGATATTTAAATTACAACTTTTGATTTTGAACCATGGTAGATAAGGTGTGGAAATGTTCTTAAAATCAAGATACATATATCATATTCCATCTATTTTAATTAGATTTCATCATGTTTTAGATGAGAAATTATCCAAAAAAGGAATTTGCGAAGATACATATTCGCGAAGATAACGTGTTTTGAAAATTTGTGCTTATGGGAATTATAATATGGAACAGGTACCTTATGGAA
This sequence comes from Lathyrus tuberosus, assembly GCA_022829125.1. Taxonomy (NCBI): domain Eukaryota; kingdom Viridiplantae; phylum Streptophyta; class Magnoliopsida; order Fabales; family Fabaceae; genus Lathyrus; species Lathyrus tuberosus. The sequence goes on from JALAZF010000191.1 coordinate 7,087,377, forward strand.
CTAGAAGTCTTAGATTTATTAGATAATGGTTTCCATTGATAATTTATTTGGTGACTTGAAGATTAATGATTTGAAACGGGATTTTGATGTTTATCTTCCAAACAACAGGTTTAGAAAGTCTTCACCTAGTAAGCCAATTTTTCTGCTGTACTTGTCTAGGTAATTATTACATCTCAGATCATATCATTATGATTACTTTATATTCAATTTTTTTGTTAAGTGATTTTTATATTATCATCAAAACATTTGTGGAGTAATTGTGTCTATTAGATGAGTAGCTATTCAAATTTGTCCTTTGCTCTAATTTCCTTCATTTTTGACTCCTTTGTGGTTTTGGAAAATCTATTAAATAAGTTATTTCATATATATTCTGTAGGGGCCATCTTTCGTTTGGACGATTGAGTTGATGTGAAACTTTGTCTGCCTATGCTTTTAGATCTGTACAAAAAGAGGGCATTCATAAGGTTTTCTAAGCCATTAATTAAAGTGGTAAGTCAGATATATTGTCTTTCTGATGTTTGGTATTGCAATCTGATGTTCATAAGGTACTGTCCTACCTGCAAAAAACCTCAGCAAGCAACTAAATAATGTCAATAAAAATGGTGTATAAACTTTTTATTAATAAGTGATTGTTAGGATGAATTGTTTCTTGATAAATTGTTAGGATGAATTGTGAACTTATAATGATGATGATAATGATGGAAAAAATGTAACAGGAAGCAATAGTGAGTACAACCATAGCTAGAGCAATCATAGGAGCTGCAGTTGGTGGATGGATCAATGATAGATTTGGAAGGAAAATATCAATCCTTGTTGCAGATACCCTCTTTTTAGCAGTTTATATTTGTATTAGTTTTAAACTATTATTGATGTAGAGATTTAAAAGCTCAAATTCCGTTTTAGTTGAAAAGTGAGGTTTTGAACTAGTATTGTTGCAGGGCCAGTATGCATAAAGTATGACAAGGTTTTTAATTAGCTAAAGATTAGCTATGAATTAGTTACAAATTTTTAGAATGTTGTGTTTAAATTAGCTAGAGATTAGCTACGAATTAGCTAGGAAGTAGCTGCAAATTAGCTACCATTCTGGATTTAAATATGATATTAATATAAAAAAATTAAAATTGAAACAATTGACACGTGACATATATGTCAGCATTTTTTGCCACGTTGGCATTGCCTCATGTAAGCCACGTCATAAAAAAATCTCCACATGGCATGCCACATCATCCTCCGTCAGTGAAAACTAACGGGAGGGACTAGAGTCAGAAACGGAAAACTTTTGGAGGACCAAACCTTGAAGGAAATATTTAGAGGGGCCAAACTTGAATGTTGGGATATTTTAAGGGACCTTATACATATTTAACCCTTCATTTTAATATGATACTTTTTCTACACCCTATTCTATGCTCTTCTTGTTTAGTGATTACAAGAGGAAATTGTTTATTGTTCCATATATATTTAGTAACTGAATGATAGATGCTCCCAAACCCAAAAATAAATCAAAGTTCAACACTTCAAAAACAACATTGTTGAAAATAGAAAATACTACTTTGCTAATTAGCACACTCATTAGTCACTAATGCCACCTTAAAACTATGTATGTTTTTCCTCTGTTGGTTACATATTCAAAATACAACCTTGAAAAGATCCTGCAAAGAGTTTTATCCAAAAATTTCCAATTCCTTATCCTCCACCTCTACAAAAACATTAGAGGACCAACCACAATTCCAAGACCAAAAACATATCCCAATTCTACACTTAAAAAATTCCAATCTATTGAACAAGCTAGCCTTCGGCATTAAAGTTGATGATGCAGCTCATCCTGCCTTTTATCATCTAGTTTTTCCTTCAATAGAGATCCATATAGTCCATCATTTCCTTCAAATGAAGAAGCTGAAAATGACTGAAGTTGAGTACCAGTTGGGATCCTCCCCACCAAATGATTGAAGGAAAGGTTTAAATAAGAAAGAAAAGACAAGTTCTCTAGCTGCATGGGAATTTCACCAACCAAATTGTTATTTGAAAGGTCTAATGACTCTAATTCTTTCATGTTCCCTATAGAAGAAAGGATTTCACCGAAGAAATGGTTGTTTGAAATGTTGAGAATATAAAGTGCCTTGAAGTCCATCAGCACCTTTGGTGTAGGTCCTTCTAAATGATTGGATGAGAAATCAATGGTAGCGAAGATTAAGATAATTTTAACCAACTTCTGCTGTTGCCTTTTAGTTGTAAGTGTCACTGAATCTTCATAATACATTTGAGGCTTAATACCTTTTTGGTCCCGTACCTATGCCTCTGGGTCCATTTTGGTCCTCTTTCTTTTAAAAGTTTCAAGTTGGTCCCTTACTTTGTCTAACAGAATCAAAATGGTCATTTCCGTCAAATTTTGCCAAACGACGTTAAAAAATCTGATGTGACAATTTGATCCCCTTGACTTGTTTGACTAGTCACTAATCTCCACACATGTTGCAATAATAATAATAATAATAATAATAATAATAATAATAATAAAGAAACAGCAAAAACACATACACACACATTTACAACACAAGATCAAAAGGAAAAATTCCTTGCCATCCTTTCTTCTCTCTTAAATTAATTTTCAAAACTTATAATTTCAAACCAAACATATCCATCATCAAAGAACATATCTCTTCACCCTCACTTTGCACTTACAAAAACGTCATCACCTTCACTATGACAACCACCATCACTAATAATCTCCTTCCTCTCACTCGATTCTCTCTCTCGGTTCCACCCTTTCCTTTATTTTGTGTTTTGATCAAACCCACAGGTTTTCATTCATGGCAGAGGAAAACTCTCATTCTGATATATTGTCAGAAGAAAATGGAGCTAAAGAGGTTCTAAGTCATGTAGAAGGAATTGTTGAGCTTTCTTTGTCACCGCAAAAAGAAGAAGATGACGGTAAAGGTAATAACTTTGTGTCTCTTCACATGATCATGAGAAACTTAGTTAAAGAAACATGTATCACTTTTAAAACGTTTACCACTGTTAGTGTACTATAAAAAGTTATAACTAGGTGAAAAGTTTATGCAACCATTTGTCTGTTTATAAAAATGGCATCTTGTTCCTCTTGTTGAGAATCAAGTGTGAGGAATAAGTCCCACATTGATTAGAAAAGGGAAGATTGAACACTATATAAGTGAGAGAACCCACACACCAATCACCTTAAGGTTTTAGGTGAGTATATGGTGTGTCTCTCACAAAGGTGTGTCCCAAATAAGAAATGTTCCCTCGTTGACCCCCTCGATTGTTCCGCTAACAATGGTATCAGAGCCTGGTTCGAAAAAGGGATCGGCTTACTTGTATCGAAACACTTCCCACAAGTGTGGGTAGAAGGTGACTTCCCACAAGTGTGGGTAGAAGGTGTTCCGTTGAGTTCAACGGTGATACAAGTGTATGCGGAAGAGAAAGCTTCCACATGAGGGGGAACATTGTGTATAAACTCACACTTGAGGGGGAGTGTTGAGAATCAAGTGTGAGGAAGAAGTCTAAAAATCATTTAGAGTGTCTGAAGGTTTGTCGTTATGCTGTTGAGCGAAGCTGCGGTCATCTTATAGACATTAATATTAAGTACTTTGCGAATGATGATCTCATTGAATGCATAGCTGAAAAGTAATTATTGTTATCTATCATTTTTCTTGCTTGCACATGTTAATATTTTTAATTTTTTGTGATTCATTTTCTCAGATGTTTGGTTACTTATTGATGGTTTTATATATAATGTATATGTAATATCTATATCTTTGTTATTTTATCAATATTTATCTTATGAATTTTGATTCAAAATTTACAGTGGCAGTAACCTTCGAACCAAGGATTTAAAAAATGGTCCGCGACCGCGAATACTGCCGCGACAAAACGGTTTTGGAGCCTTCCGATACTGTTATTCACCGTTTTAAGCCTGTGAAAAAAATCACAAACGAAACACCGTTACGGCCGCGACAAAACACCGTTACGACCGCGAAACGTCGTTACGGTCACAAAACACCGTTACCGCACCGTTACGGCCTTTACTCACCGTTACTTTATTGAACTTAATATAATTAATTTATCATGAACTTTGTTTGACAAATTTAATATTAGTAGTTATTACTTATTAATTCATTTATTTTCAATTGGTGAAAATAAAATCTTTATTAAAAATATTAGTAGTAGTTCCTAAATTATATTCATATTTTTGTCACTATATTTATTTTAAATATTTTATAATAATGAAAATATCAATTTAAATTATTATAAACTATATAACATAAAAATAGTTTTTTGTGCAATGTTGTGATTAATTCACATCACAACGACCGTTATTTGCAACGCAGCACCTGTACTGACCGAAATCGCGAAAGCCTTTACGCGACTGCGACCGTTTTTTAAAACCTTTGCTTCGAACCATGCGGCTCCTAAAGTGCCTTAGTATTTCGAACCATGAGGTTCCAAAATCAGCAGTAGGTTTTCCACTTGTTGGATAGCAACAACTCTTCTGTGAATCACAGTATGATCCTGGCCACTACAAAAGCAAAAATCACAAACAATTATTTCAGCAAACTCATTTCTGAACTAAAATCATGTTCATGACAATTGAGTTGAACTTTATGTTACCTGTTGAACAAAGTAGAAGAAATCAAAATCTTGTTGTTGTGAAAGACATAGAACTGATAATTGAAGAAACATGAGAAACTTAGTTATAATTGACCCTTTGGACTCCATTTTTTGGACTGCTGTACTTCTCAAAAGAGATAATGCGGTTTATATAGTTTTTGAGTGAGTATGATAATTATGGAATGATTTGAATGGATCCATGTATTTATATGAAGAAACTCAAGAGTCAAAAAAATTGAAAGTACTTAGTAAACCAAAAAGAGTATCGTAAGTGGATATGCTTATCATGCAATAATTATTGTGTGATTTCCAATTCCAACGTGCAAATGCAACCTATGATTGTGACATGTCGGTGCTTCTTTTTGTAGTAACTAACCTTGGCTCTCTTTAGGAACTGCTTTCATATGGGTCAGTAGAATGGCGTGTGCAAATCGAAACTTGTTTGTAACTCTTGGTTGTTGTTTGGAGTTATGGCCAAATACAAAACTGGAAGCAACTTTGTTTACACCTCAAAGTGATTCGTTGTATTTATAATTGATAGATTAATTATGGGTTATATATATTGGTCCCAAAATAATCAAATGTTTGAATCATTTAAAACAATACGGTGTATATGGTGGTGTGTGTGTCACACAACACGGTTGTTGTTGTTATAGTAGAAGATTAACAGGGTAGTGATGAGTGGTTCTTGTAGTGCAGAGTTGGGGGGAGTAGAGATTTTGCAGGTTTGTTAGAGAAGGTGGTGATGTTTAGTTGAATGGGTGTATTATATATGAATGGGTGTATTATATATGATTGAATGATTGAGATTAGAGCTGAATGGAAACATGAGACAAATAGCAGGAGAGGATCCAAATCCATGAATATTAAAAACTATTTACTTACTGCCACATGTCACGTTAATATTGGTTGGATGTTAATGTTTGAAAAAGTAAAAGAAGAGGACAATCCACCTCAGTTGACACGTTATCTAAACTGATGCCGTTTGACAATATTTGACGGAAAGGACCACGTTGTTTCTGTTAGACAACGTAAGGGACCAACTTGAAACTTAAAAAAAAAAAGATTCAAAATGGATCCAGAGACATAGGTACAGGACCAAAAAAAGGTATTAGGGTTATATTTGACCAAATTGAAGAATCTAAAATTGGATGTGGTTTACTTTTGAATCAATTTGGTTTTTATCAGACATCATTGCCTCCCACCCTGTGAAGCATTTTTCAGGTAGCTTACCACTGAAGTTGTTAAAGGCTAGATCAATTATTTGAAGCATAGGCCAAGTGTCATTGGTAGTTGGACATTCGACGGGACCATATAATTTGTTTTTCCGCAAGACTAGGACACGAAGTGTGGATATGTTCTTCAACAAACATGGAAATGTGTCAATGATGTTATTGTTCGCAAGGTCTAGCACTTCTAGTGCTGAGCAATTGGCAAGAGACTTTGGAATCTGTCCATTTAAGTTATTCTTTTGGATATTAAGAGTCCTTAGAGTACAAGAAGATGGAAACACATCTGGGATAGTATGTATATGATATAATATGTATATGTAATGTATTGTTATTAACTTAATTCCAACAATTTTGTGTAAGTAGGTTCTAGTTTAGTATGTCTTCTTTTGTTGGAGTGATTCATGTTGTGTTGTTGGGTTGAACATCTTGTATTTACATTTTAATTATTTATAAAAAAAATTATAAATTTATCGTTTAACATATATTTTTCATATCAAATTATATTGATAAAATTACAAATTTCACGTTGATTTTACATAAAGATATTAAGAAAAACAAAATTTTCACATTGATTACAAATAAAATTTGAGAACACAACATCCGGTGGTCCATAGCATGACCCATAAAATACCATCTTCCACGCCAAACGAAACAATTGTGGAGTTGAACTAATTAAGAGTTCAGAAAGGAAAAAAAACTTTAAAGACCAAGCTTTGAATCATTCAAAGTAAATTTTATCACTTAATTATAGCTTGACTTTTGTTGTTTCATTAGGACTGAGACTGACAATAACTTCAAACTTCCAACTATCAAGTCTTCTTTCTTGAGAATTTTTTGTTTTCTAATTAATTATCTGGTTATAATAAATGAATTAAAAATAAATAATTCGAACCACAAGTTTGTTCCGGTAGTTAATTGATAAAGAATTTGTAAACACTTTAAATTGTTAGACTATTATGTGTTGCTCATAAAATCTAATCTTTCACTCCAAAAGAAACAGTTATCAAAGTGAACTACAGTTAAACACTTAAAATAAGACAGATGTGATGTGTACTCCAAATCATTATTTCAGAACTATCAAATATCTTTATTTTAATAATATTTTAATAAATTTTATTTTTTCATATCATAGAAATTATTTAAAATAGAAAAAATAAAATTATTGATCCAATTATTGTTATAAATGGAAACAACTTTATTATTAATTTAAAAATATTTTCAAAATAAAAATAATATATATATATATATATATATATATATATATATATATATATATATATATATATATATGAGAAAAAAAAACATTGTTAGTTCAAATATTTTTATATATTGGAACAACTTTACTATTGATTCTAATATTTTTATAAATAATATCAAAACAAAAATAATATTTAAATATGAGAAAAATAAATTGTTGATTAAAATATTTTTATATACGAGAAAAAAATTATTGTTATAATCGAGAACAACTTTGAATTTTTTACCTATATAACCATGTTTCCAAGTCTATAATTCCATTATACTCATGTTTCCACCATTAATACCAATATACCCATGTTTAAAAAAAAAGGCATTGCAGGGGGCGCCATTAGAAATGGCTACCCTATTGAAATTGAAAGGGAGGCGCCAACTTAATTGGCTACCCCTTTGGAAACAAAGGGAGGCGCCATATCCCCTGGAGCCCCCATTGTCAACGATTTTTTTTTAACATTTTTCAGATAAATTAACATTAAACATTAATTCATAAATAATATAAATTCATAAATAATATTTAATATTTTTAATAATTATTACTCATACTAAATATTTCTTTTTAATAATTAAAAATTACATAGACGAAAGACGAAACACAGTACATTAATTTTGTCGACGAGGTCGAGGCAAATTTCCGCCCATACCACATCCTCGTGTACGTACGTTTCTTCGTTCTCTTCGTGGTGGCGGCGGCGTTGGGTTCACAGGTGAGGATGTTGTTAATGGGTTTTCGTCCGTCATCTGAAGAAATTATGACCATGTAGACGAGTCGATATTAGGCAAGTCGTCCAGATTAAAGGTGTTTCCCATGCCTGCATAATTATGTTGGGGTGGTTGGCTGATGATATGTCAGGACGATAGCCTGCTTGGTCGTAAGCGGTCAAGGGTGTAAATGTCTAGGTGGGTAAGGTTTGGTTGGGTGTTTGATACTCCGTGTTAATCTGGGTTGTAGTGTCATAGGAGTATGATTGATATTGTGGTGGATTTTGCTGGTATGGGGTCTGAGTATAACCGTGTTGAAATGGGGTGGATTGGTAAGGGGTATTTTCATGGAATTGTGGTTGTGTGAGTGGGGGTTGGGTTGGCTGTTGGCTTGGTTGATTGGTCCGCTGTTGAGTTCGTGATGATGTGGCTTGCTGGCGTGGGTCAACAAGATATATAGGATGGGAAAAGAAACCAATGGAAACCGACCTATACCAAGTCATGTATTGGATAGACGGTTTGCTCTCATATGGCAAAACATTGTCGTTCAAAACAAAATGCCTGCGAAGCTTCCATTCACGACACTCATGTTTTGCATATGTTTTGCATGGCTTATAGTGCCAGAGGTCAGAGAGAATGCTTGTGTGCCATCTCTCGTCGACGCATTTTGGGGGACCGGGAATATCTTGTAGCATTCTAAACTGAAGCTTGACACGATCACTGTTGTGCATTTCCACGGTTGTGAAGTGGATAATCGGTACCTTTGCAGTCCATACAACAGAGTGGTGTTCGTTAGCTTCATGGATGACCTCTAGACCAAGATATGGCCGCCAAAGAAACTGTAGGAGGAAAAAAATATTTAGTATATTTTAAATAATATGTTAATATTAAATGTGACTATAACCATAAATAGATAGGTTAGTGATAATACATCATGTTCACCCAAATAATCTAAAAGATTTCGGTACTGGGTGATGCTGTAATGGGGACTATTGTCATAATTCATCCCTAGTGCAGACCACCTATATTTTGAAAAGGCAATATTTTTTAGTAATAGGTTAAATTAAAAAACATAAAACTAGATATTTAAAGAATTGGTTTAGAACATTACCTTGTAGCGTATGGAAAATCGAAATTATTGGTGTTGACAGGCGCTAAGTTGGTCATTCTTGACCAACCCCAAGCTTGCAGAAGAACAACACATCCGGTAAAATTACCCGAACCTGAATATGCGTTGTTACATAGAGACTTATATAGGTGGGCGAGTGTGGCAGACCCCCAACTATAAGTTTTTATTTTGTCTATGTCTCGTAATAACGGTAAGTACATAGGATGCACAGCGTTACCACTTGCATCCGGAAATAAAAATAAACCGAATAATAGCATTAAATAAATTCTTGTTTTTCTTTCTTTGAATATTTCTGGAGAGTCATTTGTTAACGTTATTGCTCTATAACTGCTCTTGAGCCATGACAGTAATAATTTTTGGCCCCTCACCTGTTTGTCGTCAGGGGCAACCCCAAAAAGTTCTTCGACCACATTACCAACAATATTGGTGTCACCCCTTACCGCCTTACCATCAATAGGTAGACCCAAGAGCATGTAAGTGTATTCGAGTGTCACAGTACATTCACTTATCGGTAGATGAAATGTATGTGTCTCGGGTCGCCACCTTTCTTGTAGCGCTAAAATGAACTTCGAATCTAATGACCAACTTTTTATGTCTATTACCTCTCCAAAACCCGCGCGCCTCAAATACGGTTCAATCAACGGGTCATAAGGGAAATATCTATGACTACGAGTTCGGAAGTCATTAGTATTCTACAAAAAAAAAATAGTTAGCAAACACATAGTTAGGAGAGACATAGTTAGCATAAACTAAAAAAAAGAGACATCATACTTACATAAGAAGCGATGTTGTTTGGTGTTCCTCGATGTTCCTCTCCCATTGTTAACAGAGACATTTTTTTACGGGATATGGAGTGCTACACCAACAAGTAATAAGATGAAATATGATGAAATGATAGTGATGATAGTGATGAAGAGTTTTCAAAAGAGGGTAAAAGTATATATAGAATGAAATTTGAAAGTTGGAAGTTGGAAGTTACACGAATTAAATTTGATCATGTAGTAGAATTAATGTTGGTAGATGAAAGTATAGAAGAGTTATGACACTTGTACGTCTGCATAGAGAAGCCCCGTTTTTTTTTAACATGGTCAGGTCAAGTATTTTCAAGATAAAATAGAGGACGATGACGATGTTCAACGCATGTTTGAAAGCCATGAAAACTATGGGTTCGACTATATTGAGTTGTATCTGTTACTTTGCCAAACTCAACAATCCCAGGTGTTTGGTGAGTCTCAGGTAATAGATCAATCCCAGGTGTAACAACACGAAGTTGATGCAGTTGACGAGGAGGAAGAAGAACCAGAGGCCATTGTTGATCAAATGGTGAATTTGTTTGGAACTGGGGACTACACTGCGATCATGCCACTTGAGGACATAGATGAAGAGGTATTACCATTAAATCAAGTCTATTGTCCTCCCCAGCACATGACAAATTTGCAATTGAGTGGAGACGAGCCATCCTCGAAACTGTTCTACAATCCTTCTCAACAAGTCATAGGTGTCTTGAAAGTGGGGAACCAGTACCGCATAAAAGCAGAGTGCATGCAAGCTATAATAAGGTTTCACATGGAAAATTTTGTTGATTTTGAGGTAAACCGCAATGACTCAAATTGATATGGGAATTAAAGCGGTTCAACTATACTCCATCCTATCGAAAAGCTTGGATTGCAAGAATTAAAGCGGTTGAACATGTATATGGGAATTGGGAAAAGTCTTACAATCAACTTCCACAGTATTTGCTAGCACTTCAAAAATATGTTCCTGGTACAGTTGTAATATTGGAATCGCTTCCAGCATGCACTCCTGGTGGAACATGTGTGGATGGCTGTAGGATATTCTCTCGCCTCTTCTGGGCATTCCAACCGTGCATCAAAGGTTTTGCTTTCTGCAAACCTGTTATTCAAGTGGACGACACATGGTTGTATGGAAAATACAAAGGAACATTGCTGATGGCGGTAGCACAAGACGAAAATAATAATATATTTCCAATTGCATTTGCTCTGCTAGAAGGTGAGACAGGTGAGGCTTGGAGTTTCTTCCTCAAAAATCTCAGAACACATGTAGCCCCGCAACCCAACTTATGTCTGATTTCCGACAGGCACGCCTATATTGTCAGTGCTTACAATAATCCTGCAAATGGTTGGCATAATCCTCCTTCTGTCCATGTTTATTGTATAAGACACATGTCGCAGAATTTTATGCGGGAATTTAAATACAAAAACCTCAAGATGAAATTTGGGAACGCGTGGTATGCATTAAACCAACCACCATTCAAGTATTACCGCGAAGAAATAAGATTGTCAAACACGGAAGTATTAAGCTGGGTGGACAACATTCCGGTGGAGAAGTGGACAAGGGCATTTGATGGAGGATTTCGATGGGGTCACATGACCACCAACCTTGTAGAATCCCTGAACAACGTTTTCAAAGGAACTAGAAACCTACCCTTCACTGCGTTGGTTAGAGCAACCTATTACAGGTTGGGGTCACTATTTGCAACAAGAGGCAAAAAATGGAGCGCTGTTTTGGAATCAGGACAGTTATTCAGCGAAAGCTGCATGACATTTATGAAGGACGAAACTGATAAAGCGACCTCACATCGAGTTACATCGTTTGACCGTCACGATTACAGCTTCATTGTTGAAGAGACAAAGGATCACAATGAGGGTCGGCCAATGGGACAATACAGGGTGGAAATTCATAAATATTGGTGCGACTGCGGAAAGTTTCAAGCGCTCCGTATGCCTTGTTCACATGTCATTGCGGCATGTTCTAGTGCTCGTCATGATCCGTTCTTGCAACTATCAAAAGTTTACAAGGTCGTGAACTTATTCGGTATCTACAGTAACAGCTTTCCAGTGGTAGCTAGTGAGGACTATTGGCCAACCTATCATGGGGACACAATTTACCACAACGAAAACATGAGAAGAAACAAAAAGGGTCGCCCCAAAAGCACGCGAATTAGAACTGAAATGGACACATATGAGAAAATGGAAAGACTGTGTGGAATATGTCGTCTACCCGGGCATACACGTAAAAGTTGTCCAAATGTTGGAAGAAGTTCTAGATAGATTTACTTTTGTCATTAGAAAAGTTGTAACCTTTGAATTTAATATTTATAACAACTACTGGTTTCAAGAAAACAAACTAAAATACTTCTACAGCAACACTTAATCCATTAATTATATCAAGATTAATACAACATAAACTAAGAAATTACAACAATCAAAACAATATCATCAGTTCCAAACATCATAGACCTAACATCGTTGTCATTTCTAATTCGGAGCCACTCACGTCGAATATTGCAATCTTCTACCAAGAAGTAAGAAACTTGTCTTTCAATACTTCTAATTCTTTCACCATCTGCAATATCTCCTTCTAACCATCGATTCAAACTCCTTCGTAGTTGCTCTAAGCTTTGGATGTTCCAGAACAACATCCTTATCGGAGGCTTCATTCTTGAAAAAATAACATGACCGTATCTTCAGAGATACATGATTGAATCTGCTAAAATTTTAAGAAACAATGACAATTTAGTTGTGAACAAATGTACAAGAGTGACATCTATTTATACAAGAGTTGTGTCAAATTAAATACTATTTCATAAAAAATTAACATATAATGTATTAATAAAAAATTAAATTAATTAAAAGGGAGACTCCAAGGGAGATGGCACCCCCTTTATATTTAAAGGGAGACTCCAATGCAGATGGCGCCCCCCTTTAAATATAAAGGGTGACTCCAACATGAATGACGCCCCCTATAAACATAAAGTCTGACTCCCTTTATGATGGCGACATGTGACAAATTTACAAGGGGGAGCCAAACCAAATGGCGCCCCCCTTCAAAGCATATGTTTTTTTTTAAAACCTGGATAGATTGGAAAATTTGATGAAAAGGTGGGTATATTGGAATATATTATGGTCAAACATGGTTATATGGCTAAAAAATTCAACAACTTTACCACTGATCCAAATATTGTATAATAAAAATTTATAGACCATTTTTTTCAAACATGTGAAAAAGATTAAGATAACTTATTAAAAATGATTTAGTAGATATTTAAAAATTGCATTCCATCTTATAAAATAATGTCTTATTTGTAAAAAACTATTTAGTAGATATTTAAAAATTTTATTTCCTCTTATAAAATAATGTCTTATTTGTAAAAAAACTAAAACGATAATTAATCTAATACAATTTCAATAGTTTTTATTCTTAATCACATTATTCTTGATATTGTTGTTTAACTTTCATCTTCTACATTTATTACTATTTCAACTTAAATATACTATTATTCTTATGTTTTTTCTTTCTTTTTTTCAACTTTCAATTTTTATAACAGTTAACAATCAAATATGCGTCCAAAACCATATCCCACCAAAAAACGTACTCTGTGCGTAAGCACGGGTTTATTACTAGTTGACATATTAAACTTTATCAATTTTGTTTTTTAAATTACCAATTTGATGCATTTGTTTGAACTAGATGGTTTTATAAAATCGGCTCTGATTCTTTGGTTCGAACGGTTTTGAACTGTTCAATCTAGTTTTTCCGGTTTTACTCTAGTTTTGACTCATTAACGATTTTGAAAGGTTGATCAAACCGGATTTAGCTCCGGTTCTTGCTCTAACCGATTAAACCGATCTGTTCAGTTCGATTTTTAAAATATTGCTTGGGAGTGACTTATTGCTTCATATAAATTTGGTAGGGATCTTTTGTGCTCGGATTATTATATAAATCTAGGGCCTTGTTTTTTGTAAGTATGTTCTAGTCTAGTCTGACTTCTTTTGTTTGAGTGATCCTCTTTTTTATAAGCAAAATATATTCATTTGGCTACTCGAGGTACGCCAACCCAACAATATGATTACAACAATGTTACTACTTCAACAGATAAACGAACTCCCTACAAAAAATCACTTGGGCATTTAAACCACTCATAATAACTACACCTAACTTCATGAGAAGAAGCAGGTTCCAGCCAACACCAAGTGATCCTGGTTGTATTGTTGGGTTTAGTTTGTTGGATTAAGCGTCCCTTGTATTTAAATTTCAATTGTTTATTAAAAAAATTGATATATCATTAAAAACTTTCAAATTTCACGTTGATTATAAATAAATATATTTTAAAAAATTAAAATTTTACATTGATTACAAATAAAGTTTGAGAAGACAACATCAGGTGGTCCATAGCATGTCCAATAAAATCCCATCTTCCACCGCAAACGAAACAAATGTGGAGAGGCAAACATAAGTATCTCAGTTGTAACTTGCTGCAATGGCATTCGAATCATATGCTTATTATCGGATAGGTGGTAGTGCTCAGGGCATAGTTTAAGTTTAGTTCGGAGTGTGGTGGATTGTTGTTCTGTTTGGAGTTTTTTGTGCAGTAGATAAGTTACTGTAGCGTTTAAGGAACAATTTTGTACGAGGTGTTCTTTTGGTTTCAATGTTGAGGCGCGTTTCTCTTGTGGCGCAAGAATTCTATACGATTTTCTTGTATCTGTCGACTATAGTTTGTGGTGCCAAGGTTCAGTGGGATCGGGGTTGCACCTCTCCATCAGGTTATCCGCTTTCATCGCATCTTTAGTTTTTATTGTTTTGCTGTTGATTACTTAGTGCTGCTGGATTTTCACGATTTGTGCTCGTGTTGTTTGTAACGCCCTAGACTGATTTAAAGATTACCGACTAACCCCACAAACTAACACGGGTCTTTTCAACATGTTTTGTCTTCACTCACACGTTTTCCGAGAAACTTCCCAGAAGGTCACCCATCCCAATACTGCTCCAAGTCAAGCACACTTAACTATGGAGTTCTTATGGAACGAGCTCCCGAAAAAAAGATGCATCTTGTTGGTATAAGTAGTACTAATTAATCCTTATAAGCTTTCCTCCAACCATGAAGTCCCATACCTACACAATCTCAGGATCCCTCTCATTCCGATGTGAATTTGATTTTTCCCTAGAAGCTGCTAGAAGTGTCTCATTGTCATGCCTCGTGTAACGCCCAGATTTATTTAACTGTATTTAATTATTCCATTTATGTGAAATTTTGTGAATTATGTGATTTATTGAGTTTCATGTTAATGCATCATGTTTGGGCATTGAGAGTTTTGTGGCATAAATGTGTCACATTTTGAACTAACATCCACTGGTGGAAGTTAGTGTTATTTTGGCATTTTTTGGTTATGTCACGTTTTGCACTTGACTTCCACTGGTGGAAGATTAGTGCAAAAACTGACCAAAAGCATTTCAGGCAGATTTTAAAGGTAACTTCCACTGGTGGAAGATTAGTGCAAAAACTGACCAAAAGCATTTTCAGGAAGTTTTTAAAGGTAACTTCCACTGGTGGAAGTTAGTGAGATTTTGGCCTTTTTTTGAATTGTGTAAATTAAATGAGTTTTACCTATTAATTGGATAATTTCTCTGATAGGTAAAATATTTGCAATAAATTATAATTTCTTTTCAACTTTTATTTCCCGAAATATATTTCATCGGTATGTTTAAGTTTTATCGCATTTTGAGAGCGTTTGGGAGATATTTGAGCTGAGGGGTATTTTGGTCATTTGGGTAGTAGATATTTTATATAAATAGAAAGTGGAGAGAGAAAAGATAGAAAGGAAAAGAAAAAAGAGAAAGAGAATAGAAAAGGAGAAAAGAAGAGGAAGAGAAGAAAGAAGAGGAAAAAGAGGAAAATCGGGAATTCATCCGTTTAAAGCGCGATTAATCGGGTATGGGTGAGAAGTTTCAATTATATTTCGATTGTGTATGTATATGTGTATGTTTTCTTGGAATGTTTACTTGTTTTTCATAGTTTTCACTTTTAGGTCGAAATGGTAGAAATGAATAAAAATCGATGTTTTCACGGACGAAAGTCGGAATAAATTGCGTAGTTGTGTCGACTAATGTTAGGCTGTGATCGGGTATGCTTGTTTTATCGAATTTAGTTGATTTTGTAAGTTTTTGCATTTTTGGAGATTTGAGGGTTTAAGATTCGGATTGAAATCGAAAGTCGTAGAATTCACGTTTAATGGTTCCAAATCACTACTATATGTTTGGTATGAATGAGTATGTGTTTGTTTCGAAGAAAATAATTGAATCGGTCGGATTTTCGGACAAAATTGCATGAACCCGTAGGGCTGTTAGCAGAAAAATTCTGGTTTTTGCAAAACTTCAAAAATTCATAACTCTTGAACCGTAAGTCGGTTTTGACCCCCGTTCGAAGCGTTGGAAAGCTAACGAGATGTTCTTTCTAGGAAAAATAGTTTTGAGGTCTGTATATGGTTTAATTATATCAGAAAATTGAAACTGTATTTTTGTGTTAATTATTACCGTCGTGAATGTGTGCGATTGAGGTGTTATCGTGCAATATGCTTTTGTAATATAACGTATAGCTTGTATGTGTTGTTATACGATGTGTTGTGGGTAGCCTTATGGTGTGAATCCTAGATTGTGGAATTTATTGTGAATTGTGGCCTTTTGGCAAATAAATGCATTGTTTAAATTAAATGTAAATGCATGTGAATTGTGAAAGAGTTCGTTGTCGTTTAGGTGGTAAAGCGATGCTCGTTGCCGTTTGGCGTAATTGATGTGAATGTATATAAATTGTATGTGATTGAATGAGATGAATGCATGATTTTATTGTGAATATGTATGCATTTCAAGAATGTCTCGAGTCATTTGCATGTGAAGCATAATGATGTGTCTTCTTATGTTGAGGGATTCTAATGAGAACCCGTTGTAACGTCGTGTGCCCGTGTGGGGTGTGAGCGATGGTTATAGACGATCGTGTGCCTTATACAAAGAGGTGTGAGCGATCGGGTCGTGTGCCTTATACAAAGAGGTGTGAGCGATCCATAAATGTCGTGTGCCTTAAAAATAAGAGGTGTGAGCGATCAGATCGGATCGTGTGCCTTAAAAATAAGAGGTGTGAGCGATGGGGAACATCGTAGGCCCGACGGGGAGTTACATTGGTAACGAGCGATGGTTCCAATGAGTTCCTGAGTGAACTTGAGATGATTGAGTCGGTACCGCATTGCATTTGCATAGAGTCGTGAGTCGGTCTCTATGATTTGCATTTATCATCTCTATAATTGTGCATAATTATGCATTGATGAATAAACATGAATATGTATGTTTATGTGGAATGATACGAATTGTGAAAGTATTAGTTCTCCATCTGTTTGTCGGTCTTGGTGTCTGCTCTGATACGTAGCACGGGAGTCGGGGAACGATTATGTTATATTTGTATACATTTGTAGGATTTATTTTGTATTATCTTGTTTGTATTTTGGATGTTAACAAACAATTTATTTTGTAAAACAAGTCGGTTATGGATCTTTCCGCTTCATTCCATAATTGACCTTTCCTTTTGTTGGAAAAAGTTTCCCCTTTGAGGGTATTCTATTTTGTGCTATGTATTAAAAATATATGAGCAGGGATGATGTTTTGTTTATTTAAATGTGACATCCTTGTTACTCTCGGAAAAATAAATTTTTTAGTTACTCTGATTTTATTTATGTATTATTTATTCGCGATGGAAATTGGGGTGTTACATTAGTGGTATCAGAGCAGGTCGGTCCGTCCGGCCAAGTTGTTGAGTTAGTTGGAGTGACAGTTGAATACTGTCAGTGTTGTTTGTCCCTTAGTACGTGATATGTGTGGAAACACTGTCAGTACTTTCTGGTTTTTCTAATCCTTTGTCTTCAGGATTGAGAATGAGATAAGTGGGGGAGAAGCTGGTACTTCTCCAAGTTGCTTCAGGTGTGGAGCGTTGGCTCAGTGTGTTGTGAATTGCAAGATTGTAAGTGCTCTTTGGACATTGTGGTTCCCGGTTCCTGAGGGAATGCGGAGGTAAGGTTTATGTCAACTGAGGATTTGTGCCTTAGGTAGTTTTGTGCAGGATGCAAGGGATGCTATTATAGTTTGGTAAAGGCGGTCTATGCCCCATCATGATTGTCGGCTGTCTATTTACAAATTGAGGAACTGATCACCCTTAATCTCTTGTTGATAGTGGACGGGAATTATGTTGGATGGAATAGACGTGTCTTTCCGGCTTTGATAGTGTGTACAATGAATTGTTTGGAATTAAGGAAGTGCTTACGGATTGTTTTGTTGAGTCGACGAAGATTTTTATATCTGAAGGTGAGGCGGATTAGAGGTTTTGGGATGTTGGTTAAGTTGGGAAGTCATTGAGAGAGAATGATTGAGTATTATTAATGGTTGTTCTGAGAAAGTAGAGTGTGAACTCAAATTGGGCGAAGGCGAGGATTTGAGGTTTGGATCTGCTAAGTAAGTAGAAGAACTTCTAGGAAATGAGACGCAGATGTTGGTCATGTTTGTGATAATAGTGTTCTGGAAATTGTCAGGAAGTCACAGTGATGGGCCGTCAGTTGGGCATGGTTTTCAGATATGTTTTTGGATGGAACGTTAAGGTGTTGTCTTAGAGAGCTCCAGTATTGTTAGTAACAAAAAGGAATGATGTTTGAATAGAATAACAAGCAGGATGTGTATAATGGTATTGAGACTATGGAAAGCAAAACTTAGAGTTCTGGTGAAGTTTGAAGTCTTGGGAGTTTTAAGGCATTAATGGAAATTTTGAGAGAACCCTTAGGTATGGATGTAATATTTAAGAGTTCTTTTTGGTTGGTTGTGGCTACATGTTGGGATTTGTGGAATTTTGATTGTCCAGAGAATGAAATTGTGTATGGGCCACTGTCAGTGGAATAAGGTAACGATTGAGAACAAGTGTCCACTTTCATGAACGGATGACTGAATGGTTTGGTTGAGTTTGAGTGAAATTGCAATTGTTTGGAATGTTTGATAAGAGTGGTGAATTGTGTGAGCTGAGGCTTTGATCGATTTAATGTGACCGGTTATGGTTGTTATCATTGGGATAGGCTGTTATGTACTCGGTTAAGCTTGTGTGTGAATAACCAGTTACCCAGGGAAAGAATTTTGCAAGAACTTTGAGAATTTATATCTTTTGGAATTTGTTTGGGTATTACAACGTGCAGTGATGTTATTTGGTGTTAGTAAGGAATCTGTAATGTTTGTGGAGTAAAGGAATCGTATCTTCCATATTTATTTGGATAAGTTCGTAATGGCTTTGATTGAGGATATTCGGATCTATTGTAAACTCCGAGGAAGAACATGTAGAGTGTTTGAGATTTGAACTACAAGTGTTGAAAAGAGATGAAGTGTTATGCTCAGTTATTCAAGAGAGAATTTGGGTTGAAAAAGGTTAGTTTTCTTGGATATGTTATTTCAGATGAGAGTATGGTTAAGGATTCATCGGAAATAGATGCAGTTCTACAATGAGAAGCTCCGAAGTTGGTTAAGGTGATTAGAAGCTTTTTGGACATTAGTTGGTTATTACCAGAGGTTATGGAGGGTTTTTCCAATTTAGCGTTTCTGTTACTTCGGTGGACTTGCAAAGGGTGAGTCGTTTGCTTTGGATGTTCATTGTGAGGAAAGTTAAGAGGGTTAAAGTGGAATTTGTCTACGACTCCAGTTTTGATTCTGCGTGATCCTGATGAATCGTTGTGAGGTATTGTGATGTGTCTTTGATGAGTTTAGTCAGTGTGGTAATGCAAGAGGGTAAAGTCGTGGCTTATGCTTTACTACCATTGAGGATTCCTAAAAGGATTTATACTATTCAGGATTTGGAATTGGTTGCGGTGGTTTGGTGTTGGAAATTTGGAGGTATTATCTTTATGGTTCTAAAGTTCGGAGTGTTTGGTAATCGCAAGAGTTTAGAGTACTTGGTGGATCTGAAAGAATAGAGTATGAGACAACGAGGATGGTTAGAATTTATGATGAGTTATGACTGTAGTTGGAATTAGCCTGTTGGTAAAGCTAAGGTTGTGTCTGACGAGTTAAGCCGAAAGTTTTTATGTAAGTTTGTTTTGATGGTCAGAGAATTATAATCATTTAAACAGTTCAGAGACTCGTGTCTGGTGTGTGAGATAACACAGTAGCGTGTGATGTTGGGTATACTAAAGTGGACAGTGATTTTTGGAGAATATGAGAAAGAGTTAGACTTTGGACGTGAGATTGATAGACTTGATGGTTTCGAGTAATCAGAGTGCGCAACGGGAGCGTGATGTGGCACATTTCGTATATGTGTGTGTGACTTGTAAGAATTCATGAATTGAACATTGGGAATAGGTAGGATTGGTAAGACTATTGGACGTTTCAGTATGGGAGTGTTAGGCAGAAGGTTTAAATATTATTCGTGGGCTACTATGTAGATGGATGTTTGGTTGCATGTTCGATTGGTGAATCGTAGCGTTGTTGTTGGTGTTCTGGTTTTGTTGATGTTGTTGAGACCTTGTGGTGTCGTGGAACTTTATGTTCTTGTTTGTGTTGTTGCCTCGTTTCCATGGTGATGGTTCGAGTGTGTGTAGCTAATTCCTGTGTGGGGAATTAGGGGAGAGTTGCCTAGGGTAGGGTAACGATCTTGTTGTGTTTCGGTTCTAGAGTGCACCTGTGTGTTGGTATCTTGGTTTTTCTTTGAGTCGTGAGTTTGTCGTCAAGTGCATTGTATGGGCTTTGCATCTTGTCGTTGTAGTTGTCGTCGTTGTCGTGTCGTTGTTGTAGTTAGCAAGGTGGTTTGTCAGTTGTGTTATTCGTGGTGTGCCTTTTGTTGGCATGTTGGTTTGTTAGTCGGATGCGAGAGTCGTATCCCGGGTTGTTGGTATCAGTATATTTTCGAGGACGAAAATTTCTAAGTGGGGGAGAATTGTAACGCCCCGATTTATTTAACCGTATTTAATTATTCCATTTATGTGAAATTTTGTGAATTGTGTGATTTATTGTGTTTCATGTTAATGCATCATGTTTGGGCATTGAGAGTTTTGTGGCATAAATGTGTCACATTTTGAACTAACATCCACTGGTGGAAGTTAGTGTTATTTTGGCCTTTTTTTGGTTATGTCACGTTTTGCACTTGACTTCCACTGGTGGAAGATTAGTGCAAAAACTGACCAAAAGCATTTCAGGAAGATTTTAAAGGTAACTTCCACTAGTGGAAGATTAGTGCAAAAACTGACCAAAAGCATTTTCAGGCAGTTTTTAAAGGTAACTTCCACTGGTGGAAGTTAGTGAGATTTTGGCCTTTTTTTGAATTGTGTAAATTAAATGAGTTTTACCTGTTAATTGGATAATTTCTCTAATAGGTAAAATATTTGCAATAAATTATAATTTTTTTTCAGCTTTTATTTCCTGAAATATATTTCATCGGTATGTTTAAGTTTTATCGCATTTTGAGAGCGTTTGGGAGATATTTGAGCTGAGGGGTATTTTGATCATTTGGGTAGTAGATATTTTATATAAATAGAAAGTGGAGAGAGAAAAAAGATAGAAAGGAAAACAAAAAAGAGAAAGAGAAGAAAAAAAGAGAAAAGAAGAGGAAGAGAAGAAAGAAGAGGAAAAAGAGGAAAATCGGGAATTCATCCGTTTAAAGTGCGATTAATCGGGTAAGGGTGAGAAGTTTCAATTATATTTCGATTGTGTATGTATATGTGTATGTTTTTTTGGAATGTTTGCTTGTTTTTCATAGTTTTCACTTTTAGATCGAAATGGTAGAAATGAATAGAAATCGATGTTTTCACGGACGAAAGTCGGAATAAATTGCGTAGTTGTGTCGAGTAATGTTAGGCCGTGATCGGGTATGCTTGTTTTATCGAATTTGGTTGATTTTGTAAGTTTTTGCATTTTTAGAGATTTGAGGGTTTAAGATTCGGATTGAAATCGAAAGTCGTAGAATTCACGTTTAATGGTTCGAAATCACAACTATATGTTTGGTATGAATGAGTATGTGTTTGTTTCGAAGAAAATAATTGAATCGGTCGGATTTTCGGACAAAATTGCATGAACCCGTAGGGCTGTTAGCAGAAAAATTCTGGTTTTTGCAAAACTTCAAAAATTCATAACTCTTGAACCGTAAGTCGGTTTTGACCCCCGTTCGAAGCGTTGGAAAGCTAACGAGATGTTCTTTCTAGGAAAAATAGTTTTGAGGTCTGTATATGGTTTAATTATATCAAAAAATTGAAACTGTATTTTTGTGTTAATTATTACCGTCGTGAATGTGTGCGATTGAGGTGTTATCGTGCAATATGCTTTTGTAATATAACGTATAGCTTGTATGTGTTGTTATACGATGTGTTGTGGGTAGCCTTATGGTGTGAATCCTAGATTGTGGAATTTATTGTGAATTGTGGCCTTTTGGCAAATAAATGCATTGTTTAAATTAAATGTAAATGCATGTGAATTGTGAAAGAGTTCGTTGCCGTTTAGGTGGTAATGCGATGCTCGTTGCCGTTTGGCGTAATTGATGTGAATGTATATAAATTGTATGGGATTGAATGAGATGAATGCATGATTATATTGTGAATATGTATGCATTTCAAGAATGTCTCGAGTCATTTGCATGTGAAGCATAATGATGTGTCTTCTTATGTTGAGGGATTCTAATGAGAACCCGTTGTAACGTCGTGTGCCCGTGTGGGGTGTGAGCGATGGTTATAGACGATCGTGTGCCTTATACAAAGAGGTGTGAGCGATCGGGTCGTGTGCCTTATACAAAGAGGTGTGAGCGATCCATAAATGTCGTGTGCCTTAAAAATAAGAGGTGTGAGCGATCAGATCGGATCGTGTGCCTTAAAAATAAGAGGTGTGAGCGATGGGGAACATCGTAGGCCCGACGGGGAGTTACATTGGTAACGAGCGATGGTTCCAATGAGTTCCTGAGTGAACTTGAGATGATTGAGTCGGTACCGCATTGCATTTGCATAGAGTCGTGAGTCGGTCTCTATGATTTGCATTTATCATCTCTATAATTGTGCATAATTATGCTTTGATGAATAAACATGAATATGTATGTTTATGTGGAATGATACGAATTGTGAAAGTATTAGTTCTCCATCTGTTTGTCGGTCTTGGTGTCTGCTCTGATACGTAGCACGGGAGTCGGGGAACGATTATGTTATATTTGTATACATTTGTAGGATTTATTTTGTATTATCTTGTTTGTATTTTGGATGTTAACAAACAATTTATTTTGTAAAACAAGTCGGTTATGGATCTTTCCGCTTCATTCCATAATTGACCTTTCCTTTTGTTGGAAAAAGTTTCCCCTTTGAGGGTATTCTATTTTGTGCTATGTATTAAAAATATATGAGCAGGGATGATGTTTTGTTTATTTAAATGTGACATCCTTATTACTGTCGGAAAAATAAATTTTTTAGTTACTCTGATTTTATTTATGTATTATTTATTCGCGATGGAAATAGGGGTGTTACATTAGTGGTATCAGAGCAGGTCGGTCCGTCCGGCCAAGTTGTTGAGTTAGTTGGAGTGACAGTTGAATACTGTCAGTGTTGTTTGTCCCTTAGTACGTGATATGTGTGGAAACACTGTCAGTACTTTCTGGTTTTTCTAATCCTTTGTCTTCAGGATTGAGAATGAGATAAGTGGGGGAGAAGCTGGTACTTCTCCAAGTTGCTTCAGGTGTGGAGCGTTGGCTCAGTGTGTTGTGAATTGCAAGATTGTAAGTGCTCTTTGGACATTGTGGTTCCCGGTTCCTGAGGGAATGCGGAGGTAAGGTTTATGTCAACTGAGGATTTGTGCCTTAGGTAGTTTTGTGCAGGATGCAAGGGATGCTATTATAGTTTGGTAAAGGCGGTCTATGCCCCATCATGATTGTCGGCTGTCTATTTACAAATTGAGGAACTGATCACCCTTAATCTCTTGTTGATAGTGGACGGGAATTATGTTGGATGGAATAGACGTGTCTTTCCGGCTTTGATAGTGTGTACAATGAATTGTTTGGAATTAAGGAAGTGCTTACGGATTGTTTTGTTGAGTCGACGAAGATTTTTATATCTGAAGGTGAGGCGGATTAGAGGTTTTGGGATGTTGGTTAAGTTGGGAAGTCATTGAGAGAGAATGATTGAGTATTATTAATGGTTGTTCTGAGAAAGTAGAGTGTGAACTCAAATTGGGCGAAGGCGAGGATTTGAGGTTTGGATCTGCTAAGTAAGTAGAAGAACTTCTAGGAAATGAGACGCAGATGTTGGTCATGTTTGTGATAATAGTGTTCTGGAAATTGTCAGGAAGTCACAGTGATGGGCCGTCAGTTGGGCATGGTTTTCAGATATGTTTTTGGATGGAACGTTAAGGTGTTGTCTTAGAGAGCTCCAGTATTGTTAGTAACAAAAAGGAATGATGTTTGAATAGAATAACAAGCAGGATGTGTATAATGGTATTGAGACTATGGAAAGCAAAACTTAGAGTTCTGGTGAAGTTTGAAGTCTTGGGAGTTTTAAGGCATTAATGGAAATTTTGAGAGAACCCTTAGGTATGGATGTAATATTTAAGAGTTCTTTTTGGTTGGTTGTGGCTACATGTTGGGATTTGTGGAATTTTGATTGTCCAGAGAATGAAATTGTGTATGGGTCACTGTCAGTGGAATAAGGTAACGATTGAGAACAAGTGTCCACTTTCATGAACGGATGACTGAATGGTTTGGTTGAGTTTGAGTGAAATTGCAATTGTTTGGAATGTTTGATAAGAGTGGTGAATTGTGTGAGCTGAGGCTTTGATCGATTTAATGTGACCGGTTATGGTTGTTATCATTGGGATAGGCTGTTATGTACTCGGTTAAGCTTGTGTGTGAATAACCAGTTACCCAGGGAAAGAATTTTGCAAGAACTTTGAGAATTTATATCTTTTGGAATTTGTTTGGGTATTACAACGTGCAGTGATGTTATTTGGTGTTAGTAAGGAATCTGTAATGTTTGTGGAGTAAAGGAATCGTATCTTCCATATTTATTTGGATAAGTTCGTAATGGCTTTGATTGAGGATATTCGGATCTATTGTAAACTCCGAGGAAGAACATGTAGAGTGTTTGAGATTTGAACTACAAGTGTTGAAAAGAGATGAAGTGTTATGCTCAGTTATTCAAGAGAGAATTTGGGTTGAAAAAGGTTAGTTTTCTTGGATATGTTATTTCAGATGAGAGTATGGTTAAGGATTCATCGGAAATAGATGCAGTTCTACAATGAGAAGCTCCGAAGTTGGTTAAGGTGATTAGAAGCTTTTTGGACATTAGTTGGTTATTACCAGAGGTTATGGAGGGTTTTTCCAATTTAGCGTTTCTGTTACTTCGGTGGACTTGCAAAGGGTGAGTCGTTTGCTTTGGATGTTCATTGTGAGGAAAGTTAAGAGGGTTAAAGTGGAATTTGTCTACGACTCCAGTTTTGATTCTGCGTGATCCTGATGAATCGTTGTGAGGTATTGTGATGTGTCTTTGATGAGTTTAGTCAGTGTGGTAATGCAAGAGGGTAAAGTCGTGGCTTATGCTTTACTACCATTGAGGATTCCTAAAAGGATTTATACTATTCAGGATTTGGAATTGGTTGCGGTGGTTTGGTGTTGGAAATTTGGAGGTATTATCTTTATGGTTCTAAAGTTCGGAGTGTTTGGTAATCGCAAGAGTTTAGAGTACTTGGTGGATCTGAAAGAATAGAGTATGAGACAACGAGGATGGTTAGAATTTATGATGAGTTATGACTGTAGTTGGAATTAGCCTGTTGGTAAAGCTAAGGTTGTGTCTGACGAGTTAAGCCGAAAGTTTTTATGTAAGTTTGTTTTGATGGTCAGAGAATTATAATCATTTAAACAGTTCAGAGACTCGTGTCTGGTGTGTGAGATAACACAGTAGCGTGTGATGTTGGGTATACTAAAGTGGACAGTGATTTTTGGAGAATATGAGAAAGAGTTAGACTTTGGACGTGAGATTGATAGACTTGATGGTTTCGAGTAATCAGAGTGCGCAACGGGAGCGTGATGTGGCACATTTCGTATATGTGTGTGTGACTTGTAAGAATTCATGAATTGAACATTGGGAATAGGTAGGATTGGTAAGACTATTGGACGTTTCAGTATGGGAGTGTTAGGCAGAAGGTTTAAATATTATTCGTGGGCTACTATGTAGATGGATGTTTGGTTGCATGTTCGATTGGTGAATCGTAGCGTTGTTGTTGGTGTTCTGGTTTTGTTGATGTTGTTGAGACCTTGTGGTGTCGTGGAACTTTATGTTCTTGTTTGTGTTGTTGCCTCGTTTCCATGGTGATGGTTCGAGTGTGTGTAGCTAATTCCTGTGTGGGGAATTAGGGGAGAGTTGCCTAGGGTAGGGTAACGATCTTGTTGTGTTTCGGTTCTAGAGTGCACCTGTGTGTTGGTATCTTGGTTTTTCTTTGAGTCGTGAGTTTGTCGTCAAGTGCATTGTATGGGCTTTGCATCTTGTCGTTGTAGTTGTCGTCGTTGTCGTGTCGTTGTTGTAGTTAGCAAGGTGGTTTGTCAGTTGTGTTATTCGTGGTGTGCCTTTTGTTGGCATGTTGGTTTGTTAGTCGGATGCGAGAGTCGTATCCCAGGTTGTTGGTATCAGTATATTTTCGAGGACGAAAATTTCTAAGTGGGGGAGAATTGTAACGCCCCGATTTATTTAACCGTATTTAATTATTCCATTTATGTGAAATTTTGTGAATTGTGTGATTTATTGTGTTTCATGTTAATGCATCATGTTTGGGCATTGAGAGTTTTGTGGCATAAATGTGTCACATTTTGAACTAACATCCACTGGTGGAAGTTAGTGTTATTTTGGCCTTTTTTTGGTTATGTCACGTTTTGCACTTGACTTCCACTGGTGGAAGATTAGTGCAAAAACTGACCAAAAGCATTTCAGGAAGATTTTAAAGGTAACTTCCACTAGTGGAAGATTAGTGCAAAAACTGACCAAAAGCATTTTCAGGCAGTTTTTAAAGGTAACTTCCACTGGTGGAAGTTAGTGAGATTTTGGCCTTTTTTTGAATTGTGTAAATTAAATGAGTTTTACCTGTTAATTGGATAATTTCTCTAATAGGTAAAATATTTGCAATAAATTATAATTTTTTTTCAGCTTTTATTTCCCGAAATATATTTCATCGGTATGTTTAAGTTTTATCGCATTTTGAGAGCGTTTGGGAGATATTTGAGCTGAGGGGTATTTTGATCATTTGGGTAGTAGATATTTTATATAAATAGAAAGTGGAGAGAGAAAAAAGATAGAAAGGAAAACAAAAAAGAGAAAGAGAAGAAAAAAAGAGAAAAGAAGAGGAAGAGAAGAAAGAAGAGGAAAAAGAGGAAAATCGGGAATTCATCCGTTTAAAGTGCGATTAATCGGGTAAGGGTGAGAAGTTTCAATTATATTTCGATTGTGTATGTATATGTGTATGTTTTTTTGGAATGTTTGCTTGTTTTTCATAGTTTTCACTTTTAGATCGAAATGGTAGAAATGAATAGAAATCGATGTTTTCACGGACGAAAGTCGGAATAAATTGCGTAGTTGTGTCGAGTAATGTTAGGCCGTGATCGGGTATGCTTGTTTTATCGAATTTGGTTGATTTTGTAAGTTTTTGCATTTTTAGAGATTTGAGGGTTTAAGATTCGGATTGAAATCGAAAGTCGTAGAATTCACGTTTAATGGTTCGAAATCACTACTATATGTTTGGTATGAATGAGTATGTGTTTGTTTCGAAGAAAATAATTGAATCGGTCGGATTTTCGGACAAAATTGCATGAACCCGTAGGGTTGTTAGCAGAAAAATTCTGGTTTTTGCAAAACTTCAAAAATTCATAACTCTTGAACCGTAAGTCGGTTTTGACCCCCGTTCGAAGCGTTGGAAAGCTAACGAGATGTTCTTTCTAGGAAAAATAGTTTTGAGGTCTGTATATGGTTTAATTATATCAAAAAATTGAAACTGTATTTTTGTGTTAATTATTACCGTCGTGAATGTGTGCGATTGAGGTGTTATCGTGCAATATGCTTTTGTAATATAACGTATAGCTTGTATGTGTTGTTATACGATGTGTTGTGGGTAGCCTTATGGTGTGAATCCTAGATTGTGGAATTTATTGTGAATTGTGGCCTTTTGGCAAATAAATGCATTGTTTAAATTAAATGTAAATGCATGTGAATTGTGAAAGAGTTCGTTGCCGTTTAGGTGGTAATGCGATGCTCGTTGCCGTTTGGCGTAATTGATGTGAATGTATATAAATTGTATGGGATTGAATGAGATGAATGCATGATTATATTGTGAATATGTATGCATTTCAAGAATGTCTCGAGTCATTTGCATGTGAAGCATAATGATGTGTCTTCTTATGTTGAGGGATTCTAATGAGAACCCGTTGTAACGTCGTGTGCCCGTGTGGGGTGTGAGCGATGGTTATAGACGATCGTGTGCCTTATACAAAGAGGTGTGAGCGATCGGGTCGTGTGCCTTATACAAAGAGGTGTGAGCGATCCATAAATGTCGTGTGCCTTAAAAATAAGAGGTGTGAGCGATCAGATCGGATCGTGTGCCTTAAAAATAAGAGGTGTGAGCGATGGGGAACATCGTAGGCCCGACGGGGAGTTACATTGGTAACGAGCGATGGTTCCAATGAGTTCCTGAGTGAACTTGAGATGATTGAGTCGGTACCGCATTGCATTTGCATAGAGTCGTGAGTCGGTCTCTATGATTTGCATTTATCATCTCTATAATTGTGCATAATTATGCTTTGATGAATAAACATGAATATGTATGTTTATGTGGAATGATACGAATTGTGAAAGTATTAGTTCTCCATCTGTTTGTCGGTCTTGGTGTCTGCTCTGATACGTAGCACGGGAGTCGGGGAACGATTATGTTATATTTGTATACATTTGTAGGATTTATTTTGTATTATCTTGTTTGTATTTTGGATGTTAACAAACAATTTATTTTGTAAAACAAGTCGGTTATGGATCTTTCCGCTTCATTCCATAATTGACCTTTCCTTTTGTTGGAAAAAGTTTCCCCTTTGAGGGTATTCTATTTTGTGCTATGTATTAAAAATATATGAGCAGGGATGATGTTTTGTTTATTTAAATGTGACATCCTTATTACTGTCGGAAAAATAAATTTTTTAGTTACTCTGATTTTATTTATGTATTATTTATTCGCGATGGAAATAGGGGTGTTACATTAGTGGTATCAGAGCAGGTCGGTCCGTCCGGCCAAGTTGTTGAGTTAGTTGGAGTGACAGTTGAATACTGTCAGTGTTGTTTGTCCCTTAGTACGTGATATGTGTGGAAACACTGTCAGTACTTTCTGGTTTTTCTAATCCTTTGTCTTCAGGATTGAGAATGAGATAAGTGGGGGAGAAGCTGGTACTTCTCCAAGTTGCTTCAGGTGTGGAGCGTTGGCTCAGTGTGTTGTGAATTGCAAGATTGTAAGTGCTCTTTGGACATTGTGGTTCCCGGTTCCTGAGGGAATGCGGAGGTAAGGTTTATGTCAACTGAGGATTTGTGCCTTAGGTAGTTTTGTGCAGGATGCAAGGGATGCTATTATAGTTTGGTAAAGGCGGTCTATGCCCCATCATGATTGTCGGCTGTCTATTTACAAATTGAGGAACTGATCACCCTTAATCTCTTGTTGATAGTGGACGGGAATTATGTTGGATGGAATAGACGTGTCTTTCCGGCTTTGATAGTGTGTACAATGAATTGTTTGGAATTAAGGAAGTGCTTACGGATTGTTTTGTTGAGTCGACGAAGATTTTTATATCTGAAGGTGAGGCGGAGTAGAGGTTTTGGGATGTTGGTTAAGTTGGGAAGTCATTGAGAGAGAATGATTGAGTATTATTAATGGTTGTTCTGAGAAAGTAGAGTGTGAACTCAAATTGTGCGAAGGCGAGGATTTGAGGTTTGGATCTGCTAAGTAAGTAGAAGAACTTCTAGGAAATGAGACGCAGATGTTGGTCATGTTTGTGATAATAGTGTTCTGGAAATTGTCAGGAAGTCACAGTGATGGGCCGTCAGTTGGGCATGGTTTTCAGATATGTTTTTGGATGGAACGTTAAGGTGTTGTCTTAGAGAGCTCCAGTATTGTTAGTAACAAAAAGGAATGATGTTTGAATAGAATAACAAGCAGGATGTGTATAATGGTATTGAGACTATGGAAAGCAAAACTTAGAGTTCTGGTGAAGTTTGAAGTCTTGGGAGTTTTAAGGCATTAATGGAAATTTTGAGAGAACCCTTAGGTATGGATGTAATATTTAAGAGTTCTTTTTGGTTGGTTGTGGCTACATGTTGGGATTTGTGGAATTTTGATTGTCCAGAGAATGAAATTGTGTATGGGTCACTGTCAGTGGAATAAGGTAACGATTGAGAACAAGTGTCCACTTTCATGAACGGATGACTGAATGGTTTGGTTGAGTTTGAGTGAAATTGCAATTGTTTGGAATGTTTGATAAGAGTGGTGAATTGTGTGAGCTGAGGCTTTGATCGATTTAATGTGACCGGTTATGGTTGTTATCATTGGGATAGGCTGTTATGTACTCGGTTAAGCTTGTGTGTGAATAACCAGTTACCCAGGGAAAGAATTTTGCAAGAACTTTGAGAATTTATATCTTTTGGAATTTGTTTGGGTATTACAACGTGCAGTGATGTTATTTGGTGTTAGTAAGGAATCTGTAATGTTTGTGGAGTAAAGGAATCGTATCTTCCATATTTATTTGGATAAGTTCGTAATGGCTTTGATTGAGGATATTCGGATCTATTGTAAACTCCGAGGAAGAACATGTAGAGTGTTTGAGATTTGAACTACAAGTGTTGAAAAGAGATGAAGTGTTATGCTCAGTTATTCAAGAGAGAATTTGGGTTGAAAAAGGTTAGTTTTCTTGGATATGTTATTTCAGATGAGAGTATGGTTAAGGATTCATCGGAAATAGATGCAGTTCTACAATGAGAAGCTCCGAAGTTGGTTAAGGTGATTAGAAGCTTTTTGGACATTAGTTGGTTATTACCAGAGGTTATGGAGGGTTTTTCCAATTTAGCGTTTCTGTTACTTCGGTGGACTTGCAAAGGGTGAGTCGTTTGCTTTGGATGTTCATTGTGAGGAAAGTTAAGAGGGTTAAAGTGGAATTTGTCTACGACTCCAGTTTTGATTCTGCGTGATCCTGATGAATCGTTGTGAGGTATTGTGATGTGTCTTTGATGAGTTTAGTCAGTGTGGTAATGCAAGAGGGTAAAGTCGTGGCTTATGCTTTACTACCATTGAGGATTCCTAAAAGGATTTATACTATTCAGGATTTGGAATTGGTTGCGGTGGTTTGGTGTTGGAAATTTGGAGGTATTATCTTTATGGTTCTAAAGTTCGGAGTGTTTGGTAATCGCAAGAGTTTAGAGTACTTGGTGGATCTGAAAGAATAGAGTATGAGACAACGAGGATGGTTAGAATTTATGATGAGTTATGACTGTAGTTGGAATTAGCCTGTTGGTAAAGCTAAGGTTGTGTCTGACGAGTTAAGCCGAAAGTTTTTATGTAAGTTTGTTTTGATGGTCAGAGAATTATAATCATTTAAACAGTTCAGAGACTCGTGTCTGGTGTGTGAGATAACACAGTAGCGTGTGATGTTGGGTATACTAAAGTGGACAGTGATTTTTGGAGAATATGAGAAAGAGTTAGACTTTGGACGTGAGATTGATAGACTTGATGGTTTCGAGTAATCAGAGTGCGCAACGGGAGCGTGATGTGGCACATTTCGTATATGTGTGTGTGACTTGTAAGAATTCATGAATTGAACATTGGGAATAGGTAGGATTGGTAAGACTATTGGACGTTTCAGTATGGGAGTGTTAGGCAGAAGGTTTAAATATTATTCGTGGGCTACTATGTAGATGGATGTTTGGTTGCATGTTCGATTGGTGAATCGTAGCGTTGTTGTTGGTGTTCTGGTTTTGTTGATGTTGTTGAGACCTTGTGGTGTCGTGGAACTTTATGTTCTTGTTTGTGTTGTTGCCTCGTTTCCATGGTGATGGTTCGAGTGTGTGTAGCTAATTCCTGTGTGGGGAATTAGGGGAGAGTTGCCTAGGGTAGGGTAACGATCTTGTTGTGTTTCGGTTCTAGAGTACACCTGTGTGTTGGTATCTTGGTTTTTCTTTGAGTCGTGAGTTTGTCGTCAAGTGCATTGTATGGGCTTTGCATCTTGTCGTTGTAGTTGTCGTCGTTGTCGTGTCGTTGTTGTAGTTAGCAAGGTGGTTTGTCAGTTGTGTTATTCGTGGTGTGCCTTTTGTTGGCATGTTGGTTTGTTAGTCGGATGCGAGAGTCGTATCCCGGGTTGTTGGTATCAGTATATTTTCGAGGACGAAAATTTCTAAGTGGGGGAGAATTGTAACGCCCCGATTTATTTAACCGTATTTAATTATTCCATTTATGTGAAATTTTGTGAATTGTGTGATTTATTGTGTTTCATGTTAATGCATCATGTTTGGGCATTGAGAGTTTTGTGGCATAAATGTGTCACATTTTGAACTAACATCCACTGGTGGAAGTTAGTGTTATTTTGGCCTTTTTTTGGTTATGTCACGTTTTGCACTTGACTTCCACTGGTGGAAGATTAGTGCAAAAACTGACCAAAAGCATTTCAGGAAGATTTTAAAGGTAACTTCCACTAGTGGAAGATTAGTGCAAAAACTGACCAAAAGCATTTTCAGGCAGTTTTTAAAGGTAACTTCCACTGGTGGAAGTTAGTGAGATTTTGGCCTTTTTTTGAATTGTGTAAATTAAATGAGTTTTACCTGTTAATTGGATAATTTCTCTAATAGGTAAAATATTTGCAATAAATTATAATTTTTTTTCAGCTTTTATTTCCCGAAATATATTTCATCGGTATGTTTAAGTTTTATCGCATTTTGAGAGCGTTTGGGAGATATTTGAGCTGAGGGGTATTTTGATCATTTGGGTAGTAGATATTTTATATAAATAGAAAGTGGAGAGAGAAAAAAGATAGAAAGGAAAACAAAAAAGAGAAAGAGAAGAAAAAAAGAGAAAAGAAGAGGAAGAGAAGAAAGAAGAGGAAAAAGAGGAAAATCGGGAATTCATCCGTTTAAAGTGCGATTAATCGGGTAAGGGTGAGAAGTTTCAATTATATTTCGATTGTGTATGTATATGTGTATGTTTTTTTGGAATGTTTGCTTGTTTTTCATAGTTTTCACTTTTAGATCGAAATGGTAGAAATGAATAGAAATCGATGTTTTCACGGACGAAAGTCGGAATAAATTGCGTAGTTGTGTCGAGTAATGTTAGGCCGTGATCGGGTATGCTTGTTTTATCGAATTTGGTTGATTTTGTAAGTTTTTGCATTTTTAGAGATTTGAGGGTTTAAGATTCGGATTGAAATCGAAAGTCGTAGAATTCACGTTTAATGGTTCGAAATCACTACTATATGTTTGGTATGAATGAGTATGTGTTTGTTTCGAAGAAAATAATTGAATCGGTCGGATTTTCGGACAAAATTGCATGAACCCGTAGGGCTGTTAGCAGAAAAATTCTGGTTTTTGCAAAACTTCAAAAATTCATAACTCTTGAACCGTAAGTCGGTTTTGACCCCCGTTCGAAGCGTTGGAAAGCTAACGAGATGTTCTTTCTAGGAAAAATAGTTTTGAGGTCTGTATATGGTTTAATTATATCAAAAAATTGAAACTGTATTTTTGTGTTAATTATTACCGTCGTGAATGTGTGCGATTGAGGTGTTATCGTGCAATATGCTTTTGTAATATAACGTATAGCTTGTATGTGTTGTTATACGATGTGTTGTGGGTAGCCTTATGGTGTGAATCCTAGATTGTGGAATTTATTGTGAATTGTGGCCTTTTGGCAAATAAATGCATTGTTTAAATTAAATGTAAATGCATGTGAATTGTGAAAGAGTTCGTTGCCGTTTAGGTGGTAATGCGATGCTCGTTGCCGTTTGGCGTAATTGATGTGAATGTATATAAATTGTATGTGATTGAATGAGATGAATGCATGATTATATTGTGAATATGTATGCATTTCAAGAATGTCTCGAGTCATTTGCATGTGAAGCATAATGATGTGTCTTCTTATGTTGAGGGATTCTAATGAGAACCCGTTGTAACGTCGTGTGCCCGTGTGGGGTGTGAACGATGGTTATAGACGATCGTGTGCCTTATACAAAGAGGTGTGAGCGATCGGGTCGTGTGCCTTATACAAAGAGGTGTGAGCGATCCATAAATGTCGTGTGCCTTAAAAATAAGAGGTGTGAGCGATCAGATCGGATCGTGTGCCTTAAAAATAAGAGGTGTGAGCGATGGGGAACATTGTAGGCCCGACGGGGAGTTACATTGGTAACGAGCGATGGTTCCAATGAGTTCCTGAGTGAACTTGAGATGATTGAGTCGGTACCGCATTGCATTTGCATAGAGTCGTGAGTCGGTCTCTATGATTTGCATTTATCATCTCTATAATTGTGCATAATTATGCATTGATGAATAAACATGAATATGTATGTTTATGTGGAATGATACGAATTGTGAAAGTATTAGTTCTCCATCTGTTTGTCGGTCTTGGTGTCTGCTCTGATACGTAGCACGGGAGTCGGGGAACGATTATGTTATATTTGTATACATTTGTAGGATTTATTTTGTATTATCTTGTTTGTATTTTGGATGTTAACAAACAATTTATTTTGTAAAACAAGTCGGTTATGGATCTTTCCGCTTCATTCCATAATTGACCTTTCCTTTTGTTGGAAAAAGTTTCCCCTTTGAGGGTATTCTATTTTGTGCTATGTATTAAAAATATATGAGCAGGGATGATGTTTTGTTTATTTAAATGTGACATCCTTGTTACTCTCGGAAAAATAAATTTTTTAGTTACTCTGATTTTATTTATGTATTATTTATTCGCGATGGAAATTGGGGTGTTACATTAGTGGTATCAGAGCAGGTCGGTCCGTCCGGCCAAGTTGTTGAGTTAGTTGGAGTGACAGTTGAATACTGTCAGTGTTGTTTGTCCCTTAGTACGTGATATGTGTGGAAACACTGTCAGTACTTTCTGGTTTTTCTAATCCTTTGTCTTCAGGATTGAGAATGAGATAAGTGGGGGAGAAGCTGGTACTTCTCCAAGTTGCTTCAGGTGTGGAGCGTTGGCTCAGTGTGTTGTGAATTGCAAGATTGTAAGTGCTCTTTGGACATTGTGGTTCCCGGTTCCTGAGGGAATGCGGAGGTAAGGTTTATGTCAACTGAGGATTTGTGCCTTAGGTAGTTTTGTGCAGGATGCAAGGGATGCTATTATAGTTTGGTAAAGGCGGTCTATGCCCCATCATGATTGTCGGCTGTCTATTGACAAATTGAGGAACTGATCACCCTTAATCTCTTGTTGATAGTGGACGGGAATTATGTTGGATGGAATAGACGTGTCTTTCCGGCTTTGATAGTGTGTACAATGAATTGTTTGGAATTAAGTGCTTACGGATTGTTTTGTTGAGTCGACGAAGATTTTTATATCTGAAGGTGAGGCGGATTAGAGGTTTTGGGATGTTGGTTAAGTTGGGAAGTCATTGAGAGAGAATGATTGAGTATTATTAATGGTTGTTCTGAGAAAGTAGAGTGTGAACTCAAATTGGGCGAAGGCGAGGATTTGAGGTTTGGATCTGCTAAGTAAGTAGAAGAACTTCTAGGAAATGAGACGCAGATGTTGGTCATGTTTGTGATAATAGTGTTCTGGAAATTTTCAGGAAGTCACAGTGATGGGCCGTCAGTTGGGCATGGTTTTCAGATATGTTTTTGGATGGAACGTTAAGGTGTTGTCTTAGAGAGCTCCAGTATTGTTAGTAACAAAAAGGAATGATGTTTGAATAGAATAACAAGCAGGATGCGTATAATGGTATTGAGACTATGGAAAGCAAAACTTAGAGTTCTGGTGAAGTTTGAAGTCTTGGGAGTTTTAAGGCATTAATGGAAATTTTGAGAGAACCCTTAGGTATGGATGTAATATTTAAGAGTTCTTTTTGGTTGGTTGTGGCTACATGTTGGGATTTGTGGAATTTTGATTGTCCAGAGAATGAAATTGTGTATGGTTCACTGTCAGTGGAATAAGGTAACGATTGAGAACAAGTGTCCACTTTCATGAACGGATGACTGAATGGTTTGGTTGAGTTTGAGTGAAATTGCAATTGTTTGGAATGTTTGATAAGAGTGGTGAATTGTGTGAGCTGAGGCTTTGATCGATTTAATGTGACTGGTTATGGTTGTTATCATTGGGATAGGCTGTTATGTACTCGGTTAAGCTTGTGTGTGAATAACCAGTTACCCAGGGAAAGAATTTTGCAAGAACTTTGAGAATTTATATCTTTTGGAATTTGTTTGGGTATTACAATGTGCAGTGATGTTATTTAGTGTTAGTAAGGAATCTGTAATGTTTGTGGAGTAAAGGAATCGTATCTTCCATATTTATTTGGATAAGTTTGTAATGGCTTTGATTGAGGATATTCGGATCTATTGTAAACTCCGAGGAAGAACATGTAGAGTGTTTGAGATTTGAACTACAAGTGTTGAAAAGAGATGAAGTGTTATGCTCAGTTATTCAAGAGAGAATTTGGGTTGAAAAAGGTTAGTTTTCTTGGATATGTTATTTCAGATGAGAGTATGGTTAAGGATTCATCGGAAATAGATGCAGTTCTACAATGAGAAGCTCCGAAGTTGGTTAAGGTGATTAGAAGCTTTTTGGACATTAGTTGGTTATTACCAGAGGTTATGGAGGGTTTTTCCAATTTAGCGTTTTTGTTACTTCGGTGGACTTGCAAAGGGTGAGTCGTTTGCTTTGGATGTTCATTGTGAGGAAAGTTAAGAGGGTTAAAGTGGAATTTGTCTACGACTCCAGTTTTGATTCTGCGTGATCCTGATGAATCGTTGTGAGGTATTGTGATGTGTCTTTGATGAGTTTAGTCAGTGTGGTAATGCAAGAGGGTAAAGTCGTGGCTTATGCTTTACTACCATTGAGGATTCCTAAAAGGATTTATACTATTCAGGATTTGGAATTGGTTGCGGTGGTTTGGTGTTGGAAATTTGGAGGTATTATCTTTATGGTTCTAAAGTTCGGAGTGTTTGGTAATCACAAGAGTTTAGAGTACTTGGTGGATCTGAAAGAATAGAGTATGAGACAACGAGGATGGTTAGAATTTATGATGAGTTATGACTGTAGTTGGAATTAGCCTGTTGGTAAAGCTAAGGTTGTGTCTGACGAGTTAAGCCGAAAGTTTTTATGTAAGTTTGTTTTGATGGTCAGAGAATTATAATCATTTAAACAGTTCAGAGACTCGTGTCTGGTGTGTGAGATAACACAGTAGCGTGTGATGTTGGGTATACTAAAGTGGACAGTGATTTTTGGAGAATATGAGAAAGAGTTAGACTTTGGACGTGAGATTGATAGACTTGATGGTTTCGAGTAATCAGAGTGCGCAACGGGAGCGTGATGTGGCACATTTCGTATATGTGTGTGTGACTTGTAAGAATTCATGAATTGAACATTGGGAATAGGTAGGATTGGTAAGACTATTGGACGTTTCAGTATGAGAGTGTTAGGCAGAAGGTTTAAATATTATTCGTGGGCTACTATGTAGATGGATGTTTGGTTGCATGTTCGATTGGTGAATCGTAGCGTTGTTGTTGGTGTTCTGGTTTTGTTGATGTTGTTGAGACCTTGTGGTGTCGTGGAACTTTATGTTCTTGTTTGTGTTGTTGCCTCGTTTCCATGGTGATGGTTCGAGTGTGTGTAGCTAATTCCTGTGTGGGGAATTAGGGGAGAGTTGCCTAGGGTAGGGTAACGATCTTGTTGTGTTTCGGTTCTAGAGTGCACCTGTGTGTTGGTATCTTGGTTTTTCTTTGAGTCGTGAGTTTGTCGTCAAGTGCATTGTATGGGCTTTGCATCTTGTCGTTGTAGTTGTCGTCGTTGTCGTGTCGTTGTTGTAGTTAGCAAGGTGGTTTGTCAGTTGTGTTATTCGTGGTGTGCCTTTTGTTGGCATGTTGGTTTGTTAGTCGGATGCGAGAGTCGTATCCCGGGTTGTTGGTATCAGTATATTTTCGAGGACGAAAATTTCTAAGTGGGGGAGAATTGTAACGCCCCGATTTATTTAACCGTATTTAATTATTCCATTTATGTGAAATTTTGTGAATTGTGTGATTTATTGTGTTTCATGTTAATGCATCATGTTTGGGCATTGAGAGTTTTGTGGCATAAATGTGTCACATTTTGAACTAACATCCACTGGTGGAAGTTAGTGTTATTTTGGCCTTTTTTTGGTTATGTCACGTTTTGCACTTGACTTCCACTGGTGGAAGATTAGTGCAAAAACTGACCAAAAGCATTTCAGGAAGATTTTAAAGGTAACTTCCACTAGTGGAAGATTAGTGCAAAAACTGACCAAAAGCATTTTCAGGCAGTTTTTAAAGGTAACTTCCACTGGTGGAAGTTAGTGAGATTTTGGCCTTTTTTTGAATTGTGTAAATTAAATGAGTTTTACCTGTTAATTGGATAATTTCTCTAATAGGTAAAATATTTGCAATAAATTATAATTTTTTTTCAGCTTTTATTTCCCGAAATATATTTCATCGGTATGTTTAAGTTTTATCGCATTTTGAGAGCGTTTGGGAGATATTTGAGCTGAGGGGTATTTTGATCATTTGGGTAGTAGATATTTTATATAAATAGAAAGTGGAGAGAGAAAAAAGATAGAAAGGAAAACAAAAAAGAGAAAGAGAAGAAAAAAAGAGAAAAGAAGAGGAAGAGAAGAAAGAAGAGGAAAAAGAGGAAAATCGGGAATTCATCCGTTTAAAGTGCGATTAATCGGGTAAGGGTGAGAAGTTTCAATTATATTTCGATTGTGTATGTATATGTGTATGTTTTTTTGGAATGTTTGCTTGTTTTTCATAGTTTTCACTTTTAGATCGAAATGGTAGAAATGAATAGAAATCGATGTTTTCACGGACGAAAGTCGGAATAAATTGCGTAGTTGTGTCGAGTAATGTTAGGCCGTGATCGGGTATGCTTGTTTTATCGAATTTGGTTGATTTTGTAAGTTTTTGCATTTTTAGAGATTTGAGGGTTTAAGATTCGGATTGAAATCGAAAGTCGTAGAATTCACGTTTAATGGTTCGAAATCACTACTATATGTTTGGTATGAATGAGTATGTGTTTGTTTCGAAGAAAATAATTGAATCGGTCGGATTTTCGGACAAAATTGCATGAACCCGTAGGGCTGTTAGCAGAAAAATTCTGGTTTTTGCAAAACTTCAAAAATTCATAACTCTTGAACCGTAAGTCGGTTTTGACCCCCGTTCGAAGCGTTGGAAAGCTAACGAGATGTTCTTTCTAGGAAAAATAGTTTTGAGGTCTGTATATGGTTTAATTATATCAAAAAATTGAAACTGTATTTTTGTGTTAATTATTACCGTCGTGAATGTGTGCGATTGAGGTGTTATCGTGCAATATGCTTTTGTAATATAACGTATAGCTTGTATGTGTTGTTATACGATGTGTTGTGGGTAGCCTTATGGTTTGAATCCTAGATTGTGGAATTTATTGTGAATTGTGGCCTTTTGGCAAATAAATGCATTGTTTAAATTAAATGTAAATGCATGTGAATTGTGAAAGAGTTCGTTGCCGTTTAGGTGGTAATGCGATGCTCGTTGCCGTTTGGCGTAATTGATGTGAATGTATATAAATTGTATGTGATTGAATGAGATGAATGCATGATTATATTGTGAATATGTATGCATTTCAAGAATGTCTCGAGTCATTTGCATGTGAAGCATAATGATGTGTCTTCTTATGTTGAGGGATTCTAATGAGAACCCGTTGTAACGTCGTGTGCCCGTGTGGGGTGTGAACGATGGTTATAGACGATCGTGTGCCTTATACAAAGAGGTGTGAGCGATCGGGTCGTGTGCCTTATACAAAGAGGTGTGAGCGATCCATAAATGTCGTGTGCCTTAAAAATAAGAGGTGTGAGCGATCAGATCGGATCGTGTGCCTTAAAAATAAGAGGTGTGAGCGATGGGGAACATTGTAGGCCCGACGGGGAGTTACATTGGTAACGAGCGATGGTTCCAATGAGTTCCTGAGTGAACTTGAGATGATTGAGTCGGTACCGCATTGCATTTGCATAGAGTCGTGAGTCGGTCTCTATGATTTGCATTTATCATCTCTATAATTGTGCATAATTATGCATTGATGAATAAACATGAATATGTATGTTTATGTGGAATGATACGAATTGTGAAAGTATTAGTTCTCCATCTGTTTGTCGGTCTTGGTGTCTGCTCTGATACGTAGCACGGGAGTCGGGGAACGATTATGTTATATTTGTATACATTTGTAGGATTTATTTTGTATTATCTTGTTTGTATTTTGGATGTTAACAAACAATTTATTTTGTAAAACAAGTCGGTTATGGATCTTTCCGCTTCATTCCATAATTGACCTTTCCTTTTGTTGGAAAAAGTTTCCCCTTTGAGGGTATTCTATTTTGTGCTATGTATTAAAAATATATGAGCAGGGATGATGTTTTGTTTATTTAAATGTGACATCCTTGTTACTCTCGGAAAAATAAATTTTTTAGTTACTCTGATTTTATTTATGTATTATTTATTCGCGATGGAAATTGGGGTGTTACATTAGTGGTATCAGAGCAGGTCGGTCCGTCCGGCCAAGTTGTTGAGTTAGTTGGAGTGACAGTTGAATACTGTCAGTGTTGTTTGTCCCTTAGTACGTGATATGTGTGGAAACACTGTCAGTACTTTCTGGTTTTTCTAATCCTTTGTCTTCAGGATTGAGAATGAGATAAGTGGGGGAGAAGCTGGTACTTCTCCAAGTTGCTTCAGGTGTGGAGCGTTGGCTCAGTGTGTTGTGAATTGCAAGATTGTAAGTGCTCTTTGGACATTGTGGTTCCCGGTTCCTGAGGGAATGCGGAGGTAAGGTTTATGTCAACTGAGGATTTGTGCCTTAGGTAGTTTTGTGCAGGATGCAAGGGATGCTATTATAGTTTGGTAAAGGCGGTCTATGCCCCATCATGATTGTCGGCTGTCTATTGACAAATTGAGGAACTGATCACCCTTAATCTCTTGTTGATAGTGGACGGGAATTATGTTGGATGGAATAGACGTGTCTTTCCGGCTTTGATAGTGTGTACAATGAATTGTTTGGAATTAAGTGCTTACGGATTGTTTTGTTGAGTCGACGAAGATTTTTATATCTGAAGGTGAGGCGGATTAGAGGTTTTGGGATGTTGGTTAAGTTGGGAAGTCATTGAGAGAGAATGATTGAGTATTATTAATGGTTGTTCTGAGAAAGTAGAGTGTGAACTCAAATTGGGCGAAGGCGAGGATTTGAGGTTTGGATCTGCTAAGTAAGTAGAAGAACTTCTAGGAAATGAGACGCAGATGTTGGTCATGTTTGTGATAATAGTGTTCTGGAAATTGTCAGGAAGTCACAGTGATGGGCCGTCAGTTGGGCATGGTTTTCAGATATGTTTTTGGATGGAACGTTAAGGTGTTGTCTTAGAGAGCTCCAGTATTGTTAGTAACAAAAAGGAATGATGTTTGAATAGAATAACAAGCAGGATGCGTATAATGGTATTGAGACTATGGAAAGCAAAACTTAGAGTTCTGGTGAAGTTTGAAGTCTTGGGAGTTTTAAGGCATTAATGGAAATTTTGAGAGAACCCTTAGGTATGGATGTAATATTTAAGAGTTCTTTTTGGTTGGTTGTGGCTACATGTTGGGATTTGTGGAATTTTGATTGTCCAGAGAATGAAATTGTGTATGGTTCACTGTCAGTGGAATAAGGTAACGATTGAGAACAAGTGTCCACTTTCATGAACGGATGACTGAATGGTTTGGTTGAGTTTGAGTGAAATTGCAATTGTTTGGAATGTTTGATAAGAGTGGTGAATTGTGTGAGCTGAGGCTTTGATCGATTTAATGTGACTGGTTATGGTTGTTATCATTGGGATAGGCTGTTATGTACTCGGTTAAGCTTGTGTGTGTGAATAACCAGTTACCCAGGGAAAGAATTTTGCAAGAACTTTGAGAATTTATATCTTTTGGAATTTGTTTGGGTATTACAATGTGCAGTGATGTTATTTGGTGTTAGTAAGGAATCTGTAATGTTTGTGGAGTAAAGGAATCGTATCTTCCATATTTATTTGGATAAGTTTGTAATGGCTTTGATTGAGGATATTCGGATCTATTGTAAACTCCGAGGAAGAACATGTAGAGTGTTTGAGATTTGAACTACAAGTGTTGAAAAGAGATGAAGTGTTATGCTCAGTTATTCAAGAGAGAATTTGGGTTGAAAAAGGTTAGTTTTCTTGGATATGTTATTTCAGATGAGAGTATGGTTAAGGATTCATCGGAAATAGATGCAGTTCTACAATGAGAAGCTCCGAAGTTGGTTAAGGTGATTAGAAGCTTTTTGGACATTAGTTGGTTATTACCAGAGGTTATGGAGGGTTTTTCCAATTTAGCGTTTTTGTTACTTCGGTGGACTTGCAAAGGGTGAGTCGTTTGCTTTGGATGTTCATTGTGAGGAAAGTTAAGAGGGTTAAAGTGGAATTTGTCTACGACTCCAGTTTTGATTCTGCGTGATCCTGATGAATCGTTGTGAGGTATTGTGATGTGTCTTTGATGAGTTTAGTCAGTGTGGTAATGCAAGAGGGTAAAGTCGTGGCTTATGCTTTACTACCATTGAGGATTCCTAAAAGGATTTATACTATTCAGGATTTGGAATTGGTTGCGGTGGTTTGGTGTTGGAAATTTGGAGGTATTATCTTTATGGTTCTAAAGTTCGGAGTGTTTGGTAATCACAAGAGTTTAGAGTACTTGGTGGATCTGAAAGAATAGAGTATGAGACAACGAGGATGGTTAGAATTTATGATGAGTTATGACTGTAGTTGGAATTAGCCTGTTGGTAAAGCTAAGGTTGTGTCTGACGAGTTAAGCCGAAAGTTTTTATGTAAGTTTGTTTTGATGGTCAGAGAATTATAATCATTTAAACAGTTCAGAGACTCGTG
Organism: Lathyrus tuberosus; assembly: GCA_022829125.1. Classification (NCBI taxonomy): domain Eukaryota; kingdom Viridiplantae; phylum Streptophyta; class Magnoliopsida; order Fabales; family Fabaceae; genus Lathyrus; species Lathyrus tuberosus. The sequence continues at coordinate 7,130,257 of JALAZF010000191.1, forward strand.
TCTGGTGTGTGAGATAACACAGTAGCGTGTGATGTTGGGTATACTAAAGTGGACAGTGATTTTTGGAGAATATGAGAAAGAGTTAGACTTTGGACGTGAGATTGATAGACTTGATGGTTTCGAGTAATCAGAGTGCGCAACGGGAGCGTGATGTGGCACATTTCGTATATGTGTGTGTGACTTGTAAGAATTCATGAATTGAACATTGGGAATAGGTAGGATTGGTAAGACTATTGGACGTTTCAGTATGGGAGTGTTAGGCAGAAGGTTTAAATATTATTCGTGGGCTACTATGTAGATGGATGTTTGGTTGCATGTTCGATTGGTGAATCGTAGCGTTGTTGTTGGTGTTCTGGTTTTGTTGATGTTGTTGAGACCTTGTGGTGTCGTGGAACTTTATGTTCTTGTTTGTGTTGTTGCCTCGTTTCCATGGTGATGGTTCGAGTGTGTGTAGCTAATTCCTGTGTGGGGAATTAGGGGAGAGTTGCCTAGGGTAGGGTAACGATCTTGTTGTGTTTCGGTTCTAGAGTGCACCTGTGTGTTGGTATCTTGGTTTTTCTTTGAGTCGTGAGTTTGTCGTCAAGTGCATTGTATGGGCTTTGCATCTTGTCGTTGTAGTTGTCGTCGTTGTCGTGTCGTTGTTGTAGTTAGCAAGGTGGTTTGTCAGTTGTGTTATTCGTGGTGTGCCTTTTGTTGGCATGTTGGTTTGTTAGTCGGATGCGAGAGTCGTATCCCGGGTTGTTGGTATCAGTATATTTTCGAGGACGAAAATTTCTAAGTGGGGGAGAATTGTAACGCCCCGATTTATTTAACCGTATTTAATTATTCCATTTATGTGAAATTTTGTGAATTGTGTGATTTATTGTGTTTCATGTTAATGCATCATGTTTGGGCATTGAGAGTTTTGTGGCATAAATGTGTCACATTTTGAACTAACATCCACTGGTGGAAGTTAGTGTTATTTTGGCCTTTTTTTGGTTATGTCACGTTTTGCACTTGACTTCCACTGGTGGAAGATTAGTGCAAAAACTGACCAAAAGCATTTCAGGAAGATTTTAAAGGTAACTTCCACTAGTGGAAGATTAGTGCAAAAACTGACCAAAAGCATTTTCAGGCAGTTTTTAAAGGTAACTTCCACTGGTGGAAGTTAGTGAGATTTTGGCCTTTTTTTGAATTGTGTAAATTAAATGAGTTTTACCTGTTAATTGGATAATTTCTCTGATAGGTAAAATATTTGCAATAAATTATAATTTTTTTTCAGCTTTTATTTCCCGAAATATATTTCATCGGTATGTTTAAGTTTTATCGCATTTTGAGAGCGTTTGGGAGATATTTGAGCTGAGGGGTATTTTGATCATTTGGGTAGTAGATATTTTATATAAATAGAAAGTGGAGAGAGAAAAAAGATAGAAAGGAAAACAAAAAAGAGAAAGAGAAGAAAAAAAGAGAAAAGAAGAGGAAGAGAAGAAAGAAGAGGAAAAAGAGGAAAATCAGGAATTCATCCGTTTAAAGTGCGATTAATCGGGTAAGGGTGAGAAGTTTCAATTATATTTCGATTGTGTATGTATATGTGTATGTTTTTTTGGAATGTTTGCTTGTTTTTCATAGTTTTCACTTTTAGATCGAAATGGTAGAAATGAATAGAAATCGATGTTTTCACGGACGAAAGTCGGAATAAATTGCGTAGTTGTGTCGAGTAATGTTAGGCCGTGATCGGGTATGCTTGTTTTATCGAATTTGGTTGATTTTGTAAGTTTTTGCATTTTTAGAGATTTGAGGGTTTAAGATTCGGATTGAAATCGAAAGTCGTAGAATTCACGTTTAATGGTTCGAAATCACTACTATATGTTTGGTATGAATGAGTATGTGTTTGTTTCGAAGAAAATAATTGAATCGGTCGGATTTTCGGACAAAATTGCATGAACCCGTAGGGCTGTTAGCAGAAAAATTCTGGTTTTTGCAAAACTTCAAAAATTCATAACTCTTGAACCGTAAGTCGGTTTTGACCCCCGTTCGAAGCGTTGGAAAGCTAACGAGATGTTCTTTCTAGGAAAAATAGTTTTGAGGTCTGTATATGTTCAATTATAGCAGAAAATTGAAACCGTATTGTTGTGTTAATTAATACCGCCGTGAATGTGTGCGATTGAGGTGTTATCGTGCAATATGCTTTTGTAATATAACGTATAGCTTGTATGTGTTGTTATACGATGTGTTGTGGGTAGCCTTATGGTGTGAATCCTAGATTGTGGAATTTATTGTGAATTGTGGCCTTTTGGCAAATAAATGCATTGTTTAAATTAAATGTAAATGCATGTGAATTGTGAAAGAGTTCGTTGCCGTTTAGGTGGTAAAGCGATGCTCGTTGGCGTTTGGCGTAATAGATGTGAATGTATATAAATTGTATGTGATTGAATGAGATGAATGCATGATTATATTGTGAATATGTATGCATTTCAAGAATGTCTCGTGTCATTTGCATGTGAAGCATAATGATGTGCATTCTTGTGTTGAGGGATTCTAATGAGAACCCGTTGTAACGTCGTGTGCCCGTGTGGGGTGTGAGCGATGGTTATAGACGATCGTGTGCCTTATACAAAGAGGTGTGAGCGATCGGGTCGTGTGCCTTATACAAAGAGGTGTGATCGATCCATAAACGTCGTGTGCCTTAAAAATAAGAGGTGTGAACGATCAGATCGGATTGTGTGCCTTAAAAATAAGAGGTGTGAGCGATGGGGAACATCGTAGGCCCGACGGGGAGTTACATTAGTAACGAGCGATGGTTCCAATGAGTTCCTGAGTGAACTTGAGATGATTGAGTCGGTACCCGCATTGCATTTGCATAGAGCCGTGAGTCGGTCTCTATGATTTGCATTTATCATCTCTATAATTGTGCATAATTGTGCATTGATGAATAAACATGAATATGTATGTTTATGTGGAATGATATGAATTGTGAAAGTACGCATGATGAATATGCTTGGTTTCGTATATATATATACATACATTGTGATGTATATGAGTGAGTTGTGATGAATTGTGGTGAAAATTGTGAATGGATGCGTTATGTGTGGAAAATCATGATTTGATTTATTATGTGTGATATGTTTTGTATTAGTGGCATGCTATATGTGTTAGTATGTGATGGTATGGGTGAGATGATTTATGCATGTGTTTGAGTGTGTGTTTGCATATTATTATGCAATCTTGATTTAGTTGTTATTTTTCACCCTTCTGTTGTGGTTTGTTGCTCTATGAGGCAATTGCAGATTAGTGTCTTGGAGGCTTTTGTGAAGATTAGTTCTCCATCTGCTTGTCGGTCTTGGTGTCTGCTCTGATACGTAGCACGGGAGTCGGGGAACGATTATGTTATATTTGTATACATTTGTAGGATTTATTTTGTATTATCTTGTTTGTATTTTGGATGTTAACAAACAATTTATTTTGTAAAACAAGTTGGTTATGGATCTTTCCGCTTCATTCCATAATTGACCTTTCCTTTTGTTGGAAAAAGTTTCCCCTTTGAGGGTATTCTATTTTGTGTTATGTATTAAAAATATATGAGCAGGGATGATGTTTTGTTTATTTAAATGTGACATCCTTGTTTCTGTCGGAAAAATAAATTTTTTAGTTACTCTGATTTTATTTATGTATTATTTATTCGCGATGGAAATTGGGGTGTTACACCTCGTGCACTGACAATCACTCCCTCGCCAAGCTGCTAGGAGTGTCTCATTGTCATGCCTCGTGCACCGACAACCACTCCCTCGCTCTCGGGTGTTTACATGTAACACTTTGTTCCCTCTTTGTCCTCGGGTGTTACATGCCCACCAGCTTCCGCTTGGTTCGTCCCCGAACCACATCGTAATGGGAGAGGTCTGGCTCTGATACCATTTGTAACGCCCCAGGCTGCTTTTAAGATTACCGACTAACCCCACAAACCAACACATATCTTTTCAGCATGTTTTGTCTTCACTCACACTGTAACACCCCCTTTCTATACCCCCAAATAATCACATAATCATTTAGGCACATATTAAAAATTTCGTCAGAGTATAATTATAAACATAGTATAAAAGAGGTATGTCACATTATACATAAAATTAAAACATTCAACACCTGCTCAACAATTGATATGCAACAGTGGGGTAACTTTGCAACAGAGGAACTTAGTCCTTACACCCACATCTCAATATTTAGAATTAAAAGTGGAAAATCTAAACATTGAATAACATCAAACATATATACCTACATATATATATATATATATATATATATATATATATATATATATATATATATATATATATATATATATATATATATATATATATATATATATATCACCAAGTATTATCCACCAACTTAATTCATGTTTACGTAAACATTCATCAACAAGATACATGTACAGATGTATCACAAAAGAATCATATACATCCTAGCTACCCGGTGCTACATATCAGAGTCGACCGACCAAAAGAATGAAGACACGCTTCACAAAAGACCACCAGCATACCTACTCTGCAATGCCTCATAGAGCATCATAAAACAGCAGAAGGGTGAGAAACACAATTATAATATAAATGCATATAATTATATATCTTAGCATAAAAATACACATGTTCTACATCCTCACCACAATTCATCACAACCCACTCATATACATCACAATGTATATATATATATATATATATATATATATATATATATATATATATATATATATATATACATAACCAAGCACGTTCATCATGCATACTTTCACAATTCTCATCATTCCACATAAACATACATATTCATGTTTATTCATCAATACTCAATTATAAAGATGATAAATGCAAATCATAGAGACCGACTCACGACTCTATGCAAATGCAATGCGGTACCGACTCAATCATCTCAAGTTCACTCAGGAACTTATTGGAACCATCGCTCGTTACCAATGTAACTCCCCGTCGGGCCTACGATGTTCACCCATTGCTCACACCTCACATAGGCACACAATGTTTATGGATTGCTCACACCTCACATAGGCACACAATCCGATTGCTCACACCTCACCTAGGCACACAATCTGACTGCTCACACCTCACCTAGGCACACAATCGTTAGTAATCATCGCTCACACCTCACTTAGGCACACGACGTTACAATGGATTCTCATTAGAATCACACGACAAAAGAATGTACATCATTATGCTTCACATACAAATGACTCACGACATTCTTGAAATGCATACATATTCACAATATATTCATGCATTCATCTCATACAATCACATAAAATCTATATTCATTCACATCAATGCACTATTGTATGATCCACATCCAAAACACGCATTCAAAACGGTAAAGGTCGTTAAATAACACTATTCCCGATTTTCCTACTTATTTAATCGACCAACAATCTCGAAACCATCATCACAAGCAAGAACATTTTATAAGCTTTCCAACGAGATAAATAACGCTTAAATCGGAAATACGGTTCGAGAGTTATGAATTTTACAAGAAAAGAAAATTACTAAAAAACAAACAAAAGCGCCCAGCGACTGGGACATTTCGCCCGGCGACGCTTTGTAACGACCCGAAAATCTAAATTATTTATTTAATGAGTTATTTAATTAATTTAGATGAATTATTGAGGTTTGTGACAATTTTTGGAGAATTATGGATTAAAAGATGCAATTTTGAATAATTTTAATAAAGTAAATAATCAAATATTATTTATGTTATTATTATTATTAAAAATTAAAATGAGAAAAGGGCAAGGTGGTCTTATGTGAAAATGAGTAAGGATAGGATGGAAAGTACATAAGTTGGGATTAGTTATCCAAGAGAAAGGAGAAACACGATCACATTTTCTCATTATCGTATTTTTGTGAAAAACTCTGAAGAGGAGAAGAGAAGAAGGCTAAGGCTTGAGGATTTCTAGAGGAATCTTGAAGAAAGAAAGGAAAGGCTTCAGATTACTCTAAGGTATGGGGAGAATTCCTAATTCCTTATAGTTTATGAGGTTGGAGATGAATAGATTAGGTTTTGTATGAATGCTGTTTGATTTTGATGATTTTGATGTGAAATATAGGATGTGATGTGAAATATGATGAATTGTTTGGCATGTATTGATATATATATGTTGATGTTAGTGTATCGTGTAAGCATTTTTGGTCAATTTTTGTTTTGGGAAAAATTGATTTTTTAGGGTATTTCGAGTCGAAAACGTAGAAAAATGAATTTTTGGGAAATTGTGGTGTTTGATGATGTAGAATGAATTAGGGATGAATGATTCGATGAAATATAATGAGATAGAATGTTATGTGTTGATGTATGTGTATTGTGTGAGTCTTTTGGTCAAATTTTCGTATTGGAAAAAAATTGAATTTTTGGGATATTTGAGGCCAAAACGCAGCAGAAAAATCTTTGAAAATTTTTGGGTGCAGACTTCCTGACACGGCCGTGTCAGACCCCTTTCTTGCTGGATTTTTGCTTTTGTTGAAATCGTGCTACAAACTTCCTGACACGGTCGTGTCACAGGACACGGGCGGCCGTGTCAGACATGCTGTTTTGCTGTTTTTTGTGTTTTCTTGAGGTTTCTTGATGTTTTCTCGTGCTGATCTTTTGTTGTTGAGTTGTTGTTGATGTAAGATGATAAACATGATGGTATGATGAATACTTGTTGTATATGGAATGAATGATGCACGCGTTGATGTTCGATGAATTGCGAAGTTTTAGCATCATTGCATTTCATAGCATTTTATGTTGGGGCTTCGGTCCATTGGTAGCTTCAATCCCACTGTGCGGATTGAAGTGATACGTTGATTATGTCGTGCTCCATTTGGAGGGTTGATGGCCAAGTGTCCATCCACGTTGAATGTAACGCCCCAGTTTTCTTAGATTTATTTAATAGAGTAGATTTAATTGGTTTTGGTTTTATATTATTTTATTATTGACTTTTATTTGGCAATATATTATTTTTCATCGTTGTTGATGTTTTATCGCATTTTGAGAGCGTTTGGGAGATATTCGAGCTGAGGGGTATTTTGGTCTTTTGCTTAGGTAAGTTTATGTTTTTATATAAATAGAAAGAAATAGAGAGAAAATGAGAAAAAGAAGAAAAGAAGAAAGAAGAGAAAGAGAAAAGAAGAGGAAGAAGAGAGAAAAGAGGAGAAAGTGGGAAAAATCGGGAAAAGCTCCGTTTCAATCGCGAATAATCGGGTAAGGGTGAGAAGTTTCAATTATAACTTGCTTGTATATGTATATGTGTTGTTTGTGTGTGTGTTTTTGGTTGAAAAATATATGTTTTCCAATTGGTAGGAATTTTGAATAATTGATAGAAATTGATGTTTTCACGGTTGAAACTCGGTATAAATCGTGTAGTATAGTCGGGTTAGGTGTGGTTTGAACCTATCATAATTGTTTTGATGTCCCAATATGTTTAGGTATGTGTTAGAATGGTTTAGAATGAAGAAAAATGTGATTTTTTGGGTTTTGTTATGCAGTAACCGGTTACAGCATATGTCCTAACCGGTTACCCTTTGAAAAATGACGTTTCTGGGCTATTTTCTAGCCAGTAACCGGTTACAGCATATTTGCTAACTGGTTACCACTGTAAGTTTCAGAAAAATATTATTTTCAAAAATTCATAACTTTTGAACCGTAAGTCGGTTTTGGTCCCCGTTTGAAGCGTTGGAAAGCTAGTGAAATATTCTTTCTATTAAAAATGGTTTGGAGGGCAGTAGATGATTTATTTAGGTCGTGGTTTTGGAAAAGTGTTGGGTTGTCGGGTTTTTATCGCGTTAGATGCGTGCGGTCGGTGTTTTACCGTGTGATATGCTTTTGTTATATAACGTATAGCTTGTGTGCTGCTATATGATGTGAATACATGTAATAAGATGTTGTGATAAGGTGTTGTGATGCGATGTTGTGATAATGTTGTTGTTGTGCGGTAAATACATTGTTGGATTGAATGTCAATGTATGTTGTTATGATGTGTTGTGGGTAGCCTTTGTGGTGTGAATCCCTTGTGGAAGTAATTGTGATTGTATGATTGTTGTGGTTTGTGGTTTGTGATGAAATGCATTGTTTATGTGAAATTCAATGTATGTTGTGTGGTGGCCTTTATGGTTTGAAATGCATTGTTTGAATTGTTTTGCAATGCATGAATGTGATGATGTTGAAGCATGTGACAAGTTGTTGTAATTGTTGTGGTTGATGATTTGTGGCCTAAGGGCAAGAAAATGAAATGTGTGGTAATTGATGCTATATGCATGATTATGGATGTGTATATGTGTGCATTTTGAATGTCATGAGTCATTGTATGTCAGGCATCATGATATGCATTCTTGTGACGTCCTGAGTGACGGATTGATTCCAGAGGGAATCTGCTATAACATCGTGAGCCTTAAAAATAAGAGGACCGAAAGCGATTTGATATATCGTGAGCCTTAAAAATAAGAGGACCGAAAGCATTGGTTATAGACGATCGTGAGCCTTATACAAAGAGGACCGAAAGCGATCGGATTGTGAGCCTTATACAAAGAGGACCGAAAGCAATCCATAAACGTCGTGAGCCTTAAAAATAAGAGGACTGAAAGCGATCTGATTGGATCGTGAGCCTTAAAAATAAGAGGACCGAAAGCGACAGGGAACATCGTTTTCCCGACGGGGTGTTATTGAGTGGTCCTCAGTAACAAGCGATGATTCCAGCAGAGTTCCTGAGTGAACTAGTGATGAGAAATGTTGGAAGTCGGTACCGCATGGCATTTGCATAGAGTCGTTGTGTCGGTCTCTGTGCATTTGTATAAATCATGAATGGATTGATTATGTGTGAAAATCATGAATGGATTGATTATGTGTGGGAGATTGTGAATTGATTGATTATGTGTTGAGCTTGTGATAACATTGGTGATTTGATATGCATTTGTGATAAATGCATTGGTTATGGATGATATGTTTTATGTATAGACATATGCTATGTTTTGGGGAGATGTTGTACATTACAATGATTGTATTAATTCTCTATGGTATGTTATATATGAATATATGTGATGTGGTGGTGTGTTTTCATATGTCATAACCTTGGTATGCATTATGTGTGAATATGTTATTATGTTGGTATGATTGATACATGCTATGTGGTTGGATTATTAGAAATATGTTATGTATCGGTGGCATGCTATATTTATTAGTATGTGATGCTTGTGGTGAGAATAATTATGCATGTGAATTTATGTGTTTGCATATTATTATGCAATCTTGATTTAGTTGTTATTTCTCACCCTTCTGCTGTGGTTTGTTGCTCTATGAGGCAATTGCAGATTTGTGTCTCGGAGGCTTTTGTGAAGATTAGTTCTCCATTATTTTGTCGGTCTTGGCGTCTGCTCTGATACGTAGCACGGGAGTCGGGGAACGATTATATATATTTGTATATATTTGTAGGATATATTTCGTATGAATATTTTGATGTATAAAACAGTTTATTTTGTAAAAGAAGTCGGTTATGGATCCTTCCGTTTTATTCCATAATTGACATTTCCTTTATTATGGAAAAAGTTTCCCTTTGAGGGTATCCTATTTTGTGCTATGTATCAAATTTATAAGCAGGGATGATGTTTTGTTTATTTAAATGTGACATCCTTGTTTCTGTCGGAAAAAAAATAAATTTTTAGTTACTCTGATTTATATGTGTATTATTTATTCGCGATGGGAATTGGGGTGTTACATTAGTGGTATCAAAGCAGGTCGGTCCGTCCGGACAAGTTGTTGAGTCAGTTTTTGGGACAGTTGAATACTGTCGATGTTGGTTGTCCCTTAGTACGTGATATGTGTGTGGAGCACTGTCAGTACTTTCTGGTTTTTCTAATCCTTTGTCTTCGGGATTGAGAATGAGATAAGTGGGGGAGAAGTTGGTACTTCTCCAAGTTGCTTCAGGTGTGGAGCGTTGGCTCAGTGTGTTGTGAATTACAAGATTGTAAGTGCTCTTTGGACATTGTGGTTCCCGGTTCCGGAGGGAATGCGGAGGTAAGGTTTATGTCAACTAAGGATTTGTGCCTTAGGTAGTTTGTGCGCAGGATGTAAGGAATGATATTATAGTTTGGTAAAGACGGTTTATGCCCCATCATGATTATCGGCTGTCTATTGGCAAATTGAGGAACTGATCACCCTTAATCTCTTGTTGATAGAAGACGAGAATTATGTTGGATGGAATAGACGTGTCTTTCCGGCTTTGATAGTGTGTACAATGAATTGTTTGGAATTAAGGAAGTGCTTACGGATTGTTTTGTTGAGTCGACGAAGATTTTTATATCTGAAGGTGAGGCGGATTAGAGGTTTTGGGATGTTGGTTAAGTTGGGAAGTCATTGAGAGAGAATGATTGAGTATTATTAATGGTTGTTCTCAGAAAGTAGAGTGTGAACTCAAATTGGGCGAAGGCAAGGATTTGAGGTTTGGATCTGCTAAGTAAGTAGAAGAACTTCTAGGAAATGAGACATAGATGTTGGTCATGTTTGTGATAATAGTGTTCAGGAAATTGGAAGGAAGTCACAATGATGGGCCGTCAGTTGTGCATGGTTTTCGGATGTGTTTTTGAATGGAACATTAAGGCGTTGTCTTAGAGAGCTCCAGTATTGTTAGTAACAAAAAGGAATGATGTTTGAATGGAATAACAAGCAAGATGTGTATAATGGTATTGAGACTATGGAAAGTAAACTTAGAGGTTTGGTGAGTTTTGGAGTTTTTAAAGTTATAGGGCATTAATGGAAATCTTGAGAAAACCCTTAGGTGTGGATGTAATATTGGGGAGTTCTTTTTGGTTGGTTGTTGCTACATGTTGGAATTTGTGGAATTGGACGACCAGGAGAAAAAAATTGTGTATGGATTACAGACAGTTTATTAAGGTAACGATTAAGAATGAGCAAACTTGCCCTGTTTCAGTTCTGATTGGATTCGCTGGATGGTTCGCACTGCGAACGATGGGAATTTTCTAGGCTATTTTGCTTCTGACTTGGTTCACTGGTACACTCGCACTGCGAATGAAGTAGCGAAGGATTCGCTGTGTTGTTCGCATTGCGAACATGACAGATCTTTCCAAATTGTTTTGTTCATAACTTTGACTTCGTTTATCCGATTTAAACGTTCTTTGTATCGTTGTGGAGCTATGAAAGAGTTCTATGTTTTGGAGAGTGGAAATATTATTTATGGAATGGATTTTTGGTCGAGTATTGGGATTAATCGGAATTACGTGAAGTACGTAAAATGGAACTGTTAAAACGTAAAAAGCTTCGAGCCATACGTCTGGAGTGTTTATGGAGGGGATGAATCGTATCTTCCATATTTAATTGGATAAGTTTGTAGTGGTTTCGATTGAGGATATTAGGATTTGGTATGAAACTCAGAGGAAGAACAGGTAGAGTGTTTGAGATTTGAACTACAGGTGTTGAAAAGAGATGAAGTGTATGCTAAGTTATTCAAGAGAGAATTTGGGTTGAAAAAGGTTAGTTTTCTTGGATATGTTATTTCAGATGAGAGTATGGTTAAGGATTCATCGGAAATAGATGCAGTTCTACAATGAGAAGCTCCGAAGTTGGTTAAGGTGATTAGAAGCTTTTTGGACATTAGTTGGTTATTACCGGAGGTTATGGAGGGTTTTTCCAATTTAGCGTTTCTGTTACTTCGGTGGACTTGCAAAGGGTGAGTCGTTTGCTTTGGATGTTCATTGTGAGGAAAGTTAAGAGGGTTAAAGTGGAATTTATCTACGACTCCAGTTTTGATTCTGCGTGATCCTGATGAATCGTTGTGAGGTATTGTGATGTGTCTTGGATGAGTTTAGTCAGTGTGTTAATGCAAGAGGGTAAAGTCGTAGCTTATACTTTACGACAATTGAGGATTCATAAGAGGATCTATACTATTCAGGATTTGGAATTGGTTGCGGTTGTATCGTGTTGGAAAATGTGGAGGTATTATCTTTATGGTTCTAGGTTCGAAGTGTTTAGTAATCACAAGAATATGGAGTACTTGTTTAGTCTGAAGGAATAGAATATGAGACAACGACGATGGTTAGAATTCGTGGCGAGTTATGAATTTGGCTTGGATTATCCTTTGGGAAAAGCTATTATTGTGCCTGAAGAGTTAAGTCGAAAGTTTTTAGGCATGTCTGTTTTGATGGTCAGAGAATTAAAATTATTTGAGCAATTCAGAGGCTTGTGTTTGGTGTGTGAGATAACGCAGTAGAGTGTGAAGTTGGGTATATTATAAGTGAACAGTGATTTTTGGTGAATATGAGAAAGAGTTAGACTTTGGACGTAAGACTGGTAGATTTGATTGTTGTGAGTAATCAGAGTGGCGCATCGGAAGTGTGATGTGGCACAATTCGTATATGCGTGTGTGACTGGTAAGAGTTCATAGGTTGAACATTGAAAACATGTAGGAGTGATGAGACCATTAGACGTTTCAGAATGGAAGTGTTAGGTGAAAGGTTTAAATATTATTCATGGGCTACTATGTAAATGGATGTTTTGATTGTATGTTCGATTGGTGAATCGTAGCATTGTTGTAGTATGGTTGTGTGACAAGGATGTTGGTGTTCTGGTTTTGTTAAGGTTGTTGAGTTCTTGTGGTGTCGTGGAACTTTATGTTCTTGTTTGTGCTGTGCCTCGTTTCCATGGTGATGGTTCGAGTGTGTGTAGCTAATTCCTGTGTGGGGAATTAGGGGAGTGTTACCTATGGTAGGGTAACGATCTTGTTGTATTTCGGTTCTAGAGTGAACCTGTGTGTTGGTATCGTGGTATTCCTTGAGTTGTGAGTTGGTCGTCAAGTGCATTGTATGGGCTTTGCATCTTGTCGCTGTTGTTGTCGTCGTTGTCGTGTCGTTGTGGTAGTTAGCAAGGTGGTTTGCCAGTTGTGTTATTCGTGGTGTGCCTTTTATTGGCATGTTGGTTTGTTAGTCGGATGCGAGAGTCGTATCCAGATTTGTTCGTATCGGTTAGATTTTCGAGGACGAAAATGTCTAAGTGGGGGAGAATTGTAACGCCCCAGTTTTGTTAGATTTATTTAATAGAGTAGATTTAATTGGTTTTGGTTTTATATTATTTTATTATTGACTTTTATTTGGCAATATATTATTTTTCATCGTTGTTGATGTTTTATCGCATTTTGAGAGCGTCTGGGAGATATTCGAGCTGAGGGGTATTTTGGTCTTTTGCTTGGGTAAGTTTATGTTTTTATTTAAATAGAAAGAAATAGAGAGAAAATGAGAAAAAGAAGAAAAGAAGAAAGAAGAGAAAGAGAAAAGAAGAGGAAGAAAAGAGAAAAGAGGAGAAAGTGGGAAAAATCGGGAAAAGCTCCGTTTCAATCGCGAATAATCGGGTAAGGGTGAGAAGTTTCAATTATATCTTGCTTGTATATGTATATATGTTGTTTGTGTGTGTGTTTTTGGTTGAAAAATATATGTTTTCCAATTGGTAGGAATTGTGAATAATTGATAGAAATTGATGTTTTCACGGTTGAAACTCGGTATAAATCGTGTAGTATAGTCGGGTTAGGTGTGGTTTGAACCTATCATAATTGTTTTGATGTCCCAATATGTTTAGGTATGTGTTAGAATGGTTTAGAATGAAGAAAAATGTGATTTTTTGGGTTCTGTTATGCAGTAACCGGTTACAGCATATGTGCTAACCGGTTACCCTTTGAAAAATGATGTTTCTGGGCTGTTTTCTAGCCAGTAACCGGTTACAGCATATCTGCTAACCGGTTACCACTGTAAGTTTCAGAAAAATATTATTTTCAAAAATTCATAACTTTTGAACCGTAAGTCGGTTTTGGTCCCCGTTTGAAGCGTTGGAAAGCTAGTGAAATATTCTTTCTATTAAAAATGGTTTGGAGGGCAGTAGATGATTTATTTAGGTCGTGGTTTTGGAAAAGTGTTGGGTTGTCGGGTTTTTATCGCGTTAGATGCGTGCGGTCGGTGTTTTACCGTGTGATATGCTTTTGTTATATAACGTATAGCTTGTGTGCTGCTATATGATCTGAATACATGTAATGAGATGTTGTGATAAGGTGTTGTGATGCGATGTTGTGATAATGTTGTTGTTGTGCGGTAAATACATTGTTGGATTGAATGTCAATGTATGTTGTTATGATGTGTTGTGGGTAGCCTTTGTGGTGTGAATCCCTTGTGGAAGTAATTGTGATTGTATGATTGTTGTGGTTTGTGGTTTGTGATAAAATGCATTGTTTATGTGAAATTCAATGTATGTTGTGTGGTGGCCTTTATGGTTTGAAATGCATTGTTTGAATTGTTTTGCAATGCATGAATGTGATGATGTTGAAGCATGTGACAAGTTGTTGTAATTGTTGTGGTTGATGATTTGTGGCCTAAGGGCAAGAAAATGCAATGCGTGGTAATTGATGATATATGCATAATTATGGATGTGTATATGTGTGCATTTTGAATGTCATGAGTCATTGTATGCCAGGCATCATGATATGCATTCTTGTGACATCCTGAGTGACAAATTGATTCCAAAGGGAATCTGCTATAACATCGTGAGCCTTAAAAATAAGAGGACCGAAAGCGATTTGATATATCGTGAGCCTTAAAAATAAGAGGACCGAAAACATTGGTTATAGACGATCGTGAGCCTTATACAAAGAGGACCGAAAGTGATCGGATTGTGAGCCTTATTCAAAGAGGACCGAAAGCAATCCATAAACGTCGTGAGCCTTAAAAATAAGAGGACTGAAAGCGATCTGATTGTATCGTGAGCCTTAAAAATAAGAGGACCGAAAGCGACGGGGAACATCGTTTTCCCGACGGGGTGTTATTGAGTGGTCCTCAGTAACAAGCGATGATTCCAGCAGAGTTCCTGAGTGAACTAGTGATGAGAAATGTTGGAAGTCAGTACCGCATGGCATTTGCATAGAGTCGTTGTGTCGGTCTCTGTGCATTTGCATAAATCATGAATGGATTGATTATGTGTGAAAATCATGAATGGATTGATTATGTGTGGGAGATTGTGAATTGATTGATTATGTGTTGAGCTTGTGATAGCATTGGTGATTTGATATGCATTTGTGATAAATGCATTGGTTATGGATGATATGTTTTATGTATAGACATATGCTATGTTTTGGGGAGATGTTGTACATTACAATGATTGTATTAATTCTCTATGGTATGTTATATATGAATATATGTGATGTGGTGGTGTGTTTCCATATGTCATAACTTTGGTATGCATTATGTGTGAATATGTTATTATGTTGGTATGATTGATACATGCTATGTGGTTGGATTATTAGAAATATGTTATGTATCGGTGGCATGCTATATGTATTAGTATGTGATGCTTGTGGTGAGAATAATTATGCATGTGAATTTATGTCTTTGCATATTATTATGCAATCTTGATTTAGTTGTTATTTCTCACCATTCTGCTGTGGTTTGTTGCTCTATGAGGCAATTGCAGATTTGTGTCTCGGAGGCTTTTGTGAAGATTAGTTCTCCATTCTTTTGTCGGTCTTGGCGTCTGCTCTGATACGTAGCACGGGAGTCGGGGAACGATTATATATATATTTGTATATATTTGTAGGATATATTTCGTATGAATATTTTGATGTATAAAACAGTTTATTTTGTAAAAGAAGTCGGTTATGGATCCTTCCGTTTTATTCCATAATTGACATTTCCTTTATTATGGAAAAAGTTTCCCTTTGAGGGTATCCTATTTTGTGCTATGTATCAAATTTATAAGCAGGGATGATGTTTTATTTATTTAAATGTGACATCCTTGTTTTTGTCGGAAAAAAATAAATTTTTAGTTACTCTGATTTATATGTGTATTATTTATTCGCGATGGGAATTGGGGTGTTACATTGAACCGGTACCACATGCATCCTTTGCATTTCATTATGGTTGACATTGCATACGAATGATGTAATTGTGATTCTGTTGTGAAGATTACGTTGATGATTCTATGATGTTGTTGTTAATGATGATAGGATGTTGTTCGTTAATGATGTTATGAGGTTGTTGTTAATGATGCTATGATGTTGTTGTTGATGATGATATAATGGTGTTCGTTGATGATGATATGATGTAGTTGATGATGATGCTATGGTGTTGGTGTTGATTATGATATGATGCTGTTGTTGGCTATGCTATGATGTTGTTGTTGCCTTCCTGTTCGTTTTCCATGTACTTATATTACTATAATGAATTGTGATTCTCACCCTGCCTGCTTGAAAATGTTGCCTCTTATGTGGGTAACTTGCAGATAACCAAGAGTAGATTCGCGATGATAGAGGATGTAGCCTTGAAGTGTGTCGTTTTCGCTGTTTAGTTTAGAGGTGTCCTGCTCTGTGTCATGTAACATCGGGTTGGGATTATTTGTGAACCTCATGTCTTCTTTTGATTTTATGTTGCAAATCTTTATATTATTGAGGCTATGTTGAATTGGATACTTTATCCATGGATTATTTTGTTGATCAAAAATTAAAAGTTGATTTCCGCTGCGTAGTTATAAATTTATGTTATTGATGAATGAATAACCCGTGTTACGGGACAGGACAATGATTACTAAATTATGTTTTGAATATATGTGGCACCTTTCTTGCTAAGTTTACTCTGATAATATTACGTGTTTTCCCTAAAATTGTTTGTGGGGTAGAAGGGTGCTACATTAGTGGTATCAGAGCAGGTCAGTCTGTCCGGCCAAGTTGTCTATGTTGTTTATTCCTTAGTACGCAACATGTGTGTGAACACTGTCGGTACTTGTTTGTTTTTTTTTACCATTGGCATCCGGTGTTGGTTGAAACAAGTAGGGGAGAAGTTTGCTTTCCGGAGATGTTTCTGGTGTGAGGAGTTGATTCAAGGTGATATTAAGGGTAAGAGTACAAGTGTTGTTGAAGTTGTAATGTCGCGAACCACCGAGAGTACAGATTCACGAATTCTTAGTTGCCGGTCAAGTTTGAGATTCCTGGAGATAGAACAAGCCGGTATAGTTGATGTTACTTCTCGGAGGATAGAGAGTAATGTGACGAATGTTGATATGCAAGCGAAGTATAATTATGATTTGCCTCTGGAGTGTAGATTAGAATTGGAGACAATGAAGAAATAGTGTTTTACCAGATAAACGAAGAAGATGACTCTTAGAGAGTGAAGCTTATATGAGTGTATGTATATGATGACGGTTTTATAAGATGTGAGGAGATTAATGACGGCGGGTTAAGGAGATGATTGAAAATAAGGGTATACTCCGAAAAGATTGACGATTTGATGGATCAACTGATAGGCTAGTATGTTTTCCGTATAATTGGATTGATGTCGGATTATTTTTGGATTTGGATGAAAAGCAAGAATAATTGGAGGATCTAGAAGCAAGAGAGAGAGGTAGAACTCATGTTTATCAATCTCGGGTTCTATTTTCGCAGTTATGGAACAGCCTTCAGAAAAAGGGGTATAACTTTTTTCTTGTAAATCCGAGGGAAGCGATTCTTAAATTTTTGGAAAGCTTACGAAATTCCCTTCAGTTTGCATATAAACTTTGTTTTCGGCATGTTTTTGAAGAGAGAGAAAAACGCGTTTTACTATTTGGGTCTGATGCTGATTTTTGGAAAATTCTGCATACAGAAATTCTGAACCAGTTCCGGTGTAAGGATGATAATTTTTTACTTGTAACTCGGATTCAAGCGATTCTTGAAGTTCTGGAATCTTCACGAAATTCTCTACATTTTGGAATATAATTTTATGTTTGGAAGGTCTGTTTTGGAAGAGATAAATGTGTCCGAAGTTGAGCGACTGTTGCTGAAAAAAAAAATTGGAAAGATGAAGACGAATGTGAAATATCGATGAGGAATAAAATGTTGGTATTAGAAAGAATGAGACGGTATCAGAGAATGCATAGAGATGCGATTTATGTCGAATGAGAATGGTTAAAGTGACAATGTTATGTGATGGTAATGTTGAGAGAAAGGCGAATGTTTGATTAGTGTTGTTAAAAATTTTAACTTGGATGAAAATTGTAATTGGAGCGAACCGAGTTGGACAGTACTTAAAGTAGTTGCGATTCCGGTGTTGGAAAGATATTTAATAATTGTGTTGTGCTACGAGCATGTATAAGAGATTAGGTATTGGATTTTGGATGTTTTGGTATAATTGACGAGGTCGGAGTTAAGAAAACTAAGAAGTTGTTGGTAAGCCTTGGGAAGTTGGCGGAGCATTATGCTTACGGACTTTGGTCACAAGGTAAAGTACGTTATTGTTGTTGGGTAATGATGATTTATGCCACTGTTATGGTTGTCGGCTGTCTATTGGCAAATTGAGGAACTGATCACCCTTAATCTCTTGTTGATAGTAGACTGAATCATAACTGATGGACAGATATGTCATGCCAGCTAGTATAGTATGTACGTTGAATTGGTTGAAGTTGAGCTCAGTGCTTGTGGGTTGTTTTGTCGATGCAGGTTCATATATAAGGAAATTGGTTGGGTTTACAGACGTAGCATGAAGTTGCGATTGGATTGATGAGTAGTATGGGAACTCTTCATCGAGTTCTGGATAACTTGAGTGTTGTTTTGTGATGAGTCAAGTGACTTGAGACTTGAAGCTTTCTTGAGATGATTCGAAGGGAAAGTAGATAGAAATGTAAGACCATGATTAGACAAGAATGTCGGATAGAGTGTTAGAGGGTTGAGTTGCAAGTATTAAAAGAAGTGAAATTATAAGTTGAATTGTAAAAGTGGAACTTTGGTTGGTAAAGATGAGTTACTTGGTTGTGTTAATTCGGATGAGAGTTTATGAAGAATTATGTCAGTATGAGCAAATGTTGATGATTTGGTTTGTCGGATTAGTTGGAAAGGAAAAGGTGATTTATCTGATTGAAGTTAATTGTACACAGGTACCCTATGTTGTTGTAATGATGTTGCATGTTTAAGATGATTTTTGAGGAACGTGTAAATAGGAGATGGTAAAGTTGTAGTTTATGTTTGATGATAATCGATAAATTCGTGGAAGCACATATATATATGATCTGGAAGTAGTCGTCGTTGTAATGGTGTTGAATGTCATAGGTGTTATCCTACGGATCTAAGTTGAAGTATTCGGTAACTACGAGAGTGTAGAATACCTGTTGGAACGAAATTCCGAAGATTTAAGTCGAAAGTCGTTGTTATGTCGGATTGGTGATTAGAAGTTGGAGTTAAACTGAGTAGTCTTGATACTTTGCAAGTAATCAGAGTGTGCAGATGAAGCGTGGTGTGTATCATGTGAATACGACTTATTGGAGGTAAGGATCAGGCATCAGAAGCTTGCGAGAATTATGCACACTATTGGATATTCTAGAATGAAAGTGATATGAGAAAAGTTTTCGAGTCACTGCCATGTCGGTAGAAGTGTTGAGGTTTATGTTCGTTAAAAAGAATCACAATATTATGGGATTAATGTAGTAAGACAA
This sequence comes from Lathyrus tuberosus, assembly GCA_022829125.1. NCBI lineage: Eukaryota > Viridiplantae > Streptophyta > Magnoliopsida > Fabales > Fabaceae > Lathyrus > Lathyrus tuberosus. Next base: position 7,149,700 of record JALAZF010000191.1, read on the forward strand.
AATTATCGGTGTTATAAGTTATGTTGATGTTCTTATGACGGTGTTGATGGCAATGGTAACGGCATGGTTGTGTTCCGACCTAAGAGTGAAAGAGATTGCTCTAGTAAAGGTATTATAGGGCAGACCAACTGGTGAGAGTTGGACTTGGAGTATGAGGACCAGATGAAGGAGTCGTATCCGACTCTGTTCACTTCAGGTAATTTTAGAGGACGAAAATTTTTAAAGTAGGGGAGAGTTGTAATGACCCGAAAATCTAAATTATTTATTTAATGAGTTATTTAATTAATTTAGATGAATTATTGAGGTTTGTGACAATTTTTGGAGAATTATGGATTAAAAGATGCAATTTTGAATAATTTTAATAAAGTAAATAATCAAATATTATTTATGTTATTATTATTATTAAAAATTAAAATGAGAAAAGGGCAAGGTGGTCTTATGTGAAAATGAGTAAGGATAGGATGGGAAGTTCATAAGTTGGGATTAGTTATCCAAGAGAAAGGAGAAACACGATCACATTTTCTCATTATCGTATTTTTGTGAAGAACTCTGAAGATGAGAGGAGAAGAAGGCTAAGGCTTGAGGATTTCTAGAGGAATCTTGAAGAAAGAAAGGAAAGGCTTCAGATTACTCTAAGGTATGGGGAGAATTCCTAATTCCTTATAGTTTATGAGGTTGGAGATGAATAGATTAGGTTTTGTATGAATGTTGTTTGATTTTGATGATTTTGATGTGAAATATAGGATGTGATGTGAAATATGATGAATTGTTTGGCATGTATTGATATATATGTTGATGTAAGTGTATTGTGTAAGCATATTTGGTCAATTTTCGTTTTGGGAAAAATTGAGTTTTTAGGGGTATTTCGAGTCGAAAACGTAGAAAAATGAATTTTTGGGAAATTGTGGTGTTTGATGATGTAGAATGAATTAGAGATGAATGATTCGATGAAATATAATGAGATAGAATGTTATGTGTTGATGTATGTGTATTGTGTGAGTCTTTTGGTCAAATTTTCGTATTGGAAAAAAATTGAATTTTTGGGATATTTGAGGCCAAAATGCAGCAGAAAAATCTTTGAAAAATTTTGGGTGCAGACTTCCTGACACGGCCGTGTCAGACCCCTTTCTTGCTGGATTTTTGCTTTTGTTGAAATCGTGCTACAGACTTCCTGACACGGCCGTGTCACAGGACACGGGCGGCCGTGTGAGACATGCTGTTTTGCTGTTTTTTGTGTTTTCTTGAGGTTTCTTGACGTTTTCTCGTGCTGATCTTTTGTTGTTGAGTTGTTGTTGATGTAAGATGATAAACATGATGGTATGATGAATACTTGTTGTATATGGAATGAATGATGCACACGTTGATGTTCGATGAATTGCGAAGTTTTAGCATCATTGCATTTCATAGCATTTTATGTTGGGGCTTCGGTCCATTGGTAGCTTCAATCCCACTGTGCGGATTGAAGTGATACGTTGATTATATTGTGCTCCATTTGGAGGGTTGATGGCCAAGTGTCCATCCACGTTGAACCGGTACCACATGCATCATTTGCATTTCATTATGGTTGACATTGCATACGAATGATGTAATTGTGATTCTGTTGTGAAGATTACGTTGATGATTCTATGATGTTGTTGTTAATGATGATAGGATGTTGTTCGTTAATGATGCTATGAGGTTGTTGTTAATGATGCTATGATGTTGTTGTTGATGATGATATAATGGTGTTCGTTGATGATGATATGATGTAGTTGATGATGATGCTATGGTGTTGGTGTTGATTATGATATGATGCTGTTGTTGGCTATGCTATGATGTTATTGTTGCCTTCCTGTTCGTTTTCCATGTACTTATATTACTATAATGAATTGTGATTCTCACCCTGCCTGCTTGAAAATGTTGCCTCTTATGTGGGTAACTTGCAGATAACCAAGAGTAGATTCGCGATGATGGAGGATATAGCCTTGAAGTGTGTCATTTTCGCTGTTTAGTTTAGAGGTGTCCTGCTCTGTGTCATGTAACATCGGGTTGGGATTATTTGTGAACCTCATGTCTTCCTTTGATTTTATGTTGCAAATCTTTATATTGTTGAGGCTATGTTGAATTGGATACTTTATCCATGGAGTATTTTGTTGATAAAAAATTAAAAGTTGATTTCCGCTGCGTAGTTATAAATTTATGTTATTGATGAATGAATAACCCGTGTTACGGGACAGGACAATGATTACTAAATTATGTTTTGAATATATGTGGCACCTTTCTTGCTAAGTTTACTCTGATAATATTACGTGTTTTCCCTAAAATTGTTTGTGGGGTAGAAGGGTGTTACACGCTTCAATTTCGCCTTCACTTCGCCCAGCGAAGTAGGGGCGAAGGAAACCCCCAGAAACGTGAACAAAACCAGCAGCGTGACACCCTCTCGCCTCTCTTTCGCCCGGCGACGCAGGGGCCAAAATCACGCTTCGCCCGGCGCTCTGGGCATTTCGCCCAGCGAATTACACCAGACAGCCATACCCAGCAGCGTGGCTTCATCATCCAAACCCCCATTTTTCTCATTTTTCCCACCTTTGATCATTCCCAACAGCAAAACCAAGCATAGTTATGAATCATACACTTATAAAGATCATTCTAAACACATCTTTATCGATTTTTAACCGTTAAAAACACCGATTCCACAAATCGACCTAAAACTCACATATAACTCAAAACTCTCCCAAACATAATTTTTCAACCACAACTGTCATACATAATCACACACATGTATAGAATAATCAAACTCTTACCCGATTAAATCAATTCTTAGAAGTTGTTTTGAAGATTTCCAAACTTTTTTTCCTCTTTTTCTTCTCTTTTCTCTTCTTCCTCCTTCTTTCTCTCCTTTTTCCTTTTTCTTTCTATTTTTCTCTTCTTTCTCTTTCTCTCCCATTTCTTCTTCTTATCTCTTTTTCTTTTCTATTAATTTTCCTACTTTCTTTCTTCTCATTTTCTTTTTCTTATTTTCTACACAAATTCAATTAATTCATTTTCTCACATAATTCTACACTTAATCACTTTTCTACCAATATTACTAAATTTCTAACTTATCATTAATTGAGAAATGTCCAAAATACCCTCCATTCTAATTTCCCCGAAAACTCTCAAAAACGGTAAAATATCATAACATGTCAACATAGCATATTAACACACCAATTTCACAAATAAAATAATTTATCACACAATTTAAATAAAATACTCAATAAAATGGGAATAATCGAAATCGGGGCGTTACACACACGCTTTCCGAGAAACTTCCTAGAAAGTCACCTATACGAATACTGCTCAAAGTCAAACACGCTTAACTATGGAGTTCTTATGGAACGAGCTACCCAAAAGAAGATGCATCTTGTTGGTAATAGGTAATACTAATTAATCCTTATATGTTTTCCTCCAACCATGCAGTCCCATACCTACACAGTCTCAGGATCCCTCTCATTCCGATGTGAATTCGGTTTTCCCCTAGAAGCTGTTAGGAGTGTCTCATTGTCATGCCTCGTGCACTGACAACCACTCCCTCGCCAAGCTGCTAGGAGTGTCTCATTGTCATGCCTCGTGCACCGACAACCACTCCCTCACCCTCGGGTGTTTACATGTAACACTTTTCTCCATCTTTGTCCTCAGGTGTTACATTGTTGTCCTGCCTGCGAGCTTCTGCAGCGGCGAGAATCTTGTCTCCGGTTTAGTTTGATTTTTGTGTTCTTGTTGGAGGAGGATCGTGCTACGAAGCTTTGGTCCTTGTTGTCTTGGAGGCCCTTGACGATTGTCTTCCGGTTCTCGCTATTGTTGTGTTTCTCACTGGCTTTCTCTGTCTTGAAATAGCAGGCGGTAGCTTGGGTTTCTATTTCTTTATGGTTTTGGTCCATATAGTTTTATTTGTGATGGGTGGTCTTTTTTTGGCAAGCAGGTTATTTGTTGGGGGACTTGTCAAGCCTAGCTGATAGGCCATTGTTTTATGTTGGTTTTGTAATGTACTGTTGTATTGGTGTTTCTCATCATGCCTTATGTAGGGATGAATTGTTTTAATTCAATTCTTTGTCTTTTAAAAAAAAATTAAGAGTTAAGAAAGAAAAAAAAAACTTTAAAGACAAAACTTTGAATCATTCAAAGTAAATCTTATCATTTAATTATAGTTTGACTTTTGTTGTTTCATTAGGATGACGATAACTCAAACTTTCAACTATCAAGTCTTTTTCCTTGAGATTTTTTTGCATTCTAATAAATGCATTAAAAATAAATAATTCGAACCATGCAAGTTTGTTCGGGCAATTAGAATTGGATTTTCCCAATAAGTTGTAAGAACTTAATTAATAAATTTGTAAACACTTCCGTAAATATGTCTCCCCTAAATCTAATGAAACAATATAATCTCACTCACCCCCAAAAGAAACAGTTGTTAAGGTGAACTACAGTATTATTAGAAGGGCAAAGTTTTGATTCATTCAAAATAAATTTTATGATTTAATGATACCTTGACTTTGTAGTTTTATTAGGAGATAACTTCCAACTACCACGCCTTCCATGAGATTTTTAGTATTCTAATTAATATCTTAATATAGTCAATGTATTGGAAATGAATATATCTAGCAATTATATTGAAATAAAATTTACTTTAAGATCAATTATATAGACAATATTTTTAAAACATTTATTAGAAAATAATTTTCAGAAATATTCAAGAAAATATAATTTTTTTCCTTAGTGACTAACAATGCTTAAATAATAATTTATAAAAAATATAAATATAGTATTCAAATTTATAGAAAATATTTTCACCATATTGTAACACAATTATATTTTAATTAGTTATTTTGAGTTCTATTGTAATTATAAACATAAATTAGAAACTATTTTTATATATTAAAAAATACAATAAAAATTTTCATTTTAAACATTAAAATATTAAATTAACAAAATGATTTATTAAAAAAAAACACAAACATAATTCGAAACACTAAACAGGATTTCTTGTTAAAAAAAGTGATTTTATCCCCAAATAACTTAAACAGACATACTCATATCTTGTTAATAAATTTTATAAAAACATAAAATTGAACTAATTCCTATGTTATTTGTTAGGTGCAGCTTTTAAAAAAAATTATGTTAACTATTTTTTCCAAATATAAATTAACTGTTGTATTTTAGAAACGAGTTACCCTTTAATTTATTTTTACCAATGTAGTCATTTATTTCTCTTTTATCTATTTAAAATCTTTTTATTTTAAACTGTGTTCAAAGTTTTTATTTTATTTTTAAGATGTTTTTGTGACAAACTAAAATATCATATTGCCAATAAATGTTGCTTTCAAAACTTCCACATGGCAGAAAAGTTTGTAGTGTTATTTTCCATCATCCAACGAATGGAAAAAGTGAGACTCACTATCTTTCTAATCTCTTTTCAAGGAAACTTCCCTTATACTTTTGCAGCCTAAAGCTTCATCTATAAAACTATCATTTCTCACATATCTAAGAGCAAGTAGACATAACAATGAAAACTACATTGCTTTCATTCCTTCTCTGCTACTGCTTCATATATCATACTGTTGTTGTCTCTGCAAGATGTCTCCAAGATCAACAATCACTGTTGCTTCAATTAAAAAACAATCTCACATCTGAACCTCAATTTTCCACCAAACTAAAATTCTGGAATGAAAACACTGCTTGCTGTAATTGGAGTGGTGTAACGTGTGACAATGAGGGGCATGTTACTGGCCTTGATCTTAGTGAAGAATATTTCTCTGGTGGATTTGATCATGCAACTAGTCTTTTTAGTCTCCAATATCTCCAAAAACTGAATTTGGCTTATAATGATTTCAATCATCCCATTCCTTTAGGATTTAGTAAGTTGGTGATGTTGAATTATCTGAATTTGTCACATTCTTACAATGTGGGGAATATTCCTATGGAGATTTCAAAGCTTACAAGGTTAGTTACTCTTGACCTCTCTTCTCTTTCTGGTATTACAAAAGAACAAGGGCCGACAATTTACATCCGAAATCTACGAACATTTCTCAAAAATCTAACCAGTCTTAGGCAACTGTATCTAGATGGTATAAATATATCAGCTATGGGAAAGGAATGGGGAAATGCTTTGTTGCCGCTGCGTGACCTACAAGAGTTGAGCATGTCTTACTGTGACCTCTCAGGACCCCTTGATTCTTCCATAGCAAAACTAGTGAACCTATCTGTCATTATTCTTGATGGAAACAATTTTTCATCCCCAATTCCAGAAACATTTGCCAGTTTTGAAAAACTAACCACCCTTAGTCTTTCTAATTGTAAACTTTATGGAACATTTCCTAACTCATCATTGTCAAACCTCACACACCTTACCTACCTCAACCTTTCTCATAATAATTTAAGTGGTCAAATACCTTTATCCCTTTTTACACTCCCATCAATAAAGGTGATTAAGCTTTCCTTTAACAGGCTGAATGGGTCATTGCAGCTGGATGAGGTTTTCAAGCCTAGAAGTTTAACTACATTAGACCTTTCTCACAACAACATATCAATCGATGTGAATGTTTCAAATGTTGATTTTTCTTTAATTCCAAACTTTGATCATTTGGGTTTGGCATCCTGCAACTTAAAAAATTTCCCAAGTTTTTTGGAAAATCAATCCAAATTGACCTATCTAGACCTTTCAGATAACCAAATCCAAAGAGAAATACCAAACTGGTTTGGCAATCTACAAGAACTTTATTCACTTAATATTTCTCACAACAAATTGCAGGGGTCAATACCTGCTTTTCCCAAATATGCTACTTTTTTGGACTACTCAAACAATCATTTTTCTGTTGTCCCGCAAGATATTGGTAGTTCCCTATCATCCATGTATTTTCTATCTCTTTCTAACAATAATATACATGGAAGCATCCCTGATTACTTATGCAATGCTTCACAACTTGGATTTCTTGACATTTCCTTCAACAACTTTTCTGGAACAATTCCCCCATGTTTAATCACAATGATAGGTAACAGTGAAGCATTAAATTTGAGAAATAATAGTCTCACTGGCCTCATACCAGATATGTTTCCGAATTCTTGTTTTGTAACCCGATTAAACTTCCATGGAAATCAATTACAAGGGCCAATTCCCAGATCATTATTCCACTGCTCATCATTGAAGTTATTGGACATTGGATCAAATCAAATTTTTGATCATTTTCCATGCTTCTTAAATAGCATACCAACACTTAGTGTCTTGGTTTTGAGGAATAACAAATTTCATGGCTCTATAAAATGTTCTGAAAATAAACCTTGGAAATCGATTCAAATTGTGGACATTGCTTTCAACAACTTCAATGGAAAACTACCTAAAAAGTATTTTGCAACTTGGGAAAGAATGATATATGATGAAGATGTTGCACGTGATATCAACTACATTATGTCACGGTACTCCCCATATTATCATGATAGTGTTACAGTTACAAGTAAAGGCCAACGACAGGATTTGGTTAAAATTCTAACAATTTTCAAAGCCATTGATTTCTCATCCAATTTTTTTGAAGGACCAATTCCTGATTCATTGATGGACTTGAAAGCACTTTATATTTTGAATTTTTCTAACAATGATCTCACAGGTGAAATCCCATCTTCCATAGGGAACCTTAAACAATTAGAGTCATTGGACTTCTCTAATAACCATTTGGTCGGTGAAATTCCAGTGGAACTAGCAGTTTTGTCCTTCCTTTCTTATTTGAATCTTTCTCTCAATCATTTGATGGGGAAGATCCCAACAGGTACTCAACTTCAAACATTTCCAGCTTCTTCCTTTGAAGGAAATGGTGGACTATATGGTCCTCCATTGAATAATATACCAGATGGTAAAGCAAAGGACTTGCATCCACAACCAGCATGCGAAAAATTGGTATGTTCAATAGACGAACTTCTTAAGTGTAGAACTGGGATTTGTTTTTGGAATCGGAATGATCATTGGACCTATTATGTTTTGGAAGAAATGGAGGGTGCGTTATTGGAAATTTGGGGACAAAATTCTCTGTAGGATTTTTCCTTGGATGCATCTCGAATATGCAACTGATGGGGGGAAGATGTACACAGTTTTAAGGTGGTAGTTACATTGATGACCGAAGAGTGTGGTAATTAGTAAATTAGTGTTTTCTGTGTTTAATTATGTTGTTTTTTGATGACACATTATGTTGTTGTTTATGTGCTTCTTTGTGATATGCTGTATTAAATTTGAACTAAATAGTGTCACGTGGATGAGTTTATTTATTTATAACTGAGATATCATATTCATATTCATATATGTTCAAGTTTTATTTGTTTTCTATATGGAAGGCTTTTGAAATAGTATCAGATTAATTGTGGCATGTAAAATATTCTTGACATTAGAAACAATGAGATACGTGGTGGTAAACCAGTGATGTTATCTTCCATTCTTTATTTGTTTAAAAACAATATTTCTCAAGTATTTAATTATTTTTTAATGGCAAATAACATACAACCAAAAAGGTAGCTATAAAGGCACAAGATGTGCCTATAAGCTCACCAACGAGCACATGGAAGAAAAAAGAACAACCACACAAATAAAAAATAAAGACAAAATATTATTTTTAATCTCTTAATTATATTTTTGGTTCAGATTAGTTCTTTAATTTTTTTTTTCCGTGTTAGATTGATCTCTTAACTCTTCAAATGCACCATGTTAGTCTTTTTCGTCTAATTAGCGACGAAAAAATTCAAAAATCCGTCTCTAAATCTGTCGCTAATTAGACAAAAAGAACTAACATGACACGTTTAAAGAGTTAAGGTATCAATCTGACACGAAAAAAAATTAAGGAACCAATCTGAAACTAAAAATATTGTTAAGGGACTAAAAATGGTATTTTGTCAAAATTAAAAGACATGAAGAAAACCAACAAAAACCAAAGCTACTGATTCAAGAATCAGGCTATATCTCTAGAAGATGAACCACCATCAACAAAACAAAAGTCTCCACTCACTACTTAGGACCTCACCCAAAATGAACCAGAAGACACGCTCAACCCGCTATTGGCACATGCAAAGGATAGGGTATGTTGCCCAATTGGATAAAGAACAAGCACACCCCGTCGACCTACCAAGAAACCATTTCCAGAGATACACTTATCTACCAAGGCTTCTTCATCAATCGGAGATCCTATAAAGCTTAAATTGTGTAAGTTGTAGTTAGTTGTCTCTTGATTCCATTATCTTTACAATAATCATTGAAAGCACTTGATGTAAATTCTCCTCCCGGATCTGTTCTTAAACACTTAATAGACAAACTAAACTCATTTTCAGCATTACTCTTAAATTGCTTAGAGGTAGCAAATGCATCAGCTTTATATGCAAGGAAATAGACCCATGCTTTCCTACTAAAGTCATCAATGAAACAAAGCAAATACCTCTTTTGGCCATTTGAAGTAGGTGAAACGGGTCTGGAGATGTCAGTATGGATTAATTCCAACTAAGTTGAGGCACGCCATATGCTTTTTTTTGGAATATGTTCTCTATGTTATTTTCCTTTCAGACAATTTGTGCAGATGGAATCAGATCCAAGAAGACACAACATCCCTTTCACCATCTACTTGTCCTTCAACATCTACAATCCTGTGTAACCGAGATGGCCAAATCTCTGATGCCAAATTTGTACCGAATCTTAGGTTGTGGACTGCAAACAGACTTCTTTTGTGTCCTTGTCAGAGTGCTTATCAGAGAGCACAACGAACATACGGTTGGAGGTCATGTTGCTCTGAAGGAAGAGGCCTTTTGTTGAGTGATAAATTCAGCATTTATTATCCTTCATCACCACTGTTAATCCTTTTTCTTGCAGCTGTCTAAGGCTAAGAAGATTATTCCTTAGTTCTAGAACATAGAAGACATCCTGAACAAGATGACTAATGCTTCCAAAGTATAGCCTGACACTACCTTTACCAACCACATTTAACTACATATGATTCCCTCTGCCGCACTGTTCTTTGAAATCCATCTTCCAACCGATTAAATAATGACGGGTCTCCACACATGTGATTGCTACTGTGAGAGCAAGAGTTGTCTCTACAAGTCAATCTATGTTTTGATGATAACAATACGTATTTGTGAAATAACCATTTTATGTTCTAACGTGTGTTGTATGCAGATCATAATTATAGAATATATCAGATCCAACAAGCACCAGCCAGATGAGTGTAATTGATAATATGCGAAGTTACTATGTGTGACACAAGTCGCAAGAAGCAAGAACGCTTCTGTATCTGATCGTGATCAGTCAGATCCAAGGATGCCGATATTGCTGATGCAATGCTCTTGTGGATGCTCTCTGAAAGTGATCGAGATTCTGAAGATTGCGAAGCTTCTGAAGAAAAGAACCGAAGTGGTGAAGACTCTCATGACTTGAAGTTCTGAAGGTGGAAGGCTCTGAAGACCAAGTGCAGAAAGACTCTGAAGACTTATGCATTCTGAAGATTAAGGTTCTGAAGATCAAGTATTGAAGACTCTGAAGACAGATTCCTAATGGACAAGTTCTGAAGTTTCGGAAGACTTGAAGAAGTAAAGGATAACGTGCTTAAAGACAAGTGCTGAAGTTCTGAAGACTGATTCCTAATGGACTTCTTCAATTGACTGAAGACTTGACGTATCAGATATCCTGATTAAGAAGACTCTACTCATGCTTCATCAATTAACCATCAGAAGCCTCTGAAGTTCAGAAGTCAAATGTTACCGTTGTGAGTAACTGTACACGGTGCCCAAGAAAGATCTATCACTTCTCCCATAGCAAAAAAGAGATGTGTCAGTACAGCGAATTATTACACAACGTCTCTTTTCCAATGGCCAACAATATTTCAAACGGCTATATTTCTACCGGGCTATTTAAAGCAAAGATCATTCGCTTCTAATTGACGACACAGTCCACAGATCGATTCAGCCATGAATGGGGAATTGATCAAGTCATTTTGTAAAGATAGCAACAACGATGAGTTCTCGTTGTAACACTTAGAATATCCAAAGCTATCACCATTTGTACATGGCCATTGTTGTTGAAGCTCAAAGATCATCATTCAACACAACAACAATGAATTGGTATAGAAGTTGTTGATGAAGAAGATAACATTGCAAATCAGTCAAGTCATCAACCACCTTCTCATCAGCGCTTCATTGAAGATCTGAAGCAAGGAGTTATTGCTCAAAGCTTGCTCACCCCGAAGACGAAGAAGAAGAAGATCTACAAGATGTCAACAACTGTCAAATCATTATACATCTCTGTAGTTTCTTAGAATAGCAAGGAGTTGTTGCTCACATCTTGCTTGAACACTTGCGTGTTCTTTGTACTTAAACTTAGGAGTAATCTGCTTATTAACAAGCATCTTTGTAATCTCCCGTATAACTAATTCTTGGTGAATTAGGATTCCTTGAGTGGTCAGTGTGATCGGAGACTTGAGAAGACAATGGCGAGATGTCATTGTGGGAAAAGCCTGAAATAGGGTCAGTAGCGTTATATTCATTGCGATGAATCCCTGAACGTCTAGCTGTGAAAGCCTAGCAGTAGATCTTGCAAGATTGAAACCTGCAGGTCAATGTTTCTTATATTTATTAAGTTGAATCCCTGAATGGTTCATTGTATGTTAGTCACAGTGCGGCTGTGCAAATGGTTAGTCACCGGCTGTTGCCCGTGCATCTGTAATCGAGATTGATTATAGTGGATTAAGACCTTGTGTTCAAGGCGAAATCACCTGAGGAGGGTGGACTGGATTAGCCTTTGTGGTGAACCAGGATATATCGTGTGTTCTTTACTCTTATGCTTAATGTCTTTGTTTATCTTTCTATATAGAGTATCAGAACCTTACATAAGCAAGTCAGAACCTTGCAGCTTAACTCTGATAAGCTTCTGCACTGTAAGTTCTGAGAAATGGATCTTATGTTCAGACTCTTGTTAGTTCTGAAGCCTCATGCTTAGCAAGTCTGAATGTAACTTCACTAGTCAGAGTCTCACAACGAACTCGGATGTAATCCTAAGTGATTCATCAACAAGAAACAAAAAGTAGTCGAAAGAGCAAATACACAATTCAACCCCCCTTTCTTGTGTCTTTCTCGCACCTTCAATTGGTATCAGAGCTCCGGTTCTGTTATTGATGGATATCAAACACTTAACAGTGTCAGAAAAAGATCCAGATGAGGTGCGCAGAAATACTCTGTGTGAAAATTCAATCCACTTACAATTTCTGTAAACAACTCAAAAGTTGACTGTGTACAAAATTGTAATCAATCTGACTACTCGAGCAAATCACTGATTCTGGAAGCTTTGCTGTTCAACAAAATCTTTCTCATCTAAAGTCTTGTTGAAGATTGAAGAATCAGCTAATTAGATGGACACATTAGATAAGGAGTAGTATCTGCTGAATGCTCATCTTGGAAGATACGTGTAGAGGAACCACGTATTTGCTCAAGGTTGAATTATCAGAAGACAAGAAGTCTGGGCTGCTAAAAAATAACTCTTTATGAGCTCCTGAGATGTTTTCAAGAAACAGACTAGGTCCACCCTTGACTTTCTCGGTTAAAGCTCATTCAGAATTTCTTCATGTAAAGAAGAAAAATTGTTGATCTATGAATTTGAATTTCAAGAAAAGTCCGTTGAAGTCAGGAAGCAGAAGAATTCAAAACTCTTAGAACTTATTCAACATCTGAATCCTGGAATGATCAGAAGTTAATGAACTCAATGAAGAACTAAACATTGTTTTCTTGAAAGATATACAAGGAACTGAAAGAATATTCAGGAAGAAGATTTTCATAGACTCATCAAGTACTTAATCAAGATTGATCACTTAGAGTCTTGATCAAATCAGTACAACCAAATTCTGATGACTTGAGACTATCTCAGTTAGATCAAACGTTATTGATCAGATCTCTATATGATAAATTTTTCAGAACAGTCTTAGTTCAAAATTCAGAAAATGTTCGCATTCCTCAGAAACCAGAATGTAAGAAAATTTTGAAGAACCTACGAACCTACAGTAGCTCACTAAGAAGCAAGCAAAATCTGAAAAATAATAATAATATCTCAGAATGGAAAGCACTCAGATAAGTCTGCAAAGAATCTCTGCAAAAAGATTTCTGGATCCCTAAGGTATGGTCTCGCTTATTAATGTTTATTTTTTTGTAAAAACATTTAAAATATAGTGAGTTGATCAAGTATTTATGATTTCCAAGACAATCATAATTACGCGTGTGTCAGTTACCTTTCCACTAACCATAGGTATACGGCAACTTAAGTCTATCATACATCCTGTCAACTGACCGTCACAGCTATTCATAGCTTGTCTAGGAAATGATGTCCTCGCGTGTTCCAAGCTTGATAAATAACCATCACTCATAATTTCTCCTCACAACCTTACTCCCTTTCTAGGAAGAATCACTATCTAGTAGGTTAGAACTCCCTTCATTTTTCTGCCCAAAATGTCTTCACACAACATCAGAGGAGAAATTTCTGATCTAGAACTCCTAAAGGAATTCACGTTGAATCTAAACCTTTTACCGCAACTCAACAAAACTAGTATTCTCTCTGGAATTGTATTTCAGAATTAGGAAAACTACTTCAACATGCTTGTTGGACCTGTCTTTCCTTCACTCGTAACTGAGTTCTGGGAAAATGCACGTGTACTCGAATATGACTATGGAAAAAATACTATTTTGTCTGTAGTTGCTGGCTGTCTAGTCTTGATCAACCCCACCATCATAGCTAAAGCCATTAGGTGTGTTGAAGATGACGTGACTGTGGAAAGAAATATCAGCAACCATAGCTTCGACAGGCATCTGTACGTCATTTTCAAAACAGAGGGGCATCCCACTCAACCTTGCACTCTCACCCCAGTTGCTAAAGATTGGTACAATCTAATGGTAACTAATTTTAGACCGAGAGAAAGAGGAGGAGGATGGTTATCTGATAAAGAGAGATTATTTATTTTCTTTTTAGTATCTAGGATCAAAATAAACCTACCTCAATCCATGTACAACCATCTAAAGGAAGAAATTAATCTGTCAAGGGAAGACACAATCTACTAAGTTCCCTATTGCAGGGTCATCTCCCATATTCTTGATCTTCAAGGAGTGGTTAGTCATTGCAGAAGAAATGGAATGACTGAGAAGATTCTTCCTGAGTTCTGTTAACCTATAACCTTCTTTGTTTAAGATAGAATTTAGTTTTTCTTAGGATTACAAGTTCTCTAGGATCCCTCTTTGTATGTTCTTATGATCTAAACTTGATATGTTTTCTCTTGCTCAATTACTGAAGTATCCTAATTGAGAAATGCTTATCCGTTTTGAATGATTGATTTAAGTTCACGATGCCTTGATTAAATTTCATTAATTATTTACCAAGAATTAGGCAATTATTATAAAAGTCTCAGGATTATCTAGAGACCATAAACCCCTCGCAGGTCATAATTAAGTAACGACTCCGTCACCACTCATTAAGGTCATGACATGATTCTTGATTAAAGAAATTAATCATTAACCTACTCTCCCACGTTACTTAGTGCTTCTAGGAAAATCAATCGTTGCGGTTTCAAATTCTCCACGGAATTTACCTTACTTCCCTATCTATAAAAGCATAAGACAGCAACACATCTCTTACTCATCCAAATCTTCAGCCTAATTACCTTCTATTTCCTCATCAATCCCTAGAATGGCTTTCGTCTATCAAAATGCTTCAACTCCCTTATCCACACAAAATCTGGTTGATCATCTCATCGTTTTTTCAGAAACGATTATAAACTTCAACAATTTAAAGTTGAATGGATGTAATATTACTCCTTCAATGGAAGCACAAGGATGGAGTAACTACTTCAAGAGTTTGGAAGGACCAACCTATGGATGTTTGGTTAAAGAATTTTGGATTCATGCTAATGCAGGCTCGACTCTCATTAGTTCTTAGGTCTTTGGAAGAAGAGTCTACATATCTGAAAAGACTATTGCAGATCTCTTGGAGCATGAGAATAATGGATTCAGAATTACCAAGGATCTACTTAGTGACGAGAGAGAAGCCAAAGTCATAGCCCTTATTTTCAAAGATGGAATAGCAGTGGAGAACCAAGTATTCTCAAACCTGAAAGAACCACTACAAATTTGGTTCAGAGTCTTGCAGGGAAGCATCTTTCATCATCTTCGTGCAAATCAACTCAATGACACTCAGAAGTGTGTCCTGTTCCTTCTCCTTAAAGGAATTAAGATTTATCTCCCTTCCGTTCTCTTCAAACTCCTCAAGGAAGCCATAAGAAACTCCAGAACTAGTTCTGATCCGGAGATCAAACCTATTCCGTACGGAAGGCTCATCTCTGACATTTTAGTTGAATCCGGAGTAGTTGATGACATTTTAATCGATGATGGTGAATCAAGAAAGCTGCTTAAAAGAGCTGGAAAGATTCTCAAGTTTAAGGATCTTATGAAGGAAGACACCACTCTGGATAATACATTCTTTAGGGAACTAACTTTGACTCCCAGGGTTCCAGTTAAAGGTTTTCCAAAATTTGCCACTTTCAGTCAGGCAGAAGTCGGAAACTATCTGAGAAAATTTAAGGATGAAGATATCAGTGTTTGGATAAACATGAAGAATATTACTGATGTACTTCAAGAACTCTCAAATTGGAAAGAAGGAGGTAAGAAGCAGAAAATGGTTGATGGTGAGGGACCTTCCTCAAAGAGATCAAAAACTATTAATAGCGCATTAACATCCTTCAAGTATAATGCAATCACAAGGATCCAGAGCTTAGTAGAAGCTTCAAATTCCTGTGTGGACTCCATGGAAATAAGAAATATCTGGACTGAGTTCTATGAATGGATCTCAGAAGAAATTGTGAAGAGCAAGAGGTTGCCAATTACTCAAGTAGAAGAGAGGTTGCATGTCTCAAGAAATGATGATCCTGAAAACCTTCTCTCATCTTCTTCATCATCCTTAGGCTCGCTCTAGTCTAACTCACAAGGACCCCTTAGAACCCAGTGTCACTAAGTCTATGTTTACTTAAAACATTTAGGAATCTGTGTTTGAAATATCTATGTTTTAATTATCTTGAACCTTTCTAGATTAAGCTCAACCTATGCTCTGCATCTTAAAACTATTTTGTGTTGTTGCTTCCATCTAGCTGTTCATAAATAAAAATGCTATAATTAATCTAGATGACCTAAAACCTTCAATTGGTAATCAGATAAGTCCATCTAATTGTCCTTAAAATGAATATGCTATGGCTAAAGATGGTTAGCACTAAATGACTTGGATTGTTCTTAACTGCTCAAATGCTGGCTCTATTGTTTTATGTTGTTTAACATATCCAGAATATATGATGATGTTAATATGCTTAAATGCTCAAATGCTCAAATGAGGAAGAAATATATGATGTTCATTGGAAAGAGGAATTATATGCTTAAATGCCCTTATGCTCTAGCACTTCTTGATGATGTCAAAAAGGGGGAGAAATATAATGATTTTGATTGAGAAGAGGAAATAATTGAGAAGAGGAAATCTAAAGAATGCAACTCAAACAAGTAATCAATCATATAAAAATACGTTTCTACTAATGTTTGTTGTTTGATGTTTATCCGAGGAACTCTGAACAAGTTCACTAGGCATTCTAAGAACAGGTTAAGAATGAAGAACTCTGATCATATAATAGAAGTTGTCTAAGAATCAGAAGAAGTAAGAAAACTCTGAAAGCAGTCAAGACAAAGTACACATTCTAAAAAATGCTTACTCAGAGGAACTGTGCAAATCAGAAGTCAAGAGCTGTCTGAAGATCTGGATTGAAGATCCAAGAAAGAAGCTATTATGATGTTTACCAGAAACAAATTTAAATGAAAACGATTTGGTATCAGACCAAATCAACAATTGGTAATCAGACTCAGTACACAAAGATTAGTATCAGACTCATCAATCAGAGCAAAGCTGTGAATTATTGTCAAAATACCTTCATTGGTATCAATTTTAGCACACTAATGAAATACCTCTTAAGTGTATGAGAAGAAGTCCTTCACTTGGTATCAGACTCAACATACCCTGGTATAAGACTCAGCACATCACGTGGTATCAGACCAAAATCAAATCATGAGTACCAGATTTAGAATCAAGTGTTAATTGACCACTTTAATTAAACCTTCAATTGGTATCTGATCAAACATCAAGCCTTGATGAACCACTGAGTTGTGACAGTAACAAGGTTCTAAGATGAAGACCTGTGTTCAAAAGTTAAACTATGAAACAGTCATGATCTACATTGGTGATTAAAATCTTACCATCCTGAATTATGATTCTGAAGATCCCAATATCTGACTTATAGGAATTAGGGGGAGACTACCCTGAAGATCAAATTGCAAAATCTCAAATCTTCACAAAGTCTGAAACTCAGGAGGAGTTTCTTAAAAGACAGTGTCTGTCTCGGATAGATAGCGAGGCTATGTTATCAGATAAGAACTGATCTGCTTGTGCTTAAATGAAACAGCTGAAAGGTAGAAATGCTTCAGAAGTCTCTGAAGATTACAAGCTCTGATACGACTACAAAGGAACTGAGCTCTGAAGATCTGAAGATGGAAGTTTTGATGAACTAGTCCAGATGCTAAAGACTCTCTGTTCTCTTAAAGACAAGATAGAGAAGTAGTCTTTTTCTATTCTTCGTTCTGGCAACTCAAGTTGTTATTCTGTATGTGTTTGGATCATATAAGATTCTAGATGATCACAGATAAAGCTTTGAGGATAACACATTCAGGGGAAGTTGTTGTTCCAGACTCTGAATATGTTCTGTTTGGTGATTACCCTGTATAAAATGTTCAATCAAAATATTTGGTTTTGTCATCATCAAAAAGGGGGAGATTGTGAGAGCAAGAGATGTCTCTACAAGTCGATCTATGTTTTGATGATAGCAATACGTATTTGTGAAAGAACCATTTTATGTTCTAATGTGTGTTGTGTGCAGATCATAATTATAGAATATATCAGATCCAACAAGCACCAGCCAGATGAGCGTAATTGATAATATGCGAAGTTACTATGTGTGACACAAGTCGCAAGAAGCAAGAACGCTTCTGTATCTGATCGTGATCAGTCAGATCCAAGGATGCCGATATTGCTGATGCAATGCTCTTGTGGATGCTCTCTGAAAGTGATCGAGATTCTAAAGATTGCGAAGCTTCTGAAGAAAAGAACCGAAGTGGTGAAGACTCTCATGACTTAAAGTTCTGAAGGTGCAAGGCTCTGAAGACCAAGTGCAGAAAGACTCTGAAGACTTATACATTCTGAAGATTAAGGTTCTGAAGATTAAATATTGAAGACTCTGAAGACAGATTCCTAATGGACAAGTTCTGAAGTTTCGGAAGACTTGAAGAAGTAAAGGATAACGTGCTTAAAGACAAGTGCTGAAGTTCTGAAGACTGATTCCTAATGGACTTCTTCAATTGACTGAAGACTTGATGTATCAGATATCCTGATTAAGAATACTCTACTCATGCTTCATCAATTAACCATCTGAAGCCTCTGAAGTTCAGAAGTCAAATGTTACCGTTGTGAGTAACTGTACACGATGCCCAAGAAAGATCTATCACATCTCCCATAGCAAAAAGGAGATGTGTCAGTACAGCGAATTATTACACAACGTCTCTTTTCCAACGGCCAACAATATTTCAAACGACTATATTTCTATCGGGCTATTTAAAGGAAAGAGCATTCGCTTCTAATTGACGACACAGTCCACAGATCGATTCAGCCATGAATAGGGAATTGATCAAGTCATTGTGTAAAGATAGCAACAACGATGAGTTCTCGTTGTAACACTTAGAATATCCAAATCTATCACCATTTGTACAAGGCCATTGTTGTTGAAGCTCAAAGATCATCATTCAACACAACAACAATGAATTGGTATAGAAGTTGTTGATGAAGAAGACAACATTGCAAATCAGTCAAGTCATCAACCACCTTCTCGTCAGTGCTACATTGAAGATCTGAAGCAAGGAGTTGTTGCTCAAAGCTTGCTCACCCCGAAGACGAAGAAGAAGAAGATCTACAAGATGTCAACAACTGTCAAATCATTATACATCTCTATAGTTTCTTAGAATAGCAAGGAGCTGTTGCTCACATCTTGCTTGAACACTTGTGTGTTCTTTGTACTTAAACTTAGGAGTAATCTGCTTGTTAACAAGCATCTTTGTAATCTCCCGTATAACTAATTCTTGGTGAATTAGGATTCCTTGAGTGGTCAGTGTGACCGGAGACTTGAGAAGACAATGGCGAGATGTCATTGTGGGAAAAGCCTGAAATAGGGTCAGTAGCATTATATTCATTGCGATGAATCCCTGAACGTCTAGCTGTGAAAGCCTAGTAGTAGATCTTGCGAGATTGGAACCTGCAGGTCAATGTTCGTTATATTCATTAAGTTGAATCCCTGAATGGTTCATTGTATGTTAGTCACAGTGCGGCTGTGCAAATGGTTAGTCACCGGCTGTTGCCCGTGCATTTGTAATCGAGATTGATTATAGTGGATTAATACCTTGTGTTCAAGGCGAAATCACCTGAGAAGGGTGGACTGGATTAGCCATTATATGTGGAGCAGTTTATTCCTTTCTAAAATCTAGGAACTGACTTTGACTAAACAATAAAATAGCTAAAAATAAGCTGACACATACTAATGTGCTGCAATACTTAATTTAATTAAAAATAAATATCAAAATATTAATCTTAACATTCTTTACCGCTGAAGTAATGGCACACAACACTCTTAAATATGTGGAAACAGCCAACATTCGTGGACAAAATTGTTTGCTATAGTGGTAAATCGGGTGGCAGTTTTGAATGAGTATAGCGCCCATGCTTGTGTCGAATGCGTCTATTTCAATGATGACGAATCTTTTCAAATACGGCCCGAAAATAAGGTTCATGGTGGTCTGGAATGTGGAGGGTGCATTGTAGAGCCCAAAGGGATTTTCTAGTCTATTGATCGTTGTGGTGGCAGTGAAGTTGGTGTTTGAAAGAGCTTGGTATATTTGGTGAGGAGTAACGAAATGCATATATCAGAATCAACCCCTTGAGTGTGTCCTTCGTTAGGGGAAAGAATATGGAGCCGTACTCGTACACACGTGTGTGTCCACTAGCTGTTGAAGATGGTGAAGATTAGCTTCCTCTGGGTCGGGTTTAGGAGCTCCACTGAGATGTACAGTGGCCCCATCTTTGCTGAAACTCATTGTAAGTTTGTTGTATCTTGTGACAATTGGGCCTAGGGTTTTCAACCATTGCACCCTCAATACTAGTTATGCACCACTGAGAGGAAGTACAAATAGATCTAGTAGGATGCTACAATTCTTCTCCATTTTCCACTAGAACTTTAAACTAATGGGTTGGTTCAGTTGCAAGGCCCAATTGCTTAGCCACCATATCCTTAACGAAATTGTGGGTACTCCCCCTATCAATCGGAACAATAAATGGGCTTTGTTTAATTTGCCCTATGACTCGAAGGGTTTGTGGAATTGAATGGCCCATTAGCGCGTGTAAGTTAAAGGAATTTCTTAATGCACTTATATATTTCTTATGCACCACGTGAAAATACTAAAATGTCCCCATATTTTTGAGACGCATTTTTGGACACACTCAATTCTTACAACGTTAAAATATTTCAGAGATGAATCTTTAAACTTATTTCAGAGTTGCATTTTCAGAATCTATTGGAGTTTAAATTGCGCCAGAACCATTCTCCTTCCTCATTTCTAATAAAAACACAAAGTTAGCTCAAACTCTCTCAAATTGTTTTCCCTCAACCAACTCCAAAATTAAACAACCAAGATTAGAGGTTCTTCAATCAACAACAAGTGCATCAGAGACATCCTTAAAATGTGAGGTAAACTCTAAATTTGTAATTTTTTTTTTATGTTTTGAAAAGTTTTTAAGTTTTAGTGTAAATGAGTAGAAATTGTTGATTAAGGTAAGAAATGAGTAGAAATTGCATGAATGATAGTTTCGATATAGTGTAAAACATGTTTGTTGGCTGAAATTGATGATCAAAACATTATTTTGTGTTTAGCATTCTGTTTTATTTTTTACTTTTCTTGCTTGTAGTTTTGCTTACTTGCACTAATTGTCTTGTTTACTTTTACTTACAGACATTATGGCGGAAAGACACGATAGACTGAGGCACGGGAGGATTATGCAGCATGCATCAGTGCGGTCGGAGAAGAGTCGGGTTTTATAGGCTTTTGTTCACTCTGGCCATGCGGAGACATCTACTTCTGGGGCTCATGCTTCTCCATCTTCTTCTTCCCGTAGGAGATGGGTTTCACCTACTGGCACATCACTCCATCCATCCTCTCACTGGCACCAGGTTTCACCTATTCAGGCGTCAGATGTACCTGAGTCACCGGTGGTACCGGAGGTGCCAGTGCCATCTCTGACTGATGATGCTTTTGAGCCAATGCCACCTCCGGCTGCTGATACTACTGAGCTAGTGCCACCTCCGGATGGTGAGGCTGCTGATGTTGTTGAACCAGAGCCATTTAGATTAGTCCATGTAGACTTGTCAGTACTGCCTCTGTACCCAGACAATACTGTCAAACATATTTGAGACGAAGAAGTAACATTAGTTGGAATCATTCTTTTTAATTTACGTTTATTAATACATTGTAAGTTTCTGACTTATTTATTTTTCTGCAGGACCGTGATTCGCTGAAGTTTATTAACCATGGGCCGAAGATTACTGGTTTTTCTCAGCCGAATATGTAGTGGTTTCAAGAAACTTTGTCCCTATATGGGATGAAGGACTTGTGCATGACTGGTTATATTATGGTCAACCACGAGATGCTTAATGCATTCGTGGAGATATGGCACACTGAAACCTCGTCATTTCACCTCCGGCATTGTGAGATGTCTATCACACTCGACGATGTGTCATGTTTACTGCATCTTGCCTAGATGTCGTCGCATAATGAAGATTGCGCAGACAGACATTGACAGAAGTATCTTTTCTGATGGGTCTCATGTGAGGCAAGTCCTAGATGCCATCATGACAAAGGCAAAGGGGCATTGATGTACCAGAGACAGCGCTAGAGGACGAGGGGTATTGAATTCGAGGAGCCCGAAGAGGCAAATAACTATACTATTATGGATTGTATTTTATTTTTGGTTCATGCAACTTTATCGTGTATTTCGACTTTATTTATATATGTCATTTTTGGACCATCTGAAATTATATACGTCATTTTTTGCATATCGATTATATGGTTTAAATCTCGTTACATAACATAATACATAATTATAAATTCTCTTCTTAATAAACATAAACAAAACATAGCAGACATTGATCTGATATGTTACAGAAATGCATCTCCGTAAAATAATGTAGACGCATCTTCGAAATAATAAACGTGTAAAATTCTTTCTTGATAAAATGCATATTGTATGTTTTAAAATAAAATATTACGAAAATGTAACTCCGAAACAGTTAATATTTAGTTTTTAACCAAAATACGTTCGAAGATGCATTTCTAAAATCTGAAAATCTGAGAGGCATTTAAGATTTTCTCCAGAGTGTTTTTCTACCTAATGTGGGATAAGAAATTCCCCAAGTTATAACACAACCCTATCTCTCGTCTAGATAGTAACTTATTTAGAGAGTAGTTTAATCGGTATTTAGGATTTTGGGGGATTGGTGGTGATGGCAGGTCTAGAAACTGGCGGTGATGATTGCGGGTTGAAATGCTCTTGTTGGAAAGGGATTACTGTTGTGAGCTGTCTAAAAATATGGTATTTTTGGAAATTTTGCAAGGGTAATCGATTACCCAAATGTCGTTAATCGATTACAGCTGATGCATTTCCAAAAATAACAGATTTAACAGCTTTGCACTTTAGTTGGTATTTTTTTATTTTAGTTGTTATATTCTCTCATGTATAAATACAGTGTTGTAATCCCAATTATAAAAGTTAATGCCAATTTTATAATTCATCATCAATATTACTCTCTCTACCCTAATTCTCTCTCTCTCTCAATCTATCTTCTTCCCCAAGTTTCTTTTCCACCATTGTTACTACCTTCCCAGATTCTGGTTTATGTTTTATGTTGTCCTAACATTTGGCATCAAGAGCTCTGGTTATTGATCCTAATCTGCTGCAACAACAATGGTTACCGTTTCCAATGATCGAATTTCCACCAATCTCCCAATTCTTGATTCGAAGAACTACGACAAATGGGCGAAACAAATGAAGGTTTTGTTTGGTTATCAAGAGGTTCTTGAGATCGTCATCAATGGAGTTACACCGTTAGGGGAAGATGCTAACGATGCTCGTAGAGCTACATACAAGGAAGAAAAGAAGAAGGATTACAAAGCTCTATTCTTGATTCATTCGTGTGTTGATAACGACAATTTCGAGAAGGTTGGTGATTGTGAATCCGCGAAGCAAGCATGGGAAATCTTGGAGAAAGCGTATACCGGTGCCGTCAAAGCGAAGGTGGTAAGGTTACAAACTTACAAACGTTAATTCGTGTTAACGCAAATGGAGGACAAAGAAACGATCAACGATTACATCACGCGCATTACCTGGTTAGTCAATCAAATCAAGTCATGTGGCAAAACGATCCTTGAGCAGAATGTTGTATCGAAAGTGTTGCGTTCATTAACATCACGTTTCGATAACATTGTTGTGGCTATTGAGGAGTCGAAGGATCTAACGACTTTGAGCAAAGATGAGTTTCAAAGTTTGTTAGAGGCGCATGAACAAATGATGGATGAGAGAAGTGCCGACAAAGCCAAAGCGGAGATCGCTTTGCAAGCGCGTCTACATGAGAAGAACAAGAGATCGAAAGGGAAGTGGACTTCTAAAAGTAAGAAGAATTTTGGTGGAAAAGATCCACAAAATTCAAAGAGTGAAGGAATCTCCAAAGAGGGTTGAAATTCTGGCCTATAATATCAGATGTCCTATCGAGATGTCGTGACACTGATATATAACAACAATGAACAAGTTCAAAATAAAAGTGTGCATAAAATGTAAAGAACACCAGAAATTGTTAACCCAGTTCGGATCTAACTATCCTACATCTGGGGGCTACCAAGCCAGGGATGAAATCAATATTCGATAGTATCAATTCACTGATAACCACACCCGGTTCAATCAGCTCACTTAATCACTACCCTTCCTATGACTTCTACCTAAGACTCCCCTAGGTATGAGGCCCTCCTCAAATCCCTCTTCAATCACAACCCGTGACTGGTTCCGTACAAGTCAAGTAACAATGGTCGAAACACAAATTCTCAATACTTCACAGCTTATGAGAATTAACACTCAGCTACTCAATGCTTAAAAGCTTATGAGCAACCTTACACAACTTACACTACAGTCCTTATACTGTTATCATAAGATACCAGTTAGGCTCACAAAACACAAGCACACAACCCTAAAAATACATGTAAGTTCGACACCTAAAACTAGGTTTACATCAGTCTATTTATAGCTTGTAATCTGGACTGAATTGGGCTTCAAAAACGTAGCAATTAGGCTGCTCACAAATCTGCAAAATTAACTTCAATAAAATAGGTCTTCAATCCAAAGTTTCCTATTATGTCTCCATAATTAGAAACAGCACCAAATCCGTAAAACCAACAAGTAACCCTAATCCAAAAATGCTTTGGATGCCACATAGGATAACCAAATATTCACAGAATATTTAGTTACAAATCTTTGTAACAGAATCTGCAATAAAACCTGACTTCACAGCGCGATGTCCTATGAGCAGTCATGGGACATCTTCATTCCACATGTTGAACAAAGAGTAGAGAAACATATCTTTAGACATCTTCATTCAACACCGGCTGCTACATGAGTTTTAGCATAATAATGCCAACCATAAAACCAAGGAAATAACAATCTCCCCCTTTGGCTTATTTTTGGCTAAAACTCCACACTCACTTAAACACCATCAGAATCAGCAGCGGAAAAAAAACACCATTAATAGCAGCAAAATAAACTCCCCCTCAGCTGCACACACACAAAAAAATTAATAGCAGCAAAATAAACTCCCCCTCAGCTGCACACACACAAACCAAACCAGCATAGCAGCACTCCCCTTCAGCTGCAAAACAACACACACAGTACCACAAGAACACTCATTATAGTAAGCTGGGAAAAACTCCCCCAAGCTGGCAAAAACTCCCCCTCAACAGCAGCAACTTTTCTCATCATAATCTCCCCCTCAGCAACTGCAGCATCACAAACATAATCTACCTGCAGCACACACACTCCCTCAATAGCACAAGCACTTACTAATACTGCTCCCTCTCACACTTACTACTCCCCCTTTTTAGCCACAAATATGACAAAGAGAGGTCATAGATAAATGTAAATAAATTACATAGCAGTATTTGTTCAACACTAAACCAGAATTAAGTTGTCCAAAAAGAAAAGTGAAAAACAAAAACAGACAAAAACAGAAAATAAACTTTGCAGATAGTCTCTAATCAGCACTGTCTTCTTCATCAGCAACCTCATCACCTTCAGATCCAGAGGCACCATTCTCAGAACCGGAATCATCAGACTGCTGGACACTCCTTCTGTCAGACTCAGTAGATTCACCTTGTCCATCATCTTCAGTCAGCTCTTGGTCTTTAGCAGCATTTCTCTTCTCAACCAAGGCTTTAATCAGCTGCTCTAGCTTTGTCTTCCTAGCTGTATCTCTTTTGATAGATTCTTCCAGCTCCTTGCAGGTTTCTTGCAGCTGAGCAATGGCTTCATCATCAAGATTAGCAGGACTTGAAGTCGAGAAGGATGTTCCAACATCAGACACATGATCTCCACCTAACAGCCTATAATTCAAAGTCATTGTAGGTTTTCTCTTGCTGACTTTGTCACTTCTTACTAAGCATTCAGGAAATTGGTCCAAGATCATTCCACAGATTAAAGATGGAAAACATATGGGTAACTTAACAGCATATGAGCTAGCTTGCTTCAAAACTTGTTCAAAGATATATGCTCCAAAGTTGAAAGGGACCTTCTTTCCAATAGCATAGATAAATTTTCCAAGCATGGATGAGATGGTGGAAGTATGGTTGGTAGAAACTCAGTTTACCACTGCAATTCTGTGAAGAATAGCATATTTGACACTTAGCTTCCCAGAGGAGAGATTTCCTTCATTTGGCCAAACTTTGATGCAGCCACCTGTTATCTCCTCACAGATTTCATCATCTGTTGCTTCTAACTCAGCCTGATGGTCTGTAGGTCTCCCCAGAAAGTTATTAATCACTTTGGGAGAAAATTTCACAGCTTTGCCTCTTACATAGACTTTTCTGAGTTTGCTATTACTGTCTTCAGGGATACTCACAACAAACTCCTTAAGCAACTTCTCATAACATGGTCCTATGTCAGACACAGTCTTCATCAACCCAGCAGCTTCAATAAGATCAACCACTTCCTTATACTTATTGAAGTCTTTTCCCAGTTCTCTCTCTAAAGCTACCCTTCTTTGGTTGACAATGTTCAACCTATCAGTTTGCCTCTGAGATCTGACAGTTTGATCCTCCCTTCTCCTACTGATGTCCTGGACATCTGTTCTAGCATTTGACTCATTCAGTTCTGTGACCCTCCTTTTCTTGATTGGAACCACAACTTTACTCCATTGCTTAGAGGGACCTGCTCCAGCCTTTCTTTTGTTACTCCCCATATCAGCAGATTTCTTAATCATTTCTGCATCCTTTGAAGTCTCAGTTACAATGGTATTCTCTTTTCTACTCCTGATTCTTTGAAGTATGTCAGCTATTGGTTCCTCATCAGAGTTTTTCTCAGTAATATTACTAGACATCTCAGCCCTCTTCTTGCTTCTTCTTTCCTAAGCCACCTGAACTGGTATACAACTTTCAGTTCTGTCAGTAGGACTATTATTTGTATGTCCAGCCATGGGTATTGGGACATCATACCTGACATCTTTATCAGCTTCACTAACAGCAATGGTGGCAAATCTTCTAAGACTCTGATCTCTGCTGGAAACATTATCATCAAGAGTCCTACTATCATTCTTAGTTTTATCCAACCTCCTATTTGAACTCTTTTCAGTGACATTTTTTCTAGGGTTTAACTTATCAGAATAAAACCTAGTAATTATTTTGTCTTTCTTCCTAGATGAAAGGGGTTTAGACTTCTTACTTGACATACTTTCATTCACAGGGTGGGAAACTGGTTGCTCACCTCTAGTGTTAGAATGAACTACATTCAACGGGGCGATATCAAGAACAAGGTCTATGAGTTTGATCATTCGGTGAGGATCATAGTCTTCGTCATTGACTTGAGAAGTTCTTGAATCGGCAGGAGAATCATGATGTTGAGACATTTTTTGTTGCTTACCAAATGCAGTATTGAAGAGAGTAAGGGCAAACCCTAGCGAAGAAGAGTTTTGAGAGAGTAGGTCAGATGAAGTTTTCGCACTGTAGGATTGAAGTTAGAATGTGTTAGCTGGGTTGTTTATAAGTTTTGGAAATGGGTCCTTATACACGTGCCACTTACAAGTTCCTTGGTTTATCACTTCCACAATTGTGCTTTCGTCTTTCCACAAATAGCAATTTTCTGAGGTTCTTTCACCTCTCATGACAACAACATTCTTTTCATCCATTATTAAACATTCGTGGGTTGTAAAAATGACCTTAAGACCTTGATCACATAGCTGGCTTATGCTTATTAGGTTAGTATCTAACCCCTCAACAAGCAATACTTCTTCCAGAATTGGCTGTCCTGGACCATCCACTCTTCCAACACCAAGCATTTTTCCTTTCGATCCATTACCAAAAATCACCTCATTAAGAGCATGATACTTAACATGTGACATATATCCACTAATGCCTGTCATATGTCGAGAGCATCCACTATCAAAGAACCATTTTTCATCTGTAGAGACTCTGAAAGACTTGTAGTCCCTATGTTCTTTTTCACTATCCTTTGAAGTCCATATCCTTTTTGTTTCAACCCAGCTCTTGTTCCTACTATACTGTTGCATGGGTTTGGGATAACCATGAAGCTTGTAGCAAAAAGCTTTTATATGACCAAACTTCCCACAATGGTAGCATGTCCACCTTTGATTCTTTTTCTTTATGAACTTCTTCTGATGCCTGGGAGGATGTTACAGCATGTTATTCAACATCTTCAAACTTCTCTTGTCTTGAGCGGGTACTACCTCAGATTCATTTGTTCCTTTAAATCCAATACCACTGACATTTCCAGTATCTCTTCCTGACTTCAGAATTTCATCAAGTACATCCGAACTCCTATTTAACATCCTGACATTTTTGATCATGTTGTCCAGTTTTGAATTCAGATGATTTACTTCACTTTGTAAATCAGCTATAGTAGACATATACTCAGTATTCTCAGCTTCTAAGTGAACAATAACACCTGCCTGTTCTTCTTTCTGCTGACATACTTCTTCATGTTCAAGGCATAATTTCTTATAGGAGATAGCCAGCTCTTCAAAAGTAAGCTCTTCAGATTCATCATCTGATTCACATACTCCTGTTAATGCTGTCACCAACTTTGCAGATTTCTCATCAGTGTCAGTTTCAGAATCATCTTCTGACCATGTCATAGATAATCCCTTCTTCTGTCTTTTGAGATAAGTGGGACACTCAGTTTTTACGTGCCCAAATCCTTCACATTCATAACATTGAACTCTCTTCCCTTGATTAGAGTCTTCTTCAGTTCTGGATCTTCTGCCTCCTTCCTGGTCTTTGTTGATGTCGAGAGACTTATTCCGAACATTTTCTCTTGACTTCCAGTCCATTCTTTTCAACACTTTATTAAATTGTTTTCTAAGTAACACTAGCTCTTTGGATACATCTTCATCTTTGACCAGTTTTCCTTCATCATCTGAGTCATCAGCACTTGACACAAGTGCTATACTCTTCTTCTTTTCAGCTTTTTCACTGAATCCTAACTCAAAAGTTTGGAGTGATCCCATAAGTTCATCCACTTTTATCTTGTCAATGTCCCGAGCTTCCTCTATAGCAGTGACCTTCATATCAAATCTCTTAGGTAGAGACCTGAGAATCTTCCTGACCAGCTTGCTGTCAGACATCTTTTCTCCTAAAGCACTAGAGGCATTAGCTATCTCAATAATGTTCATATGAAATTCATGAATGCTCTCATCCTCTTTCATCTTCAAACTCTCAAACTTGCTAGTGAGAAGCTGAAGCTTTGACATTTTCACCTTTGAGGTCCCTTCATGAGCAACTTTCAAGACCTGCTAAGCCTCTTTGGCAATAGTACAATGCTCAATCAGCCTGAAGATATTTCTGTTGACACCATTGAACAATGCATTCATTTCTTTAGAATTTCCAACAGACCCTTTGTAGTCAGCATCATCCCAGTCCTCTTCTTCCTTCAGAGCATCAGTAGGGTTACCTTTATCATCTTTAACCTTAGGGGGCTCCCATCCTTTGATGACAGCTTTCCATGCTTGATCGTCCATGGATTTGATGAAAGCTATCATCCTAGGTTTCCAATACTCATAGTTTGAACCATCCAGCAGAGGTGGTTTATTCAGAGCTCCTCCATCCTTGTCCATTGTACCAGAAAGTACCTTCCCTGAATCTCACCCAGAAACAACTAAGGGTGCCTGCTCTTGATGCCAATTGAAATTCTGGCCTATATATATCAGATGTCCTATCGAGATGTCGTGACACTGATATATAACAACAATGAACAAGTTCAAAATAAAAGTGTGCATAAAATGTAAAGAACACCAGAAATTGTTAACCCAGTTCGGATCTAACTATCCTACATCTGGGGGCTACCAAGCCAGGGATGAAATCAATATTCGATAGTATCAATTCACTGATAACCACACCTGGTTCAATCAGCTCACTTAATTACTACCCTTCCTATGACTTCTACCTAAGACTCCCCTAGGTATGAGGTCCTCCTCAAATCCCTCTTCAATCACAACCCGTGACTGGTTCCTTACAAGTCAAGTAACAATGGTCGAAACACAAATTCTCAATACTTCACAGCTTATGAGAATTAACACTCAACTACTCAATGCTTAAAAGCTTATGAGCAACCTTACACAACTTACACTACAGTCCTTATACTTTTATCATAAGATACCAGTTAGGCTCACAAAACACAAGCACACAACCCTAAAAATACATGTAAGTTCGACACCTAAAACTAGGTTTACATCAGTCTATTTATAGCTTGTAATCTGGACTGAATTGGGCTTCAAAAACGCAGCAATTAGGCTGCTCACAAATCTGCAAAATTAACTCCAATAAAATAGGTCTTCAATCCAAAGTTTCCTATTATGTCTCCATAATTAGAAACAGCACCAAATCCGAAAAACCAACAAGTAACCCTAATCCAAAAATGCTTTGGATGCCACATAGGATAACCAAATATTCACAGAATATTTAGTTACAAATCTTTGTAACAGAATTTGCAATAAAACCTGACTTCACAGCGCGATGTCCTATGAGCAGTCATGGGACATCTTCATTCGACATGTTGAACAAAGAGTAGAGAAACATATCTTTAGACATCTTCATTCAACACCTGCTGCTACATGAGTTTTAGCATAATAATGCCAACCATAAAACCAAGGAAATAACAAGGGTAATTAAAGCACCCACAAGCCATTTGACAAAAGTTCTGTGAAGTGTTACAATTGTCAAAAGCTTGGGCATTTTGCGAAAGAATGTCGCTCAAAACGCAAGGAAAAGGATGCGGATGAGGCTAAGGTTGCTAGGGAAGAGGTAGACGATGAATATAACCTTCTTGTGATGATTACGGAAGAGAATTATGGCATTGTTGATGCTGCTGGCAGCAGCTACTGTGATGACAGTTTGCGGGACAGCAGCTGTACTGTGTCAGAAAGTGGCGGAAAAATGCGTTCGGGTCGAAATGCATTACTTACCATGGGTGATGGAGTTCAAAGTAAAGACGAGTGGTACTTGGATTCTGGTTGTTCAACACATATGACGGGTCGAAAGGATTGGTTTGTGCAAATCAATCAAGCGGCAAAGAGTAAAGTCAAGTTTGCCGACGACACCACTTTAAGAGCCGAAGGGGTAGGAGATGTTTTGATCGGAAGAAAGAATGGTGGACATTCTAGGATCAAAGATGTCTTGTATATACCGGGAATTAAGTGTAATCTTTTAAGCATTGGCCAATTACTTGAAAGAGTTTACTTAATTCGGTTGGAGAACAAGATGTTACGCGTTTTAGATTCAAATGGTGTGTTGATTCTAAAAGCGCCGATGGCTGCCAACATAACTTTTAAGGTTGAGTTAAAGGTTATAGAGCATCGTTGTTTAGCTACCGCGGCAAGTAGAGATGAGTGGTTATGGCATTACCGTCTTGGTCACCTTAATTTTAGGGATCTCAAAATGTTGCAACAAAGTGAAATGGTAACGGGGCTGCCACACATTAGTGTTCCGACAGAATTGTGTGAGGAATGTGTGAAAGGTAAGCAGCACAAGAATGTGTTTAGCAAGGATGCGGGTCGAAGAACCAAAGGCTTACTTGAGGTGGTGTATTCCGATGTTTGTGGACCGATGCAAGTAGAGACTTATGGCGGCAATCGATATTTTGTTACATTTATTGACGATTTTAGTAGGAAGCTTTGGACATATCTTATCAAGAGGAAGGATGAGGTATTTGGAGTGTTCAAGAGTTTCAAGTCCATGGTGGAGCGTCAAAGCGGTCGGAAGCTCAAAATTCTCAAAACGGATGGTGGAGGTGAGTATACCTCTAGTGAGTTTGGGAAGTTTTGTGATCTTGAGGGTATCGTGCGTGAGGTGGTGCCTCCATATACGCCTCAACAAAACGGAGCTGCCGAGAGGAAAAATCGTACAATAATGAACATGGTGCGTAGTATGCTTAGTGGGAAGAAATTGCCTAAGGAATTGTGGGGTGAGGCCGTGTCTACAGCCACCTACTTGTTGAATAGGTGTCCTACTAAGAAGCTGGAGAAGATTACACCAGAAGAGGTTTGGAGTGGTTTCAAACCGAGTGTGAATCATTTACGCGTTTTTGGATCGATTGCATATCGTCATGTACCGAATCAACTTAGAAAGAAGTTGGATGATAAAGGTGAGAAATTGATATTTGTTGGATATCACTCTACTGGAGGGTACAAGCTGTTTGATGAGAGGAATCGGAAAATCGTGATAACCCGGGACGTGCTGTTTGACGAAATAAAAACTGCTGAAACAGCAGGTGTAATCGATTACCCAGATGTTGCTAACCGATTACAGCCTGCTGAACAGCAGCAGTTTGTTGATTTGTTTGATGCTGAGAGTTCCGATGCCGCTGTACCTGCACCTACTGAAGCGGAAAATGGTGTTGTGAATAGTGGTAGACCAGTGAGACAAAGAGCCTTGCCTCATAGACTCCGAGATTGTGAGAGGTTCCAAGATAATGAAGTGAACAATGATGGTGATTTTGTTCATTTTGCACTTATGGCCGAATCTGAACCGGTAAATGAGGAGGAAGCCTTAAGTGATCCTAAGTGGATATGTGCAATGAAAGAGGAGCTGGAATCTATTGAAAAGAATGGTACTTGGGAGCTGGTCGATTTACCACATGGAAAGAAACCGATTGGTGTGCGATGGGTCTATAAAGTCAAAGCAAATCCTAAAGGTGAAATAATCAAGTACAAAGCTCGATTAGTTGCCAAAGGGTTCTTGCAACGTGAGGGGATAGACTACGAGGAGGTATTCGCACCGGTGGCTAGATTGGAGACTATTCGTTTAGTTGTTGGAATTGCGCATAGCAACAATTGGGTGATTTACCAAATGGATGTGAAATCTGCGTTTTTGAATGGTCCTCTTGATGAGGAGGTTTATGTGGGACAGCCACCTGGTTTCGTGATCAAAAATCAAGAGAAGAAGTACTACAAGCTACACAAGGCGTTGTATGGTTTGAAACAAGCTCCGAGAGCTTGGAACAAACGTATAGACGACTTTCTTATTGACATCGGTTTTAAACGGTGTGTATCCGAACATGGTGTTTATGTGAGATCGGATACTATTGATGGTGTTATCATACTTTGCTTGTATGTTGATGATCTCTTGATTACGGGCAGCAATGACAAGAGTATTTCAAGGTTCAAAGTGGAGCTCATGAGTGAGTTTGAGATGACGGACCTTGGTGTGATGAGATACTTTCTTGGCATAGAGTTTCACAAGTCAAAAGTGGGACTGCTTATGCATCAAAGAAGGTATGCTCTAGATATCTTGAAAAGGTGTGAAATGGAGCATTGTAATGCTTCTAATACACCTTGTGAGGCTAGAGTTCAGCTGTCCAAAAGTGATGATGAGGATGATGTGGATCCAACACTTTACCGGAGTTTGATTGGATCGTTACGGTATTTGTGCAATACTCGACCGGATTTGGCTTTTAGTGTCGGTATTGCGAGTAGATTCATGGAGAGACCTAAGGTGTCTCACTTGGCAGCGGTCAAGAGAATCCTTAGATATGTGAGAGGTACTCTTGGTTGTGGTATTTTGTTTCCCACATCAGATATGGGTCGCAAATGTACTTTACTTGGCTACACCGATTCTAATTGGTGCGGAGATAAAGATGATCGGAAATCTACTGCGGGTTACATCTTTATGTTCGGTAGTACACCAATCTCATGGTGTTCGAAGAAGGAACCGGTTGTAGCACTCTCTTCTTGTGAGGCCGAGTACATTGCGGCATCATTGAGTGCTTGCCAAGCTATGTGGTTAGTGAATCTTATGAAGGAATTGGGATGTGGTGATGATGATGCCACCACACTGTTTGTGGATAATGTTTCCGCAATAAATCTTGCGAAGAATCCGATTGCACACGGAAGGAGCAAGCATATTGAGATGCGGTTTCATTACTTGAGAGAATTGGTCGGTGATGGAAAGCTTAGATTGAGCTATTGCCGAAGCGAGGACCAAGTTGCGGATTTGTTGACCAAGGGAGTGACAAATGAGGTGTTCAAGAGACTGTTGAAGAGCTTGAGCATAATGAACTTGGAGCAACTAAAGTGAGGTGGTGTGTTGTGAGCTGTCTAAAAATCTGGTATTTTTAGAAATTTTGCAAGGGTAATCGATTACCCAAATGTCGTTAATCGATTACAGCTGATGCATTTTTAAAAATAACAGATTTAACAGCTTTGCACTTTAGTCGGTATTTTTTTATTTTAGTTGTTATATTCTCTCATGTATAAATACAGTGTTGTAATCCCAATTATAAAAGTTAATGCCAATTTTATAATTCATCATCAATATTACTCTCTCTACCCTAATTCTCTCTCTCTCTCTCAATCTATCTTTCTTTTCCACCATTGTTACTACCTTCCCAAATTCTGGTTTATGTTTTATGTTGTCCTTAACAATTACGATCTAAGCATTTTTCTTCCTGCACCTTAGCAAGATTGATGACTTAAGTCATAGAGATGGATTAATGGGGAAGTCCCAGGATGCGGTTGGCTAAAGTTTCAAATTGAGCTTGTATTCCTTCACTAATCCCGTTTGACCCAGCTTGAACAACGCCCCTTTTGGATCTTCATATAAGGATAGTGTGAATCGTGAGAGATTGGAGGAACGTCGGCCAAGTTAACAACTATCCATTGAAACACATCTATTCGAACCAGCCCAGAACTTCGCATTCCATGGAGAAAGAGGCGATCCTTAATTGTTGCTAAAACACCGATATATAATTATGTTTGCATGTTCAAATCGACCTAAAACTCACATATAACTCAAAACTCTCCCAAACATAATTTTTCAACCACAACTCTCATACATAATCACACACATGTATAGAATAATCAAACTCTTACCCGATTAAATCGATTCTTAGAAGTTGTTTTGAAGATTTCCAAACTTTTTTTCCTCTTTTTCTTCTCTTTTCTCTTCTTCCTCCTTCTTTCTCTCCTTTTTCCTTTTTCTTTCTCTTTCTCTCCTATTTCTTCTTCTTATCTCTTTTTCTTTTCTATTAATTTTCCTACTTTCTTTCTTCTCATTTTCTTTTTCTTATTTTCTACACAAATTCAATTAATTCATTTTCTCACATAATTCTACACTTAATCACTTTTCTACCAATATTACTAAATTTCTAACTTATCATTAATTGAGAAATGTCCAAAATACCCTCCATTCTAATTTCCCCGAAAACTCTCAAAAACGGTAAAATATCATAACATGTCAACATAGCATATTAACACACCAATTTCACAAATAAAATAATTTATCACACAATTTAAATAAAATACTCAATAAAATGGGAATAATCGAAATCGGGGCGTTACACGCACGCTTTCCGAGAAACTT
Source organism: Lathyrus tuberosus (assembly GCA_022829125.1). Lineage (NCBI taxonomy): Eukaryota > Viridiplantae > Streptophyta > Magnoliopsida > Fabales > Fabaceae > Lathyrus > Lathyrus tuberosus. The sequence continues at coordinate 7,185,007 of JALAZF010000191.1, forward strand.
CCCAGAAGGTCACCTATACGAATACTACTCCAAGTCAAACACGCTTAACTATGGAGTTCTTATGGAACGAGCTACCCAAAAGAAGATGCATCTTGTTGGTAATAGGTAATACTAATTAATCCTTATATGTTTTCCTCCAACCATGCAGTCCCATACCTACACAGTCTCAGGATCCCTCTCATTCCGATGTGAATTCGGTTTTCCCCTAGAAGCTGTTAGGAGTGTCTCATTGTCATGCCTCGTGCACTGACAACCACTCCCTCGCCAAGCTGCTAGGAGTGTCTCATTGTCATGCCTCGTGCACCGACAACCACTCCCTTACCCTCGGGTGTTTACATGTAACACTTTTCTCCATCTTTGTCCTCAGGTGTTACATTGTTGTCCTGCCTGCGAGCTTCTGCAGCGGCGAGAATCTTGTCTCCGGTTTAGTTTGATTTTTGTGTTCTTGTTGGAGGAGGATCGTGCTACGAAGCTTTGGTCCTTGTTGTCTTGGAGGCCCTTGACGATTGTCTTCCGGTTCTCGCTATTGTTGTGTTTCTCACTGGCTTTCTCTGTCTTGAAATAGCAGGCGGTAGCTTGGGTTCCTATTTCTTTATGGTTTTGGTCCATATAGTTTTATTTGTTATGGGTGGTCTTTTTTTGGCAAGCAGGTTATTTGTTGGGGGACTTGTCAAGCCTAGCTGATAGGCCATTGTTTTATGTTGGTTTTGTAATGTACTGTTGTATTGGTGTTTCTCATCATGCCTTATGTAGGGATGAATTGTTTTAATTCAATTCTTTGTCTTTTAAAAAAAAATTAAGAGTTAAGAAAGAAAAAAAAAAACTTTAAAGACAAAACTTTGAATCATTCAAAGTAAATCTTATCATTTAATTATAGTTTGACTTTTGTTGTTTCATTAGGATGACGATAACTCAAACTTTCAACTATCAAGTCTTTTTCCTTGAGATTTTTTTGCATTCTAATAAATGCATTAAAAATAAATAATTCGAACCATGCAAGTTTGTTCGGGCAATTAGAATTGGATTTTCCCAATAAGTTGTAAGAACTTAATTAATAAATTTGTAAACACTTCCGTAAATATGTCTCCCCTAAATCTAATGAAACAATATAATCTCACTCACCCCCAAAAGAAACAGTTGTTAAGGTGAACTACAGTATTATTAGAAGGGCAAAGTTTTGATTCATTCAAAATAAATTTTATGATTTAATGATACCTTGACTTTGTAGTTTTATTAGGAGATAACTTCCAACTACCACGCCTTCCATGAGATTTTTAGTATTCTAATTAATATCTTAATATAGTCAATGTATTGGAAATGAATATATCTAGCAATTATATTGAAATAAAATTTACTTTAAGATCAATTATATAGACAATATTTTTAAAACATTTATTAGAAAATAATTTTCAGAAATATTCAAGAAAATATAATTTTTTTTTGCAATCTCCTTAGTGACTAACAATGCTTAAATAATAATTTATAAAAAATATAAATATAGTATTCAAATTTATAGAAAATATTTTCACCATATTGTAACACAATTATATTTTAATTAGTTATTTTGAGTTCTATTGTAATTATAAACATAAATTAGAAACTATTTTTATATATTAAAAAATACAATAAAAATTTTCATTTTAAACATTAAAATATTAAATTAACAAAATGATTTATTAAAAAAAAACACAAACATAATTCGAAACACTAAACAGGATTTCTTGTTAAAAAAAGTGATTTTATCCCCAAATAACTTAAACAGACATACTCATATCTTGTTAATAAATTTTATAAAAACATAAAATTGAACTAATTCCTATGTTATTTGTTAGGTGCAGCTTTTAAAAAAAATTATGTTAACTATTTTTTCCAAATATAAATTAACTGTTGTATTTTAGAAACGAGTTACCCTTTAATTTATTTTTACCAATGTAGTCATTTATTTCTCTTTTATCTATTTAAAATCTTTTTATTTTAAACTGTGTTCAAAGTTTTTATTTTATTTTTAAGATGTTTTTGTGACAAACTAAAATATCATATTGCCAATAAATGTTGCTTTCAAAACTTCCACATGGCAGAAAAGTTTGTAGTGTTATTTTCCATCATCCAACGAATGGAAAAAGTGAGACTCACTATCTTTCTAATCTCTTTTCAAGGAAACTTCCCTTATACTTTTGCAGCCTAAAGCTTCATCTATAAAACTATCATTTCTCACATATCTAAGAGCAAGTAGACATAACAATGAAAACTACATTGCTTTCATTCCTTCTCTGCTACTGCTTCATATATCATACTGTTGTTGTCTCTGCAAGATGTCTCCAAGATCAACAATCACTGTTGCTTCAATTAAAAAACAATCTCACATCTGAACCTCAATTTTCCACCAAACTAAAATTCTGGAATGAAAACACTGCTTGCTGTAATTGGAGTGGTGTAACGTGTGACAATGAGGGGCATGTTACTGGCCTTGATCTTAGTGAAGAATATTTCTCTGGTGGATTTGATCATGCAACTAGTCTTTTTAGTCTCCAATATCTCCAAAAACTGAATTTGGCTTATAATGATTTCAATCATCCCATTCCTTTAGGATTTAGTAAGTTGGTGATGTTGAATTATCTGAATTTGTCACATTCTTACAATGTGGGGAATATTCCTATGGAGATTTCAAAGCTTACAAGGTTAGTTACTCTTGACCTCTCTTCTCTTTCTGGTATTACAAAAGAACAAGGGCCGACAATTTACATCCGAAATCTACGAACATTTCTCAAAAATCTAACCAGTCTTAGGCAACTGTATCTAGATGGTATAAATATATCAGCTATGGGAAAGGAATGGGGAAATGCTTTGTTGCCGCTGCGTGACCTACAAGAGTTGAGCATGTCTTACTGTGACCTCTCAGGACCCCTTGATTCTTCCATAGCAAAACTAGTGAACCTATCTGTCATTATTCTTGATGGAAACAATTTTTCATCCCCAATTCCAGAAACATTTGCCAGTTTTGAAAAACTAACCACCCTTAGTCTTTCTAATTGTAAACTTTATGGAACATTTCCTAACTCATCATTGTCAAACCTCACACACCTTACCTACCTCAACCTTTCTCATAATAATTTAAGTGGTCAAATACCTTTATCCCTTTTTACACTCCCATCAATAAAGGTGATTAAGCTTTCCTTTAACAGGCTGAATGGGTCATTGCAGCTGGATGAGGTTTTCAAGCCTAGAAGTTTAACTACATTAGACCTTTCTCACAACAACATATCAATCGATGTGAATGTTTCAAATGTTGATTTTTCTTTAATTCCAAACTTTGATCATTTGGGTTTGGCATCCTGCAACTTAAAAAATTTCCCAAGTTTTTTGGAAAATCAATCCAAATTGACCTATCTAGACCTTTCAGATAACCAAATCCAAAGAGAAATACCAAACTGGTTTGGCAATCTACAAGAACTTTATTCACTTAATATTTCTCACAACAAATTGCAGGGGTCAATACCTGCTTTTCCCAAATATGCTACTTTTTTGGACTACTCAAACAATCATTTTTCTGTTGTCCCGCAAGATATTGGTAGTTCCCTATCATCCATGTATTTTCTATCTCTTTCTAACAATAATATACATGGAAGCATCCCTGATTACTTATGCAATGCTTCACAACTTGGATTTCTTGACATTTCCTTCAACAACTTTTCTGGAACAATTCCCCCATGTTTAATCACAATGATAGGTAACAGTGAAGCATTAAATTTGAGAAATAATAGTCTCACTGGCCTCATACCAGATATGTTTCCGAATTCTTGTTTTGTAACCCGATTAAACTTCCATGGAAATCAATTACAAGGGCCAATTCCCAGATCATTATTCCACTGCTCATCATTGAAGTTATTGGACATCGGATCAAATCAAATTTTTGATCATTTTCCATGCTTCTTAAATAGCATACCAACACTTAGTGTCTTGGTTTTGAGGAATAACAAATTTCATGGCTCTATAAAATGTTCTGAAAATAAACCTTGGAAATCGATTCAAATTGTGGACATTGCTTTCAACAACTTCAATGGAAAACTACCTAAAAAGTATTTTGCAACTTGGGAAAGAATGATATATGATGAAGATGTTGCACGTGATATCAACTACATTATGTCACGGTACTCCCCATATTATCATGATAGTGTTACAGTTACAAGTAAAGGCCAACGACAGGATTTGGTTAAAATTCTAACAATTTTCAAAGCCATTGATTTCTCATCCAATTTTTTTGAAGGACCAATTCCTGATTCATTGATGGACTTGAAAGCACTTTATATTTTGAATTTTTCTAACAATGATCTCACAGGTGAAATCCCATCTTCCATAGGGAACCTTAAACAATTAGAGTCATTGGACTTCTCTAATAACCATTTGGTCGGTGAAATTCCAGTGGAACTAGCAGTTTTGTCCTTCCTTTCTTATTTGAATCTTTCTCTCAATCATTTGATGGGGAAGATCCCAACAGGTACTCAACTTCAAACATTTCCAGCTTCTTCCTTTGAAGGAAATGGTGGACTATATGGTCCTCCATTGAATAATATACCAGATGGTAAAGCAAAGGACTTGCATCCACAACCAGCATGCGAAAAATTGGTATGTTCAATAGACGAACTTCTTAAGTGTAGAACTGGGATTTGTTTTTGGAATCGGAATGATCATTGGACCTATTATGTTTTGGAAGAAATGGAGGGTGCGTTATTGGAAATTTGGGGACAAAATTCTCTGTAGGATTTTTCCTTGGATGCATCTCGAATATGCAACTGATGGGGGGAAGATGTACACAGTTTTAAGGTGGTAGTTACATTGATGACCGAAGAGTGTGGTAATTAGTAAATTAGTGTTTTCTGTGTTTAATTATGTTGTTTTTTGATGACACATTATGTTGTTGTTTATGTGCTTCTTTGTGATATGCTGTATTAAATTTGAACTAAATAGTGTCACGTGGATGAGTTTATTTATTTATAACTGAGATATCATATTCATATTCATATATGTTCAAGTTTTATTTGTTTTCTATATGGAAGGCTTTTGAAATAGTATCAGATTAATTGTGGCATGTAAAATATTCTTGACATTAGAAACAATGAGATACGTGGTGGTAAACCAGTGATGTTATCTTCCATTCTTTATTTGTTTAAAAACAATATTTCTCAAGTATTTAATTATTTTTTAATGGCAAATAACATACAACCAAAAAGGTAGCTATAAAGGCACAAGATGTGCCTATAAGCTCACCAACGAGCACATGGAAGAAAAAAGAACAACCACACAAATAAAAAATAAAGACAAAATATTATTTTTAATCTCTTAATTATATTTTTGGTTCAGATTAGTTCTTTAATTTTTTTTTTCCGTGTTAGATTGATCTCTTAACTCTTCAAATGCACCATGTTAGTCTTTTTCGTCTAATTAGCGACGAAAAAATTCAAAAATCCGTCTCTAAATCTGTCGCTAATTAGACAAAAAGAACTAACATGACACGTTTAAAGAGTTAAGGTATCAATCTGACACGAAAAAAAATTAAGGAACCAATCTGAAACTAAAAATATTGTTAAGGGACTAAAAATGGTATTTTGTCAAAATTAAAAGACATGAAGAAAACCAACAAAAACCAAAGCTACTGATTCAAGAATCAGGCTATATCTCTAGAAGATGAACCACCATCAACAAAACAAAAGTCTCCACTCACTACTTAGGACCTCACCCAAAATGAACCAGAAGACACGCTCAACCCGCTATTGGCACATGCAAAGGATAGGGTATGTTGCCCAATTGGATAAAGAACAAGCACACCCCGTCGACCTACCAAGAAACCATTTCCAGAGATACACTTATCTACCAAGGCTTCTTCATCAATCGGAGATCCTATAAAGCTTAAATTGTGTAAGTTGTAGTTAGTTGTCTCTTGATTCCATTATCTTTACAATAATCATTGAAAGCACTTGATGTAAATTCTCCTCCCGGATCTGTTCTTAAACACTTAATAGACAAACTAAACTCATTTTCAGCATTACTCTTAAATTGCTTAGAGGTAGCAAATGCATCAGCTTTATATGCAAGGAAATAGACCCATGCTTTCCTACTAAAGTCATCAATGAAACAAAGCAAATACCTCTTTTGGCCATTTGAAGTAGGTGAAACGGGTCTGGAGATGTCAGTATGGATTAATTCCAACTAAGTTGAGGCACGCCATATGCTTTTTTTTGGAATATGTTCTCTATGTTATTTTCCTTTCAGACAATTTGTGCAGATGGAATCAGATCCAAGAAGACACAACATCCCTTTCACCATCTACTTGTCCTTCAACATCTACAATCCTGTGTAACCGAGATGGCCAAATCTCTGATGCCAAATTTGTACCGAATCTTAGGTTGTGGACTGCAAACAGACTTCTTTTGTGTCCTTGTCAGAGTGCTTATCAGAGAGCACAACGAACATACGGTTGGAGGTCATGTTGCTCTGAAGGAAGAGGCCTTTTGTTGAGTGATAAATTCAGCATTTATTATCCTTCATCACCACTGTTAATCCTTTTTCTTGCAGCTATCTAAGGCTAAGAAGATTATTCCTTAGTTCTAGAACATAGAAGACATCCTGAACAAGATGACTAATGCTTCCAAAGTATAGCCTGACACTACCTTTACCAACCACATTTAACTACATATGATTCCCTCTGCCGCACTGTTCTTTGAAATCCATCTTCCAACCGATTAAATAATGACGGGTCTCCACACATATGATTGCTACTGTGAGAGCAAGAGTTGTCTCTACAAGTCAATCTATGTTTTGATGATAACAATACGTATTTGTGAAATAACCATTTTATGTTCTAACGTGTGTTGTATGCAGATCATAATTATAGAATATATCAGATCCAACAAGCACCAGCCAGATGAGTGTAATTGATAATATGCGAAGTTACTATGTGTGACACAAGTCGCAAGAAGCAAGAACGCTTCTGTATCTGATCGTGATCAGTCAGATCCAAGGATGCCGATATTGCTGATGCAATGCTCTTGTGGATGCTCTCTGAAAGTGATCGAGATTCTGAAGATTGCGAAGCTTCTGAAGAAAAGAACCGAAGTGGTGAAGACTCTCATGACTTGAAGTTCTGAAGGTGGAAGGCTCTGAAGACCAAGTGCAGAAAGACTCTAAAGACTTATGCATTCTGAAGATTAAGGTTCTGAAGATCAAGTATTGAAGACTCTGAAGACAGATTCCTAATGGACAAGTTCTGAAGTTTCGGAAGACTTGAAGAAGTAAAGGATAACGTGCTTAAAGACAAGTGCTGAAGTTCTGAAGACTGATTCCTAATGGACTTCTTCAATTGACTGAAGACTTGACGTATCAGATATCCTGATTAAGAAGACTCTACTCATGCTTCATCAATTAACCATCAGAAGCCTCTGAAGTTCAGAAGTCAAATGTTACCGTTGTGAGTAACTGTACACGGTGCCCAAGAAAGATCTATCACTTCTCCCATAGCAAAAAAGAGATGTGTCAGTACAGCGAATTATTACACAACGTCTCTTTTCCAATGGCCAACAATATTTCAAACGGCTATATTTCTACCGGGCTATTTAAAGGAAAGATCATTCGCTTCTAATTGACGACACAGTCCACAGATCGATTCAGCCATGAATGGGGAATTGATCAAGTCATTTTGTAAAGATAGCAACAACGATGAGTTCTCGTTGTAACACTTAGAATATCCAAAGCTATCACCATTTGTACATGGCCATTGTTGTTGAAGCTCAAAGATCATCATTCAACACAACAACAATGAATTGGTATAGAAGTTGTTGATGAAGAAGATAACATTGCAAATCAGTCAAGTCATCAACCACCTTCTCATCAGCGCTTCATTGAAGATCTGAAGCAAGGAGTTATTGCTCAAAGCTTGCTCACCCCGAAGACGAAGAAGAAGAAGATCTACAAGATGTCAACAACTGTCAAATCATTATACATCTCTGTAGTTTCTTAGAATAGCAAGGAGTTGTTGCTCACATCTTGCTTGAACACTTGCGTGTTCTTTGTACTTAAACTTAGGAGTAATCTGCTTATTAACAAGCATCTTTGTAATCTCCCGTATAACTAATTCTTGGTGAATTAGGATTCCTTGAGTGGTCAGTGTGATCGGAGACTTGAGAAGACAATGGCGAGATGTCATTGTGGGAAAAGCCTGAAATAGGGTCAGTAGCGTTATATTCATTGCGATGAATCCCTGAACGTCTAGCTGTGAAAGCCTAGCAGTAGATCTTGCAAGATTGAAACCTGCAGGTCAATGTTTCTTATATTTATTAAGTTGAATCCCTGAATGGTTCATTGTATGTTAGTCACAGTGCGGCTGTGCAAATGGTTAGTCACCGGTTGTTGCCCGTGCATCTGTAATCGAGATTGATTATAGTGGATTAAGACCTTGTGTTCAAGGCGAAATCACCTGAGGAGGGTGGACTGGATTAGCCTTTGTGGTGAACCAGGATATATCGTGTGTTCTTTACTCTTATGCTTAATGTCTTTGTTTATCTTTCTATATAGAGTATCAGAACCTTACATAAGCAAGTCAGAACCTTGCAGCTTAACTCTGATAAGCTTCTGCACTGTAAGTTCTGAGAAATGGATCTTATGTTCAGACTCTTGTTAGTTCTGAAGCCTCATGCTTAGCAAGTCTGAATGTAACTTCACTAGTCAGAGTCTCACAACGAACTCGGATGTAATCCTAAGTGATTCATCAACAAGAAACAAAAAGTAGTCGAAAGAGCAAATACACAATTCAACCCCCCTTTCTTGTGTCTTTCTCGCACCTTCAATTGGTATCAGAGCTCCGGTTCTGTTATTGATGGATATCAAACACTTAACAGTGTCAGAAAAAGATCCAGATGAGGTGCGCAGAAATACTCTGTGTGAAAATTCAATCCACTTACAATTTCTGTAAACAACTCAAAAGTTGACTGTGTACAAAATTGTAATCAATCTGACTACTCGAGCAAATCACTGATTCTGGAAGCTTTGCTGTTCAACAAAATCTTTCTCATCTAAAGTCTTGTTGAAGATTGAAGAATCAGCTAATTAGATGGACACATTAGATAAGGAGTAGTATCTGCTGAATGCTCATCTTGGAAGATACGTGTAGAGGAACCACGTATTTGCTCAAGGTTGAATTATCAGAAGACAAGAAGTCTGGGCTGCTGAAGAATAACTCTTTATGAGCTCCTGAGATGTTTTCAAGAAACAGACTAGGTCCACCCTTGACTTTCTCGGTTAAAGCTCATTCAGAATTTCTTCATGTAAAGAAGAAAAATTGTTGATCTATGAATTTGAATTTCAAGAAAAGTCCGTTGAAGTCAGGAAGCAGAAGAATTCAAAACTCTTAGAACTTATTCAACATCTGAATCCTGGAATGATCAGAAGTTAATGAACTCAATGAAGAACTAAACATTGTTTTCTTGAAAGATATACAAGGAACTGAAAGAATATTCAGGAAGAAGATTTTCATAGACTCATCAAGTACTTAATCAAGATTGATCACTTAGAGTCTTGATCAAATCAGTACAACCAAATTCTGATGACTTGAGACTATCTCAGTTAGATCAAACGTTATTGATCAGATCTCTATATGATAAATTTTTCAGAACAGTCTTAGTTCAAAATTCAGAAAATGTTCGCATTCCTCAGAAACCAGAATGTAAGAAAATTTTGAAGAACCTACGAACCTACAGTAGCTCACTAAGAAGCAAGCAAAATCTGAAAAATAATAATAATATCTCAGAATGGAAAGCACTCAGATAAGTCTGCAAAGAATCTCTGCAAAAAGATTTCTGGATCCCTAAGGTATGGTCTCGCTTATTAATGTTTATTTTTTTGTAAAAACATTTAAAATATAGTGAGTTGATCAAGTATTTATGATTTCCAAGACAATCATAATTACGCGTGTGTCAGTTACCTTTCCACTAACCATAGGTATACGGCAACTTAAGTCTATCATACATCCTGTCAACTGACCGTCACAGCTATTCATAGCTTGTCTAGGAAATGATGTCCTCGCGTGTTCCAAGCTTGATAAATAACCATCACTCATAATTTCTCCTCACAACCTTACTCCCTTTCTAGGAAGAATCACTATCTAGTAGGTTAGAACTCCCTTCATTTTTCTGCCCAAAATGTCTTCACACAACATCAGAGGAGAAATTTCTGATCTAGAACTCCTAAAGGAATTCACGTTGAATCTAAACCTTTTACCACAACTCAACAAAACTAGTATTCTCTCTGGAATTGTATTTCAGAATTAGGAAAACTACTTCAACATGCTTGTTGGACCTGTCTTTCCTTCACTCGTAACTGAGTTCTGGGAAAATGCACGTGTACTCGAATATGACTATGGAAAAAATACTATTTTGTCTGTAGTTGCTGGCTGTCTAGTCTTGATCAACCCCACCATCATAGCTAAAGCCATTAGGTGTGTTGAAGATGACGTGACTGTGGAAAGAAATATCAGCAACCATAGCTTCGACAGGCATCTGTACGTCATTTTCAAAACAGAGGGGCATCCCACTCAACCTTGCACTCTCACCCCAGTTGCTAAAGATTGGTACAATCTAATGGTAACTAATTTTAGACCGAGAGAAAGAGGAGGAGGATGGTTATCTGATAAAGAGAGATTATTTATTTTCTTTTTAGTATCTAGGATCAAAATAAACCTACCTCAATCCATGTACAACCATCTAAAGGAAGAAATTAATCTGTCAAGGGAAGACACAATCTACTAAGTTCCCTATTGCAGGGTCATCTCCCATATTCTTGATCTTCAAGGAGTGGTTAGTCATTGCAGAAGAAATGGAATGACTGAGAAGATTCTTCCTGAGTTCTGTTAACCTATAACCTTCTTTGTTTAAGATAGAATTTAGTTTTTCTTAGGATTACAAGTTCTCTAGGATCCCTCTTTGTATGTTCTTATGATCTAAACTTGATATGTTTTCTCTTGCTCAATTACTGAAGTATCCTAATTGAGAAATGCTTATCCGTTTTGAATGATTGATTTAAGTTCACGATGCCTTGATTAAATTTCATTAATTATTTACCAAGAATTAGGCAATTATTATAAAAGTCTCAGGATTATCTAGAGACCATAAACCCCTCGCAGGTCATAATTAAGTAACGACTCCGTCACCACTCATTAAGGTCATGACATGATTCTTGATTAAAGAAATTAATCATTAACCTACTCTCCCACGTTACTTAGTGCTTCTAGGAAAATCAATCGTTGCGGTTTCAAATTCTCCACGGAATTTACCTTACTTCCCTATCTATAAAAGCATAAGACAGCAACACATCTCTTACTCATCCAAATCTTCAGCCTAATTACCTTCTATTTCCTCATCAATCCCTAGAATGGCTTTCGTCTATCAAAATGCTTCAACTCCCTTATCCACACAAAATCTGGTTGATCATCTCATCGTTTTTTCAGAAACGATTATAAACTTCAACAATTTAAAGTTGAATGGATGTAATATTACTCCTTCAATGGAAGCACAAGGATGGAGTAACTACTTCAAGAGTTTGGAAGGACCAACCTATGGATGTTTGGTTAAAGAATTTTGGATTCATGCTAATGCAGGCTCGACTCTCATTAGTTCTTAGGTCTTTGGAAGAAGAGTCTACATATCTGAAAAGACTATTGCAGATCTCTTGGAGCATGAGAATAATGGATTCAGAATTACCAAGGATCTACTTAGTGACGAGAGAGAAGCCAAAGTCATAGCCCTTATTTTCAAAGATGGAATAGCAGTGGAGAACCAAGTATTCTCAAACCTGAAAGAACCACTACAAATTTGGTTCAGAGTCTTGCAGGGAAGCATCTTTCATCATCTTCGTGCAAATCAACTCAATGACACTCAGAAGTGTGTCCTGTTCCTTCTCCTTAAAGGAATTAAGATTTATCTCTCTTCCGTTCTCTTCAAACTCCTCAAGGAAGCCATAAGAAACTCCAGAACTAGTTCTGATCCGGAGATCAAACCTATTCCGTACGGAAGGCTCATCTCTGACATTTTAGTTGAATCCGGAGTAGTTGATGACATTTTAATCGATGATGGTGAATCAAGAAAGCTGCTTAAAAGAGCTGGAAAGATTCTCAAGTTTAAGGATCTTATGAAGGAAGACACCACTCTGGATAATACATTCTTTAGGGAACTAACTTTGACTCCCAGGGTTCCAGTTAAAGGTTTTCCAAAATTTGCCACTTTCAGTCAGGCAGAAGTCGGAAACTATCTGAGAAAATTTAAGGATGAAGATATCAGTGTTTGGATAAACATGAAGAATATTACTGATGTACTTCAAGAACTCTCAAATTGGAAAGAAGGAGGTAAGAAGCAGAAAATGGTTGATGGTGAGGGACCTTCCTCAAAGAGATCAAAAACTATTAATAGCGCATTAACATCCTTCAAGTATAATGCAATCACAAGGATCCAGAGCTTAGTAGAAGCTTCAAATTCCTGTGTGGACTCTATGGAAATAAGAAATATCTGGACTGAGTTCTATGAATGGATCTCAGAAGAAATTGTGAAGAGCAAGAGGTTGCCAATTACTCAAGTAGAAGAGAGGTTGCATGTCTCAAGAAATGATGATCCTGAAAACCTTCTCTCATCTTCTTCATCATCCTTAGGCTCGCTCTAGTCTAACTCACAAGGACCCCTTAGAACCCAGTGTCACTAAGTCTATGTTTACTTAAAACATTTAGGAATCTGTGTTTGAAATATCTATGTTTTAATTATCTTGAACCTTTCTAGATTAAGCTCAACCTATGCTCTGCATCTTAAAACTATTTTGTGTTGTTGCTTCCATCTAGCTGTTCATAAATAAAAATGCTATAATTAATCTAGATGACCTAAAACCTTCAATTGGTAATCAGATAAGTCCATCTAATTGTCCTTAAAATGAATATGCTATGGCTAAAGATGGTTAGCACTAAATGACTTGGATTGTTCTTAACTGCTCAAATGCTGGCTCTATTGTTTTATGTTGTTTAACATATCCAGAATATATGATGATGTTAATATGCTTAAATGCTCAAATGCTCAAATGAGGAAGAAATATATGATGTTCATTGGAAAGAGGAATTATATGCTTAAATGCCCTTATGCTCTAGCACTTCTTGATGATGTCAAAAAGGGGGAGAAATATAATGATTTTGATTGAGAAGAGGAAATAATTGAGAAGAGGAAATCTAAAGAATGCAACTCAAACAAGTAATCAATCATATAAAAATACGTTTCTACTAATGTTTGTTGTTTGATGTTTATCCGAGGAACTCTGAACAAGTTCACTAGGCATTCTAAGAACAGGTTAAGAATGAAGAACTCTGATCATATAATAGAAGTTGTCTAAGAATCAGAAGAAGTAAGAAAACTCTGAAAGCAGTCAAGACAAAGTACACATTCTAAAAAATGCTTACTCAGAGGAACTGTGCAAATCAGAAGTCAAGAGCTGTCTGAAGATCTGGATTGAAGATCCAAGAAAGAAGCTATTATGATGTTTACCAGAAACAAATTTAAATGAAAACGATTTGGTATCAGACCAAATCAACAATTGGTAATCAGACTCAGTACACAAAGATTAGTATCAGACTCATCAATCAGAGCAAAGCTGTGAATTATTGTCAAAATACCTTCATTGGTATCAATTTTAGCACACTAATGAAATACCTCTTAAGTGTATGAGAAGAAGTCCTTCACTTGGTATCAGACTCAACATACCCTGGTATAAGACTCAGCACATCACGTGGTATCAGACCAAAATCAAATCATGAGTACCAGATTTAGAATCAAGTGTTAATTGACCACTTTAATTAAACCTTCAATTGGTATCTGATCAAACATCAAGCCTTGATGAACCACTGAGTTGTGACAGTAACAAGGTTCTAAGATGAAGACCTGTGTTCAAAAGTTAAACTATGAAACAGTCATGATCTACATTGGTGATTAAAATCTTACCATCCTGAATTATGATTCTGAAGATCCCAATATCTGACTTATAGGAATTAGGGGGAGACTACCCTGAAGATCAAATTGCAAAATCTCAAATCTTCACAAAGTCTGAAACTCAGGAGGAGTTTCTTAAAAGACAGTGTCTGTCTCGGATAGATAGCGAGGCTATGTTATCAGATAAGAACTGATCTGCTTGTGCTTAAATGAAACAGCTGAAAGGTAGAAATGCTTCAGAAGTCTCTGAAGATTACAAGCTCTGATACGACTACAAAGGAACTGAGCTCTGAAGATCTGAAGATGGAAGTTTTGATGAACTAGTCCAGATGCTAAAGACTCTCTGTTCTCTTAAAGACAAGATAGAGAAGTAGTCTTTTTCTATTCTTCGTTCTGGCAACTCAAGTTGTTATTCTGTATGTGTTTGGATCATATAAGATTCTAGATGATCACAGATAAAGCTTCGAGGATAACACATTCAGGGGAAGTTGTTGTTCCAGACTCTGAATATGTTCTGTTTGGTGATTACCCTGTATAAAATGTTCAATCAAAATATTTGGTTTTGTCATCATCAAAAAGGGGGAGATTGTGAGAGCAAGAGATGTCTCTACAAGTCGATCTATGTTTTGATGATAGCAATACGTATTTGTGAAAGAACCATTTTATGTTCTAATGTGTGTTGTGTGCAGATCATAATTATAGAATATATCAGATCCAACAAGCACCAGCCAGATGAGCGTAATTGATAATATGCGAAGTTACTATGTGTGACACAAGTCGCAAGAAGCAAGAACGCTTCTGTATCTGATCGTGATCAGTCAGATCCAAGGATGCCGATATTGCTGATGCAATGCTCTTGTGGATGCTCTCTGAAAGTGATCGAGATTCTAAAGATTGCGAAGCTTCTGAAGAAAAGAACCGAAGTGGTGAAGACTCTCATGACTTAAAGTTCTGAAGGTGCAAGGCTCTGAAGACCAAGTGCAGAAAGACTCTGAAGACTTATACATTCTGAAGATTAAGGTTCTGAAGATTAAATATTGAAGACTCTGAAGACAGATTCCTAATGGACAAGTTCTGAAGTTTCGGAAGACTTGAAGAAGTAAAGGATAACGTGCTTAAAGACAAGTGCTGAAGTTCTGAAGACTGATTCCTAATGGACTTCTTCAATTGACTGAAGACTTGATGTATCAGATATCCTGATTAAGAATACTCTACTCATGCTTCATCAATTAACCATCTGAAGCCTCTGAAGTTCAGAAGTCAAATGTTACCGTTGTGAGTAACTGTACACGATGCCCAAGAAAGATCTATCACATCTCCCATAGCAAAAAGGAGATGTGTCAGTACAGCGAATTATTACACAACGTCTCTTTTCCAACGGCCAACAATATTTCAAACGACTATATTTCTATCGGGCTATTTAAAGGAAAGAGCATTCGCTTCTAATTGACGACACAGTCCACAGATCGATTCAGCCATGAATAGGGAATTGATCAAGTCATTGTGTAAAGATAGCAACAACGATGAGTTCTCGTTGTAACACTTAGAATATCCAAATCTATCACCATTTGTACAAGGCCATTGTTGTTGAAGCTCAAAGATCATCATTCAACACAACAACAATGAATTGGTATAGAAGTTGTTGATGAAGAAGACAACATTGCAAATCAGTCAAGTCATCAACCACCTTCTCGTCAGTGCTACATTGAAGATCTGAAGCAAGGAGTTGTTGCTCAAAGCTTGCTCACCCCGAAGACGAAGAAGAAGAAGATCTACAAGATGTCAACAACTGTCAAATCATTATACATCTCTATAGTTTCTTAGAATAGCAAGGAGCTGTTGCTCACATCTTGCTTGAACACTTGTGTGTTCTTTGTACTTAAACTTAGGAGTAATCTGCTTGTTAACAAGCATCTTTGTAATCTCCCGTATAACTAATTCTTGGTGAATTAGGATTCCTTGAGTGGTCAGTGTGACCGGAGACTTGAGAAGACAATGGCGAGATGTCATTGTGGGAAAAGCCTGAAATAGGGTCAGTAGCATTATATTCATTGCGATGAATCCCTGAACGTCTAGCTGTGAAAGCCTAGCAGTAGATCTTGCGAGATTGGAACCTGCAGGTCAATGTTCGTTATATTCATTAAGTTGAATCCCTGAATGGTTCATTGTATGTTAGTCACAGTGCGGCTGTGCAAATGGTTAGTCACCGGCTGTTGCCCGTGCATTTGTAATCGAGATTGATTATAGTGGATTAATACCTTGTGTTCAAGGCGAAATCACCTGAGAAGGGTGGACTGGATTAGCCATTATATGTGGAGCAGTTTATTCCTTTCTAAAATCTAGGAACTGACTTTGACTAAACAATAAAATAGCTAAAAATAAGCTGACACATACTAATGTGCTGCAATACTTAATTTAATTAAAAATAAATATCAAAATATTAATCTTAACATTCTTTACCGCTGAAGTAATGGCACACAACACTCTTAAATATGTGGAAACAGCCAACATTCGTGGACAAAATTGTTTGCTATAGTGGTAAATCGGGTGGCAGTTTTGAATGAGTATAGCGCCCATGCTTGTGTCGAATGCGTCTATTTCAATGATGACGAATCTTTTCAAATACGGCCCGAAAATAAGGTTCATGGTGGTCTGGAATGTGGAGGGTGCATTGTAGAGCCCAAAGGGATTTTCTAGTCTATTGATCGTTGTGGTGGCAGTGAAGTTGGTGTTTGAAAGAGCTTGGTATATTTGGTGAGGAGTAACGAAATGCATATATCAGAATCAACCCCTTGAGTGTGTCCTTCGTTAGGGGAAAGAATATGGAGTCGTACTCGTACACACGTGTGTGTCCACTAGCTGTTGAAGATGGTGAAGATTAGCTTCCTCTGGGTCGGGTTTAGGAGCTCCACTGAGATGTACAGTGGCCCCATCTTTGCTGAAACTCATTGTAAGTTTGTTGTATCTTGTGACAATTGGGCCTAGGGTTTTCAACCATTGCACCCTCAATACTAGTTATGCACCACTGAGAGGAAGTACAAATAGATCTAGTAGGATGCTACAATTCTTCTCCATTTTCCACTAGAACTTTAAACTAATGGGTTGGTTCAGTTGCAAGGCTCAATTGCTTAGCCACCATATCCTTAACGAAATTGTGGGTACTCCCCCTATCAATCGGAACAATAAATGGGCTTTGTTTAATTTGCCGTATGACTTGAAGGGTTTGTGGAATTGAATGGCCCATTAGCGCGTGTAAGTTAAAGGAATTTCTTAATGCACTTATATATTTCTTATGCACCACGTGAAAATACTAAAATGTCCCCATATTTTTGAGACGCATTTTTGGACACACTCAATTCTTACAACGTTAAAATATTTCAGAGATGAATCTTTAAACTTATTTCAGAGTTGCATTTTCAGAATCTATTGGAGTTTAAATTGCGCCAGAACCATTCTCCTTCCTCATTTCTAATAAAAACACAAAGTTAGCTCAAACTCTCTCAAATTGTTTTCCCTCAACCAACTCCAAAATTAAACAACCAAGATTAGAGGTTCTTCAATCAACAACAAGTGCATCAGAGACATCCTTAAAATGTGAGGTAAACTCTAAATTTGTAATTTTTTTTTATGTTTTGAAAAGTTTTTAAGTTTTAGTGTAAATGAGTAGAAATTGTTGATTAAGGTAAGAAATGAGTAGAAATTGCATGAATGATAGTTTCGATATAGTGTAAAACATGTTTGTTGGCTGAAATTGATGATCAAAACATTATTTTGTGTTTAGCATTCTGTTTTATTTTTTACTTTTCTTGCTTGTAGTTTTGCTTACTTGCACTAATTGTCTTGTTTACTTTTACTTACAGACATTATGGCGGAAAGACACGATAGACTGAGGCACGGGAGGATTATGCAGCATGCATCAGTGCGGCCGGAGAAGAGTCGGGTTTTATAGGCTTTTGTTCACTCTGGCCATGCGGAGACATCTACTTCTGGGGCTCATGCTTCTCCATCTTCTTCTTCCCGTAGGAGATGGGTTTCACCTACTGGCACATCACTCCATCCATCCTCTCACTGGCAACAGGTTTCACCTATTCAGGCGTCAGATGTACCTGAGTCACCAGTGGTACCGGAGGTGCCAGTGCCATCTCTGACTGATGATGCTTTTGAGCCAATGCCACCTCCGGCTGCTGATACTACTGAGCTAGTGCCACCTCCGGATGGTGAGGCTGCTGATGTTGTTGAACCAGAGCCATTTAGATTAGTCCATGTAGACTTGTCAGTACTGCCTCTGTACCCAGACAATACTGTCAAACATATTTGAGACGAAGAAGTAACATTAGTTGGAATCATTCTTTTTAATTTACGTTTATTAATACATTGTAAGTTTCTGACTTATTTATTTTTCTGCAGGACCGTGATTCGCTGAAGTTTATTAACCATGGGCCGAAGATTACTGGTTTTTCTCAGCCGAATATGTAGTGGTTTCAAGAAACTTTGTCCCTATATGGGATGAAGGACTTGTGCATGACTGGTTATATTATGGTCAACCACGAGATGCTTAATGCATTCGTGGAGATATGGCACACTGAAACCTCGTCATTTCACCTCCGGCATTGTGAGATGTCTATCACACTCGACGATGTGTCATGTTTACTGCATCTTGCCTAGATGTCGTCGCATAATGAAGATTGCACAGACAGACATTGACAGAAGTATCTTTTCTGATGGGTCTCATGTGAGGCAAGTCCTAGATGCCATCATGACAAAGGCAAAGGGGCATTGATGTACCAGAGACAGCGCTAGAGGACGAGGGGTATTGAATTCGAGGAGCTCGAAGAGGCAAATAACTATACTATTATGGATTGTATTTTATTTTTGGTTCATGCAACTTTATCGTGTATTTCGACTTTATTTATATATGTCATTTTTGGACCATCTGAAATTATATACGTCATTTTTTGCATATCGATTATATGGTTTAAATCTCGTTACATAACATAATACATAATTATAAATTCTCTTCTTAATAAACATAAACAAAACATAGCAGACATTGATCTGATATGTTACAGAAATGCATCTCCGTAAAATAATGTAGACGCATCTTCGAAATAATAAACGTGTAAAATTCTTTCTTGATAAAATGCATATTGTATGTTTTAAAATAAAATATTACGAAAATGTAACTCCGAAACAGTTAATATTTAGTTTTTAACCAAAATACGTTCGAAGATGCATTTCTAAAATCTGAAAATCTGAGAGGCATTTAAGATTTTCTCCAGAGTGTTTTTCTACCTAATGTGGGATAAGAAATTCCCCAAGTTATAACACAACCCTATCTCTCGTCTAGATAGTAACTTATTTAGAGAGTAGTTTAATCGGTATTTAGGATTTTGGGGGATTGGTGGTGATGGCAGGTCTAGAAACTGGCGGTGATGATTGCGGGTTGAAATGCTCTTGTTGGAAAGGGATTACTGTTGTGAGCTGTCTAAAAATATGGTATTTTTGGAAATTTTGCAAGGGTAATCGATTACCCAAATGTCGTTAATCGATTACAGCTGATGCATTTCCAAAAATAACAGATTTAACACCTTTGCACTTTAGTTGGTATTTTTTTATTTTAGTTGTTATATTCTCTCATGTATAAATACAGTGTTGTAATCCCAATTATAAAAGTTAATGCCAATTTTATAATTCATCATCAATATTACTCTCTTTACCCTAATTCTCTCTCTCTCTCAATCTATCTTCTTCCCCAAGTTTCTTTTCCACCATTGTTACTACCTTCCCAGATTCTGGTTTATGTTTTATGTTGTCCTAACATTTGGCATCAAGAGCTCTGGTTATTGATCCTAATCTGCTGCAACAACAATGGTTACCGTTTCCAATGATCGAATTTCCACCAATCTCCCAATTCTTGATTCGAAGAACTACGACAAATGGGCGAAACAAATGAAGGTTTTGTTTGGTTATCAAGAGGTTCTTGAGATCGTCATCAATGGAGTTACACCGTTAGGGGAAGATGCTAACGATGCTCGTAGAGCTACATACAAGGAAGAAAAGAAGAAGGATTACAAAGCTCTATTCTTGATTCATCCGTGTGTTGATAACGACAATTTCGAGAAGGTTGGTGATTGTGAATCCGCGAAGCAAGCATGGGAAATCTTGGAGAAAGCGTATACCGGTGCCGTCAAAGCGAAGGTGGTAAGGTTACAAACTTACAAACGTTAATTCGTGTTAACGCAAATGGAGGACAAAGAAACGATCAACGATTACATCACGCGTATTACCTGGTTAGTCAATCAAATCAAGTCATGTGGCAAAACGATCCTTGAGCAGAATGTTGTATCGAAAGTGTTGCGTTCATTAACATCACGTTTTGATAACATTGTTGTGGCTATTGAGGAGTCGAAGGATCTAACGACTTTGAGCAAAGATGAGTTTCAAAGTTTGTTAGAGGCGCATGAACAAATGATGGATGAGAGAAGTGCCGACAAAGCCAAAGCGGAGATCGCTTTGCAAGCGCGTCTACATGAGAAGAACAAGAGATCGAAAGGGAAGTGGACTTCTAAAAGTAAGAAGAATTTTGGTGGAAAAGATCCACAAAATTCAAAGAGTGAAGGAATCTCCAAAGAGGGTTGAAATTCTGGCCTATAATATCAGATGTCCTATCGAGATGTCGTGACACTGATATATAACAACAATGAACAAGTTCAAAAAAAAAGTGTGCATAAAATGTAAAGAACACCAGAAATTGTTAACCCAGTTCGGATCTAACTATCCTACATCTGGGGGCTACCAAGCCAGGGATGAAATCAATATTCGATAGTATCAATTCACTGATAACCACACCCGGTTCAATCAGCTCACTTAATCACTACCCTTCCTATGACTTCTACCTAAGACTCCCCTAGGTATGAGGCCCTCCTCAAATCCCTCTTCAATCACAACCCGTGACTGGTTCCGTACAAGTCAAGTAACAATGGTCGAAACACAAATTCTCAATACTTCACAGCTTATGAGAATTAACACTCAGCTACTCAATGCTTAAAAGCTTATGAGCAACCTTACACAACTTACACTACAGTCCTTATACTGTTATCATAAGATACCAGTTAGGCTCACAAAACACAAGCACACAACCCTAAAAATACATGTAAGTTCGACACCTAAAACTAGGTTTACATCAGTCTATTTATAGCTTGTAATCTGGACTGAATTGGGCTTCAAAAACGTAGCAATTAGGCTGCTCACAAATCTGCAAAATTAACTTCAATAAAATAGGTCTTCAATCCAAAGTTTCCTATTATGTCTCCATAATTAGAAACAGCACCAAATCCGTAAAACCAACAAGTAACCCTAATCCAAAAATGCTTTGGATGCCACATAGGATAACCAAATATTCACAGAATATTTAGTTACAAATCTTTGTAACAGAATCTGCAATAAAACCTGACTTCACAGCGCGATGTCCTATGAGCAGTCATGGGACATCTTCATTCGACATGTTGAACAAAGAGTAGAGAAACATATCTTTAGACATCTTCATTCAACACCGGCTGCTACATGAGTTTTAGCATAATAATGCCAACCATAAAACCAAGGAAATAACAATCTCCCCCTTTGGCTTATTTTTGGCTAAAACTCCACACTCACTTAAACACCATCAGAATCAGCAGCGGAAAAAAAACACCATTAATAGCAGCAAAATAAATTCCCCCTCAGCTGCACACACAAAAAAAAATTAATAGCAGCAAAATAAACTCCCCCTCAGCTGCACACACACAAACCAAACCAGCATAGCAGCACTCCCCTTCAGCTGCAAAACAACACACACAGTACCACAAGAACACTCATTATAGTAAGCTGGGAAAAACTCCCCCAAGCTGGCAAAAACTCCCCCTCAACAGCAGCAACTTTTCTCATCATAATCTCCCCCTCAGCAACTGCAGCATCACAAACATAATCTACCTGCAGCACACACACTCCCTCAATAGCACAAGCACTTACTAATACTGCTCCCTCTCACACTTACTACTCCCCCTTTTTAGCCACAAATATGACAAAGAGAGGTCATAGATAAATGTAAATAAATTACATAGCAGTATTTGTTCAACACCAAACCAGAATTAAGTTGTCCAAAAAGAAAAGTGAAAAACAAAAACAGACAAAAACAGAAAATAAACTTTGCAGATAGTCTCTAATCAGCACTGTCCTCTTCATCAGCAACCTCATCACCTTCAGATCCAGAGGCACCATTCTCAGAACCGGAATCATCAAACTGCTGGACACTCCTTCTGTCAGACTCAGTAGATTCACCTTGTCTATCATCTTCAGTCAGCTCTTGGTCTTTAGCAGCATTTCTCTTCTCAACCAAGGCTTTAATCAGCTGCTCTAGCTTTGTCTTCCTAGCTGTATCTCTTTTGATAGATTCTTCCAGCTCCTTGCAGGTTTCTTGCAGCTGAGCAATGGCTTCATCATCAAGATTAGCAGGACTTGAAGTCGAGAAGGATGTTCCAACATCAGACACATGATCTCCACCTAACAGCCTATAATTCAAAGTCATTGTAGGTTTTCTCTTGCTGACTTTGTCACTTCTTACTAAGCATTCAGGAAATTGGTCCAAGATCATTCCACAGATTAAAGATGGAAAACATATGGGTAACTTAACAGCATATGAGCTAGCTTGCTTCAAAACTTGTTCAAAGATATATGCTCCAAAGTTGAAAGGGACCTTCTTTCCAATAGCATAGATAAATTTTCCAAGCATGGATGAGATGGTGGAAGTATGGTTGGTAGAAACTCAGTTTACCACTGCAATTCTGTGAAGAATAGCATATTTGACACTTAGCTTCCCAGAGGAGAGATTTCCTTCATTTGGCCAAACTTTGATGCAGCCACCTGTTATCTCCTCACAGATTTCATCATCTGTTGCTTCTAACTCAGCCTGATGGTCTGTAGGTCTCCCCAGAAAGTTATTAATCACTTTGGGAGAAAATTTCACAGCTTTGCCTCTTACATAGACTTTTCTGAGTTTGCTATTACTGTCTTCAGGGATACTCACAACAAACTCCTTAAGCAACTTCTCATAACATGGTCCTATGTCAGACACAGTCTTCATCAACCCAGCAGCTTCAATAAGATCAACCACTTCCTTATACTTGTTGAAGTCTTTTCCCAGTTCTCTCTCTAAAGCTACCCTTCTTTGGTTGACAATGTTCAACCTATCAGTTTGCCTTTGAGATCTGACAGTTTGATCCTCCCTTCTCCTACTGATGTCCTGGACATCTGTTCCAGCATTTGACTCATTCAGTTCTGTGACCCTCCTTTTCTTGATTGGAACCACAACTTTACTCCATTGCTTAGAGGGACCTGCTCCAGCCTTTCTTTTGTTACTCCCCATATCAGCAGATTTC
Organism: Lathyrus tuberosus; assembly: GCA_022829125.1. NCBI lineage: Eukaryota > Viridiplantae > Streptophyta > Magnoliopsida > Fabales > Fabaceae > Lathyrus > Lathyrus tuberosus. The sequence continues at coordinate 7,208,420 of JALAZF010000191.1, forward strand.
TTAATCATTTCTGCATCCTTTGAAGTCTCAGTTACAATGGTATTCTCTTTTCTACTCCTGATTCTTTGAAGTATGTCAGCTATTGGTTCCTCATCAGAGTTTTTCTCAGTAATATTACTAGACATCTCAGCCCTCTTCTTGCTTCTTCTTTCCCAAGCCACCTGAACTGGTATACAACTTTCAGTTCTGTCAGTAGGACTTATTTGTATGTCCAGCCATGGGTATTGGGACATCATACCTGACATCTTTATCAGCTTCACTAACAGCAATGGTGGCAAATCTTCTAAGACTCTGATCTCTGCTGGAAACATTATCATCAAGAGTCCTACTATCATTCTTAGTTTTATCCAACCTCCTATTTGAACTCTTTTCAGTGACATTTTTTCTAGGGTTTAACTTATCAGAATAAAACCTAGTAATCATTTTGTCTTTCTTCCTAGATGAAAGGGGTTTAGACTTCTTACTTGACATACTTTCATTCACAGGGTGGGAAACTGGTTGCTCACCTCTAGTGTTAGAATGAACTACATTCAACGGGGCGATATCAAGAACAAGGTCTATGAGTTTGATCATTCGGTGAGGATCATAGTCTTCGTCATTGACTTGAGAAGTTCTTGAATCGGCAGGAGAATCATGATGTTGAGACATTTTTTGTTGCTTACCAAATGCAGTATTGAAGAGAGTAAGGGCAAACCCTAGCGAAGAAGAGTTTTGAGAGAGTAGGTCAGATGAAGTTTTCGCACTGTAGGATTGAAGTTAGAATGCGTTAGCTGGGTTGTTTATAAGTTTTGGAAATGGGTCCTTATACACGTGCCACTTACAAGTTCCTTGGTTTATCACTTCCACAATTGTGCTTTCGTCTTTCCACAAATAGCAATTTTCTGAGGTTCTTTCACCTCTCATGACAACAACATTCTTTTCATCCATTATTAAACATTCGTGGGTTGTAAAAATGACCTTAAGACCTTGATCACATAGCTGGCTTATGCTTATTAGGTTAGTATTTAACCCCTCAACAAGCAATACTTCTTCCAGAATTGGCTGTCCTGGACCATCCACTCTTCCAACACCAAGCACTTTTCCTTTCGATCCATTACCAAAAATCACCTCATTAGGAGCATGATACTTAACATGTGACATATATCCACTAATGCCTGTCATATGTCGAGAGCATCCACTATCAAAGAACCATTTTTCATCTGTAGAGACTCTGAAAGACTTGTAGTCCCTATGTTCTTTTTCACTATCCTTTGAAGTCCATATCCTTTTTGTTTCAACCCAGCTCTTGTTCCTACTATACTGTTGCATGGGTTTGGGATAACCATGAAGCTTGTAGCAAAAAGCTTTTATATGACCAAACTTCCCACAATGGTAGCATGTCCACCTTTGATTCTTTTTCTTTATGAACTTCTTCTGATGCCTGGGAGGATGTTACAGCATGTTATTCAACATCTTCAAACTTCTCTTGTCTTGAGCGGGTACTACCTCAGATTCATTTGTTCCTTTAAATCCAATACCACTGACATTTCCAGTATCTCTTCCTGACTTCAGAATTTCATCAAGTACATCCGAACTCCTATTTAACATCCTGACATTTTTGATCATGTTGTCCAGTTTTGAATTCAGATGATTTACTTCACTTTGTAAATCAGCTATAGTAGACATATACTCAGTATTCTCAGCTTCTAAGTGAACAATAACACCTGCCTGTTCTTCTTTCTGCTGACATACTTCTTCATGTTCAAGGCATAATTTCTTATAGGAGATAGCCAGCTCTTCAAAAGTAAGCTCTTCAGATTCATCATCTGATTCACATACTCCTGTTAATGCTGTCACCAACTTTGCAGATTTCTCATCAGTGTCAGTTTCAGAATCATCTTCTGACCATGTCATAGATAATCCCTTCTTCTGTCTTTTGAGATAAGTGGGACACTCAGTTTTTACGTGCCCAAATCCTTCACATTCATAGCATTGAACTCTCTTCCCTTGATTAGAGTCTTCTTCAGTTCTGGATCTTCTGCCTCCTTCCTGGTCTTTGTTGATGTCGAGAGACTTATTCCGAACATTTTCTCTTGACTTCCAGTCCATTCTTTTCAACACTTTATTAAATTGTTTTCCAAGTAACACTAGCTCTTTGGATACATCTTCATCTTTGACCAGTTTTCCTTCATCATCTGAGTCATCAGCACTTGACACAAGTGCTATACTCTTCTTCTTTTCAGCTTTTTCACTGAATCCTAACTCAAAAGTTTGGAGTGATCCCATAAGTTCATCCACTTTTATCTTGTCAATGTCCCGAGCTTCCTCTATAGCAGTGACCTTCATATCAAATCTCTTAGGTAGAGACCTGAGAATCTTCCTGACCAGCTTGCTGTCAGACATCTTTTCTCCTAAAGCACTAGAGGCATTAGCTATCTCAATAATGTTCATATGAAATTCATGAATGCTCTCATCCTCTTTCATCTTCAAACTCTCAAACTTGCTAGTGAGAAGCTGAAGCTTTGACATTTTCACCTTTGAGGTCCCTTCATGAGCAACTTTCAAGACCTGCCAAGCCTCTTTGGCAATAGTACAATGCTCAATCAGCCTGAAGATATTTCTGTTGACACCATTGAACAATGCATTCATTTCTTTAGAATTTCCAACAGACCCTTTGTAGTCAGCATCATCCCAGTCCTCTTCTTCCTTCAGAGCATCAGTAGGGTTACCTTTATCATCTTTAACCTTAGGGGGCTCCCATCCTTTGATGACAGCTTTCCATGCTTGATCGTCCATGGATTTGATGAAAGCTATCATCCTAGGTTTCCAATACTCATAGTTTGAACCATCCAGCAGAGGTGGTTTATTCAGAGCTCCTCCATCCTTGTCCATTGTACCAGAAAGTACCTTCCCTGAATCTCACCCAGAAACAACTAAGGGTGCCTGCTCTTGATGCCAATTGAAATTCTGGCCTATATATATCAGATGTCCTATCGAGATGTCGTGACACTGATATATAACAACAATGAACAAGTTCAAAATAAAAGTGTGCATAAAATGTAAAGAACACCAGAAATTGTTAACCCAGTTCGGATCTAACTATCCTACATCTGGGGGCTACCAAGCCAGGGATGAAATCAATATTCGATAGTATCAATTCACTGATAACCACACCTGGTTCAATCAGCTCACTTAATCACTACCCTTCCTATGACTTCTACCTAAGACTCCCCTAGGTATGAGGTCCTCCTCAAATCCCTCTTCAATCACAACCCGTGACTGGTTCCTTACAAGTCAAGTAACAATGGTCGAAACACAAATTCTCAATACTTCACAGCTTATGAGAATTAACACTCAGCTACTCAATGCTTAAAAGCTTATGAGCAACCTTACACAACTTACACTACAGTCCTTATACTTTTATCATAAGATACCAGTTAGGCTCACAAAACACAAGCACACAACCCTAAAAATACATGTAAGTTCGACACCTAAAACTAGGTTTACATCAGTCTATTTATAGCTTGTAATCTGGACTGAATTGGGCTTCAAAAACGCAGCAATTAGGCTGCTCACAAATCTGCAAAATTAACTCCAATAAAATAGGTCTTCAATCCAAAGTTTCCTATTATGTCTCCATAATTAGAAACAGCACCAAATCCGAAAAACCAACAAGTAACCCTAATCCAAAAATGCTTTGGATGCCACATAGGATAACCAAATATTCACAGAATATTTAGTTACAAATCTTTGTAACAGAATTTGCAATAAAACCTGACTTCACAGCGCGATGTCCTATGAGCAGTCATGGGACATCTTCATTCGACATGTTGAACAAAGAGTAGAGAAACATATCTTTAGACATCTTCATTCAACACCTGCTGCTACATGAGTTTTAGCATAATAATGCCAACCATAAAACCAAGGAAATAACAAGGGTAATTAAAGCACCCACAAGCCATTTGACAAAAGTTCTGTGAAGTGTTACAATTGTCAAAAGCTTGGGCATTTTGCGAAAGAATGTCGCTCAAAACGCAAGGAAAAGGATGCGGATGAGGCTAAGGTTGCTAGGGAAGAGGTAGACGATGAATATAACCTTCTTGTGATGATTACGGAAGAGAATTATGGCATTGTTGATGCTGCTGGTAGCAGCTACTGTGATGACAGTTTGCGGGACAGCAGCTGTACTGTGTCGAAAAGTGGCGGAAAAATGCGTTCGGGTCGAAATGCATTACTTACCATGGGTGATGGAGTTCAAAGTAAAGACGAGTGGTACTTGGATTCTGGTTGTTCAACACATATGACGGGTCGAAAGGATTGGTTTGTGCAAATCAATCAAGCGGCAAAGAGTAAAGTCAAGTTTGCCGACGACACCACTTTAAGAGCCGAAGGGGTAGGAGATGTTTTGATCGGAAGAAAGAATGGTGGACATTCTAGGATCAAAGATGTCTTGTATATACCGGGAATTAAGTGTAATCTTTTAAGCATTGGCCAATTACTTGAAAGAGTTTACTTAATTCGGTTGGAGAACAAGATGTTACGCGTTTTAGATTCAAATGGTGTGTTGATTCTAAAAGCGCCGATGGCTGCCAACAGAACTTTTAAGGTTGAGTTAAAGGTTATAGAGCATCGTTGTTTAGCTACCGCGGCAAGTAGAGATGAGTGGTTATGGCATTACCGTCTTGGTCACCTTAATTTTAGGGATCTCAAAATGTTGCAACAAAGTGAAATGGTAACGGGGCTGCCACACATTAGTGTTCCGACAGAATTGTGTGAGGAATGTGTGAAAGGTAAGCAGCACAAGAATGTGTTTAGCAAGGATGCGGGTCGAAGAACCAAAGGCTTACTTGAGGTGGTGTATTCCGATGTTTGTGGACCGATGCAAGTAGAGACTTATGGCGGAAATCGATATTTTGTTACATTTATTGACGATTTTAGTAGGAAGCTTTGGACATATCTTATCAAGAGGAAGGATGAGGTATTTGGAGTGTTCAAGAGTTTCAAGTCCATGGTGGAGCGTCAAAGCGGTCGGAAGCTCAAAATTCTCAAAACGGATGGTGGAGGTGAGTATACCTCTAGTGAGTTTGGGAAGTTTTGTGATCTTGAGGGTATCGTGCGTGAGGTGGTGCCTCCATATACGCCTCAACAAAACGGAGCTGCCGAGAGGAAAAATCGTACAATAATGAACATGGTGCGTAGTATGCTTAGTGGGAAGAAATTGCCTAAGGAATTGTGGGGTGAGGCCGTGTCTACAGCCACCTACTTGTTGAATAGGTGTCCTACTAAGAAGCTGGAGAAGATTACACCAGAAGAGGTTTGGAGTGGTTTCAAACCGAGTGTGAATCATTTACGCGTTTTTGGATCGATTGCATATCGTCATGTACCGAATCAACTTAGAAAGAAGTTGGATGATAAAGGTGAGAAATTGATATTTGTTGGATATCACTCTACTGGAGGGTACAAGCTGTTTGATGAGAGGAATCGGAAAATCGTGATAACCCGGGACGTGCTGTTTGACGAAATAAAAACTGCTGAAACAGCAGGTGTAATCGATTACCCAGATGTTGCTAACCGATTACAGCCTGCTGAACAGCAGCAGTTTGTTGATTTGTTTGATGCTGAGAGTTCCGATGCCGCTGTACCTGCACCTACTGAAGCGGAAAATGGTGTTGTGAATAGTGGTAGACCAGTGAGACAAAGAGCCTTGCCTCATAGACTCCGAGATTGTGAGAGGTTCCAAGATAATGAAGTGAACAATGATGGTGATTTTGTTCATTTTGCACTTATGGCCGAATCTGAACCGGTAAATGAGGAGGAAGCCTTAAGTGATCCTAAGTGGATATGTGCAATGAAAGAGGAGCTGGAATCTATTGAAAAGAATGGTACTTGGGAGCTGGTCGATTTACCACATGGAAAGAAACCGATTGGTGTGCGATGGGTCTATAAAGTCAAAGCAAATCCTAAAGGTGAAATAATCAAGTACAAAGCTCGATTAGTTGCCAAAGGGTTCTTGCAACGTGAGGGGATAGACTACGAGGAGGTATTCGCACCGGTGGCTAGATTGGAGACTATTCGTTTAGTTGTTGGAATTGCGCATAGCAACAATTGGGTGATTTACCAAATGGATGTGAAATCTGCGTTTTTGAATGGTCCTCTTGATGAGGAGGTTTATGTGGGACAGCCACCTGGTTTCGTGATCAAAAATCAAGAGAAGAAGTACTACAAGCTACACAAGGCGTTGTATGGTTTGAAACAAGCTCCGAGAGCTTGGAACAAACGTATAGACGACTTTCTTATTGACATCGGTTTCAAACGATGTGTATCCGAACATGGTGTTTATGTGAGATCGGATACTATTGATGGTGTTATCATACTTTGCTTGTATGTTGATGATCTCTTGATTACGGGCAGCAATGACAAGAGTATTTCAAGGTTCAAAGTGGAGCTCATGAGTGAGTTTGAGATGACGGACCTTGGTGTGATGAGATACTTTCTTGGCATAGAGTTTCACAAGTCAAAAGTGGGACTGCTTATGCATCAAAGAAGGTATGCTCTAGATATCTTGAAAAGGTGTGAAATGGAGCATTGTAATGCTTCTAATACACCTTGTGAGGCTAGAGTTCAGCTGTCCAAAAGTGATGATGAGGATGATGTGGATCCAACACTTTACCGGAGTTTGATTGGATCGTTACGGTATTTGTGCAATACTCGACCGGATTTGGCTTTTAGTGTCGGTATTGCGAGTAGATTCATGGAGAGACCTAAGGTGTCTCACTTGGCAGCGGTCAAGAGAATCCTTAGATATGTGAAAGGTACTCTTGGTTGTGGTATTTTGTTTCCCACATCAGATATGGGTCGCAAATGTACTTTACTTGGCTACACCGATTCTAATTGGTGCGGAGATAAAGATGATCGGAAATCTACTGCGGGTTACATCTTTATGTTCGGTAGTACACCAATCTCATGGTGTTCGAAGAAGGAACCGGTTGTAGCACTCTCTTCTTGTGAGGCCGAGTACATTGCGGCATCATTGAGTGCTTGCCAAGCTATGTGGTTAGTGAATCTTATGAAGGAATTGGGATGTGGTGATGATGATGCCACCACACTGTTTGTGGATAATGTTTCCGCAATAAATCTTGCGAAGAATCCGATTGCACACGGAAGGAGCAAGCATATTGAGATGCGGTTTCATTACTTGAGAGAATTGGTCGGTGATGGAAAGCTTAGATTGAGCTATTGCCGAAGCGAGGACCAAGTTGCGGATTTGTTGACCAAGGGAGTGACAAATGAGGTGTTCAAGAGACTGTTGAAGAGCTTGAGCATAATGAACTTGGAGCAACTAAAGTGAGGTGGTGTGTTGTGAGCTGTCTAAAAATCTGGTATTTTTAGAAATTTTGCAAGGGTAATCAATTACCCAAATGTCGTTAATCGATTACAGCTGATGCATTTTTAAAAATAACAGATTTAACAGCTTTGCACTTTAGTCGGTATTTTTTTATTTTAGTTGTTATATTCTCTCATGTATAAATACAGTGTTGTAATCCCAATTATAAAAGTTAATGCCAATTTTATAATTCATCATCAATATTACTCTCTCTACCCTAATTCTCTCTCTCTCTCTCAATCTATCTTTCTTTTCCACCATTGTTACTACCTTCCCAAATTCTGGTTTATGTTTTATGTTGTCCTTAACAATTATGATCTAAGCATTTTTCTTCCTGCACCTTAGCAAGATTGATGACTTAAGTCATAGAGATGGATTAATGGGGAAGTCCCAGGATGCGGTTGGCTAAAGTTTCAAATTGAGCTTGTATTCCTTCACTAATCCCGTTTGACCCAGCTTGAACAACGCCCCTTTTGGATCTTCATATAAGGATAGTGTGAATCGTGAGAGATTGGAGGAACGTCGGCCAAGTTAACAACTGTCCATTGAAACACATCTATTCGAACCAGCCCAGAACTTCGCATTCCATGGAGAAAGAGGCGATCCTTAATTGTTGCTAAAACACCGATATATAATTATGTTTGCATGTTCAATACATGGACATGCTAAAAATCATTAACAAATGTATACAATTTTTCTATTTGCTCTGTCTATAACGCAGTCCACTCTTTACTGAACGACACACTAATATCAAATTTTATTTGTGAGAGAATCTAAATAAATTCAACGAAATCTTGATTGATAATGGGGAAAACATAAATAACATTAAAAATACGTAACATCGTTCATACAATACAACCTATTAGTAATGTCTTCCAAATTTGCAATTACACAAAACTATAATGTAATGGGATTTCATAAAAGCCCTTCTCCCATTTCAAAATGATACATAAACTAAAGTTTTTACATCACACAATTTAGTAAATAGCCATCAAGGTTGATTCTCCAAGCACATGCCCCTCTATAGCATCCAAAGTTTTTTCCTTAGTCACCTACAATTAATTATCAAATATAACATACAAAAAAAAAATAATCAAATTTCAAAAATAATAAACCATATAAACAAAAATAAATATACCTTGTTACCAAGATGAAGCTCATCATCCAAAGCATAGAGTTTAAACTGCAACCTATGACCATGATTTGGCAACCTAGGACCACGCCAACCAGGTTGTTTCCAATCATTGTTCCCTTCTTTCATCTTAGCATACTCTCCACCCATCTCCTCTTCTTTGCCGGAGAATCCCTCCGGCAGTCCCTTTACTGTCGGAGGGATATTCACCACGACCCAATGAGTCCATGGCACGAGAGGCTCGTTTGGGTCGGGTGCATCGATATCTTCAACCACGATGGCAAGAGTTTTTGTTCCCTCCGGTAGGTTGTACCATTCTAACGGTGGTGATATGTTTTTCTTTGCTCCTTGTCCTTCGTCTGTGTAGTGTCTTGGTAGTCTAGCTTCGTTTGTTATTGTTGGGGATACCAACTTGAATTCTTGACTTCCATCGCTAGCCATTTTTGCTCCTTTGATCTTTTTCTGGTTTTTCACAACTTGTTTTTGTGATGATCGTGTTGTGTGATTTTGCGTTATTATGGGAAGAAAATGTGAGAATGGTGATTTATGGAGTGTGGAATTTTGTAAAATTGTTAGGTTTGTGACATGTGTAGTGGCATTGATAAAATTAATGTGTGAGGAGATTCTTAGGGAGAGGAACACGTGTTGCTATACGTGGATAATTTCAGGTGTTCTAGATTTAGACGGAATTTAAGGATCTTGTAATAAGAAAACAAGTGGAAAAGAGAAACAATCTCGAACATACTTGAAAATGAAATTACTTTTGTCTTCTACTAGTTATCTTGTTTCTTTTTTTACAAATTTCAATTACTATTATTAAGCAAAATGGAAGCAATACAAATAGGTGAAATTTTAAAGACCATGTCTAGCTTAAAATATATATGTTTGTCTTAGTAAAAGTATGAACAATCATTTTTTTTGTTTTAAATAAATATAGAGAATTTAAACAAAACTAATTTAAAATTTGAATTTATTTTAAAATAATAAATCTATAAAAAATATACAGTCCAAAACGATTTAATGATAAATATATATGAGCAGAAACTATTGACATAAATGAATAAGTGAAAAAATTGATGAAAATAATCAATAAGTGGGGATCAATTTATTCCAGGAGTAAATTTCTTTAAGTCACTTCAAATTATAATCGTTAAATTGAATATAATTTAACTGTTAGATAAACCTTTTATTTAATTAACTATTAGATTAGATTCAATTTAAAAGCTATAATTTGGAGTAAGTTAAAAAAACTTACTCTTGAAATAAGTTAATCTCCACCCATAATCAATTAGAATCTATTTGATATATTAATATCTCCAAATTTATATTGCCGCCAAATCATCACATTTTGTGTCACATTATCAAAATAACTACATTTTATACGTAAAGGTCATTTCATCATAATTGAAAAAGAGATACCATAACAGTCAATCAATTGTGATAAGGTAGGGGTGGTAATAAATATGTTGTTTTCTACCGCGGACGTGTGGCCTTAGTGATAAATTAGGTCGCGTGCTACCTATTACAACGGTTATCTTAAACAACAGTGGTAAAATATATAAAAATTGCTTCCTCGCCGGATTTTTCATTGGGTCACTTCTTCATCGTCACTAACAATTTCATTATCCACGATCTTCTTCCTCAAGACCAGTTTTTCCAAAGTAATCTCAATCCCAGGGAAAAGGAATTGAACTTGCTCGATCGCTCGGTGAAAGGCAATAAGAACACCCTAGATACCCTCGTCAACGTAGTAGTATAATATTTCTCCAACTTCTGGCGAGATTCTTTTTCCTCCTTCAGAGCATTCTGAGCAACAATCACTTGGGAAGACGACTCCCTAGTAGAAGTATTAGCTTCTTTCAGAGCCTTCTCTTTTTCAGCCAGAGTCGCTAGCTAGCAGGTTGACGACCCTATCGCCAAGTCTGATGGCGCTCCATGGTTTCCACCTCTTCCAAAGGCTAGAAAGCTTAGAAGCCTTAGTTTTCCAACATTCAACCTCTTCCCGTCAATAATTTAGATCTGCTTGAAGTTTTTGCATATTTTCTTTAAGAGTAGTCCGCTTGCAAATGGAAGCATCACACTTACTCTTTCACTGCTCATTTTCTTTGGAAAGATTATCAAGGGCAAGTATTTCACCTCGACCAACAACCACCAAGGTCAGCAAGGAAGCCACACAAAACAAATGATATGCCATCTCAGCCACTAGTCCCATTTTTCCAATATTAGAGAGACCTTAGACATAGGCAGAATCTCACTCCGAGAAATAATTATGCACTTCTTGAGATTTCTGTGGCACCCAAGAAGAAAGGATGGACAAAAGTTTGGCAAGCGTTACATTATAAACCTCAAGATAAATCCCAGTGGCTCTAGAGTCAAAGGTCTTTGTTCTTTTTTGGGACCCTCTTCTACTATATATTTATCTCGACTCCTTTAGTTTTTATCATCATCCGAAGAGAGGGGACGATCGTACAACCTTTTGCTCCGCGTCTCGCCTTTGTTGGCTTGACTCGACGGAGAAAGGAAAAATTGTGAAATGGAAGCGATAGAAGGTTGTTTGGCAATGATGACCACAAACGGTTACTCGTTGGCCGAGTCCGATGGACCAGAAGAAGGAAGTTTTCTAGAAACGCTTGCATCCTTCATTGATTTCATCCCTTCATAAAGGTTCATGAGGGATGCCATAGATTATGCGGACAAAGAAAGGTTCTTAGTGGTCGACATAAAAAAAGGAGTCAAATTCCCCTTCTCACCAAAAAGTCATCTCCTCTCCTCGGCATTAGAAGTTTCCAAGATAGCTCAAAAATTAATTGCTCGTCTTTGCTGCTTCATGGACCCTACCTCCTCGGGATTATTTTCCTCTTAAAAACCTAATTGTTCGCAGAAGGTCATCAGGTCCTTCTTCATTGACTCCTCATTCAGGGTTAGCTTATCATCAGCAAACAAGTACTTAACAAAATTCAATTCAAAATGGTCCTAGAACCAATATTTTCTAACCCTCTTTTGGCATCTAGAGGAAGAACAAGCAGGATCAAGAACCTCGCCGCTAACCTTGCAAAAAAATAATTTAGCCTCTAGAGTCAAAGGAGTCATCAAAATATAAGTATCAAGAACGTCGATCATTCAGTTAGATTGGCAGATAGAAATGATCCCCTGACCGTAAATTGAATCCTTTGAAGTACGGATATAGAGAACAAGTTAAAGAAAATTCTAATGGACATCTCAAATCCTTAGTACCCACACCATTGGATCATTTTCCTGAAAGGCAGACAGATGAAACTGGAAAGAGGCTATATTCAATTGATTCAGCATAACTTCCATAAAAATAGTTAAGGGTAGCTTAAACCTTACTCGATTAAAGAGACATTCATAGAAAGGAGTGACACATCCACCTATATCTGGGCTTGTTCCACTTTCTTTGCATAGCTATACATAGAAACGGTCCCTACCTGCTAGGGGTCAACCCAAGTATAAAGTCTAAAATCAGGAGGCTGAACTAAAGCCATGTGTCATCGTTTACCATGTCGTCCCAGCATCGTTTTACCATCGTTTTACACTCAACGGAACCTCCCTCAATCCTGGAACAATCACTAAAACTACCAAATTGTGGTCATTAACTTCCAATCACTACTATGGAAAATTCATTTAACCACGGTTGGAAAAAGGATACTATCGCGGTTGACCAACTGTGAGGTAGGGTGTGATTGTAAGTATATAGTTTACAACCATTTTCTATTTCTCATTGTAATAACCTTGAAAATGTGTTACTTATAACCATGAGTGTAATGAACAATTGTTGTGAAATTATTTATAGGTCTTGGGTTCGATACTCTGCAATGCCATTTTCGGTGTTTATTATTCTGGATAGCGCTCTACATATAATAACGACTGTATTAAAAAACCGTTGTGAAATCATTTATTTTTTTGATATATATATATATATATATATATATATATATATATATATATATATATATATATATATATATATATATATATTTTATAATTTTACAGAATTTCCAATTTTAAACCTGAATTTTACTTAATCGTGTCAGACCAGAAACACAACACACCCATTTGTGAATCGTATCAGACCAAAAATTGAATTTCATCAAAGACAAAATTGCATTAAGAACCAAAATTGTATAATACATCAAAACCAAAATGGTACCGAACAACTTACAATTTACACATTATTGCATCAAATAATAGTATCTTGGTGTCTTGGTGTCTTGACTTTAAACACCTATAATTTCAAATAATTGTTAGTAAATAACCTTAGTAATTATAACTTACAATAAATTATGAATAAAAATACTTACTTGTTAATTTTTTCCATTTGCCTTCTTGATGATCGTTACGAATAGCATGCACATCATCTCTATCAACTTCTTCAAATGAAGTAGGAAATTGTGTTACGTGAAAATGAGTAGAAGGAATATAAAATTTTCATCACTATAAGGAATGTATTTTTCTTGAAGAACAATTGACCATCTCTTAGATAAGTCTGAAGGGTTTGTCACATAAAAAACTAGTTTTTCTTGAGTAGCCATGATGAATATTTCGGTCATATAAGTTATCTTTCCAAGGTCAACCCCGTGCGAATATAAACTCATCACTTTGTACACCATTGTTATTGAAAACCCACTTATATTTAAATAAATACACTTTGAAAATAACATAATCAATCTCCAAAATCTCCTCAATGACACCATAGAAAGCTCTAGATGCCAATATAGGATTTTTATCTTTCAAACTAGAGAAATACATGGATTCGGTCTCAACCATAACCCCACTATTTTGCATTGTACTACGATCATCATTTGCTTTTCTATAAAAGGAAAAATTAGAAATTTTGTATGCATTCTAAGTTATCACATTAAATTTTGGCATGCACGATAACCATTTAATTACCTCGGATGCACTATTATCATTATAAATCCTTTTATTAAACCAACTTATGGATTTCTTGTTATACTCTGTCAACAACCACTTGTCACTCATTCATGGATATTTTGTCTTCATAACTTTTTTATGAGTATCTATGTAAGGTTGAACTTCATCAAGATTATTCCATATATAGAAATGTGCTTCAAGAACTACATCCCAAGCCATTGACTTAACATTTAAACCTTGGGTACATCTACCTCCATATCTTTCAGCATGACGAGATTTTGGAATTTCTATAGACTTTGTTTCCGACAAATAGTTTGAACAAAATTCAACAGCTTTTTCTATGATGTACCTTTCAACGATCAGAGCTTCTGGTTAGTGATGATTCTTCGTATATCCTTTAAAGATCTTCAGGTATCTCTTTATTGGATACATCCACGTTAAATAAACTGGACCACAAAATCTGATTTATCTGACTAGATGAACAAATACGTGAACCACAATGTCAACAAATGATAGAGGAAAATACATCTCGAATTGACACAAGATTATTGCAACCCTATCTTCTAATTCATCAAATTTTTTTGAAATCAATAACTTTATTACATATATCATTGATGAATAAGCACAATCTAATTAGTTACTCTTACATTTTTGGGAAGGATGCCACAGATAGCCACTGGTAGAAGTTGTTGCATCAAGACATGACGACAATCATAAGACTTTAAGCTAACTAACTTGAGATCTTTCATTGATACAATTTTATTTATGTTTGATGAGTAACCTTAAGGAACTTTGATACCATGCAAACACGCGCAAAAACTTTTCTTTTCCTTTTTAGATAAAGTGTGACATGTCGGAGGCAAATAAGTTATTTTTCCTCTATCTTCTGGAGCCAACTGTTGTCGTATACCCATCTCCACCATATCTTAATGGGAGTTCTTACTATATTCATTCTTACCTGGAATGTTTAGAAGTGTTCATATAAAACTACCACACATTTTTCTCCACGTGCATCACATCAAGACAATGTCTTACATTGAAGCTAGACCAATATGAACGATTAAAAAACACCAATATCTTTTTACAAATATTTCTCTCAATAGGACCCTTTTTTGTTATTTACAAAGAAGACAGTAAGGTGTTTTTTTCGTTGATAAACTTCATCGTCGGTTAAAGGTTTATGAGCGATTTCAAACTCCTACTTTTGGTTAAAAGCCTTCTGCAATCTACGATAAGGATGATTGGGTTTTAGAAATTTCCGATGCCCAAGGTAAACGGTCTTTTTCCAAACTCAAGTTGGTGAAAAAAGGTATTAGATTCACATATAGGACACACTTTATGTCTTTTGACATTGTATCCAACCAAATTACCATATGCATGAAAGTCGTTAATTGTGAAAAATAAAATTGTATGCATCATAAACTTTTCACCAGAATATGCATCACCAAATTCTTAAAATACACCAATATCTTTTTACAAATATTTCTCTCAATAGGACCTTTTTTATTATTTACAAAGTAAAAAGTAAGGTGTTCTTTTCGTTGATAAACTTCATCGCCGGTTGAAGGATTACGAGCGATTTCAAACTCTTAATTTCTGTTAAAACCCTTCTGCAATCTACGATAAGGATGATTGGGTTTTAGAAATTTATGATGCCCAAGGTAAGCGGTCTTTTTCCAAAATCAAGTTGGTGAAAAAATGTATTAGATTCACTTATAGGACACACTTTATGTCTTTTGACATTGTATCCAACCAAATTACCATACGCATAAAAGTCGTTAATTGTGAAAAAGAACATTGCATGCATCTTAAACTTTTCACCAGAATATGCATCACCAAATTCAATTTCTTCCTCCCACAAAAGTCTTAAATCTTTAATTAAATACTTAGATAAACATCTATGTCATTTCCAGGTTGTTTTGGTTTAGAAATCATTATACTTAATAACATATACTTATGCTTCATACACAACCAAGGAGATAGGCTATAAATCATGAGAAGAACAAGCCACGAAGAATGGTTAGTACTCATTTTACCAAAGGGGTTCATTTCATCCATGGAAAGCTCAAGCCTAAGGTTTCTTGGCTCAAACTCAAAATTCAAAAACAACGAAACAATTTTATTCAATTGTAAAGAATCAACTACATGGCGAATGTTTTCATCACATTTTCTTTAATATGTATGCCATCTATTATTCTTTGTATCATTACATTAGCAAAAAGTATATTGAATCTTGAAATTATTGACAAGTACCATAACACTTTAGCAGGAGGTCGCTTCTTGCTAACATTATCAGTGGCATCACCATTGTTGTCTTTCAACTTGTAGCTCGACTCACCCCATTCTGGACATTGATCCAAATTTTCATACTTTTTCCTTTGTAATATACAATCATTAGAGCATGCATATATTTTGATATACTCCAAACCCATTGGACACAATATCTTTTTGGTCTCATAATAACAATCCGACAAATTTTTGTCTTCTGGTAGTATTTGTTTCAACAAATCAAGCAATTCCGTGAAACTTTTATCCGATCACCCACTTTTTCCTTCAGATTAAATTTTTTTAACAACACAGACAATCGTGTAAAACTTGTTTTCCCCCTTATATAAAGGCACATCCTTATCACTACATAAAGTATCATAATATTGGGATTTCATAAAAGAAGATTCTCCATTATCACAGATCATATCTTCTAGTCGATCATCCATATCTTCATCAACTTCATGCATTTGTGATGTCGCATTAATATTTTTATTCACTTCTCCATGCCACGTCCAAGTTGTATAATTTTGACATATTACCTCATAACATACGTGGTGTAATATTTATTCATTTAACCATTTTTTGATATTCCCGCAATTAACACAAGGACAATAAAAGAGACCATTATTGCTGGGAAGATTGTGTTTTGCAAATTCAAGGAATTCAATAACTCATTTTTCATACATCGAACCTAATAATATATCATCTTTCATCCAACTACGATTTATAACAAATTCTTAAAATTATATCAAAAGACTAATGTGAATGGCACACTAATGCTACACACAACATACTAATATGGTTATATGCATACTAATATATCCATCATAAAAAAATAAAACCAAAACCTAAAGCATATTCATAACCAGCCTCTACAATTCATGACATCAATCAACAACCCACCAATTTCATTTGGAAAACAAAAACCTAAAGCATATTCATAACCAGTTGCCTTTCTTCATTTGTAATAGAGTTATAACAACAAACGGAAAAATAACAAAAACACCACAACGTGATAACATGACACATAACAACATCACATAGCCTTTTTACAACAAAAACCAAAATACAAAGTAATCCAATTGCAACAAAATGAAAATCCACACCGCATAAAGGAAAAACTCAGCATAACCCGTGAAAGTGAGACCAAGAAATGAACAATGAACAAAGAACAAGGAACACAGAAAGGTAATGTATCGTACTTCAAAGAAGAGGAAGAGACCAAGAAATAATTTTCATTCTAAGAAATAAATGAAGGCAGTGAAGATTGAATGTTCCAAGAAATGAATGAAAATAGTGAAGATGAAGATTTTGATATCGCTGTAGTTTGGTTCGTTGGGCATGTGTCATGAAAGAAATAAAGAACTTGTTATGTTTTAATTTTGTAGGAGAGAATTTCACAATGGTTGCAAATACCAACTGTTCTGGACTGGACCAATGGCTAGACATGGCCCAATCCGCTTCTGCTCCAGAGCGGCCCAAATTGCCTAAATCCAATCCACAAAGGGGCAAAAGTTACCTTTCTGCCCCTCCAACCGGGAAAGGAATGCATCATTCCTCCCCGGGACTAATGCCCATTATGCACGGCTCCTTTGCTCCCCAAACAGTCAAGGGCAGGCGCCCGAAACCATGCCTGTCACTACTACGAAAAACCCATTTAACAACGGTTGAAAATGACATATAATGACGGGGGCGAAGGCGTTGTTATGTAGAGTGTTGTTGTATATGAGGTACGTACAATGACGATCCTGGGAAACGACGTTGTATTCCCGTATGCGCGCATCATTTCACGACGGTTAGTTTAGTCAACCGTTGTGATATACTAAACTGTGATCTGGTTTGATTCTCAGCAACAACATTTTTTATTTATATTATCGTTTGACATACAACTACGGATAGATTTATAACCGCTTCCAAAAACAAACTGTTTTAAATATAAAATTTATCTGCGTATCAAATTATTCCCATAATTTATCCTGTCAAAACAGCTTCTGTTTACATGCAAACACAATATGTGGGAACGGACACAATTCTTCCTATATTTTATCCTTATAAATGAATCAGAGAATTTACATCAAAAGCTAAATGAATCAGAGAATTAAACTGCTAACATTGTTTAAATCAAAAGCCAATATTATTGATTTCATTATGTGCATCAAAATCCAAAACTATTGTTCACATTATGTGCATCAAAAGCAAAAAATATGTGCATCAAAAAATGTTGTTGATATATCATACAGCAGGAGCAGAACCCTTAAGCTCATTGTGGATATACGCCCAACGTTTACGAAGATCCACAAAGTCCTCAAGGGGGAATGGGGTTTCGTCGTTAAGCATCTACATAAGAGCAAAAAATTGAAGATATATCATGCATGATAATAATTTAATAGTCAACTTATATATTAATATATGTAGACATTTTATGGCATATATTACCGTATCCCATGAATCAACAGTGCCGAAAAGGACGATGTTTAACATGTGTTTCATGATAAAATACCCACACTCGTAACTCCCACGTTGTTTCCTCGTCTACAAATTACATGAATATAAAAACATGAATACAACCACACATGCATGAATGTAAATGAAATAACAGGTAATCGGGCCACTTACTTTAGGAGCAAGGTATGTGGGATTTTTTCTAACATTCCTCAATATATTGCTCCACAATACTGCACATTGAAAATTGAATTAAACATATTACATGATAAACTAATTACAATTAATGCCAAAGAAAACGATATTAAACAAAGACACTTACGTTAATACAAGATCTTTCATTGGTTTGTGGAGTGGATCGTGCAAGGAACACAGTAATGTCACCGTATTTGTCCTAAACGATATTACGATCAATTGCCAATGACCACTGGATGAACACGAGAATATATATATATATATATATATATATATATATATATATATATATATATATATATATTATTAGTTGTTACTAAAACAAAACTAAATATAGAATATAGAAATAAATTACAACAATACTAACCTACATAGGAATGGTGCAAGGTAACATTCTTTTCCTCCGTCATTTAGCCGGCTTTTCAAGTAGTTTTCTCTGATATTTTTTTCATTATACGCCCAAGCAATAAAACTTGGGTCCAAGATTCCATAGGTACTTGATTTATTCAATTCTATACAAACACGGTGAATGTACCTAAATGGTCAAAGAAAATGAATAAATTAAGGGAGAAAATACAAAAAATTATAATGTTCTATAATGACATGTATATTCGACTATATACTTACGTGCACCAAACTTGCAAAATAGCTATGTCAAGCCACTTATATCCTGCGAGAAAATCCCTCACACCTTCAGGAGTGTAATACACTAAATCTAATTTAGGGCAATGTTCTAGCGGGAGAGCTTGCGCAAGGTCTGTTGTTGAAATGGACAAGTATAAACTTGTTATTTCATTTGGACTAAGGTCCAATATCCCATTGCGGTTATCTACAGGTGGGGGAGGGGCTGTACAATTACTCCCTTTTGTAGAAGCGTGATTTACGACACTTCTACTTGGAGTTTGATCATCACCAACGCAACGACGATCTTCATTAGTTCGTTGTTCGCGGATTTCACTTAATCTCTACATCATAACATTCAATTAGAACATAAAACAAAAATAAGCACAATATATTCAATTAGAACATATAATATATATCATACAAAAATAAGCGCAATTTACGACACATACCGAATACATCTCTTGTAACCTTTCCACTTCTTTCTCCCTTTTTTCCCTCTCCTCCTCAAACATCTTCCTTTGCTCCGCCAATTGCTTCTCAACATTATCAATCTTTTGTCGTTGAGCAAGAAATTCAGTGGTTTCGGTGCTTCTTCTTTGAGATCCAAAGTATGACCTCAAGCCGACACCATCTCCAACACCACGGACACGGCCTCCATGCTCAGCTGTTCCGATAGCTTCGACTAATATGTCATGTCGTGCTTCCGGAACAAATGTACCTTCACGGGCCGCCACAACCAAGTTATCCTACACAACATGAGCAACTTACATAAGCAATTGCATTTAAATAACAACTCATGAGCAATTCACATAAGCAAATGCATTTAAACAAAACATATAATTACAATTTTCTCAGCAACTACTCTTGAAGCCTCAGAGGTGTACTCTCCATTAGGTCTTAATCGAGCCCTCTTCCATTTCTCATGTCTTGAAGGTGGAGATGGAATGTCACCATCCCCTCCTTCTTGTAGTTTTTCCTGCAGGATCCTTTTCTCAAGTTTCCTGTAACCCCCACGAGACAATCTATGGGGGTACATGTTTTTTGCCTTGTTCTGAATTCCTACTTCGCTTTTAGCCTGTTATTAACATAGTGAAAAATGTGAATGATTAGTATCTATAACTCATTAGCATAACATTATAGGTTACATAAGACTAGTACTAACCTTGAATTCCTCAGAACGACGTTTCTTCGCAAACTTGTGCCACACCTTCTTCGATAAAAAACTATACCAAATCCATGGAGGTTGAAGACCACTCTTAGGCTTCGTAATGTAGTCAGCCGTGAGCCGTGACTTAAATCCCCTCCAACGAACACCGACATAAGTTATCCACTTTCTTTTCAATTTTGAGTCATCGGTAAACTCAAAATTGAACTACATTAAATCAATATATAAGTATGAATTAGAAACTATAGGTAGTGATATCAAATATATGAAAATTATAGTATGAAATACCTTAACGTCTGTCCATATGCTGTCTTTGACATTACCATCCACTTCTCTCTAATCATCAATCAGTATACTGACTTTGCTACGTGCAAGGAACGCAACATAACTCCTAAGAGTAGCGTAATATGGACAATCCACTAATCTGTAGTGCGGATCAAACTCGATCGAAATTTTTGCACCAAATGAGTTGCGGACTGATGTGAATTGGGGCATCATTGTGACACCTCTTTGTGATCTTTTCGTTTGACTTTCAGTTGTTTGAGTTTCATTGGCTAACCTTTCATTTGTTTGAGTTTCTTCGCTGGTTTCTGATGAAGAACTCGACAAGGTCGACATCTAAGTTCAAAAACAAAAACAACAACATGAACAACAATGGCAAAAGAGTTTACTGTAGATGCATGGGGAAAATATTTTATGTACCCATAAACGTGACGACGAAGTAAACGATGTTGGTGTTGGTGTTGTTGTCGTCTTCCTTCCTTACGACAACGACGGTGTTGTTGTTATCTTCTTTCTCGACGGTGACAATGATGACGACGGTGTTGGTATGTGCGTAATCTTCTATTTTCTTCACTATCGTGACGATGATGACGAAAATGACAACAAATGGATACTGATGATGCAAGCTTTGGTGGAATCGTGTATTGTTTCTCAATATTGAAGGTTAGGGTTTAGGGTTGAAATCGTGTAACGTTTCGTCTGCTTTCTATTTTCAATGGAAAAAAGGATACTGAAGAGACAATGAGACTAGCTAGTTTGGAGACTATTGAAACACTACTGCGACGGTCAAGAATTTACACCGTTATGATATATTATTTACATAATGAAATTTCATATTAAAGCGCCAGAGTTATTTTTAGAATTAAAAATTAAAAAAAAAACATACAAAATATATCACAACGGTGTATATAAACAACCGTAGTCATAACTTTTAATTTTTTTAATTAAAAGTAAATAAAAAAGTAAAGGCGCGCTTTAACATAAAAGGAATAATATATATGAATGCGCTGAGGTTCGAACACATGAAATCTTGAAGGTATCACCACGTTTGATTTATCAACCGTTGTTATATACAGATAATCACCACGGTTGGTTTATCAACCGTTGTTATATACAGATAAGTTTTATTCAATAAAAAAATAAAATACAACCGTGCCTTAGTTTAGATATGTCACAACGGTGTAGGGATGAAGCGTTGTAAGCATGGCGTCGTTGTTTACGCGTTTTGTAGTAGTGTGTGCCCGACATAACGGCTAGTTTCGGGCACTCTGCCTGACATAACGACTAGTTTGGGTATTTACCTATTCTTTGGGGAAAATGGTTATTTCGCCCTGAAAATAGGACCGTTAGCCACGCGCTGGGGGCTCTATATAAACCCTCTCGCTTGAGAGGGTCAAGTATCCAATATTCACCCTGCGAACTAATACTTTGTACTTGCCCCTTTTCTCTGACCCTTTCTTACTTGAGCTTCGGAGTACCTTGCAGGTACACCCCCTTCCTCTCCATACGACCAGCATCCCAGACGCGTTTGGTGGCCCACTTCTACAGGATCTGATCCAGCCTTCACGATCAGTGGCACCGTCTATGGGAATCATTGTTCTCCCCATCTTTCTTTCCCCAGAAATCGAAGATCAAAACAATTCTCAAAGATCATCATCATCATGGCCTCTCAAGATCGCGCCAAGGATGCTCTCCAAACCACTATCCTCCCCGTCAACAAATCTGACGTTGACGACCATTCATCTCTCCTCCGAGATGCCCGTTTTCTAAGGGATGGAGCCACTGCTTCTCCTTCCCCTACCCCTGCTGATCGCAAAAATGATCAGTCTTTACTTGACGTCCATCCCGTTCCTGTTCCGCCCAACGTCGACCCAGCCGTGGCAGCCCTCCTGGAGGCAATCAACAAAACCAACACCCTGATCCTGCAGTAGAACGAGAGGATCGGGGCGTTAGAAGAGTCCAACCGTCCAAGATCCCCTCCTCCGCGGAGGAACCAGCGACGATCAAGGAGCCCGTAACCCCGGAAAGACATCGACCGACGACTGCACCAAGAGCCTGACCCTCGCGCAGCCCGGAAGCGGGACCAGATTTCCCTGCGTGACCAACACTCTCCCGGCCACAAGAGGACTCGAAGGAATGAGCAATCTCCCCCGGTCAAGTCTAAAGGCCGGGACCGTTCACCTTCTCCCCGAAGGAACCGTTTGCCTACTCCCCGAAGGAACCGCTCACCTTCTCCTCAAAGGAACCGTTCTCCTTCTCCCTGGAGGAACCGCCGCCGCGAGCGTCCCCTTCAGTCCCCATCGTTCACCAGTTCTAGCAGCGACGACGAGCCTCACGGCCCGTTGTCCCAGGAGATCTTGGCTACCCGTCTCCCTAAAGGCCTGGAGAAGCCCCCGTCACTAGGCACGTACGACGGGACCACTGACCCCGACGAGCACATTGAGAACATCGATACGCTATTGGACAACCGTGGCGTGCGGGGCGCCATCAAATGCCGACTATTTCAAACCACGCTCCGAAAGGGAGCGATGACATGGTACAAGCAGCTGCCCGAGAAGTCCATTACCTCGTGGAGATAACTGGGCAAGATGTTCTCGCGGCATTTCACAGCATCTCGTCGTCACCCCAAGACTGAGGCCTCCCTTGGGGCCATAATCCAAGGAAAAGATGTGCCTCTCCGCACATATATCGAGAGGTTCAGGTCCCTACAACGGACGAAATGAAGAAGTTTCTGCTCGAGCAAGGGCTCCGCCCGGGCTCCGAGTTTTCTAAAGCCATTGGCCTCGCACCACCGAGGAACTTAGACGCCCTCCTCCTCAAAGCCCAATCACACATTCAGTACGAAGAGAAGGTTGCGGCCAGCAACGTCTGAGCATCACGCCATCAGGAGAACGCTCGGGCCTCTAGAGGAGAGGAAGCATCGACATCTCGTCGGGGTGAACGGAGGCGCGAGGACCGTCCCCGGGACTCCCGCGACAGCAAGGGACCCTCCGGGTGTTTCCATGACTACACCCCCCTGACCGTCTCCAGGGAGAAAATATTGTCCGAATGTGCCAATTCGGAGTTCAAGCAAGCAGGGGTCCGCTTCCCCAAGCAACTGCCGGCCAGACCAAACGTGGACAAATCAAAATACTGCCGTTTCCACAAGAGTCACGGCCACACTACAGAAGAGTGCATCCATCTGAAGGATGCCATTGAGATACTGATCAGGGACGGCCACCTGAAACAGTTCGCGAAGAAAAAGGACACTCCTCGGCAGGACGCCCAGGAATCCAAAAAGATAGAGGAGGAAGTACCCTCCTCGGAAGACGCCAACATACAGGTCGCTATGTCCATATCGCGACTAGAGGACTTCTACGTCCCGGAAGGGCTCAGCGCCCCTACTTATTTCGCGGCCCATAACCCGTGGGAGACATTTCCCTCCGCCATGGTCATCTCTGGCGGGGGTTTCAACAAAGTCACTGTGGGCTCCGTGAAACAAAAATTCGAGCATCTGATCAACACAAGCTCTAATAAAGTGACCACGCTTGATCAGGCCCAGAAGGGCTCCATCCCCATCTCCTTCTACCGGGAAGAGCTCCTCGGGGGATCCCCAAACTCGAGCATTCCTTTGCTCGTCCGAGCCCGAATGGCAAACTTTGACGTTCGCAGAATCCTCGTCGACCAGGGTAGCTCGGTCGACATCATGTACTCCCAACTGTTTTCAACACTTCAGCTGGACGAATCACACCTTACCCCCTATGTAGGGTCTGATTTGCAGGGATTCAATGGATCAGTGACAGGCCATGGGGTTACATCGAACTGACCGTAACCTTCAGATCAGCTGAGACGGCCAGATCCATCAAGGTACAATTTCTGGTGATCAACTGCCCGTCACTTTACTAGTGCATTTTCGGAAGGCCAACTCTGGCCGAGTTGGTAGCGGTGCCTTCAACAGTCCACCTAAAGATGAAGTATTACACTTCAAAAGGGATGGTCGCCACCCTCCACGACGACATCGAAGCTGCACGAAGGTGTTTCGAGGCAGCTACAAAGGGGCTCAATGCCATTGCGTCCAAGCCAAAAGCGTCGGGCAAGCCAGCATTGCCAAGTAGCTCCGAGGAAGCCAAGCCTCTTCCCCAGGTTGACTCCATCGACCTTAACAGTCGCTTCCAAGAAGAAGGCTAATAGAAGAAACGAGAAGCTTCGGCCGACCAGTCCGCTTCATCCAGCAGTAGCTCCCATCCGATGCGCCCAATTCCGGATGGCAACTTCGAGATCGTTTTGTTCGGCAACGGCCCTCAGCGGGAAGTGAAGATTGGAGCAGACCTGCCTGACATCACGAGGAAGCAGCTCAAGGCATGCCTCCGTGAGAATGCCGACCTCTTCGCATGGAGCGCCGCCAAAATGCCCAGTTTAGATCCATCTGTCGCCTGTCACCAGCTGACAATCGACCCGGCCGTCAAGGCCGTAGCACAACGTAGGAGAAAGCAGTGTCTGGAAAAAACGGAGGCTGCTGAAAAAGCTGTAAAGGACCTCCTCGAGGCCAAATTTATTTCAGAGGCCAAGTACACCACTTGGCTGTCCAACGTTGTACTAGTTAAAAAATCTAATGGAAAATCGCGCATGTGCATTGATTACACCGATCTCAATAAGGCATGCCCGAAGGATGCCTACCCCCTCCCCAATATTGATAAACTTGTTGATAATTCTGTCGGTTTTAAACTTTTATCGTTCATGGACGCCTACTCGGGCTATAATCAAATTCCAATGGCAATGGCCGACAAAAAATACACGGCCTTCATGACCGAATCGGGCAACTATTACTACAGCATAATGCCCTTCGGCCTGTAGAACGCCGGAGCAACCTACCAACGAATGATGAACAAGGTATTCCGGGAAGAAATAGGTGACATGCTCGAAGTCTACATGGACGACATGATCGTGAAATCCCACGAGGAAACCGATCATACCGCCCATTTGAGAAAGGTCTTCGAACAGGCCAGGAAATACAAAATGCGTTTTAACCCGGAGAAGTGCGCGTTCGGTGTTCGAGCAGGCAAATTCCTCGGCTTCTACTTAAGGGAACGAGGAATCGAAGCCAATCCCGATAAATGTCGAGCATTCTCTGAGTTTCCTACGCCCAAGTCCAAGAAATCTATCCAGTCCCTGAACGGGATGCTCGCGTCACTATCTCGTTTCGTGGCTAAGTCCGCCCAGCACGCCCTACCATTCTTCAAACTCCTCCGCAAGGAGGCAGCATTCGAATGGACCGAGGAGTGTGACAAGGCCCTTCTCCATCTGATACAAGCACTCTCCGAGCCACCAGTCCTCTCTCGCTCGGACAATGGCGAAACATTGTACCTGTACCTCGCCGTAACAACCGAAGCAGTGAGCGCCGCTCTCATCTGCGAGACACCTGACGGGCAGAAACCCATATATTTCACGAGCAAAGCGCTACAATGACCAGAGTTAAGATACCAACAGATAGAGAAAGTGGCACTGGCCCTCATCAACGCAGCCAGAAGATTAAGACACTACTTCCTGACTCACACGATCGTGATTCGAACAGATCAACCCATAAAGCAGCTGCTCGGACGACCAGACATGGCTGGCCGAATGCTCAAATGGTCACTAGAACTGTCCGAAATTGACATCCAATACGAAAGCAGGAAAGCCCTCAAGGCCCAAGCTCTCGCCGACTTCGTCGCGGAAATGACGTTCGCGGACTCCCCCGCGATCGAAGCATGCAAATGGACCATTTTCGTTGACGGTGCCTCAAGCTCGGCAGGGAGCGGCGCGGGCATCATACTGGAAAACGACGAAGGAATCATCGTTGAAGTATCACTCACCCTGTCCTTCCCAACCTCCAACAACCAGGCTGAATACGAGGCCTTCCTCGTTGGGCTACGCCTGGCCGAGGACCTGGGCGCAGAAGAGGTCGTCATTTACACAGATTCACAACTCGTGGCCCTCCAGGTCCGGGGAGAATATCAGGCAAAAAACGACAACCTGACCGAATACTTGGCCCTGGTCAAGAAGGAGATGGTGAAGTTCACAACAGTGGAAGTGAAACATGTTCCCCGCGAACATAACGTGCAAGCAGACGTGCTATCCAAACTAGCCAGCACAAAGAAGAAAGGCGAAAACAAATCCGTCATACAGGAAGTACTTCCTCGACCCAGCATCGAGAAGGCCTCCCCGACCCTCGACGTGCAGGTGATCGGCGTCAACAACTGCTAGATGACCCCTGTCTACAACTATCTCGCCAAAGATGAACTTCCGTCCGACCCAAAGGAGGTCGGCACAGTCAGGCGAAGAGCTTGCTCTTACGTCTTGGTCGAAGATAAACTCTACAGGTGGGGATTCTCCATTTCGCTGCTCAAATGTGTCGAGGAGGAAATGGTCGTGCACATCCTGCGCGAAATCCATGAGGGAATCAGCGTTCAACATCTCGGCGAAAGATCCCTTGCTCGAAAGGCTCTCCGAGCAGGATACTACTGGCGGACCATGCAATACGACGCAAAAGAACACGTGAAGAAATGCGATAAATGCCAACGACACGGGGACATGCACCTGGCTCCGCCTAACGAGCTCAAGTCTATGTCCTCCCCATAGCCATTTGCCTGGTGGGGCCTAGACATCCTAGGACCCTTCGTGGTAGGATCGAGTCAGAACAAATACCTAATAGTGGGCGTAGACTATTTCACAAAATGGATAGAAGCGGAAGCTCTAGCCAAAATAAATGCCCTCAACATCCTGCGTTTCTATAAACGAAACATCCTTGCACGTTTCGGCATCCCCCAAGCAATAGTAACGGACAATGGGACACAATTCACGGACAGAAAGTTCCAAGACTTCGTTGCCCAACTGGGCACGAAGCAGCATTTTGCATCCGTAGAGCACCCTCAAACAAACGGGCAGGCTGAGGCAGCTAACCGAGTCATCCTTCGAGGCCTCAAACGAAGGCTGGACGAAACAAAGAAGGCTTGGGTCGAGGAACTGCACAGCGTATTGTGGGCATACCGTACAACCCCACACTCTACAACCGGGGAAACATCCTTCCGTTTAGCATACAGAACCGAGGCTGTAATCCCCGTCGAAGTTCACGTACCCTCCAGGCGGACAGAGTCGCCCCTAGACGAGGAGATGAACGACAAATCATTAAGAGAAGAATTCGACCTCGTCGAGGAAATCCGAACCGGGGAAGCCCTCCGCGAAGCCTCACTAAAACAAAAAATTACCATCAGGCATAACGCCAAGGTGATACGGTGAGAGTTCGACGTGGGGAGCCTTGTTCTAAGAAGAAACCACAAAGACTCTCGAGAAGGCAAACTAGCAGCCAACTGGGAAGGGCCATATCGCGTCCGAGCAAAAACGGAAAATGGGGCCTACTACCTAGAACATCTCAACGAGGAAGAACTTGCTTGACCATGGAATGCCGAAAAGCTAAAACAATACTATATCTAAGGCCCTAATTCTCAGTTCGATCGTCATAACGACGGACGTCAACTACCGACCACTATGCACGCCTAGGTATAAGCGTCGCATACCAATAAAGCAGAACCCCACTCAATAACGAGCCGAGTAACTACTCGACGGCGGTCCTCGATCGAGCATCGCCATCGTCAAAGTACCATGATTGGCAGAACCCCAGCTCGCGATGAGACGTTCACGCAGCGAACTCAGGCCTCAAACGCGACCTGAGTTCCGCATCCCCGCCAGGGCATTCCCCGGTCGTTCGACCAGTTCCCCTCACTGCCTAACACATCTACAACAAGCAATCCCCTAAAACACTCCCAATCACGGGCAGATATACATTCACAACGAGCATGAGTACAACACTTAGCAAAAAATAAAAGCAAGTAAAATCATGCAGATAATAGAATCAAACATATAATAATTTATCATAATAAGTGGCCACAAGGACCACGATTGTGCTGAGTTACATAAAACGGGGGCCATACCCCCATAAGATAAGTTACAACAGTTACTCGGCGCGCAGGCCGGACAAATTACAACAACAAAAACAGACTCCTCACTTGTCCACGTGCTCGGCTGGCTCAGACTGGGGCCCCTGGTCCTCCACGGGCTGATCCTCGGTGTTCCCTTCAAGAAGAGCGTCGGGCATAATGATCCGACCATCCTCAACATGCTCCAGATAGTGGGTACCCTCGACAGAAAAGTCAAGCTCGGAGTTCACCACCCGCAGTTGAGCCACGACATTTCTGAAGGATTCATCCGCGACGGCAATACTGTCATCCTTGGTCACCAGCATACGGGCAACCAGCTCGGATCTCGTTTTCAATTCCTTCACATCTTCCGGCTCATCTTCACCCGGGGCATTGACCGCCCTCAACTGCTGGACCAGCTCCTCGGAAGCCTTCTTCTCCGCCGCCAGCGTAGAATTCTCCTTCTTCAACTGAGCTACCTCTTCCTCAGCCTTCTTACGAGCATCATCGGCAACCTTGGCTTCTTCTCTGAGGGACACCATGGCAGCCCGAGCAGCATTAAGTTCGGCTTCAGTTGCAGAGTCCCCCTCAGCATAAACGGCTGCCATCTCCAGCATCCTAACCAAAGCTGAAGCGTCTTGAGCCACCAACGCCCTCTTGCTCCAGCGGTCTATGCTCTCCAAGCGAAGAGACTCCGCCCGGGGCACGATCAAAGAGTTTCCCTCGAAGAATTTCCTATCAACGATACAAGGAAGAAGCTCGAACTTCCCTTTCTCCGATGCCCGAGTAAGGTCCACAGCGTCATTGAACCTTGGCCGCTTGGGTCGACCAGTCAATGGAAGAGGAGACCCCCGGGGAGCGGGAGTAGGAGAAGAAGAGGTGCCCGCAGCAGACTGCGCCGGAGGGGGAGCACGAGCACCAGCAAACCGAGACTTCAGAGGAACCGCCCCGGCCTTATTCCTCGCAAGAGCGTTCTTTACAACCCTCTCATGGGCCTGAGGCATCTCACCTGCACAAACAAAAGACGAACACGTTAGTTATGAGGAAAAGAGTAATACGAGCAAATCTATATTAACTAAAACTACCAAGCATCTTCTCAACTTCCGCAGGACTCTTGCACTCCAGCAGTGCCTTGGTGTTGATAAACCGATACTTAACCCTCTGACTACCATCCTCCTCAAAGATCGGGTTACCCTTCTTCGTCCAGCACTCAGCAAGCATGAAGGAGTTAATGTACTTCATCAACTCCTCGTATGCCACGGCATCCTGCCCGTGCAGCTCGTGCGGTTGAAGAACGTAGTCACTAGGTTCCTTGGTAAAATGGTTAGGTGCCCAATGCATAGGGAACTTGTAAATCCTCTGCCCAATGAATTTCCCCGCCTCATCGCGCAGGTCGTTCCCATCCTAGTCAACCTCGATCTCCCAGACATATAAACTGTCCTGGGCAGCTTCGAACACGAGCTCGACAACGTAGTACTGCGTCTTAAACGTCCGTATCAATTCAGAGAAAGGCTTGAACAGCTTACGTGGCTGCTTCAACGAGACCCATCCGTACTTCCTCCCCGACAGCTGCCATTGAAGGTGGAAGACTGTGAAGAACAAGGGAAGAGTAGCTCCAATCTTCAAGAAGTCGCACACCAGCTCGAACGCCCAAATGAAGGCCAACGAGTTGGGGTGCAGTTGCTTGGAAGCCAACTTCAAGTGCGTAAACACCAACTGCTGAAAATCAGTGAACAGCAGCCTCAGACCCAGCTCCTTAAAAGCATATTCATACATTATGAAGTGGTCCCCGAAATCCGTGTAGACCCGCTCATCCTCAGAAGGGAAATGCACCTTCCACTCCCCCTCCGATCTAACCTCCGTAAAGACGTCTCCTAAATATGTTGCAAAGGTAGACACGTGGTCGGCCAGTTCGACCACCTCTCATTCCTCCTCAGGACCCTCAACGGTTTCCTCGTCCATAACTTCCAATTCCTCTTCCTCCCCGACATCACTGGAGGAACTCGAAGCCGTCGAGCTACTATTTTTCGAAGAGCTTGTCTCTTCCTCGGACGTATCTAGAATAATCTCTCTATCTGGCCCCGTCACCATGTCGATCACCTGAAAAGCAGAGAAGAAAAGTGAATTCGACAACAAATCAAATCCACCCTTCCACCGCTAAGTCTAGTGAAAGGGCGCGCAAAGGGCTGAGGACAACGTCCCCGGCCTAAGCCCTAACTTCAAAAAGCTGAAACCTCCCCGCGAGGAGACGCTCGAAACAAATAGACACCAAACGAGGAACTTCCCCGCACTCACACCCAGTTTCCGATCGAAGCTTCGGCGGAAACCGCAAAACCTCACAGGAATCTGGGAGCATTCTACCGAAAAACTCATCACCCACTGAGAAGATGAAAATTCACGACGGTTACACAAGCGTCGCCATCGCAATGACACCGTCAACCGCCCTCCTAACGAAAACGTACTAACACGTCCGGCGTCATGTCGGAAGTGGAAAAGTGGTACGACCACCGTCCACCACCAACAACCGCCGGAAATCAACCCATTTCATCCTCTAAACCTAGCCCTAACCGCATGCAATCTACCATTGACCACCAAAGGGAGTAGAACAAGCACAGGATAAGAAACTTACTTGATTTAAGAAGACGAAAGTGGCTGCTCAAAGCTTGGAACGGTGTTCGGAGAAGCAGACTGTAACACCCCGATTTTTAACAGCGAGAGTGTATTTTTAAAAGGTATTAATTTTATCAATGACTTAATTAAAGGTTTCCTTCGTATTAAAATAGTGTCTTTTTTTTAAAAAAACGATACCGCAATAATTTATAGTTATTAGTGTTTCGAGAGCTCAACATGTTTTATAAAAGAGACTAGCTTAACCATTTTTTCTTTTACGTGGATATCCTATACAAACAGACGACCACGCGTCAAAGGATAGGAAGTGTAGATAAGTCATAATAAAATCCAAAAGCAATAGAATAAAAGTCCTCGGCAGACACTCACACAGGAGAGCTGCCCCAAGGAGAAAAATTTTAACCATGCAGTGAAAGTCATATGGCGCGTGCCATCTAATACTAGAATACTCCTACCAGCCACAAACTCCCTAAACTAAGCCTAACGATAACCGCAATAACCACCTGGACCAGCTTCGCACAAACCACTACACGCACTCATCAGGGTGTGATCCGAACCATCCTCGTCATCTCCGCTCTCAAAGTCGTGTTTGGAGGGGTCCTCAGTGTCGTCGTCCCCTACCTCACCTATGACTGGATCCACTGACGGCACACGTACTGGGTCAATGAGAGGGAGCTCCTCTACGGTGAAGATGTCACGAGTAAATGTCGTGTATAGTCCTATAGACATACCTAAATCTAAGGGAGGCGTGGGTATATCATGAAAGAAGGGCTCCCCTCCCCTGACTGAGGCATACGAGGGTATAGGTGGGGCTGAGAGGGAGGTTGACAAACTAAAACGATCTATTTCCCCTGAGAGGAAACTGGAAATGATCAGGGAGGCTGGAATCCGGAAGGTTAGGGCTAGTCGAGAGTACGTGGTCTTTATATCCCTGCCAGCTACAATGGTGGTCTCCAATATGTTCCCGGTATATGAAACCTGTCCTAGGGCCGGGTTGAACCCCCAGGATGTCTCTGTCCAATCTTCAGGGAAGGTGAAGTCCGTCGTCTTCGACGGTGGTATCTCCCCGTATCCGGGGTGCGTCATAATCTATTGGCGTATTCGCCCACACATCCACTGAAAGAGTCATCAATCCGAAAATAACAAATATACAAGAGCAGAGCAACAAGCATAAACAGAGAATACATTATACATGGCTAGAGATCTCATTCTAACACATGTATATAGTCACTTACAACAATAGTACATATAGCATAATCAAGACTCATTCCTAATGCAATGTCTATATGTCAATGTACATGATTCCGGAATATCAATCCCTCCGCAAAGGGTCATGGTATCGCAACAGGATTTAGCACCACTAAGGTGATGGGTATCTACACCATCAATCAGACTCAATGATCCACAACGGGATAAGGTGGTTCCCTCTTGGACACGCACCCCGTGCCACCTCTCCGGTGTGCACCTCGTGACTCCTCTCCGGTAGTCACGTAACCATGATATGCATGAGCATACAATTCCCCATATATGCATTTCAACATATGGTTAACATCACCACATATTATATGAAGTAATTTATCTCATGCATCCAACTTTTGCATAATTATATTCATATGTCGTTTACTCACCTTCAAAATTAGTCACCTTCAAAATAAACACGTAAGAAGATACGAAGCAAATATATACCAAATATTTTTTTATTATCGAGAAAATATATAAAAATAAAGAGATGCCCTTACGATCACAACAGTCGTGGGAAATGAAGTTTTGTTGAAGTTAGTCAGTCAGTCGTGCACCTTTATCCAAAACGAACTAGTATATAATAAACTCGTAAGTTATAACTTCGTAGTCATCCGGTTTATTATTTCTATTTTACTATTTATTTAATTTTTTTTTTATTCATAACGTTAACTTATTTTATATATATATATATATATATCTGTCAACTTATATAAGAAACATTCAAAATAAAAATAGTTTCACTTAACATATGACAGAAGCGTTTAACTCCAATATTTACTATTAATAACCATTTAAAATAAAAAGAGTAATGTAAAATAAGATCGTACTTTCTACTGTAGTTTATAACATATAGGTCCTTAATATTTTCTTAACGGTAATGATGACAAAAATTCTAAAGATTTGAGCTTGAAAAAAAAAATTTATAATTTATAATAACTTTTAACTTTAGATTTAAAGACTTTTTCATCAACCAGCTCTAAACAAATTTTTAATTTAAAATTTTTTTTTCTTACTCATGTTTTAGCAAATTCGACGGAGTTTTTTTTTCTACATCCATTCCAATCTTTCAAAAAAAATTTCAAGAAAATTTTAGATACATACTATAACTTTTCTTTTGTTATTATCAATACACATATTATTATCTCACAGAATCCACTTAAATTAATTACTTTACCTAAAAAAACGTAATAGTAGTAGTTTTTTCTAAAATGGATTTTAAATATTGATTTCTTATGGGTATAAGAGAAGCATATTAAATGTCATAGTTATTGTAGCAAGGTCGGTTGGTGTTTAAAATTCACAGTTGCCACCTTTTAAAAGTATGTTCTAAGCAATATTAATCTTAATGTGTTTAAAGATGCTTACCTTAGTTAAGTGTGGAGAATAGATGGATCAAAGAAAAGAATGATTTCTTGCTTCTAGAGAGTGAGGAAATATTGAGAGATAGTGGAGAGTAAGGAAGAGAAAATGAAGAGAGAGTATATGAGGAAATAATTGTTTCTGCATTCTCTAGTGTCGTAGACTTGAAGTGGGATATAGGTATATATAGGCATTACGTTTGGTTAATTATCCGAGTCACTTCGTTACAGTTTCCTCATTTAGTTCAAACTCAACTACTAGTAACAAGTTTAATTATTACAAATCACTTCTTGTCAAATCATCGAATCATGAAGAATCTTATCTTCCCGTCCAAATTTTCTTCGGAAATAAATTTTATCTCACTAGTGAAATTTCCGGTGTTATGTGACCCTGATAAAAATGCCTAAAATAATTTCCACCGATAATAAAACATTTTTCTCGATTATTCAATACTGTAATAAAAGAAAAAATCGGTCGAGCAAATAATTTATTTTTTTATTTTTATTATTTTTTTTAGTACTCTATCGGAATAATTTTGTGATTTCATCGATAAAATTTCTCTATGAACCGAGACTATTTTAAAGTTTAAGCAGTTAAAATATTGTTTATTTTAGAGACCGGAAATTAGTTCAAACGGAGAAAATATTTTTATTTTACAATTCCATCATAAATAATTTTATTATTCTATCCTTAAATTTCCGTTTACGAAAATGGGTTGTTTCAAAAATTGAGGCGGCTAATTTGCCGAAAGCTAAAGAGACTAAAATTGATATTTTTAGAAAATTTCTATCGTGAACCACTAATGAAATAAAATTCCTAAAACTCGAATTTACTAAAATAAAAATTATTTAAATTTAAGTTAGACCAAAATATTTTATCGATGTGCGAATATACTATAATCTTAAAATATTTATTTATTTATTTTAAAATTACGGGTCTTACAATACATCCCCCCTAAAAGAGTTTCGTCCTCGAAACTATGGGTCGGTAAATAAATCTGGGTATTTCTCTCGGATTGCTCTCTCAAGTTCCCAAGTTGCATCACCAGTGGCGTGGTTCCAAATTATTTTAACCAACGGAATTTCCTTATTTCTCAACAGTTTCATCTTTCTATCGTCGATCCTAACGGGTATTACTTCAAATGAAAAATTGTCTTTAAGTTGAATGGTGTCTGGTTTGATTACATGGGAAGGGTCCGAAATGTATTTTCGTAGCTGTGAGAGATGAAAAACATCATGTATCTGAGATAGAAAGGGAGGTAATTCAATTCGGTAAGCCACAGGTCCAATTTTTGAAGTTATTTGATAGGGCCTAATAAACTTTGGAGTTAACTTCCGCGTCTTGATTGCTCTCCCCACCCCTGTGGTGGGTGTGACACGGAGGAACACATGGTCTGCTTCTTTGAAATCTAATGGCCTACGTCTTTTGTCAGCGTAGCTTTTCTGACGATCTTGCGAAGCCTTCATCTTTTCCCTAATGCTTTTAACCTTCTCTGTAGTCTGTTGAACCATTTCTGGACCGACGATCATACTTTCACCATCTTGATACCAACATAATGGCATTTGACATTTTCGTCCATATAACGCCTCAAATGGAGCCATTCCGATACTAGCATGGAAACTGTTGTTGTAGGTGAATTTGATTAGCGGTAGTATATCGTCCCAACTCCCTCTATCATCCAGTACACATGCCCGAAGCAGATCCTTCAATGACTGATTCGTTAGTTCCGTCTGCCCATCTGTTTGTGGATGATATGCCGAACTTAGTCTCAGTTTTGTCCCAAGTGCTTCGTGTAACGAACCCCAAAAATGTGATGTGAACTTTGGGTCTCGGTCTGACACGATGCTAGAAGGTACCCCATGTAATCTAACAATCTCAGAAATATAGATTTCTGTTAACTTGGCCACATTATAGGTTGTTCTCACAGGTAAGAAATGAGAAGACTTGGTCAGACGATTGACAATTACCCAAATTGAGTCATGCATCCTTCTAGTTTTGGGTAACCCAGTGATAAAATCCATTGAAATACTATCCCACTTCCATTCGGGAACATCTAAGGTTTGCAACATTCCTACTGGCCTTTGGTGTTCTATCTTTGCTTTTTGGCAAGTCAAATACGATGCTACGTAATCTGCCACCTCCTTCTTCATTCCTGGCCACCAATAGTTTTGCCTCAAATCCTTATACATTTTTGTTGCTCCAGGGTGAATGCTTAATTTTCTCTCGTGGGCCTCCTCTAAAATTAGTTTCCTTATCTCTACAACATCGGGTACACAAATTCGTTCGTTGCACCTTAAGATATTATCTGGTCCTACTTTAAAACCGGGTGCCTTTCCTTGTACCATCAATTCCCTTTTCTCTTCTAAGAGTGGATTGTCTTGACAGTCTCGAATATCTTCCAAAAGCCCATTAGAAATTCTGATCATTCTACACTGTAGAGTTCCGTGTCCCAGCTCTACATCTAGGTGCATGTCTCTAAATGTCTCCCATAGCTCTTGTTGTTTGGCCATCAATGTTGCTAACGCAAGAATACCCTTCCTACTTAACGCATCTGCCACGACGTTTGCTTTTCCTGGGTGATATTGTAATGTGAAATCGTAGTCCTTCAAGGTTTCCATCCATCTGCTTTGTCTCATGTTCAATTCCTTCTGATCAAACAAGTACTTCAAACTCTCGTGGTCGCTAAATATCGTGAACGTACATCCATAGAGATAATGACGCCAAATCTTTAGCGCAAAAACTACTGCTGCAAGTTCCAAGTCATGAGTGGGATAATTTCTTTCGTGAATCTTCAATTGTCTTGAAGCATATGCTACCGCCTTCCGGTGCTGCATCAACACACATCCTAATCCTTGATGGGATGCATCACAATAAACTTCATATGGCTCCTCAGGTTGTGGCAGAATTAATATAGGCGACGTCGTAAGTTTCCTTTTTAATAATTGAAAATTAGCTTCACATTTCTCAGTCCAAGCAAAAGGTTGATCCTTTCAAGTTAGTTGAGTCAATGGAGCTACTATCTTTGCGAATCCCTCAATGAATCGTCGATAGTATCCGGCTAATCCTACAAAACTTCTTATGTCGGTGGCTGTCTGAGGCTGATTCCATGCGAGCACAGTCTCAATTTTTGCTGGATCGACAGCAATGCCTTCCTTTGATATGACATGTCCTAAGAAATTTACTTTTTCTAGCCAGAATTCACATTTGGATGGATTAGCATACAACTTCTTTTCACGCAGAATTTGCAGCACTTGACGCAGATGTTCTTCGTGTTCCGTTTTACTTTGAGAGTAAACAAGAATATCATCAATGAATACAACGACGAATTTATCCAGAAATGGGTGGAAAATTCGATTCATGTAATCCATGAAAATAGCAGGCGCATTAGTCACTCCAAACGGCATGACTAGGTACTCATAATGTCCGTAACGAGTCTTGAATGTAGTCTTTGGTATGTCTTCTTCTCTTACCCGAATCTGATGATAGTCGGACTTCAGATCAATCTTAGAAAACATAGATGCTCCTTTAAGTTGATCCATCAAGTCATCAATGCGAGGTAAGGGATATCGATTTTTCACAGTCGCCTTGTTAAGTTGCCTGTAGTCCACATATAGTCGAGAACGCCCGTCCTTCTTCTTTACCAAAAGTACTGGAGCTCCCCATGGTGACACACTTTTCCTAATGAGTCCTTTCTCTAGCAAGTCTTCCAATTGTTCCTTAAGCTCTTGGAGTTCTTTTGGCGCCATCCGATATGGTGCAATGGAAATGGGTTCAGTTCCCGGGTGTAAGTCAATGAAGAATTCAATGTCTCTTACAGGTGGTAAACCGGGAATCTCATTGGGAAACACATCCTAAAAGTCTTGAGTAACTAACATGTCTTCAATCTTGAATTCCCTATTTACCTCCGCGTTAGCAAGAATCGAAAGGTCAAAGGCTCCATTCTTTAGAGAACCTTTGAGTTGGTTAGCTGATAGGTATTTAACAACCCCAGGCTCAGGCAAAATAACCAACTTTCGAGCACAATCTAACATAACATAATGGAAGGACATCCAATCCATTCCGAGAATAATCTCGAGAGATTGTAGGGGTAAACATATTAGATTAACTAGAAATTCTCTCTCCTGAACAACTACCTTACATAATAGGCATGCAGCGTTCACAGTTAGGACCTTGGCAGAGGTAGACACTACCAAGTCAAAAGGTAGTGGGGTTACTACCATTTTCAATCTATCAACACAATCCTTAGATATGAATGAATGAGTTGCTCCAGAATAAAAAAGTGCAGTTAAAATTGTACCTCCAATTTCACAGCTCCCCAGAATCAAGTTGTTTGATTGAGACCCTTCTTCTGCACTCATGCAATACACCCGTCCTTTAGCTGATGGTCGGACGGTTTTGGCAGTATTAACAGCTAACTCTACCTTTGGAGCCCTGCAATCTTTTTCCATATGCCTCTTTTTGTTGCATTTGAAGCATGTAGGACCTTTATTAGGACATTCATTCGCATAATGCCCTCCTTCACCACATTGGTAACAACGTACCCCTGAGGCAGCTTGAGTTTCTCCTCCTCTGGTGTTATGGTTTTCTGTTCGTTGAGGTCCTCGATTATTATAGTGTGGTCGTTGGTATGGCCTTGCATGTTGTTTATTACGTCCATGATTCTGAAAATTTGAACGATTAGGTCCTCCAGAGTTCTGGAGCTCCCCACGATTTGCCCTTTTATTTTTCATGTCCTCCACCTCTCTGCATTTTTCCACTAATGGTTGAAAGCGTTGTATCCCTAAGGGTACCACCGAGTCTTGCAGTTCGTACTTGAGTCCTTCTTGGAAACGGTAACACATGTAACCTTCATCTACTCCTTCCCTGAAGAATCGAAAATACCTGGATAAGGTTTCAAATTTGGCGGCGTACTCACCTACAGTCATGGCCCCTTGACGAAGTTTCAGAAAATTGTCTCCTAATTTGGTCCTCGCACTTATGGGAAAGTATTTGTCTAAGAACTTTGTTTTAAAAGCTTCCCAATTTACTTCTTCTTGTGCGCCCTCCATCATCAATCTAGTGCTTCTCCACCAATACTCTGCATCGCCTAAGAGGAGGTACGTGGCATATAACACCTTTGCGCCTGGAGGACAATTGATTACCTCAAAGATCTTCTCAATCTCTTGTAACCATAAATCAGCCTTCTCGGGAGTAACATCCCCATGGAATTTAGGTGGATCGTGGCGACGGAAATCAATCAATCCTTTTGATTCCCCATCTCGTATTTCTCTGTCCCGCTTCTCCAAATCTCGAAGGTTTTTAGCGGCAGTTTGGGCGATGACAGCAGCTGCCATATTAGCCATAGCTTGGGCCATTTGATCCACCTGATGGTTTGTATTGTCACGTCTTGGAGGCATATCTTTCCTACAAAACCAACACCCAATTATAATCCTCATCACATGTTTCAAGAGAATTTTCCAATATCTCACTTTCAAATCGTGAGTAAAGGTCAGAACTTAACGATCTTAAAACGCGGTTATAAGCTCTATACTTTACTAAATCAGCTTAGAACACTAAACTCACAATCCCCTCCAGAAGATTACCCAAGGCTCTGATACCACAATGTCACACCCCGATTTTTAACAGCGAGAGTGTATTTTTAAAAGGTATTAATTTCATCAATGACTTAATTAAAGGTTTCCTTCGTATGAAAATAGTGTCTTTTTTTAAAACGATACCGCAATAATTTATAGTTATTAGTGTTTCGAGAGCTCAACATGTTTTATAAAAGAGACTAGCTTAACCATTTTTTCTTTTACGTAGATATACTATACAAACAGACGACCACGCGTCAAAGGATAGGAAGTGTAGATAAGTCATAATACAATCCAAAAGCAACAGAATAAAAGTCCTCGGCAGACACTCACATAGGAGAGCTGCCCCAAGGAGAAAACTTTTAACCATACAGTGAAAGTCATATGGCGCACACCATCTAATACTAGAATACTCCTACCAGCCACAAACTCCCTAAACTAAGCCTAACGACAACCGCAATAACCACTTGGCCCAGCTCCGCACAAATCACTACACGCACTCATCAGGGTGTGATCCGAACCATCCTCGTCATCTCCACTCTCAAAGTCGTGTTCGGAGGGGTCCTCAGTGTCGTCGTCCCCTACCTCACCTATGACTGGCTCCACTGACGGCACGTGTACTGGGTCAATGAGAGGGAGCTCCTCTACGGTGAAGATGTCATGAGTAAATGTCGTGTATGGTCATATAGTCATACCTAAATCTAAGGGAGGCGTGGGTATATCATGAAAGAAGGGCTCCCCTCCCCTGGCTGAGGCATACGAGGGTATAGGTGGGGCTGAGAGGGAGGTTGACAAACCAAAACGATCTATTTCCCCTGAGAGGAAACTGAAAATGATCAGGGAGACCGGAATCCAGAAGGTTAGGGCTCGTCGAGAGTACGTGGTCTTTATATCCCTGCCAGCTACAGTGGTGGTCTCCAATACGTTCCCGGTATATGAGACCTGTCCTAGCGCCGGGTTGAACCCCCCGGATGTCTCTGTCCAGTCTTCAGGGAAGGTGAAGTCCGTCGTCTTCGACGGTGGTATCTCCTCGTATCCGGGGTGCGTCATAATCTATTGGCGTATTCGGCCACACATCCACTGAAAGGGTCATCAATCCGAAAATAACAAATATACAAGAGCAGAGCAACAAGTATAAACAGAGAATACATTATACATGGCTAGAGATCTCATTCTAACACATGTATATAGTCATTTACAACAATAGTACATATAGCATAATCAAGACTCATTCCTAATGCAATGTCTATATGTCAATGTACATGATTCCGGAATATCAATCCCTCCGCAAAGGGTCGTGGTATCGCAACAGGATTTAGCACCACTAAGGTGATGGGTATCTACACCATCAATCAGACTCAATGATCCACAACGGGATAAGGTGGTTCCCTCTTGGACACGCACCTCGTGCCACCTCTCCGGTGTGCACCTCGTTACTCCTCTACGGTAGTCACGTAACCATGAGATGCATGAGCATACAATTCCCCATATATGCATTTCAACATATGGTTAACATCACCACATATTATATGAAATAATTTATCTCATGCATCCAACTTTTGCACAATTATATTCATATGTCATTTACTCACCTTCAAAATTAGTCACCTTCAAAATAAACACGTAAGAAGATACGAAGCAAATATATACAAAATATATTTTTATTATCGAGAAAATATATAAAAATAGAGAGATGCCCTTACGATCACAACAGTCGTGGGAAATGAAGTTTTGTTGAAGTTAGTCAGTCAGTCGTGCACCTTTATCCAAAACGAACTAAATTAGAACGAACTAGTATATAATAAACTCGTACGTTATAACTCTGTAGTCATCCGGTTTATTATTTCTATTTTACTATTTATTTAATATTTTTTATTCATAACGTTAACTTATTTTATATATATATATATATATATATATATACCTGTCAACTTATATAACAAACATTCAAAATAAAAATAGTTTCACTTAACATATGACAGAAGCGTTTAACTCCAATATTTACTATTAATAACCATTTTAAATAAAAAGAGTAATGTAAAATAAGATCGTATTTTCGACTGTAGTTTATAACATATAGGTCCTTAATATTTTCTTAACAGTAATGATGACAAAAATTCTAAAGATTTGAGCTTGAAACAAAATTTTATAATTTATAATAACTTTTAACTTTAGATTTAAAGACTTTTTCATCAACCAACTCTAAAACTTTTTTTAATTTAAAATTTTTTTTTTTACTCAAGTTTTAGAAAATTCGACGGAGTTTTTTTTTCTACATCCATTCCAATCTCTCAAAAATTTTCAAGAAAATTTTATCAACTTAATAAGGTAACTATATTGGAATTGTTCTAGAAGGTTGAAATTTGTTTTAGATACATACTATCACTTTTCTTTTGATATTATCAATACACATATTATTATCTCACAGGATCCACTTAAATTAATTACTTTACCTAAAAAAACGTAATAGTAGTAGTTTTTTCTAAAATGGATTTTAAATATTGATTTCTTATGGGTATAAGAGAAGCATATTAAATGTCATAGTTATTGTAGCAAGGTCGGTTGGTGTTTAAAATTCACAGTTGCCACCTTTTAAAAGTATGTTCTAAGCAATATTAATCTTAATGTGTTTAAAGATGCTTACCTTAGTTAACTGTGGAGAATAGATGGATCAAAGAAGAGAATGATTTCTTGCTTCTAGAGAGTGAGGAAATATTGAGAGATAGTTGAGGGTAAGGAAGAGAAAATGAAGAGAGTATATGAGGAAGTAATTGTTTCTGCATTCTCTAGTGTCGTAGACTTGAAGTGGGATATAGGTATATATAGGCATTACGTTTGGTTAATTATCCTAGTCACTTCGTTACAGTTTCCTCATTTAGTTCAAACTCAACTACTAGTAACAAGTTTAATTATTACAAATCACTTCTTGTCAAATCATCGAATCATGAAGAATCTTATCTTCCCGTCCAAAATTTCTTCAAAAATAAATTTTATTTCACTAGTGAAATTTCTGGTGTTATGTGACCCTGATAAAAATGCCTAAAATAATTTTCGCCGATAATAAAACATTTTTCTCGATTATTCTATACTGTAATAAAAGAAAAAATCGGTCGAGAAAATAATTTTTTTTATTATTTTTTTTATTACTCTAT
The DNA here is from genome assembly GCA_022829125.1 of Lathyrus tuberosus. Classification (NCBI taxonomy): domain Eukaryota; kingdom Viridiplantae; phylum Streptophyta; class Magnoliopsida; order Fabales; family Fabaceae; genus Lathyrus; species Lathyrus tuberosus. The sequence continues at coordinate 7,250,669 of JALAZF010000191.1, forward strand.
CGGAATAATTTTGTGATTTCATCGATAAAATTTCGCTATGAACCGAGACTATTTTAAAATTTTAAGCGGTTAAAATTATTGTTTATTTGAGAGACCGGAAATTAGTTCAAACGGAGAAAATATTTTTATTTTACAATTCCATCATAAATAATTTTATTATTCTATCCTTAAATTTTCGTTTACGAAAATGGGTTGTTTCAAAAATTGAGGCGGCTAATTTGCCGAAAGCTTAAGAGACTGAAATTGATATTTTTAGAAAATTTCTATCGTGAACCACTATTGAAATAAAATTCCTAAAACTCAAATTTACTAAAATAAAAATTATTTAAATTTAAATTAGACCAAAATATTTTATCAATGTGCGAATATACTATAATCTTAAAATATTTATTTATTTATTTTAAAATTACGGGTCTTACAAAGACGGCGGCGACGGGCAGGAACGTTGAAGGAGACGAAGAGAAATCAGAGCGAAAAAGTTCCAAATGGAACGAATTCCCCCTTTTATACAAAGGGGCACGTGCAGACACGCGCTCGTAGCCCATGATGACTAGCAACTAGGCATCATTACCTAGTAACTGCTACACGGAGCTCTAGGCACACGTGGCGCCCCAACATTTCCAATTCTGACTGACCTTTAGTCTCCCCGGACACCGGACAACAGGGTCACGACCACAAATCTCACGGACACCAGGGGTCACGGGCACACTAATATAACCCTCCTCGTCTTCAAACGACGACTTCACGTTAAATTCCCGGAGTAACGAGCTGTCCTTAAGTCATCACTCCCATGCTCGGAAGTAACGACTTGGGGGGCTCATGTTCTGGACTGGACTAATGGCTAGACATGGCGCAATCCACTTCTGCTCCAGAGCGGCCCAAATTGCATAAATCCAATCCACAAAGGGGCAAAAGTTACCTTTCTGCCCCTCCAACCGGGCAAGGAATGCATCATTCCTCTCTGGGACTACTGCCCGTTACGCACGACTCCTTTGCTCCCCGAACAGTCAAGGGCAGGCGCCCTAAACCATGCCTGTGCCCGACATAACGACTAGTTTCGGGCACTCTGCCCGACATAACGGCTAGTTTGGGTAGTTACCTATTCTTTGGGGAAAATGGTTATTTCGCCCCGAAAATAGGACCGTTGGTCACACGCTGGGGGCTCTATATAAACCCTCTCGCTTGAGAGGGTCAGGTATCCAATATTCACCCTACGAACTAATACTTTGTATTTGCCCCTTTTCTCTGACCCTTTCTTACTTGAGCGTCGGAGTACCTTGCAGGTACACCCCCTCCTCTCCATACGACCAGCATCCCAGACGCGTTTGGTGGCCCACTTCTACAAGATCTGATCCAGCCTTCACGATCACCAACCATAGTGAAATATGGCACATATAATCACAATTGATACAAACGACAGTCTCTAATAGTTTTTCAATTTTTATTTAGCAATACATGTTAAGGGACACACTTTTTTATTGAAAAAGATTTAAAAAAAATGTTGAGGATAGAATTTGAAACTTGTAACCCTTAATATATCACCACGGTTGATATTATGAACCGTGACGAAAAGTACTTTAATAAAAAAAATCAGGCACGTTAAAAATGAGATATTACTATGGTTGACAAAATGACTATAGTAATATAGTGTTACCAAAAATATATTTTGTAGTAGTGAATGGCTTCTCATCAAGAATGTCAGGGTTTCCATTAACAAGCGGTATTGAGAGAATCACCCCCACCGTCTCCGTTTACAGTTAAAGGTACACCCCTTATGTTATCCTTGAAAAACAACAAATAGATAAAAGGGTAAGGTAAGAAATGGTACTTGAGGGAGGAGATTGAGCAAGTAAAAATATTTGAATAGAAAAGGGAGACAATGCAAAGACTCTAGCGAGTGGAAAGGCGACTGGGAACAAGAATCTTCAAATGGTAGCACAAAAGGACAGAAAACGCGTGAGTGGCAAGAGAAAAGCAGAAGGGAAACAAAAAGTTGTGAGAAATGGCAAAAGGAAACTTATATAGGAAAGTGAAAATAGGAACCAACGTCATAATGTGTGAGAAATTGAAAGATCAATAATCAGCAATTCGAATGATGCCTCGAGAATATAAGTGTAACCAAGTGCACTCGAATGGTCTAGACAAACACGTCACCCCTAGCCTATTTACTTAGAGCCACGCATTAAGGCATTCACTGAAACGTCTCAATGATTAGATAAGCATTTAATGAGGTTATTATCAGAAACTTTCCACTCCTCGACACGAGGTCATAAACGAAGGGACACCTTACCCGATTTTAGAGACTTCTCATACCTAACGGCATAGCAAACATGTGGGCAACTAGTCTGAACCAGTCCTAAGCCCAAAATATCTCAAAGGCCCAATCCAAACTATTCTATAAATACTCACTTTGGCGTTAAAAAGGTATGATTTTCTCTTTCAAAATTTCACTCCATTTTCTACTATTCACAAACTTACTTAAATGTTACCGCGCTAATAATGAAGGTTCGCCCACTACCACATTGGAGCAAAGCGCAATGTCTCCGTGTAGAATTATATCAATAATTCTGATCCTAAAACAAAATAATTAATATTATTCATTTCTAACGCAATTTAGAAGGAAAGAACTACAACCAAAAAACCTTGAAAAAGAAAAACAAAGAAAAAAAAATTAAAAAACAAGTGTCCAAATTTTAAAAAAAAAAAAGTTTAATGTTAAAGGAGTAAACTGAAAAAGATAAAATAAAAGTAGAAAGAAAGAAAAGGGAGTTACAAATTATATCCTTTATTAATATTCTAAAAGTACTAATAAATAATAAGTTTGACATAATATATAATAATACTAAATCAAAACTTAATATTACATGATGAAAATAATAAAAATAAATATATTAAATCAAACAAATAAATATTATTTAAAACAATAAGTATCATTTAATATTAAATTAACACAACATATATACTAATAAAAAATAAATAAATATAAAAAATATAACATGCGGTTTAGTTTGTTTTGGATCGGTTTTGAAAAATCAATCCGAAATCTAATCCGAACCGATCGGTTTTTACAAAATGACATCCAAATACATCTAAAAAAGTTCGGTTTATTGCGGTTTTTCGGTTTTTTTGGATCGGTTTACGATTTTTATTTGAATTGGTTTGGATTTGAACATCCCAAATAAAAAGTAGGCGCAAATGGAAATAGTACAAAAACAATTATCCGCTTCAAAAAGTACTGTGGCGTTTCGAATCACAAAATAATCCCAAAATATCCAAACGCTTTATTTACATCACTTTCTCATGCTGCAAGATTCTTTTATAAGTGTCTGAAGTCTGAACAAAAAATTTCCATTCAATTCAAATTTCTCATATTGTGATTTGAGAGTTTTCAAAAAGGTACAAATAACGTTTGTACTTCTCTATTTCTTAGCTGTTATACCCTTCAACAATCATCTTAGTGCAATTGTTAATATGCCTACCAAGTGTTTGATGAAAATCCTGATTAAACATTGCCTTTTAACCTTTTTTATATCATCACAGTTTACAACATCAGGGTGTACATTATTGCTCTTATATTTCTCATTGCTTGGGTTCCACTTATTTAGCACTGGCACTTAAGGTTGAAGGCGTGATCATGTTTGACACGTGTTGATGCCAGACGTCAACATGACACTGACACACATAATTACATGTAATCACATCTGGTTTTTCAAATTTTTATCAGTTTCTACTTGTATGTGTTGTGTTGTATCATGTATTTGTTTAAGTGTTGTGTTTGTATAAATGTTTCATAGAATGCCACACTTGAAATGATTTCGTGTGTTTATGTACAATACTCAATACTTATACATGTATGCATTCAGAGAAAAAGAATAAAGGCAAGAAAAAAAAGCTAATAGAATATCAAGTTTTCATCTTTTGTATGTGACTAAGAATAATATGAATCTGAATAAATGGTTGAATTTGAACCTGGTGATGATAATTGGAAGCATGTGCAATTAGGGTCATGAATGACCTTTTTCTTATTGTTGTCAAATTTGGAACAAAAGACACAATACAACCTTGGATAACTCCAATAATCTTTCTCTTCATTGTAGTCATCACTGTCCTCTGTCATATTTGACTCCTCTTTTGTGTCTTCGTCTTCATCATCATTGCCAATTGGTGTATAAACTAATCCAAATAATGGAAGAACTGCCATGAGAAATTTGTCAATGATGTCATTACTCCATTTCTTACCTCTCTCCCAAATCATCAATGGTGCAAAAACTAGTCCAGCTCCAAATCCAAAACCAATTCCAGTGGATATATACTGCCAATCAAACTTCGTGGCAGATTTTGTTGTTGGTGAACTTGTAATTATGCTGCTGCAGACTATTGGCAAAGGAGCGCCACAGAGTTTTTCATTACCAATGAAGGAAGTTTCCTGAAATGTTTGAATTTGTGTACCTTTAGGGATCATTCCTGAAAGATGGTTAAAAGAGAGGTTTAGGAATGATAGGAAAGAGAGACTAGAAATCTGTATGGGAATTTCTCCTTCCAAAGAGTTGTTTGATAGATCTAAGGACTCAAGCTGCTTTAGATTTCCAATAGAGGGTGAAATTTGGCCTGAAAACCCATTGTTTGACATGTTGAGGACATAGAGTGCTTTAAAGTCAAATAACTGTTTTGGTATTTCTCCTTCGAAATGGTTGGACGAGAAGTCGATGGCAGTGAGGACTGTTAGAATTTTAACAATCTCCAGTTGTTGACCTTTGCTTGCAAGTGTCACTGAATCCTGATAATATATCTGACCAAATTGGAGAACCTGAAATCGGACATGTTTAACCTTAGAATGAGTTTGGTTTTCATCAGACCTCATTGCCTCCCATGTTGTGAAGCATTTTCCGGGTAGTTCACCACTGAAATTGTTGAAGGCTATGTCAACTATCTGAAGCATGTGCCAAGTTCCGTTGGTTTTTTGACATCCGATTTTGCCATGGAATTTGTTTTTGCGCAAGACAATTACACGGATTGTGGATATGTTCTTCAACAAGCATGGAAATATGTCATTGATGTTGTTTTGTGCAAGATCTAACACTTCTAATGCTGAGCAATTCACAAGAGATTTTGGAATCTGTCCATCTAAATTATTCTTTTGGAGATCAAGAGTCCTTAGAACACAAGAAGGTGGAAACACATCAGGGATGGTGCCAGTGAGATTGTTCATCCTCAGATTTAATACCACAAGGGTTTGAGTCATTGTCATTAGACATGAGGGAATCGTTCCAGAAATGTTATTAATGGAAATATCAAGCACTTGAAGATTTGAGGCAATGCAAAGGGATTGAGGAATACTTCCATGTAAAGTATTATTTGAAAGCGAGAGAAAAATTGTGAATTTCAGGTAGTTACCAAGGTCTTGTGGGATAACATAGCTAAATTTATTCATCGAGTAATCCAAATAGGAAGCAGACTTAGGAAAAACAGGTATTGGCCCCTGCAGTTGGTTGTTATGAAGGTCAAGGGCTATCAAGTTGGAAGTGAGGTTTTGCAAAGGTTCTTCCAAACCAGTGAGCATATTGTGAGAAACATTCAGACTTTGAAGATTTGTTAGCTTCCAAATCCAGTTGGGCACTATTCCTTGAATTTGATTATTTGAAAGGTCTAGAAGGGTTAATTTGGATTTGTTTCTCAAGAAAATAGGGAAAGTTTTCAGGTTGCATGATGCCAATCTTAGAGTGCTAATATTGTGAAAGGAAGTATGATAAGCACTTGCAACACTCACATTGATTGATATGTTGTTGTATGAAAGATCTAATGCAGTTAAATTTCTAAGCTCCAAGAGCTCATCTAGCTGCAACAGCCCGTTTAACCTGTTAGAGGAAAGATCTAGGACAGAAAGTGAATGGAGCTGAAAGATAGGCATTGGAATAGGCCCCGATAGATTATTGCTACTTAAATCAAGGGTGTTAATTACAGAGGAAGACACATTTTTGAATTCATCAAATTTACTAAATTGGTTGAATGAAAGCCGAATCTTCTGTAGTAAAGTGAGTGTAAAAAAGGAAGAAGGAATGCTCCCGTTGATAGAATTGAAACGCAAGTCAATACTGACAAGATTGTTCAGTCCATCAAAATGGGAAGATGATGGAATTTCACCACTTAAACGATTGTGAGAAAGGTCTAGGTGTGTGAGCTTTTTGGCCATGCCAAATGATGGCATTGAACCTGTGAAGCTGTTAAATGACAAATCCATGTATTTGAGTTCTTTAAGGTTTGACAGTGAATTAGGAAGTATTCCACTAAATTTACAATAAGAAAGATCCAATTCAGATAAGCGCCTCATATTACCAATAATATGTGGAAATGCTCCAGAGAAGCTTGTGTTACTTACCCTTAAGGTATGGAGAGATCCACTCAGCAGAAATTCAGGAAATGAACCATGGAGATTGTAGTTGAATGATAAGTCAATAACTGACAATGTTCCAATTTGAAAGATTTTTTTTGGAAATGTTCCGTTCAATCCACAAAATGCAAGCCTCAGGGTGGTAAGATTTTTGAAATTGGCAAATAATTCTGGCACCGGGGAGGAAAAGCTGTTTCCATCAAGAATAATGACCGATAGATTCTCAAGTCTTGACAGAGATGAATCAAGGGGTCCTGTTAGATTGCAGTATGACATACTCAATTCTTGCAGTGCACGCAGCGGTGACAAAGCATTGCACCACTCTTGTCCTTGAGCTGTTATACTTACACCATCCAAATACAATTGCCTAATACTACTGAGATTTTGAACAAACTTCTGTAAACTTGGTTTCTCAAGTTTCAACCCTTGTCCTAATAAATAGCTAAGAGAAGATAGATCAAGAGTTACCAACCTTGTAAGCTGAGAAATCTCTATAGGAATCTGCCCCACAAAGCTAGCAAGTGACAAATTCAAATAATTCAACATCAGCAACTTGTTGAACCCTGATGGAATGACAGAACTGAAATTGTTAACAGCCAAGTTCAATTTTTGAAGATGTTGAAGACTAAAGAGACTGCTTGTATTATCAAATCCGCCAGAGATTGATTCTTCACTCAGATCAAGACCAATAACAAATCCCTTATTGTCGCAATTTACACCGTTCCACTCACAGCAATCACTGCTTGAATTCCAGAATTTCAGTTTTCTAGAATTTTCTGGCTTGAAAGTGAGATTGTTCTTCAATTGAAGCAGCAATAATTGTTGATCATCAAGACATTTTCCAGAGACAACAGAAATTTGGAAACTGATATATAAGCAGTAATAACAGAAAACAAAGGAAAGAAATGAAACCAATTTAATTCTCATTGGTCTCTACTGTTAATTACAATCACAGAAGAAAGAAGAATTGAAGAAACAAAATGGTGATACTCATAAAGATACAAACCAATGAAACTTGAACGTTGCACCATTCAAAGTAAACTGTGTCTTATCTTAATAGCTCATAAAGTCATAGATTGATTTTTCTACAATGATGTTTTATCAGAAAAGAAAGAGAAATCAAGTATGTTTAGTTGCTGAAAAGCATTATTTTTATTGCATTCTACGCGCTTTAATGTCGACCCTTCTAATTTGTTGACTTTTGGTAGCTTCTTAAATGGGACACTGAAATTTTGGTGTATTATTAAAAACAAAACATTGACCCCACGACTTGTTAGAGAGCACATTTTCGTGATATTGGTAGACATCAACTAATTACAGTACTCTCTGACAATATGGTTCTCATAGAACTTTGAAAAAACATGTATTTGTACCAATTTCTAATGAAAAAATAGTAGGGTACTCTGTGTTCGCTTGGTATTGGTGTGGTATATTTAATTCTTACAAGAAGTTTGAAATTTTGAAGGACAAAAAAACGTATAGTGATGAAAAAATACAAAGAATATTACTATTAGTTAATAATAATGAAAAAAATAGAAAAGATGTGTTATATATAGATAAGGTGAACGATAGACGTTGTAGAAAAAAATGAACATATTAACAATTTTAAATAAAGTAGGAAATAGATAATTAATTGAAGAAAAAAATTGATATTTACAAAAAGCAGCTATTTACAAATGTATTAATACCCAATAAAATACAAATGGTCCTTTACACAAATGGTCCTTCAAATTTCCTAGTAAAATATTTGTGCCTACGCACAGCTACGGGTATGTTGCGCATATTTGTTTTAAAATTGTAATAAAAATAAAATGAAAGAAAGACAAAATTGTTTAGTCAAAAGAGTTTATTATTTTTAAAAGAGATAATAAACTCGTGTCTATAAATTTTTACGTATATAAAAATATTTTAATCGATAATATATTTTTTCCCGTATATAAATTATTAAATTAGGAGAAACTAAGAGACATTTAGGATAAATAGTGTGTTTGAATAGCACAACGGAAGATGTATTATATAGGAAAAAAGTACATATATAATTGGTGTTAGAGCAAGAGTTGTCTCTATAAGCCGTCTCTATGTTTTGATGATAACAATGGTATTTGTGAAAGAACCATTTTATGTTCTAATGTGTGTTGTGTGCAAATCATAATCATAGAAGATATCAGATTCAACAAGCACCAGCCAAATGTGCGTGAATGATTATATGCGAAGTTACTATGTGTGACACAAGTCGCAAGAAGCAAGAATGCTTCTGTATCTGATCATGATCAGTCAGATCCAAGGATGCCGATATTGCTGTTGCAATGCTCTTGTGGATGCTCTCTGAGAATGGTTGTGATTCTGAAGATTTCGAAGCTTCTGAAGAAGACAATGTTATAGAGAACCGAAGTGCTGAAGATTCCAATGACTTGAAGTTCTGAAGGCTGAAGGCTCTGAAGACCAAGTGCAGAAAGACTCTGAAGACTTATGCGTTTTGAAGATTATGGTTCCAAAGGTCAAGTGCTGAAGACTCTGAAGACGGATTCCTAATGGACAACTCTGAAGTTTCGGAAGACTTGAAGTAGTAAAGGATAACGGATTTAAAGACAAGTGCTGAAGTTCTGAAGGCTGATTCCTAATGGACGACTTCGAAAGACTGAAGACTTGGAGTTTCAGATATCCTGTTAAGAAGTCTCTACTCATGCTTCAATTAATTACCATTAGAAGCATCTGACGTTTTGAAGACAAATGTTGCCGTTGTGAAAGACTGTACACTGCGCCCAAGAAGATATATCATGTCGCTTCCTCCACAGTAAAAAGGAGATGTGTCAGTACAGTTGTATCATTACACGACGTCTCTTTTCCAACAGCCATCAGTAATTCAAACGGCTATATTTTATTGGGCTATTTAAAGAAAGGAGTATTCGCTTCTAAAGGTATCGGTTCAGTCCATGAATGGAGAATTGATCAAAGTCATTGTGTGAAGATAGCAACAACGATGAGTTCTCGTTGTAACACTTAAACATTCAAAGCTATCACCATTTACACATGGCCATTGTTGTTGGAGCTTAAGATCATCATTCAACACAACAACAATTAATTGGTACAGAAGCTGTTGATGAAGAAGACAACATTGAAAATTAGTCAAGTCATCAACCACCTTCTCGTCAGCGCTACATTGAAGATCTGAAGCAAGGAGTTGTTGCTCAAAGCTTGCTCACCCAAGAAGACGAAGAAGAAGAAGAAGAAGATCTACAAGATGTCAACAACTGTCAAATCAACAAATACATCCTAGTAGTTTCTTAAGATAGCAAGGAGTTGTTGCTCACATCTTGCTTGAACACTTGTGTGTTCATATGTACTTAAACTTAGGAGTTATCTACTTATTAAGAAGCATCATTGTAATCTCCAGTTCAACTAATTCTATGTGAATTAGGGTTCCTCAAGTGATTAGTGTGATCGGAGACTTGAGAAGACAATGGCTTGGTGCTATTGTAGAAATCCTGAAATATGGTCAATGACAGTCATATCTCAAAGAGGATCATATGTTGATCAAACTCTTGTGGGATCCCTGATGGAACTCATTGTGATTCCTCCAGTGAACGTTATATCCTGATTGGATCCCTGAATGGTTCACTGAGAGAGATACCTCAAGGGATCATGAGATGATCTGGGTACTTGAGATGACAATAACGCAAGTTATTGTGGGTTAGTCACAGTGCGGCTGTGCATATTGTTAGTCACCGGCTGTTGCCCGTGCATTTGTAATCGAGATTGATTATAGTGGATTAAGACCTTGTGTTCAAGGTGAAATCACCTGAGGAGGGTGGACTGGATTAGCCTTGTGGTGAACCAGGATATATCGTGTGTTCTTTACTCTTGTTATGCTTTATGTTATTGTTTATGTTTCTATCAGAACCTTACATAAGCGAATCAGAACCTTGCAGTTTAACTCTGATAAGCTTCTGCTCAGCAAGTTCTGAATGTTGCATATATTGTTCAGACTATTATTGGTTCTCATGCTTTATGCATTGGCAAGTCTGAATGTTCTTCGCAGGTCAGAGTCTCTCAACGAACTCCGATGTTATCTTAAGTACCTTAACGATAAGAGATGAAAAGTTATAAAAAGAGTGAATACACAATTCAAACTCCCCCTTTCTTGTGTCTTTCTCGCACCTTCAATTAGTTCTAGGGCTGCGCAGGGATTTTGTGAACACGTCTGCCAATTGATCATTAGAGTTAACAAAGATTGTGGCGATGTCGCCAAACTTGATCTTCTCTCTGACAAAGTGACAGTCTATCTCAATATGTTTGGTCCTCTCATGGAAGACTGGATTTAAAGCAATGTGTAATGCAGCTTGATTATCACAAATAAGTGCCATTGGTCTTGCTTCTTCAATTTGAAGATCCTTGAGTAACTGTTTTAACTATATAAGTTCACATGTTGTCATTGCCATGACCATATACTCTGCCTCGGCGCTTGATCTCACAACTACATTTTGTTTCTTACTTTATCAGGATATAAGGTTTCCTCCAACAACTACACAAAACCCAGAGGTGGATCGTCTGTCAATGGGTGACCTTGTCCAATTAACATTAAAGTATCCCACTATCTAGGTATGTATTTTATCCTCATACACTAGATCTTTTCCTGGAGCACATTTGACGTATCTCAAAATTCGGATAACAACATCCATGTGTTCCTGACAAGGGCAATTTAAGAACTGGTTTACCACACTGACGACAAAAGAAATGTCTTGACGAGTGACTGTGAGATAATTCAACTTTCCAACCAATCTTCTATACCTTCATGAGTTAGATAGAGGCTCCCCTGATTGGGTAATAGTTTGACACTTGGATCCATAGGAGTATCAGCTGGTTTAACATTTAACAAATATGTTTCTTCCAAAATATCCATAGCATATTTCCGCTGAGAAATCACCAAACCATCTTTAGATTGGGCTACTTCAATACCCAAGAAATAGCGGAGTTTACCAAGATCTTTTGTCTGAAATTGTTTCGAGAGATGTTGTTTCAACTGGAGTATTCCATGTTGATCACTATTAGTTATGACAATGTCATTTACATACACAATAAGATAAATACACGCTTGGGATGAGTGACGATAAAAAGGAGAATGGCCAGCTTCACTACGGACCATACCAAAATGTTGTACTATAGTGATGAATTTGCCAAACCAAGCACTCGGAGATTGTTTAAGATCAGAAAGAGAACTGTGTAGCCTACAAACCATATTCGATGACTCCCCGTAAGCAACAAACCCAGGTGGTTGCTCCATATATACTTCCTTTTCAAGATCACCATGTAAGAATGCATTTTTTATATCAAGTTGATGAAGAGGCCAATGTCGAATGGCTGCAATGGCTAGAAAAAGTCTAACAGATGCCACCTTGGCTACAGGCGAAAAGGTATCACTATAATCCAATTAAAAAATCTGGGTGTATCCTTTGGCTACCTGTCATACCCCAAATTTTGACCAGGCTTTTTAAACTTTCATTCATCTGACTTTGTGTTCACTTTGCATCATCTGTATAGTATAACATGCATTTCATCGGGCTCTTGAGACATGGGATCAGAGGTTTTCTGTTGATTTGGATGTCCCGTATTGAGAGGTGTTTTCTTTTGGTTATTGTACTCAAGTTTGAAACAAGGTGTTGGAGTTTAAGTCTTCATGAGCATCTTTTATCAGAGGTTTATCAAAGCACAATATCATCATCTCTGAATTTCCTCAAGGGTATCAGATGTTCAGAGTTTTATCAGTGGCCTAACTAGGAGGATGTTGGATTAGGTTTTTGGTTCTCATCAATTTCCTAAGCCATTGCTTCATCAGTATGCGTCTAAGGCACGAAGATTAGGGTTTCTTACTCCTTTGTGTGTGGGATGGGCATGTGTCGTTCAATTCAGGTTCACTTGAGGACTAGCAGGTTAAATATGTGTGCAGTATTGTTTCAGTTTCATATTGGATGTGACTTAATCTTGGTCAAATAAAGTGGTTTTGCTTCATCTACAAGTCATCTATGACATGGGCTGTTTTGAAGGCAAGGATGTGATACAATCCCAAGTTTTTCATCAAGGATCAGATTTGCTTTCTAATTAGGGTTTGGTGCAGTGCATTGAGATTCATAGTTCAATTCATAATCATCTAATTTTAAAAGCACCTTTTTACTCAGTTGGTTCATAATGAAGATTTTGACTTATCAGTACTCAAGTGGCCAGGTTTAGATGGATTCATTTGTTTTGATGTCATTGATCAGAAATTGATTCAAGGTAGATCTTCTTTGATTTAATTTAATAATTGAGGCATTCAAGTTCAGCTGTCAAGGATTTAAGTGTTGTGGATGCGCGTTACAAAACCTATATCCAATCCCATAACCTTTTTTTATCCATTTTGTTATCCATTTTCCTAATCCATTTGCAAACCGATTTTATCCAATTCATTCATTCATATTTTTTGTACCCATTTTCCATTTCATTTTCCCATTTATTATTCATTCAATTATCCATCCATTTATAAATCCATTTCATTCATTTATCCAATATCCATTTATCCATTTAAATTCAATTTTCCAAATTATCCATTTAAAAATCCATTTCATTCAATTATTTATAATATCCATTTAAACCATTTCATCATCCATGCCATTCATAATCCATTACCCCAAAATCAATTCAAACTAAGACCCATTTTCATGTTACAATATAAAGCCCATTACAATTGTGCTACTACATTTCTTATTACAACAAAAAGAATTCGAAAAATAATACTCCAAAAATCTGCTACAACCTTGACAACAACAAGACCTGCGTACCATCCTGCAAACCGTACTCTACTCCACAAACAAAAAAACCTGCATACCACCAGAACAACCACAACACAATACCATTATGCACACAAGACTAGCCACAAGCAACAGCGACATCCGCTACAAGCCAAAACATCTGCGACACAATACCAAGCTTTGCCCAACAACAACTACAACTTGAATAATGGAAAGTGACTCATCAAACAACAACAAGACAAATACAATGTACTTGAAGCCTTAACCCACAAGTTTGGATTGGACTTTAAAAAGGGGAAGAGGAGACAAATTAAAGGGGATGACAACAAGAATACAGAATAAAAAAACCTCTGCAAAAAAACAAGAAAATGGTCCTTACACCTTGTTATTCATCTTCATATGTCATCCACAAATTTCAATGGCCTGCTCGATTTCTTTTCACAATTAAGTCCCTAAAACAGATGATAATTCATCCTCACAAACCTCTCTTGTGTTTTGCTGCAACAACAAAACATTCCAAAGAAAAAACAAGGGTTAATCAAATTCTGCAAAAGAGAGAGAACTCACCTTCCTCCTCAAATAACAATAAAACAACAACATAGTGCACCATGTTCAACACACTCCCCCAGTTTCAACATAATAATACAAATCAGTAACATACATCATCAATCGTCATTTTCCATCCAACAAACTCACTAACAACTAACCAAACCTTTTCTCTCGACCTAGTGCGATCGAGACATTTTCTCACCCGTAGTCCCACGAACTACGGACGCTCTGATTCTTCATTTTCTCAAATGAAGATATGAAGGCACAAGGGCCTAAATCCATGGAGAGCTACATTTTCTTTTTTCCACCTTTTCCTTTGTCAACCTTCTTCCACAATCTTATTTTCTTTTCGCATTTAGTTCTGCTAACTACGAGGCTCTGACTTCCTCATTGCACCATGAGGGTACGTAGGCACGAGGGCCCCAATCCTCCGCGATCACTTTTTCCTAAAACCTTTTCTTTTCTTTTTGAAGCATTCTTAGAAAGCATAATCTCTTAGCAACATCCTTACACATAAGACAAACGAATAGTTCCCATCGAGTACGATAGATGTGAGGGGTGCTAATACCTTCCCTTTACATAACCGGCTTCTGAACCCATCTTTTGGTCGTGAGACCATCTTATCCTTTCTCTTGGGATTTTCTCAATGTTTTCCCTTCCCTTATGGGATAAATAAAGTTCGATTGGGACTTTGTGCCATTTTTTCGCGTAGCGACACTACCAAGTGAGCTTTAAATTGATCAATATTACCATTTTGACCAACCTTCACTTTATAAAGCCAACGACAACCTACTAAAGATTTCCCAGGGGGTAGAGGAACCAGTTCCTAGGTACCACTGCTTTGAAGAGCACACATTTCATCAATCATTGCTTGCCTCCACTCAGGGTGAGATAATGTTTCACCTGGAGTTTTAACAATAGAAACAAAAGACAAAGAAGACAAACAAGTATATTGTAATGTGGATAAGGATTTTGTGTTTGACATATACCTTTTTGAAGGGAAATCGAAAGATCCGAATTAGGTTACAGGATCGAATCCGATGATGGTGAGAGCGTCAGGGGAGAGTTTGTATTAACCTCAAGGACAAATACGACCTCAGGGACAAGTACAACTCATGGACAGGTACGAAGACGTTGAGTGACGATGCTGATATGTTTGAAGTGGGCGAGAAGTTCGGGGGTCAACTGTAGGGGTATCTAGTGGGCCAGGTTCCCTAGAATGATTGGGGATAATGACATTTGGGACTTTCAGAAGAGGTGTGGGAATACTTCCCTTAAAGGTTTCGAATTTACTTGGCTGGACTCGAAATATGGAACAAACTCAAAGAAGGTAACATCAGCCGATACGAGGTATCATTGTAGAGTATGTGAGTAGCAACGATAACCCTTTTGGGATTGATGATAGCCAAGACCAGGGGAGAGATTGTGTACAAAACACGTAGACCCGAAGACTCGAGGAGGAATTGGGTGGAGAGGAGAGTTTGGAAATAGGATTGAATGAGGGATTTTATTATTAAGGACAGATGAGGGCATGTGATTTATGAGGTAACATGTCGTGAGCATTGCATCCCCCAAAAATCAGAGAGGAACATTACCATGGAGAAGTAGGGTCTGAGTGGTTTCTACGAGATACCTATTTTTGCGTTCGGCTACCCCGTTTTGCTGGGGTGTATGAGGGCAAGATGTTTGGTGTAGAATACCATTGGATGGCATAAAGTTTAAAATTATTGGGATAAACAAATTTTTCTCATCGAGTACGATGGATGTGAGGGGTTCTAATACCTTCCCTTTGCATAACTGGCTTCCGAACCCATCTTTTGATCGTGAGACCATCTTATCCTTTTCTCTTAGGGTTTTCTCGATGTTTTCCCTTCCCTTTTAGGATAAATAAAGTTCGATGGTGAATCTGTTTCATTTTTTCGCGTAGCGACACTACCAAGCAAGCTTTAAATTAATCAATCTTACCATCTGGACCAACCTTCAGTATATAAAGCCAACGACAACCTACTAAAGATTTCCCAGGGGTAGAGGAACCAGTTCCCAGGTACCATTTCTTTGAAGAGCACACATTTCATCAATCATTGCTTGCCTCCACTTAGGGTGAGATAATGCTTCACCTGGAGTTTTAGGAATAGAAATAGAAGACAAAAAAGACAAACAAGTATATTGTAAATAGGATAGACGATGATAACATAAATCAATATAATATAGAGAAGGATTTCGTGTTTGACGGATACCTTTTCGAAGGGAAATCGAAATATCAGAATAAGGGTACGGGATCAAATCTGGTGATGGTGAGAGCGTCAGGGGAGAGTCTGTATTGACCTCAGGGACAAATACAACCTCAGGGAGAGGTACGACAGACGTTGAGTGAAGACGCTGATATGTTTGAAGTAGGCGAGAAGTGTAGGGGTCAATTCTAGGGGTATCTAGTGGGTCAGGTTCCCTAGAATGATGGGGGATAATGACATTTGGGACTTCCGGAAGAGGTGTGGGAATATTTTCCTTAGAGGTTCCGGAGTTACTTGGCTGGAACCAAAATATGGAACAAACTCAAAGAAGGTAACATCGGTCGATACGAGGTATCATTTTAGAGTATGTGAGTAGAAACGATAACCCTTTTGGGATCGATGATAGCCAAGAAAGATACACTTTAGTGATTAAGCAGATAATTTATCAAGACCAGGGGAGAGATTGTGTATAAAACACGTAGACCCAAAGACTCGAGGAGGAATTGGGTGGAGAGGAGAGTTTAGAAATAGGATTGAATGGGGGATTTTATTATTAAGGACAGATGAGGGCATTTGATTTAGGAGGTAACATTCCGTGAGCACTGTATCCTCCCAAAATCGGATAGGAACATTACCATGGAGAAGTAGGGTCTGAGTGGTTTCTACGAGATGTCGATTTTTGCGTTCGGCTACCCCGTTTTGTTGAGGTGTATGAGGGCAAAATGTTTGGTGCAAAATACCATTGGATGACATAAAAGTTTGAAATTGTTGGGATAAATATTCACGTGCATTGTCAATTCTTAAGGTACGAATAGACAAACCAAATTGGGCTCTTATTTCTCGATAAAATTGTTCAAAAATGGAAAATAATTAAGACATGTTCTTCATTAAAAATAGCCACGTGCAACGTGAAAAATCATCAACAAAAGTTACAAAATACCTAGACTCAAAAGTAGACACGGTACGTGAGGGACCCTAAACATCGGAGTGAACTAAAGAAAAAGGAGACGCGGTCCGTTTATTGACTCGATATGGAAAGTTACTACGAGTATGTTTCCTTAACTGACAAGACTCACACTGTAAAGTGGATAATTTAGATAAACTGGGCACCAACTTTTGTAGCTTGGGAAGACCTGGATGACCTAACTGCGCATGTATAATGAGTAGAAAATCTATGATGGAGCATGTGGTAGATGACATAGAGAAGTAGTAGAGGCTTGTAGACTCACATCGGACGCCAATTGTCTGTCACGAACCCCCGAACTTTAGATCTCTTAGCTTTGTTGTTACATAGCGCAATTAGGGTTTTCTTTGATCTTTACCCTTTCCTTTGGATAAATCAAAGCTCGATGGTGAACTTCATGATTTGTGATTCAAGTTAATTAATATCTTGATATCTGATTCTCATTGCAACAGAAATGGCGACTTCACTGGGGATCTAAATCCTTAAGAGGGTTAAGCCTAATTTGTTTGCATTTGTGTTATTTTATATGTTTGCTTGCTTGTATACTTGTATATTTGTAAATATCTGTATATATGCCTGTTGTGCTTGGGTTTTTCTGTATGCAGGGTGTCTACCTTGAGTGGTGAGAATAAGTCTTATACCTGGACTTGAGTGTACACTTATGATATGATGGTGGGTATAGTCAAAGAGACTTCGAGGGAGTATAATCCTGAAGGAGTTGACTTGAGATCCCCCGCTCAGTTGAGGCCCTCTTGGGAGTAGTATTTTTGAACGAGTAGTCGTGAAAGCAATACTACTTTTGACCTAGGAGCCTGTGATACTGAGTACCTTTAGATTACCTTTTACCCCCACTTGGCTTCTTATGACGTAGTGTGGTGACTATAAGGGAGTAGTTCCGAAGTAGTTGATACGCGATACTATACTCAGACGAGACTCTCTTGAGAATATTATTAAATACCGAGTAATTGGGAAATTGATAATATCCGAAAGATGGGTTGATGACTTTGGGAACTTCGTAGAATCCTGTTCTGCAGATATAAGAACCCTTAGTACACACCTTTTAGGATGGGTAGACCATGGCTCCATGCTCGTGATCTTCAAACCTAGGCCCTTGTTTGCTTGTCAGAATATATGTGAATATTTGTATACATGTGTTTCTGCATACATCCATCCATACATTCATGCATTCATGAATAACCCTTTGGTTTCAAGGAATTCAATTGTTCTTTACTTTTCGAAAATCAATAGAGATCATGGATTATGAAATGAAACTTTTTCAGTTTTTCCAAGTATTTGCAACTTGCTTTTGAGTTTCTTGAAACCATTTGGCTTGCATTTGCATTGCATGCACATGTCGTCACATTTGCATCTCGCTTGCATTTCTCAGCCTTGAGTCTCACCTTCCTCTTCCAATATCTCTAGAGGGATACCTAGCACACATCCGTGATAAATAGCGATAATGAATGAGCTTTTGAAAGGTTAGGAAGCCCTGAGGAGGAGATCAGAGTTTTCAAAGGTCAGATGAACTGGGTCTTGGAGACTTTACAGAATTTGATGATGAAAGAGGGACACTCTTACCCGTTTGCATCCAGAGAAGTTATCACTTCATCTTCTCCTATGTTTCTTCCACATCAAGAACCTCCTCAGCATCAATGGTTATACCGCCGTTAGCCGCGTCAGTATGCCCGACAAAGGCCAAGAAAGCCAGAAAGGCATTTCATCTGTTGCCAATGTCATACAATTAGATATTTCCAGATTTAATCAAAGGTGGATTGATAGAGTCGGAGGAGATAGATCCAGTGATCCCTCCTTACCCACCAGGCTTTGACGCCAACGGCCGATGTGACTACTATGCTGGGGCACAGGGGCATTCAACAGAAGACTGCAAGGCGCTCAGGAGCAAGGTTCAGACTCTGCTTTACTCTGTAATGTTCTCATTCACGCCTCAAGGAATTCAAGTCAACAATCCTTCACCCAATCAGGAGGGTCCATCAGTCTCGGTTATGGAAGTAATTATCGAGAATAGATGTGAAAATGATTATCAGACTGATCTCGACAATCAACTTTGAAGATGGTTAGCTCAGTGGAAAATCAAGAAAGGAAAGCTCATTCCTCGAAGTTGGCAATCTTTTGGTTGTTTCAGCATTTCCTACTGTATTTTCTTTGCATGTTGAATTTGTATTTTCTTGTAAGCTGTTGTTTTTTGAATTGGCAAGATTAATGAAATGTTTATGCATCTTTTGGATCAATTCATTCATATTCACTCTTTATCTTTCCTTTCATTGTTAAAAAAAACAAAACAAAAAGAATCTTTTTTCCATCCACTTATCTTTACCAAAGTGTTGTTTAAACAAATATTGGGGAGGATGAAAAAAATATTATACCCATAACTTCTGTTGGTATGCTTTCAATTAAACTTTGCTGATGATGTAAGGCATTGTTTCAATCCCCAAACACTGGAGAAATAAGGAGTTAATCCCTAGTCAACCACTTTGAGCCTAGAAGTAGTTGTTTTCTTTCGGAATTAAAAAAACCCTTAAATCTTAAACTTGGGGCAGGGTAGTTCTCAGTTTAACTTGGTTATACATTCGAATGCAAGAGCTTCATGCAAGACACCTGCCAACTCTCTCAAATCAAGTGAATAAATTTTGTACACGTTGTTCCCCAAAGTGATAAATAAGGAATGACCGTTAAGAAATTCTTACTCGAAGAATGAGTCGAGTCCCTTTCAAGTCAAAAGCTAAGAAAGATGGGAAGCTCATGACCTTGCCTTATACAAAAAGTTTTGTATGACAACCAAAAAGAAGTTGACCTTAAATCCTCACCATGAAAGCCCACGATGGTAAAAACAACCGAATGTTGTAAGGGAGTAGTGACTACCCTAGGTGTCTGAACCATCACCAGCTGACATCAGTTTAATTCCTAGCCTATAGGAACTTGAATGTATATCCAGAGTTAACTGAATGTAGGATTGAAATTCATTATGAAGATTGGGTGGGGAAAAACAAACTTTGAGCCATTATTCTTTGTTTCATAAATCGTGAACCCAACCACGTTACAACCCTCAAAAGACTTAATTAAGGTAAGGTTGTTTTGAAAGCATACTACATCTGGGTTGGATAACCTGACTCCTAATGATCTTTGATAATGGTTTGTGTTGATCACCTTATCTATCATTCTGTAAATGACTAGATCTCCTTCATTTTGATCTTTTAACCACTCCACTGTGTGTTTTATCAATAATTTTGATTTCAAAAGCTTGCATGAATGTTGCATTGAATTGCCAATTTTTAATGAACAATATTGTTTGCAAGACAACCCAATATCAAAGGAATCCCAACAAATGCAGCCAACTAGGGAATTTGATTTGGTAAAAGAAGCCAGCCTGGGGCAACCGATTTAGAGGATTTGTTAATCAACCATTCCAAGAGTTAGTGAATCAAGGGCAGAACTCTTCAAAGTGCAGAATATTGAGGCAAGCCGTCTTGAGGTCATCTTATGGCAAGTTGTTTCCCAACTCCTTTCAAAGCAAGGACTCCAAAGACCCACCAATAGGGGTTGCTACTCCCACAGTTTGAAGGACAAGTCCGAGGACTTTATTGTGCAAATGCAGTTAAATTGGGGAAATTACGTCGAGATTTGTTGAATCTCTCCAAGAGTTTGAAGACATTGAGACATCTTATATGAAAATTCTTCTGTAAAATCCTCTTGGTAATTTCTTCCCATAGACCATGTAATCTGGGGCAGAGGAGATTTGAAGATTATTTGTTGCAAGAGCCGTTGCTCGTTCGTGATGATCACTATGCATTAGAAATGCAGAATTACATTGTTTTTATGATATCATTTGCTAGCTCCCCAATAAGTTGTTTCTTCAGTTGGTCTTGGCAATTTCCCACAGATCTCCCTCTTCTAACAAGGAAATTAGGCTCACGATGGCAATTCATAGTGAAGTCATGACGATATGCCTTCGAGTGGAATACTTTTTTCCCTCAGAGAAGGTTGAAACCTTGAAGTAGAACTGTTTGTTCTTCATGTTCATCCCTAGTGATGTTTCTTTCTAGTGAAGTTAGTTGGGTATCCTTGTCGAGATATTTTCTTTCATCTCTCGTTTGCTTCCCTTTGTCTATTTTGTCAGCATAAGCATAAACATGGCATGCATGCATTCATACATATGCATGGCATCTGAGCACTTTTGCTACCATTCTGGTGTTTACCTATTTTGTTCACTTTGGCGTTTATCTCCCCAAGTGACTGGGGTTGTCTTTTTCCTCCCATAGGGTCGTCAGCCTTAAGCATAAAGTGCCCATCCTTTCTAAATTCCCCATAGAGTTTGATCCTCGTGGATGATGGTTGCTTCAGTTATCTTTTCCATGTTTGGATAAGATAAATTCCCATTTGAGTTCATTCCTCAATGGTTGGAGTCTTGTTTGACCGTTTCTTTCTAGCTTATTCCTAGATTGAACTTTGGTCCCTGATAGGTGTTGCTTTTGAACCTGATTAGGTCACCGAACCTAGTTTGAACGTGCATTTATTTTGCATTGTGTCTCACAGGAAAAATCTTTTACTGATCCTCATTGAAGACAAAATCCATTCTCCAGCTGGGTTTTTATAACACCTCCTTGGAATTTACACCCAGTGACAAGTGGCCATCTCTTGGAGAAGTTCATTTTAGACGGCGATAAGTGGCAGTCTCTCCCGAGAAGCTTATCCGTCCTTGGTGTTTCCTTCAAATTTTGCAGTAACTAGTGGTAATCTCTTGGAGAAGCTTGTTTTATATGGCGATAAGTGGAAGTCTCTCCCGATAAGCTTATTCATCCTTGGTGTTATTTAACCTGTTGCGATTACGATTGGTACTCCCCTAAAAGTCTATTAGAAGGATTTTATCGAAGACCTTACAAATGGTTTCTCTTTATTTGAGTTACCCTCTCCACAAGGATTTTATTGCAAGAGATGATTCCTCGGCAAATCCTTTATCTAGTTTACTTCTATCAAATGGCATCTCTTTGAGAAAGTTAATGAAGACTCTGATGGTTTTTCTCTTTATTTGAGAAAATTTGTTCGTAAAACAACCAACCTACATCTCTTTTGTGAGATCCCCAGAAAGTCCAGTTGTGACTAGCATCTTTGTTGAGATCTTCGGTTGTCACCAATTTCTTCCCCAAGCCAAGTTGTAGCGGGTACGATGTTGAGATCGTTGGTCGTAACCAATTTCCTGCCTGAGTCCAGTTGTCACTAGCATTTCATTAAAGCTTTGGTTGTTACATATATCCCCTTGAAGCCTAGTTGTCACTAGAATCTCTGCTTTATAACCCAATTGTCATTGGTATTGTTGAATCTGGTCGTTACCATATATCTGAAGTCTAGTCGTTACTAGCAGTCTCTGGTGAAAGTCCAATTGTTATTGGCACTCGTCGCAAATCCAATTGTTATTGGTATTGCTTGTCTGGCTGTCACCAGTCTCCCCTTTGAAGTCTAGTTGTTACTAGCTCCCTATTGATTTTGCTTGTCTGGTCGTCACCAGCTTCTCTTGTGAAGTCTAATTGTTACTAGTGTTCCTTTTGATATTGTTTGTCTGGTTGTTACCAGTGCTCCCGTGAAGTTTAGTTGTTACTAACACCACTATTTGCAAGTCCAATTATCATTGGCATTTTCAAGTTTGCTGTTATCAGTTTCTATTCATCTAGTTGTTACCAATATTCGTGTGAATTCTAGTGGTTACTGGCATTGTTTAAAGTCCAGTGGTTACTGGCATTGTTTGAAATCCAATGGTTATTGGTATCCAAAGTCCAGTGGTTACTGGCGTTCCTTCAAAGTCCAGTGGTTACTGGCATTGTCCAAAGTCTAGTGGTTACTGGCATTGTCCAAAGTCCAATGGTTACTAGCATTGTTTGAAATTCCAGTGGTTACTAGCATTTGTTTGAAATCCAATGGTTATTGGGATCTAAAGTACAGTGGTTACTGGCATTATCTAAAGTCCATTGGATACTGGCATTGTCCAAATTCCAGTGGTTACTAGCATCGTTTAAAATCCAATTGTTATTAGTATTGTTAATTTGGTCGTCATCAGTCTCTTTTCAAAGTCCAGTCGTTACTGGCATTATTTGAAATCCAATAGTTATTGGTATTGTTAATCTGGTCGTCACAAGTCCCTTTTCAAAGTCCAGTCGTTATTGGCATTGTTTGAAATCCAATTGTTATTGGTATTGGAGTCTTTGGTTGTCACCAATCCTCACACCAAGTCCGGTTGTTACTGGCGTTAGCTAAAATCTAATTGTAATTGGTATCTAATTGTTCCTGACATTACTTCAAGACCAATTGTTATAGGTATTGGAGTCTTTGGTTATCACCAATTCTCTCATTGAAGTCCAGTGGTTACTGGTAATGTTTGAAATCCAATGGTTATTGGTATTCAAAGTCCAGTGGTTACTGGAATTGTTTTGAAGTCTACTGGTTACTGGCATTGTCTAAAATCCAATAGTTATTGGTATTCAAAGTCCAGTGGTTACAAGCATTATTTGAAAGTCCAGTGGTTACTGGCATTGTTTAAAATCCAAATGGTTATTGGTATCTAAAGTCCAGTGGTTACTGGCATTGTCTAAAATTCAATGGTTATTGGTACCTAACGTCCACTGGTTACTCGCATTGTTTAAAATCCAATGGTTATTGGTATTCAAAGTCCAGTGGTTTCTAGAATTGTCTAAAATCCAATGGTTATTGGTATTCAAAGTCCAGTGTTACTGACATTGTTTTAAAGTCCAGTGGTTATTGGCATTGTCTAAAATCCAATGGTTATTTATATTCAAAGTCCAGTGGTTACGGGCATTGTTTGAAAGTCCAGTGGTTACTGGCATTATCTGAAATCCAATTATTATTGGTATCTAAAGTCCAATGGTTACTGGCATTGTTTGAAAGTCCAGTCGTTACCGGCATTGTTTAAAATCTAATGGTTATTAGTATTCAAAGTCCAGTGGTTATTTGCATTGTTTAAAATCCAATGGTTATTGGTATTCAAAGTCGAGTGATTACTGGTGTACATGCCAAATATATTTTCCTAGTTGAGCTGTATAGCCGACCAAGACCGTGTATAAATCTAGTTGAGTACCTGGCCTAGCTATATAGCCAAGTTGAGTACCCGACCTAGCTATCTAGCCGAGTTGAGTACCTGGCCTAACTATCTGGCCGAGTTGAGTAACTGGCCTAGCTATCTGGCCGAGTTGAGTACCCGACCTAGCTATCTGGCCGAGTTGAGTACCTGGCCTAGCTATCTGGCCAAGTTGTGTTGGCCGAGTTGTGCTGGCCGAGTTGTACCTGGCCGAGCTGTACTGGACGAGTTTGTTGGTTATCCTGAACTTAATGGCCGGCGGTTACAAACCATTAAATAGGTGGTTACACGTGATTAATAAAGACGTTACAGTACTTATGGACGGTTACAAATGTTATGAAAGCGGATTAATGGTCATTAGGCCAGAGAACACTATATAAAGGGTCCTTTAGGAATCCAGAAAGGGGGGCTCTGCGACGTTCATACAGCAGACATATACACTACATACTGAGGGGCTCCCGCATGAAGGTTAAGCAAGACATTCATCTTGAGGCAGTATACAACACCTGTATAGCCCTAAAATCCCCAAATATTCATCTCAACATACTCTGCAGTATAGACAGCGTAGCTCTCTTTGTCCAAGGAGAAGGAGAGCTAGCACTTTTGGTGATCTAACCATTTTTGGCTAGAACATTTGGCGCCCACCGCGGGGCTCCGGTAAAACTTTCCCAGGCCATACAAGATATTCAGGATGAATGAGCAAAGTCATTTTCCAGTTTCTATACCCATATTCATGTTATGAGCAACGAATATTGTCACTTCCGGATCCCTAAGCCCAAGTACCATGGCAAAGGTCATAGCGTTTATGAAGGCGGCAAAGCTCCTAAATCTGTTGTATCCATTACAATCCCTACAAGGTCACTGCCACAACAATGAGGAAGTCCCCTCCGTTTGCGCTTTGTGAAGAATTCAAAAAATAATGATGTTGCCATGAAAATTACTAGGGAATCGGTCAGTTAAAACGCAATGGACATCGACGTAATGTCCTCACCACTGGGGCTTGAAATACCTAAATGATCCAGGTGTCACAATGACGAAGGAGATTATAACATCATAGTGCGAGAAGTCTGATTTCACCTATTTAGGGTGAGACTTGCAATGTTGGACCACTAATGTTGATATAAGATCGTCCGTCAACAACCTCAGTATCGCACGTCACTCCTTCCAGCGTTCTAGCAAGATTCCGTGAATCGGTGCGACAACTCTCAGGGTAGGATCCAATTTAATTTAAGTCTATGACCACGACTTTTACTCAGATAAGTTTCACATAATCATTCTAGTTGTTTCTATTTTGATTCATTGGAAAATTCCTTAATCTATGGAAAACTCGGATGGTTAATTTGGTATCGATCAATTACATTTGATGGTTTTCTGTAAAATACCTGGCCTAGCTATCCGACCAAGTTGAGTACTTGGCCTAGCTATCTGGCTGAGTTGTGTACCAGACCTAGCTATCTGGCCGAGTTGAGTACCTGGCATAGCTATCTGGCCGAGTTGAGTACCTGGCATAGCAATCTGGCCAAGTTGTGTACTAGGCCTAGCTATCTGGCCGAGTTATGTACTAGGCCTAGCTATCTGGCCGAGTTGTGTACCAGGCCTAGCTATCCGGCCGAGTTGAGTACCTGGCATAGCTATCTGGCCGAGTTGTGTACCAGGCCTAACTATCTGGTCGAGTTGAGTACCTGGCCTAGCTATCTGGCCGAGTTGTGTACTAGGCCTAGCTATCTGGTCGAGTTGTGCATGGCCGAGTTATGTTGGATGTTAGATATAAGATGATTATAAGCCAATGTCTCCCTTGCATGTGAATTCCTGTGTAGAGGTTGTTGGCGCAGTGCCTCAAAAATAAGGTTGAAAATGTCATGGTCAATAATAACTCTTCATCATAATAGATATATATATGGAGGTAATGGCAATTTCCACCACAACCATTGCCATTCCAACTTGAATGCTCGTATCACATGGAAACGGACACACACATCCAACAATAGGAATTTGAATGGTCTGCGTGCAAAACCATATATAATATATACTTATTATGGATATTGTGCTGGCACTAATTATGTTCAGTTATTACTTAAGATAACCCTGAAATCAGAGGTGTATATATACACAATAATCATATTTCAAATGTTACTATCAGGTAGTTTATGTCAAAAATATATTATATATGTTGCAAGGTGGTAATAAATAATTAATCCCCGGGGTGTTGTCCTCCACGTTGGAAATGCTCTAATATGCCTTCCAAAAGTAATTTAATCAAATTAAAGGTAAAATCAAAGGGGGCGTTAATGTGGATTGTGAGTACAAATAGTTGTTTTCTTTACATTATGCCAATTTTACTAACGAGAGCACCAAGTTGAACAGCTGCAGCGATAAAACCGGCATTAAAAGGAAAGTAGCATTTGCAGCAAGAATTCTGAAATAAACTGTAGAGTATGAAAAGCTCAAGTTCTTGACGAGGCAAAGCAAAGAGTTTTGAGAGAAGTCAAATTCTCAACCTGCTGGGTGGACTGGTTTTTAACTATGGGAAAAATTAAAGTCTTCTCTCTTATATTATATCATACTATGTTTGCACCTTGATATCTTGAAATTTCATATGGATAAGTAACAAATGTATACCTTAAATATTACTATTGGTCGGATAAGGAGAACCAATTTCTCCACCATTTGTAATCACTTCTAGGAAACACTTAGAGCTTACTTTAAGCAACGGGTGTCTTCCTTTCTCCCCTGCGTGGGCAGGAGTCACCCTACCCGTGTTTAGTTTTTAAATAAAATAGGATAAGCTCGGAACATGAGAAGGTCTTATATGGAAGAAACCAAACTCTCAAGAAAAGTCTGGCACCCCGGCACACATCATATTAAGAAGAAACCAAGATGCTAGAAGTCAAAAGCATGGAAGACAACGACCACTTGTCTCATTGAGAAAGAATGTAACACAAAGATAGAAAAATTATTACTAACAAAAAACTCTCAAACTATTTTTCAGGTGAAAATTTGGGATGAAGTTTGGAACTCCCCATAAACAACTTTCGCCAATGAACGGGTCGAATAAACTCCTATAAATGTGTCGACTTGCTCCACGTACATATGCCGCCCATAAAAGCTCCGCGTACAAGGGTTGAATAAGCTCCTATAAACATGTCGACTTGCTTCGCGTACATAGGTCGCCCATAAACGCTTCGTGTACAAGGGTTGAATAAACTCCTATACAACGCGTCGACTTGCTCCGCGTACATAAGTCGCCCATAAACGCTCCGCGTACAAGGGTTGAATAAACTCCTATAAATGTGTTGACTTGCTCCGCATACATAGGTCACCCATGAAAGGGTTGAATAAACTCCTATAAAATGTGTCAACTTGCTCTGCGTACATAGGTCGCCCATAAACGCTCCGCGTACAAGGGTAGATTAAACTCTTATAAACGTGTTGACTTGCTCCGCGTATATAGGTTTCTCATAAATGTGTTGACTTGTTCCGCGTACACGGGTTGAACAAACACTTATAAATGTGTCTACTTGTTCCGTGCAGACAGGCCGAATAATCAATTATAAAAATGATGAAACATCTAGGCCTAAGCACACAAAAGAAACTTGGGGCTCATGGCTATCAAAGTCATTCATGACCAACTGCCAAAGGTTTATAAAGAACTAGGAGCAAGTCTCTGACAAAAGAGACACCCGAGTCCATACCATAATTGGCGCCTAAGCCTATAAGAGTTCAGGACTGTTAGGTCTTTGATTGGCTACATTTTGGCTAAAACAAGTTTACATCAAGATATTGAGTAAGATGTTGACGCATCTTCATCAACTGTCATGATAGGTGCTGCTGTTATGTGTTTCAGACAGATGTCGAAGACAGATGTCATGACATCTTAGTCTAGTACATCAGGTGCTGCTGTTGTATAACTCTTGACAGATTTGTTTTGTTTTGATGAGATTATTTTGGATATGTCTCATCATTATACACAGGTCAAGGAGATTTATTAGGAACAAAGTGCATATTTAATTGGATTTCATAAAAAGGATCTTGGAGACTTTTTAGGAAACTATTTGGAGATTTGTTCCTATTTTTGTGGAGAAGATCTTGCAGCTGAATTAAAACGTGAAGATTGGACCTGATTGAAGAGTCCAAGCCCATACTGCAAGAGTCTATAAATAAGGACTTGCTATACCTAAAATAGCAAGCATTTACACAACAACAAGCCGTCGATGCAACATAAGGGATTAGGGTTTGAGAGTCTCTTGTGTAGTTTGTAAGTCACCCATGTATCTTTTGATATTATGTGGTCGACATAGGTTGTTGTAAATTATTATCACTCGAAGCTTTGAAGCAAGAGTTGAGTATTGTTCTTGGATGAAGCTTTGAATCAAATCCAAGTTAACTTGTTAGTTAAGGATGCTTGACTGAACTTTGTATTGGAAGGGGTGTCTTTTAATAGGGTAGATACAGTTATGAGGAATTAACTGTTAGATAATCACAGGTTGTGATTTAGGGAGTGATATGGGTTTCTCTTATCATTTAGATGTGACTTCTAATGATAAAGACTTCATTAGGTAGTGATAGGTTAGCGTGGGTGCTTTATGTAAACCTGAGGTTGTTTACATAAAACTATACTACTGATAGTGATTTCTTCTTCCTGGATTGGTATACCCCAGATGTAGGTGAGTTGCACCGAACTGGGTCATCATATTCTGTGTTGTTTATCATTCTGCTATTTTCAGTTCAGTCTTGATTAACATGTTGGATTAGATGTCGTAACATCTGTGATTTTGCCGTTCTGATATTCAAGGTATCAGTCTGCTGTTGCGCCTCTGAGTTTAAATGATTATGTAGCACAATGTCTTGACATGTGTTAGGACATCTGCTGTCTGCATAGGCCAGAATTTTAATTGGTATCAGAGCAGGCATTCTTTCTGGTTCTAGATGAGATCTTTGGGAGATACTTTTTGGAGTTTAAACAAGGAGGAGTGTTGAAGATCAGATCAATTAACTCAAACATACTCAAGGGTATTAACGGATGAGATGGATGTTCTGGATCGAAGGTAACAACCTGTTGGTTGTTCATGTTACTGAGGAGGTTCTACAACAACTGCAGGAGAAGTGGCTAGTTCTCTTGTTGGTGTGCCTTATAAGATGTTCTGACATCTTATTAGGGCAAGCAGGATCTGTTCCTTGGTGGTTCCGCTGCATGTGTTTCTGATGGAAGAGCTCTAGAATTATGGGATTCTAGAGTTGTTACTGAAGACAGTTGGTGGAAGATCTTAATCGTCGACCTCTATATGTGGAGATATCTGCATTCTTTTATTCCAAAGTTAGGAGCGATGGAATGAAGGGAGTTGTTGGTAGATATCTGGTATGGTGACTTGGTACTTGGAAGCTTGGTTTCTTGGTGTAGTTGAAGTCAGTTGAAGAGGAGAGGAGTTTAGTTTAAGTTTATCAAGTTCTTGCTCAGGAGTTTGATAAATTATTGATCGGCTAGGTTGTCAAAGATACTTGAGAATTCTCTCAAGTCCACTCATAAAGGCATCTCAGTCGTGCATCTGGAGTCTTCTAGTTATTCTTCTGACTAGAAGGTGTTTCCTTCAAACACAATCTGAAGAAAGTGGAGGTGATTTATTTTCACTATCCAAAAACAGCAAGGAAGGATTCATCTCTCTTAACCCTAAGGATGAATCCAATCTGATTGAAGAAGTGTTGAGGTAAATAAGGTTCGTTCAGAGAGAATCTTACTTACTTGAGTCAAGGGTGGCAGCCTTGGTATCTCAACACTGTTTGTAAAAAAAGATACTTGCAAAAGATTGAATACTTGATAAGTGTTCATGAAGTGATCTGGTGGAGCTTAGCTACAACAGTGAAGAAGGGTTATTGGACAAGGATTTAAGATCAATTTCTATTTGTGGAGTCCATAAGTATTTAATTGATTATCCTTGAAAGTCAAGATTGCTGATGTTTAACAAGATGTTGGAACATCTCATCATCAGAGTTTGTGCAGAATCATGGGAGGGGTACTGCATACGCTTTAGCATCTGTTTTAGTCTTAGGTGGTGACCTAAGAATGGGCTTCCGTCGGGTGTGACAGAAGCATGTGTTCTCTGGAGAGTTTCCTGGCAAAAAACTGGTCTGGACTTTGATGTTGTTGAAGATGAATATGAAGACATCATAATCTTGATGGTTACTGCTTGGATCAGTTTATTTCTGATCTAGGTACTCTGGAGCATGGATCTTGCTCTTTTTGGAAGTCAAAGTTCAGTGGCAGTTATCTCTGACTTTCTACAGACTGCTCTACTAAGGAAAGTGGCATTCCTTGGTATGGCTATGGTGTAGTCTATGACTACTTATTTTCTGAAGATTCAGACGTGGCAGGTGTGAAGTCTTTGGAGTTTTAAAGCAGGATGGAGGTTGTCTACTCAAACTTGGTTGTTGAATTAAGTCTATGAGAGCATGGAACTCTTGTTCTGTAATAGGGAGGAGGTTTTTCTAAGTGGTAGAAGGAGGAGCTAAATTCAACAGTTGGATGTCGTATCAGAATGCTCTGACATCTATCTTAACATCAGAGTCTTAGCTGGTGATGTGGCACATCAGCTTGAGATAAGGTGATCTACAGGAGAATGGAAGTTATGGATGCTTCAAAAAGGTCTATCTCATGCAGTTTGTGGGAGCTGTGGATGGGAAGATGTTACATGTCTAGAGGCTTGGTGGATCCAAGATGTCTTGCTATGGTGCAAGTAGTTCATGTGACTTGAAGATCTGATTTCATTGGTGGATCAATGTATCTTTTGGGAGTTCTGAAGAAGAGTGATATCAATCAAAAGGTGGCATTTGGTTGGTTTCACAGTTTGCATTTAAGCAGGATGCTTAAAACTGATTGCTCTTGTGCATAAGGGTAGTTAGTAGAAAACGTAAGGAGGTTCTGGTTCTCTTGGAGCTTGTGGTAGAAGTTCCGGGTTGAGGATGGAAGTATACATTCTTTTGGTGGATGAGAGTTTATTTCTCTCTGGGTTTCTGAAGTTCTCTTTGTTCAAGCTGGTGGCGCAGTGTTGTGTGAAGATCTTCAGTTTGGATTACTATGCTGATAGTAAGTCCAGTGGTGGAGCATATCAAGAACCATGGTGTGTGGTGTCTGTGATATGTGAAGAATGTCCTAATAGAGGTTATAACATTTTCTGGGTTGGTTATCCTTGGAGTAGGATACTAAGTTCTAAGTGTAGAACTTGACACTCACATCTTGTCTAAGAAGTATTTATCTTATCATACGGGAGAATGATGGGTAAAGGACTGTCTTGGAAGTCTGATGTGAATGGGACATGCTAGAAGTAAATCAGTTGGTGGTTGTGGAGCAAATGGCTGAAGATTCCTAGAGCATGTGTTTGATGTTCTTCAAGTGTGAGGAATATCTTTGTGAGCTAGAAAACTAAGGGGCCATGTGCGTCTCTTTGAGGAATGTGAAGCATTCTGGTTCAATTAGGTTGTATCTCAGGGAACAAGGAGATCCATACATGAGAATTCAGGAGGAATTCGTGTGGTGTATGGATGGTTTCTGGACGAGAGGGATCAATGGAGT
This sequence comes from Lathyrus tuberosus, assembly GCA_022829125.1. Taxonomy (NCBI): domain Eukaryota; kingdom Viridiplantae; phylum Streptophyta; class Magnoliopsida; order Fabales; family Fabaceae; genus Lathyrus; species Lathyrus tuberosus. The sequence goes on from JALAZF010000191.1 coordinate 7,282,249, forward strand.
TTTGATCTCAATCCAAGAGTTTGTTGGCTGTGGTACACGAATGCGTTCTGGGTATTCACACACTATATGATCATGTAGTTGTCATGGGATATCACGTAGTGGCTTTGGGTGATTCTTGATGAAGAAGCATCTGTTGAGAAAGATAGGGGAGAATTTCTATCTGATTTATGTAATGGTGTGGTACATGGATTGCTTGAGGGTCAAGCATGAGGTGAATGCATTCAGCAGGTATGTTGAACAAAGGGTGCGCTCTTGAAGACATGAAGATGCGTCTTATGTTTTCCATTCATTTAGGGTGTTCTTCTTGCAAATGAGCACTGGTTATCTATGACAAGGGGAGTACTGTAACCTGCCAGATTGTACACGCTTCTGAGTTGGATGTGTTCTGCTACTGACTTGCTTACTTTTGGTTGATTGCCCTTAAATGCATAGTTGCTTGATTTGGCATATTATGGCTAAAAAGGGGGAGAAGTAAGTAGTAGTAGTGTTCTTTGGTTGTTTCCATAAGGGGGAGTTGGATGTGTTATCCAAAGGTTGTTTTAGCCAAAATTTGCCAAAGGGGGAGATTTTTAGGTCTTTGATTGACTACATTTTGGCTAAAACAAGTTTACATCAAGATGTTGAGTAAGATGTTGAAGCATCTTCATCAACTGTCATGATAGGTGCTGCTGTTATGTGTTTCAGACAGATGTCATGACATCTTAGTCTGGTACAGCAGGTGCTGCTGTTGTATATCTCTTGACAGATTTGTTTTGTTTTGATGAGATTATTTTGGATATTGTTGTACCCCAAATTTTACCCTTAGATCCTCTGATCATGGTCATATCATGTTTAAGTCATCTGTCTTAGCATTTACGGTCATTTGGTCCATTAATCATAGTCAAGCATTTTTTTGTCTGATTGTTGTCATTGTTTCCTTCTATTATTTATTCAAGTATTTTCATGGGCTTTTAGAACATTTTCTTTTATTTAGAATTTTAATGTTTTATTATTTTAAATCACTAATTTTTAATTTAATTTTAATTTTAATTTATTTTTGATTGTAGTCTAATTTAATTTAACTAGTTTTATTTTTATTAATTTTAGTTTATTTTTAATCTTAATTATTATTTAAGTTTACTTTTAAGTTTAAGTTTGTTTATCATTAATTTATTTAATTCTTATTTATTTTTCATCTATAAAAAAATCATAAAAAATATATTCAGAAGTTCTATTTTCTTTTATTCATATTATATTATAAAATACAAAAAAAAAATCAAAAGAAAGAGAAGTAACAGGTTTTCTACAACCTTTGACCACACAATTGCAAAAATCTACATCACTTGAAAGCAACTATCGCTACACTGCTGCATACCCGTACCAGTTCCTGCTACATCCCGTATGCATAGTCCAAACAACCAACAGACCTGCTCATGTAAAAACAAAACTTGCAGCAACTGAGACAAGCATCAACCAAGCAACAACAACTGTTCAATGAGCACTGCATCTGCAACACGACAGCAGTAAAAACAACTCACTTATCCTTATTCCACATAAATTGCACCCTCTCCAAACAACCTCCCTTGTTTCCTTCTCACTGTACAGTGGCCAAACACACACAAAGAACCATGTCATGAACTTATCTCTTCGTTACACCAAAAACATTTCATAAAGAACAACCATCACTTCCATATACACAAAACAAGCTTCACTACCAACATCAACAACATAAAAATACTACTCACATTCATTTTTTTTTCTCATGACATTTTCACCAACTTACCATAATCTTCATGACATTCTTAAACTTTCACACAAAGAACTTTCCCACTGCATATCACTGTGAACCTCCACCCTTTCATCTCCGCCGTGAAAACCGAAACAACCTCATCACCACTTTATTCATAACTTCAACAGGTTCCGAGTTCCAACACCTTGTAACAACTCAAATACACCGAAACCACACACCATTTTCTCCTAGCCACTAATAATGACTGAACTCAACCATATTCCATCATACAATAACCGTTTCATTCACCACTACCAGATCCGAACACCGCCGTTTAAGTTTGCAACAACAACATAAACCGTAGCATTGGCGGACAAAAAGAAAAATGAAACACAGTTGAACTTAGTTGCTGCCACCACGCGGACGCGGACTTCTGATGTCACCGGATCTACGACCATCATTTCGGATTCACGCTTTCGAATTTGTGCTTTGGAAGTGAGTTGAGCAAGCTGTTGTTGTTAGCACTGTAATGTATTTTTTCCCTTTAATCTTTTTGTTTGTTACTTTTTTTTTCTTTCAATTTTTCTTTTTTGTTTATTTTATTTAAATATTATTTAATTATTTAAATGAGGATGTTACTTTTCAGTGGTTGTTACGTTTTCTAGCATTCTCTGTCCTGCTTTTGTTTTTTTTGTCTGATTTATCATTAGCATGGTTATAATAGCAATCATTAGTGTGTATAATGTTGTATAGATGAAAGTCTTGGAGATTAGTTCATAAAGGATAGTTTTTTTCTTTTCTACGTGTGCCTTTCGTTTTTCCTGGTTTAACTTGCTGATGTTATTTTAAAGAAAACCAAATCTATATTTTTATTTGTTTAGTAATTTTGTAGATTGTGTGATTTATTGTTATTTTTGTGTGTTAATAACCTGTGCATAGTTTGTTTTTGTTTTTAATTATAGTGGTATAATAGTTTGGTCTTATTTGTATAGTTAAGTATTTACACTACGTTAATTCCTGCTGTATTTTTATTCTACTTTTGTTTTAACTATATAATATTTGTATGACTTTATCCATGTAGATAAATATGATTGTTAACTTTTACTATCTTTTAAATTTGTTTTAACTTTAGAAATATAAGTGTATAGTCTTATGGATTTAGTTAAAAATAGTTATACAATTTTGATAGTTTTTTATATTAATAAAATTTGTTTACCCTATATAGTTGTGTCGCTCCCGGGATTTTCATCCTAGTACAAACGCGAAAGTGGCACCGAACAGAGTCGCCAGCAATGTGTATTTATCCCAAGAGAGGGAAAGGAAACACCGCATAAACCTGAAGGAAAGGAAAAGCATGGTCTTACGACCAAGAGAACTGGGTTCGGGAGTCGGTTACGCGAGAGGAAGGTATTAGCACCCCCTCACGTCCATCGTACCCGATGGGATCCACGCTTGCTTGTCTCGATCAAAGGGTGATAGAAAAGAATACTGGAAGAGGAACTGAAAGAAAGAAAGGAGAAAGAAAAGAAAAGGAACGGGAAACAAATGTAGGGAAAATAAAAGAAGTGCTCGCATGGGCCCTACCCCACTGCCTACGTATCTCATCGGGAACATGAGAATCAGAGCGACGTAGTTCCCCTCACTAGGGATGGATTGTTTGCGTTTTTTAGAGAACGGCTTACGTCCTAGCTCAGGTGTTGCAGGCTCGCTGGTCCGAGTGCGTTACCATCTTGCAAGAGAACGAGTAGAAGCGCGTTCGTGCGTTGAGAATAAATGAGATGAGAAAAGAATTCCCGAAGGAAAGACGTTATTGTTTGTTTTTGTCTTTTAGAAGGAAGTGCTTTGGATTTGTTTGCATATGACAGTGTATCTGGATCTTAGTCATTGGAATGTGTACATTCTCACATTCCAAGATGGAATGGGTAAGAAAGCATACTAAGAGTGAAGAAGACCCCCACACTTAGTTCCAATTGTCAAGGTTCAAACACACTAGCATACTTGTATTTATTAAGTGTTTTGTTGATTATGAAGTGAAGAAGTGTTTTTTATTATTTGCACCTTCAACAAGTATTGCATTTAAGTCTCTCATACAAGATCAAATGTTTAACACATTGACCCAAGATGGGCTATATGCTACACATTCTAAGATTACAAGAGAAGACCCCTTATAATCTTTTCTTTATATGAAAGGCCTAAATGCAATAAATGCCTACCTTTATTATATGTTTTGAATTTTCTTTGAGATGAGAAGATGAAGGACTCAAGAGAGGAGAAAAGGTAAAACCTATATGGACTAAGACTCAATCCTAATTGAAGATTAAAGAGAGTGATCCTAAAGGTTTGTGAGGTTTCAACCTAAAGTCTAAAGAAAGAAAGAATTAAACAATTCACTTCCAAGGTAGAAGATGAATTGTAATTCACAAAGGGAAAGTGATGAGTTATTAAAAGAAAGCACATAAGTGCTTAGCAAAACACAAAATGGAATTGTAAAAGAGAAAGGATAGAAGTTGAATGTGGATTCCTTATCCACACTCAATTGAAACTTACCGAAGCCCCTACATGGTTAGCACAATCACTTACAAGTAAAGTAAGAAAATATAATGAACAAATCAAATTCAAACAAGTTGACAAACAAAGTAAAATGAGATTGAATGCTATACATGCTTCCAAGTCAGAATGTAACTCATATTTACACAACCTAATGTTATCCTAAATGAGTATACCAAATCATGCAAACAAAATCTCAACCTAACAAGAAGCAAAGAAGAAAAGGTGAAGTGATGTGAATGTGGTTCATACTTGTGAAACAAGTGACTTAAGGTGCAAGATAAACATCAAACATGCAAAGGTGAAACCCAAATGTCACAATCAGAAGTCAATTAACATGCTATACATCCTCAAACAAAACCACAACTCATGGCACAAGTGCCTTCATGATCAAGCAAACCAAACATGAGGCATGCATTCACAAAGTGAACAAGTTAAACTTCATGCTTCAAACAAATAGCAAACATGCTTCAAAAATTATGACTTTCACCAATCAAACACCTTAAACACATGCCATTAACATATCAAGTCCACAAGCAATGAATCAGAACCAAAGTCACTCAACAATTAGGTCAAAGTCTCATGGAAGTTTCATGCATTCATGCTCAAAGCAACACATCAAAAGTCATCCAAAAAAGACTTAAAAATCATCTCATAAATCTCAAACATACCTCAACATATTGTGACCACAATGCAAAAAGAAAGGCATCAAAATCAATTTTTTATGATCAAGAACAAAAATGCACAAAATCATATGTCACATTAAGTATGCATGCAAATGGAAATTCAAAAGAAATAATGGAACAGGGGCAAAATGGTCATAAAATCAGAAAATAAAATCATGAAAAATTTCCTAAATGTTTTAAGAATACACATGAATTTTTGTAGAATTTTATGATGCATTTTAGTATTTTTAAAAATTGAAAATCAAACGCGTATGTAAAATGAAAATAAAAATAAAATGCAATATGAGAGGGGGGTATGAATATAGCAAATCAGCATGTTCAAATCACATGGGCCTCAAAATTGGGGGTGTGGATAGTATTCTGATTTGGGTCCATTCACGCGCAAAACACCATAACAAACATGCGCCTTCAGTCAACAAACTTGACTCACTATTAACCATTGGATCAAGTCAAAGTCATGCTAAAGTCAAAGTACACAGAATCAATGCACATGCGTGAGGACACACACAAGTTACCATGCATTACACCACACCACGCTTATGTGACTTCAGAATTTTGGCACATGACATGCACATGTCTTTTAATGCGTTGGCACGTTCTCAGTCACACGATCATGCCAAAATGGACGCATAAGATTAGAACATGCTAAACCCTAACGTCAACTCACCGGCCGGAGAGGGACCTCCGGTCACCTTCTCCGGCCACTCTCCGGCGCTGCAACCAACCAAACAATCCAGAAATTTATGCAATGCACATCAAAATGTTCAGGAAGTCACGTAGAGCATGAATCTAGGATTAGTTTTCATAAACAACACACAAACAGAGAGAATCGAAGCAATGAAATTAGCCCTAGGTTTTGGATCTAAGCTTCTAAGAAGCTCTATCAACTAGCCAGATGGAGGAGTGCTCTTAGTGAGCTCAAATCATCACAACACGAGCTAGACAGAATGTAAATCGTGCCAAGAAAGTTTAGGATATTGAAACCTGAAAATGTAGGAAACTGTAGTTGAAAGAGAACCAGAGAAATGTGCTTCCTCTTTGATCTTCAACTGGCCAAATAAAGGCTCACAAATCCTTGCAAATGTTGATGAAATTCAATATGCAGTGGAAGACACTTCAATCTCTTCAATGCTACCAAGCTTCAATGTGTTCCAATGCTGTGTGATGTTGAAGCTTGAAGATGGATTCAGATGTAGATGATGATGAAATCGTGTGAGAGGAAGAGAAGCTTCAGAGAGAGAGAGCTTGCGAATTTCAGAGGAAAAATGAGAATGAAGTGTAGTTGAGTGAGAGTGTGAAAATGAAGTTCCAAACTGAATTGTGAAGTGAAGTTTGAATTTATATCATGAATTAACCATGGTTTAGTGAGTTGGTTAATTGAGTTGAGTGGGTTAAACTGAGTCATCCCTAACTAACTGAGTCAAGTTAGTTAGGGAGAGCAGTGCTATGGTGAAGACGGCTCATGGTGAGATATGGTGGGAGCAAGGAGAAAGTGAATTGGCACTGTTGTGTAGCAGGGGCTTGCGCATCAGAAACTTGGTAAGCAAGTTTGTTCTTTCTATTCCCATGTGTGGCACGTGATAGTGTGCATTATGTAAGTAACTTGTGCTTGGTTGAAAGAGGAAACAAAAGTGAGGAGGTGTTTGTGGTGTGACTGAACCAAATCATGCAGCATGTCATCAATGTATCAGTGTCAACATATGGTGGTTTATGGAGGTTTTTCTCTCTACTCAATGACTGCCTTAGGGAGTTTATGGGTTCATTTGAAAGAGGGTACATTGGGGAACAATATTGGTTTGAAAATTGAAGTGAAATGAGGTCTCAAACATGTCTAAAAATAGCTATGAACACAATGGTTCACAACTGGTTGGTGGGCGTGGCAAAAGGTTGGCTGGCAAGGCAATTGGGCACACAAAATTTCAGCACAAACAACATGACTTTGAACCCTCCAAACTATCTCATAACTTGGTTAAATCAAAATTTTCACAACATCAACATTGAAGAGGACACTACAAGGAACAACTTTGATGTTGAAAAGTTTTTCATTTGAGGCCTTTAACCATGAGAAAAATGAGTGGACATTTGGCCCACCAACTGTTTGTTAAAATGATTGCGCGCGTGACCTGAAAATCTTGGTCATGACCTAGTTTTGAACCTACTTTCCTCCAACTTTGATCAATCATATCTCTCTCAATTTTTATCCAATGGAGATGTTCTACACATGGATTTGAAGCTTAAAACAAGATCTTTCATTGAGGCAGAGTGGATTTTTCATTTGGTGCTCCAAATTTAAATGGCCTTGGTTCAAATTCTGATGCAAAATGGCCAAAACTTGCTATTTTTAGTAACCCTTCTTCATCCAAAAATGGCAACTTTCCACATCTTGATTTTTTCATGATTCCTTTGGAGTTTCTTGATCAAATTTTGTACATTGGACATATGTAACATGAATTTCATGATTTTGGGCTCAAAAAGTCAAGAGTTGACTTTTTCCTCTGATTATTTGACTTTGCCCCAATTTCTCTGATTCTTGATCTTTCTTCCAATTGAACCACTTCTAAAACCAATTGAGATGCAATTTTCCACATACATACACTTAGGGACATATGGAATACCATGACATCAAGTTTTGCCCAAAAAAGCAAAGATTCCCTGATTTAAATGGAAACCCTAATTTCAGCCCCTTCTGGTTAGGAGGAAAAAGTGCAGTCTTCAATTTCAAATTCCTCAGAGCATGTTGTGTATCCTCTTAAAGGATGATGAGAAATGCCACTTGAGAATGATTTTGAATCAATGAGCTATCTCTTTTGAGGGTTTTCCTTCAATTTTTGAACCTCTTGCATAGTGAAAGATGTAGTGCTTCAATCTCCCATTGTATCTCTTATCCTTGAGGTTGTGGAAGATCAATTGAGATGGGATGAGACATGAAAGACCTCTTGGCTTGCCTAGAGCCAACTTGATTGACCTTTTTGTGCTTTGAATGATTCCTTGATTGTCCACCTTCCACCTGATCACATGCCCTGATGGTAAGAAGGATGCCATGCTTCATTTTTCTATGTTAAATGCAATGCAATGCTAATGAGATGGATATGATATGATAAATGATAATGCCATGCTATGATATGATGCCAAAAGGGGAGAGCAAATTTTGGGGTATTACAGCTGCCCCTATTCAAGCGCTGTAGACCTGAATGCCCGAAAGCAATCGCTTTCGGACTTTCAAGGTATATAGTGATTGAATACCAAATATAACCAAAAATTTGCTCTGGATGATGAAGAAGAAAAGGGATATAAACCCAACGAGACTGCTGGATTGAATCTTCGATGAAACGTCGGAGAGATCTGTCTTTTGAACGACGCCAGACGACTACTGGCTTGCCACGCTGCTGGTGGACTTTAATACTGTCTTTTATGCAATTCCAGACGACTACTGGCCTGCCACACTACTGGTGGACTTTGGAAATGTCTTTTTGAACGACGCCAGACGACTACTGGTTTGCCACACTACTGGTGGACTTTAATAATGTCTTTTATGCAACTCCAGACGACTACTGGCCTGCCACACTACTGGTGGACTTTAATAATGTCTTTTTGAACGACGCCAGACGACTACTGGCTTGCCACACTACTGGTGGACTTTGCAGCTTCGTGCCACCCGAAGATGGACTTTTGCCAATCCACTGTTGGACTTTTGCCACCCGAAGACGGACTTTTGCCAATCCACTGTTGGACTTTTGCCACCCGAAGACGGACTTTTGCCAATCCACTGTTGGACTTTTAGCTGCTTTGCCACCCGAAGACGGACTTTTGCCAATCCACTGTTGGACTTTTGGAATTTGCCACCCTTAGATGGACCTTTTTCCAATCCACTGTTGGACTCTTGCCACCCGAAGACGGACTTTTGCCAATCCACTGTTGGACTTTTGCCACCCGAAGACGGACTTTCGCCACCCGAAGACGGACTTTTTCCAATCCACTGTTGGACTTTTGCCCCCCGAAGACGGACTTTTGCCAATCCACTGTTGGACTTTTGCCACCCGAAGACGGACTTTTTCCAATCCACTGTTGGACTTTTGCCACCCGAAGACGGACTTTTTCCAATCCACTGTTGGACTTTTAGCTGCTTTGCCACCCGAAGACGGACTTTTGCCAATCCACTGTTGGACTTTTGGAATTTGCCACCCTTAGATGGACCTTTTTCCAATCCACTGTTGGACTCTTGCCACCCGAAGACGGACTTTTGCCAATCCACTGTTGGACTTTTGCCACCCGAAGACGGACTTTCGCCAATCCACTGTTGGACTTTTGCCACCCGAAGACGGACTTTTTCCAATCCACTGTTGGACTTTTGCCACCCGAAGACGGACTTTTGCCAATCCACTGTTGGACTTTTGGAATTTTAAAATCGAATTACTCTCTGCCTCTGCGCCAGACATCTCTGCCGACTCTGCTGAGGAACCACGATCAATGATTTAATCTCAGAGACTCCTAAAAGGATAATATCTCTGCTGGCGAATGGATGAACAATCCGTCTGCTTCAAATTGTCAAGCTTGCCAAAAATAAATTGGATTTTAAGATATGAGAGAATGATGACTCTGCCAGGAATTATTCCATCTGTTTGGGGCTGGATTCTAGTCACAGCAACTCCGCTGGGGATGAGAATTTTTAAATGACGTCCTGCTGGGGAAATGAGCCATTAAAACTCTGCTTGGGGATTTATTCAACCCAAGATCCTTTATAGGGATTATCAACCTTCTGACTCGGCTGGGGAAAGGCTGTACCATCCTTGTTGAGGAATAGATTCTGTCGATCTGATAAACCTCTGCGGAGAGAACAACAACTCAGCTGGAAGCTGCTGACCAGATTCGATGCTGACCTCTGTGGGGATACCATGACCAGAGATACGATCTTGCTGGGTATCAGGGCTACTCTGCAAATCCTGGTTAGAACATTCCACTGCAACTTGCTAGAAAGAGTCCTTAGAGATCTGTTGGGGAAACCCAAAGCAAATCCCCAGTAGTCTGCTGAAGAATGTGACTATCAAGCTTAGGATAAGTACTACAATGCCCCATGTTAGGCGAGCTTCCCTTTAGACAATTCCGTTAGGGATGACGGGTTTATAACAAAACTCTACTAGAGAAAACTGCTTTAAAACGTCTCGTGCTGGAGAATGCCTTTTGAGAGGATTTTACAGAAGACCAACTGTCCTCAAACTCTACTGGGGATGATCAACACTTCATGCTGGGGAACCAAACATGCCCCATGCTTGGACAAAACAACAATTCGTCCCCGAAGAGGATGTCATAAGAGGATTTTACAGAAGATCTAGCCTCTTCAAACTCTTGTGACTTCGCTGGGGATAATGACCATCAGTTTCGGTGTCGATGAGACCACCCTTTTGGGGAACCTGTGACCGTTATCGACACAGAAAAGCTTGTAGTTGTTGGAAGGACTGAATAAGAGAATCGACTTAATAAGATGCAACGGTACCCAGTTGAACTTAATTCACTGATATCGACCCGTTATGAACAATCGTCAACCGAACGATGAACGCCGATCTCCTTACCCATAATTGCCCCAGTCTTTTGCGTGGGGTGATTTATTGCTGGTCTTGTGCTTAAAATCATCTGCACCTGCTACCTGCAACAAAAGAATATGCCCACATGCTCCGCATATTGCGTGGCTAGAATCCACCATCCGGGAGTATTCAACATTCGAAGTAATTTCAAATATTTTTTCTGCGCATGTTATTGCAAGGCTGCCATGTTTTCAAATGCAATGTTTTATAAAAAATTAGGACGTTTTTGCAAACAAAGCAATAAAACAAAAATAGAAAGCTTTTTATTGAAATTCAATTTATTGACTGAGAGCCCAGAATAGGCAATTACATCTGGAAGCAATCCCTGGAAAGAGGTGATCGCTGAAAATTGAGAAAAGAAACTATCCTAATGGCAATGTGAAAACGGAATTCCACTGAGTTTCCATTCTGTTATGACCAGTATGTCTTCAAAACTCCCCGACCTTGCCTTCTGAGGAATGATCAGACCGATTCCTATCTTTCAGAACGTCAGTTGTTCAAACGGTAATGGGTACAGATAACTCAGACTGTAGTCATTCGCTTAAATCCCTCTTTTGTGTGGACCGCCCTTTCAGGTTTTCGATCCACCAGGATACCCTTTTTTGCCTAAGTTGCCCTTTCGGGTTTTCAACTTACCGGGTGTACAATTTTTTTAATTATATCCCTAATTTTTGCCCGAACCTTATTCTGTTTTTGGTTCGCCGGGATGCCCTTTTTTGCCTGGATTTTTTTATTTTTATTATCCAGCGGGTCTATTTATGCGAAGTATTTTTTGACTACGTCCGAGTTGACAGGGGATGAAAAGTCTTCGCCATCCATGGTTGTAAGCAATAAAGCTCCGCCCGAAAAGACCTTTTTAACCACGAACGGACCTTCATAATTAGGAGTCCATTTGCCCCTGTGATTTGTATTGGGAGGAAGGATCCTTTTGAGTACCACATCTCCGACTTTATAAACCCGAGGACGCACCTTCTGGTCAAATGCCTGTTTCATTCTGCGCTGGTATAGTTGCCCATGACATACAGCCGCCAATCGCTTTTCCTCAATAAGGCTCAACTGATCAAATCTGGCTCGTACCCATTCAGCTTCATCTAGCTTAACATCCATCATGACTCTGAGGGACGGAATCTCTACTTCAACCGGTAGCACTGCCTCCATACCATATACAAGTGAGAATGGGGTTGCCCCAGTGGACGTTCGTACCGACGTTCGATACCCATGCAAAGCAAATGGTAACATCTCATGCCAATCTTTGTACGTGACAACCATCTTCTGCACAATCTTCTTGATATTTTTGTTGGCCGCTTCGACCGCTCCATTCATCTTTGGGCGGTACGGAGAAGAATTGTGATGTTCGATTTTGAAGTCCCGGCATAACTCAGCCATCATCTTATTGTTCAAATTAGAACCATTATCAGTAATGATTCTTTCGGGAACTCCATATCGGCAAATGATATCCCGTTTTAAGAAACGAGCGACCACTTGCTTTGTAACATTGGCATAGGATGCAGCTTCAACCCATTTGGTGAAGTAATCAATTGCCACCAAGATGAAACGATGACCATTGGAAGCTGTAGGCTCAATCTTTCCGATCATATCAATGCCCCACATGGCAAACGGCCAAGGCGACGACATGATACTCAACGGATTTGGAGGTACATGCACTTTATCTGCGTAGATCTGGCATTTATGGCATTTGCGGGCATATTTGCAACAATCTGACTCCATAGTCAACCAGTAATATCCCGACCTTAACAACTTTTTAGCCATTGCCTGCCCTCCGGCGTGAGTACCGAAAGAGCCTTCGTGCACTTCAATCATCAACAAGTCTGCTTCATGTCTATCCACACATCTAAGCAGGACCGTGTCAAAATTTCTTTTATACAGCACGCCATCTTTGTTCAAGAAGAAACTACCAGCTAACCTTCTCAACGTCTTCCTGTCTTTGGACGATGCCCCGGACGGGTACTCTTGACTTTTCAAGAAACACTTAATGTCATGAAACCATGGCTTGTCATCAGACGTTGCATCTACCGCAAACACAAATGCTGGTCTGTCAAGGCGGGATACCTCAATCTTAGGTACATGGTTCCATCCTTGCACTTTGATCATGGAAGACAAAGTGGCCAAGGCATCAGCGAACCTATTCTCATCTCGAGGAATGTGGTACAGTTTCACTGTTGTGAAAAATGTCAGCAATCTCCTTGTATAATCTCTATACGGCACTAGATTTGCTTGGTGCGTGTACCAACTCCCTTTCACTTGATTGATTACCAAGGCTGAATCACCAAATATATCAAGGGTTTTAATCCGTAGATTAATCGCCTCCTCGATCCCCATTATACAAGCTTCGTACTCTGCTTCATTGTTGGTGCACCCGAAAGTTATTCGTGCAGTGAAAGGCATATGAACACCTTCCGGCGTGATAAGAACTGCTCCAACTCCGCACCCATTCATATTGACAGCCCCATCAAACATCAGACTCCATTTGGATTCAGGGTCTGGCCCCTCCTCCGGGAGTGGTTCCTCACAGTCTTTAGCTTTGAGAAACATGATGTCCTCATCAGGGAAGTCAAACTTCATGGGTTGGTAATCATCTATCGGCTGTTGCGCAAGATAATCGGACAAGATACTTCCTTTGATGGCCTTTTGTGAAGTGTACTGAATGTCATACTCTGTCAAGACCATTTGCCACCGTGCAACTCTGCCTGTCAATGCTGGTTTCTCGAAAATGTACTTGATAGGATCCATTTTTGAAATCAACAAGGTCGTGTGCCTAACCATATATTGCCTCAATCGCTTAGCGGCCCATGCAAGCGCACAGCATGTCTTTTCAAGCATTGAGTATCGGGACTCACAATCATTGAACTTTTTGCTCAGGTAGTAAATAGCATGCTCCTTCCTACCTGTCTCGTCATGTTGACCGAGAACACAACCCATGGAACCTTCAAGCACTGTCAGATACATTATCAGCGGTCTCCCTTCAACTGGAGGCATTAGAATCGGAGGTTCCTGCAAGTATTCTTTTATCTTATCGAATGCCAATTGGCAATCGTCATTCCACCTGACCGTTTGATCTTTCCTCAACAATTTAAATATTGGTTCACACGTGGCTGTTAGGTGAGATATGAACCTTGCAATGTAGTTCAATCTACCCAAGAAACCACGAACCTCTTTTTCTGTTCTCGGTTCAGGCATTTCTTGTATTGCTTTCACCTTGGCAGGATCAACCTCGATTCCTTTTTCGCTCACAATGAAACCTAGCAACTTTCCAGAACGCACCCCAAACGTGCACTTGTTTGGATTTAATCTCAGACAGAACTTTCTCAACCTTTCAAACAGCTTTTTCAGGTTAACCAGATGTTCCTCTTCTGTTCTAGACTTGGCAATCATATCATCTACATAACATTCGATCTCCTTATGAATCAAGTCATGAAACAATGTCACCATCGCCCGCTGGTACGTTGCCCCTGCGTTTTTCAACCCAAAAGGCATTACTTTATAACAATAAGTACCCCACGGAGTAATGAACGTGGTCTTTTCCATATCTTCAGGTGCCATCTTGATCTGGTTGTACCCGGAGAAACCGTCCATAAATGAGAACACTGAAAACTGAGCTGTATTATCGACCAGCACATCAATATGAGGTAGTGGAAAATCATCTTTCGGGCTAGCTTTATTAAGATCTCGATAATCCACACACATTCTCACTTTTCCATCTTTCTTCGGTACTGGCACGATGTTGGCTACCCATGGCGGATACTTTGTCACAGCAAGAAAACCAGCGTCCCACTGCTTCTGGACTTCCTCCTTAATCTTTAAAGCCATGTCGGGGTGAGTCCGACGAAGTTTCTGCTTGACTGGCGGACATTCTTCTCTCAATGGTAGCCTGTGCACGACAATATCTGTATCCAACCCCGGCATGTCTTGATACGACCAGGCGAAGACGTCAACATACTCGCGCAACATTTCCGTCAAAGTTTGCTTCACATCTGCTTGCAAGCTGGCACCAATCCTGATCTCTTTTTTGGCGTCCTTGGTACCAATATTGATGATGTCTACAGTCTCCTGATGAGGCTGGATGACCCTTTCCTCCTGTTTCAACAATCTGGCCAGTTCTTCAGGGAGTTCACAATCTTTCTCATCCCCTTCTTCGGCTTGATAAATCGGATTGTCAAAGTCATACATGGCCATATCAAAATCGTTATCAGTGGTATCCGGAGGATCAAGTCTGCATGAACGGGTTCATGCCTTATTTTAGAATTTATTTTTAAGCAAAACAAAAGAAAATGAAACATTGCCATTTTATTTTTTTTTTGTGCAAAAATAAAAACTGAAAGACAGAGAACAAAATTTGATTGCAAAACGTCCTTTATTAATGATTAAACATTGCAAATGCAACCATGGTGGCCCTACAAATGAATCTATACGCCTTGGGCAGAGCGCAAGATTTTGTCATGCATTATGGTTAGAAAAAAAACAAAGAAAAATTACTCTGCCTGAAGAGTAACCCGGATGACTTCTTCAACGAACCAGTTTTGCACTTGTTGTCCCGGAACATGAGGGCGTACCCAGTTGTCCAGGTCACAATTACTGTCAACACTATCCTCTGTGGCTGCACAAGACTGGTCCATGTAGATAATTCCCCCACTATTGAAAGTAATGGGTCCCCTGCTCCCCGCATCTGAAGTTGTAGAGGGATGATAACCAATACCAAATTTGTCTTCCTTCATTGGGGTCTCTATCAACCTGCCCCAACCTTGGGCGTTGCCTGCCCTGACGACTTCGACAGCTTGTTTGTAAGATGAAATGGAGGTACCAGCCCCAACTGGTACAGAAGAAGACTCAGGTGCATCGTCAATATTGACTGCTTCAAATGATTGGCACAGCATCTCATGAATTTCCCCATCCATTTCAATGTACTTGAATGTGGACAAGTGACTCACAAAGATGTCTTCTTCCCCACACACTGTCACAACCTGCCCTTCAAACTCATACTTCAGCTTTTGATGTAGAGTGGAAGTAACAGCTCCAGCTCCGTGAATCCAAGGGCGTCCCAATAGGCAGCTATATGCAGGTTGTATGTCCATTACATGGAACGTGGATTTGAATACCTGTGGTCCAATTTGTACGGGCAATTCCACCTCACCAAACACAGATCGTCTGGTCCCATCGAATGCTCTGACCACCAATTCACTTGGCCGTAAGATCAAACCATCAACTTCCAGCTTCATTAATGCCTTCTTGGGCAAGACATTGAGTGATGAACCAGTGTCTACCAGTACATGAGATAACACTGCGCCCTTACACTCCATCGTGATATGCAAAGCCTTATTATGGTTTCTTCCTTCAACAGTCAAATCTCTACTTGTAAAGCCCAAGCCATGGCTAACATTAACATTGGAGATTACGCCCTCGAGCTGATTAACAGTAATTTCTTGTGGCACGTACGCACTCTTCAACACTTTCAACAACGCCTGTCGGTGCGCATCAGAGCACATCAATAGTGACAAGATTGAAATCTTTGAAGGGGTCTGATTCAGTTGGTCCACAATCTTATAATCGCTTTTCTTGATTATCTTCATAAATTCTTCCATTTCCTTATCAAAAGTAATCTTTGTCTCTGCTTCAGGTGTAGGCGCACTTTCAACCACCTGTTTACCTTTAGCCTTTGCTGCATCTTCTACCTCCTTATCACTTCTCAAGGTCTGGGGAGCGAACAACCTTCCACTCCTTGTAAAGCCCCCTACACCCCCTACGTTATCAACATTTGGGCTGACTGATGACTCAACTTCCTGCTTTTTACCTTCGTAATATACATCTGCCCCATAGTGCCATGGGATAGCTTTCATAGACGTGAACGGAATTGGTCCTGGCACCGTGATAGTGACAGGACTGGGCCTTTCTGGCGCAACACTCGCCACGGGAACTGCATTGACCGGCATTTGAATCTCAGCGGGAGTGTAATAGATGGTCACGGTTGATATCTCATCAGTGTCTTTCACGACTCTATCGAACTGTAGACATCCTTCATCGATCAGATTCTGTAAACCCATCTTCAACTTATCACAGCCGTTCTCCTGATTCATACACTCAGAGCACTCTTGATTACAGCCCGGGAACACCAGTCCCTTCAATAAACGATCTTTTACAACCAACAAAGAAGTTTTCACTTGATGAACGTCTAACACCAAATTCAATCTCCTCCCATCTTCAACAGCGTACACATTTGCTGCACTATGATCAGGCATGGGATGCTGAGTAATATTCGGAGCGGGAGAGAAATTGATGGCTTTAGCATCAATCAAATCTTGTACTTTATGATGGAAAGCCCAGCATTTTTCAATGGAGTGCCCCTGAGCACCTGAGTGGAACTCACAACGAGCATTAGCATCGAAGTTAGGTGGCAGGTTTCCAGCAACCGGAGCTTTCATAGTACGGAGTTCTACCAACTTTAACTCGAGTAGCCGGGGCAACAGCGCGGCATAAGTCATAGGGAGAGGATCCATCTTACGATCCCTCTGTCTAGACCTTTGCTGGAAAAAGGGTTGTTGCTGTTGAACTTGTTGTTGGGGTTGTTGTTTCTGAACAGACGGTGTGGGGATTGTTACAGCATCTACCTGATAATAAGCTCGAGAACGCCCTCTGCCTCGTCCTCTAAACACAGCATTCGTATCACCTTCTCTTCTTTTCTGGTTACTAGCAAACGGTTTCTTCGTCCCCGAAGAGCCAGCCCCACTCACATCCTGGATCTTTCCAAGCTTTAACAGACTTTCTATTCTTTCTCCCGCAATCACAATATCAGCAAATCCAGTTGACGGACAAGCAGCTAATCTATCCAGATAGGCCCCTTGCAAGGTGCCCATGAACATATCTGCCATTTCTCTGTCTGACAAGGGAGGTTGGACCTGGGCAGCCATTTCCCTCCACCTCTGTGCATATTCTTTGAAACTCTCCTTGGCATTCTGGGACAATCCCTGCAATTGGGTGCGGTTGGGCGCCATGTCAATATTATACTGGTATTGCTTCAGGAACGCTTCTGCCAGATCTTTCCAATTCTTCACAGCAGCTCTATTCAACTTCATGTACCAGGTCAAGGACGCCCCAGCCAGACTGTCCTGAAAATAGTGCATCCATAGCTTCTCGTCATCCGTATGGGCTGAAATCTTCCCAAAGTAAGCTTGAAGATGCGTTTGGGGACACGCATTGCCGTGATACTTATCAAAAGTGGGAGGTTTGAATTTAGGGGGAATTCTGACTCCTGAGACCAGCCCCAAGCTGGTAACATCAATACCCATAGAGTTCTTGCATTCTATGGCCCTGATCTTTTCTGCTAACTCCTCATACCTTCGATCACCTTGATTACCCACATCAGCGTCTAGTAGAGTAAATTGGTCTTCCAGAGTATCTTCAAGAGTAACACCAGCATGCCTACCATTTCCATTACCCCGATTGTTACCACCAGGAGGAGGGTTGCCACCGGGAGGAGGGATGCCGTGTCCCTGTGAATTGTCATGATGATCACCTTCGGGCCCATTGTCGGGACGCTCTACCAGAAGCCTCAGTCTCTCCTGATTTTGCGCCATGCCAGTCATGAGGGTCATGAACTGGTCCATACGCGCCCTCATTTCCGCCAAATCACTTTGCACTTGATCCATGATTCTTACTTGATTCCTTCGCGTCGAATATCGGTGAATATGATTCTCCTCTATACTGCCTGAAACCAAATAAAGGTTAGAGACCCCGCAACGAGTACCTGAAAAGCAAGTAACAAAATGCAAAATGATATGCAATGCCATGCAATGCTATGTTTGTCCTTTCCTAGGTGCTTTATACCCTGATTCCAATCCAACCACAGAAATCTGAAGACCAGAAATTGTGATATAAAGAGACGTGTCGTGGTCATGTGCTTGTGCGCAGCTATCTGATAAAGAATAATTCTGAATAAAACTGCTCATACTCATTCAACAAAATATTCAAGTACATTTAAGAAAGGTTCAACCGCAAACGCAATACAAGGAAAAAATGGATCCATCAACAAGCCTGATGGTAGCCATTAACAACAAAATATAAGGAAAAGAACATCAGTCTGACAATTCCACACCCTTCAGCTTATCACTTGAGTATTTGATCTCCTCAAAAAGTATACGGGTACGCTGGTGATTCGGCTTTTCAATCATTTCTTTGATCAAGACATCCCTTTTCTCAAGAGCTTCAGTTAAAGAACCCATGCGCAGCATCAGAGCCTCGTCATCACACACTCCTTTGTGTCTCTTTATGCCGGCTTGCGTCTTGAGTATCTCCCTTTCTATCATGACTTCTTCAAGCTCTTTCTTGGTATTCTTCAACTGGCTTCTAGCTTCTTCTAACTGTTCTTGACTTTTATTGAGACTTTCCCGATACTTTCTCCTCTGCTCATGTGCCTTTTTAAGCTCCTCGTCTTTAGTCTTCGACTGATCCTTTAACTCGGCATTTTCAATTCTGACTTCATCCCAAGCTTGACGGAGTTGAGCTAATGAATCCTTGCTTCGGGCTAAAGCCTGTTTTGTAATCTTGTGAGCCTGACTAGTGTCATCTGCTCCCAAAGTAAGTTTCCGAAAGTACCGAGCTCGGTCATCAAAATCTTCCTCTTTGTCAGCCAAGGTTTTTTCCGCTTTCAAGGCTCTCTTTTCCAATTCTTTGTTGTCAGCTAGAGCTTTCTGAAGGCATATGCTCATTCCAGAATTCTCTATCTGCAACTCTCTGACCATTTTCTTCCACTTCTCACATTCTTCAATAGCCACCATAGTGGGTTGTTCTGGCTGTACTGCACATAAAAGAGGTCCCCTTGAAAAGGGTAAAAGCAATTCCTTTACTTTCGTCTCAATCCACCTGTCATATTCAGGATAAGATCTACAATCTCCTTTTCCAAAAACTGCTTTTCCAATTTTGTGCTTATCTTTCCAAGCATTCACTACTTCTACCACCTTCGCATCTTTAGTTCCTGTAAAGAATAAAGATTCTTCCACATCTTGCTCTGTAGGAGGATCCCTGGAAGCATACCCAAACTGTCGGATGGCCAAAACTGGATTATAATTGATCCCTCCTTTTCTGCCAATCAAAGGCACATTTGGAAAATTTCCGCATCTTGTGACAAGCTCTATTCTCAATAACCGGTGGTCAAACCATACAATGTTATCAGCAGTTAAACTCATCAATCGTTTAGACCATTTCGCCACATCTTTGGTTTCCACAAAGGCACCTGTCTGAGGCAAATGTTTGAAAAACCAATGACTCAGCAGTGGAGTGCAACAACTAACAGATCCTCCCCTCCTTTTCTCATTCTTATAGTGCACAGAATGATAAAAATCTCCTAACAAAGTAGGGACTGGATTTTTAAGAACGAAAACTCTTGTCGCTTGCATATCCACAAAGTCTTGCTGATTGGGAAAGAAAACTAGGCCATATATGCAGAGAGCCAGAATGGAATTGTAAACCGTCCAATTTTTAGCACTTGCAGCCTCCTGGGCCTGTCCCGACAGAAATTCTAAATGAAATCCGCTAACTCCATTTTTACTGCTCACACCACTCTTTATCACTGCCTGATCCATTTGTAAAGCAGCAACAATTTCTTTTACGCTGGGAGAACTACCAGAGAAGAATGGTATTGCCGACGTAATCGGAATTCCCAAAATAAATGAGAATTCTTCCAGTGTTGGCATCAAAATGTAATCTGAAAAAAGAAAGCACCTCAACGAAGGCTCGTAGAACTGCAGCAGAGTGTGCAAAGCATCATGCTCATACTTGGTGATTGTACGGACCATCCCAACCAAATTCCCGTAGCTCTTCTGAAACCTATCAAGAATACTCGGACCAGCCATATCTATAACTTTGAGCAATGAATCCAAGACAGGATCTGGAAACTTGTAAGACACATTGTTCTTTCTCTCGGCGACGATCTCTGTTGAACCCATGGATTGGAATCAGAAATGTATTATGCACCTGAAAATGACAAACATAACTGTTATGATATGATAATGCAATGCAAAAGGGCATGTGATCAGGTAATCAAGTGTCGGTGTCTGTATTGAACTGTGTGCACTGTGTCTCTGTACTGAGTCTGGCAATATCTGAGATGAACACTTAAATCACTGTCATAGGATACAATGTCTGAAACCATCATAGAATCACGAGTAAGGTAGGTAGGAGGCTGGGTTTCCTGCAAACCTGTAAACATCCCGCCCATGCTCACATGTGGTTCTTAGAAAATAAGGCTTGTCAGCTTCGGAGGTTTGAGAAGCAATAGCACATTCAGCCCGTAGGATACAATGCTATGCCAATCAAAGAGGTCGTCCACTGACTCCCCTTAGAAAATAAAGGTCATCCTATGCAAGTTCCAAAGTGGGCCCTCGGGTGCGAATGGGTTTGCCACAGAATGTGGTCTGCCATTGTCACCACTAAAGAGGGATATTTCCACTAAGGTCCTCATGATCGGTCACTAGAGTCGACAGCTCTCTAGATCTACATCCTGGAATACGCAAGATGCGTATGCCATGATGTGTCCCAAGATAGCCTCGTCTAGCTGTGAATTTCGTGAACACCCAACGCACTCCAAACGGCACGTAGGTCCCACTACTCTCCACTCTAATTCTAAGTGTATACTCAAGCCTGTGTAATGGGCTTATCTCTCAGAAATCCCGCCCGCCAAACAGAAAACAACACAGTCCAGTATAGCATAATATATCATATGAAATGAAAATGCTAAAATACGGTAAATACAGTAATGTACAGTAAAGCAGTAAATAACCATACAATAAAACAGTAAATACAACACAACAGTAAACACCCAATGAAAGAAAAGCAGACAAGCGCTAGGATTGACTCGCTTAGGGATGGACCAGCAATAGGTCAACCTCATCATCCCCAGCAGAGTCGCCAGCTGTCGCTCCCGGGATTTTCATCCTAGTACAAACGCGAAAGTGGCACCAAACAGAGTCGCCAGCAATGTGTATTTATCCCAAGAGAGGGAAAGGAAACACCGCATAAACCTGAAGGAAAGGAAAAGCATGGTCTTACGACCAAGAGAACTGGGTTCGGGAGTCGGTTACGCGAGAGGAAGGTATTAGCACCCCCTCACGTCCATCGTACCCGATGGGATCCACGCTTGCTTGTCTCGATCAAAGGGTGATAGAAAAGAATACTGGAAGAGGAACTGAAAGAAAGAAAGGAGAAAGAAAAGAAAAGGAACGGGAAACAAATGTAGGGAAAATAAAAGAAGTGCTCGCATGGGCCCTACCCCACTGCCTACGTATCTCATCGGGAACATGAGAATCAGAGCGACGTAGTTCCCCTCACTAGGGATGGATTGTTTGCGTTTTTTAGAGAACGGCTTACGTCCTAGCTCAGGTGTTGCAGGCTCGCTGGTCCGAGTGCGTTACCATCTTGCAAGAGAACGAGTAGAAGCGCGTTCGTGCGTTGAGAATAAATGAGATGAGAAAAGAATTCCCGAAGGAAAGACGTTATTGTTTGTTTTTGTCTTTTAGAAGGAAGTGCTTTGGATTTGTTTGCATATGACAGTGTATCTGGATCTTAGTCATTGGAATGTGTACATTCTCACATTCCAAGATGGAATGGGTAAGAAAGCATACTAAGAGTGAAGAAGACCCCCACACTTAGTTCCAATTGTCAAGGTTCAAACACACTAGCATACTTGTATTTATTAAGTGTTTTGTTGATTATGAAGTGAAGAAGTGTTTTTTATTATTTGCACCTTCAACAAGTATTGCATTTAAGTCTCTCATACAAGATCAAATGTTTAACACATTGACCCAAGATGGGCTATATGCTACACATTCTAAGATTACAAGAGAAGACCCCTTATAATCTTTTCTTTATATGAAAGGCCTAAATGCAATAAATGCCTACCTTTATTATATGTTTTGAATTTTCTTTGAGATGAGAAGATGAAGGACTCAAGAGAGGAGAAAAGGTAAAACCTATATGGACTAAGACTCAATCCTAATTGAAGATTAAAGAGAGTGATCCTAAAGGTTTGTGAGGTTTCAACCTAAAGTCTAAAGAAAGAAAGAATTAAACAATTCACTTCCAAGGTAGAAGATGAATTGTAATTCACAAAGGGAAAGTGATGAGTTATTAAAAGAAAGCACATAAGTGCTTAGCAAAACACAAAATGGAATTGTAAAAGAGAAAGGATAGAAGTTGAATGTGGATTCCTTATCCACACTCAATTGAAACTTACCGAAGCCCCTACATGGTTAGCACAATCACTTACAAGTAAAGTAAGAAAATATAATGAACAAATCAAATTCAAACAAGTTGACAAACAAAGTAAAATGAGATTGAATGCTATACATGCTTCCAAGTCAGAATGTAACTCATATTTACACAACCTAATGTTATCCTAAATGAGTATACCAAATCATGCAAACAAAATCTCAACCTAACAAGAAGCAAAGAAGAAAAGGTGAAGTGATGTGAATGTGGTTCATACTTGTGAAACAAGTGACTTAAGGTGCAAGATAAACATCAAACATGCAAAGGTGAAACCCAAATGTCACAATCAGAAGTCAATTAACATGCTATACATCCTCAAACAAAACCACAACTCATGGCACAAGTGCCTTCATGATCAAGCAAACCAAACATGAGGCATGCATTCACAAAGTGAACAAGTTAAACTTCATGCTTCAAACAAATAGCAAACATGCTTCAAAAATTATGACTTTCACCAATCAAACACCTTAAACACATGCCATTAACATATCAAGTCCACAAGCAATGAATCAGAACCAAAGTCACTCAACAATTAGGTCAAAGTCTCATGGAAGTTTCATGCATTCATGCTCAAAGCAACACATCAAAAGTCATCCAAAAAAGACTTAAAAATCATCTCATAAATCTCAAACATACCTCAACATATTGTGACCACAATGCAAAAAGAAAGGCATCAAAATCAATTTTTTATGATCAAGAACAAAAATGCACAAAATCATATGTCACATTAAGTATGCATGCAAATGGAAATTCAAAAGAAATAATGGAACAGGGGCAAAATGGTCATAAAATCAGAAAATAAAATCATGAAAAATTTCCTAAATGTTTTAAGAATACACATGAATTTTTGTAGAATTTTATGATGCATTTTAGTATTTTTAAAAATTGAAAATCAAACGCGTATGTAAAATGAAAATAAAAATAAAATGCAATATGAGAGGGGGGTATGAATATAGCAAATCAGCATGTTCAAATCACATGGGCCTCAAAATTGGGGGTGTGGATAGTATTCTGATTTGGGTCCATTCACGCGCAAAACACCATAACAAACATGCGCCTTCAGTCAACAAACTTGACTCACTATTAACCATTGGATCAAGTCAAAGTCATGCTAAAGTCAAAGTACACAGAATCAATGCACATGCGTGAGGACACACACAAGTTACCATGCATTACACCACACCACGCTTATGTGACTTCAGAATTTTGGCACATGACATGCACATGTCTTTTAATGCGTTGGCACGTTCTCAGTCACACGATCATGCCAAAATGGACGCATAAGATTAGAACATGCTAAACCCTAACGTCAACTCACCGGCCGGAGAGGGACCTCCGGTCACCTTCTCCGGCCACTCTCCGGCGCTGCAACCAACCAAACAATCCAGAAATTTATGCAATGCACATCAAAATGTTCAGGAAGTCACGTAGAGCATGAATCTAGGATTAGTTTTCATAAACAACACACAAACAGAGAGAATCGAAGCAATGAAATTAGCCCTAGGTTTTGGATCTAAGCTTCTAAGAAGCTCTATCAACTAGCCAGATGGAGGAGTGCTCTTAGTGAGCTCAAATCATCACAACACGAGCTAGACAGAATGTAAATCGTGCCAAGAAAGTTTAGGATATTGAAACCTGAAAATGTAGGAAACTGTAGTTGAAAGAGAACCAGAGAAATGTGCTTCCTCTTTGATCTTCAACTGGCCAAATAAAGGCTCACAAATCCTTGCAAATGTTGATGAAATTCAATATGCAGTGGAAGACACTTCAATCTCTTCAATGCTACCAAGCTTCAATGTGTTCCAATGCTGTGTGATGTTGAAGCTTGAAGATGGATTCAGATGTAGATGATGATGAAATCGTGTGAGAGGAAGAGAAGCTTCAGAGAGAGAGAGCTTGCGAATTTCAGAGGAAAAATGAGAATGAAGTGTAGTTGAGTGAGAGTGTGAAAATGAAGTTCCAAACTGAATTGTGAAGTGAAGTTTGAATTTATATCATGAATTAACCATGGTTTAGTGAGTTGGTTAATTGAGTTGAGTGGGTTAAACTGAGTCATCCCTAACTAACTGAGTCAAGTTAGTTAGGGAGAGCAGTGCTATGGTGAAGACGGCTCATGGTGAGATATGGTGGGAGCAAGGAGAAAGTGAATTGGCACTGTTGTGTAGCAGGGGCTTGCGCATCAGAAACTTGGTAAGCAAGTTTGTTCTTTCTATTCCCATGTGTGGCACGTGATAGTGTGCATTATGTAAGTAACTTGTGCTTGGTTGAAAGAGGAAACAAAAGTGAGGAGGTGTTTGTGGTGTGACTGAACCAAATCATGCAGCATGTCATCAATGTATCAGTGTCAACATATGGTGGTTTATGGAGGTTTTTCTCTCTACTCAATGACTGCCTTAGGGAGTTTATGGGTTCATTTGAAAGAGGGTACATTGGGGAACAATATTGGTTTGAAAATTGAAGTGAAATGAGGTCTCAAACATGTCTAAAAATAGCTATGAACACAATGGTTCACAACTGGTTGGTGGGCGTGGCAAAAGGTTGGCTGGCAAGGCAATTGGGCACACAAAATTTCAGCACAAACAACATGACTTTGAACCCTCCAAACTATCTCATAACTTGGTTAAATCAAAATTTTCACAACATCAACATTGAAGAGGACACTACAAGGAACAACTTTGATGTTGAAAAGTTTTTCATTTGAGGCCTTTAACCATGAGAAAAATGAGTGGACATTTGGCCCACCAACTGTTTGTTAAAATGATTGCGCGCGTGACCTGAAAATCTTGGTCATGACCTAGTTTTGAACCTACTTTCCTCCAACTTTGATCAATCATATCTCTCTCAATTTTTATCCAATGGAGATGTTCTACACATGGATTTGAAGCTTAAAACAAGATCTTTCATTGAGGCAGAGTGGATTTTTCATTTGGTGCTCCAAATTTAAATGGCCTTGGTTCAAATTCTGATGCAAAATGGCCAAAACTTGCTATTTTTAGTAACCCTTCTTCATCCAAAAATGGCAACTTTCCACATCTTGATTTTTTCATGATTCCTTTGGAGTTTCTTGATCAAATTTTGTACATTGGACATATGTAACATGAATTTCATGATTTTGGGCTCAAAAAGTCAAGAGTTGACTTTTTCCTCTGATTATTTGACTTTGCCCCAATTTCTCTGATTCTTGATCTTTCTTCCAATTGAACCACTTCTAAAACCAATTGAGATGCAATTTTCCACATACATACACTTAGGGACATATGGAATACCATGACATCAAGTTTTGCCCAAAAAAGCAAAGATTCCCTGATTTAAATGGAAACCCTAATTTCAGCCCCTTCTGGTTAGGAGGAAAAAGTGCAGTCTTCAATTTCAAATTCCTCAGAGCATGTTGTGTATCCTCTTAAAGGATGATGAGAAATGCCACTTGAGAATGATTTTGAATCAATGAGCTATCTCTTTTGAGGGTTTTCCTTCAATTTTTGAACCTCTTGCATAGTGAAAGATGTAGTGCTTCAATCTCCCATTGTATCTCTTATCCTTGAGGTTGTGGAAGATCAATTGAGATGGGATGAGACATGAAAGACCTCTTGGCTTGCCTAGAGCCAACTTGATTGACCTTTTTGTGCTTTGAATGATTCCTTGATTGTCCACCTTCCACCTGATCACATGCCCTGATGGTAAGAAGGATGCCATGCTTCATTTTTCTATGTTAAATGCAATGCAATGCTAATGAGATGGATATGATATGATAAATGATAATGCCATGCTATGATATGATGCCAAAAGGGGAGAGCAAATTTTGGGGTATTACAAGTTGCACCTTTTTTTTTTTTTTTTTTTTGTTGGTCAATGAAAGTCAAAAATTAAAAGATTATCGATTGCTCGATTAAATTTTGATAAAGACGAGACCACCTTTATTTTTCATTTCGATTCCATTTTCTTTATTTTGGTCAATGATATAACGAACTTCATGGTTTGATTCATCTCATTAAAGCGGCAAAACCTTGATCAATATGAGACCACTTTCTTTTATTTCAGTTTCATTCACTTTTCAGTCGATGAAAGTCAAGAATCATTGATTATCGATTTCTCGATTAAATCTTGATTAAGACGAGACTGTTTCTATTTCACTTCAATTCTAATTTCTTTGAATACTTCATTTCTCTCCTTGATGAGACCTGTACATATTTCCTATTATGTTTGTGGTTGCCTGTTTCGTTTGACACATCCCTTATTCCAAAGGAAAGTTCCCCTCAGTTGACTCATAAGTCAATGAACAAATCATTCCACCTTGGCCTCATCAGAGCCTTTCCCTTTTCCTGGCCTCATAAGAGCCATGGAATCATAACTTAGCAATAGGATAGAGTTCTTAAACTCTATGTGATTCTCATCATCATGAGAACTCACTTTTCCTATCATAACTTAGATTTAGAGAGTTTCTTAAAACTCTAAATGAGTTCATACTCATCTCCCCTTGGAACTTTGGCTATGGTCAATGGTTCCTCTTTCACCCTTAGTTAGGTGAACTACGGTTGCTCTGATTCTTTAGTCAGATACGTAGGCGCAAGATGCGACGTCTTGGCGAGCAAACTTAGTTTATATACATTTAGGTCCTTACCTTAGTATAGATATCTTAGCAAGCAAGCATAATATAACACAAACTAAAACAAGAGGTTCCTGTAGAGTACTACAAATACTTAGGGTGCTAATACCTTCCCTTAGTATAATCAACCCCCGAACCATAGATCTCCCCCTTTTAGGTTTTCTTCGATCTTGAACCTTTCCTTTGGATAAATCAAAGTCGGTTGTAAAAGAAATGCGATGCAAGTTAATTAATAGCTTGTTATCCGATTTTCACCGCAACAGATATGTCTCATCATTATACACAGGTCAAGGAGATTTATTAGGAACAAAGTGCAGATTTAATTGGATTTCATAAAAAGGATCTTGGAGACTTTTTAGGAAAATATTTGGAGATTTGTTCCTATTTTTGTG
Source organism: Lathyrus tuberosus (assembly GCA_022829125.1). Lineage (NCBI taxonomy): Eukaryota > Viridiplantae > Streptophyta > Magnoliopsida > Fabales > Fabaceae > Lathyrus > Lathyrus tuberosus. Next base: position 7,310,037 of record JALAZF010000191.1, read on the forward strand.
GAGAAGATCTTGTAGCTGAATTAAAATGTGAAGATTGGACCTAATTGAAAAGTCCAAGCCCATACTGCAAAAGTCTATAAATAAGGACTTGCTACACCTAAAATAGCAAGCATTTACACAACAACAAGCCGTCAGTGCAACATAAGGGATTAGGGTTTGAGAGTCTCTAGTGTAGTTTGTAAGTCACCCATGTATCTTTTGATACTATGTGGTCTACATAGGTTGTTGTAAATTGTTCTCACTCGTAGTTTTGAAGCAAGAGTTGAGTATTGTTCTTGGATGAAGCTTTGAAGCAAATCCAAGTTCACTTGTTTGTTAAGGATGCTTGACTGAACTTTGTATTTGAAGGGGTGTCTTTCAATAGGGTAGATACAGTTATGAGGAATTAACTGTTAGATAATCACAGGTTGTGATTTAGGGAGTGAGATGGGTTTCTCTTATCATTTAGATGTGACTTCTAATAATAAAGACTTCATTGGGTAGTGATAGGTTAGCGTGGGTGTTTTCTGTAAACATGAGGTTGTTTAAATAAAACTATACTACTGATAGTGATTTCTTCTTCCTGGATTGGTATTGCCCAGTTTCATACCCCAAATTTTTACCACTAAGATTTACCATCATTGTGCAAATCATCATCACAATATGGATGTACCTTTATGTCTCATCAATCTCCTCAAGGATTGTTGAGAATTCCCTGCAATCAAGAATTAGGGTTTCCAGCCCTCTCAGAGCCTTAGACAAAGGATCAATCAAGGAATGCCATGATCTTCAACTTGTATAACCTCTCAAAACATCCATAAAGGATCAAGAGGACTCCCACATAAAGAATCAAGCACAAGGTTGTAGCATTCCAAGTGGATTAAGCCTCAAGGTCGCCAGTGTCACCAAATTTGGGTTTTGGTCGACCAGGGCCTCCAGATGAAAATCTTCATCTGGGCATGAGCCAATACTTCAAATATAACTCAAGATACTCCAAGGGACCTCATGGAGCCAATCATCAAGTCAATTTAGCCTCAGGGGATGCATTCACCAAAAATCAGGGATTAGGGTTTCTTGACCTAATTCACCCCTAAGTTGACTTTTGGGACAAAACATGAGCCAAGACCTCAAGACATGATTTGAGGGTCTCTAATAAACCACATTGATCCTTTTGCAATAATGGATTGATCCAAGAAGCTTGATTCACAAGTTTCAATTTCATCAGGACCACAGTTAGGGTTTTGAGGGAAAAGTCAACTGTACCTTTGACTTTTGACTCAGACATGCTCCCAAACCTTGAGACATGATTCAATACACCCTATAACACCCATGGAACATATCCATCAAATTTGATTTAGGTCAACGACTTGATTTCACAAAGGATCGCACAGTTTGGAATTCATCTGATAAAAAGTCAACTGTGCACAAAAGTCAAGTTTGACTTTTTGGAATTTTTCACAATTATGGTTCCTTGACCCTAAAATGATGTTAATGTGTGATTGGAATCATCATTCATCAAGAAAAATCAAAGAAAGTGAGTTAACTTGTAAAAGGGGTAACCATAAAAACTTAGAAATTTTTCTAAGTTATGGAACAAAGTGGCTAGGGTACCAACTTCCAAGGATCATAACTTGAGATCCAAGCAACCATTTTGGATAGTACAAAGATGGATTTGTAGCTCTTATGGCATACTTTAAAAGTGTCAACTACACCTCATTCCAATTCCTCATAGATTTCAAGTTATGATTGGATCAAAATCACTAAAAACATGAAAATGCATCTTTTTCCAATACTTAGAAAAATTCTGCCCAAAGGCAGATTTCAAGTGAAACACCAAACATTGGAGGGCTGTTTCACATAGTTTTAGGCTGAATCAATTCAAGATATAAACATCAAAGTTGTTGTGCATACTGCCTATAATCCAAGGAACTTATTGGCATGAAACAACTCAGCTTGAGCCAAGAGTTGTGGCTGCTGCAACACTCCATGGCAAGGTTGTCATGAAAAACCAGTTTTCATGTTTTCTTGCTTTACACGATTTCTGAATCAAAGCCAATGATCACTATGCCAAATTCATCCAATCTGATCATAATGCATCTGATCCAACCAACAAACTTGGACTGAAATGCCAAGAGCTTATCCTTGAGAATTGATGAGTTTTTGGCATATATGCCTTAGATTCAAAGGGAATTAATGTGGAATAGTGCACTTTCAAGATTCTCACTCTCCTCAGTCAAGTTCTCTGATTAAACAACAATTAAAATGACTGAAGAATGTGGAATCAGTCAATACATAGCTGGTCTATTTGGGGCAACTGTTACACCTAGTGCAAGAGGCATTTATACCAAGCCAAGACCATTGAACCATGGCCTTATCCTCTGAGCTTCAAGAGAACCACTTCAACACAACTCCTCTACTATAAAAAGAGGTCCTAAATGATCATTCAAACCGCTCCAAAGTAGCTTACAACATTGCTTTCTCTCATTCTCTCCTTAAGTGCCAAATTTCTTTGTTCTTAAGCAAGTGCTATCGGGTTTTGAGTTGCAGAGCCAAGAAACTCAAACCATCACTCCCAACACATCACATATGATGTATAGAAGTTGTCCAAACACCTAAACCACTTCTAAAACACCTCCATCAAAATTTCACTCTTCAACCTAGCTATTATGCAGTTGGGATACCATAATTTTATCTAAGGAGTTTCAAAGAGTTCTAAAGGTTGCTATCTACTCCATAACATCCAGTGAAGCTGTATAGGTCATCATCCAAATTTTGGAACACACTTTGTGCAGAGTTCCGATTCTTTTTGCAGCAAGGTAAGCCTAAAACTCCAACTCTATAATGCATGCATATTTCCTCGCACAATAATTTTGCCAATTGATTATCATCATATATTGAGTGTTTTCCCTCAAAATTTTTGACCATAACACTCACAAATATGTATGCACGATTGCTTTTGCAAAGTTAGGGTTCATACATTCATGTTAATGTAACTTGTTGCACACTAAAAATAAATGAAATCAAATATTGCCATCATGTTCCTTGTTAAAAACGCATGAATTTGGTGTTTGAATCATGTCAAATGGTTGAGAAACGAGTGAGATAGAGAGCTTCACGCATCTGGCCTAAGGAAGAAGATGGCCATGGCGCCATTCTCCAGGTTTTAAAACCAAGTTCTCTATATATTTTTCATTCGCCATACTATATTTGAATTGGCATTGCGCCCTAGTGGTTGATCAGCTAGTTTGTGTGTATTGAGCGAGTGGAAGGTCTGGGGTTCGAATCCTCATGGCCCCAGACCGCTTTTTTTATCACTTTTTCCATTTTTTATTATTTTTCATATTATTTTTTAATGATTTGAAAATTTAATATCTCATTCAATTTTAATCATTTTTTATTGGTTATTTTTATGAAAAATCACAAAAATATTAAAATATTTTATTCCACAAAAAAAATCAAATTTATATTATTTATTTAATATAGTTGGTATTTTTGTGAATAAATTCATTTTTATTGTTTTTAAACATTTTAAAAAATGAATGTTCATCTTGAAAATCAAAACCATATGAGTTTTAATTCATCTTGTGATTAAAACATCATTTTTCAAACCTAAACCAAAAATCACAAGTTGTTTATTCAAATTTATTTGGTATCTTTATCATTTTTTTTATTAATTTTCTTTGAAAAATTACTTTGAAAAAAATGAAATTTGGGTTTCTTGGATTTTTGATCTTTCTCAAAACATCTTTAAAACATTCATGGGCCTCTAATAGAGTGTAAGACCCAATCCCTCTTTGAAACCAAAATTTTTGGGCCTCATTCATTGTATAAGACTCACGGTGTTTACAAAAATCTCGGCGCGATCGCCAGTTTAAAATAAAACCATCTGGGCCTCTCCTTGAGTTATAAGCCCCATTCTTTTTCTTAAAATCACTCATGGGCCTCTAATAGAGTGTAAGACCCAACCCCTTTGTAAATAAAATAGTTTGGGCCTCACACATTGTATATGTCCCTCTGTGTATTTTCGAAAGTTCGGCGCGATCGTCGTCTTTCTAACAAAATCAACTGGGCTTCTCCTTGAGATATAAGATGTAACATCCCAATTCCCATCGCACTAAATAATACATAATTAAATCAGAGTGAATAAAAAGAAAATTCTTAGACAGAAATAAGGATGCCACATTTGAGAAAAACACAATCCCTGCTCATAAATTTGATACATAACACAAAATGGAATAAACATAAAAGGGAAACTTTTTCCAGCAAAAGGAAAGTTCAATTATGGAATAAAGCGGAAAGATCCATAACTAACTTGTTTTACAAAATAAATTGTTTTATAACATCAAAATATTCATACAAAGGTAATACAAAATAGATCCAACAAATGTATACATATATAACAAAAGCGTTCCCCCGACTCCCGTGTTACGTATCAGAGCAGACAGACCGACAAAAGGGTGGAGAACTAATCTTCACAAAAGCCTCCAAGATACTAATCTGCAATTGCCTCATAGAGCAACAAACCACAACAGAAGGGGGAGAAATAACAACTAAATCAAGATTGCATAATAATATGCAAACACATATAAATTCACATGCATAATTATTCTCACCACAAGCATCACATACTAATACATATAGCATGCCACAGATACATAACATATTTCTAATAATCCAACAACATAGCATATATCAATTATACCAACATAATCACATATTCACACATAAGGCATACCAAAGTTATAACATATGGACACACCGCCACCTCACATATATTCATCTATATCATACCATAGATAATTAATACAATCATTGTAATGTACAACCTCCCCACAAAACATAGCATATGCCTATACATAAAACATATCATCCATAACCAATGCATTTATCACAAATGCATATCAAATCACCAATGCTATCACGAGCTCAACACATAATCAATCAATTCACAATCTCCCACACATAATCTATCCATTCACAATTTCCCACACATAATCAATCCATTCATGATTTATGCAAATGCACAGAGACCGATACAACGACTCTATGCATGCGATACCATTCCATCCACCATTCTCATCATTAATTCACTCAGGAATTATTGGAATCATCGCTTGTTATTTAGTGTAACTCCCCGTCGGGCAAACGATGTTCCCCGTCGCTTTAGGTCCTCTTTGTATAAGGCACACGACGTTTATGGATCGCTTTAGGTCCTCTTTATATAAGGCACACGATTCGATCGCTTTAGGTCCTCTTTGTATAAGGCACACGATCGTCTATAACGTCGCTTTAGGTCCTCTTTGTATAAGGCACACGACCGTTATAGCAGATTCCCTCTGGAATCGTTTCGTCGCTCACACCCCACAAGGGCACACGACATCACAAGATGCATATCATGATGCTTGGCATACAAATGACTCATGACAATCAAATGCATCTTCACAAATCAACAATATGAATTATCTCATCGTCATTATTCATGCATTGGAAATCAATTCAAACAATGCATTTACTTGCCATAAGACCACCAAATAACACACATTGAATTTCACATAAACAATGCATTTCATCATAATCCACAAACCACAACAATTAGCATTTTAGCATATACACTCATATCAATTCACATCAAGAATTACTCACCATCAACCACAACAATCCTGCAATCATACAATGATACTCACAACACTAGGATTCACGCCACAAAGGCTACCCACAACAACATACATTAATACCATATGTAGTACCCTAAATTTTGACCAGTATTTTTTTCGTCTTTTTAGAGTTTTGGTGCTAATAGGGGGTGTCATCTGGGCTTTGGGGGTTTATTAGTACTTTTGGGCCTATTTTGGGGATATGGGTTTATATAAGGTTTTTATTTTAGTTGTGATTTTATTGTTAGTCATTTTATTTATTTTTAAAGTTTTCTTTTCATTTTTAGAATTTATTATGTTGGATTTTAGGGAAAATAAAATAAGTTTTATTAGAAAAGAGGTGGGTTTTTTTTTAGATAATAGGATTTTAGTATTTATTGTTAAGTTATTTTAGAATATTTTTATATTGGTTATTATTTACCATTAAGATAGAATAATCAGGTTATTTAGTGTTAATTAGTTTTAAATATTTTTATTAGCATCTTTTTACATTTTATCAAATTTCTATTTACTTTTTTTTAAAGAAGAGCTTTGTTTTAATTAAAGATTAAGATTTTAATTATTAATTAGGGTTTAAGGCGGATTAGTATTGGGTTTTTATAATATAGTTACTAATTATTAGTTATTTTATCATTAAGATTTGTTTTGGGGTGATATTGTGTTGTACGGTAATGGTTATTGTATTTATTAATTTTTATTTTTTGTTATTTTTATTATTTTATTTCGTGGTCAATTGGGTTTACCAAACGTTCATCTACTTCCTCAAATGGCTAACCCTAACTGCGCAGAATCAGATCATAACACAATCAAACCGTTTTCATTAATCGCACAAATCAATTTCGCACAATTTACAATCAGATCAAAGTATTACAAGACAAGCCCTAAATCTAAAAGTTACCACAAAATCAAATCAAACACTAATTACAAATCAAATCTTAATCAAATCCAAAATTTACAAAATCAAATCGAATCTAATAAATCTCTAAAACCTAATTTGTACCTATAAAAACTAAAACAAATTTCAGAAAGAAGGAGAAAACCCTAAGTAAAAAGCGATCCATCATTGCTGCTGCGCATTCCTTCACACCCATCACTCAAAACTCAATAAAATAGAGGACTAGGGTTCATCACCAGAACCCTAAATTCCCTGAGCAAAATCTCTTTTAAACCTGTAAATAAGAAAAGAAGAGAGATTAGAAGAGGAAGGGATAAGCAAATATACGACCAGTTTCACGACGCGGACGGTAAGTAATAAAAAAAACTTAGCTTTTTAGGGTCGTGCTTCTGATTGTTGTTGTTGTTTGCGATTCTGGGTTTTTTCTGGGAAATTAGGGTTAGGGTTCATAGGATGTAGGGTTAAGGTTCTTGGGGTTCAAAGGGTTTTTGGGTTTAGGTTGAATTAGGTTAGGGTTCATGGGGTAGAGGGTTAGGGTTCTTGGAATTTCTGGGTTTTTGGACGAATATAGGGTTAGGGTTCATGCGATTTAGGTTAGGGTTCATCAAAAGGGGTTAGGGTTCGTAGGGTTAGGTTAAGGTTCTTGGGAGGGGATAGGTTTCTGGGTTGATGTTCATCACCCAGATGAACATGGTTGAAGATCTCGGTTGAACTTCAACCGGAGATCTGGGTTTTGGGGTGGTTTTGTGGTGATCAGAGGTGTTTTGGGCGGTGGCCGGAGGCCGTTGGAAGGGGGACGGCGAAGGAAAGTAGAGAGAAGCGAGAGAAGTGGGAGTTAGAGAGAGAGGGAGTGAGAATTAGAGAGAAAAAGAAAGTGGAGAAATGAAGGAATATGAGAGAGAGTGAGTTTAAATATTCCCTCCGTGCGTCGCTGGATGAACGACAAGTGGCTTGTTCATCAGCGTTTGGATCAGTTGACTCCTCAGTCAACAGGTGATCCCATGGATCGTGAGTCTACCGTGCTCCTTACGTTGACTTTGCATCACAGCCGTTCGTGTGGTTTACTGGGATGAGGTATCTGACGATCCTAATGAGATCTGGGTGGATCTCACTAGATCAATCCGACGGTCAGGGAGAGTCAAACAGTTGGGTTTCTCTCCACCGTGAGTTTTTTTTGGGTTTCTGACTTGGACTTTTTTTTTAGTAATTGGGCCTTGCGCCCTAATCACCATTAGCACCCCACCAGAAGCCCAGTTGCTTCTTTTTCAAAGGGAATGCACCCCTCCCTGGTTTTTTTAATAAAGCAATAAATTAATTTTTTTAATTAGGATTTATTTTTTAATTTTTGTTTTTTCTTCTTCATATGATTAAGTTAATTCCTTAACTTAATTAGGTTACAAAATTTTTAGATAATTAAGTTAATTCCTTATCTTAATTATTTAATTGGGTTTTTAAATTTAGGTCTTTTGTGATAATTAAGTTAATTCCTTAACTTAATCATTTAGTTAAATATTAAATTTTTTTTAGGGTTGTGTTGTAATTAAGTTAATTCCTTAACTTAATTATAAAATTAGGTTTCTAATTAATTAACTTAACTATTTAACTTTTTTTGGTAAATTACATTTTAATGGGAGAAATAAAGGGGTTGTTTGGATATTTTCAATATAAAGTTTTTAGATGCCTATTTTTCTTGAATTTTGGAAATTCATCTAAAGGGATATTTAAGGGTTTTAAACATGGGATAGAGCTCTAATTTCCGAGAGCATAAACAAAGGAATAGGATTTTTGGGATAGGGATAAAATAGGATTTTTTTTATAAATTATTAAAATTAATTTTTTGTTTCCTAAATAAATTAAGGGAATATTTTAATAATAAAAATAAGGGATTTTTCTTTGGGATATAAAATCAAGGGATAAAGCTCTTGGTCCGAGAGCCTAAATAAGGGATAGGATTTAGGATAAACCTCTTGATATCCGAGAGTATAAATAAACGGATTATGGATAGAACTCTTGATATCAGAGAGTATAAATAAATGGATTAGGGATAAAACTCTTGATATCCGAGAGTATAAATAAATGGATTAGGGATAGAACTCTTGATATCCGAGAGTATAAATAAATGGATTAGGGATAAAACTCTTGATATCCGAGAGTATAAATAAATGGATTAGGGATAGAACTCTTCGTCCGAGAGTATAAATAATGGATAAGGGATAAAAATCTCCATCCGAGAGTATAAATAATGGATAAGGGATTAAACTCCTTATCTAGGAGTATAAATACTAGATTTAAGGGATAGAACTCTTTATCCAAGAGTATAAATAGAGGATTGAGATTGGGTTTAGGATTAGGGTTGGGAATAGGATTAGGGGGTAGGAATAGGGGAGGTGAACTACGGTTACTCTGATCCTTCAAAATTGAAGGTACGTAGGCATAGGGTTGTAAACCCTAGCGAGTACAATTATAAAAAAACTTAGGATTTTTTTGTAAATAAATAATTTAGACAAACAAACAAGCATACCCTAAAATCTAAGGAGGATCCCATTGAGTACAATGGAAGTGAGGGGTGGCTAACACCTTCCCCTCACTTAACCGACTTCCGAACCATAGGAATCTCTGCCCTTGGGATTAAGGATTTTTAGGTTTATCATTATTTTCCTTAAAAAATATGATGGTGACTCGATATTTTTGCTGGCCGCGACAGCTGGCGACTCTGCTGGGGACTCCTCCCTAAAGAGAGTCCCTCCTAACCTTAGGTTTTAGGGTCCTTGTTTGTTTTGGGTGTTTATTGTTTTTTATTTTTGTTTTTTATTATTATTATGATTTATTTTATGTTTTTTTTTATTATATCTGTCCATAATATATTTTTTATTTTTTTCATCATGCATTGGATTGGGGCAAATAAGGTGTGAAGCTAAAGCCCAAGCTTAGAGTATAACCCTAGATTAGGACGTGGAACAGAAATGTTTTTTTGGGGGGGGGGGGGGGATGCGACATCCCCAACAATTCATTAATGTCACACTCAGAATAGATCCTTCCAAAGGTGTCCTCATGAAAGAGCTAGCCCCTGACGTAGAGGATGATTTGGATATGGTCCGAGACTCTGAGAACTTTTAGCCTACCCCTTACCAACTCATGGAGACCCTACGTATTCAACCCTCAAGGGCTGTTACTAGGGTCCTACCCAGATGAGACTTATCCCGAAGGATTACCATAGGAAGGCTTGCTCCTTCTCATGGTAAAACAAGGGTATAGTTCGTACATTATAGGGTCGTTATGCTGTCCGAACTTTTATGACCTACATGTGAGGGGATTGGGTAGATAAGCTTTAGATCTAAACCTATTCTACGGACCCCACCTTTACTAGGGCATACCTGCATATTACCTTACCCTAATCAAAGTATATAAAATTTGCATTCATCATCCTCATAAATTCTTTTTGCATTATCATGTCACAGGAATCTTAAATATTTTCAAAAGAGGGTTAAAGTCAAAGACAATGGAATTCGGGAAAAAGAAAACTATCACGATCAAAGTAAGAACGTCTGACATAGGGAGCTTAAAAGCTTATGTTAGGGGGTTGCCTCAGGAAAGGATAAAGCCCATAATTCGTAAGTATGGGGATATATTAGATCTGGTCACTACTCCTATTCAAGAAGAGGGCCTAACCGCCTTGGCTCAGTTTTACGACACAGAGTTAAGGTGTTTCCAGTTTCAATACTTTCAAATAGACCCCACCCTAGAAGAAGTTCGTAGGATGTTGGGTCTCCCCAAGAACAACGAAGGTCCATTCAAGGCTTTAGGGTATCTCCCTACCTTCAAAGAAATGGCAAGTGGTTTTCATATTCGTGAGGAAGACTTGCAAGCTAACTTAAAGGTGCAAGAAGATTTTCATGGGTTCTCTAAAGAGTTCTTGGAGAAGAAAGGCAATCATTTTGTTGCTTGTAAAAATTGGGCAGCCATGGACGCTATCATGGTACTCTTCATCTTTGGGTCAGTCCTATTCCCGAGCGCGAAGAACTTTGTAGACGTCACTGCCATTAATTTATTCTTGGCTGTGACCATTGGAGAAGAAGATCCTACGCCGGCCCTCCTCGCAGATATATACTTTACCCTTCACCAGAAATTTGATAGAAGGAGTGAGGCTATGTTGTGTTGCTCTCAGTTATTGTACAAATGGTTGTGTTCTCATCTAGTAAGGGATCTAAAGGATATGGAAAAAATGAAAGCCTATGATTGGTCTCAATATTTGGTATCTCTCGGTGATAAAGACATCTTATGGTTCCCTCAAATACTCCTTCGAGACGACGTGGTCCTAAGCTGTGGGGATTTCCCTAATGTACCTTTGATAGGATCAAGAGGGTGCATAAGTTACAATCCGGTCTTATCAATGAGGCAATTGGGGCATCCATTGGCCTACAAGCCAGAGGATGGGTTGTTAGAAGGCTTCATCCTACAAAATGTAGCTGGAAATTATCTCGATATTCTAAAGATTGCTCAAGCTTGGAAGTTAAGTATCAAAGGGAAGGGCAGTCTTAAAAGACCAAGGGAAGAATCTAGGGTACCATATCTGCAATGGATGAAAGAAAGGGTGAGTATAGTGAAGTTTCCTTTTACTCTGGATCGTCCTATTAATCCAAGGGTTCCCCCACCTGCCGCAATCTCCATAGAGGAAAGTGAAAGACTCAGAGAGACTATTGCACAATTACAAAAAGAAAAAGAAGGGTGGGAAGGTAAATATTACCAAGCCACTGGAGAAAGTAGTCAGTTAAGAAGGAGTCTCAATGAAGTTATGGAGCAATCAAAGATCAATAAGGGGATCGCTCAGATGGAGGAAGAGAAGAAGGAACAAGCTTACGCCGACCTTCAAGCTGTGAGTTCACGCCTCAAAGACCACAAAGAGCAACTAGATAGAGCCTGGCGTCAAAGGGACGAGTGGAGGGACATTTGGATGACGTCAACGCAAAGAGAATTCAAAGAGGGATATGATAGGCGTATCCACCACCTTGAAGCTGAAGTCCAAAGCTTATCTAGCGCTTTTCTTAAGAGCAAAAGGCAAGCCCCAGATGCAACTGTGCAATTGAGATCAGCCGAAGAACTTCTTTCCCTACGACCAGAAGGATGGTTAGAAACTCAAGAGGAGAACCAGGAACTTAGAAGGCTATATGGGGAGCTTCAGGATTCCTACGAAGATCTAAGGGCCTGGGCCATTTATGTTGAAGAACATAACCAACAGCTAGAGAAAACTACTAGGGAGGATTTGGAGATCATGGCAAAGTTACGAGATGACGAGGCATATTATCGAGAAAGGTATCAGAAGTTGGTCTTACTATCCAACATCTCATCCACGAGATCCCTCGAAGTTTGAAGAAGGCTGAGTACATGGCTGATATCTTCTAGCCGGTCAAAGAGATTACCGATTTTCTTGCACTTTGTCGTGAGATGGTAGAGGAGTTTAGGGCTAGGATTAGGAGGAGGATTTAGCTTTCCTATGTAATAACTTCTTAGGTTTGGTTTTTGTTATGAATAATTTAAGGGTTTATCCCTAGTTTGGTTTTCCTTATGTAATGAATGGGGCTTGGACCCTAGTACTTTCTTTCCATTAATAAAAGTATTTGTTTTCCATTATCCTTGGCTTTAATCTTAGTAAACGAAAGTTTAAGATTCCTGAAATGAAAATAATTTTTGCATACTCATACATTCATGCATGCATAACATAATTAAAAAAAAAACATCAAACGGAAATCACTTTTTGATATCTTCTCTCAGAATCATCGCAACAATCTGACGTCTCGACCCAACACCCGTGCTCACCAGAAGAAAGCTATGGAACAAATGGAGCTGAACCACGCTGCTCTAAAAGGAGATGTGGATGTTGTCAAGGGAAATGTGGAGGAAATGAAGGACAAAATCGACCAACTAACTCGAGCTATTCAGAATATGATAGCAAGAGACACCGAGGCTGGTAACCGTAGGAGTGTCCCTACCCCTCCTCCCCAGTATGAAGATAGTAATCCTCTTTTGGGATTTGCGGCTGACTTGGAACGTGAGGCATTAGAGGCTAGCAAAGGGAAGACTAACAATCAACCTCCAGTAGGGTCTGTTCCTCCACCCGAGCACAATGGAGAATCACGACCTATACAGATACCTGTCACTCGTGAGGTATCTGATGACTGGCACCTCCAATATGGAGAGGAAGACTCAAGGCAAGTAGTTCGTGAAACCAAACTAGCTGCCATGGAAGGAAGAAAGGAGGATGAAAAGTATAAGATAATTGAGGAACGGTTAATGGCTGTGGAAGGATCCAAGGTCTTTGGGATTGATGCCTTGGAAATGTGTTTGGTACCCGACGTGGCCGTACCTCCTAAGTTTAAGGCACCTAACTTCAAGATGTATAAAGGGGTTAGTTGTCCCAAAAATCACATTCGGATGTTTTCCCGAAAGATGGGGGCACAAGCTAAGAACGAAAAGATGATGATGCATGTTTTCCAAGACAGCCTTAGTGGGGCATCCTTGGACTGGTACATGCAGCTGGAAAGGACCTACATCAAGAACTGGGAGGATTTGGCAAGTGCCTTCATAAGGCAATACCAATATAATGTAGACATGGCCCCTAATCGCATGCAATTGCAAAACATGTCTCAGAAAAGAGATGAATCTTTTAAGGAGTATGCCCAAAGATGGAGGGAGCTAGCCTCTCGTGTACAACCTCCATTGCGGGTATACGAGCTAGTAGATACATTCATGGAACTCTGCAAGGATTATACTATGAAAAGATGATTGGATCTATCTCAACAAGATTTGCGGATTTGGTTATCATTGGGGAAAGGATCGAGAATGGATTAAAAAGCGGAAAGATTGGAACACCGTCTTCCAATCAACATAACGACAAAAGGTACTCCAGAAACCGTTCGAAGAAGGAGGCCAATGCCGTTTCTGCTGATAGGTATACTCAAGTACCTTATAACCCTTACGTGGCGGCCACGTCCTATAGTCAAGCATCTCCTACGCTCCAGATCCAACAGCCAAGGGCGCCACCCCCTCAAAATCAGCAACAACAGAAGTATCCCCGAAGGGAGCAAATGAGGCAATGGAAAGACTTTGACCCTATACCCACTACATATACTCAGATCCTGCCAATGTTAATCCAAAAGGGATTGGTAGAAATCAAGCCGTTAGGGCCCCCTCTTACGCCTCCTCCTCGAGGGTATGACGCTAATGCTAGATGTGATTACCATGCTGGATCGCCAGGGCACACGATTGAAAAGTGTTTAGCCCTCAAGTTTAGGGTGCAAGATTTGCTGGATCAGAAAGTCATTAACTTCAGTTATGACACTCCAAATGTAGGAGATAACCCTTTCCCAGGGCACGCTGGACCAACTGTTAACTCCATTGAGGGACTGGGAGAGAATGTCCTAATTAGAGTGGTAGAACAAGTAAAGACCCCTATGACAAAAGTTAGGGAAGTATTAATTGGGTACGAGGAGTTTAAAAGGCTGCACAGTGACTGTGAGGATTGCGTGGTTGATCCCAATAGCTGTAAAAAGATGAGGGAGGTCCTCCAACAACTAATGGACCAAGGGATAGTATAGATTGGGTACTTAAGGAATATGTATGAGGTGGTTGCCTTAGACTCCCAGGGGTAAGTACCTTCTGAGGTTCCATACCAGAAAAGAGGAGTCACGACTCCTATTCAAATACCAGTTCCAAAGCCTACACAAGTGCCTATTCAAATACCAGTCCCCAGGCAGGCACAGGCGCCTATCCAAATACCAGTTTCAAGGCCTGCACAGGTTCCTATTAAGATATGAATTCTGGTGCCCGCACGAGCACCAATTCAAATACCTGTTCTTGCGCCAGTCAAAGCTCCGGTGCCTGCAACGTCAGAAGGTCCTATCATGTTCCATGTACCAACGCCATTTCCATATGAAAGCTCCAAGACTGTACCTTGGAAATATGACATCACTGCGTCAGTGGGAGGAAATACTATAATGCCGTCACCGGCAGTTACTAACATAGCTGGTATTGGAGGAATGACACGTAGTGAAAGAGTATACTCGTCAGAACAGCCTAAGAAGGATATCCCCGAAAGCTCAAAGGGGAAGGAGACCACAAGTACAGGTGAGGGACCATCCAAGAAGGGCATATCTCAAGAAGACGCCGAGGAATTTTTAAGAATCATAAAGAAAAGTGATTATAGGGTGGTGGACCAACTAAATCAAGCACCGTCCAAAATATCTATTCTATCCTTGTTGTTATGCTCAGAGGCACATAGGGAATCCATGCTGAAGGTCCTAAATGAAGCCCATGTCACCAAAGACATATCAGTAATTTAGTTCGACGAGGTAGTCGCTAATATCGCCGCCAGCACCTGCCTGGGTTTTAGTAGTGAGGAATTACCTCCCGAGGGGCAAGCACATAATAAGGCCTTGCATATATCAGTCAAATGTCAGGACACTATTCTCTCAAGGGTACTAGTAGATACAGGGTCTGCTCTAAATGTCATGCCTAAGGATACCCTCATGAAATTAACATCGGTAAGGACCTTTATGAAGACCAGTTCCCTGATTGTTAGGGCTTTCAATGGTTCGAAACGAATGGTAATTGGGGAAGTAGACATACCTACAGTGGTGGGATCTCATACCTTCATGATCACTTTCCAAGTCATGGACATTAATCCCTCCTACACTTGTCTTCTAGGACGACCATGGATTCACGCTGCGGGTGGAGTTACTTCCACACTTCACTAGAAGTTGAAGTTCATATCTGGGGATAATTTAATAATTGTTGATGGGGAGGAAGACATGTTCGTCAGCCATCTCTCGTCATTCAGATACATAAAAGTGGATGGGGAGACATTTGAAATACCGTTCCAAGCTTGGAGGTTGCGACGGTCAGTCGTAAGCAAGTCGTTCGACAGGAGGAAGGGCCGAAAAGGATCACAGACTTGATTCAGAATGGGGATACTAGGGGCTGGGGCAAAGTTATAGAGATACATGAAAAAAAGGACTAATTCGGGCTGGGTTACAAACCAGCTAATAAAAGGGTTCAGAAGTCTCGACGCATGACATTTCCTCCTCTTGAAGAAACTTTCCATAGTGCCAGATTCAGAGATGAAGATCAAGTGACTGCAATTGAAGAGGAAACTGGAGGGATACCAGATTGGGTGCGCCATTGCACACCAGATACAGTTCTCAACAATTGGAGGGCCATCGAGATTCCTGAGATGATTTCTATTTCAGAGTAATTTACTTTTCCTTTAAAAAAAATAATAATAAGTCCTTTGTTATGCCCAAGGAAAATGGACAAGCTTTGTAGGGGCACCTTTTGTTTCTTTGAATTATTTAATAATAAAATCGCATTTTGTTTTCAATCAAGATCTTTTTCTTTCTTAGTTGTTCTTTTTTTAAATGGAAATACACTTTCTTTTCAGTACTTTCATTTGCACCAACTCAAAAAATAATAAGCATAAAAATTTCCCTCGTGCAAATTTAAAAATGAACGTATTGAAAACGACACCGCTATAATTCCTTACAACTTCGAGTTCCCTATTAACCAAGCGGAAGAGGGTGATGAGGACGATTGTGAGCTCCCTGAAGAGCTAGCCAGAATGTTAAAGCAGGAGGACAAGGTGATACAACCTCATCAGGAACCAGTGGATGTGATCAATCTGGGAACTGAAGAGGACAAAAAGGAGGTTAAAGTCGGTGCTTCTTTAAACAAGAACGTCAATGGGAAGTTGATCAAGTTACTACAAGAGTATGTGGATGTGTTCGCTTGGTCTTACCAAGACATGCCCGGTTTGGACACGGATATTGTTGAACATAAGCTACCGCTTAAACCCGAATGTTCACCGGTCAAACAAAAGTTAAGACGGACTAGACCAGATATGACTCTCAAAATTAAGGAAGAGGTTAAAAAGCAGTTTGACGCAGGGTTCTTAGCCGCAGTGAAGTATCCAGAATGGGTAGCCAACATTGTGCCTGTGCCAAAAAAGGATGGAAAAGTCAGAATGTGCGTAGACTATCGAGATCTCAACAGAGCGAGTCCTAAAGATGATTTTCCACTACCCCACATTGATGTGTTGGTGGATAACACTGCTCAATTCTCATTCTTCTCATTCATGGACGGATTCTCCGGATATAATCAGATCAAGATGGCTCCCTCCGACATGGAAAAGACTACTTTTATTACACCGTGGGGAACCTTCTGTTACAAGGTAATGCCCTTCGGGTTAAAGAACGCTGGGGCAACTTATCAAAGGGCAATGGTAACTCTCTTTCATGACATGATGCACAAGGAGATAGAGGTTTACGTCGATGATATGATTGCTAAATCACAAACTGAGGAATAACACATAGTCAATTTACAGAAGTTGTTTGAACGGCTAAGGAAGTTCAAGCTACGACTAAATCCTGCGAAGTGTACTTTTGGGGTCAGATCTGTGAAGTTGTTGGGGTTCATAGTCAGTTAAAGAGGTATAGAAGTTGATCCGGACAAAGTGAAGGCCATCCAAGAAATGCCAGCACCGAGGACTGAAAAAGAAGTGCGTGGGTTCCTGGGAAGATTAAATTACATTGCCAGGTTCATCTCCCACCTTACTGCTACTTGTGAACCAATCTTCAAGCTATTGAGGAAAGGTCAAAACCTCGATTGGGGTGAAAACTTTCAAAAGGACTTCGATCGAATCAAAGAATATTTACAAGAGCCACCTATATTGATACCACCCGCACCTGGAAGACCACTCATAATGTACCTAACGGTGCTTGACAATTCGATGGGCTGTGTACTCGGACAACAAGACGATACAGGAAGAAAAGAGCACGCAATCTATTACTTAAGTAAGAAATTCACGGATTGTGAATCCAGATACTCACTCTTGGAGAAGACTTGTTGTGCTCTTGTATGGGCCACCCGACGATTAAGACAATACATGGTGTGCCATACTACTTTCTTAATATCCAGAATGGACCCCATCAAGTATATATTCGAGAAGCCTGCGGTGACTGGGAGAGTGGCTCGGTGGCAGACGTTGCTGACTGAATATGACATCCAGTATGTTACCTAAAAGGCCATAAAAGGGAGCGTGTTAGCCAATCACCTCGCTCATCAGCCAATAGATGACTATCAACCTATGCAATTTGATTTCCCTGACGAGGATGTGATGGCTGTAAGAGACGATGATATTTCGGATTCTTACGAAGGACCTGAGCCCGGATCCCGGTGGAAGCTTATATTTGATGGAGCCTCGAATGCATAAGGACATGGGGTAGGAGCTGTTATAACTTCTCCAACAGGATTCCACATACCTTTTACTGTAAGAATATGCTTCTCGTGTACCAACAATATGGCGGAATACGAGGCGTGTATCTTGGGAATTAACGAAGCCATTAACCTCGGAATCAAAATCTTAGAAGTATATGGAGATTCAACTCTCGTCATCAATCAAGTCAAAGGAGAGTGTAGAACACTTAATGCCAAGCTGACTCGATATCGAGATTGTGTCTGGAGAAGGATAGAGTACTTTGACAAGATCACCTTCCATCATATCCCCAGAGATGAGAATCAACTGGCAGATGCTTTGGCAACTTTGGGAATTAACAAATGGTATAACGAAGCACCGACTATAAGGATTAATCGCCTAGACGAACCATCGTATTATGCAGCAGTGGAGGCTGAAATAGATAATAAATCGTGGTTTTATGATATCAAACAGTTCCTCCAGAAACAAGAATATCCTGCAAATGCCTCAAGTGGGGATAAGAAAACACTTAGAAGACTGGCTGCCCAGTTTTTCCTTGATGGAGAGGTACTGTATAAAAGGAATCAAGACATGGTGTTACTCCGATGTTTAAATGGACATGAACAGGACATGCTCATCAGGGAAATACACGAAGGATCCTTCAGAACTCATGCAAATGGGCATACTATGGCTAAGAAGATTCTCCGAGCAGGGTACTATTGGTTGAGTATGGAGTCCGACTGCTTTAAATATGTCAAGAAGTGCCACAAGTGTCAAATCTACGCGGATAAGATTCATGTGCCGCCAACTCCCCTGAATGTATTTACTGCTCCTTGGCCTTTCTCTATGTGGGGGATAGACATAATAGGGATGATAGAGCCAAAGGAATCAAATGGACACCGGTTTATTCTAGTCGCTATCGACTACTTCACCAAATGGGTAGAAGCTGCTTCCTACACTAATGTGACAAGACAAGTAATTGCACGATTCATCAAGAAAGAGATAATTTGTCACTATGGGGTTCCTAACAAGATCATCATGGATAATGGGATCAATCTAAATAATAAACTGATGGGCGAGCTATGCGAGAGTTTCAAAATCGATCACCATAACTCGTCGCCTTATCGCCCAAAGATGAACGACGCGGTAGAAGCAGCCAATAAGAACATCAAGAAGATTATTCAGAAAATGGTGAAGACTTACAAAGATTAGCAAGAAATGCTCCCGTTCGCACTACATGGCTACAGAACCTCAGTTCGTACTTCGACAGGAGCTACGCCTTTTTCCTTGGTATATGGCACAGAAGCGGTACTCCCTATTGAAGTAGAAATTCCTTCACTTAGGGTCATAATGGAGACTAAGTTGGATGAAGCGGAGTGGGTACAAAATAGACTTGATCAGCTGAATCTCATAGAGGAGAAGCGCATGACCGCTGTATGTCATGGTCAGTTATATCAGCGGAGACTCAAGAAGACATTCGACAAGAAAGTTCGTCCCCGCCTATTCGAAGAGGGGGACCTGGTATTAAGGAAAGTGCTACCCATCTATAAAGATCCTCGTGGAAAATGGGCCCCAAACTATGAAGGACCGTATGTTGTAAAGAGCGCCTTCTCTGGCGGAGCTTTAATGTTGACTACTATGGATAGAGCGGACTTACCGCGACCGGTAAATTCCAATTCAGTCAAAAAATACTATGCCTAGGAAAAGAGGATAAAAGCCCGCTAAGTCGAAAATCCGAAAGGGCGACTTAGGCAAAAATTAGAGACTTAAAAAAAAGTGATACCCGACAAGTCGAAAACCCTAAAGGGCGGCTAGTTGAAAAAAATGGTATATTATCCTGATGGACTAAGACTCAAAAAGAACGGTCCAGGCAAAAGTAAGGATATCCAAAAGGCATATGATTGATGGCACTTACAGGTCACACAACGGGATTCGGAAAGGAAGGAGCAATCCAATCGTCATCTTCAGAAGCGAAGTGTCATGGCCTCGGAGATTTAGGGATATTAGCTGGTGTTTGAATTCAATAAGGACATAGATAAATTTGTTTTTCGTATTGCCATTTTTTATCTTATAGATTTGTAGTAATTCCTCCTTATGAGGATTACTTTCCTTCTGTACTGTTGCCTGTTTATGGGCCATTTTTAAATAAATAAAATTTTATTTTCTTTCAAATTATTCCGCGTGATTACAAAATGCCGATTAATTATAGAATAATGCATTGAAACATTGGACATAATCAAAAGCTTTAAAAAAAAAGAGAAAAAAGAAAGGTATTTTACTTCGATTTGGAGACAGTACAGGGATCATATTTCTCCCAAGTTAAACACAGGATCTGCATGTTAACAGTCACGATGCAACCATTATGGAAGTTTCTTCAAAGGAATAATACACATCTCCAGACTGCAAGAGCATATGACTGGTTACGCTCATCATAGGAGTCAGGGGTTCAGGGGTTGGGAAGTTGGAATGTTACAAGAGATATTGGTTTCCGTAAAAGATACATGCATCACATATCATAAAAAGAGGCGTTAGCCCAAATAATGAATCATGCATAAAAGCATACATACTTTTAAGCATGCATACATGGCATAAGGTTATAAGTACTTTTGGGGTAAAAGGGGTTTAATCATATACTTTGCTACGAGTTTGTTATTAGGGATCTCAGGGGTCATCAGTGTGATACTTATCTGGCTCAGCGGTCAAAATTAGGGTCCTTCTTGTATTTAATCGTCTCCTCCTCAAAAGGAGGAAGGCTCGTCGACATCATCCTTCTGATTCAAAGACGATTAAATATGGACAGCTGTAGTACCCTAAATTTTGACCAGTATATTTTTCGTCTTTTTAGAGTTTTGGTGCTAATAGGGGGTGTCATCTGGGCTTTGGGGGTTTATTAGTACTTTTGGGCCTATTTTGGGGATATGGGTTTATATAAGGTTTTTATTTTAGTTGTGATTTTATTGTTAGTCATTTTATTTATTTTTAAAGTTTTCTTTTCATTTTTAGAATTTATTGTGTTGGATTTTAGAGAAAATAAAATAAGTTTTATTAGAAAAGAGGTGGGTTTTTTTAGATAATAGGATTTTAGTATTTATTGTTAAGTTATTTTAGAATATTTTTATATTGGTTATTATTTACCATTAAGATAGAATAATCAGGTTATTTAGTGTTAATTAGTTTTAAATATTTTTATTAGCATCTTTTTACATTTTATCAAATTTCTATTTACTTTTTTTTTAAAGAAGAGCTTTGTTTTAATTAAAGATTAAGATTTTAATTATATATTAGGGTTTAAGGCGGAGTAGTATTGGGTTTTTATAATATAGTTACTAATTATTAGTTATTTTATCATTAAGATTTGTTTTGGGGTGAAATTGTGTTGTACGGTAATGGTTATTGTATTTATTAATTTTTATTTTTTGTTATTTTTATTATTTTATTTCGTGGTCAATTGGGTTGACCATACGTTCATCTTCTTCCTCAAACGGCTAACCCTAACTGCGCAGAATCAGATCATAACACAATCATATCGTTTTCATTAATCGCACAAATTAATTTCGCACAATTTACAATCAGATCAAAGTATTACAAGGCAAACCCTAAATCTAAAAGTTACCACAAAATCAAATCAAACACTAATTACAAATCAAATCTTAATCAAATCCAAAATTTACAAAATCAAATCGAATCTAATAAATCTCTAAAACCTAATTTGTACCTATAAAAACTAAAACAAATTCAGAAAGAAGGAGAAAACCCTAAGTAAAAAGAGATCCATCGTTGCTGCTGCGCATTCCTCCACACCCATCACTCTAAACTCAATAACATAGAGGACTAGGGTTCATCACCAGAACCCTAAATCTCCTGAGAAAAACCTCTTTTAAACCTGCGAATAAGAAAAGAAGAGAGATTAGAAGAGGAAGGGATAAGCAAATATACGACCAGTTTCACGGCGCGGACGGTAAGTAATAAAAAAAACTTAGCTTTTTAGTGTCGTGCTTCTGGTTGTTGTTGTTGTTTGCGATTCTTGGTTTTTTCTGGGAAATTAGGGTTAGGGTTCATAGGATGTAGGGTTAAGGTTCTTGGGGTTCAAAGGGTTTCTGGGTTTAGGTTGAATTAGGTTAGGGTTCATGGGGTAGAGGGTTAGGGTTCTTGGAATTTCTGGGTTTTTGGACGAATATAGGGTTAGGGTTCATGCGATTTAGGTTAGGGTTCATCAAAAGGGGTTAGGGTTCGTAGGGTTAGGTTAGGGTTCTTGGGAGGGGATAGGTTTCTGGGTTTTCTGGGTTGATGTTCATCACCCAGATGAACATGGTTGAAGATCTCGGTTGAACTTCAACCGGAGATCTGGGTTTTGGGGTGGTTTTGTGGTGTTCAGAGGTATTTTGGGCGGTGGCCGGAGGCCGTTGAAAGGGGGACGATGAAGGAAAGTAGAGAGAAGCGAGAGAAGTGGGAGTTAGAGAGAGAGGGAGTGAGAATTAGAGAGAGAAAGAAAGTGGAGAAATGAAGGAATCTGAGAGAGTGAGTTTAAATATTCCCTTCGTGCGTCGCTGGATGAACGACAAGTGGCTTGTTCATCAGCGTTTGGATCAGTTGACTCCTTAGTCAACAGGTGATCCTATGAATCGTGAGTCTACCGTGCTCCCTACGTTGACTTTGCATCACAGCCGTTCATGTGGTTTACTGGGATGGGGTATCTGACGATCCTAATGAGATCTGGGTGGATCTCACTAGATCAATCCGACAGTCAGGGAGAGTCAAACAGTTGGGTTTCTCTCCACCGTGAGTTTTTTTTGGGTTTTTGACTTGGGCTCTTTTTTAGTAATTGGGCCTTACGCCCTAATCACTATTAGCACCCCACCAGAAGCCCAGTTGCTTCTTTTTCAAAGGGAATGCACCCCTCCCTGGGTTTTTTTAATAAAGCAATAAATTAATTTTTTTAATTAGGATTATTTTTTAATTTTTGTTTTTTCTTCTTCATATGATTAAGTTAATTCCTTAACTTAATTAGGTTACGAAATTTTTAGATGATTAAGTTAATTCCTTAACTTAATTATTTAATTGGGTTTTTAAATTTAGGTCTTTTGTGATAATTAAGTTAATTCCTTAACTTAATCATTTAGTTAAATATTAAATTGTTTTTTTAGGGTTGTGTTGTAATTAAGTTAATTCCTTAACTTAATTATAAAATTAGGTTTCTAATTAATTAACTTAACTATTTAACTTTTTTTGGTAAATTACATTTTAATGGGAGAAATAAAGGGGTTGTTTGGATATTTTCAATATAAAGTTTTTGGATGCTTATTTTTCTTGAATTTTGGAAATTCATCTAAAGGGATATTTAAGGGTTTTAAACATGGGATAAAGCTCTAATTTCCGAGAGCATAAACAAAGGAATAGGATTTTTGGGATAGGGGATAAAATAGGATTTTTTTTATAAATTATTAAAATTAATTTTCTGTTTCCTAAATAAATTAAGGGAATATTTTAATAATAAAAATAAGGGATTTTTCTTTGGGATATAAAATCAAGGGATAAAGCTCTTGGTCTGAGAGCCTAAATAAGGGATAGGATTTGGGATAAAACTTTTGATATCCGAGAGTGTAAATAAACGGATTAGGGATAGAACTCTTGATATCCGAGAGTATAAATAAATGGATTAGGGATAAAACTCTTGATATCCGAGAGTATAAATAAATGGATTAGGGATAGAACTCTTGATATCCGAGAGTATAAATAAATGGATTAGGGATAAAACTCTTGATATCCGAGAGTAGAAATAAATGGATTAGGGATAGAACTCTCCGTCCGAGAGTATAAATAATGGATAAGGGATAAAACTTTCCATCCAAGAGTATAAATAATGGATAAGGGATAAAACTCCTTATCTAGGAGTATAAATACTAGATTTAAGGGATAGAACTCTTTATCCAAGAGTATAAATAGAGGATTGGGATTGGGTTTAGGATTAGGGTTGGGAATAGGATTAGGGGGTAGGAATAGGGGAGGTGAACTACGGTTACTCTGATCCTTCAAAATTGAAGGTACGTAGGCATAGGGTTGTAAACCCTAGCGAGTACAATTATAAAATAACTTAGGATTTTTTTGTAAATAAATAATTTAGACAAACAAACAAGCATACCCTAAAATCTAAGGAGGATCCCATTGAGTACAATGGAAGTGAGGGGTGCCTGACACCTTCCCCTCACTTAACCGACTTCCGAACCATAGGAATCTCTGCCCTTGGGATTAAGGATTTTTAGGTTTATCATTATTTTCCTTAAAAAATATGATGGCGACTCACTCGATATTTTTGTCGGCCGCGACACCATACATTTGTATTCAAGTCAACAAAGTATTTTTCCATAAGGCCACAACAATTACAACAACTTATCACATGCTTCAACATCATATAAACCACATAAAAGCTCCACGTCATATAACAATAGCACAACACACTGTAAAACACCGACCGCACACATTTAACGCGATAAAAACCCGACAACCCAACACTTTTACACAACCACGACTTAATTAAATCCTCTACTGCCCTCCAAACCATTTTTATAAGAAAGAACATTCCAACGCATCCGACCGTGCCTCAATCCGAGTTACAGATCAAAAGTTATGAAGGAAATAAAATGGGAAATCTGTCACGTTCGCTTTCCTATTCGCAATGCGAACCCCCAGCGAACCGTGGCAGAGAAAAAATAGCATAAAGTTCGCAATGTGAACTTCTGGGTGAACCTTCACTTTCCCCTTCGCTGTGGTTCGCAAAGCGAACCTACAAACCCAGAAATTCTCAGCAGCGCTGTTATGGGTCATTTTGGGTCAAAATTAATCATTTCTTCCACCCAACCACTTCCAAATCACAATATATCAACCAAAACATGTTCCAAACATAACAACAAGTATTGTACGCAGTTTATATCAAGTTTCACCCGTGAAAACATCGATTTCTATTTATTTTGATCACAAATTATCAATAAGAAAAAGTTGTGAAACAACCAAAACAATTACAACAAACAACACATATACATACACAAGCAAGATATAATCGAAACTTCTCACCCTTACCCGATTAATCGTGCTTGAAATGGAGTTATGTCGATTTCCACCTCTTTTCCTCTTCTCCATTTCTTTCCACTCCTTTTCCTTGTTTCTCTCTTTCTTTCCTTTCCCTTTCTTTTCTCTCTTTTTCTCTCAAATCTCTATTTATAAAAATATCTAATTTTTCTAAAATATCTAACCCCTCAAAATGACCATTTTACCCCTCAGCTCAAATATCTCGCAAACACTCTCAAAACGCGATAAAACATAATAACGATGAAAAATAATATATTGTCAAATAAAAGTCAAGAATAAAATAATATAAAAACAAAAATAATTAAATCGACTCGATTAAATAAATCGGACAAAACGGGGCGTTACAATTCTCCCCCACTTAGACATTTTCGTCCTCGAAAATATACTTGGTGCAAACAACTCCGGATACGACTCTCGCATCCGACTAACCCACTCTCATGCCATTAAAGGCAACACCACAAATAACACAAACCGACAAAACACCTTGCTAACAGCAACTACTACAACGACACGACAAGATGCAAAGTCCACACAATGCACTTGACGACCAACTCACAACTCAAAGAATACCCAAGTTACGAACACACAGGTTCACTCTTGAACCGAAACACAACAAGATTGTTACCCTCACCCTAGGTAACACTCCCCTAATTCCCCACACAGGAATTAGCTACTCGCACTTGAACCATCACGATGGAAACGAGGCAACAACACAAACAAGAACATAAAGTTCCACGACCCAACATCGTTTCAACAACCTCTACATAACCACAATACCAACATCCTTGTCACACAACATTATTACAACAATGCCACGATTCCCCAATCGAACATATAACCAAAACATCCATCTACATAGTAGCCCATGAATAATATTTAAACCTTTCACCTAACACTTCCATTCCGAAACATCCAATGGTCTCATCACTCCTACATGTTTCCAATGTTCAACCTATGAACTATTACAAGTCACACATGCATATATGAAATGTGCCACATCACACTTCCGCTGCGTACTCTGATTACTCATAACCATCAAAACTATCAATCCCACATCCAAAGTCTAACTCTTTCTCCTATTCGCCAAAAATCATTGTTCACTTTTAATATACCCAACCTCACATTATCAGATGTCAATTCACACACCAACTCAAATCTCTAAATTCTTCCAAAAGTTCCCACTCTTTAACCATCAAAACAGACATATGCAAAGATTTTAGACTTAACTCATCAGGCACGACATTAACTTTACCAATAGGATAATTCGATCCAAGGTCATAACTAATCAGGAATTCCAACCATCCTCGTTGTCTCCTACTTTATTCCTTCTGACCAAACAAGTACTCAATACTCTTGTGATTACCAAACACCTTGAACCTACAACCCTCAAAATAATTCCTCTAGATTCTCAACACAAAAGTAACCGAAGCCATCTTGAAATCATGAATCCTCCATTGTCGTAAAGCATAAGAAATGACGTTACCCTCTCGCATTAGCACACTAACTACACTCATCAAGGATGCATCCCTATATTCCATAAACAGTTTATTAGGATCAGGAAGAATTAAAATTGGAGCCGTAGTCAATCTCTACTTCAGCTCACAAAAACTTACTCACAACGAACATCCAAAACAAACGACTTACCCTTTGCAAGTCAACTAAGATAACAGAAGTACGAACTTAGGAAAGTCTTCCATAGCCTGCAGTAACAACCAACTATGCCCAAATGTTTCTAATCTCTTTAACCAACTTCAGAGCCTCTCATTGTAGAACTGCATCTACTTTGGATAGATACACAACAATACCATCATCAGAAATAACATAACCAAGAAACTAACCTCTTTCAATCAAAATTCTCACTTCGATAATTTAGTAGAAAGCTCCCTCTCTTTCAGCCCTTGTAACTCAATCCTCAAATACACTACATACTCATCCTTTGATTTAAAATAAATCAGAATATCATCCAATAAACATCACTATAAACTTATCCAAACAAGTCTGGAAGATACGATTCATATACTCCATAACCATAACATATACAACCTTCAAAATTCATTCTGAGCTCGAAACAATTCATCCAAAATAGCTTAACAATCTCTGGTTACCATATTCCATATCAATTCTTCTTACAGGGTTCAAACTCACTCAAGGTTTCTGCTGACACGAGATCTCAACCCATAACAAAAGTAATACCATCAAGGAACTTCAAATCGTTCGCAATTCGTCACAATTCGAAACTCAAGCTATCCAGAACACAACCGCAAGTTTCCATACTACTCACTGATTAACACACAACCTCATGCTGTCATCCTTTTCCTTACCAACCATGCTGGACCTCTTCAAGTCGACACACTAATGTTTCATCCAAAAACACATCTGAAAACCATGCACAACTGACGGTCCATCAATGTGGCTTCCTGCCAATTTCAAGAACACTATCATCACAAACCTGACAAACATCTTAGTTTCACTTCCTAAAAGTTATTCTACTTACTTAGCAGATCCAAACCTCAAATCCTCACCTTCGTCAAATTTGAGTTCACACTCTACTCTCTGAGAACAATCATTAACGATACCCAATCGTTCTCTCTCAATGACTTCCCAACTGGACCAACATACCAAAACCTATAATCCGTCTCATCTTCCGATATTAGAATCTTCATCGACTCAACAAAAAAATCCGTAATCATTTTCTTAATTCCAAACAATTCATTGCACACACTATCAAGGCCGGAAATACACGTCTATTCCATCCAACATAATTTCGTCTACTATCAACAAGAGATTAAGGGTGACCAGTTCCTTAATTTGTCAATAGACGGCAGCCGACAATCATGATGGGGCATAAACCGTCTTTAATAAACTATAATAGTATTTCTTGCATCTTGTGCACAAAACTACCTAGGGCACAAATCCTTAGTCAACATAAACCTTACCTCCGCATTCCCTCTGGAACCGGGAACAACACTGTCCAAACAACACTTACACTCTTGCAACCTACGACACACAACCGAAGAAACTTGGAGAAGCACCAGCTTCTCCCCCACTTATCTCATTCTAAATCCTGCAGACAAAGGATTAGAAAACCAGAAAGTACTGACAGTGTTTCACACACATATCACATACTAAGGAACAAACAACATCGACAGTATTCAACTGTCACACCAACTGACTCAACAACTTGGCCAGACGGACCGACCTGCTCTGATACCACTAATGTAACACCCCAATTCCCATCGCACTAAATAATACATAATTAAATCAGTGTGAATAAAAAGAAAATTCTTAGACAGAAATAAGGATGCCACATTTGAGAAAAACACAATCCCTGCTCATAAATTTGATACATAACACAAAATGGAATAAACATAAAAGGGAAACTTTTTCCAACAAAAGGAAAGTTCAATTATGGAATAAAGCGGAAAGATCCATAAATGACTTGTTTTACAAAATAAATTGTTTTATAACATCAAAATATTCATACAAAGGTAATACAAAATAGATCCAACAAATGTATACATATATAACAAAAGCGTTCTCCGACTCCCGTGTTACGTATCAGAGCAGACAGACCGACAAAAGGGTGGAGAACTAATCTTCACAAAAGCCTCAAAGATACTAATATGCAATTTCCTCATAGGGCAACAAACCACAGCAGAAGGGTGAGAAATAACAACTAAATCAAGATTGCATAATAATATGCAAACACATATAAATTCACATGCATAATTATTCTCACCACAAGCATCACATACTAATACATATAGCATGCCACAGATACATAACATATTTCTAATAATCCAACAACATATCATATATCAATTATACCAACATAATCACATATTCACACATAAGGCATACCAAAGTTATAACATACGGACACACAACCACCTCACATATATTCATCTATAGCATACCATAGATAATTAATACAATCATTGTAATGTACAACCTCCCCACAAAGCATAGCATATGTCTATACATAAAACATATCATCCATAACCAATGCATTTATCACAAATTCATATCAAATCACCAATGCTATCACGAGTTCAACACATAATCAATCAATTCACAATCTCCCACACATAATCAATCCATTCATAATTTCCCACACATAATCAATCCATTCATGATTTATGCAAATGCATAGAGACCGACACAATGAATCTATGCATGCGGTACCATTCCATCCATCATTCTCATCTTTAATTCACTCAGGAATTATTGGAATCATCGCTTGTTACTTAGTGTAACTCCCCGTCGGGCAAACGATGTTCCCCGTCGCTTTAGGTCCTCTTTGTATAAGGCACACGACGTTTATGGATCGCTTTAGGTCCTCTTTATATAAGGCATGCGATCCGATCGCTTTAGGTCCTCTTTGTATAAGGCACACGATCGTCTATAACGTCGCTTTAGGTCCTCTTTGTATAAGGCACATGACAGTTACAGTAGATTCCCTCTGGAATCGTTTCGTCGCTCACAAATGACTCATGACAATCAAATGCATCTTCACAAATCAACAATATGAATTATCTCATCGTCATTATTCATGCATTGGAAATCAATTCAAACAATGCATTTACTTGCCATAAGGCCACCAAATAACACACATTGAATTTCACATAAACAATGCATTTCATCATAATCCACAAACCACAACAATTAGCATTTTAGCATATACACTCATATCAATTCACATCAAGAATTACTCACCATCAACCACAACAATCCTGCAGTCATACAATGATACTCACAACACTAGGATTCATCCCACAAAGGCTACCCACAACAACATACATTAATACCATACATTTGTATTCAAGTCAACAAAGTATTTTGCCATAAGGCCACAACAATTACAACAACTTATCACATTCTTCAACATCATATAAACCATATAAAAGCTCCACGTCATATAACAATAGCACAACACACTGTAAAACACCGACCGCACGCATTTAACGCGATAAAAACCCGACAACCCAACACTTTTACACAACCACGACTTAATTAAATCCTCTACTGCCCTCCAAAATATTTTTATAAGAAAGAACATCTCATTACCTTTCCAACGCATCCGACCGCGCCTCAATCCGAGTTACGGATCAAAAGTTATGAAGGAAACAAAATGGGAAATCTGTCACGTTCGCTTTCCTATTCGTAATGCAAACCCCCAGTGAACCGAGGCAGAGAAAAAATAGCATAAAGTTTGCAATGCGAACTTCTGGGCGAACCTTCGCTTTCCCCTTCGCTGTGGTTCGCAAAGCGAACCTGCGAACCCAGAAATTCTCAGCAGCGCTGTTATGGGTCATTTTGGGTCAAAATTCATCATTTCTTCCATCCAAACACTTCCAAATCACAATATATCAACCAAAACATGTTCCAAACATAACAAAAAGCATTCTACGCAGTTTATATCAAGTTTCACCCGTGGAAACATCGATTTCTATTTATTTTGATCACAAATTATCAATAAGAAAAAGTTGTGAAACAACCAAAACAATTACAACAAACAACACATATACATACACAAGCAAGATATAATCAAAACTTCTCACCCTTACCCGATTAATCGTGCTTGAAACGGAGCTATGTCGATTTCCACCTTTTTCCTCTTCTCCATTTCTTTCCACTCCTTTTCCTTCTTTCTCTCTTTCTTTCCTTTCCCTTTCTTTTCTCTCTTTTTCTCTCAAATCTCTATTTATAAAAATATCTAATTTTTCTAAAATATCTAACCCCTCAAAATGACCATTTTACCCCTCAGCTCAAATATCTCGCAAACGCTCTCAAAACGCGATAAAACATAATAACGATGAAAAATAATATATTGTCAAATAAAAGTCAAGAATAAAATAATATAAAAACAAAAATAATTAAATCGACTCGATTAAAATAAATTGGACAAAACGGGGCGTTACATAAGACCCATCTTTATTCATTTTCAAACTCTTTGGGCCTCTAATAGAGTGTAAGACCCAATCTTTTTTTAACCAAAACCTTTTTGGGCCTCAGACATTATATAAGTCCCTCTGCATTAAAAAAATCTTGGCGTGATCGCCATTTTCAAACAAGAAAATCATCTGGGCCTACCCTTGTGTTGTAAGTCCCATTTCTTTTCTTTAAAAAAATCCTTGGGCTTCTCCTTGAGTTGTAAGACCCAACCCTTGTTGTACATAAACCTTTTTGGGCCTCAGTCATTATATAAGTCCCGGTACAATATTCAAAACAACGGTGCGATCATTGTTAAACCTTGGGCCTCTCTTTGAGTATAAGCCCCACCAATCTTTTCAAAATAATTCCTTTTGATTTAGATTCAAATATATATATATATATATATATATATATATATATATATATATATATATATATATATATATATATATATATATATATATATATATATTGTTATCAAAACTTTCTTTAATTTCTTTGAAAAACTAACAAAACAGCATGGAAGATGGTTCGCCTGTAAGTTTTTATCGGCTTTCATTTACTCGCTTTCATATATATATATATATATATATATATATATATATATATATATATATATATATATATATATATATATATATATAACTGTATTGTGGGAAGTTGCGCACGGTAAGTCTTCTTTCATTCTTTTAAATACACGTCAAATATATATAACTGTATTGTGGGAAGCTGCGCATGGTTAGTCTTCTTTCATATCCTTTTTATACTTGTCATATATCAATTGTATATATAGTAGTATAGTTATTTAGAGTTTTCCCCGACAACTAGGTCTAGAACTAGGTAAAGCCCTGTTGGTCACTCTTAAAATACAAACAAAACTAGATCCCCATAGGATCTCCAGATACAGTCTTGCCTTCTCTTGGGCTTAAACAATATGGAACAAAGAGAAAGGCAATATTCTCAGTGAACCTTTTCTCAGACTGTCACCCCTAGAAATTGTCAAAGAAATTCTACTCCCCGGGGTTGATCTATTCTCTGTGAATGGTATCTCTTGAATTTCTTCAAATCATAGAACTTTCACTAAATGATCTATTCTCGGTGAATAGCATTTCTTGAACTTTTCTTAGTTTGGGACCCACAGGCTTCCTAAAAGCATCCCCGCCTCCTCTTGGGCTTTGTACAAGGACCCTCCGGCTTCTTAGAAGTTCTCATGCATTCTCTTGGGCTTAATACAAGGACCCTGACGACCTCTTAAAGGTATAAGACAGAACTTAGTCATCCTTTGCTAGAGCATTCTTTCCAGTGTCAAACCTCAGGCAACTTTAGGGTTAATTCTCATCCCTTAATGCCCTTGCCTCCTCTTGGGTATCATGCCAAAGATAAAACTCTTCCACCCCAGTAGACTTGGACAATCTAATCCCCTTGAGTCTCAAAGACATTCTCAAGTTCCTTACAAATATAGGAAGAAACCCCGGGCTCTCTGGATCAATCTCTAGCAGGAACCCAACCTCTCTCTTGAGAGTTCCCCAACCAGGGTCAGCTTATCCCAAATTAGAACCTCAAGGTCTCTGATATCTCAACACTTCTGTAATCCTCAGTAAGAGTTGATTCCCCATTTGGACCTGCCTCGGGATCTTAACAAATCCTCGACAAAAGATAGTCTCCTCTTAGGCTTTGTATAATGATCTTTCCTCACTAAAGTCAGCCTCCTCTTGGGATTTGTACAAAGATTCTCCCCATCGGAGCTAACATTTTCAGACTCTCGTGTTGAGTCAATCAACTTTCAGACTCTCTTGTTGAGTCAATCAACTTTCAAACTCTCTTGTTAAGTCAACCTTTTTTACCCTCAATCTTGGGCTTTGTACAAGACAGATAAAAGCACTCTCTTGTTGAGTCAAACCCTTTCAGCCTCAATCTTGGGCTTTGAACAAGACATAAATCTCCCTCTCATAAGCTTGAGACATATATCTTCCCTAGCAAAGTCACTTCCTCCCAGCCTTCTTCTAGGCTTTAAGGAATGATTTTCCCCAAGAAGAGTCAAATTCATTTCAGCCTCAATCTTGGGCTTTGTACAAGACACATAAAGATATCCTCACCAGAGTCAGTTAAATTTCTCATTTCAGCCTCAATCTTGGGCTTTTTACAAGACACATACAAACCTCCTCGACGGAGTCAAAATCCTTTTAGCATCAATCTTGGGCTTTGTACAAGACATATAGAATATTTTCCCTCGGAAAAGTCAAACTTCTAGCCTCCTCTTAGGCTTTGTATATTGATATCCCCAAAGAGTCAGTCTCTTCTTTGCCTCAATCTTGGGCCTTGTACAAGACACCAATATATACACTCTCTTGTTGAGTCGGTCTTATCCAGCCTCCTCTTAGGCTTTGTATAAAGAAATCCCCTGGCCGAGTCAATTACCCTTTTAGCATCAACCTTGTGCTTTGATCCAGGCACACAAAAATCAACGATCCCTCTTTAGAGTTAACAAGTTCTCTCTCAATCAAACTTTTAGCTTCAATCTTGAGCTTTGAACAAGACACAAATAACCTTTTAGTTTCAATCTTGGGCTTTGAACAAGACACCAAAACATCATTTTCCTCCCCTAGAATAGGAGGAACTACGATTGCTCTGATTTCCCTATTTCTTTTAAACGGGAATACGTAGGCATAAGATTGCGAAATCTTAGCGAGAATACCAATCAAAAACCCTAGGTCCAGAACCTTCGCACATCAACCAAAACTTAGGTCCAGTACCTTACCAAAAACACCCGAACATCAACAAAATCTCACTCACTCACTGATACTTCCCAAGAGACTTTCCCAACCCATTAACAGATAAACACTATCAATTACAAAGCAAGACCTAAAGCTAATATCCTGTGGATAACCACATATAAGATGGGTAATTGACAACTACCCATTGTATAACCTGACCCCGGACCCCCAATCTCTTTTAAGAGTTTGTTCAGGTAAACAATCGCGTGCAAGGTTAGTTTTAGATAGCTTCCCTTTCCCTTCCAACTTCACGGGATAAATAAGAAATCAGAAAGTAGCACCCCTCCTCCCCTCATTGCGGTGAGGAGAAAACCCAGCGATAAGGTGGTCGCGTCACCGACAAAAATCGCTCGCTACAGGAAAATGGCGACTCTGCTGGGGAGTCATTGTCTGTATATGATTAAGTATTATAACTCTTTAGAGGTCTAGGATGTTAGTTTTAGGATAAATATATATCGCTTTTCCTAATTGATATCCGTGTTTGCTTTTCTGCTAATGGGACTGCGGGTGATGCTGCATCTGGAAAGATTGAGTATACACCTAAGATAAGTGATGGAACTAGACGGGTAATCTTACAGGGAGTGACTCCCAAATAAGAGACCCCAGTCGACCATCGAATTAGTGGAGACACCCTTTGCGGATTCAATGCCTATACGACTTCAGTTGTTGAAAGCAGATTGTTCAATTGTGGTTGTCCATGAAACTGAGGATTTAGTAGGCTGAGACCTTGTTACTATTTTGTATTGCGGAAGCTATCGGAAATAGTTGTCACGCGATACTACCCTCATTTGAGATTACTCTAAGATACTACAGCTCGCTCGGGTGAACCAGCCTGCTGTTGTTATCCCAAGGGGGGTCAATGATTTTGAGGACAGGTACAAAAAATCACCAGTATAACCTTTGGGGATGGGTAGAGCCATGATTTCATGACACCGAACCTTTGACCCCATGTTTTTTCTATGTTTTTGTGTGCTGCATCCATGCATTCATTTCATTAAAAAACATTAATAAAAAAACTTCTCTTCTAGTCTCTCTTTTTCAAATTAAACTAAGACAATGATTGCAAATATCAGAGAGGGGAGATTGCGTTATGGAATTCCGTAGAAGGAAGACTCACAAATACACCTTCAAGGTTCCAAAATTAGAGGATTTAAGAGGGTTGGCGAGGATGATCACCAACCCTGATGCTTTCAGAGCCAAGTACGGAGGACTGCTGTCTCTGTTAAGGGTCCATGTAATTGAAGGAATACTGGCTACGCTCATTCAATTTTACAATCCGGTCTATCACTGTTTCACATTCCCGGATTATTAGCTAGCACCAACACTGGAGGAGTACTCTCACTTGACTGATTTACCCATCACTGACCAAGCTCCCTTTTCTGGACTGGAAGGAATTCCAAAGGATTAAACCATTGCAAGAGCAATCTATTCAGACGAGTCAGGCTCTGTACTTTGCTAGTATAAGGAACGCGGCTGCTTTCGAGAGCATCTTTGTCTTACTCAGCTACGGGTTATTTCTGTTTCCCAACATTGATGACTTTGTTGATATCAATGCCATTAAGATATTTCTGATTGGAAACCCTGTACCGACCTTGCTCGCAGATGCTTATCATTCTGTACACTTAAGGAATTTGTATAGCGGAGGAATGATCACATGCTATGTACCCCTGCTATACAAATGGTTCACTTCCCACTTACCCGAGTCTGCTGCATTTTGGGATCATAAGAGTACTTTACGTTGGTTGTAGAGAATCATGTCTCTTACCAACTCTGACATCGATTGGTACAATCGAATCTATGACGGGATAAGAATCATTGACCATTGTGGAAACTTCCCTAATGTACCCCTCATATGAATTAAAGGAGGAATCAATTATCATCCAGTTTTAGTCCGTCGTCAATTTGGATAGCGGATGAGACATGTCCCGCGTAATGTTCATCTGGAAGGTTTTTTCTTCAAGGAAGGAGAAAATGACAAGGCACTAAAGACAGAAATAGTGCATGCCTGGAAACATGTTCACAGGAAAGGAAGAGAGTCTCTAGGAAAACTGGAATGTGTCTCTGTGGAACCTTATCTCCACTGGGTACAAACTAGAGCTCTCAAACTGAGGATGCCTTACCCTCGTCAGGAAGTTCTTCCATTAAAGGAATCTGTCACTTACTTTATGTTTGATACGGAAAAGCTTTAAGTTACTCTCAACATAGTTCAACAGGAGAAGAGGTCTAGGAAGAATAAGTACCGTATTCTCAACGTGGAGTGTAATAAAATACAACAACTATTAAAAGAAAAAGATGCTCTGATCGAGATTTTAGAGCAACATGCTGTAGAAAATCAAGAAGACCAAAGGAATTTGCTCGCTCCTTTCACTTGGCAAAGGAATGACAACCCGACAACGGCTCGAGAGCCCCGGTCAAAGAAAAGGAAAGTACTAGAACCGGGGTTCCTCACACTGTATGATATTTACAATCCAATTGTCGAAGTTTATTTTGATTAAACAAATAAATTAAAAAATCATTGCATATTATTCATCATTCTCACATAACGCATTCTTCTTATCTACGAATCTAATGTTTGTGTCTCGATTCTAGAGTCAAACTGTCTCATTTGTACAATACTCGGGCCAGTCAACAAAAGAAAATGGATAATCTCGAGGAAGAGAACAGAGAGTTGAGAAAAGAACTCGACGCTCTGAAAGAAGATCTGAGGAAACTTCACAATGACATGCAAGCTCTGGCAGCAGCCCCGATGCAACAACAATGGACGGTGATATAGAGATCACCTCGATGCCCATAGTGGAGAAGTATGATCCTCGGTATAACATGCCTAAAGATCGTCCCTGGGGCATGCCACTCAACTATATCCCAGAAGGATATATTCTTCCGATCTCGGAAGATCCGGAAACTGCAGCAGGAACCTGATGCGGTGTTTTCGCAAGTATACGATGGTCATCTTAGTGTTATAATGAAGTCCATTATAGAAGGTATAAATGACCAGCCATGAGTCCAGGCCATGATGTGGACATATTCTCAATAGGTCTTTATATCTCTCCCAAGCTTCAAAGAGTGATTCACCTTGGTTTTGAGTGAATCTGGTTATTTGGTTTCGAAAAACAGCAGTTTTACTTGGGGGAAAATATCTAGCAAGGAATACTCTCCTAAGGTCTTCCCAAGTTGTTATAGAATTGGCTGGAAGGGAATCTAACCATGTAAGGGCTTTGTCTCTGAGGGAGAAAGGAAATAGTCTTAGACGAATCACCTCAGGAGTAGCACCATTGGTTTTAAAAGTGTCAGCTAATTGGATGAAGACTTTTAGATGTTGATTTGGGTTCTCAGAAGGGAGACCCGCGAATTGGTTTTGCTGTACTAATTGTAATAGGGAGGGTTTCAGTTCGAAATTGTTAGCAGGAATATTAGGGTTTACTATACTAGAACTGGGTTCGTCATCGGATGGTTGAGCGAAATCCTTAAGGGGTCTTTAGTTACGGTCTTCGGCCATAGTTTCCTTAATTCTACGAAGTGAGAGACGTGCACGAGCGTAACGTTCAGGTTCCGCTAAAGGATCTATAAGACTACCGGTGCTGCGAGTTCTTCGCATTGACCAGTAGGTAAAGCCTTAGTCTAGACGGTGTAACAACAGGGTACGAAATTTGACGTAATTGGTCCCCGACAACGGCGCCAAAAACTTGATGCGGTGTTTTCACAAGTATACGAATCGCGTCAGAGTAATATAAAAGATTATCGATCCCATAGAGACCAAACATCAATCTATAGGTTTCTATTGTTACGATGTTTATCTAAGGCAAATCAATCGGGAGTTCGTGAGTGCACAGTAAAAGCGAAGTAAAGTACAAAGATATAAAATTCAATTTAAAACAACTGGCTTGAATGTAATTCACACAGTCGGATAGTATTCCAAATGCTTGTAAATAGAACCACTTATGGGGTAATGTTTTCTACTTATGAAAAGAACTAATTTAACGGGAACTGTCGCTTTCGCGTATTCAGAACCGAGTTTATCCCTTTAATCGAACCCTCTTATTGTCACTTATAAAAAGGCGTGCATTGCGTTAAAGTAATAAACCTATTTTTAAGAAATATAGTTTCTTGACTCAGTTGAAAAGTATTTTGACTTTAAACTTTTAACAAAAAGAGGTTCATGCGAACCGGACTTTAAACCCATAAACGCGTCCGAAAATAGTTTTAAAATCGTTTTTCTAAAGTATTAAAAACTCCTACTTAACTAAATAAAGCGCTTTCGCTTCCTTTGAACAGTTAAGACTAACCAAGTTTAACCAAAGGTTGGACGGCTTTTGATCTTACCCAACAGAAATAAAGTGCAGAAAACTTGTGTTAAAAATCAGAATAACCCCTAAGCATTTCTATTGACACCTTGCATGGAATACTACTTTAACTATGATCCTTACATTCTAACCTTTAAAATTTAGCCGGACATGGAAATGTAAATAGACATATTGAAATAGATCATGTTAAAGTAGATTCTTTTTAAGTGAATAGTGCGAGAAAGTAAATAGTGTGAGAAAGTAAATGGTGCGGGGAAGTAAATAGTGAGAGAAAGTAAATGGTGCGAGAAAGTAAATAGTGCGGGAAAGTAAATAGAAACCTGCTCCAAATAGGAGGCTTTAAATCTGGTACAACTGGAAATAAATGACTGGAAATGAAAATGGCAGCAAGATTAACTTCTACCAGAGTGCTCCAAACTCAATTACCGACTCGATCAAACAGTGTGATAACTCCCCGATGTGAGAAGTTTATCACTTTACAATACTGAAAATATATGGCTTGAGTTCTGAAACTAAGCTTGGATGAAGAAAAAGGATCAAGGACTCATCTATTTATAGCCTAGGAAAAACTATGGAAAGACCAAAGTGCCCCCCAACTTCTTTTGGCAGGGAAACCATACGACAAAGGTGGCGCCCGCCACCCCCTCATTGCGCCCGCCATGTGAACCTAGGGAAAAAGAAGTGGAGATCGTGGCAGTTGACAGTAGTTGACTCCTATCCAAGTCATGGCCTACCCTATGGCGCCCGCCATGGTGGATGCCATGTGTACAATTTCCTCAAAAACTGGTTTTCTTGCTCGTTTTTCTTCATTTCTTCACGAGGAGCTCTGGGAATACAAAGAACCTGGAAACAAAACAAAACACAAGCATAACACAAGAAAATAGCAATAAAATCCTAAGAAACATGTGCAATCCGAGTCAAATACGTAGTGTGATTCAGTGTTATCAAATTCTCCCACACTTAGACCTTTGCTTATCCTCAAGCAAAACACTTTATAGCTCATGGCAGAAAAAGGTGGTATCAACGAAGGATTTGGGCTAAAAGGGCTTCTAAGTTTAAACTAGGATGAAGTGATAGGTACTAACTAAGTGAACCAAGGATATCGTAATGACACTTTCCCGCAGACACGGACATAAACTTCGTTCCTATACAAACCAATCCATACTACCCCACTGTACCTAGGCGTACCTTTTGCATCTCTTTTGGGTCCTCTTCATTCCGGTGCAATCACATTAAGCCCGTTATCCGTACATACTCATAGTAAAGTGACCGGTTAGTGATTCTGATCTCAAGCATGGGGATTCTGATCTCAAGCATGGGGCTCTGGTACACAAACTGGTGTAACCCCTTTTATTGACCCAATTGTAGTTGTGGGGGATCGGATCGTAACCCGCCCTACCAAGTCCAGCACCAGATGCCTCTGAACCAACCAACAATGGGCAAACTTTATTCTCTTTTTTTTTATATATTTGGGTTAAATGACCTTGTGAGGGTTACCTACACCCGAGTTACATTTTTATGAAGCACAACATACAAATCATTCACTTATATTCATCGGTCCCTTACGTAGAGCATGCTTAGGCCGGAGCTGACTGCTAGGATAAACTACTAAGGACCTACTCTAAAAAGACAATTAAGGCCATGGTATATGGGGTATCGGGGTCGATTTCTATAATCACGAAGCCTATGGTGTTAAAACGATACCGATGTTTCAAAAAAGTTTTCCCAAGTCATCCGCATCCTAAATCAAACCTGTCTCAAAGCCTAAATTTTCAGAACAATACACTTTCTTTTGTCAAAAATTTTTTTGGGTAAGGATAAGGAAATGGGGAAATAGGGATACACTACACAGATGACTCGTCAAACACATGCATATTCTAAAAACAAACTTAAAACAAGATAAATAAACAAGAAAGCAATAAAAAAGTAAAAGGAAAGAAAATGCATGCATATTCTAAAAACAAACTAAAAATAAGATAAATAAACTAGAAAGCAATAAAAAAGTAAAAGGAAAGAAAATGCAAGTAAAACAGATAAAGTCTACTCCCACACTTAAATCGAACATTGTCCCCAATGTTTCAAAATAAGATAGGAAAGAGTAATCTGGAATTAAAGAGGAGAACAAGATCTCCTATATTGAAATCTTTCTTTATAATTCTTTTATCATGCCAAGCTTTGGTTCTTTCTTTATATATTATGGCATTTTCATAGGCAGACTAGCGGAGTTCTTCTAGTTTATGAATGTCAAGGATGCACTTTTAACCAGTAGTCAAATAATCTAAGTTTAAGGTTTTAATGGCCCAATAGGCCTTGTGTTCTAACTCAAAGGGTAGGTGACAGGATTTTCCATAGACCAATTGGTAAGGATTTGTTCCAATAGGGGTTTTAAATGCAGTTCTGTAGGCCCATAATGCTTCTTGTAGCTTTTGAGACCAATCTTTTCTAGTTATTGAAACAGTTTTCTCTAAGATTTGTTTAATCTCCCTATTAGATACCTCTACTTGGCCGCTAGTCTGTGGATGGTAAGGTGTTGCTACTCTATGCTTAACTCCTTATTTACTTAAAAGTTTATCAAAAATCCTTGATATGAAGTGCGATCCACCATCGCTTATAACAAGACGGGGTACTCCGAATCTAGGGAATATATAATTCCTAAACAGCTTAATTAGTACTCGTGTGTCGTTTGTGGGTGAGGCTATGGCTTCAATCCATTTAGACACGTAGTCAACAGCCACTAAGATATATTTATTTCCTAATGAGGATGGAAATGGTCCCATAAAATCGATACCCCAAACATCGAAAAGTTCTACTTCCTGAATGTCCCTTAAAGGCATTTCGTCACGTCTGGAGATGTTCCCAGTGCGCTGGCACCGGTAACATTTGAGTATATAAGCATGAACATCACGCCATATTGTGGGCCAGAAAAGGCCACCTTGAAGAATTTTAGCGTGTGTCTTGGAGGTGCTAGCATGTCCTCCGTAGGGTGCAGAGTGACAGTGTTCTATGATATTTCTTACCTCTTCTTCTGGAATGCAACGGCGAAAAATACCATCCGTACCTCTTTTGAAAAGAAGTGGCTCGTCCCAATAAAACTGTCTTACATCGTTAAAGAACTTCTTTTTCTGTTGATAGTTAAGGTCAGGAGGTATGATATCAGCGGCTAGGTAATTAACAAAATCGGCGTACCAAGGTACGCCACTTACCGCCAAAGATTTTTCAGGGTTCTTATAAGGATCTAGGTTGTTTTCTTCAATGGCTTCTATCTTAGTTATTAACCGGTCATAGGAAAAATCATCATTTATAGACACTAAATCTGGTTTCAGGTACTCAAGTCTAGAAATGTGATCATCAACTACATTTTTTGTGCCTTTCTTATCTCGAATATCTAGATCAAACTCCTGCAATAAAAGGATCCATCGAAGTAACCTAGGTTTGACATCTTTCTTGCTTAATAGGTAACGAATAGCAGCGTGGTCTGTGTAAACTATAATTTTAGCTCCTACCAGATAAGATCGAAATTTGTCCATAGCAAAAACTACGGTAATGAGTTCTTTTTTAGTGGTTGCGTAGTTAAGCTGAGCAGCATCTAGGGTTCTACTAGCATAATAAATTGCATGTAATTTCTTATCCTTTCTATGACCTAGAACAGCTCCTACAGCGTAATCGCTAGCATCGCACATGATTTCGAAAGGTTCGGCCCAATCTGGGGGTTGCATAATGGGTGCTGAAATTTGCGCTTGTTTCAAAAGGTTAAATGCTTCAATGCATTTTTCATCAAAATTAAATTCGACATCTTTCATCAGGAGGCCAGTTAAAGGTTTTGTTATTTTAGAGAAATCCTTGATAAAACGCCGGTAAAAACCAGCATGTCCAAGAAAACTTCGGACTTCTCTAATGGTCTTAGGGGGTTTTAGGTTTTCTATTACCTCTATCTTGGCTCTATCTACTTCAATACCCATTTCAGAGACTATGTGTCCTAAAACTATACCTTCGGTAACCATAAAGTGACATTTCTCCCAGTTTAGCACCAGGTTTACATCCACACATCTTTTTAGGATTTTCTCAAGGTTAACGAGACAGTTTTTGAAATCAAATCCACATACCGAGAAATCATCCATGGATACTTCTATAACTCCATCAAGGTAATCAGCGAAGATTGACATCATGCAATGCTGGAAGGTAGCTGGAGCATTACAGAGGCCGAAAGGCATTCGTCTATAGGCAAAGGTTCCATAAGGGCATATGAAGGTTGTTTTTTCTTGATCTTCTGGGTGAATAGGAATTTGGAAGAATCCCGAATATCCATCAAGATAACAAAAATAGGAGTGTCTGGCGAAACGTTCCAGCATTTGGTCTATAAATGGTAAAGGGAAATGATCCTTCCTAGTTGCTTTGTTTAATTTTCTGTAATCTATGCACATACGCCATCCTCATTCTATACGTTTTTGCTACATATTCGCCTTTCTCGTTTTGCATGACTGTGATGCCTCCCTTTTTAGGTACTACATGCACAGGGCTCACCCACTTACTATCTGAGATTTGATAAATTATACCTGCTTCCAGTTACTTAAGAACTTCCTTCTTAACAACATCACTCATTATAGGGTTTATCCTTCTCTGATGTTCTCTGGAGGGTTTCGAATCTTCCTCAAGTAAAATCCGGTGCATACACACGGATGGACTTATACCTTTCAGATAAGAGATATTATATCCTAAGGCTGAGGGATATTTCCGCAAAACATATAAGAGTTGGTCTGTTTCTTCTTGGTTTAAGGTAGCACTGACTATAATTCTTGGGTAGTTCTTTGAGTTCTAAAGTTGGTTTCTTGGGGCATAGTATTGGATTGGGGGTAAGGGATAAACATTCGTGAAGGTTATCATCAATGTAGGGTTCCATAAATCCATCATCTTTCCTTATGAGGGTTGAAGGTAGTTTGATTGTTTCTATGGGTTCTTCTTGATCTAGTTCCCTAATGGATACATCAATGATGTCTATGGCATAACACGCGTCTCCTAATACTGGTGCCATAAGAAATTTCGACAAAATGAATTCTATCTTTTCATCACCTACCTCAAAAGTCAACTTTCCTCTCTTGACATCTATTATGGCTCCTGCGGTTGATAAGAATGGCCTACCTAGGAGGATTGGGATGTCATCATCTTCTTTAATGTCCTTGACAACAAAATCAGTAGGGATAAACAACTGACCGATCCTAACTGGGATGTCTTCTAATATGCCTATTGGATATTTGACGGATCTATCGGCTAATTGAAGAGCCATCTTATTAGGTTGCAGTTCTCCTAGTTTTAACCTTTCACAAACTGCTAGAGGCATTAAGCTCACACTAGCTCCTAAGTCCAGGAAAGCTTTATCGATGACATGACTCCCCAAAATATAAGGTATGGAGAAATTTCCAGGATCTTTCTCCTTTTTGGCAAGTTTATTCTCGGAAATGGAATTGCATTCCAAAGGGTTTGGATCGTCAAGTCTACGTTTATTGGTAAGGAAGTCTTTGAGGAACTTTGCATAAGATGGTATCTGGGTGATGGCTTCTGTGAAAGGGATCTCCACATGAAGTTTCTCTATGACTTTAATAAATTTCTGGTATTAGTTATTGATCTTGGTTTGTTTGACTCTTTGTGGATAGGGTAGTGGAGGTTTGTATGGCGGGGGTGGTTCATTAGTTTTATCTATAGTTTCTCCCTTATCTTGGTTTTTCTGTTCTTCAGATTCCACTGATTCCTCTACTTCGTCCGTAGGTACAACGCTTTTCTTAGAAGTTTTGGGTTTGCCCAATGCCGGGTTAAACGGTTCATCGTAAGCGGTCCCACTTCGTAAGGTAATGGCATTGGCTTGTCCTCGGGGGTTTTGTTGAGGTTGTCCAGGAAATTGTCCACCAGGTGTGGTTTTGGGAGCTTGTTTGAGAGCTACCTGAGAGATCTGGGTTTCAAGCATCTTATTGTGGGTGACTATTTAGTCTACCTTGGTTCCTAACTGG
Organism: Lathyrus tuberosus; assembly: GCA_022829125.1. Classification (NCBI taxonomy): domain Eukaryota; kingdom Viridiplantae; phylum Streptophyta; class Magnoliopsida; order Fabales; family Fabaceae; genus Lathyrus; species Lathyrus tuberosus. Next base: position 7,353,898 of record JALAZF010000191.1, read on the forward strand.
GTAATCATTTCGTTTACATGAATGTTTTGGTTTAGGAATTCTTTGTTTTGCTGGGTTTGAGCCAAAATGAAATTTTCCATGTTTTTCTCAAGGTTTGGCTTGGGCGGCACAACTTGCATAGGTTGGTTTTGTCTCTGGGCTTGAAAACCGGGTGGTCTTGGAGGTGCAGGGTTTTGGATAGGGTTATTGTTTTTGTAGGAAAAGTTTGGGTGATTCCTCCATCCAGGGTTATAAGTGTTTGAAAATGGGTCCCCTTGGGCATAGTTGACCTAGTCTGATTTAGTTTCATTCAACAAATTGCATTCCGCTGATTGGTGTCCTTTGGTTCCACATAATTCGCATTCCGACGAGACTGCTGCTACAGTAGCTGGGTTTGCGTACATATGGCTTGCATCATGTCTATAGAACTTATCTCATGTATTCCTTCTTGGGATTCTTTATTCTCCACGGTTGCTCGTTCTGTTCCCCATTGACAATGGTTTTGAGCCATATCTTCGATGAGAGCGCAAGCTTCAGGGTAAGGTTTATTCATCAGAGTGCCACCAGCGGCAGCGTCGATGGTCATCTTAGTGTCATAATGAAGTCCATTATAGAAGGTATGAATGATCAGCCATGACTCCAGGCCATGATGTGGACATATTCTCAATAGGTCTTTATATCTCTCCCAAGCTTCAAAGAGTGATTCACCTTGGTTTTGAGTGAATCTGGTTATTTGGTTTCGAAAAACAACAGTTTTACTTGGGGGAAAATACCTAGCAAGGAATACTCTCCTAAGTTCTTCCCAAGTTGTTATAGAATTGGCTGGAAGGGAATCTAACCATGTAAGGGCTTTGTCTCTGAGGGAGAAAGGAAATAGTCTTAGACGAATCGCCTCAGGAGTAGCACCATTGGTTTTAAAAGTGTCAGCTAATTGGATGAAGACTTTTAGATGTTGATTTGGGTTCTCAGAAGGGAGACCCGTGAATTGGTTTTGCTGTACTAATTGTAATAGAGAGGGTTTCAGTTCGAAATTGTTAGCAGGAATATTAGGGGTTACTATACTAGAACTGGGTTCGTCATCGGATGGTTGAGCGAAATCCTTAAGGGGTCTTTGGTTACGGTCTTCGGCCATAGTTTCCTTAATTCTACGAAGTGAGAGACGTGCACGAGCGTAATGTTCAGGTTTCGCTAAAGGATCTATAAGCCTACCGGTGCTGCGAGTTCTTCGCATTGACCAGTAGGTAAAGCCTTAGTCTAGACAGTGTAACAACAGGGTACGAAATTTGACGTAATTGGTCCCCGACGACGGTGCCAAAAACTTGATGCGGTGTTTTCGCACGTGTACGAATCGCGTCAGAGAAATATAAAAGATTATCGATCCCTCAGAGACCAAATGTCAATCTATCGGTTTCTATTGTTACGATATTTATCTAAGGCAAATCAATCAGGAGTTCGTGAGTGCACAGTAAAAGTAAAGTAAAGTACGAAGATATAAAATTCAATTTAAAACAACAGGCTTGAATGTAATTCACACAGTCAGATAGTATTCCAAATGCTTGTAAATAGAACCACTTATGGGGTAATGTTTTCTACTTATGAAAAGAACTAATTTAACGGGAACTGTCGCTTTCGCATATTCAGAACCGAGTTTATCCCTTAATCGAACCCTCTTATTGTCACTTATAAAAAGGCGTGCATTGCGTTAAAGTAATAAACCTATTTTTAAGAAATATCATTTCTTGACTCAGTTGAAAAGTATTTTGACTTGGAACTTTTAACAAAAAGAGGTTCATGCGAACCGGACTTTAAACCCAAAAACGCGTCCGAAAATAGTTTTAAAATCGTTTTTCTAAAGTATTAAAAACTCCTACTTAACTAAACAAAGCGCTTTTGCTTCCTTTGAACAGTTAAGACTAACCAAGTTTAACCAAAGGTTGGATGGCTTTCGATCTTACCCAACAGAAATAAAGTGCAGAAAACTTGTGTTAAAAATCAGAATAACCCCTAAGCATTTCTATTGATACCTTGCATGGAATACTACTTTAACTATGATCCTTACATTCTAACCTTTAAAATTTAGCCGGACATGGAAATGTAAATAGACATATTGAAATAGATCATGTTAAAGTAGATTCTTTTTAAGTAAATAGTGCGAGAAAGTAAATGGTGCGGGGAAGTAAATAGTGCGAGAAAGTAAATGGTGCGAGAAATTAAATAGTGCGGGAAAGTAAATGGTGCGGGAAAGTAAATAGAAACCTGCTCCAAATCGGAGGCTTTAAATCTGGTACAACTGGAAATAAATGACTGGAAATGAAAATGGCGGCAGGATTAACTTCTACCAGAGTGCTCCAAACTCGATTACAGACTCGATCAAATAGTGTGATAACACCCCGATGTGAGAAGTTTATCACTTTACAATACTGAAAATATATGTCTTGAGTTCTGAAACTAAGCTTGGATGAAGAAAAAGGATCAAGGACTCATTTATTTATAGCCTAGGAAAAACTATGGAAAGACCAAAGTGCCCCCCAACTTCTTTTGGGAGGGAAACCATACGACAAAGGTGGAGCCCGCCACCCCCTCATGGCGCCCGCCATGTGAACCAAGGGAAAAAGAAATGGAGATCGTGGCAGTTGACAGTAGTTGACTCCTATCCAAGTCATGGCCTACCCTATGGCGCCCGCCATGGTGGATGCCATGTGTACAATTTCCTCAAAAACTGGTTTTCTTGCTCGTTTTTCTTCATTTCTTCACGAGGAGCTCTAGGAATACAAAGAACCTGAAAACAAAACAAAACACAAGCATAACACAAGAAAATAACAATAAAATCCTAAGAAACATGTGCAATCCGAGTCAAATACGTAGTGTGATTCAGTGTTATCAGAACCACTGGGCTGAAGGTTACAAACTTCGAGAAAGCGAAGATGCCAGGGGCATGGCAATAACTCTTGAAGTTTACAAACTTCGGGAGGCATCAAGAGTCACTGCCGTAATGACTATACCACCACCCGTGGTACACATTGTCCCGGAAAGACAGATTCCGCAGATACCTTCTATTGGAAATGAAAGTATGCACGAGAGAATGAGGGAATTCCAGGAACAGTTCCTGGAGATGCAGAGGGAACTGCAAGCTATTCGCGGTCAGGATCTATTTGGAAAGGACGCCGCAGACCTTTGTTTGGTCCCCAGTGTGAAAGTTCCGCACGAATTCAAGGTGCCCGAATTTGAAAAATACAAGGGCAACTATTGCCCTCAAAGTCACTTGGTGATGTACACTCGGAGTATGTCAACTCAGACAGAGAACCAACAGCTACTGATCCACTATTTCCAGGATATTTTAACCGGTGTCGCGCTCAAATGGTACATGGGATTAAACCGCACTAAGATCGTCACTTTCAGAGATCTTGGCGCCGCCTTCGTTCAGCAATATAAATATAATCTAGACATGGCACCAGACAGAAATCAACTCAGAGCCAAGTCGCAGAAGGACAAGGAAACCTTCAAGGAATATACTCAGAGATGGCGTGAAATTGCCGCCCAGATTTTTCCACCTCTTGAGGAAAAAGAGATGACAAAGATCTTCTAGAAAACCTTGAGCTCATTTTACTATGATAGAATGGTCGCCAGTGCGCCCAGTGACTTCATTGAGATGGTGGGTATGGGAGTTTGTCTTAAGGAAGCAGTTCGAGAAGGAAGTTTGGTCAAAGATGTCGGACCATCAAGTAGTACCAAAAGATACGGTAGTGCTCTTCCTAAGAAAAAAGAGCAAGATATTGGTAATATTTCTCATAAACCAAAGGCGACGGTACCAACCAGTAGCAGCTGTAACTCCTGCTATCAATCCTGCATCTGTTCCTACGTATCAACCTCAGGTTGCTCAGAGCCAACCGATTCAACAACAATATCAGCAAAGGACACAACAGCCTCTTCAGCAGGTTCGTCCTCCATACAACAACAATCGTACGACACGACCGCCAGGGTTTGACCCTATACCAATGTTGTACGTAGAACTGTTTCCATTACTACTGGTCAAGGGGCACGTCCAAACCAGGTCTCCTCTTATAATACAAGAGAACCCGCCTTTTTGGTTCAAAGCGGATCAGACTTGCCCTTATCATCAAGGAGGACCAGGGCATAACATAGAAAACTGTCTCAGTTTTAAATCTGACGTACAAAAGCTTGTCAGGAGCGGGGTTTTATCCTTCAAGAAAACAAATCCAAATGTTCAGACGAACCCATTGCCTCAACATGAGAAAGCTGCGGTAAATTGGATAGAAGAAGAGTCTAAGCACAACTATCAAATTCATGATGTACTCTTATTGGGAACCAACCTGGTCAAGATGCATTGCAGACAAAGTGGATACGGTCATGTACCGTCTCATAATTATCACCGGTGTGATATCTGATCTAAGAACAATCAAGGGTGTTCTGTGGTGCGATCAGCTCTACAGGAACAGTTGGATCTCGGATGGATCTAGGATCACTGAATTCGTGAGGTCAACATGACTTATACGAATTCCAACATCATCCAAAACCATATCATCCGTGCGATGAATGTTAACTTGGTGGCAATGCACTCAAGGCAAAGCCAACATCATAATCTGCCACTGCACGATTATGATTCATGTCTTATCTGCTTAAAAAACGATCATGGATGCTCGTTCGTACAAGAGGCCCTCCAGCGTCAGATGGATCTTGGATGGATTCAGGATTACCGCGATAGAAGTCGTTATCAAGTGAATATAATTCAAATCTTTGATATTCTCCTGATGAATACCAGCTTGGTAGAGTTACACGCTACACAAGTCCAGCTCAGTTTTCTAATTTCACATAATTATCAGGACTGTAAGGGATGTCGTGAGACCGACCAAGGATGCGCTCTCGTTAAAAGAACTTTGCAACACTTGTTAAACCACTGGTGGCTTCCGATCTATTTGGATGAAGACACACAACAAGTCAGTATGACTAATGGGAACCCTACTAGGCATCAAAGTCAGGATGTTCGATCAATGAAAACAGATTAAGTGAGGTTACACTGCATACAGAGCGGATGCGGCCATGTGCCACCACCCAACTATGAATGCTGTAGAGTTTGCTCTGAAGATAATCAAGGATGTTACCTCGTGCGAGCAGCCCTTCAGAGTCAATTGGACCACAAAAAGATTCGACCGTGTCCAAGTTCTGGGTCAATCAATTTAATGCCAGACTATTTCGCTGATCGAATCAAGGACGTTGTCGTAATCTCTGATCATGAGTGGACCAAGGATGTTTTTACCATCATCCCTTTAATTGACGAATCGAAAGTTCCCGACCAGGAACTGATTGAAATTACTTACAATGGTCAGAAGAATCAGAAGGCTCCTGTAGTTATCTATCTACTGGGACCGTTACCGTATGAATCAACTAAGGCTATACCTTACAAATACGATGCAACAACAATTGAGAATGGAAAGGAAATTCCATTACCCTTCGTCGTGAATATTGCAGACATCAGTCGAGTAACACAGAGCGGCCGAATCTTCAACCGAGGAGTTGGGGAACCTACCAGAGAAAAGGAACCTCAAACGGAAGTTCCTGATCAACCTGTCGGTCAGTCCAATGATCCTGAACTTTCAAAGAACAGTGATGAGATGCTGAAGCTCATCCAGAAGAGTGAATACAACATTGTTGATCAACTGTTGTAAACTCTTTCAAAAATCTCAGTGTTATCACTTTTACTCAGTTCTGAAGCTCACAGGGCAACTTTACATAAAGTCTTAGAGCAAGCCTTTGTGGAACAGGATGTGTCAATAAGACAATTTGACGACATCATCTCCAACATCACTTCCTGCAACAACTTGGGGTTTAGTGATGAGGAAATGCCAGAAGAGGGCCAAAATCATAACATGGCACTCAATATTACAATCAACTACCAGGACGATGCTTTAGCCAGCGTACTGGTCGACACCGGATCGACTCTGAATGTTATGTCGAAGTCTACTCTAATACGACTATCATTTAAAGGATCTCCGATGAGAGGCAGTGAGGTCATCGTCAAAGCATTTGATGGATCCCGAAAAGCAGTTATAGACGAAGTCGACCTTCCCATAACTATCGGTCCTCACACTTTCCAAGCCACTTTCTAGGCCATGGACATCCGGGCAGCATACAACTCTTTGTTAGGAAGACCTTGGATACACGAAGCTGGGGCAGTCACTTCGACGCTTCACCAAAAGCTGAAGTTTGTCAAGAACGACCAACTCGTCACAGTCTGCGGAGAACGAGCCTTAATCGTGAGTAACTTATCATCGTCCACTTATGTAGAACCAGAGGAGGTTGTAGGAACCCAATTCCAAGCACTTTTGGTGAGCAATGACAACCAATCAGCAAGAGGAACTTCGATTTCCTCGTATAAAGATGCTCTCAAAGTGATCAAAAGTAACAATGCAAAAGGATGAGGACAGCTTGTCATTCCTACTGATAACAAAGCTAAGAAAGTTCTTAGTTTTTATTTAAGCTATGCCAAGACAGCTACTAATGATGAAAGTCTTCATCCCATTCAAAACTTCTTCCATAGTGGAGGTTTCCTTCACCCAGTGTTTCAAGAAGTACATACCATCAACGAGGGAGATTCCTCCAATACAGATGAAGAGTGGAAGTCCTATCTTAACCAGGACGGTTATATGTCTCAGGAAGAGGTGCCTACGCCATTTTGCTATCCCGCACAAAGTCTGAGATTTATATCGAGATCAAATGTCAAAATGATATATGGAGATTATGATCCAAAAGGATGCCGTGCTCCACCAAATTCATTAGAGGAGGATACTCTGATGAAAGATAACTTTGACCATGACTATTATGGCCCAATGGGTGGCCTGCCTATCTGGCAGCCGTACCCAGGAGACTTGGGGCAAAAGAGTCAGCCAAACGATGCATATCAGCTGAGCATCATTGAAAAGAATACCTGCATCCCCACCATGTCATGGGATCAACACTCAGGGCATTCAGAAAACATTCAGCACGACGATGAATTTGCAAAGCTTGCCGGACTAGAGTTCATCAACTACGCTTTTCCTGAGGTCAACGTCATTGAGAGGGATGATTCCTATAGTTCCAAAGAAGTGTGGAACACATTAGGAAAGCCGAGTGGCAAATTCGACTTCATGGTCAAGTACACCGCTCCTGAAAGCCCACGTATCAGGCTCGAAGACATCCAACCAACTAGATGGGGAGATTTACCTGAGAGTGCAAACACTGCACAAAATACAACAGAAGAGCTCCCCTACGACAACTCTTCCTGGGAGACAGATTCCAACGATCCTGCTCCACCAGAAATCCGCATTATTTCTGAAGACAAGCCGAGAAAGAAGGTGCCAGACTTTGTGATTCACCGAGGGGTTCGCCGCCAATGAGTCGCTGTCAACGTTCCGAAAGTCGTTCATAAGTCTAATTAATTGTCGTCTTTATCTTAACCTTTCACCCTGCCCAGGTGAAATGGATGTTTTGATAGGGCTCACTTTCTGTAAATGTACCTCTTCACTTTTCCCAAAGCAACTGAGTTTTGTTTTATAGGGTTGTAGTTTCAAGAATCGACAAGATCATAAATAAAATAACGTCGTTCTGTAATTTCTGTATTTATTGCTGTTTTCTCTTTTCACTTTTTCTGAAAATGGTAATCCTAAAAAACAACTCAAATAATAAAAACAAGCAGTTTTCAGAAAATACAATGCACGCACTCTTGCATTCTCTCCATCTCTTCTAAAATCAAATCATCACGTCATGCAGATTGCTTGTTTTAAAGCCCATTGAAACGTACGATCCAATTCCTTCTCCCAACTTTGAATTCCTGGTATTTGGGGCTGAAGAAGAAGATGACGACGAAATTCCCAGAGAGATCTCCCGATTACTCAGACAAGAGAAAAGGTCCATTGAACCTCACAAAGAACCATTGGAAACAGTCAACTTGGGTTCAGAAGAAGAGAGAAAAGAAGTCAAGATTGGGGCACTGCTCAGTCCAATTGTCAAAGAAAGTTTGACAAAGCTTCTCAAAGAGTTTCCCGATATATTTGCTTGGTCCTATCAGGAATGCCAGGGTTGGATACCAGCATTGTGGAACATCATCTACCGTTGAGATCAGAATGTCCTCCCGTAAAACAAAGGTTGAGACAGACTCATCCAGACATGGCCATCAAAATCAAAGAGGAAGTACAAAAACAGATTGACGCGGGTTTCCTCACCACATCAGAATATCCTCAATGGTTAGTCAACATAGTACCAGTTCCGAAAAAGGACGGAAAGGTTAGAATGTGTGTAAACTACAGGGATCTGAACAAGGCCAGTCCGAAGGATGACTTTCCCTTACCACACATTGACATGCTGGTAGATAGTACAACAAAATTCAAAGTATTCTCCTTCATGAATGGATTCTCGGGCTATAATCATATAAAAATGGCACCGAAAGACATGGAGAAAACTTCATTCATTACCCCAAGGGGCACTTTTTGTTACAAGGTAATGCCGTTCGGTTTGAAGAACGCCGGGGCAGCCTATCAAAGGGCCATGACTACTCTGTTTCATGACATGATACACAAAGAAATCGAGGTATATGTCGATGATATGATTGCCAAATCTAAAACAGAAGAGGAGCATGTAACCCACCTGTTAAAACTGTTCGAGCGGTTGAGAAAATACAAACTCTGCTTGAATCCTAATAAGTGCACATTCGGTGTCCGTTCAGGGAAACTTTTAGGGTTCATCGTCAGCCAGAAAGGAATTGAGGTTGATCCTGACAAGGTCAAGGCCATTCAAGAAATGCCTTCTCCAAAGACTGAAAAACAAGTCAGGGGATTCCTAGGACGTTTGAACTACATTTCCAGATTTATATTCCTCATGACCGCGACATGCGCACCAATCTTCAAATTACTCAAAAAGAATCAGGACTGCGTTTGGACATAAGACTTCCAAACCGCCTTCGACAATATCAAGGAATACCTGTCGAACCCACCGATTCTATCACCTCCAGTGGAAGAAAGACCATTTATTATCTACCTAACAGTCTTGGAAGACTCCATGGGTTATGTACTTGGCCAACAAGACGAAACCAAAAGAAAAGAGTCTACCATCTACTATTTGAGCAAGAAGTTTACCGACTGTGAAACTTGGTACACTATGCTTGAGAAAACTTGCCGTGCTCTGGCTTGGGCAGCCAAACGTCTTCGCCAGTATATGATTCCTCACACTACTTGGTTAATCTCTGAAATGGATTCGATCAAGTATGTCTTTGAAAAACCCGCTCTCACGGGAAGGATTGCCCGTTGGCAGATGTTGTTATCAGAATACGACATCGAGTACCATGCTCAGAAAGCCATCAAAGGAAGTGTTTTAGCCGATCATTTGGCTCGTCAACCGATTGACGATCAGGAATCAGTCGGATTTGACTTCCCAGACGAAGATGTCATGTACTTGAAAATGAAAGATTACGATGAACCGCTACCCAGTGAAGGGCTAGAACCAGGTTCTTAATGGGGACTAATCTTTGACGGAGCTGTCAACCATCATGGAAACGGAATTGGGGAAATCATCATAACACCTCAGGGTACCCACATTCCTTTCACCGCCCGACTAACATTCAAGTGTACAAACAAAGAGGCTTAATACGAAGCTTGTATCATGGGTCTCGAAGAAGCGATCGACTTAAGGATCAAGAACTTGGATGTATATGGCGACTTAGCCCTGGTTATCGATCAAATCAAAGGAGATTGGAACACATACCAATCAGGACTGATTCCTTACAAAGACTATGTGAGAAGGTTGTTACCATTCTTCAACAGAATCGAGTTTCATTATATCCCTCGTGAGGAGAATCACATGGATGATGCATTAGCTACTCTCTCTTCCATGATTAGTGTAGGTCAATGGAATGACATACCTAAGATCGACATAATGCGCCTTGAAAGGCCCGCTTACATCTTCACAATCGAAGCAATCATAGACGATAATCCTTGGTATCACGATATCAAATGCTTCCTTCAGAAACAGGAGTACCCACCTGGGGCATCCAGAAAAGACAGAAATATCCTCAGAAGGCTGGCTGGCAGTTTCTTCCTGAGCGGTGATACACTCTATAAGAGAAACTTTGACATGGTCTTGCTCCGATGCATAGACATACCAGAAGCAAACAGGCTGATGAAGGATCCTTTGGCACTCATGCTAACGGACACACAATGAAGAGAAAAATTATAAGAGCAGGGTACTATTGATTGACAATGGAATCCGATTGCTACAAGTACATGAGGAGATGTCACAAGTGTCAGATATACTCAGACAAGATCCATGTGCCGCCAACACATCTCAAAGTTCTTTCTTCCCCATGGCCATTTTCCATATGGGGAATCGACATGATTGGCATGATTGAACCCAAGGCTTCAAACAGACATCGGTTCATCCTGGTAGCCATTGACTACTTCACCAAGTGGGTCGAAGCAGCATCATACGCCAATGTAACCCGACAAGTGGTAGTCCGCTTTATCAAAAACAATATCATCTGCCGTTATGGTGTTCCTACCTAGATCATTACTGATAATGGATCTAACTTGAACAACAAAATGATGAAGGAGTTGTGCGCTGAGTTCAAGATCGAACACCATAACTCATCTCCCTACCGACCCAAGATGAACGGAGCGGTAGAAGCGGCTAACAAGAACATCAAGAAGATCGTTCAAAAGATGGTTGTAACCTACAAAGACTGGCACGAGATGTTGCCCTTTGCTCTTCACGGTTATCGCACATCTGTCCACACTTCAACAGGGGCAACCCCTTTCTCTCTAGTATATGGCATGGAGGCAGTGCTTCCCATAGAAGTAGAGATCCCATCAATCTGGGTATTGATGGAAGCAAAGTTAACAGAAGCTGAATGGTGCCAAAGTCGACATGACGAACTGAATCTGATCAAAGAAAAGCGAATAATGGCTTTATGCCATGGTCAGTTGTATCAACTAAGGATGAAGAAGGCGTTTGTTCCGACGTCGCGTCTTCAGAAAAGGAGACCTTGTGCTCAAGAAGATACAATCATTTCTCACAGATTCCCGGGGCAAATGGACTCCGAATTATGACGGCCCCTATGTGGTCAAGAAAGCTTTCTCAGGCGTCGCCTTGAGAGTCGCAACCATGGATGGAGAGGAATTTACCTACCCCACAAATGTTGACGTAGTCAAGAAATACTTCGCCTAAATAAATAAAAAAACGTCTCGGTGGATTGAAAACCCAAAAGGGAGGTCCAGGCAAAAATTAGAGACATAATCAAAAATCATCCCGGTGGATTGGAAACCTCCAAGTACAATCCAGGAAAAAATTAGGGATTCATGGAAAGTAACTACGTCCAACAAAGGGGCAAATCCCTCAGCAGCAGTCATGTCATTCGTCAAGAAAACTCCAGTCAAGGTCATCATCGACAGAAGCTCAGGATGCCCAGAATTCAGAGTTGGTAGAAGGATAGCGGTTGTTATGTTTCAATGTAGCGCTTTTCCCTTAAATTACCATTTTCTAACTTTGTAAATACTCTATGGAATCACGCGGTTGGCTTATTTCTATCCTATCAATAAAATTTGAGCCTTAGTGCTTTTGTTTGCAATTCTTATTTGTTTTAGCTTTACAGAACGAAATTTTAACATGATTAACGATTCTTGAAATAAAACAAAAATGAATTTACTTGTCAAAATTTTTCTCCTTTTAAAATAAAGATGGCAATTCTTTTGACTGTTGAACATCGAAAGAACATCGATCGCTTCTCCAGAAGTAATCGAACCCCAAAGTGCAGAATCAAAGTACTCCTTCTTAATCAGTGTGCCTGAATGAAGGATCAGCTATGTCAGATGCAAATATTCCATCCGACATCCCCGACAGAGTTCTTATCTCCTAAGCCCTACCAATCGTTTTCCCCACAGAGACTATCTCTCCTAAGCAAGGCAGAATTGCTATCTTGAACTGATGATACTTTTCATCCCCCGCAGTGGTCGAGTATTCAATCATGTTCATCCGTTAGTCTGTATGTCGTGTTAGTTTTGTCAGCATATACATACATACATCATGCATTATTGATTCATACATGTTTATATTGCATCACTAACATGCTAGTCGGTCTTACCCCTAGTAATAAAAGTCCTCTAGTCAATGGAGCTGTGAGTTCTTTCCTTGTCAGAAAGTGAATCATCTAAGCAATCTCTCTCCAGTTTATCTCTGGATTAGAGACGGTCCTCAACCACTTTGATAACTTGAACCTCTGAAAAGCAAGAAAACTTTCGACAAACATCACTCTTTGCCATCGAAGATGATATCTTCGCTTTCCCGGATTAAGGAAAATCCCCAGAGAAAGCCTCTTAATCAAAGCTTCGGCAATATAGCAGTTTTCCCCAAATAATTCGCTGACGAAAAAGTCATCAGCACCTCAAAACTGGATTACATCACATGGCATTTCTCCGAGAAGATCTCGGGGAAAAGTATGATGTAGTACTCCCAAGAAGAAAGTAGTATCTCACGAGACTCATTTTCCCCAGTAGAGTCGACAAATGGCGTCTCCAACAGAGAGGTTTCTGCACCTCTACAACTCAGACGAATGGGTTCCCCAGCAAGTTTGACATCAAAACTTTTTCCGTCAAATGGCATCTCCTCAGGAAAATTCGGCGAGAAGTTTGTGGAAAACCGCTACGAATAGCGTCCATTGTCAAGAAAGTTTATTGACAAAAGAAACTAAGACCAGGTCCTTGGTAGGAAACCAGGATCGAGGGGAAGTTTATATCAGAAACTGAGACCAGATCCTTGGTAGGAAAACAAGATCGAGGGGAAGTTTATATCAGAAACTGAGACCAGTTCCTTGGTAGAAAACCAGGATCGAGGGGAAGTTTGTATCAGAAACTAAGACCAGATCCTTGGTAGGAAACTAGGATTGAAGGGAAGTTTGTATCAAAAACTGAGACCAGATCCTTGGTAGGAAACCAGGAACGAGGGGAAGTTCCCTGGTAGGAAACCAGGATCGAGGGGAAGTTTGTATCAGAAACTAAGACCAGTTCCTTGGTAGGAAACTAGGATCGAGGGGAAGTTTTACCTTTTCTAAGTATCAACGCTTAGCAAAAGAAGATGAATTCGTAAACTAGCATTCATAACCACTGTCAAAATTTTGGGTATTCCGATATTTAATCCTCTTGCACCTCGAATGCCCGAATACCTTCGCCATTCACACCTACGGGTCCAAAATTTGACCACTATGATTTCCCATCATTGTGCAAATCATCATCACAATATGGATGTACCTTTATGCCTCATCAATCTCCTCAAGGATTGTTGAGCATTCCCTGCAATCAAGAATTAGGGTTTCCAGCCCTCTCAGAGCCATAGACAAAGGATCAATCAAGGAATGACATGATCTTTCAACTTGTCTAACCTCTCAAAACATCCATAAAGTATCAAGAGGACTCCCACATCAAGAATCAAGCACAAGGTTGCAGCATTCCAAGGGGATTCAGCCTCAAGGTCGCTAGTGTCACCAAATTTGGGTTTTGGTCGACCATGGCCTCCAGATGAAAATATTCATCTGGGCATGAGCCAATACTTCAAAATATAACTCATGATACTCCAAGGGACCTCATAGACCCAATCATCAAGTCAATTTAGCCTTAGGGGATGCATTCACCAAAAATCAGGGATTAGGGTTTCTTGACCTAATTCACCCCTAATTTGACTTTTAGGACAAAACATGAGCCAAGACCTCAAGACATGATTTGAGGGTCTCTAATAAACCACATTGATCCATTTTCAACAATGGATTGATCCAATAAGCTTGATTCACAAGTTTCAATTTCATCAGGACCACAGTTAGGGTTTTGAGGGAAAAGTCAACTGTACCTTTTACTTTTGACTCAGACATGCTCCCAAACCTTGGGACATGATTCAATACACCATATAACACCTATGGAACATATCCATCAAGTTTGATTTAGGTCAAGGACTTGATTTCACAAAGGATCACACAGTTTGGAATTCATCTGATAAAAAGTCAATTGTGCACAAAAGTCAAGTTTGACTTTTTGAAATTTTTCACAATTATGGTTCCTTGACCCTAAAATGATGTTAATGTGTGATTGGAATCGTCATTCATCAAGAAAAATCAAAGAAAGTGAGTTAACTTGTAAAAGGGGTAACCATAAAAACTTAGAATTTTTTCTAAGTTATGGAACAAAGTGGCTAGGGTACCAACTTCCAAGGATCATAACTTGAGATCCAAGCAACCATTTTGGATGGTCCAAAGATGGATTTGTAGCTCTTATGGAATACTTTAAAGGTGTCAACTACACCTCATTCCAATTCCTCATAGATTTCAAGTTATGATTGAATCAAAATCACTAAAAACATGAAAATGCATCTTTTTCCAACACTTAAATAAATTCTGCCGAAAGGAAGATTTCAAGTGAAACACCAAAACTTGGAGGGCTATTTCACATAGTTTTAGGTTGAATCAATTCAAGATATAAACATCAAAGTTGTTGTGCATACTACCTATAATCTAAGGAACTTATTGGCATGAAACAACTCAGCTTGAGCCAAGAGTTGTGGCTGCTGCAACACACCATGGCAAGGTGTAGCACGATTTTTGTGGTCTTGAGTCACTATCACTTGGGCACTACAGTTCGATTCATTTTTTATCCTATTGAGCTGATAAAGGAATGGAAATAGATGTCTCCAATTAACCCTGCTTGCATACTGAGTTTGAACAGCGGTCTGTTAGGTTACAGATGCTATGTGGATGTGGGGCCCAATCTTTGGTTATTTTGCTTGAGAACACAGTGTCTGAACTATTTGGTGAGGTTTTCCATGATGTGTTTAGATTCGCTGTTTTTGGGTTGATTTGGTGGAGATACTGGGTTTTGGGTTTTTGATTAATATGCTCGCTAAGATTTTTTTCAATCTTATGCCTACGTATTCCCGTTTGATAAAACAGGGAAATCAGAGCGATCGTAGTTCCTCCTATAAATGTTGTTTTGGTGTCTTGTTCAAAGCCCAAGACATGAAGCTAAAGGTGATTTGTATCTTGTTTGAAGCCCAAGATGTGAAGCTAAAGGGTTTATGGATGAGAGATAATTTGTTGTCTCTAAAGGGGGATATTTGGTCTATTTATCACAACTATCGGTTGACTGATTATAAAGGAGAATTACTTTAAATGGGATATGTGAATCCAACAATGCAATAATTTCCTTTCTAGGGGATTTTTTAACCTGAAGGAGAAGACCTTAACTCAGTTTAGAGCAATGCCATCTTTCCTTAGGAATTTCTCATGCTAAAAGAGGGACAGTGGTGTGGATGTAAATAATCCAGAGGCTTGCCGCTTACAGCAATTAGATGGGGGGGGGGGAAAGGAGTTGTTGAGGTTTGTATGTTGTGAGCAAGGCAGAGATTTGGATGCTAAAAGGTTGATTGACTCAATCGGGGTTTTATTTATAGAAAGCCTAAGAGGAGGCTAGTGACCCAACAAGAGGGTGCTAACGAGTGACTGACTCAAAAAGAGGGTACTTTTATGTGTCTTGTACGAAGCCCAAGACGGAGGCTAAAAGGGAAGTGACTCAACAAGAGAGTCTATTTGACAGGTGATTGACTCAACAAGAGGGTCTTTTATACTCAACAAGAGAGTGTTTT
Organism: Lathyrus tuberosus; assembly: GCA_022829125.1. Taxonomy (NCBI): domain Eukaryota; kingdom Viridiplantae; phylum Streptophyta; class Magnoliopsida; order Fabales; family Fabaceae; genus Lathyrus; species Lathyrus tuberosus. The sequence continues at coordinate 7,369,537 of JALAZF010000191.1, forward strand.
GCTGTCTCGTACGAAGCCCGAGATAGAGGCTGAAAGGAGATTGACTCAACAAGAGAATCTTTTATACTTAACAAGAGAGTGATTTCTATCTCGTACAAAGCCCGAGATGGAGGCTAAAAGTGGTTGACTCAACAAGAGAGTCTTTTATACTCAACAAGAGAGTGCTTTCTATCCCGTACGAAGCCCAAGATTGAGGCTAAAAGTGGTGGACTCAACAAGAGAGTCTTTTATACTCAACAAGAAAGTGTTAAAAGGTTAGCTCCGCTGGGGAGAATCATTTGTACAAAGCCCAAGAGGAGGCTACTTATGCTGGTGACTGTTTCAGTTTAGTGACAGGTCCGGTATGTTGGATAAAAGAGAAAATCAGTTCTTATAAAACGAAAGATTAAAGGTAAGGTTGTGCCTTGGCACTGATCAGAGGATCAGGGTTATTTCCTGTTTTTTAAGGAAATGGGAAATCCAAAGGGTATTAAGACTATCCAAGTCTACTGGTGTTCTGAGAAATCGATTCTCAGATAGTGAATGATCTTTGTATGACTCCCAAGAGAAGGCTGGTATGTTAAGGGATGAAGGTCAATCCATTAACTGGTCTTACACTGGACTCAGAAAGACAGCTCTAGCAAATTGATGACTAGGTTCTGTTCCTATACCTGTAGAGGTCTCTGGGTGCTTGTACTAAGCTCAAGAGAAGGCATGAGAGCTTTTAAGAAGCCGAAGGGTCCTTGTACAATGCCCAAGAGAAGACGGGGATGCTTTTAAGAAGCCTGTGGGTCCCTAAACCCCGAGAAGTTCAAGACATGCCATTCACCGAGAATAGATCAAGCCAGGAAAGTCTGAGAATTTGGAAGAAACTCAAGAGATGCCATTCACGGAGAAAATATCATCTCTGGGGAGTTAGAGTTTCTTTGACAATGTCTAGGGGTGACAGTCTGAGAAAGGGTTCACTGAGAATGCTGCCTTTCACATCTCCATATTGTTTAACCCCAACAGAAGGGAAGACTGTATCTAGTAATCCTATGGGGATCTAGTTTTGTTTATATTTAAGAGTGACCAACAGGGCTTTACCTAGTGCTAGACGTAGTTGCCGGGGAAAACTCTAAATAACTATACTAGTATTAAACAGTTGATTTTTGACAAGTATATAAAAGTTTGTGAAAGAAGACTTACAGTGAGCAGCCCCACAATACAATTATATATATATATGAAAGCGGATAAAGAAAGCGGGTAAACACTTACTCGGTTGTAGAGCTTCCATGTTGTTTGGTTAGTTGTTCAACAAAGAAAGCTTTGATAACAATATTATATTCTAAATCAAATGAGAAAGTGCTTTGAAAAGATTGTTGGCGCTTACAGCTCAAGGAGAGGCCCAAGGTTTTATCAGTGATTGCACTGTTGTTTTGAAATTGTACAGGGATTTATACAAGTGACTAAGGCCCAAAAAGGTTTTCTGTACAAAGGAATGGGTCGTACACTCTCTCAAGAGGCCCAAAGGGTTTAAAGAAAAGGAATGGGACTTATAACACGAGGGTAGGCCCAAAGGGTTTTGTTTGAAAAATGACGATCGCGCCGAGATTTCTTTAACGTACTGCGTCTTATACAATGCATTGAGGTCCAAAAAGGTTTTCTGTACAAATGGATGGGTCTTACACTCTATCAAGAGGCCCAAAGGTTTATTTTTGTACAAGTGGTGGGGCTTACAGCTCAAGGAGAGGCCCAAAGGTTTTTGTTAAAAAGGCGACGATCGCGCCGAACTTTTTGCTAGTGTCGGGACTTATACAATACACTGAGGCCCAAAGAGATTTGTATTTACAAAGGATTGAGTCTTACACTCTACCAAGAGGCCCAAAGAGTTTTGAAAATGATTGATGAGGTTTGAAATCAAAGAAACCCTAATTTTATTTTCCTTTAAAAGTAAATATTTAAAGAAAATCAATAAAAATGATAAAAATACCAAATGAGTTTGAATAAACCACTCGTGATTTTTGTTTAAGGTTTGAAAAATGATTTTTTGATCACAAGATGAATTAAAACTCATTTTGTTTTGATTTTCAAGGTAAATATTCACTTTTAAAATGTTTAAAAACAATTAAAAAGGAATTTATTCACAAAAATACTAATTATATTAAATAAATAATATAAACTTGATTTTTTGTGGAATAAAATATTTCACCATTTTTGTGATTTTATGCAAAAAGAACCAATAAAAAATAATTAAAATTGAGAGAGTTATTAATTTTCCAAACTATTAAAAATAATATGAAAAATAGTAGAAAAGTGGAAAAAATAGCGAAAAGAGGGTCTGGGGCGAGGGGGATTCGAACCCCAGACCTCTTGTGTATAGGGCGCGCGCCTTACCACTGGGGTGGTGATACATCCGTTGATTGAAATACAACCACAAATATACAAGGCTTGCCTTGTTTTTGACTAGAGGTTAGGGTACAGGCTACTGGTTCCCTTGGTCTTGGATATGTCTTGACTGAATTCAGTTGGAAATGGCTCAGTCCATGCCACCTTGGTGCATCCATTAAATGCTCCAAACCAAAATTGGAGTCTTGTCCCTCTTTTAGGCATTTCTAGGTTTGACATGCTACTTTTGGTTCCAAAGACTTGGGAGGCTGATGGATTAGTGTTTATCCCTCCTTGGTCTCCCCCTGAGGTGTTCAGACAGATAAGTGTGTTTGTCATTTGCACAAATTTGGAAAATCGAGCAAAATGCAAAAATCTGCCTTGCTTTAACAGTTTTCAACAAGGCATGTTGCCATTGTCATATTTCATTGCTCAAGTGGACTTTGATCGAGTTCTTGGCCATTTTGGAAAGCCCTCATATGATACAACAATTGTTTGATCATAGTTGGTTTTGATACCTTTTGGATCCAAGTGAAAAATGCCCCTACATTTGGAAAAAAGTGAAGGCAGATTCTGACTTAGTGAAAATTTCACTAAGTGTTGGAAAAAAGTGACATTTTCACTTTTTGTGATTTTGATCATTCCATAACTTAAATCCATGAGGAATTGGAATGCGTTGTGTTTGAAGCTTTTGTAGAGGGCCATGAGAGCTACAAATCCAACTTTGGATGGGGAAAAATGGCCTTGTGGTTTAGGAGATATGATCCTCTAAAGTTGGTACCCTAGCCACTTTGTTCCATAACTTAGAAAAATTTCTAAGTTTTTATGGTTACCCCTTTTACAAGTTATCCCACTTTTCTTGATTTTTCTTGATGAATTATGATTCCAACCATACATTAACATCATTTTAGGGTCAAAGAACCAAAATTGTGAAAAATCTCAAAAAGTCAAAGTTGACTTTTGTGCACAGTTGACTTTTTGTCAAATGAATTCCAAAATGTGTGATCCTCTATGAAATCTAGTCCTTGACCTAAATCAAACTTGATGTATGGATTTCATAGGTGTTATAGGGTGTATTGAATCATGTCCCAAGGTTTGGGAGCATGTCCTAGTCAAAAGTCAAAGCCACAATTGACTTTTCTCGCGAAACCCTAATTGTGGTTCCGATGAAATTGAAACTTGTTGCTCAAGCTTCTTAGATCAATCCATTGTTTTAAATGGACCAATGTGGTGTATTAGAGACCCTCAAATCCTCCTTTGAGGTCTTGGCTCATGTTTTGTCCCAAAAGTCAACTTAGGGGTGAATTAGGTCAAGAAACCCTAATTCCTGATTTTTTTTATGAATGCATCCCCTGAGGCAAAATTGACTTGATGATTGAGTTCATGATGTCCCTTAGAGCATCATAGGTTATTCTTTGAAGCATTGGCTCATTCCCAGAGGAAAATTTCCATCTGGAGGCCCTGGTCGACCAAAACCCTAATTTGGTTACACTGTTGATTTTGAGGCTTGATCCACTCAGAATGCTGCAACCTTGTGCTTGATTCTTGTTGTGGGAGTCCTCTTGATCCATTGGGGATGTTTGAGAGGCTATAAAAGTTGAAGATCATGTCATTTCTTGATTGATCTTTTGTCTAAGGCTCTAAGAGCGCTTGAAACTCTAAATTTGATTGTAGTGAAGGCTCACCCATCTTTGGGGAGACTAATGAGGCATGATGGTTCATCCATATTGTGATGATGGTTTGCACAATGATGGGAAATCTTAGTGTCAAAATTTGGGGTATGACACAAGGTTGTCATGAAAAACCAGTTTTCATGTTTTCTTGTGTTGACAGGTGATTTCGACCAAAGGTGGAAAACAGGGAGTCCCATGACGCGACGACACAAAAGGCATATCAAGGCATCGATTCGACACCAGCAGAGAGATGTGTCAGAGAGGTGGCAACAAACCTCGGTGTCGGAGGAAAATAAGGCGAAGGGCCAGTCCCAACTTCAAGGATAAGTGCTTGGCGGGAAAAGTTTGAAAATTCCAAGACTATGGGAAGTTGAAAAGAAAGCGGGTGCCACGTGTCAGCTTTAAAGGACATATGGGTAGAAAACAGTTACATTCTAGGCCTATAAAAGGCACTGCATTTTCCATTTTTAGAGGTCGCATTTTTTCACATTGTAAAGGGAAAACACTCAAAGTACCAAGCTTAGAGAGAAACGAGTTCACTCCCGCGAAAATGTACAATTGTGTCCAATTTTATTTAATGCAATTTACTTTCAGCGTTTAATTTAAGTAATTGTCTTTTTACTTTTGTCTTGCCTTTCCTCCCTTTAATTTTTCCACTTTACATCCAAACTCGTTGATCGTTAAAACCATTCACGTTACCAAGGTCACCCCAACGTGACAACTTTCTCCAAAAAGTGAGAAACTGAAATACAACATAAACATACGCTTCCAATTCCTTGTTCTGGGATTTGTGTGGCCGATCCCGCGAGCAAACCAGAGACGGAAGGCCAGCGGTTGTTCGCGCGGGCGAGCAAAGCGGCACGCTTGGTGGGACCCGTGTGAATTGAGTATATGTTTTTGCGTAGTGGTAAGATGGTAATACCACGTCCAAACGATGAACCGTCTCCGACGGAAAGTACGGTGGGAACACAAACAACTGATGTTGGCTCTGGTACCGTGTCAGCGGTTTCAACCACTCCTAGTGAACCAACCGCAACACCGCGTCGAAATGACCCTAAATCAACAATGGCAAGGACTACAGGGCAGTATATGCCTAATGTCACCATGCCCATACCCCGATCGTATGGGATGCCGACGGAGTTCATGTCGAGTTTGCACTCTAGCGGCCATCTGTTCGGGGAAAGTTCGTCCCAGCGTTTTCACCCTATCAGGGGGTAGGACACGTGTCGAACCAGATGGTTCGACCCCTAGGTTTTAATCTTTTCTCTCAATCCATACCGACCTTTACCTCTAGCTCCGTCGTGGTCATGAGGCAACAGATGGATGAGAGTAATCATGAGATGGTCCACATGTTGACTCAACAGATGGGTACGATATTGAGACCACTGATACAAGAGTCAACACAGAGTTACCAACAACTGGCGACTCAAATGACACGGATCGGGTACTTCTTAGGCGCTCCTAGGGCTCAGGGTCGACACACCCCACCGCCTCGACCGGAGACGCCCCTTCGTCAGGATGAAGTCTTCGACGAAACTATAGAACAACCCCGTGAGTTTAAAGAAATTCCTAGGAGGGTTCAAAGGCCTCCCGTGATTGTCCATAGGAACCAAGATCCGGATGTTGTTGTTCAACAGGTTCGACAGGACGCCTTGGCTGGAGAACATAACTTGGAGGCCGTGGTCGAACGTATCATGGTTCGTAATGGGGCGAACCCAGGCTTTCGACGGCCAACATATACATCCCCATTACCAGACTTCGTATTACAAATAGAGTTACCCAAGGGGTGGAAAGTGCCAAAATTCACCAATATCTTAGGGATATGGCGCAATTGGATGACCGGGTTCGCCAGGTCGAACGGCTAAAAGCTGAGAAAACCCAGTCAAACAGATATCGTAAAAAAGAAAAAGTGTCGTATGTGGCAGCCGATGAGTATTCGTCTGACGATGATGAGTTCGTCGATGAAAGTGAGATCCACGTGGCTGAACTTAAGCCAGGGCCTCCCTACACCTGCAAGTTGTTGAAACCATCGAACGAGAAAAATCCCGCCGAAAGTGGCAAAACGGATAAATACGTCGCCAAAACTTATACTTTTGATGTGTCCAAATATGATTAAATATTTGATTTACTGGTTAAAGATGGTCAAATAATTATTCCGCCTGGTTTAAAAGATCCCCCTCTAGAACAAAAGAAAAAGAGGGGATTTTGTAAGTTTCATAATTTCCTTGGTCATAAAACAGCTCAATGTGTTCTTTTCAGGGATTTAGTGCAAAAGGCGTTGAAAGGGGGTCGACTCCAATTTGGCGAGAAGCCAAAGATGCAGGTTGACACCGACCCACTGAAGGTTGAAGAGGCTTTGTACTCAGAGGTGTACGAATGTATGATGGTCGAAGCTACTGAGGGTCTCGACGAGCCACCAATGGCTAAAGTGGTAGAATGCATGATGGTCGAAACTACTGAAGGTTCCGACAAGAAAGCTGAGGACAGACTTGAAGCAGTGTACCCCAGGCTGGCAAAAGTTTAGATGATTTTTTAGGAAAAGTGCAGGATAAGCGAGTTGAAGGCCGCGCTATGCCCCAGGTGCAATGCTGTGTTCGATGAGAAAGCTGCTGAGAGGTATGCGGCAAGCAAGAGAGAAGTGTTGCCAGAGAGAAAGCCACCTGTCCCAAGGTTTGTGTTCGACAAGACTCGGATCCCCCGTCGAAATGAGGAGTACAGAAAGCTGTTCCAAGAGGTAAGGCCCAAATATTTTGTGCCTCCATCAGACTCCCCACAGGAAAGGTGGATGGCACCAGTTAGCCAGAAAGGGAGCAAAAGACCAAAGTGGAAGGCTCTCGATTTGGAAAAAGAGGCGAATGTCGCCGATAAGAGGGTCGAACCAGCAGGATATAGGGTGTCCCCAAACTACAAAGGGAAAAACCCTATGACTAGGACCCAGTGGAGGCGCTATCAGTGCAGTAAGAAGGCTGAGAGGGAAGCTGTGAATTCAAGAGTAAAGCCTGTCGGAACGTCTGGACAAAAGCGCCAATGCCCAAGAGGAAGATGGGTAGAAAAGGACAAAGTCGTGACAAACCAGACCATGGCAGTAACTGTGGACGCATTAGGAGAGAAAGAAGTGGTGGCGACCCAGAGTTCAAAGTGTACTTCGTTGGTGGAAAGCAACAAAGAGCCAGAGTATACTCCCAAGTCGGATGAAGAAGAGCCAAAATATTCTCCTCAGTCGGATGACGAGTATGATCCATCACCTGAGGGAGATTTTGACGAAGACATGTACGACGACACCAACGATGACACCTATGGCGAAGATTTCGTACTGAATTGTGGTATCATGTCGGTCCTACCAGCTGATTATGACGTGGTGTCTGAAATCTCTAAGACTGAAGAAGATTTCTTCTCTGGTGAAAATGCGGATGACAAGCCGCTATGTTATTATATGATGAACAGTGATGTGATTGAAGAACAAACGACTATGTTTGAATGACCTAGCCCTGGGATGATGTACCATTTGAAGCCGTTATTCATAAAGACGAAAATTGATGGGGTGTCTGTTAACAAGGTGTTTGTGGATGGTGGAGAAACTGTGAATCTGATGCCTCACAATCTGTTTAAGAAAATTGGAAAAACGGAGGCTGACCTCCGACGGCACAACATGGTTTTGTCCAACTATGAAGGCAATACCAGTAACATCCTGGGGGTTGTCCAAGATGACTTGGCAGTGGGTACAACCAACAGGCTGACACTTTTCATGGTCATCAAGTCAAAAGCAAATTTCAACCTGTTGTTGGGACGGGAGTGGATCCATGGAATTGGGGCAGTGTCGTCGACAATGCACTAGAGGTTGACCATTTGGAGAAAGGATGGCATCGTTGAAAACATTGAGGCAGAGCAAAGCTACTACAAAGTCGACGAAGCCAAGGGTAACAAGAAGTCTTTTGACCAACACTTAGAAAATGTGGCTCCGTGTGATGACGGGTCAAGTTCTTACACCTCTGTCGACACGGGTCGCGTCCTGAACCTGGATCCCGACTATGGGTTCATCTGGGACGCTGCCGACGAAGACATGGAGCCAATAGAAATGCCACGAACGGGGTGGCCTACAACTGGTGAAAATGACTGCTGAGCTGGAAAGCATAACCCAGATTTCGGCCTATCTGGCTGAAAACAGAAAGATGCCAGCACTCGAAAAAGACGAAACTCTCCAAATAGTTAAGGGAGCCGACCGAGACAAAAAAGCAAATGGCCAACAAGGCCAAAAGGAAGCTGTAGAAAATCGGAAGCTTGATGGTATTTACGATGATGAGCCTTTAGGGTTTGAAAAAGGCCCAGATCATGAGTTGTAAAGAATGCAAGTGCAGGACCCGCTTGAGGAAGTCGACTTAGAGGATGGGACAACCAAAAGGCCCACATATGTGAGTGCCAAAGTTGGACCAGAGATGAAGGCCAAGCTGGTTAAAGTGTTGAAAGAATACAAGGACTGCTTTGCCTGGGATGATGGCGAAATGCCTGGTTTGAGTCAGAGTGTAGTTGAGCATCGGCTTCCAATCCAGCCATGCAAGAGGCCAGTAAAGCAACACCCTCGACTCTTTTCCTCGGAAGTCACGTCGAAGATCAAGCAGGAAATTGGGAGATTGCTCAAAAGTCGGTTCATCAGAACTGCAAGGTATGTCGAATGGATAGCAAACATAGTACCTGTTATTAAGAAAAATGGGACCCTTCAAGTTTGCATCGACTTTAGGGATTTGAACAACGCTACCCCTAAAGACGAATATTCGATGCCTGTGGCAGAGATGTTGGTTGACTCAGCCGCGGGATTCGAGTATTTGAGCATGCTCGACGGCTATTCCGGTTACAATCAAATTCTCATAGCCGAAGAGGATGTCCCCAAAACCTCATTTCGATGCCCTGGAGCTTTGGGGACATATGAATGGGTTGTGATGCCTTTTGGGATGAAAAATGCTGAAGCAACCTACCAAAGGGCTATGAATGCTATATTCCATGATTTTATTGAGAATTTTATGCAGGTATACATCGATGACATAGTCATAAAATCATCATCAGAAGATGGTCATCTCGACCACCTTCGACGCTCATTTGAGCGAATGAGAAAATATGGATTAAAAATGAATCCACTAAAATGTGCCTTTGGTGTTCATGCAGGGGACTTCCTGGGATTCGTAGTCCACAAGCGAGGCATCGAGATCAACCAGAACAAAACAAAGGCAATCTTGGATCTCAATCCTCCGATGACAAAGAAACAGCTCCAGTCTTTGTTGGGGAAGATAAATTTCTTGAGGAGGTTCATCTTGAACCTAAGTGGCAAGACGAAAGTGTTTTCACCACTGCTCAAGACCAAGAAGGAAAGTGAGTTCCGTTGGGGACAGGAGCAACAAGAGGCTTTCGACGCAATTAAGGAATACCTTACGGAGCCTCCAATCCTATTACCACCTAGTATAAATAAAAGCATGAAGTTGTACATTGCAGCGTCGGATACGACTATAGGCAGTATGTTAGCACAAGAGGATGATGGTGGCGTCGAAAGACCCATCTATTACCTTAGTAGGATATTGATAGATGCTGAAACTAGGTACACTATGATTGAAAAGCTGTGCCTATGCTTGTACTTCTCATGTATGAAATTAAAGCAATATATTAAACCAGTTAATGTTTATGTTTCGTTGCATTTTAATGTTATTAAGCATATGTTGTCCAAAACTATTTTGCATAGTTGAATTGGGAGATGGGCACTAGCGCTAACTGGGTTCTCCCTGACATACGTCCCTTTGAGGGCGATGAAAGGTCAAATAGTGGCAGACTTCATTGTCGACCATGCTGTAGTCGAAACGTCGATACATAGCATCGACATCGCCCCGTGGAAATTGTATTTTGATGGGTCAAGCCATAAAAATGGGGTAGGTGTTAGAATCTTAATAATATCCCCACAAAGTATCCCGACTACCTTTAAATGCAAAGTTGATGGCAAATGCTCAAATAATGAGGCAGAATACGAAGCCCTAATAACTGGTCTTAAGATACTAAAAAAAGTGGGGGCCGAAGAGGTTGAGATAAGAAGCGACTCATAATTGGTAATTAAATAAATCACCAGGGAGTACAAGTGCATGAAAGAGCATCTTTTGAGTTACTTCTCGTTGGCGAAGCGTTTGTTAGAGCATTTCAAAATTGTCAACATCTCGCATGTGCCAAGGGTAGAAAACCATAAAGCTAATGAATTGGCCCAAATCGCCTCCGGTTACAAAGTGTCAGAGGGTAAGCTCAGGGATTTTATCGAAACTAGGACGAAGATGGTGTCGAACTTACAATCACCATCGAGCGGGTCAGTGTGCAAAGACTCGAAGAGGTTGGTCAAAGATCTAGAAAGGTATGAGGTGTTTGTCAACAATGTGTCGCCAACAGATTGGCGAAGACCAATTATGGAGTATTTGGAAAACCCGTCAGGCAGCGCTGATAGGAAGACTAAGTACAGGGCGATGAGCTATGTCTGTATAGGTAATGAGTTATTTAAGAAGACTCTGGAGGGGGTATTGCTCAAATGCTTGGGGGATATCGATGCCTATTTGGCAATATTTGAGGTTCATAGTGGGACTTGTGGGGCGCACCAAGCTGGCCACAAAATGAAATGGCTTCTGTTCCGACAGGGTGTCTATTGGCCCAGCATGCTCAAGGATTGCATAGAGTTCGCGAAAGGATGCCAGGATTGCCAGAGACACGCAAATGTTCAGCACGTACCAGCCAGTGAGTTGCACATTATAGTTAAGCTGTGGTTATTTCCAGGTTGGGCTTTGGATGTAATAGGAGAAATTCGGCCAGCTTCGTCAAAACAGCAAAGGTTCATCCTCGTAGGAATAGACTACTTCACAAAGTGGATAGAGGTTGTGCCTCTAGCGAAGGTGGATCAAGGAATCGTGATAGATTTCATCCAGAATCATATCTTGTATAGATTCGGGATACCTGAGACCATCACGACGGATCAAGGCTCCGTGTTTGTGGGTCAGAAAATGCAAGAGTTCGTAGGAGAGACAGGTTTAAAGTTAGTTACGTCGACGTCGTACTATGCGTAGGCGAACGGTCAGGTCGAAGCAGCTAACAAGGTAATAATTGGGCTAATCAAGAAGCACGTCGCGCAAAAGCCAAATAATTGGCATAAGACATTGGGTCAAGTGTTGTGGGCTTGTCGGACATCGCCTAAGAAGTCGACCAATTCGACCCCCTTTTGTTTAACCTTTGGACATGACGCCGTGTTACTAGCAGAAGTATGCCTACAGTCGATTAGGGTGCAACATCAATACGAGATTCTGTCAGAACAATATTGGGAAATAATGCTAGACGAACTCGTGGACTTAGACGAGGAAAGAATGGTAGCTTTAAATGTGTTGCTGCGCCAGAAGGCCCGAGTCGCCAGGGCATACAACAAAAGGGTCCAGGAAAAAACCTTTGTTGCAAATGACTATGTTTGGAAAACGGTGTTGCCCATGGATCGACGAGACCGAACGATGGGAAAATGGTCACCCAACTGGGAGGGACCATTTCAGGTGACTCGAGTGTTTAGTAACAGCGCATACGAAGTGCAGGAGTTGGGAGCAGACCAACGAATCTTAAGAGTAAATGGGAAATATTTGAAAAAATATAGACCTATGCTGCAAGAGATTCACATCAATATATAGTTATCATTAATTTAAGGCCAAAATAGGCTGAGGGCCAAAGATGGCTTACAAAATATTGTTCGTTACATCAGCTCTACATACAAACTAAGGAAACTCAGGAAATCTAGCCTTAAAGTCGTCAAAGAGGATCTTCTTATGCACAATTTTGCTCTCAAGAAGAACTTTTCGTCTCTGCATGCGGCTAATAGCATCTTTGATCTTCATAGCCGCTTCGACGTGAACAAGTCCTTGAGCCACCTCGTGGTCGATGGTTTCTTGAGAGGGCAGAGGCTCAACTGAGTCTAAGGAGGCATTTTGTTGTTCGACCTCAACAATCTTTTTTGTCAGCTCTGTTATCTGGGCTTGATATTCAAATATTTGTTGGTCGAAAGCCTGGCGTTTGTTGGAGTGCTCCTGTTTTTTAGTTTCATAGTCCCCAAGTTTTTGTTCACAGACTGAGCTAAGGTGCCACTCACGTTTCATATCGTTGTGGCGGAACCGAATTTGGGCGTCGGCCTGATGATTCATAGCAAGATCTTTGGCCAATTGAGTGAAGAAGGCTTCGAACTCGATAAGGTATGTGGCCATAGGGGGCAGGGAGCTGGAATTTAGAAAGTTCATCCAGAAGTTTGAAAACGTCGTTGGCTATGGCGGATTCCTCGCGACAGCCGCCAGGAACTGTTCCTCAAAAAGATAGGACCGCAACTGTTGAAGTTTGAGATTGAAGGAAGCATCCACTTCTGGAGTTGGGATTGTGGTCGAACTGGTAGGCTGAATCTCTTCAGCTGCTTGGCGAAGTTTGTGTAGCGCTTTCAGAGTCGCTGCTGGATTTGTTGCCTTGGCTGCTAAGAGTGCCTCTGGGGTAAGAGACTCCTCGAAAATAGGTGAATCCCTCTCTGGGTTATGTTCAGGGGGTTGGAAGTTCTCTCAGACTTCAGTAGTGGTGACGGTAGGCGAAGGATTGATAGTCGCCCCAGGAGCTACATCATTATGCTCAAGGTTATCAGTTGAAGCAGGAGGCGGCTTCGCCACCAAGTTTTCCTCTGGCAAGAGTATCTGGAATTCATCAATTTTCTGAGGACTTGGAGTAATAGCGACGCCAGCAGTAGTGGCGTCTACGGCCGATTTAGTATCGGCATCACCAACAGTGGTTGAAGTAACCATATTTTCCTGTAAAGCAAAATGCAAGTAAGATTCGTCGCCCCAAGGTTGTCTAGGACACCAGTGAAAGTGGAAATACCTGCGCAGGATGAGGTGTTGTCTTGGGAGGGGCGACAGTAGGGATTGGCTCGAAAACGTCTTCAAGATTTCTTGGGATGACTGGGGCCACCGTCGAAACACCGGGTTTTGAAGGTGTCCTCCGCGTTAAAGCCTTTTTCTTCCTCACTAAAGGGGTGGATGGAGGAGACGTTGGAGCTGCTGCGGTGAAGACTCGAGAATGGGTACTCTCATTTGACTCAGTCCTTTCTGGAGAAGGTACTTTCTCAGAAGCCTGTGTAGAAGTAATGTCAGAACAAAGAAAAGGCAAGGACGCAGGACAAGAAAATGAAATATACCTGTGAAGGGTTGGTCCTGGGATTTTTGGAAGGCCTAGTGGAAGTCGACGCAGCAGCCGTTTCTCGTTTACGGCCCTGAAAACAAAGCTAAAACTATTTAGTTCAGACCTACGAGCAAACGAAATCAAAATTCTAGGGTCTACCTTTGTAGAAGGATCTTCTGCAGGGTCAACATCTATGGCCGTAGTCGATGGTTTAGGGATGCCACCAGCCATGGTGGCAAAAGCGTCGACCACGTTCTCTAAGAAAAGATTTGGAGTGAAGGTTTGAGCTTGATACTCCGACCACCAAGCGTCAAATTCTTGAGTGGTGAAGAAGGAATGCTGGAAGGCAAAAATCGGCAGCTCCGGGTGTTGAGAGGCTCTGACGAACCTCATGCAAGCCCTATGACCTACTTGAGTCAAGCGTCGGCCGAACTGTACTATGTCATCAGGATGCCTCACTAAGGACTTTGGCAATATCTGGCTCAGGCCAAATTGTCGGGCCACTAAATTTCGTTGGTAGTTCATGAAACTATAGCCATTATTTCCCATTTCGATGCGGAAAGAGATCATGGTGGGAGTTAGAAATGCCCGCCATATAGCATTTAACTGCGCAGTAGCTTTAGGAGAGACTCCAGGAAATGGGTTTTTGAACCAGTCGGGGCCGAACTTACGCTCCACAAATGGAGCCATGTCAGGGACGAAAGAGGTGGTGTCCACGAACATACTGTCATACCCCAAATTTTGACCACTAAGATTTCCCATCATTGTGTAAATCATCATCACAATATGGGGGAACCATCATACTTCATCAGTCTCCCCAAAGATGGGTGAGCATCCACTACAATCAAAACTAGGGTTTTAAGTCCTCTCAGAGCCTTAGACAAAGGATCAATCAAGGAATGACATGATCTTCAACTTGTCTAACCTCTCAAACATTCACAATGGATCAAAAGGATTCCCACTTCAAGGATCAAGCACAAGGCTGCTCCCTTCCAGGTGGATCAAGCCTCAAGATCGCCAGTGTCACCAAATTAGGGTTTTGGTCGACCAGGGCCTCCAGATGAAATTTTTTCATCTGGGCACAAGCCAATGATCCAAAACCTAACCTAATATACTCCATGGAACCTCATGGACCCAATCATCAAGTCAATTTTGCCTCAGGGGATGCATTCATCAAAAATCAGGAATTAGGGTTTCTTGACCTAATTCACCCCTAAGTTGACTTTTGGGGCATATCATGAGCCAAGACCTCAAGACAGGGTTTGAGGGTCTCTAATGAACTATATTGATCCATTTGAAACAATGGATTAATCCAAGAAGCTTGAGCAACAAGTCTCAATTTCATCTGCACCACAATTAGGGTTTCGCGAGGAAAGTCAACTGTAACTTTGACTTTTGACCTGGACATGCTCCCAAGCCCTAGGACATGAATCAATATACCCTATGACACCCATGGAACATGTCCATCAAGTTTGATTTAGGTCAAGGACATGATTTCCTGAAGAATTGCACAGTTTGGAATTCATCTGCTAAAAAGTCAACTGAGCACAAAAGTCAACTTTGACTTTTTGAGATTTTTCACCAAAATGGATTTTTAACCCTAAAATGATGTTAATATATGATTTGAATCATCATTCATCAAGAAAAATCAAGAAAAGTGGGATAACTTGTAAAAGGGGTAACCATAAAACTTAGAAATTTTTCTAAGTCATGAAAAAGTGCCACTAATGCACCAACTTTGGAGGACCATAACTCCTAAACCACAAGGCCATTGTGCCCCATTCAAAGCTTGATTTGTGGATCTCATTGTCCTCTACAAAAGCTTCATACTGACCTATGTCCAAATTCCTCATGGATTTTGAGTTATGTAGTGATCAAAATCAAGAGAAAACACTTTGTTCCAACACTTGGTGAAAATTTCACTAAGTCAGATTTTGCCTTACTTTTTGCCAAATGTAGGGGTATTTTTCACTTGGATTCAAAAGAGATCAAAACTAAATATGTTCAAACAGTTGTTGTATCATGTAAGGGCTTTCCAAAATGACCAAGAACATTACCAAATTCAATTTGAGCCATGAGATATAACATTGGCAAGTTGCCTTGTTGAAATCTGTCAAGGCAAGACAGATTTTGCACTTTTGCTCGATTTGCCAAAATTGTGCAAATCCAAACACTCCTATCCACTTGGACACATCTGAGGATTGAATCTAAAGGGGACAATCACTGAGCCAAGCCCCCAAAGTCCCTGGAACAAGAAATAGCATGTTGAACCTAGAATGGCCAAAATAGGGACAAGACTCCAATTTTGGATTGGAGCATTCAATGGAAGCATCAAGGTGGCATGGACTGAGCCATTCTCATCTGAAATCAGTCAAGACTTATCCAAGACCAAGGGAACCAAAGCTCTGTGCCCTAACCTCTAGTCAATGGCTAGAGGAGACTTGGATTTTCATTTGCCAACATTGGCCAAACCTAATTAGCAGTTGCCATTCACTATTCCTTGCAAAACAAACTTGCTCTACTATAAATAGAGCTCAATTGTGTTCAGTTTAAGTACACCAAAGGCCTACAACACTTTCCTTTCTCAAAATCTCTTTCTCTTGGCAAAAATGCCTTTCTTAGCAAGGTAACTATCGGGTTTTGAGTTTGAGAGCTTTTCCAACCAAACCAATCACACACACACCTCATATACATCACATATGAGCTGATCAAACCCTTAAACAACAACTGGAACACTGATTTCTTAGAATCACCAGTCAATTGCTCAAGGTTTTAACCAAAGTGCAGTTGAGATGCCATGAAGTGATCCAGCCAATTTCCATCAAGTCCAAGCATTCAAACACACTCCATAGCACCTAGGGAAGCTGTTCAGATCATCGCAACACAACTGTAACACCTCCTACACAAATCACGATCACCAGCTGCAAGTGGTAAGCATGAGCTCTTCTAACTCTATGATCCATGCAATTTTTGCTGCACAATAATTTGGCCATATGTTCATAATCATGCATGGAATGTTTTCCCTCAATTAATTGCTTTGTTTGAATCATGTATCAAAAATCCTAGCCTTCATGCAGAAATTAGGGTTCTTGAGGTTTCTTCGTGATTTCATGTTTTATGTTTAATTTAAATGAAATTAAGTGTTATAGACATGATTGTGAGGTTGAAACGAGTTGATTGGTATGTGGATTACATGATATGGTTAAGTATTCAGTGAGATTGAATGGAAAACGCAAATCTGGGAAACTCAGAACACGCGCGTGTTCTTGGCGCCATTTTCAGAAATTTGAATATTTGAATTTTGTGATTTTATTTAATTGATTCAAAAATTAATTTCTCTCTGAGTTTTAATGATTTTGAGTTGATTCTTTTTTTAATAATTCACAAAAATGTTAAAATATTTTATTTTATCAAAAAATCCCAAAAATATTATTTATTTCATATAATTGATATTTTTGCAAAGAATTAATATTTTAATTGTTTTTGACATTTTAAATATTTTTTCCACATTGATTTTGCAACTCTTAATGCTTTCTAATTATTTTATAGGTCAATACTTAATTTTTGAAGCATTAATCCAAGATCACAATTTGTTTTTCATATGTTAAACAATTTTGATCATTTTAATTGAATTTTTATTCAATTAAATACATTTTTGAAAACAAATTAGGGTTTTTGGATTAATTCAACCCTCATAAATCATTTTCAAAACTTTTTGGGCCTCTAATAGAGTGTAAGTCCCAATCCTTTTTTGACCAAAATCATTTTGGGCCTCAGTGTATTGTATAAGTCCCGATACCGTCAAAAACAAACGGCGCGATCGTCGCCCTTTTTAAAAATAACCATGGGCCTCTCCTTGAGCTATAAGACCCATTCAAAACTTTTGGGCCTCTAATAGAGTGTAAGACCCAACCCCCTTTTAACCAAAACAATTTTGGGCCTCAGATATTGTATAAGCCCCTCTACGTTAAAAGAAAATCTCGGCGCGATCGCCATTTCAAACGGAAAAATCATATGAGCCTACCCTCATGTTATAAGCCCCACTCTTTTTCTTTAAGACTTTTTGGGCCTCTTGAAAGAGTGTAAGACCCACCCCTTTGTACATGAAACAATGTTTGGGCCACAGTCACTTGTATAAGTCCCTCTGTACAAATTCAAACAGTGCGCTCACTGATAAAACCCTGGACCTCTCATTGAGCTGTAAGCCCCAAATCTTTCTTTTTCAAAGCACTTTCTCCTTTGATTTTGAATATACAGTTGTTTTCAATCTTTCTTTGTTGAACAACTAACCAAACAACATAGAAGCTCTACAACCGAGTAAGTGGTTATTGCTTTCATTTACCGCTTTCATATACATATAACTGTATTGTGGGGCTGTTTCACTGTAAGTCTTCTTTCATAAACTCATATCAACTGTGTAATAATAGTATAGATATTTAGAGTTTCCCCGGCAACTACGTCTAGCAATAAGCCCGTTGATCACTCTTAGAAATAGTCTAAACTAGATCCCCATAGGATTACCAGACACAGTCTTCCCTCCTCTTGGGGTTAAACAATATGTAGACATGAAAGGCAGCATTCTCAGTGAACCCTTTCATAGACTGTCACTCATAGAATTTGTCAAAGAAACTCTATTCCCCAGGGATGATCTTTTCTCCGTGAATGGCATCTCTTGAGTTTCTTCCAAATTCTCGAACTTTCCTGGCTTGATATATTCTCGGTGAATGGCATGTGTTGAACTTCTCGGGGTTTGGGGAACCACAGGCTTCTTAAAAGCATTTGTCAAGAAAATCTATTCCCCAGAGATGATCTTTTCTCCGTGAATGGGCGTCTCTTGAGTTTCTTCCAAATTCTCGAACTTTCCTGACTTGATCTATTCCTTGTGAATAACTTGCCTTGAATTTCTCGGGGTTTGGGGACCCATCGGCTTCTTAAAAGCAACCGGCCTCCTCTTGGGCATCGTACAAGGACCCACAGGCTTCCTAAAAGCAACCCCGCCTCCTCTTGGGCTTAGTACAAGGACCTCTCGGCTTCTTAGAAGTATTCACAGCCTCCTCTTAGGCTTCGTATAATGATCTCTTCCTCCGGGAATGATAGCCTCCTCTTGGGCTTCGTACAAGGACCGATCGACTTCCTAAAAGTTTCCAGCCTCCTCTTGGGCTTCGTACAAATTGTCCCGACGACCTCCTAGAGGTATAGGAACAGAACTTAATCATCTGCATAGAACAGTCCTTTCATAGAGTCTACTACTGTTTCTCAAAGCATAGTACAAAAGATGACACTCTAGACTCGGACAGTCTAATCTCCTTGAGTCTCAGAGACATTCTCAAGTGACCCCTTATTTAAAATAGGAAGGAAACCCATAGACTCGGACAGTCTCGATACCCTTTAGATTTCCCGTTTCCTCAAAGACAGGAATAACCCAGATCCTCGAACTAAATCCTTGAGTACAGTGTTGCTCATATAAGAACTGATTTTCTCTGTAAAGATCAGCATACTGGACCTGTCACTCAACTAAAACAATAACCATAGCCTCCTCTTAGGCTTTGTATAATGATCCTTCTCCAGTTAATGTTAGCCTCCATCTCGGGCTTTATACGAGATACAAAAAGGTTTATATTGAGCCAAACAGAAGTTAGCCTCTCTCTCTCGGGCTTTGTACGAGACATATAAAAAACTCCCTCGTTGAGTCAATAATCCCTTTAGCCTCTATCTCGGGCTTTATACGAGATACCAAATGACTCCATCGTCAGGTCAAAACCTTTTAGCCTCTCTCTCGGGCTTTGTACGAGACACATAATAGCCTCCTCTTAGGCTTTGTATAAGAAAACCACTGGTCGATCCAATCAGCCTTTTAACATCAAAGTTGTGCCTCGTTCACAGTATACAAATATCAATAACTCCTTCCCTTTCATCTAATCGCTGTAAGTGGCAAGCCTCTGGATGATCTACATCCATGCCAATGTCCCTCTTTTAGTATGAGAAATTCCTAAGGAAAGATGGCATTACTCTAAAATGAGTTAAAGTCTTCTCCTTCAGGTTAAAACCCCCTATAAAGGAAATTATGGCATTGCTAGGATCCGCGTATCCCGGTTAAAGTAATCCTCCCTTTATAACCAGTCACCCAACAGTTGTGACAAACAGACCCCTTTAGAGATGAAAAATTCTCTCTAAAGTCAAACTTTCAGCTTCACATCTTGGGCTTTGAACAAGATACAAATGACCTTTCGCTTCACGTCTTGGGCTTTGAACAAGACACCAAAAACAACCATTTCCTCCCATAGAATAGGAGGAACTACGAACGCTCTGATTTCCCTGTTTCGGTAAACGGGAATACGTATGCATAAGATTGAAAGAAAAATCTTAGCGAGCACACTAAACAAAAACCCAAAATCCCATACTCTCATGTATCTATCAAAAGCATCAGTCCTAACATCCTAAATCCTTGTTCCCCGCTAGAAAGTCCTAGAAAGAGAAAAAGAAAACCGTATTGGCGAAAATACAAATAACCAGTACAAAGGCCCCCCCCACATTGATAGCATTCGTAACCTAATAGACCGCTGTTTAAACTCAGTATGCAAAGCAGGGTTAATTGGAGACATCTATTTCCCTTCCTTATTCAGCTTACAATAGGATAAAAAATGAATCGACCTGTAGTAAACTCAACCGCAGAGAGCGACCAGCGCTTAAGAACCGCGTCCAAAATCGCTCGCTACAGAAAAATGGCGCCCACCGTGGGGCCCTATTTCTTTTTCTCTTCACTTGTATGAAACCACAGATTGGGGCTTCCGCCGGGGAACCCATTTCTGTCAGGAACTTAGGATTCATAGCTTTAAAGGTCTAGGATGTTTAGGACAAATATATATACTGCTTTTCCTAAATTCTATACATGTTTATTTTTCTACTAATGGGAATGCGTGTGATGCCGCATGTGGAAAGATTGAGTATACACTTAAGATAAGTGATGGCTGGTTGTTAAGTCATTCTCTCACCTAGACAATGGGCCGATTGTTAAGTCTGAGAAGCTGAGGAGCCAAACCTTTTCGTAGTGCGGAAACTATCGGAAATAGTTGTTACGCGATACTACCCTCATTTGAGGCTGGTGATCTATTCTCGGTGAATGGCACTTACTCTAAGATTGCTCTACAACTCGCTGGCGATCCGCTTGTTGTTTTGCTTTCCTGGGAGGAGCTGATGATAATGAGTACAGGTACAAAAATCACCCTAGTATAAACCTTTGGGGATGGGTAGAGCCTTGACTTCATGACAACGACCCTTTGACCCCATGTTTTTTCTATGTTTTTGTGTGCTGCATTCATGCATTCATCTAAAAAACATTAAAACATTCAAAAAAAATTCTCTTCTAGTCTCTCTGTTTTTCAAATTAAACTAAGACTGTGATTGCAAATATCAGAGAAAAGGATTGCACTAATGGATTTCGGTAGAAGGAGAACTCATACGTATACCTTCAAGGTTCCAAAGATAGAGGATTTGAGAAAGTTAGCAAGGATGATCACTAACCCTGAGGCTTTCAGAGCCAAGCACGGAGGTTTGCTACCACTATTAAGAGTCCGTGTGATTGAGGGAATCATGGATGCGCTCATTCAGTTTTATGATCCAGTTTATCACTGTTTCACATTCCCGGATTACTAGTTAGCACCAACGCTGGAGGAGTATTCTCACCTGATTGATTTACACATTACAGATCGAGCTCCATTTTCTGGACTGGAAGAAATTCCAAAGAATCAGACTATTGCAAGAGCAATTCATTTGGGCGAGTCTGAGGTCAGGACTCACCTAACCACTAAGGGTGGCATCCAAGGCTTGCCAGCCCAGTTCTTGACAAAGAAAGCCCTATATTTTTCCAGTATAGGAAACGTGACTGCTTTTGAAAGTGTCTTTGTCTTGCTCACCTACGGGTTATTTTTGTTTCCCAGCATCAATAACTTTGTAGATATCAACTCCATTAAGGTTTTTCTCATTGGAAACCCTGTGCCGACTCTGCTCGCAGATGCGTATCATTCTGTACACTTAGGAAATTTGTACAGCGGAGGGGAGATCACATGCTGTGTGCCTCTGCTTTACAAATGGTTTATCTCTCACTTGCCCAAGTCTGCTGCTTTTTGGGATTGTAAGAGTGCCTTACGTTGGTCGCAGAAGATCATGTCTCTCACCAACTCTGACATAGATTAGTGTAATAGGATTTATGATGGGATCAGGATCATTGACCGTTGTGGAAACTTCCCCAACGCACCCCTTATAGGAATTAAGGGAGGAATCAACTATCATCCAGTTCTCGTTCATCGTCAATTTGGATACCCGATGAGACACGTTCCACGGGGTGTTCATCTGGAAGGTCTTTTCTTCAAGGAAGGAGAAAATGACAGAGCACTAAAGAGGGAAATAGTGCACGCTTGGAAACATGTTCATAAGAAAGGACGAGAGTCTCTGGGAAAACCAGACTGTGTCTCGGTGGAGCCTTATCTCCACTGGGTACAAACTAGAGCTCTCAAGCTAAAAATGCCTTATCCTCGTTACAGAATTCTACCGCCAAGGGAATCTGTCATGTACTTCATGACGAAAACTGAAAAGCTTCAGGTTACTCTCAACAAAGTTCAACGGGAAAGAAGGTCTTGGAAGTACAAGTATCGCACCCTCGACGTAGAGTGCATCAAAATACAGCAATTACTAAAAGAGAAAGATGCTCTGATTGAAATTTTGGAGCAACATGTTGTAGAGAATCAAGATGACCAAAGGAATTTGCTCGCTCCTTTCACCTGGCAAAGGAATGACAACCCGACAACGGTCCAAGAGCCCCGGTCAAAGAAAAGGAAGATACCAGAATCAGCACCCGATTTCTCTTCAGAGGGGACTCGGGACCCATTAGTTTAGGTTTCTGTTTCTGCACCTTGTAATCTACTGTATTTCCATTTCTGTAATCCTTTGAATTCCAATAAAAAGGGGTTTCCCCACCGTTTGATATTTTCAATCTAATTGTCGAAGTTTATTTTGATTAAACCACAAACAATTAATATAATCATTGCATTCATCATTCTCACATCGCGTATTCTTCTTACCTACGAATCTCAGGTTTGTGTCTCAGTTCTAGAGTCAAACTGTCTCATTCGTATAATACTCGGGCCAATCGTCAGAAAAAGATGGATGATCTTGAGGAAGAAAACAGAGAGTTGAAAGAAGAGATCGACGCTCTGAGAGAGGATATGAGAAAGCTTCGTAACGACATGCAAGCCATGGCAGAAGCTCAGCTACAAAGAACTGTGATCTCAGAGATCACCTCAACGCCTATAGTGGAGAAGTATGATCCTAGGTATCAGATGCCGAAAGATCGTCCTTGGGGCATGCCTGTTAACTATATCCCGGAAGGATATGTTCCGCCGATCACTGAAGATCAGGGAATCACAACAGAAGCCGCTGGGCCTGAAGGTTACAAACTTCGGGAAAGCAAAGATGCCAGGGGCATACTGAAGACTCTTGAAGGTTACAAACTTCGGGAAACGCCAAGATTCACTACTGTAGTCACGGTACCACCCCCTGTGGTGCACACTGTCCCGGAAGGACAGATTCCACAGGCACCTTCTGGTAAGAAGGAAACTATGTTTGACAGAATGGAGGAATTCCAGGAGCAGTTCTTAGAAATGCAGAAGGAACTGCAAGCCATTCGCGGTCAGGATCTATTTGGAAAGGACGCCGCAAATCTCTGCTTGGTCCCAAATGTGAAAGTCCCGCACAAATTTCAAGTGCCCGACTTTGAAAAATACAAGGGTAACTCTTGCCCTCAAAGCCATCTGGTGATGTACGCTCGGCGGATGTCAGCTCAGACGGAGAATTAGGACCTGCTGATTCACTACTTTCAGGATAGTTTAACCGGTGCCGCACTCAAATGGTACATGGGTTTGAACCGTGCCACGATCAGTACATCCAGAGATCTTGGTACTGCCTTCGTCCAACAATACAAATACAATTTGGACATGGCACCCGACAGAGATCAACTCAGATCAATGTCGCAAAAGGACAAGGAAACCTTTAAGGAGTATGCTCAAAGGTGGCATGAAATTGCCGCTCAAATTTGTCCACCTCTTGAGGAAAAAGAGATGACAAAGATCTTCTTAAAGACCTTAAGCTCATTTTACTATGACCGAATGGTTGCCAGTGCGCCCAGTGATCTCACTGAAATGGTCGGCATGGGCGTATGTCTTGAGGAAGCCGTCCGAGAAGGACGTTTGGTAAAAGACACTGGATCGACGAGCGGTACTAAAAAATACGATAGTGCTCTCCCTAAGAAAAACGAGCAAGATATTGGGAATATCTCTCTCGGAAAGCAAAGGCGTCGATATCAACCAGTAGCAGCTGTAATTCCTGTTATCAGCCCTGCGTCTATTCCTACGTATCAACCTCAGGTTGCACAGAGCCAACCTAATCAGCAAAGGACACAATAGCCTCTTCAGCAGGCTCGTCCTCCATATAACAACAACCGTACAACACGGCCACCAGGATTTGATCCTATACCTGTGTCATACGCAGAGCTATTTCCATTACTACTGGCTAAGGGGCACATTCAGACTAAGTCCCCTCTTACAGTACCGAAAAATCTGCCTTTTTGGTTTAAGGTGGATCAAACTTGCCCTTACCATCAAGGAGGTTCAGGGCATAACATAGAGACTTGTCTCAATTTCAAATCCGACATGCAAAAACTTGTTAGGAGCGGGGTCTTATCCTTCAAGGATACAAATCCTAATGTTCTCACGAATCCGCTGCCTCAACATGAGAAGGCTGCAGTCAATTTTATAGAAGGAGAGACTAACGATGTCTATCAAATTCACGATGTACTCTTGTTGGAAACCAATCTGGTCAAGATGCATTGTAGACAGAGTGGATATGGCCATGTGCCACCTCATAATTATCACCAGTGTGATGTCTGCTCTAAAAATAATCAGGGATGTTCTGTGGTGCAAGCAGCTCTACAGGAACAAATGGATCTCGGATGGATCCAAGAGCACCGAGTTCGTGGAGTTAACATGGTCTACACGAACTCCAACGTCATTCAGAACCACGATATCCGTGCAATGAATGTCAACTTGGTGGCGATGCACTCAAGGCAAAGCTAGTATCATAATCTGCCGCGGCACGATTACAGTTCTTGTCTGATTTGCTTGGTAAACAAACAGGGATGCTCTTCCATACAAGAGGCCCTCCAGCGTCAGATGGATCTTGGATGGATCCAAGACTACCGTGATAGGAACTCCTATCAGATCAACATGGTTCAGATCTTCGATATTCGCGTAATGAATACCAACCTGGTAGAGTTACATGCTAAACAGGTACGACTCGGATTCTTAATATCACATGACTATCAAAGCTGTAAAGCAGGTTGCGAAAACGATCGAGGTTGTACCCTTGTCCAGGAGGCACTTCAGCACTTGTTAAATCACTAGTGGATGCCAATCTATATGGATGAAGATACTCAGCAGATTAGTATCAATAACAGGAATCCCACTTGGCGTCAAAGTTAGGATGTCCGATCTGTGGAAGCTAACCTAGTGAGGTTACATTGTATTCAAAGTGGGCGTGGCCAGGTGCCACCACACAATTATGACCGTTGTAGCGTCTGTTCGGAAAGTAACCAAGGGTGTTACCTTGTGAGAGCAGCTCTTCAGGGTCAGGTGGACCGTGGAGAGATTCTCCCATATCCGGGTTCTTGACCCATCAATTGGACGCCGAACTACCTTGCCGATCAAGTTGAGGATGTTGTCACGATCTCTGGTCATCACAGGACCAGGGATGTGTTTTCCATTATCCCTCTACTTGACGAATCTAAAGTTCCCAACCGGGAACGGATCGAGATTAATTATGATGGTCAGAAAAATCAGAAGGTTCCCATAGTCATCTATCTGCCGGGACCAACACCGTATGAATCAGCTAAGGCAATCCCTTACAAATATGGTGCAACGACAATTGAAAATGGAAAGGAAATTCCATTACCCTCCGTCGTGAATATTGCAGACATCAGTCGTGTAACACAGAGTGGTAGAATCTTCAACCGAGGGGTTGGGGAACTTAACAAGGAAAAGGAACTTCAGACGGAAACTCCTGATCCACCAGTCGGTCAATCCAGTAATCCCGACCTTTCAAAAAATAATGATGAGATGTTGAAGCTCATCCAAAGGAGTGAATACAGCATTGTTGATCAGTTGTTGCAAACTCCTTCAAAGATCTCGGTATTATCGCTGTTACTCAGTTCAGAAGCCCACAGTGAGGTTCTACAGAAAGTCTTGGAGCAAACCTTTGTGGAACAGGATGTAACAATCAGACAATTTGATAGCATTGTCTCTAACATCACTTCCTGCAATAATTTGGGATTTAGTGATGAGGAATTACCTGAAGAGGGTCGTCGTCATAACATGGCGCTCAATA
The DNA here is from genome assembly GCA_022829125.1 of Lathyrus tuberosus. Classification (NCBI taxonomy): domain Eukaryota; kingdom Viridiplantae; phylum Streptophyta; class Magnoliopsida; order Fabales; family Fabaceae; genus Lathyrus; species Lathyrus tuberosus. Next base: position 7,395,186 of record JALAZF010000191.1, read on the forward strand.
TCACAGTTAACTGCCAGGACGATGCTTTAGCCAGCGTACTGGTAGACACAGGGTCAGCCCTGAATGTTATGCCGAAGTCCACTTTGATGCAATTATCATTCAAAGGCCCTCCGATGAGAATCAGCGAGGTCGTCGTCAAAGCATTCGACGGATCCAGAAAAACGGTTATCGGCAAAGTTGATCTTCCCATAACTATCGGTCCTCACACTTTCCAAGTCACTTTCCAGGTCATGGACATCCGGGAAACATACAGTTGTTTATTAGGAAGACCTTGGATACATCAGGATGGAGCGGTCACTTCGACCCTCCACCAAAAGCTAAAGTTCGTTCAGAACGATCAACTTGTCACAGTCTGTGGAGAGCATGCCTTGCTTGTGAGTAACTTATCATCAACTGCTGGTATAGAACCTGAGGAGGTTATTGGAACTCAGTTCCAAGCACTGTCGGTGAGCGAGAACAATCAGTTCAAAGGAGGAACCTCGATTTCCTCATACAAAGATGCTATCAAAGCGGTCGAGAGTACCGATACAACCGGATGGGGACAGCTTGTCATTCCTATTGACAATAAAACAAAGAAGGGTCTTGGTTTTTCTGCAACCTGTACCCGGACAGCTGCCAACGATGAAAGTCTTCATCCCCTTCAAAACTTCTTCCACAGTGGAGGTTTTCTTCACCCAGTGTCTCAGGCAGTACATGCTATCAATGAGGAAGATCCCTCTGACACAGAGGAAGAGTGGAAGTCCTATCTTAACAAGGACGGTTATATGTCTCAAGATGAAACGCAAATTCCTTTTTGCTTTCCTATAGAGAGTCCGAGATTTATACCCAGGTCAGACATCGAAATGATCTATGGAGATTGTGATCCGGAAGGATGCCGTGCTCCGCCAAATTCATTAGAGGAGGACACTCTAATGAAAGACAACTCTGACCACAACTATTATGGCCCAATGGATGGTCTGCCAATGTGGCAACCTTACCCAGGAAACTTGGGGCCAGAAAGTCATCCGAATAATGAAAATCAGCTGACCGTCATTGAACAGAATACCTGTGTCCCCACCATGTCATGGGATCAACACTCAGGTCATTCAGAAACTACTCAACATGAAGATGAATTTTCAATGTTTGCAGGACTTGAATTCATCAACTATGCTTTTCCCGAGGTTAACGTCATCGAGAGAGATGACTCCTCCAATTCCAGAGAAGTGTGGGACACCTTGGGACAACCGAGTGGAAAATACGACTATATGGTCAAATACACCGCTCCCGAAAGCTCTCGTATCAGGCTCGAAGATATCCAACCTACTGGATGGGGAGATACAGTTGAGAGCACAAATGCTATGCAAAATGCAACAGAGGAATTCTCCTACGACAACTCTGCCTGGGAGACAGATTCCAATGATCCTGCTCCACCAGAAATCAGCGCCATTTCTGAAGACAAATCAAGGAAGGTACCAGACTTTGTGATTCACCGAGGAGTTCGCCGCCAATGGGTTGCTGTCGATGTTCCGAAGGTCGTTCATCAGTCAAAGTAATTGCCATCTTTAACCTTTCACCCTGCCCAGGTGAAACGGATGTTTTGATAGGGCTCGGTTTCTGTAAATTTTCCCTCTTCGCTTTGCCCGAAGTGACATAGTTTTGTTTTATAGGGCTGTAGTTTCAAGAATCGACTTGTTCATTAATAAAATAACGTCGTTCTGTAATTTCCGCATTAATTGCTGTTTTCTCTTTTTGCTTTTTCAGAAAATGGTAATCCTAAAAAACAATTCAATAATAAAAACAAGCAGCAAAATAAATACACTGCACCCACTTGCATTTTTCTCTATCTCTTCTAAACACGAATCATATCGTCATGCAGATTGCTTGTTTTAAACCCCGTTGAAACATACGATCCGATGCCTTCTCCCAACTTTGAGTTCCCGGTATTTGGGGCTGAAGAAGAAGATGACGACAAAATTCCAGAAGAGATCTCCCGATTACTCATACAAGAGGAAAGGTCCATTGAACCTCATAAAGAACCGTTAGAAACGATCAATGTGGATTCGGAAAAAGAGAGAAAGGAAATCAGGATTGGGGCACTGCTCAGTCCAACTGCCAAAGAGAGTTTGATAAAGCTTCTCAAAGAATTCCCCGATGTATTCGCTTGGTCCTATCAGGATATGCCAGGGTTGGATACCAGCATCGTGGAACATCACTTACCATTGAGATCGGAATGTCCGCCAGTAAAGCAAAGGTTGAGACGCACTCACCCGGACATGGCCATCAAAATTAAAGAGGAGGTACAGAAACAGATTGACGCGGGTTTCCTCGCCACATCTGAATATCCTCAATGGTTAGCCAACATCGTACCCGTTCCGAAAAAGGATGGAAAGGTCAGAATGTGTGTTGACTACAGGGATCTAAACAAGGCTAGTCCAAAGGACAACTTTCCTTTACCATACATTGACATGCTGGTAGACAGTACAACAAAGTTCAAAGTCTTCTCCTTCATGGATGGATTCTCGGGCTATAATCAGATCAAAATGGCGCCGAAAGACATGGAGAAAACTTCGTTCATCACCCCATGGGGCACCTTTTGTTACAAGGTAATGCCGTTCGGTTTGAAGAACGCCGGGGCAACCTATCAAAGGGCCATGACTACTCTGTTTCATGACATGATACATAAGGAAATCGAGGTATATGTCGATGATATGATTGCAAAATCAAAAACAGAGAGTGAGCACGTTGAACATCTGTCAAAATTGTTCGAACGTTTAAGAAAGTTCAAGCTCCGCTTGAATCCCAACAAGTGCACCTTCGGTGTCCGTTCAGGGAAACTACTAGGGTTCATTGTCAGCCAGAAAGGAATTGAGGTTGATCCTGACAAGGTCAAGGCCATTCAAGAAATGCCTTCTCCGAAAACTGAAAAACAAGTCAGAGGATTCCTGGGACGTTTGAACTACATCTCCAGATTCATATTCCTCATGACCGCCACATGTGCGCCGATTTTCAAATTACTCAAAAAGAACCAGGATTGTGTTTGGTCAGAAGATTGCCAAACCGCCTTCGACAGTATTAAGGAATACCTGTTGAATCCGCCGATTCTATCACCTCCAGTAGAAGGAAGACCACTGATCATTTACCTCACAGTCCTAGAGGACTCAATGGGATGTGTACTTGGCCAACAAGACGAAACTAAACGGAAAGAGTCTGCCATTTACTATCTAAGCAAGAAATTCACCAACTGCGAGACTCGATACACGATGCTTGAGAAAACTTGCTGCGCTTTGGCTTGGGCAGCCAAATGTCTTCGCCAGTACATGATCCGTCACACTACTTGGTTGATCTCCGAAATGGATCCAATCAAGTATGTCTTTGAAAAACCTGCTCTCACGGGAAGGATTGCCCGCTGGCAGATGCTGTTATCAGAATATGACATAGAGTACCACGCTCAGAAAGCCGTTAAAGGAAGTATTTTAGCCGATCATTTGGCTCATCAACCGATTGACGATCAGGAATCAATCGGGTTTGACTTCCCAGATGAAGATGTCATGTATCTAAAAATGAAAGATTGCGATGAACCGTTACCCAGTGAAGGGCCAGAACCAGGCTCCCAATGGGGACTAATCTTTGACGGAGCAGTTAATCATTACGGAAATGGAATTGGGGCAATCATTGTTACCCCTCAGGGTACCCACATTCCTTTCACCGCCAGACTTACGTTCAAATGTACAAACAACGGGGCCGAATACGAAGCTTCTATTATGGGTCTCGAAGAAGCAATTGATTTAAGGATCAAAAACTTGGACGTATACGGCGACTCAGCTCTGGTTATCAATCAAATAAAAGGAGATTGAAACACATACCAATCAGGATTGATCCCTTACAAAGACTATGCAAGAAGGTTGTTACCCTTCTTTAACAGAGTCGAGTTTCATCACATCCCTCGTGAGGAGAATCACATGGCTGATGCATTAGCCACTATCTCTTCCATGATTAGTGTAGGTCAATGGAATGACATACCTAAGATCGACATAATGCGCCTTGAAAGGCCTGCATACATCTTCACGATTGAAGCAGTCATAGACGACAAACCTTGGTATCACGATATCAAATGCTTCCTTCAGAAACAAGAGTACCCATCTGGGGCACTCAGAAAAGACAGAAAGACCCTCAGAAGATTGGCTGGAAACTTCTTCCTAAGCGGCGACACTCTTTATAAGAGAAATTTTGACATGCTCTTGCTCCGATGCGTAGACAGACTAGAAGCAGACATGCTTATGAAAGAAATTCATGAAGGATCCTTTGGCACTCATGCCAACAGACACACAATGGCGAGACAAATTCTAAGAGCAGGGTACTATTGGCTGACAATGGAATCCGACTGCTACAAGTACATGAGGAGGTGTCACAAGTGTCAGATATACTCCGACAAAATTCATGTACCGCCATCACATCTCAAAGTTCTTTCTTCCCCGTGGCCTTTTTCCATATGGGGAATCGACATGATTGGCTTGATCGAACCTAAGGCTTCAAACGGACATCGGTTCATTCTAGTAGCCATTGACTACTTCACCAAGTGGGTCGAAGCAGCGTCATTCGCCAATGTAACCCGACAAGTGGTGGTCCGATTTATCAAAAAAAATATCATCTGCCGTTATGGTGTTCCAAGTGAGATCATTACTGACAATGGATCTAACTTGAACAACAAGATGATGAAGGAGTTGTGCGCAGAGTTCAAGATTGAACACCATAACTCATCTCCCTACCGACCCAAGATGAACGGAGCGGTAGAAGCGGCTAACAAGAACATCAAGAAGATCGTTCAAAAGATGGTTGTAACCTACAAAGATTGGCACGAGATGCTACCCTTTGCTCTTCACGGTTATCGCACATCTGTCCGCACTTCAACAAGGGCTACCCCTTTCTCTCTAGTATATGGCATGGAAGCAGTGCTCCCCATAGAAGTAGAGATCCCGTCAATCCGAGTATTGATGGAAGCTAAGCTCACCGAAGCTGAATGGTGTCAAAGCCGACACGACAAATTGAATCTGATCGAGGAGAAGCGAATCACGGAACTATGCCATGGTCAGTTGTATCAACAGAAAATGAAGAGGGCGTTTGACAAAAAGGTCCGACCTCGTGTTTTCAGAAAAGGAGACCTCGTGCTCAAGAAAATTCAGTCATTTCTCACTGATTCGCGAGGTAAATGGACTCCGAATTATGATGACCCCTATGTGGTCACGAAAGCTTTCTCAGGCGGCGCCTTGAGACTTGCAACCATGGACGGAGAGGAATTTGCCTACCCCACGAATGTTGATGTAGTCAAGAAATACTTCGCCTAAACTAAAAAAAAAACGTCTCGGTGGATTGAAAACCCGAAAGGGCGGTCCAGGCAAAAGTTAGAGACATGAAAAAAAATCATCCCGATGGATTGGAAATCTCATAGTACAATCCAGGAAAAAGTTAGGGATAATGGCAAGTAACTATGTTCAAGAGAGGCAGGTCCCTCAGCAGCAGTTACACCATTCATCGGAGGAAAACTCCAATCAAGGTCATCTTCGACAGAAGCTCAGGATGCCCCGAATTCAAAGTTGGTAGAAGGATAATGGTCGTTATATTTCAACGTAGCCCTTTTCCCTGTAAATTACCATTTTCAAACTTTGTATATACTCTTTGGAATCACGCGTTTGGCTGATCTCCATCTTATCAATAAAATTTGAGCCCTTGTGCTTTTCTTTGTAATTCTTATTTGTTTTAGCTTTACAGAACGACGTTGTTAACATGATTAACGATTCTTGAAATAAAACAAAAATGAATTTGCTTGTTAAAGCTTTTTTTGCTTTTTAATAAAGACGGAAATTTCTTTTGACTGTTGAACATCAAAGGAACATCAACCGCTTCTTCAGAAGTAAGCGAACTTCAAAGTGCAGAATCAAAGTACTCCTTCTAACCCAGTACGCCTGAATGAAGGGATCAATTGTGTCAGAGACCTTGTTTCGTCTGACACGCCTCGGCCGAGTTCTCATATCTTAAGCCCAACCAACATAGCTCCCCACAGGGACTATCTTTCCTAAGCAAGGTGGAATTGCTATCTTGAACCAGTGATATTTCTATACACCCCGCGATGGCCGAGTATCCAGTCATGTTCATCTTTTAGTTTGTGTGTCGTGTCAGTTTTGTCAGCATAAACATACACACATCATGCATTATTGATTTGCATTCACATTTCATATTGCATCACTATCACTCTAGTCGATCTAGTCCCCTAGTGATAGAAGTTCTCTCAATCGAGTTGTCAGTTCTTACCTCGTCAGGAAACGCTGCGTTTGAACAACCTCGCCTCCAGTTTATTTCTGGAGGGATGTTGGCCCTCGACCACTTTGATAACTTGAACCCCTGAAAAGCCAGAGAAAATGTTCAGTGAACATCACTCTTTGCCAATGAAGATGAGATCCTTGCTTTCCCGAATTAAGGAAAATCCGCAGAGAAAGCCTCATAATCAGAGATTTGGTGATACGGCAGTTTTTCTCCGAAAAAATCACTGATGAAAAGGTCATCGGCACCTCAAAATTGGATCACATCATATGGCATTTCTCCGAGAAGATCTCCGAGAAAAGTATGATGTAAAGACCCCAAACGAATGCAGTCTCTCAAGGGACTCGCATTCCCCGAGTAGAGTTGACAAATGGCGTCTCCGACAGAGAAGTTTGTGCACCTTTACAACTCAGACGACTGGGTCCTCCCGGCGAGTCTGACATTAGAGTTTTTCCGTCAAATGGCATCTCCCCAGGAAAATTCGGCGAGAAGTTTGAGGAAAGCCGCTACGCATAGCGTCCCTTGTCCATAAAGTTTATTGACAAAAGAAACTAAGACCAGTTCCTTGGTAGGAAACCAGGATCGAGGGGAAGTTAACATGAGAAACTAAGACCAGTTCCTTGGTAGGAAACCAGGATCGAGGGGAGGTTTATCACAAAAGAAACTGAGACTAGCTCCTTGGCTGAAGACCAGGATCGAGGGGAAGTTTACCTTTTCTAAGCATCATCGCTTAGCTAAAGAAGAAGAATTCATAAGCTACCATTCATAACCACCATCAAAATTTCAGGTATTCCGATATTTAATCCTCTTGCACCCCGAATGCCCGAATACCTTCGTCATTCACACCTTCGGGTCCAAGAAGATTAAATAGGGGCATCTGTCATACCCCAAATTTTGACCACTAATATTTCCCATCATTGTGCAAATCATCATCACAATATGAGGGAACCATCATACTTCATCAGTCTCCCCAAAGATGGGTGAGCATCCACTACAATCAAAACTAGGGTTTTAAGTCCTCTCAGAGCCTTAGACAAAGGATCAATCAAGGAATGACATGATATTCAACTTGTCTAACCTCTCAAACATTCACAATGGATCAAAAGGACTCCCACTTCAAGGATCAAGCACAAGGCTGTTCCCTTCCAGGTGGATCAACCCTCAAGATCGCCAGTGTCACCAAATTAGGGTTTTGGTCGACCAGGGCCTCCAGATGAAAATTTTTCATCTGAGCACAAGCCAATGATCCAAAACCTAACCTAATATACTCCATGGAACCTCATGGACCCAATCATCAAGTCAATTTTGCCTCAGGGGATGCATTCATCAAAAATCAGGAATTAGGGTTTCTTGACCTAATTCACCCCTAAGTTGACTTTTGGGGCAAATCATGAGCCAAGACCTTAAGAGAGGGTTTGAGGGTCTCTAATTAACTATATTGATCCATTTGGAACAATGGATTAATTCAAGAATCTTGAGCAACAAGTCTCAATTTCATCTGCACCACAATTAGGGTTTCGCGAGGAAAGTAAACTGTAACTTTGACTTTTGACCTGGACATGCTCCCAAGCCCTAGGACATGAATCAATATACCCTATGACACCCATGGAACATGTCCATCAAGTTTGATTTAGGTCAAGGACATGATTTCCTGAAGAATTGCACAGTTTGGAATTCATCTGCTAAAAAGTCAACTGAGCACAAAAGTCAACTTTGACTTTTTGAGATTTTTCACCAAAATGGATTTTTAACCCTAAAATGATGTTAATATATGATTTGAATCATCATTCATCAAGAAAAATTAAGAAACGTGGGATAACTTGTAAAAGGGGTAACCATAAAACTTAGAAATTTTTCTAAGTCATGAAAAAGTGCCACTAATGCACCAACTTTGGAGGACCATAACTCCTAAACCACAAGGCCATTGTGCCCCATTCAAAGCTTGATTTGTGGATCTCATTGTCCTCTACAAAAGCTTCATACTGACCTATGTCCAAATTCCTCATGGATTTTGAGTTATGGAGTGATCAAAATCAAGAGAAAACACTTTGTTCCAACACTTAGTGAAAATTTCACTAAGTCAGATTTTGCCTTACTTTTTGCCAAATGTAGGGGGATTTTTCACTTGGATTCAAAAGAGATCAAAACCAAATATGTTCAAATAGTTGTATCATGTAAGGGCTTTCCAAAATGACCAAGAACATTACCAAATTCAATTTGAGCCATGAGATATAACATTGGCAAGTTGCCTTGTTGAAATCTGTCAAGGCAAGACAAATTTTGCACTTTTGCTCGATTTTCCAAAATTGTGAAAATCCAAACACTCCTATCCACTTGGACACATTTGAGGATTGAATCTAAAGGGGACAATCACTGAGCCAAGCCTCCAAAGTCCATGGAACAAGAAATAGCATGTTGAACCTAGAATGGCCAAAATAGGGACAAGACTCCAATTTTGGATTGGAGCATTCAATGGAAGCATCAAGGTGGAATGGACTGAGCCATTCTCATCTGAAATCAGTCAAGACTTATCCAAGACCAAGGGAACCAAAGCTCTGTGCCCTAACCTCTAGTCAATGGCTAGAGGAGACTTGGATTTTCATTTGCCAACATTGGCCAAACCTACTTAGCAGTTGCCATTCACTATTCCTTGCAAAACAAACGTGCTCTACTATAAATAGAGGTCAATTGTGTTTAGTTTAAGTACACCAAAGGCCTACAACACTTGCCTTTCTCAAAATCTCTTTCTCTTGGCAAAAATGCCTTTCTTAGCAAGGTAACTATCGGGTTTTGAGTTTGAGAGCTTTTCCAACCAAACCAATCACACATACACCTCATATACATCACATATGAGCTGATCAAACACTTAAACAACAACTGGAACACAGATTTCTTAGAATCACCAGTCAATTGCTCAAGGTTTTAACCAAAGTGCAGTTGAGATGCCATGAAGTGATCCAGCCAATTTCCATCAAGTACAAGCATTCAAACACACTCCATAGCACATAGGGAAGCTGTTCAGATCATCACAACACAACTGTAACACCTCCTACACAAATCACGATCACCAACTGCAAGTGGTAAGCATGAGCTCTTCTAACTCTATGATCTATGCAATTTTTGCTGCACAATAATTTGGCCATATGTTCATAATCATGCATGGAATGTTTTCCCTCAATTAATTGCTTTTTTTGAATCGTGTATCAAAAATCCTAGCCTTCATGCAGAAATTAGGGTTCTTGAGGTTTCTTCCTGATTTCATGTTTTATGTTTAATTTAAATGAAATTAAGTGTTATAGACATGATCGCGAGGTTGAAACGAGTTGATTGGTATGTGGATTGCATGATATGGTTAAGTATTCAGTGAGATTGGATAGAAAACGCAAATCTGGGAAACTCAGAACACGCGCGTGTTCTTGGTGTGTTCTTGGCGCCATTTTCAGAAATTTGAATATTTGAATTTTGTGACTTTATTTAATTGATTCAAAAATTATTTTCTCTCTGAGTTTTAATGATTTTGAGTTGATTCTTTTTTTAATAATTCACAAAAATGTTAAAATATTTTATTTTATAAAAAAATCCCAAAAATATTATTTATTTCATATAATTGATATTTTTGCAAAGAATTAATATTTTAATTGTTTTTGACATTTTAAATATTTTTTCCACATTGATTTTGCAACTCTTAATGCTTTCTAATTATTTTATAGGTCAATACTTAATTTTTGAAGCATTAATCCAAGATCACAATTTGTTTTTCATATGTTAAACAATTTTGATCATTTTAATTGAATTTTTATTCAATTAAATACATTTTTGAAAACAAATTAGGGTTTTTGGATTAATTCAACCCTCATAAATCATTTTTAAAACTTTTTGGGCCTCTAATAGAATGTAAGACCCAATCCTTTTTTGACCAAAATCATTTTGGGCCTCAGTGTATTGTATAAGTCCCGATACCGTCAAAAACAAACGGCGCGATCGTCGCCTTTTTTAAAAATAACCATGGGCCTCTCCTTGAGCTATAAGACCCATTCAAAACTTTTCGGCCTCTAATAGAGTGTAAGACCCAACCCCCTTTTAACCAAAACAATTTTGGGCCTCAGATATTGTATAAGCCCCTCTGCGTTAAAAGAAAATCTCGGCGCGATCGCCATTTCAAACGGAAAAACCATCTGGACCTACCCTCGTGTTATAAGCCCCACTCTTTTTCTTTAAGACTTTTTGGGCCTCTTGAGAGAGTGTAAGACCCACCCCTTTGTACAGGAAACAATGTTTGGGCCACAGTCACTTGTATAAGTCCCTCTATACAAATTCAAACAGTGCGTTCACTGATAAAACCCTGGGCCTCTCCTTGAGCTGTAAGCCCCAAATCTTTCCTTTTCAAAGCACTTTCTCCTTTGATTTTGAATATACAGTTGTTTTCAATCTTTCTTTGTTGAACAACTAACCAAACAGCATGGAAGCTCTACAACCGAGTAAGTGGTTATTGCTTTCATTTACCGCTTTCATATACATATAACTGTATTGTGGGGTTGTTTCACTGTAAGTCTTCTTTCATAAACTCATATCAATTGTGTAATAATAGTATAGATATTTAGAGTTTCCCCGGCAACTACGTCTAGCATTAAGCCTGTTGATCACTCTTAGAAATAGTCTAAACTAGATCCCCATAGGATTACCAGACACAGTCTTCCCTCCTCTTGGGGTTAAACAATATGGAGACATGAAAGGCAGCATTCTCGGTGAACCCTTTCATAGACTATCACTCATAGAAGTTGTCAAAGAAACTCTATTCCCCAGGGATGATCTTTTCTCCGTGAATGGCATCTCTTGAGTTTCTTCCAAATTCTCGAACTTTGCTGGCTTGATCTATTCTCGGTGAATGGCATGTCTTGAACTTCTCGGGGTTTGGGGACCCACAGGCTTCTTAAAAGCATTTGTCAAGAAACTCTATTCCCCAGAGATGATCTTTTCTCCGTGAATGGCATCTCTTGAGTTTCTTCCAAATTCTCGAACTTTCCTGACTTGATCTATTCCTTGTGAATAGCTTGCCTTGAATTTCTCAGGGTTTAGGGACCCATCGGCTTCTTAAAAGCAATCGGCCTCCTCTTGGGCATCGTACAAGGACCCACAGGCTTCCTAAAAGCAACCCCGCCTCCTCTTGGGCTTAGTACAAGGACCTCTCGGCTTCTTAGAAGTATTCACAGCCTCCTCTTAGGCTTCGTATAATGATATCTTCCTCCGGGAATGATAGCCTCCTCTTGGGCTTTGTACAAGGACCGATCGGCTTCCTAAAAGTTTCCAGGCTCCTCTTGGGCTTCGTACAAATTGTCCCGACGACCTCCTAGAGGTATAGGAACAGAACTTAATCATCCGCATAGAATAATCCTTTCATAGAGTCTACTACTGTTTCTCAAAGCATAGTACAAAAGATGACACTCTAGACTCGGACAGTCTAATCTCCTTGAGTCTCAGAGACATTCTCAAGTGACCCCTTCGTTAAAGTAGGAAGGAAACCCGTAGACTCGGACAGTCTCGATACCCTTTGGATTTCACGTTTCCTCAAAGACAGGAATAACCCGGATCCTCGAACCAAATCCTTGAGTACAGTGTTGCTCATATAAGAACTGATTTCCTCTGTAAAGATCAGCATATTGGACCTATCACTCAACTAAAACAGTAACCATAGCCTCCTCTTAGGCTTTGTATAATGATCCTTCTCTAGTGAATGTTAGCCTCTATCTCGGGCTTTATACGAGATACAAAAAGGTTCATATTGAGCCAAACAGAAGTTAGCCTCTCTCTCGTGCTTTGTACGAAACATATAAAAAACTCCCTCGTTGAGTCAATAATCCCTTTAGCCTCCATCTCGGGCTTTATACGAGATACCAAAAGACTCCATCGTCGGGTCAAAACCTTTTAGCCTCTCTCTCGGGCTTTGTACGAGACACATAATAGCCTCCTCTTAGGCTTTGTATAAGAAAACCACTGGTCGATCCAATCAACCTTTTAGCATCAAAGTTGTGCCTCGTTCACAGAATACAAACATCAACAACTTCTTCCCTTTCATCTAATCGCTGTAAGTGGCAAGCCTCTGGATCATCTACATCCATGCCAATGTCCCTCTTTTAGTATGAGAAATTCCTAAGGAAAGATGGCATTACTCTAAACTGAGTTAAAGTCTTCTCCTTCAGGTTAAAACCCCCTATAAAGGAAATTATGGCATTGCTAGGATCCGCGTATCCCGGTTAAAGTAATCCTCCCTTTATAACCAGTCACCCAACAGTTGTGACAAACAGACCCCTTTAGAGATGACAAATTCTCTCTAAAGTCAAACTTTCAGCTTCACATCTTGGGCTTTGAACAAGATACAAATGACCTTTCGCTTCACGTCTTGGGCTTTGAACAAGACACCAAAAACAACCATTTCCTCCCATAGAATAGGAGGAACTACGAACGCTCTAATTTCCCTGTTTCGGTAAACGGGAATACGTAGGCATAAGATTGAAAGAAAAATCTTAGCGAGCACACTAAACAAAAACCCAAAATCCCATACTCTCATGTATATATCAAAAGCATCAGTCCTAACATCCTAAATCCTTGTTCCCCTCCAGAAAGTCCTAGAAAGAGAAAAAGAAAACCGTATTGGCGAAAATACAAATAACCAGTACAAAGGCCCCCCCGCATTGATAGCATTCGTAACCTAATAGACCGCTGTTTAAACTCAATATGCAAAGCAGGGTTAATTGGAGACATCTATTTCCCTTCCTTATTCAGCTTACAATAGGATAAAAAATGAATCGACCTGTAGTAAACTCAACCGCAGAGAGCGACCAGCGCTTAAGAACCGCGTCCAAAATCGATCGCTACACATACTGAGGTACCTCGTAAAAAGGGACTGTCTTGGAGCCTCTTGGGTGGTCATCAGGGCAAGTCGCATTCCCTCGACAGAGCGTTCTTTGTTTAGACGCTCCATTGTCGCAGAGGCTGGATATCCCAATTTATGCTCAAAAGTGGCGTTGAGCCAATGCTGCAACAGCCACATAGGCCCTGAGATGTTTAAAGCCTTAGTGGTTTGGTGGAGAAGTTTCAGCCTCATAGTCGACAGGCCAAGAGAATGGTAGAGGGAGGCCAACAGAAGTTTGGCCAAAAGTATCTGTCGACCTTCATGGATCTGAATGGCCAGATTGATGAAACTTTTGGCTATCTGCAAGGAGCCAGGGCAAAACATATAGTACGACAGCCAGAGGGTCAGGAAGGCAATATGCTCCTCATCAGAGACTTCTTTAGAGTGTTTGTCATGGTGGTCTTCGATGTAGTTTTGGAAGCTAGCACGCTCGAAGTCAAAGGCGTTGTCCGTCTCCAGTGTCGGGTCGAACGTCTCGCCTACTGGCGAAAGGCCAGTGATGGCCGCCACGTCGAAAAGTGTTGGCGTGAACATACCACAAGGGAGGTGGAACTTATTTGTCGATCCTTCCCAAAAATACATCGACGCAAGCAGCAAGCAAGGGTTGACCCTGTGAGAAGTTCTGGAGAGTTGGATGGCGTCGAAAATACCGTATTCTTTCCATTGCCTTTTGCGCTGCCCTTCGACTCTATCAAGCCAGGCAATGTAGTATTTGTTACCTGGAGTAGGCATGGATCTGAAAACTCGAGATTTGTGTGCCATGTATTTAAGGTCTAAGGTGTCGCTTTTCTCGAAAGCAGGTGGGATCGTTTAGTCGAAGCAAGGAAAGAACTTCTGGAGTTCTTGTGGATTAGGTTTGTTGTCTGGGAGGGGGCCATAGAAACCACAAAGTTTGTTCTCCACGGCGAAGGGGATAACAATTTGGCGGTACCAGTTGGCCACCACCGTCTCGTCAGCGGAGGATGGCTGAGGAAGAGGACGGAGTGTTTCTACTCCAGAAATTATGTACGTGACTGGATTATTGCCAGTGGTTTGAGGAATGGAAGTTGTGATATTTGACGAAGCCATTAGGTGGAAAGAAATGCAAAGGGTGTTCTGAGGCAACAAACGCTTTAGGAAGAAGGAATCAAAGTTTAGTTCTCAGAGCGAATAGCAGGCTTTGAAGAAGAAGTTATGGAAAGTGGTAAGTGTTCCTGAGAGAGTCTATTTATAAGGCGCATGCAGAAGGGCGAAAGATCAAAACTTTTCAGTTTGTGAAAGTAAGTGGGAGTTGGTTTCGAGGCCCATAACTCAGACGAAACTAGCCATCATGGCGTTTTTCTTGGAAATCGTGGGATGAGATTGCCATCATCATGTCAGACGGCGCTTGCCACGTGTTGTGAGAGAAGACAAAACATTGGGCAAATGTGTCGAAGAGAGAGCCGTCGAAATCCCGCAAAAAACCAAAAAGCCATATTTCTCCATCGACGTAGTATTCAGTCGAAACTGGCCTTTTGGGGGGGGGGCAATTTGTTGACAGGTGATTTCGACCAAAGGTGGAAAATAGGGAGTGCCATGACGCGGCGACACAAAAGGCATATCAAGGCATCGATTCGACACTAGCAGAGAGATGTGTCGGAGAGGTGGCAACAAACCTCGGTGTCGGAGGAAAATAAGGCGAAGGGCCAGTCCCAACTTCAAGGATAAGTGCTTGGCGGGAAAAGTTTGAAAATTCCAAGACTATGGGAAGTTGAAAAGAAAGTGGGGTGCCACGTGTCAGCTTCAAAGGACATATGGGTAGACAAACAGTTACATTCTAGGCCTATATAAGGCACTGCATTTTCCATTTTTAGAGGTCGCATTTTTTCACATTGTAAAGGGAAAACACTCAAAGTACCAAGCTTAGAGAGAAACGAGTTCACTCCCGCGAAAATGTACAATTGCGTCCAATTTTATTTAATACAATTTACTTTCAGCATTTAATTTAAGTAATTGTCTTTTTTCTTTTGTCTTGCCTTTCCTCCCTTTAATTTTTCCACTTTATATCCAAACTCGTTGATCGTTAAAACCATTCACGTTACCAAGGTCACCCCAACGTGACAACTTTTGCCAAAATGCGAGAAACTGAAATACAACATAAACATACGCTTCCAATTCCTTGTTCTGGGATTTGTGTGGCCGATCCCGCGAGCAAACCAGCGACAGAAGGCCAGCGGTTGTTCACGCAGGCGAACATCTTGCTTTACACGATTTCTGAATCAAAGCCAAGGATCACTATGCCAAATTCATCCAATCTGATCATAATGCATATGATCTAACCAACAAACTTGGACTGAAATGCCAAGAGCTTATCCTTGAGAATTGATGAGTTTTTGGCATATATGCCTTGAATTCAAAGGGAATTAATGTGGAATAGTGCACTTTCAAGATTCCCACTCTCCTCAGTCAAGTTCTCTGATTAAACAACAATTAAAATGACTGAAGAATGTGGAATCACTCAATACATAGCTGATCTATTTGGGGCAGCTGTTACACCTAGTGCAAGAGGCATTTATGCCAAGCTAAGACCATTGAACCATGGCCTTATCCTCTAAGCTTCAAGAGAACCACTTCAACACAACTCCTCTACTATAAATAGAGGTCCTAAATGATCATTCAAACCGCTCCAAAGCAGCTTACAACATTGATTTCTCTCATTCTCTCCTTAAGTGCCAAATTTCTTTATTCTTAAGCAAGTGCTATCAGGTTTTGAGTTGCAGAGCCAAGCAACTCAAACCATCACTTCCAACACATCACAAATGATGTATAGAAGCTGTTCAAACACCTAAACCACTTCTGAAACACCTCCATCAAAATTTTACTCTTCAACCTAGTCATTATGCAGTTGGGATACCATAATTTGTTCTAAGGAGTTTCAAAGAGTTCCAAAGGTTGCTATCCACTCCATAACATCCAGTGAAGCTGTAGAGGTCATCATCCACCTTCTGGAACACACTTTGTGCAGAGTTCCAATTCTTCTTGCAGCAAGGTAAGCCTAAAACTCCAACTCTATAATGCATGCATATTTCCTCGCACAATAATTTTTCCAATTGATTATCATCATATGTTGAGTGTTTTCCCTCAAAAAATTTTACCATAACACTCACAAACATGTCTGCACAATTGCCTTTGCAAAGTTAGGATTCATACATTCATGTTAATGTAACTTGCTGCACACTAAAAATAAATGAAATCAAATATTGCCATCATGTTCCTTGTTAAAAAACGCATGAATTTGGTGTTTGAATCATGTCAAATGGTTAAGAAACGAGTGAGATAGAGAGCTTCACGCATCTGGCCCAAGGAAGAAGATGGCCATGGCGCCATTCTTCAGGTTTTAAAACCAAGTTCTCTATATATTTTTCATTTGCCATACTATATTTGAATTGGCATTGCGCCCTAGTGGTTGAACAGCTGGTTTGTGTGTATTGAGCGAGTGGAAGGTCTGGGGTTCGAATCCCCCTCGCCCCAGACCTCTTTTTTATCACTTTTTCCATTTTTTATTATTTTTCATATTATTTTTTAATGATTTGAAAAATTAATTTCTCATTCAATTTTAATCATTTTTTATTGGTTCTTTTTCTGGAAAATCACAAAAATATTAAAATATTTTATTCCACAAAAAAAAATAGATTTTTATTATTTATTTAATATAGTTGGTATTTTTGTGAATAAATTCATTTTTATTGTTTTTAAACATTTTAAAAAAAGAATGTTCATCTTGAAAATCAAAACCATATGAGTTTTAATTCATCTTGTGATTAAAACATCATTTTTCAAACCTAAACCAAAAATCACAAGTTGTTTATTCAAACTTATTTGGTATCTTTATCATTTTTTTATTAATTTTCTTTGAAAAATTAATTTGAAAAAATGAAATATGGGTTTCTTGGATTTTTTATCTTTCTCAAAACATCTTTAAAACACTCATGGGCCTCTAATAGAGTGTAAGACCCAATTCCTCTTTGAAACCAAAAATTTTGGGCCTCAGTCATTGTATACGACCCACGGTGTTTTCAAAAATCTCGGCGCGATCGCCAGTTTAAAATAAAACCATCTGGGTCTCTCCTTGAGTTGTAAGCCCCATTATTTTTCTTAAAATCACTCATGGGCCTCTAATAGAGTGTAAGACCCAACCCCTTTGTAAATAAAATAGTTTGGGCCCTCACACATTGTATAAGTCCCTCTGTGTATTTTCAAAAGTTTGGCGCAATCGTCGCCTTTCTAACAAAATCAACTGGGCTTCTCCTTGAGATATAAGACCCATCTTTATTCATTTTCAAACTCTTTGGGCCTCTAATAGTGTGTAAGACCCAATCTTTTTTTAACCAAAACCTTTTTGGGCCTCAGACATTGTATAAGTCCCTCTGCGTTAAAAAAATCTCGGCGCGATTGCCATTTTCAAACAAGAAAATCATCTGGGCCTACCCTTGGGTTGTAAGTCCCATTTCTTTTCTTTAAAAAAAATCCGTGGGCTTCTCCTTGAGTTGTAAGACCCAACCCTTGTTGTACATAAACCTTTTTGGGCCTCAGTCGTTGTATAAGTCCCCGGTACAATATTCAAAACAATGGTCCGATCACTGTTAAACCTTGGGCCTCTCTTTGAGTATAAGCCCCACCAATCTTTTCAAAACAATTCCTTTTGATTTAGATTCAAATATATATATTGTTATCTAAACTTTCTTTAATTTCTTTGAACAACTAACAAAATAGCATGGAAGCTGGTTCTCCTGTAAGTTTTTATCGGCTTTCATTTACTCGCTTTCATATATATATATATATATATATATATATATATATATATATATATATATATATATATATATATATGTATATAACTGTATTGTGGGAAGCTGCGCACGGTAAGCCTTCTTTCATTCTTTTAAATACACGTCAAATATATACTGTATTGTGGGAAGCTGCGCATGGTTAGTCTTCTTTCATATTCTTTTTATACTTGTCATATATCAACTGTATATATACTAGTATAGTTATTTAGAGTTTTCCCCAGAAACTAGGTCTAGAACTAGGTAAAGCCCTGTTAGTCACTCTTAAAATACAAACAAAACTAGATCCCCATAGGGTCTCCAGATACAGTCTTGCCTTCTCTTGGGCTTAAACAATATGGAACAAAGAGAAAGGCAGTATTCTCGGTGAACCTTTTCTCAGACTGTCACCCCTAGAAATTGTCAAAGAAATTCTACTCCCCAGAGTTGATCTATTCTCTGTGAATGGAATCTCTTGAATTTCTTCAAATCACAAAACTTTCACTAAATGATCTATTCTCTGTGAATAGCATTTCTTGAACTTTTCTTGGTTTGGGACCCACAGGCTTCCTAAAAGTATCCCCGCCTCCTCTTAGGCTTTGTACAAGGACCCTCCGGCTTCTTAGAAGTTCTCGTGCCTTCTCTTGGGCTTAATACAAGGACCCCGACGACCTCTTAAGGGTATAAGACAGAACTTAGTCATCCTTTGCTAGAGCAGTCTTTCCAGTGTCAAACCTCAGGCAACTTTAGGGTTGATTCTCATCCCTTAATGCCCTCGCCTTCTCTTGGGCATCATACAAAAGATAAAACTCTTCCACCCCAGTAGACTTGGACAGTCTAATCCCCTTGAGTCTCAAAGACATTCTCAAGTTCCTTACAAATATAGGAAGAAACCCCGGGCTCTCTGGATCAATCTCCAGCAGGAACTCAACCTCTCTCTTGAGAGTTCCCCAACCAGGGTCAACTTATACCAAATCAAAACCTCAAGGTCTCTGATATCTCAACTCTTCTGTAATCCTTAGCAAGAGTTGATTCCCCATTTGGACCTGCCTCGGGATCTTAACGAATCCCCGGCAAAAGATAGCCTCCTCTTAGGCTTTGTATAATGATCTTTCCACAGTAAAGTCAGCCTCCTCTTGGGCTTTGTACAAAGATTCTCCCCAGCGGAGCTAACCTTTTCAGACTCTTGTGTTGATTCAATCAACTTTTAGACTCTCTTGTTGAGTCAATTAACTTTCACACTCTCTTGTTGAGTCAATCACCTTTTCAGACTCTCTTGTTGAGTCAACCTTTTTTAGCCTCAATCTTGGGCTTTGTACAAGACAGATAAAAGCACTCTCTTGTTGAGTCCAACCCTTTCAGCCTCAATCTTGGGCTTTGTACAAGACATAAATCTCCCTCTCTTAAGCTTGGGACAGATATCTTCGCTAGCAGAGTCACTTCTTCCCAGCCTTCTTCTAGGCTTTGAGGAATGATTTTCCCCAAGAAGAGTCAAATTCATTTCAGCCTCAATCTTGGGCTTTGTACAAGACACATAAAAATATCCTCACCAGAGTCAGTTAAATTTCTCATTTCAGCCTCAATCTTGGGCTTTGTACAAGACACATACAAACCTCCCCGGCGGAGTCAAAATCCTTTTAGCCTCAATCTTGGGCTTTGTACAAGACAGATAGAATATTTTCCCCCGGAAAAGTCAAACTTCTAGCCTCCTCTTAGGCTTTGTATAATGATATCCCCAAAGAGTCAGTCTCTTCTTTGCCTCAATCTTGGGCCTTGTACAAGACACCAATATATACACTCTCTTGTTGAGTCGGTCTTATCCAGCCTCCTCTTAGGCTTTGTATAAAGAAATCCCCTAGCCGAGTCAATTACCTTTTAGAATCAATCTTGTGCTTTGATCCAGACACATAAAAATCAACGATCCCTCTTTAATGATGACAAGTTCTCTCTCAATCAAACCTTTAGCTTCAATCTTGGGCTTTGAACAAGACACAAATAACCTTTTAACTTCAATCTTGGGTTTTGAACAAGACACCAAAACACCATTTTCCTCCCCTAGAATAGGAGAAACTACGATTGCTCTGATTTCCCTGTTTCGTTTAAACAGGAATACGTAGGCATAAGATTGTGAAATCTTAGCGAGCATACCAATCCAAAACCCTAGGTCCAGTGCCTTCACACATCAACCAAAACTTAGGTCCAGTACCTTACCAAAAACACCCGAACATCAACAAAATCTCACTCACTCACTCATATTTCCCAAGAAACTTTCCCAACCCATTAACAGATAAACACTATCAATTACAATGCAAGATCTAAAGCTAATATCCTGTGGATAACCACATATAGGATGGGTAATTGACAACTACCCATTGTATAACCTGATCCCGGACCCCCCAATCTCTTTTAAGTGTTTGTTCAGTTAAACAATCGCGTGTAAGGTTAGTTTTAGACAGCTTCCCTTTCCCTTCCAGCTTCACGGGATAAATAAGAAATCAGAAAGTAGCACCCCCTCCTCCTACCATTGCGGTGAGGAAAACCCAGCAATAAGGTGGTCGCGTCACCGACAAAAATCGCTCGCTACACCCAGATGTAGGTGAGTTGCACCGAACTAGGTTATCATATTTTGTGTTGTTTATCATTCTGCTATTTTCAGTTCAGTCTTGATTAACATGTTGGATCAGATGTCATAACATCTGTGATTTTGCAGTTCTGATATTCAAGGTATCAGTCTGGTGTTGCGCCTCTGAGTTTAAATGATTATGTAGCACAATATCTTGATATGTGTTAGGACATCTGTTGTCTGCATAGGCCAGAATTTCAAGGACTTTCAAAAGTGTCAAGGCTATACGCACGCAATAGCTAGGGGTTTCTTAAATAATAGTTAGCCTCGTAATGAGCTATCCAAAAAGTCTTAAAAAATCAAACTAAGCAAAACAAATAGGCAAAAATAATACCCGACACTTTATAATCGGACACTTAAAGTCTAATCGACTTAGTGCCTGAGGGGCAAAGGTATATGCGAGATTAATTTAAGAATGAAGAAAACAAAATGATGTTGTCAAAAGAAAATAAAAGCAAAATGACAATACGATTATAAAGACCACCAAAGGGCAGTTCAAAGTACAAAGCCCACAGGAAAAGATCATAGTCATACACCTTAGGGCCTCTATCTGACACTAATTACACTCCTCATATAAGAGCGAGTTCAACAAAACGGTCAAATACCACAGATCCTCGGCTATATTGGTATGCTTTGAGCCCGGTCAAGTTAATAAACCTTTAACCATCATCTAATAAAATCTGGGGCTTTTATTTGATCACCAGTGAAATAATTCCCACCTTAATGGCAATGAGTCTTTTAAACCAAATAGGAAAAACCCATTACGGTAACTGGAAGACTCAACAAAGTTTGCTTGAGGCTCATTAGCTCGAAGATATGAACAAGTGGATGATCGCCCAACCTCATACAGGCTTGGGGCGCTTAAAAGAAGCACCATTGCTGATTTCATAAATCAGCCAATGGCGGCGTAAAGTCGGGTATCATATCCGGACATTTACTTTTGTGGGCTTCATACCTAGGAGACCCAGATTGGAATAGGTCACACCGCAAGTATTCAGGGGCTTACAACAAAACCCGAGAAATTAGCAGACGAATTCTCTCGGTTACGTCACAACCCGGACAAAGAACTTCACTTCAGTGAACTTTGTACCCGGAAGACTTCGCCTATATCCTGAGATAAACACCCAAGATAAAGATAAGTGAACCGAGTCTAAAAGCCGCTTGGGGCTCTAAATAAAGATGTTCGAGAAAAATCCCCAACGAAAGATATTAAACGCAATAAAAACTTCTATGTGAACAACCAAGAATATTGTCGTACCAGTCGTATCCGAACACTTCTTTCTTGAGGATTTCATGCTCAGGGAGACTAAGTATATACACCCCTGAATATTGTATCTAAACCAGGATATGAACTCGGATAAATCCCCAAGGGGCTCTGTAGCGTGATTTCACAGCCCGTAAACTTCTTGCTTAAATAGTAGATGGCAGACCCTTTCTTTTTGGTTTCGTCTTGTTGGCCAAGCACACAACCCATTGAGTCCTCCAAGACTGTTAAGTAGATGATCAGTGGTCTTCCTTCCACTGGAGGTAATAGAATCGGTGGGTTCAACAGATATTCCTTGATGCTGTCGAAGGCAGTTTGACAGTCTTCGTCCAAACGCAGTCCTGATTCTTTTTGAGTAATTTGAAGATCGGCGCGCATATCGCGGTCATGAGGAATATAAATCTGGAAATGTAGTTCAAACGTCCCAGGAATCCTCTGACTTGTTTTTCAGTCTTTGTAGAAGGCATCTCTTGAATGGCCTTGACCTTGTCAGGATCAGCCTCAATTCCTTTTTGGCTGACGATGAACCCTAGCAGTTTCCCTGAACGGACTCCAAAGGTGCACTTGTTGGGATTCAAGCGGAGTTTGTATTTTCTCATACGCTCGAATAATTTTGACAGGTGGGTCACATGCTCCTCCTTTGTTTTAGATTTGGAAATCACGTCATCGACATATACTTCGATTTCTTTGTGTATCATGTCATGAAACAGAGTAGTCATGGCCCTTTGATAAGTTGCCCCGGAGTTCTTCAAACCGAACGGAATCACCTTGTAACAAAAGGTGCCCCATGGGGTGATGAACAAAGTTTTCTCCATGTCCTTCGGCACCATTTTTATCTGATTATAGCCCGATAATCCATCCATGAAGGAGAATACCTTGAACTTTGTTGTACTGTCAACCAACATATCAATGTGTGGTAAAGGAAAGTCGTCCTTTGGACTAGCCTTGTTTAGATCTCTATAGTCCACATACATTCTGACCTTTCAGTCTTTTTTCGAAATGGGCACTATGTTGGCTAACCATTGAGGATATTCTGATGTGGCGTGTAAGCCCGCGTCAATCTGTTTCTGTACCTCCTCCTTGATTTTGATAGCCATATCCAGGTGAGTCCTTCTCAACCTTTGTTTTACTGGCGGATATTCTAATCTTAGTGGTAGATGATGCTCCACGATGCTGGTATCCAATCCGGGCATATCCTGATAGGACCAAGCGAATACATCGAGAAACTCTTTGGGAAGCCCTATCAAACCCTCTTTGACATTTGGACTGAGCAGTGCTCCAATCTAGACTTCTTTTCTTTCCTCTTTTGAACCCAAGTTGACCGTTTCCAACGGCTTTTTGTGAGGTTCGATAGACCTTTCCTCTTGTCTGAGTAGTCGGGAGATCTCTTCTGGAATTTCTTCGTCATCTTCTTCTTCAGCCCCAAATACTAGGAATTCAAAGTTGGGAGAAGGCATTGGATCTGTAAGTTCCTGGATTGGCTGGAATTTTGGTAAAACAACAAGGTGTTCAATGCTGATGTCATGGTGTTGATGTTGCAGTATTGAGTCTTAGTACTGGGCTGTACTAAGTTGTGAAGGTTAACTATGTTTGATGTCATGGGCTTGATGTCATAACATTGCACTTAACACTGGGCTGTGTTAAGGTTGCTAGTTGCTGAATTGGATGTCTGATGTCACATAGGTGATGTTGTAACATCAGACCTGCAGAACTGAAGCTAATGACAGCATGGGCTTGTTGTTATTAGGGTCGCGTATTAGCTGGAATTGTGGAGAGTGTTGACTCGTTGGATGAGAATATCTTGGGCTAGATATTTTCTGTTACATGGGAGATTTGATTGCAGGTTTGTTGGAGAATTAAAAGGCGGAAGATTTAAAAAGATTTTGGGGATAAAATCTGTTTTAAAAGATTCAGTTTTTAATTAACAAATCTGATCAAATATTGTGACAAATCCAATCTAAATTCAAGGAGCTATATAAAGCGCACAAGACCAAGGAAGAAGGTACAGAAAACAGATTGAAGATCAAGAGCTGGAGGCTTAGTGTCTAGGGTTTGTTTAGAGTACTTGTATTTACACTATTCTAGGTTTGAATAGGTGTTATGTTTCTGTCCTCTCTAGAAGCTGTGAAGCAATAGAGAGTTGTTGATTGATCGAAGCTAGGAAGCAAGATCAAGGGATCTCAAAGAGGTTGTTCTTTGAGTATTTTAGGGGATTGAGTAGTGTTCTCATATCTAAGTGGTTTCTTAGGTAGAAAGTCACTAGTAGAGTATAAGTTTAGGAGATTGTCAACTGGTGTGTTGAGTCTGTAAATTATATCTACAAGTAGTGAATTTCATCCCTGGCTTGGTAGCCCCCAGACGTAGGTAGTTAGATCAAACTGGGTGAACAATTCCTTGTGTTATTTTGTGTTCTGTTATTGCTGTCCATTATTGCAGAGTGTGTTGTTGTGACATTGCACCTTAACATCACACGTCTGGTACCAGAATTTCAATTGGTATCAGAGCAGGCATCCTGTCTGTCTCTGGGTGAGATCTAGGGAAGTTACTTTCTGGTGAAAGATGGACAAAGAGGTTGGAGGATTCGTCAACAGACCCCCTATATTGGATGGCTCAAATTATGAGTATTGGAAGCCTAGAATGACTACCTTCTTGAAGTCATTAGACAGCAGAGCTTGGAAGGCTGTCGTTAAAGAGTGGGAAGCTCCAGTTGTATGTGAGAAAGATGAAGCTGGCAAGGATAAAGAAGGCACCTCAAAGCCTAAGCCTGAAGAAGAATGGACCAAGGAAGAAGATGAGCTTGCCCTTGGGAATTCAAAAGCCCTAAATGTTATCTTCAATGGAGTTGACAAGAACATATTCAGGCTGATCAACTCATGTGAGACTGCTAAGGCTGCTTGGGATATTTTGAAGGCTACTCATGAAGGTACATCTAGAGTGAAGATGTCAAGACTTCAGCTTTTAACATCTAAGTTTGAAAGCTTGAAGATGAAGGAAGAGGAAACTATTCATGACTTCCACATGAGTGTTCTTGAGCTGTCAAATGTATCCAGTGCTCTTGGTGAGAAGATGACAGAAGAGAAGCTGGTAAGAAAGATTCTTAGGTCCCTCCCTAAGAAGTATAAGATGAAGGTAACAGCCATTGAAGAATCTCAAGACATCAGCAAGATGAGAGTTGGTGAGCTTATTGGATCTCTTCAAACTTTTGAACTTGGTTTGATCAAGGAAGAACCAGAGAAGAAGCCAAAGAGTATAGCCCTGGTGTCAAATGATCAAGAAGAAAAGAGAAAGAGTTCTGAGTCCCAGGAGGATCTGCCTCAAGCCATAGTTATGTTGGGAAGGCAGTTCAACAAAGTGTTCAAGAAGATGAACTATAACTACAGGCCTAATGTCAAGAACATCTCTTCTGACATCAGCAAGTCAAAAGAGAAAGATGAAGAGAAGACTGCCCAAGAGAAAGGAGTTCAGTGCTTTGAATGTGAAGGGTATGGACATGTCAAGAAAGAGTGTCCCACATTCTTGAAGAAGCAGAATAAAGGCTTGACAATTTCCTGGTCTGACACTGATAGCGAAGATGAAAGTGAGTCAGCAAAGCATGTTACAGCTTTGACAGAAATTGTTGAATCTGATGATGATAGTGATGGAGAAGTCACATATGATGAGCTAGCTTCAACCTACAAGGAGTTGTGTTTAAAGAGTGCTGAAGTGTGTCAAGAGAACAAGTACCATAAGCAACAAATTGATCAGCTAGAGAATGACAAAGCTGAATTGGAGAAAGAAGTCTTATGTGTCAAAGCTCATCTTGATCATATGACAAAATCTGTTAGAATGTTGAACAGTGGGACAACCACTCTTGACAAGATACTCCAGTCAGAAAAGGCCGCTGGAGACAAAGCTGGGATAGGTTGTAAAGAAACTTCAGAAGCAAGCACTTCAGGTTCAAAGAAGGAAGTGTCACAACCTGTGCCTCAACATCAGCCAAAAAGGCAGAATCAGAAAGCTGATGCTTCACGACCTAAGAAGATTGAGAAGAAGACTGGTCCTAATCAGAAGAGAAAGCAGCCATAAGGAGCTAGTCAGTATATGCCCCCACAATACCACAAGAGCATGAAGGCTGCAAGGTTCAAACAAAACATGTTCCATCAGATGTCTCAACATCAGGGTAACTGGTATGGATATAATAATGTTGTGCCTCATTACTATGGAAGAAGGAAGCCTCATCACCATAGGAGACAGCCTAGAAGACAACATCCTCAGTTCAGGAGACAATCTACCTATGGTAAAAGACAACAGCCTCACCATAGAAGACAGTCAAACTTTGGAAGAAGTGGACAGCTTATCTAGTGATGTGGTAAAATCAGATGGTGACATCATGTGTGAAAGTATGGTGAAAAGTCAATCTGGGTTAATAACTTATGGTGCTGTTACTCCTAAGTTGGATGATGTGTTAAAAGCCAAATTGAGTAGTCAGTTATGTGAGCAAGATGAAGAAGTCAACAATGCTGATGGAAGGATCAAAAGTTGTGACCTTACGAAGTGTTGGGAGCTGAATACTTGTGAGGCCAAGAAAGATGACAACATGACTAATGACTTCTATAGTTCAGAAGAAAAAGTTCACAGGTTGACAATCCTTGGGTTGGAAGATACAGATGTTGAAACATCTCAAGTCAAGAAAGGTACTTTTAGCCTTAAAATAAAGAAGAATGATGATGAACTGATTGCAAAAGTGTCTCCTGGGGTTGCTAAAAGACTGAAAGCTATTGAGTCACCGCCAAAGGTGAGAACTGATAAGCAGAAGACCTCAGAGGTTGGTCCTACAAGATCCTGGAGTAAAGTGTCAAGAAAGAAGAAGACCAGAGATAAGTCTGATGGTAATGTTCAGGACATCATTCATGTGAAGAAAGCTGTTGTTAGAACTTCTGAGAAAATTCAAAAGGCTTCGCTTGATAACATTCCTTTAAAAAGGTGGATGTTTGTCTTTCAAAAAGGGCTTAATCTGAAGAAATAATTTGACAAAGATACTCTAGATATGGTTGAGTTTGCTAGGATATGGTTCAGAGAGGGTGTGGGAACTTATGGTATTCAGGTGTGTAAGCTGCTCTGACTGTGTTTTATTGGGAGCTTCTTGAAGGACTTCTTTGTGCAATGAGTCCTTTGAATGGTGATGAGAAGCTGATGTCCCAAAAGATGTTATAACATCATGTTTACTGGTGGTTATATCTGGAAGATGATTAAGATTGGACATGTGGGGTTGGATGCTCTAGCATTTTTGGTCAGAAGAGGTGGAGATTATGGTAATGTGTTTAGTAGTTTGTTTTGGAAAAGCATGACTACTGTCTTTGAAGACTTCACCAGTTTCAACAACTACTGGTGGATGTAAGGATAGAGGAATTGTGATCTCTTGAAGAGACTGGATCTCAGTAAAGCTTATAAGTAAGCTGAGCATATAGAGTTTGTGACACAGTGTTGAGATTGGATTACTTTGCTGATAGTAAATCCAGTAGTGGAGCATATGTAATACCCTGGTGTCAAGAGTGTTGGTGAAGGATGTCTTTGTTCTGGATCTGAAGCTTAGTGCTTACATTATATCTAAGGAGCATCTACATAGTCATACGGGAGAATGATGAAGTAGAAGGTTTGCCTTGGATGGTGAAGATGAATTGTATGATAGCCTTTGGAGAATGGGACAGTGGTACCAAAATGCATGTACTCAGAAAATGTGCTCAAATGTTCATCTCCATCTAGAGCATTTGTTAATCATGACAGGGGGAGTACTTGTCTATGGATTTTGCAGCAAAAGTGCATTTATTGTGAAGCCTTCATAACTGGATGGATGAAGAATATGTCTGTATTTTCAAAATGTGGATATTGCTGACAGAAGAAGTATGGTTGTGTACAGGGTGTCATAAGAGTTACTTGTTGAGGTTTGTCTAATTATGGCTAAAAAGGGGGAGAGTTGAAAATTGCCATGGAAAGAAGAGTAAGTGTTAAAAGAAGATGCTGCTAAAAGAATAAAAATAAAAGGTGTTTAGTTGAAAAGTAATGATGCAGCTGTGGAGGGGGAGTATAGACAGCATAGTTATGGAGCTGCTAGTGAAGTATTCATAGCATTGAAGAGTGCAGAGTGCAGCAAAGCAGACATCAAGGGGGAGATGTGTTGCACATTATGAGCTACTGAACAGCTGTGATGCTGGTTCAAGTTTTTGAGGGGGAGCACCAATTGGCTGTTGTCAATAATGAAGATGGTGCTGCAGCAGATCAAGTAATGAAGACTATATGAAGATTGTCAAACTGCTGCAAGTTAATGTGTCAAAATATTGAAGATATTCCGCTGCTGAAGTCTCTGAAGATGCAGAGATTGTTTTAGCCAAAATTAGCCAAAGGGGGAGATTGTAAGTTCCTCGATTGGCTGGAATTTTGGTAAAACAACAAGGTGTTCAATGCTGATGTCATGATGTTGATGTTGCAGCATTGAGTCTTAGTACTGGGTTGTACTAAGTTGTGAAGGTTAACTATGTTTGATGTCATGGGCTTGATGTCATAACATTGCACTTAACACTGGGCTGTGTTAAGGTTGCTAGTTGCTGAAGTGGATGTCTGATGTCACATAGGTGATGTTGTAACATCAGACCTGCAGAACTGAAGCTAATGACAGCATGGGCTTGTTGTTATTAGGGTCGCGTATTAGCTGGAATTGTGGAGAGTGTTGACTCGTTGGATGAGAATATCTTGGGCTAGATATTTTCTGTTACATGGGAGATTTGATTGCAGGTTTGTTGGAGAATTAAAAGGTGGAAGATTTAAAAAGATTTTGGGGATAAAATCTGGTTTAAAAGATTCAGTTTTTAATTAACAAATCTAATCAAATATTGTGACAAATCCAATCCAAATTCAAGGAGCTATATAAAGCGCACAAGACCAAGGAAGAAGGTACAGAAAACAGATTGAAGATCAAGAGCTGGAGGCTTAGTGTCTAGGGTTTGTTTAGAGTACTTGTATTTACACTATTCTAGGTTTGAATAGGTGTTATGTTTCTGTCCTCTCTAGAAGCTGTGAAGCAATAGAGAGTTGTTGATTGATCAAAGCTAGGAAGCAAGATCAAGGGATCTCAAAGAGGTTGTTCTTTGAGTATTTTAGGGGATTGAGTAGTGTTCTCATATCTAAGTGGTTTCTTAGGTAGAAAGTCACTAGTAGAGTATAAGTTTAGGAGATTGTCAACTGGTGTGTTGAGTCTGTAAATTATATCTACAAGTAGTGAATTTCATCCCTGGCTTGGTAGCCCCCAGACGTAGGTAGTTAGACCGAACTGGGTGAACAATTCCTTGTGTTATTTTGTGTTCTGTTATTGCTGTCCATTATTGCAGAGTGTGTTGTTGTGACATTGCACCTTAACATCACACGTCTGGTACCAGAATTTCAGGATCGTATGTTTCAACGGGGTTTAAAACAAGCAATCTGCATGACGTGATGATTTGTTTTTTAGAAGAGATAGAGAGAATGCAAGAGTGTGTGAAGTGTATTTTTTTTTAAAAACTGCTTGTTTTTATTATTTGAATCGTTTTTTAGGATTACCATTTTCTGAAAAAACAAAAAGAGAAAACAACAATAGATGCAGAAATTATAGAACGACGTTACTTTATTTATGATCAACGGAAACTTGAAACTACAGCCCTATAAAACAAAACTCTGTCGCTGTGGGCGAAGCGAAGAGGTACATTTATAGATAGTGAGCCCTATCAAAACATTTGTTTCACCTGGGCATGGTGAAAGGTTAAAGTAAAGATGGCAATTACTTTGACTTATGGACGATCTTCAGAATGTCGACTGCAACCCATTGGCGGCGAACTCCTCGATGAATCACAAAGTCTGGTACCTTCTTTCTTGGTTTGTCCTCAGAAATGACGCTGATTTCTCGCGGAGCTGGATCATTGGGATCGGTCTCCCAGGCGGAGTTGTCATAGGAGGATTCTTCAGCTGTATTTTGCATGGTTTTTATACTCTCAGGTGGATCTCCCCATCTAGTAGGTTGGATGTCTTCGAGCCTGATACGAGAGCTTTCAGGAGTAGTTTATTTGACTATGAAGTCGTATTTACCACTTGGTTGTCCCAGGGTGTGCCACACCTCTTTGGAACTGGACGAGTCATCCCTTTCAATGAAGTTGACCTCAGGAAAAGCATAGTTGATGAACTTTAATCCTGCGAACGTTGCAAATTCATCGTCGTACGGGGGTATTTTTAAGAAACCTTGACTGTTGATCCCGTGATATGGTGGGGACGCAGGTATTCATTTTAATGATGCTCAACTGGTTTTCATTGTCCGGCTGGTTTTCTTGCCCCGAGTCTCCTGGGTACGGCTTCCAGATAGGCAGACCATTCATCGGGCCATAATAGTCGTGGTCAAAGTTATCTTTCATTAGAGTGTCTTCCTCTAATAAGTTTGGTGGAGCACGACATCCTTCTGGATCACACTTTCTGTACATCATTTGGACGTCTGACCTTGGTATATATCTCAGACCCTGCGTGGGATAGCAAAATGGCATAGGCACTTCTTCCTGAGACATATAACCGTCTTTGTTAAGATATGACTTCCATTCTTCCTCCGTATCAGAGGAATCACTTTCATTGATGGTATGTATTCCTTGAGACACTGGGTGAAGGAAACCTCCATTGCGGAAGAAGTCCTGAATGGGATGAAAATTTTCACCGTTAGCAGCAGTTTGGGCACAGTTTGAAGAAAAACCAAGACCTTTCTTTGCCTTGTTGTCATTGGGAATGACAAGTTGTCCCCATCATTTCGTATTGTTACTTTTAATTGCCTCGAGAGCATCTTGTATGAGGAAATCGATGTTCCTTTTTCTGACTGATTGTCATTGCTTACCGAAAGTGCTTGGAACTGGGTTCCGATTATCTTCTCCGGTTCCACACAGGTGGATGACGATAAGTTACTCACGATCAAGGCCTGTTCTCCGCAGACCATGACGAGTTGGTTATTTTTGACAAACTTCAGCTTCTGGTGAAGTGTCGAAGTGACTGCCCCAGCCTGGTGTATCCAAGGTCTTCCTAATAAGCAGTTGTATGCCGCTCAGACGTCCATGAACTAGAAAGTGACCAGGAAAGTGTGAGGACTGATAGTTATGGGAAGGTCGACTTCGCCGATAACTGGTTTCCGAGATCCGTCAAATGCTTTGACAATGACCTCACTGCCCCTCATCGGGGATCCTTTGAATGATAGTAGTATTAGGGTGGACTTTGGCATGGCGTTGAGAGCCGATCTGGTGTCTACCAGTACGCTGGCTAAAGCATCGTCCTGGCAGTTGACTGTAATATTGAGCGCCATGTTATGACTTTTGCCTTCTTCCGGCAGTTCCTCATCACTAAACCCCAAGTTGTTGCAGGAAGTGATGCTAGAGACGACGCTATCGAATTGTCGTATTGACACATCATGTTCCATAAAGGCATGCTCTAAGACTTTCTGTAGAGCCTCTATGTGGGCTTCGGAACTAAGTAAAAGTGATAACACTGATATTTTCTAAGGAGTTTGTAACAGTTGATCGACAATATTGTATTCTCTCCTTTGGATGAGCTTCAACATCTCATCATTATTCTTTGAAAGGTTGGAATCACTGGATTGACCGACTGGTGGATTGGGAATTTCAGTTTGAGGTTCCTTTTCTTTGTCAGGTTCTCCAACACCTCGGTTGAAGATTCGGCCGCTCCGTGTTACTCGACTGATGTCTGCAATATTCACGACGGAGGGTAATGGAATTTCCTTTCCATTCTCAATTATTATTGCACCGTATTTGTAAGGGATCGCCTTAGTTGATTCATACGGCACTGGTCCTGGCAAATAGATAACTAGAATAGCCTTCTGATTTTTCTGACTGTCGTAGGTAACTTCAATCAGTTCCTGGCTAGGAACCTTTGATTCGTCCAGTAGAGGGATGATGGTACAAACATCCTTGATTTGTTGATGATCAGAGATTATGACAATGTCCTTGATTTGATCAGCGAAGTAGTCCGGCGTCCAGTTGATTGGCTCGGAACTCGAACATGGGTGAATCTCTTTACGATCCAACTGACCTTGAAGAGCTGCCCGCACAAGGTAGCATCCTTGGTTATTCTCCGAGCAGACTCTACAGTGTTCATAGTTGTGTGGTGGCACTTGGCCACGTCCACTTTGTATGCAGTGCAACCTTACCAGGTCAGTTTCCATATATCGGACATCCTGACTTTGACGTCTAGTAGGGTTCCCGTTAGTCACACTAATTTGTTGCGTGTCTTCGTCTAGATAGATCGGAAGCCACCAATGGTTTAACAAGTGTTGTAAAGTTATTTGAACGAGAGTGCACCCTTGGTTACTCTCACTGCATACTTTACAGCTCAGATAATCGTGAGAAGTGAGAAAACCAAGTTGGACTTGCTTGGCGTGTAACTCCACCAAGCTGGTATTCATCAAACGAATATCAAAGATTTGAATCATGCTAACTTGATAAGGATTTATATCATGGTAGTCCTAGATCCATCCAAGATCCATCTGACGCTGGAGGGCCTCTTGAACAAAAGAGCATCCCTGTTTATTTACCGAGCAAGTCAGACAGGAATTGTAATCATGCCGCGGCAGATTATGATACTGGCTTTACCTTGAGTGCATCACGACCAAGTTGACATTCATTGCACGAATGTCGTGGTTCTGAATGATATTGGAATTTGTGTAGGTCATGTTGACTCCCCGAACTCGGTGCTCTTAGATCCATCCGAGATCCAATTGTTCCTGTAGAGCTTATTGCACCACAGAACATCCCTGATTGTCTTTAGAGCAGATATCACACTGGTGATAATTATGAGGTGGAACATGGCCATATCCGCTCTGTCTATAATGCATCTTGACCAAATTGTCCATTAATAAGAGTATATCATGAATTTGATAGATGTTGTTAGACTCTCCCTCTATCAAATTTACCTCAGCTTTCTCGTGTTGAGGCAGCGGGTTTGTGAGAATATTTGGATTCGTATCTTTGAAAGATAAGACCCCTCTCCTAACAAGCTTTTGCACATTGGATTTGAAACTGAGACAGTTTTCTATGTTATGCCCTGGTCCTCCTTGATGGTAAGGACAAGTCTGATCGGTTTTAAACCAGAAAGGCGGATTCTCCAGTATTGCGAGAGGAGACCTGGTTTGGACGTGTCCCTTGACCAGTAATAACGGAAACAGTTCTGCGTACAACACTGGTATAGGTTCAAACCCTGGTGGTTGCGTTGTACGGTTGTTGTTGTACGGGGGACGAGCCTACTGAAGAGGTTGTTGTGTCCTTTGCTGGAATTACTGTTGATTTGGTTGGCTTTGAGCAACCTGAGGTTGATACGTAGGTACAGACACAGAGTTAATAACAGGAGTTACAGCTGCTACTGGTTGGTATCATCGCCTTTGCTTTTCGAGAGAGAAATTCCTAATATCCTGCTCTTTTTTCTTAGGGAGAGCACTACCGTATCGTTTTGTACTACTTGATGATCCAACATCTTTAACTAAACGTCCTTCTCGGACCGCTTCCTCGAGACGCACCCCCATACAGACCATTTCGGTGAAGTCGTTGGGCGCACTGGCAACCATTCTATCGTAGTAAAATGCGCTCAAGGTTTTTAAGAAAATCTTTGTCAACTCTTTTTCCTCCAGAGGTGGACAAATCTGAGCGGGAATTTCACGCCATCTCTGAGCGTACTCCTTAAAGGTTTCCTTGTCCTTTTGTGACATTGATCTGAGTTGATCTCTGTTCGGTGCCATGTCCAAATTGTATTTATATTGTTGAACGAAAGCAGCGCCAAGATCTCTGAAAGTGCTGATCATAGTGCGGTTTAAACCCATGTACCATTTTAATGTGGCACCGGTTAAACTATCCTGAAAGTAGTGAATTAGTAGCTCCTGATTCTTTGTCTGAGCTGACATTCGCCAAGCGTACATCACCAAGTGGCTTTGAGGGCAAGAGTTACCCTTGTACTTTTCAAAATTGGGCACCTGGAACTTATGTGGAACTTTCACATTAGGGACCAAACAAAGGTTTGCAGCGTCCTTTCCAAATAAATCCTGACCACGAAGGGCTTGCAGCTCTTTCTGCATTTCCAAGAACTGTTTCTGGAACTCATTCATTCTGTCGAACATACTTTTGTTTCCACCAGAAGGTATCTGTGGAATCTGTCCTTCCGGGACAGTGTGTACCACGGGTGGTGGTATAGTCATTATGGATGAGACTCTCGGTGTCTCCCGAAGTTTGTAACCTTCAGGAGATGTTGTCATGCCCCTGGCATCTTCTCGAAGTTTGTAACCTTCAGGCCCAGTGGCTCCTGCTGCGGTTCCTTGATCCTCAGTGATCGACAGAACATATCCTTCTGGGATATAGTTAAGTGGCATGCCCCAGGGACGATCTTTCAGCATTTTTTACCTAGGATCATACTTCTCCACTATGGGCGTCGATGTGATCTCTGAGATCACATTCCTTTGTTGTTGCATTTGAGCTTCTGCTAGAGCTTGCATGTCGTTATGAAGCTTCCTCAGATCCTCTTTCAGAGTGTCGATCTCTTCTCTCAACTCTCTGTTCTCTTCCTCGAGATCATCCATCTTTTTCTGGCGATTGGCCCGAGTATTGTACGAATGAGACAGTTTGACTCTAGAATCGAGACGCAAATGTGAGATTCGTAGGTAAGAAGAATGCGTTACGTGAGAATGATGAATGCAATGATTATTTTTTTTAAATAATTTTTTGTTTATTCAAAGTAAACTTCGACAATTAGATTGCAAATATCACACAGTGGGGAACCCCCGTTTTATTGAATTCAAAGATTGCGGAAATGGAAATACAGTAATTTACAAAGTGTTGTAAAAAGGAAATCTAAGCTAATGGATCCTGAGTCCTCTCTGAGGAGAGCTCAGATGCTGAACTTTGTTGAGAGTAACCTGAAGTTTTTCTGTCTCAAACATAAAATAAAGGACATGGTCCCTTAATGGAAGAACTTCCTGACGAGGGTAAGGCATCCTCAGCTTGAGAGCTCTAGTTTGTACCCAGTGGAGAAAAGTTCCACTGAGACACAGTCTAGTTTTCCTAGAGAATCTCGTCCTTTCCTATGAACGTGTTTCCAGGCATGCACTATTTCCGTCTTTAGTGCCCTGCCATTTTCTCCTTCCTTGAAGAAAAGACCTTCCAGATGAGCATTACGCGGGACATGCCTCATCGGGTATCCAAATTGACGACGAACTAACACTGGATGATAGTTGATTCCTCCCTTAGTTTCTATGAGGGGTACATTTGGGAAATTTCCACAACGGTCGATGATTCTGATCCCGTCATAGATTCGATTGTGCCAATCGATGTCAAAGTTGGTAAGAGACATGATTCTCTGCGACCAACGTAAAGTATTCTTTTGATCCCAAAATGCAGCAGACTTGGGTAAATGGGAAGTGAACCATTTGTATAGCAGGGGTACACAGCATGTCATCATTTCTTCGCTGTACAAATTCCTCAAGTGTACAGAATGATACGCATCTGCGAGCAAGGTCGGTACAGGGTTTCCATTCAGAAAAACCTTAATGGCATTGATATCTACAAAGTTATCGATGTTGGGAAAAAAAATAACCCGTAGGTGAGAAAAACAAAGATGCTCTCGAAAGCGGCCACGTTCCCTATACTAGCAAAGTATAGAGCTTTCTTTGTCAAGAACTGGGCTGGCAAACCCTGGATTCCACCCTTAGTAGTCATGTGAGTCCTGACCTCTGACTCGTCCAAATAGATTGCTCTCGCAATGGTTTAATCCTTTGGAATTTCTTCCAGTCCAGAAAAGGGAGCTTGGTCAGTAATATGCAAATCAGTCAGGTGAGAGTACTCCTTCAGTGTTGGTGCTAGTTGATAATCCGGGAATGTGAAATAGTGATAGACCGGATCGTAGAACTGGATTAGTGTGGACAGGATTCCTTTGATTACATGAACCCTTAACAGAGATAGCAGTCCTCCATACTTAGCTCTGAAAGCCTCGTGGTTGGTTATCATTCTCGCCAGACCTCTTAAATCCTCTAGTTTTGGAACCTTGAAGGTGTACTTATGAGTTTTCCTTCTACCGAAATCCATGAGCGCAATCTCTTTATCTGACATTTGCAATCATTGTCTTAGTTTAATTTGAAAAAGAGAGACTAAAAGAGAATATTTTTCTTTGTTTTAATGTTTTTTAGATGAATGCATGATGCAGCACACAAAAACATAGAAAAAACAAGGGGTCAAAGGGTCAGTGTCATGAAGTCAAGGCTCTACCCATCCCCAAAGGTTTATACTGGTATTTTTTGTACCTGTCCGCAAAATCATTGACCCCTCTTGGGATAACAACAGCAAGCGGATCGCCAGCGAGCTGATGTATCTTAGAGTGATCTCAGATGAGGGCAGTATCGCGTGACAACTATTTCCGATAGCTTCCGCACTACAAAATGGTTTCAGTCTACTAAAAACCTCAGCTTCTCAAATAACCCAATCAACCACACTACTTTCAACAACCGAAGTCGTATAGGCAATGTATCTGCAAAGGGAGTCTCCACTGAGTTCGATGGTCGACCGGGGACTCTTAACTGAGATTCACTCCCTGCAAGATTACCCGTATAATGCCATCACCTATATTAGGTGTATACTCAATCTTTCCACTTGCGGATCACACGCATTCCCATTAGAAGAAAAATAAACACAGATATCAATTAGGAAAACCAGTATATATATTTGTCTTAATCATCCTAGACCTCTAGTCTTATGATCCTATACAGACAATGACTTCCCAGCAGAGTCTCCATTTCTGTGACATTTCGAGAACTTAAGGTTTCTATCGAAGATTGTAAGAAAGAGAATAGGGCCCCACGGTGGGCGCCATTTTTCTGTAGCGTGATTTTTGTGGTCCTGAATCACTATCGCTTGGGCACTACAGTTCGATTCATTTTTTATCCTATTAAGCTGATTAAGGAAGGGAAATAGATGTCTCCAATTAACCCTGCTTGCATACTGAGTTTAAACAGTCAAAACTGTTGGTTTACAGATGTTATTAAGATGTGGTCCCCTCTTCGGTTATTTTGTTAAGAATAGAATGTTTAGACCATTTGTGAGGTTTTTGGTAATGTGTTTAGATTTGATGCCTTTGGGTTGATATATGAAGGTACTGGATTTTGGGTTTTTGATTAGTGTGCTCGCTATGATTTTTGCAATCTTATGCCTACGTATTCCCGAAACAGGGAAATCAGAGCGATCGTAGTTCCTCCTATTCTATGGGAGGAAATAGGTGTTTTGGTGTCTTGTTCAAAGCCCAAGACATGAAGCTGAAGGTAGTTTGTATCTTGTTTAAAGCCCAAGATGTGAAGCTAGAAGGTTGAGAGAGAATTTGTCATCTCTAAAGAGGAGTTGTTGATGTTCGTATGCTGTGAGCAAGGTACAACTTTGATGCTAAAAGGTTGATTGACTCAACCGGGGTTTTCTTCATACCAAGCCTAAGAGGAGGAGGGAAGTTTGACTTTTTCGGGGAAAATGTTCTTTCTGTCTTGTACAAAGCCCAAGATTGAGGCTAAAAGGGATTTTGACTCCGTTAGGGAGAATGTGTCTTGTATAAAGCCTGAGATGGAGGCTGAAATGGTTTGACTCAACAAGAAAGTACTTTTATCTGTCCTGTATAAAGCCCAAGACGGAAGCTAAAAAAGGGTTGACTCAACAAGAGAGTCTTGAACAGGTGATTGACTCAACAAGAGAGTCTGAAGGTTATTTGAATCAACAAGAGAGTCTTTTATACTCAATAAGAGAGTGTTTTTCTATCTCGTACGAAGCCCGAGATGGAGGCTAAAAGGAGATTGACTCAACAAGAGAGTCTTTTATACTCAACAAGAGAGTGTTTTATATGTACCTTGTATGAAGCCCAAGACGGAGGCTAGAAGTGGTTGACTCAACAAGAGAGTCTTTTATACTCAACAAGAGAGTTTTTTTCTATCTAGTACGAAGCCCGAGATGGAGGCTAAAAGGAGGTTGACTCAACAAGAGAGTCTTTTATACTCAACAAGAGAGTGATTTTCTATCTCGTACGAAGCCCGAGATGGAGGCTAAAAGGAGGTTGACTCAACAAGAGAGTCTTTTATACTCAATAAGAGAGTGTTTTTCTATCTCATACGAAGCCCGAGATGGAGGCTAAAAGGGTCTGAAAAGGTTAGCTCTGCTAGGAAGAATCATTTGTACAAAGCCCAAGAGGAGGCTGCCTTACTGCTGTGGATTTTGAAGATCCTGAAGCGGGTCTAAGAGAGACCGGGTTTCTTCCTATGTTGGAAAGGAACTTGAGAATGTCTTTGAGACTCAAGGGTCTTAGACTGTCCATGTCTAGAGTTTTATCTTTTGTACAATGCCCAAGAGGAGGCGCGGGCATTAAGCGATGAGTATCAACCCTATAACAGCCGGAGTTTTGACGCTGGAAAGACTGCTCTAGCAAAGGATGACTATGTTCTGTCTTATACCTTTAAGAGGTCGTCAGGGTCCTTGTATTAAGCCCAAGAGAAGGCATGATAACTTTTAAGAAGCCGAAGGGTCCTTGTACAACACCCAAGAGGAGGCGGGGATGCTTTTAGGAAGCCTGTGGGTCCCCAAACCAAGAGAAGTTCAAGACATGCTATTCACCGAGAATAGATCAAGCCAGGAAAGTTCCAGGATTTGGAAGAAACTCAAGAGATGTCATTCACGGAGAAAAGATCATCTCTGGGGAGTTAGATTTTCTTTGATAATTTCTAAGGGTGACAGTCTGAGAAAGGGTTCACCGAGAATGCTGCCTTTCACGTTTCTATATTGTTTAACCCCAAGAAGAGGGAAGACTGTATCTGGTAATCCTATGGGGATCTAGTTTTGTTTGTATTTAAGAGTGGCCAACAGGGCTTTAACTAGTGCTAGACGTAGTTGCCAGGGAAAACTCTAAATAACTATATTAGTATTACACAGTGGATATACGACAAGTATATAAAGGATGTGAAATATGACTTATAGTGAAGCAGCCCCATAATACAGTTATATACATATGAAAGCAATAAATGAAAGCGGATAAACACTTACCCGTTGTAGAGCTTCCATGTTGTTTGGTTATTTGTTCAACAAAGAAAGTTGGATAACAACATATATTTAGATTCAAAATCAAAGGAGAAAGTCTTTTGAAAAGATTTTTGGGGCTTACAGCTCGAGGAGAGGCCCAAGGTTTTATCAGTGATTGCACCGTTGTTTTGAATTTGTACAGGGACTTATACAAGTGACTAAGGCCCAAAAAGGTTTTCTGTACAAAGGGATGGGTCTTACACTCTCTCAAGAGGCCCAAAGGTGTTTAAAGAAAAGGAATGGGGCTTATAACACGAGGGTAGGCCCAGATGATTTGATTTTTGAGCTGACGATTGCGCCGAAATTTTTCTTTTAACGCGGAGGGACTTATACAATGTCTGAGGCCCAAAAAGTTTTGGTTAAAAGGGGGTTGGGTCTTACACTCTATTAGAGGCCCAAAGAGGTTATTTTTGTACAAGAATGGGGATTACAACTCAAGGAGAGGCCATATGGGTTTTTGTTAAAAAGGCGACGATCGCGCCGAACTTTTTGATGGTGTCGGGACTTATACAATACACTGAGGCCCAAAGCATTTTGGTTTTCAAAAAGGGTTGGGTCTTACACTCTACTAGAGGCCCAAAGGTTATTTAAAAAGTTTTGTTTGGGTGAAAATCAAGGAAATCCTAATTTCATTATTTTAAAAGTAAATTCTCAAGGAAAATCAATAAAAAATGATAAAATACCAAATAAGCTTGAATAAACAACTTGTGATTTTTGGTTGAGATTTGAAAAATGATGCTTTAATCACAAGATGAATTAAAATTCATTTGGTTTTGATTTTCAACATGAGAATTCAATTTTAAAATGTTTAAAAAATAATTAAAAGTGAATTTATTCACAAAAATACCAATTATGTTAAATAAATAGTATAAACTTGATTTTTTTTATGGAATAAAATATTTCAACATTTATCTGATTTTTTGCAAAAATAACCAAGAAAAAATAATTAAAATTGAGGGAGTTATTAATTTTTCAAATCATTAAAAATAATATGAAAAATAATAAAAAAGTGGAAAAGGCATTAAAAAGGGGGTCTGGGGCGAGGGGGATTCGAACCCCAGACCTCTTGTGTGCAGCATGCGCGCCTTACCACTAGGGTGGTGATACATCTGTGTATTGAAACACAACCACAAATATACAAGGCTTGCCTTGTTTTTGACCTGGCCCAAGGCAAGGCAAGGCAAGATTTTGGTTAGAAACGTGAAGGCCATAACTTTCTCATTTCTCCATGGATGGAGACAAAATTTATATGTATCTGGCCTAGAATTTCCTAAGAAATCCAATGGTGGTGGTGGCTTTTCCAGAAAACAAATCCTCCTCAAAATCCTATAGTGGTTTTGAAATAGGCCATGTTTTGCATTTTCTGTGCTACCTCTTGGTACAAGTGTGAATTACATGATAAATTGGTGCAAACACAACACATATAACATGTATAAGAGATGCATGATCAGTGGACTTCAAAGCAAGGCATATTTCAGAGAGTTCAAGTTGTGATGCTTACCTCTCTTTGGAGCTTTTGGGCTATCTACCAATTGCTTTGTTCCAGAAATGTTTTGATGCTTTGGACACCCTCAAGCGATCCCTTAGAAGCTTTTAGAGTGGTTGTAACCAGCTGGAAACCTCAGGAATGGAAATTGGCCCTTTCTTGCAAAAGGGGCAAAAGTGGCCAAAATAGAAACTCTCTCAAATGGTGTTCCAGATGTGGGGAACCATTTGGGACAGTTCAAGGATGATATTTAGAGTGTGTTTGATGTTTTATCTGGTTTGGAAAGTGACTGATTCAAGACATGGTTTGAAAAATGCACAAAAGTCCTATTTTGAGGTTTTGAGAGGGGACTTTGAGATTTTGGTGTTACAGGTCACTTGTGAAAGTTTGGACATCTTAGATATGGCATATTGGATGTGTTTGGATCACGAGTTGTGATGGAAATGCTCTCTAACTCAAAAAATCAGAGTTACCTTGCTAAAGAAGGTATTTTTTCCTAGAGAAAGTGATTTTGAGGAAAGCATCTATTTGATGGCTTTGGTGTACTCAAACTGAGCACAAATGAGCTCTATTTATCGTAGAGCAAGTTTGTTTTGGCTGGAATAGTGAATGGCAACTGCTGCAGAAGTTTGGCAAATGTTGATCAATGAGAATCCAAGTCTCCTCTAGCCATTGACTAGAGGTTAGAGCACAGAGTTGTGGTTCCCTAGTTGTTGGATAAGTCTTGACTAAATTCAGTTGGAAGAGGCTCAGTCCATGCCACCTTGGTGTATCCATTGAATGCTCCAAAACAAAATTGGAGTCTTGTCCCTCTTTTAGGCATTTCTAGGTTTTGCATGCTATTTTTGGTTCCAAAGACTTGGGAGGCTTATGGATCAGATTTGGTTCCTCCTTGGTCCCCCCTTGAGGTGTTCAGATGGATAGACATGCTTGCCCTTTGCAAAATTTGAGCAAATCGAGCAAAACCCCCAAATCTGCCTTGTTATGACAATTGCAGCAAGGCATATTGCCACTGTCATAACTTCTTGCTCAGATTGAGTTTGGTGAAGTTCTTGGTCATTTTCGAAAGCCCTCATATGATACAACATATGTGTGATCTTAGTTTGTTTTGACACTTTTTGGATCCAAGTGAAAAATGCCCTTACATTTTGGAAAAAGTGAAACAGATTCTGACTTAGTGAAAATTTCACTAAGTGTTGGAAAAAGTGACATTTCATGTTTTCAGCCATTTTGACCCAATCATAACTCAAAATCCATGATGAATTGGAATGAGGTGTAGTTGAAGCTTTTGTAGAGGGCCATGAGAGCTACAAATCCAGCTTTGAATGGGGGAAAATTGGCCTTGTGGTTTAGGAGATATGAGCCTCCAAAGTTGGTACCCTAGCCACTTTGTTCCATAACTTAGAAATTTTCTAAATTTTTATGGTTACCCCTTTTACAAGTTATCCCAGTTTTCTTGATTTTTATTGATGAATGATGATCCCAATCACACATTAACATCATTTTAGGGTCAAAGAACCACAATTGTGAAAAATCTCAAAAAGTCAAAGTTGACTTTTGTGCACAGTTGACTTTTTGTCAGATGAACTCCAGACTGTGCGATCCTCTATGAAATCAATTCCTTGACCTAAATCAAACTTGATGGATTGATTTCATAGGTGATATAGGGTGTATTGAATCATGTCCCAAGGTTTGGGAGCATGTCTTGGTCAAAAGTCAAAGGCAGAGTTGACTTTTCTCGCGAAACCCTAATTGTGGTTCTGATGAATTTGAAACTTGTTACTCAAGCTTCTTGGATCAATCCATAGTTGCAAATGGATCAATGTAGTGTGTTAGGGACCCTGAAATCATCTCTTGAGGTCTTGGCTCATGTTTTGTCCCAAAAGTCAACTTAGGGGTGAATTAGGTCAAAAAACCCTAATTCCTGATTTTTTATGAATGCATCCCCTGAGGCTAAATTGACTTTATGACTGGGTTTATGAGGTCCCTTAGAGTATTTTAGGTTGTTCTTTGAAGCATTGGTTCATGCCCAGAGGAAAATTTCCATCTGGAGGCCCCAGGCGGCCAAAACCCTAATTTGGTGACACTGGCGATCCTGAGGCTTAATCCACTAATGTTGCAGCCTTGTGCTTAATCCTTGAGGTGGGAGTCCTCTTGATCCATTATGGATGTTTGAGAGGTTTAGACAAGTTGAAGATCATGTCATTCCTTGATTGATCTTTTGTCTAAGAGCTTTGAGAGGGCTTACAACCCTAAGTTTGATTGTAGTGAATGCTCACCCATCTTTGGGGAGACTAATGAGGTATAATGGTACATCCATATTGTGATGATGATTTGCACAATGATGGGAATCTTAGTGGTCAAAATTTGGGGTATGACAGGATCTAGACGCATATTGAAAATCCTCAAGTAAGGCAAAATTCTGGGTTAAAACAAAGACCTCTGTCCAATCGACTCAAAAGTCAAGGATAAACAAACATTAATCTCACTACTTTGTGATACTACCTGTAGCACCCCAAAATTTGCCCTCCTCTTTCTAAAACTAAATGGCTTAGGTTTCATTTCATTTTGCATTATCATTTGTACATATCATTGTTTCTAAGCATGGGATCAAGGTATGCTTGCCTAACTCAAGAGGAGATGATGTTTTTTAGAGGCTCAAGCAAGATACCATGTGTGCATAAAGGATTTCTGTTCAAGGCAATAGAGGGAGAGATCGCCTCAATGTCACCATAAGGGATTCTTATGACTCAAAACATCTTAATGGGTCCATCACTTCATCAAATGGTTGAATTTGACAAGATATTTGAAGTGGATTACTTTCTCTTGTCTGTGGTCATCAATCTAGGGTTTTGGACATTTGGGAGTATGGCACATCTATGGGCAAGAATTTGGAAGCCTCTTCATCATTTTGTCTCATAAATAATCTTTGTTTAAGGGTTTCTACATCATGTTCAGAGGAATTAGGGTTTTGAAGATGTGCACTCATCTCCTATCTTGTGAGGACCATAATTAGGGTTTGTGATAAAATTAGTTAATTTTTGGTTCTTTGAGCAAGACTTAATTCAATGGCCTCCTATATGTTTCAAGTGTCTAGGGATGGATGATTGAGCATCAATGTGAATCAGAAGGCCTTCAATTGATCAGATGATTGAGAATCAGTAGAATTGGGGATAAAGTCAAATGGGCAGTGGAAAAGTCAACTCATGACTTTTTTAGGTCAACTTTGGGTTTTTCAAGTCAAATATGATCAGTGGATGAGATTTGATCAAGAAATGTCTAAGGAATCATCAAAAATCAAGATTTTG
Organism: Lathyrus tuberosus; assembly: GCA_022829125.1. NCBI lineage: Eukaryota > Viridiplantae > Streptophyta > Magnoliopsida > Fabales > Fabaceae > Lathyrus > Lathyrus tuberosus. The sequence goes on from JALAZF010000191.1 coordinate 7,438,978, forward strand.
GAAAAGTTGCCTTTTTTTTGGCAAAAATAGGGTTTTAGAACTTGCTATTTTGGGAAAGTTTTTATGGTTTAGCAGCCACCTTCAAGGCCAATTTTCTCCTAGTTCAAAACTTCATTTCATTTTTTGTCAAACATGAAAGTTGTTGTACTCATTGCAAGCTTTCCAACCATGTAAAGAATGCTTCATTTGGATCATTATTGAGCAAGTTATGGTTGTTGGAGGTTGACAATTTCAAACTTGTATGTTTCAACACTTAGAATTTTTTTTCTAAGTGTTAGAATTCAGTTTGGGGTACCTATGTTCTAGCTCGTTTTTGAAGGACTTCCAGGCATCATCTTGAAATCATGTCCAAATGAATGTTGTAACTTGCATTTCCACCTTTCCAAAGAGTACAAGAATGCTTCATTTCATGTATTATTGTGCAAGTTATGTCACTCACATGATCAAGGTTTCATGTTGTGAAATTGGCAAAAGCTTAGATTTTTTTTCTAAGTTATTTGGACAGTTTTGAAGATTAAGATTCATGGCTATTTTTCATCATCCTCCAAGCATTGTTTCAAGTTGATTTCAACATGGAATTTGTTCATATCATTCCCTAGTTTCTATTGAACTCAAGTTTGTTTGATTTGGATTTGAATTCACCATATTATGGTCATCAGAAATGGTGGACACGAGTTGAATTTTATGCATCATTTGGTGGCTTATGTTAGACCTCTTTTGCAGCACATGATGTTACAGGCATTGCTCTCTCATTTCCTTGCCAAAACTTTCCCTAAATGACCAAGCAACATACTAACCTCATGCACATTTGTTCTTTTTGTTTTGCCAAAGAAAGAAAAAGTGAAAATGCACACATTCTGACCTCAATTTCTTCCCCACGTGCCTTGCCTCACCTCACTTTTCATGCTTCATTTCTGAACTTATTTCCACCCACAAAACTCCCACCAAATGCATACCTCATGTGTTACCCGTGTGCACCTCTCTCTCACTTGAAATTTCAAAACAGCTTCTAACAAACTTTCCACCCCTCACTCACGTGCCAATTCACATATATAACCCTCCAAAACCCTAAAACAGGATCACACACTCTCATTTGCTCAGTTTCAGATCAGAAGAAAATCTCTCACTCTCAAATTTTTCAAGCTTCTAATCACACAGCTGCTGCAAGTTTCATTCATTTTTGGGTGAATTCATCATCTTGGAAGGTTCCTGAAGTAGAAATTGAAGTTTTCCTCAAGCTTTCGTACGTGTTAAAGGGCCAACGGAGCTTCTCCGTTAAGTAAGTTTTCTCTAACTTGGATCTGTCATTTTAGGCATATTTTAGGATCATGTTTGGTGCATCTGAAGTCCTACCTTAGGGTAGGCAATGATTGAGTACTTGCTTGTGTGTTTTGTTGAAGTTTCATTTTATGTGTGCAAACTTTAATACATGATTGTTTGAGTTTTGGTGGTTGTTTTTCAAATCTATTTGTGTATTTGAGATCGCCTTGATGCGTGCTACAAGATGGTATGTTGGTTGTTTTGATTTAAGGTTATGGATTCATGTATGTTGTTTCTTGAGACTGGATTTTCAATGCTTTAGAGGTGAGATAATGAAAAACTAACGTCATTTTTGGAATGTACGCGGAAAATTGAGGGGGGAGGAGTATTCACGGCGGTGTTTCCGGCCACGCCAGCCGCTGTTGGCGGTGGCCGGCCTAACTGAATCTTTTTCCGGTCGGAGGGGCTGTTCATGATGGGTTTTGCATGCTCCATGAAGAAGACGCTGATGTGGCAGCGTGTGGTTGGTTATTAATTTGTTTTGTCTTCTAGTAACTTAAACTTCAATTGACCAATTGATATATATGTGTTACATAACTTTGTTCTTTCTTTTTTTTCTTTATTTTAATATTGGCTGATAGTATTACAATCCCATGGGCCTGCACATTTTATGATATTCGCCCCCCCGCCCCCCCTTGATCCAGACCATGCCCGCCTTAAGTTGATTCCCTTTGTAGTGATTATTGCTAATACACCCTCCATTGGTTTCTCTTGTTTTTAGTTCTTTTTCTTTTGTTTTCAATTTGATTTTATTTTTTATATTTCTATGCATGATAAAATTCAACAAAAATATGTTTCTGATTATATGGTGTCTTGAGATATTTTTCATATTTTTTATTTTATTTTTCCATTTATTTTTGTATTTTATTTGGAATTAATTTTGAAAGGTGTCTTCCTTGTTAGTCCTTGTGATTAGGGTTTGCGTTTGATGACTTTTCCATGCCTTATTGAGCCAATATTTTTTGGCATGTTTTGAAACATAAATTAGGATTGTTTGAATGTCATGTTTCTGACTTGGTGATTAATTTTTGATTGTTTTTCATGTGGTTTTCATTGCTCCTCAATTGTTGCTCGATTAACTTGATACGTGTGATGTTTTGATCCAATTTGTGATGTAATTTTGTGATTCTTGTTGAGATCTTTTTCACATTCATTCTTGATGGATATAACATGAGTTTGAGAATTTATTTGAATTTTTATAAGCCTTGTTTCTATTTTTGGTTGATGCTTACATGTGGCTTGAATGTTGAATGGAATGTTTTTGATACTTGACCTAGTTAGGATCTTTTTTATCACTTGTGCTTAAGTGAAGCTTGAAATGATTATTTGATGTGATCATGTACTGTTTTGTATTGATTGAGTCTTTGGATCCGTTCTCATTTGATCATTTTCCTATTTGTGGTTGATTTTCCAAATTGACTATGTTTTGACCTTACTCCTTTGATGTTCTTGAACTAGTTTCTTTGTGAAGCCTTCTCATATGATCTAATGAATGCTTGGGGACTCTTGTTTGCTTTGAAAAACATCTATAAGATTATGATCCTCATGATATGATGTCCATTGTGTGATCTTTTCTAACTTCATGCCTCACATGATCTTTTGTTACTTATATGGATGACTTAAGTGAATGTTTGCATAGTTTTGATGCATGTTTTGAAGTTGATCCTTGATGTTTCTTCTTGCCATTCTTAGGTTGATGTTTGGATTGATATACATGATCATGCTACTGCCTTACCTAGATTCATGCCCTAATCTCACATGTTTTCCTTTTTAAAGTGTGTCTTACATGAGCCTTTTGTTGACAAATGCTTGTTTATGGTTAAGATGCATGCCTTGAACTTTCTTGCACTTCCTTTGATCATTAACATGAGATGAACGTGACATGACTTACTTGCTGCCCCATCTTGGTTCTCATATCATTTGACCTCACTTCACTTTGTTTGATGGTTGATTGTGCTTCTTGTTTGGTTTTAAGTCATTTGGTGTTTCGTTAGTGCATTATTTTTGCCTAATTATTTTGACTTCCATTCTTAAAGTTTGGATTGAAGTGTATACATTTGATGTTGGTGCTGGTCTTGAATGATTAGATATGATGCTTTCATTGCTCATTACTTATGTTCATCACATTTCTTGAGTTGCTTGATGTTAATTTTCTCCTCCATCTCTTTCTTTTTTCTTCTCTTTTAAATCTTAAGACTTGTTTAAGTCTTAGATTTGATTTTGTTTGTGATTGTTTAGTATAATTTTTACTTATGTTTGTTCACATGATCCCTTAGGATTCCTAGCTCGACTTAATTTTCGATTAAGTTTGAGGTAGGAGAGACATTAGGCTTTCAATCAATATATGCTAACATTAGGTAGAATTCCCCTTCTTACCTCAACTATAGGGCCACCATTGCATGATAACTTCTAGGATAGAGATCGCCTTAATTGTTTTCTTTTCAACCTTTGAGTCTTCTCATCTCATCTCAAAACAAGTTCAAAACACTTAATAAATACAACGAGTATTGTGCGCCACGAGTCTTAAGTACATGGGAAATGAAGAATGAGGGGTCTCCCCTCACTTTTCTAGAGTGTTTAGCATGCGTCCCGTTGGGGGCGACCATGCGACGCATTCACTCCTATGTCATAGACTTTAGTGCGATACAAGTTACAAACTAACTTAACTCACTTCTGTCTAAAAAACACAAACCAAGTTCAAATTATTTTTATCCTTCGGGATTGTTGGGTTTCAAATAATTTTCAGAAAAGAGCATGTCGCTCATAAAAAACACTTAACCATTGTGTGGTCGTTACCACGAACTACGGACGCTCTGATTTCCTCTTTCCCGTCCGATTGAGGATATGTAGGCACGAGACGGTGATGTCTTGTTGAGCAACCTCCCCCTTTAGTGCGTAGTCCGTCGAACTACTTCGACTCTAATTCTTCGTTCGTCCACGAAGATACGTAGGCATAGGATCACGACGATCCTTGCGAGTCCATTTTTGTTTTTCCCTTCTCGTTTCCGTTTGGCAGTAGGCTTTAGATAACTCACCCTTTGCTTAAACAACAAGTGTGGATCCCATCGAGTACGATGGACGCGAGGGGGAGCTAATACCTTCTTCTCGCGTAACTGACTCCCGAACCTAGACTATGGTTGCGCTGACCATGTCTTCTACCTTTTGAGGTTTCTTCGATCGTTTCCTTTCCTTACGTCAGGATAAATAACGTTTGGTGGCGAATATTCTATTTTTTTCGCCGGTTGTTTTTCGCAGTTGCAACAACTGGCGACTCTGCTGGGGAACCTGGTTCCCTATGCGAGTCAATCCTAGCGCTTATCTATTTATTTTACTGGGTGTTTACTGTTGTGCATTATTTTCTATATATTACTGTATTTTGCTGCATTTACCGCATTTGATTATTGTTATCGTATTGTTCTCCTGTTGTTGTGCTGTTGGATGGGTTGGTTCCATGAGAGATAAGCCCAATACCCAGGCTTGAGTATACACTTAGGATTAGAGTGGAAAGTTGTGTGGCTTGTGTGGCGTCTGGCCAGACTTATTTTACACGAAATCCACATTCAGACGAGGTTTTGTTTGGAGATGTTCTATCCTGCGCTTTGGTGCAGACGATAGGATGTTGACTTAGAGAACTTATGACTCTGGAGACCGTTCATTGGGAAGTCAGTTGAGGCCTCCTCGATTGATGATGATGTCAAACCAGAAATGGTGATCATATCATCATTTGTCGACCTGAGAGTTCGTGATACTAAGGACCTGCTAGGATGCTGTACCTCAAGACTAGAACCTATATGTGAGAGGGAATGGTTTTTCAGGAAACTTTGACCTTCAACCAACCCTGGTTTCTGGTTTTCTTGTCAGTACGAACTTCTCAACCTGGTATTCTGATTGGTCCATTATTCTGGGTTTCTGGATTTCTGGTATTCTGGTCAGAGTGGAATCTGGGTCTTATTCAGTCAATAGTACAACAACAATTCAGAGCTTTATGGATACCTTGATCCTATGTATGCATCTGCATCATCATTTTTTCATTCTAACATGTTTGTTTATTTTTAGGGTTTGCATCTCATCCTTGATTCCGGTTTTCGAAGATTGTCAAAGATGAGTACTGAAAATAAGAAGAATATCATAGTGTACAAGTTCCCGAAACCTACTTTGGATTCTGTTCTCAAATTGATGGCTTTGGCAGATCCCGGTGTTATAGCATACTTCAGGAAAGAATAAGGGAAGATTCTGAATTTCATCCACACCATCACTGATTATGAGTATAGGGCTATACACACTCTAGTGAAATTCTATGACCCTCTACTGCGTTGTTTCTTATTTCCTGATTATATTCTGGTTATGACATTGGAGGAGTTCACTCTTATTTTGGGTGTCTCTATCAAGGAGGAAGCGCGTTTCTATTATTCTGAGGAAATTCCTAATCTAGAAAAGTTCGATGCTGCTCTGCACTTGGGTCAGTCTGTTGTGGAAAGTAATGTCGCTAGTAAAGGAGGTTGTAAGGGTTTCATCTGAATTTCCTGGTTGGTCAAGCTAGTAAATATGCTGAGGCTAGGAGCCGACAATCTTCAATGCAACCTTGGCCCTGTGTGTTTATGGGATTGTCTTATTCCCAAACATGGTGGATTTTGTGGATATGCACGTTGTTAGGATATTCACCATGAAAAATCTGGTACCTACTCTGCTTGGTGATTTGTACCACTCGTTGCATTATAAGAATGAAAAGAGGAGAGGAGGGGTCATCTCTTGCTGTGCACCAATTTTCTACAAGTGGTTTGCTTATCGTCTTCCTCAGTCTGGGGCATTTGTGGATACTCGAGAGACGTTAGAATGGTCTAAGAGCAGGTAATCTGGTATGGGTCAACCGTAGTTTGTTGGACAAAGAGATCCTCGTCAGTTATGGAAATTTTTTGAACGTGCCTTTGATAGGAAGAAAAGGGGGAATCAATTACAACCTTATTCTTGCTGTCAGGCAATTCGGGTAAGCATTGAGAGAACCACCAAAAGAGAAGGATGTTCAGGAATCCCTATTTTTCAATGGAGAAGCTAACCCAGATTTGCTGAAGAGAGTCGTAAATGCATGGGGAAATGTTTATAAGAAGGGGAAAACTTCTTGTGGAAAGAGCAACTGCAGAACCTTTCCTCCATATGAAGAATGGATACGGAAGAGAGTGGAAGATAAGCTATTGCCTTTCTCCATATAGCCACCTCTGTATCCCCCGGTGATTGAACATCCCACTACGATTGTGGGCTGAGAAAGAAGAGCTACATAAAGAAAATGATGAATTGAAGAGAGAGATCAATCGGTTGGAGCATGATCGAAGCGAAGCTATCTGCGTTGCTAAGGTGAAGACAGAACTGTTGGCCAAGAAGGAGAAAGAGTTAGCCGAAGAAATCACAGTCAGGCAATGAGTAGGCCAACATTTGAGAAGTACTCATAACGTGCTTCAGTCCAAGAAGAAAGAGCTTACTAGAGCCTTGGTTATAATTCAAAATTTCGATGATCATCGAGACACCGCAATGACTGCTCACAAGCAAAAGGAAGACAAGTTTCTAGATCAGATCGAGAGGTTGAAGATGAAACTTAGAAAGAAAGATGAAGAAGTCAGAACAGAGATATTTCAGAGGCGAATAACTGAAGAGCGACTTAATGAAGCCTTATCAGCCCTAGAAGAGCTTAAGATTCGAGCAGAGGTGAAGAAACCAAAAGGTGAGGATCCTAAGCTGGAAGATGTTTTTGGTGAAGACGCCTGGGAAGAGCAATGTCAGTACTTGGAAGAAGTCTTGCACAATCGTGATACTCTTATTTAGGAATTGATCGAGAGGGCGAAACATCCCGAAACACGAAAGCTCTTCAAAGAGGTACAAGCTTGGTGTGAGGCGTGAGGAAATTGGAAAAGACTGACTATGGTGGACTTTGATGATATGCCTTAGTTTTTCTTTTCTATTGTATTCGATCACCGCCAGGCTTGTTGGTCGGGATCCCTGATTATTGTATTCCGACATCTTTCTTTATTTTGGGTTGTATGTATTGACAGATGATTATTCTTTGGCTTTCTAATATATGAGCAGATATTTTTGGTATTCCGTTCTGTCTTGCTGCTTATTATTAAACTGGAATCAAGGGGTGGATCGCCCTATGAATACTCAAACATGTCATTTGCATTTGCATTTTCATATTCATGTGCATAACAGGTGTTTCTGTTTGGTTTCCTTATCTCTGCCTGATGTTTTGTAGCAGGATTGTGGAATCTCGTGTTCACCGCTAAGCTACTCGCAACAATCAACGAAGAGTTATGGATCAAGTTCAAGCTGAGCTCCAAGAATTCCGCAACCGCATGAATCAGTTCATGGAAATGATGCAGAATGTAGCCCAAGGTTAAGAGCAGTTAATGGCTCTTGTTCAGCCCTTGGTAGCACGGGTTAATGAAGAAGTAATTGTTCATGGAGGTATTCCTACTCATGTTGTTCCTCCGAGCGGAGGTGGTAATGGTGGTGTCCATGTTGTTCCTCGGGGAGGAGGTATTCCTACTCCCACTATTGTTATTCCTCCGGGCAGAGGAGCAGCTGTGGAGATCCCTACAATGGGTGGAGGTGGTAATAATGTGTGTGCAGTGCATGGCGCGGGGGCCATCACTGGATGGAAGATCAGCAAGATGATGTTTTTTCTATGCAAGGTATGGATGTTGGCCACTCATATGATGCTGACAGAAAGTTCAAGATGATTGAGGAGAGGATGAGGGCTTACGTTGGGTCTGGATATGTATGATTTGGGATTGGTTCCTGGTGTGAAGTTCCCTCAAAAGTTCAAGGTTCCTACCTTCGACAAATATACTGGAACTGCATGCCCTAAGACTCACATTAGGGCCTATTACAGGAAGATGTCCGTCTACTCGGATGACGAGAAGCTGTTAATGCATTTCTTCTGGGATAGCCTGGCTGGGGCATCCCTGGAATGGTACATGCAACTTAAAAGGGGTCGTATCCGCAGTTGGTGTGAATTGGCTGAGGTGTTTGTTAGACACTACCAGTATATCACAGATATGGCTCCCAACCATATGTAATTACAGAGTCTTTCACAAAAGAACAACAAAAGCTTCAAAGAGTACGCCCAGAGGTGGCGTGAGTTGGCTGCTAGGGTTCAACCTTCTATGGCGGAGAGGGAATTGATTGACATGTTCATGGCCACTCTTCAGGGACCTTACTATGAAAGGTTGGTAGGTTATTTATCTGTTTGGTTCTCAGACTTGGTTTTAGTTGGTGAACGAGTTGAAAGCGGTATTAAATCTGGAATGATAGCAAGTAACAGTGGATCCTCAGCTGGAGGACATAAGAAGTCATATGGGGGAAGAAGAGAAGGCAATGCAAATTCAGTTTCTCTGAATCAGCAGAAGGGCAAGGCTCGTCAGAACTACAGCCAACATGTTGCTATCGTGGCCATCCCGGTTGCGCCTCAACGACAAAGTAATGTTCCTAACCAATATCAGAATAGGCAGAGGAAGGCTAAAAGGCATTTTGATCCTCCACCTATGCCATATGCCCAGTTTCAAAAACATTTGCTGCAGTTACGCTTAGTTGAGCTCCGTACTTTAGCCCCACCTACTGGGAAACTGCCACTGGGCTATGACGCTAATACACACTGTGATTTTCATTCTGGTGCCTCGAGGCATACCGTTGAAAGATGTAGGGCGTTCCATCACAAAGTGCAGGATTTGGTGGATTCGAAAGCCATAAACTTCACCAATGATACTCCAAATGTTATTCAAAACCCTATACCAAATCATGGTGGGGCAAGGGTTAATGCTATAGAAGATAGAGACACATTGGATTTGAAAATGAATGTAAACGAGTTGAAGACTCCTTTATCGGTGGTTAAAGGAAAATTGTTAAAAAGTGGAGTGTTTCCTGGATGTTCAGATGGTTGTCATGAATGTTTGTTGCAGCCTGAGGGTTGTTTTGCTCTGAGACATGTATTCAAAGATTAATGGATGATAGACAATTACAGTTTGATCGGGTTAATAATGAGAAGAAAGTTGTAAATAACAGTGAAGATATTGCTACCATATCCATTCCGTACAAGACAATTAATATTTCAGTGCCGACGAGGCAAGCGCCGGTTATTATCACTGTCCTAGGACCAATACCGTACGAAAGTACTAAGGCCATCCCGTGGAACTACGGGGCCAAAGTATTTTGTAACGGGCAGAAGCAGGAACTGGTGGGTTCATCAGGCTCAGGGTCTGATGTTAAAAATATTATGGAAGTTGGAGCCATTACTAGAAGGGGCAGAGTCTTTTCGCCGGCTAATGACAACGCGGGCAGTACAAGTCAAGACAAAGGTAAACAGGTGGTTGACAATTCTAGGCAGAGACGAGTTGTGGAGGATTCTGTATAAAAGAATGTTGATGAGGCTTTCTCGAAAGACGTTGATGAATTCATGAGAATAATAAGGAAAAGTGATTACAAAATCGTGGACCAACTGAATCAAACACCTTCTAAGATTTCTATTTTGTCTCTACTGATGTGCTCCGAAGCGCATAGGAATGCTTTGTTAAAGGTGTTGAACGCAACGTATGTACCACAGGAAATATTGGGGGCGTGGTGGCATATGTAAATGCTGGAAACGGTTTGGGTTTCACGGATTTTGACTTGACTCCCGCAGGGAGAAACCATAATAATGCTCTACACATCTCTATAGAGTGCAGAGGTTCATTGTTGTCCCATGTGTTAGTAGACACCGGTTCCTCATTGAATGTTCTTTCCAAGAAAGCGCTTATGAAGCTTGATACACAAGGGTTGATTTACACGCCTAGTGATTTGGTGGTGCGTGCTTTTGATGGTTCTAAAACATCTGTGTTTGGAGAGATTTTTATGCCTATCCAGGTAGGGCCAGAGGTTTTAAACACGACATTCTATATTATGGACATTCAGCCAACATATAGTTGTCTATTGGGTCGCCCCTGGATTCATCAGGTTGTGGCAAGGACGCCGACATTACATCAAAAGTTGAAGTATATGGTTGAAGGTCATGTGGTTACAGTTTGCGGCGAAGACGATATAATTGTCAGTCATCTATCAACTTTCAAGTACGTAGAGGTGGATGGAGAAATAAATGAAACTTTATGTCAGGCTTTTAAGGCTGTCCAGATTCCAAAGGAGCCTCCAGTGGAGGTTAATGAGCCTGAAGTTTCAATGTCTTCATTCAAGGATGCGCGTGCAGTGGTAGAAGCTGGTAATTCCGAGAAATGGGGTCAGGTGATAGACGTGCAGATGAAGAATGATACATATGGTTTTGGATACAAGCCGCCCAGACGGTCTCAAGAGGCTCCAAGGTATAGTGGTCTGATTCAATATACAAGTGCCGGAGTTTTCTTCAACAGGATCAATGTAGTCGGGGATGATGAAGGTGACAGTGACTATGATATGGATGAGTGGATCCGTCCTTGTATTCCTAGCCAGGGGTTGTGCAACTGGTCTACTGAGGAAGTCGTCCAAGTCACTTGCAAAGAGTAATTGTTATTGTTTTCTGCATATGTTAAGTCCTACGTTTTTCCCAAGACGTAGTGATTCTTTTCTGTAGGGTCATGATGTTTTGCTTTCAATTTTATCATTAATAAAGGACTTTTTCACATTCAAATGTTTTGATCCCTGTTTTTCTTTTTTTTACTTTGTGCATTTACTCAAAGTAAAATGGCAATGTGTTTTTGTTTGTTGCATTTATAATAAACATAAAACATCAATCATGCATGTTTATCTGTTCAGATTCTACCGATAATGCTTCATCTATGGCTCGATATGACTTCGACAATCCCATTTATCAGGCTGAAGAAGAGGCTGGCGAAGATTGTGACTTGCTTGAAGAATTAGCCAGACTGCTGAAATAGGAGGAACTGATTATTTTACCTCATCAGAAGGACATTGAGACGGTTAATCTAGGCACCGAGTACGTGAAAAAAGAGGTAAGAATTGGGGCCGCCTTGGAAGACAGTGTTAAGGGTAGATTGGTTGAAATGCTCAGAGAGTATGTGGATATCTTCGCCTAGTCTTACCAAGACATGCCCGGGCTTGACACGGATAATGTTGTACATCGGTTGCTGCTTAAAGAGGGTTGTACTCCAGTTAAGCATAAATTAAGGAGAACAAAACCGAACATGGCTGTCAAAATCAAAGAAGAGGTTCAGAAACACTTAGACGCTGGTTTTCTTGCTGTAACGAATTATCCTTCGTGGGTTGCTAATATCGTTCCTGTACCGAAGAAGGATGGAAATGTCAGGATGTGTGTTGATTATCGAGACTTGAATAGAGGAAGCCCAAAAGATGATTTCCTACTTCCCCATATTAACGTGTTAGTTGACAACACTGCTCAGTATTCCGTATTTTCCTTCATGGATGGCTTCTCTGGGTATAACCAAATCAAAATGGCCCCAGAGGACATGGAGAAGACGACGTTCATAATACCATGGGGAACTTTTTGCTACAAGGTAATGCCCTTTGGATTGAAAAATGCTGGGGCAACCTATCAGCGGGCGATGGTGACTCTCTTTCATGATATGATTCACAAAGAGATTGAAGTTTATGTTGATGACATGATTGCGAAGTCACAAACGGAGGAAGAACACTTGGTGAATCTTCAAAAATTGTTTGAAAGGTTAAGGAAATTTAGACTGAGGTTGAATCCGAACAAGTGCACCTTCGGTGTGAGATCTGGTAAATTGCTAGGATTTATTGTTAGCGAAAGGGGTATCGAGGTAGATTCTGCTAAAGTAAAAGCCATACAAGAAATGCCTAAACCGAGAACGAAAAAAGAGGTTCGTGGTTTATTAGGGAGATTGAGCTACATTGCTAGGTTCATCTCTCATCTTACAGCCACGTGTGAACCAATATTCAAATTGCTGAGAAAAGATCAAGAGGTCAAGTGGAATGAAAACTGTCAAAAGGCATTCGATAAAATAAAAGAATATTTGCAAGAACCTCTGATCCTCATGCTGCCAGTGCCAGGAAGACCGTTAATTATGTATCTTACGGTTCTTGAGAATTCAATGGGGTGTGTGCTCGATCAACACGACGAGACAGGTAGGAAAGAACATGTTATCTACTACCTGGCCAAAAAGTTCACAGATTGTGAGTCGAGGTACTCTATGCTAGAAAAAACATGTTATGCACTCGCTTGGGCAGCTAAGCGTTTGAGGCAGTATATGTTAAACCACACAACCCTATTGATTTCAAAGATGGATCCGATTAAGTATGTGTTTGAAAAGCAAGCACTTTCTGGGAGAATAGCTCGTTGGCAGATGGTTTTGACAGAATACGATATTTAGTATGTTTCCTAGAAGGCCATTAAGGGAAGTGTTCTGTCAGAATATCTTGCTCAACAACCGATCGAGGATTATCAACGTATGAAGTTTGAATTTACGGATGAGAATATCATGTTTTTAAAGATGAAAGACTGTGATGAGCCTTTTCCTGATGAAGGACCTGAAGTTGGATCTCAGTGGAGCTTAGTCTTTGATGGGGTCGTTAATTCATATGGTAACATAATCGGGGCTATCATTACAACTCCAAGGGGTTCTCACATACCCTTCACAGCCCGATTAGCATTCATATGCACCAACAACGAGGCAGGGTACGAAGCGCGCATCATGGGGTTTAGAAGATGCTATTGATTTGAGAATCCAGAACCTCGATGTGTATGGTGATTCTGCGTTGGTGATTAATCAGATCAAAGGAGAATGGGAGACTCATCTGGAAAATTTTGTGCCTTATAAAAACGATGCCAGAAGGTTGTTACCGTTCTTTGATAGGGTGAACTTGCATCATGTACCCCGGGCTAAGAATCAGATGGCCAATGCGTTGGCAACGTTGACTTCCATGTACAAGGTGACTCGGTGGAATGAAGTTCCGTCAATCAGAATTATGCGTCTTAATATATCGGCTTTCGTGTTTGCAGTCGAAGAAGTGTCAGACGGCAAGCCTTGGTATCATGACATCAAGTGCTTTCTCAAGAGTCAAGAGTATCCGGCGGGGGCATCCACCAAGGATAAGAAAACTCTGAGGAGGCTAGCAGGCAACTTCTTTCTGAATGAAGATGATGTGCTGTACAAGAGGAACTTCGACATGGTCTTGCTGCGTTGTGTTGATGAACACGAGGCAGGCCTGTTGATGGAATAGGTTCACGAGGGTTCTTTCGGTACTCATGCCAATAAGTATGCTATGGCTAGAAAAATGTTGAGGGCAGGGTATTACCGGATGACTATGGAGTCAGATTGTTTAAAATACGCCAGGAAATGCCATAAATGTCAGATTTATGTTGATAAGGTGCACGTACTGCCTACTCCTCTGAACGTGTTGACATCTCCTTGGCCCTTTGCTATATGAGGTATCGATATGATTGGAAAAATTGAGTCGACTGCTTCCAATGGGCATTGTTCCATTTTGGTTGCCATTGATTATTTCACGAAGTGGGTAGAAGCAACCTCATTTGACAATGTCACCAGACAAGTGGTAGCCCGGTTCATGAAGAAGAACACCATCTTTCGTTATGGGGTCCCGGAGAGAATCATTACAGATATTAGTTCAAATTTGAACAATAAAATGATGAAGGAATTATGCCAGAGCTTCAAAATTGAACATCATAATTCTTCTCCATATCGTCCGAAGATGAATGGTGTTGTTGAGGCAGAAAATAAGAACATCAAGAAGATTGTGCAGAAAATGGTGGTAATGTATAAGGACTGGCATGAGATGTTGCCTTTTTCTCTACATGGTTATCGTACTTTGGTGCGTACATCTACTGGGGCAACTCCTTTTTCACTGGTGTATGGTATGGAAGCAGTCTCACAATTAAAGGTTGAGATTGCTTCTTTAAGAATTCTGGCAGATGTAAAGCTTGATGAAGCCGAATGGGTACGTTCCAGGTTGGATCAACTGAACCTTATTGAGGAGAGGAGATTGGCAAATTTTGCACATGGCCGGTTGTATCATAGCAGGATGAAAAAGGCCTTTGATCAGAAAGTGCGTCCTCGGTGTTTTCAGACAGGCGAGTTGGTTTTGAAAAGGATCCTTCCTCCTCAGACAGATCACAGGGGCAAGTGGACTCCAAACTACGAAGAGCCATATGTAGTAAGAAAGGTTTTCTCTGGTGGAGCCTTATTACTTTCGACTATGGATGGCAAAGATTTTTCATCCCCTGTGAACTCAGACGCAGTCAAAAAATACTTCGCATATAAAGAGACCCGCTAGACATAAAAAGAAAAGTCCAGGAAAAAAAAGGCATCCCGACGAACCATAAAAAGAAAAGGTTCGGGAAAAAATTAGGGATAAAAGAAAAAGAAAAGAATAAACCTGCAAAGTTGAAAACCTGAAAAAGGCAACTTTGGCAAAAATGGGTATCCCGATGGATTGAAAACCCGAAAGGGCGATCCAGACAAAAGTTAGGGATTTGAAAGTGAGAGGTTGTGGTCTGCGTTCGATCTGTGAGCACTTTTGACAGTTGGGAATTTCGAAGGAAAGGAATCAGTCTAGTCAGGCTCTTTGAAAGTCAAAGCATTTGTGGATAAGCAAAGCATATGGGTCATAGCTGAATCGAAGCATGGTGAATATCTGTTCCCACATTGCCGACGTGTGTATTTTCTTTTCACTTTTTTGCAATTACCTCTTTTCAGGAATTTCTTCCAATTGTAAATGCCTATTTACAGGCCAATTCATTCAATAAAGTATTCATTTCACTCAAAGAGATTTCCATTTCCGTTTTTACTTTTACTATTTTGTTTGCAAAAACGTCTGATATTTTTGATAAACATTGCATGTGAAAACGTTATGCTTTGCGGAGCATATCGAAAACAATGGAAATTGCTTGAGCGATGGATATTGTGGATGGTAACCGAGGTGGCCATTTTGCATATAGAACACTCTGTTGTTTGTTGTGTGTTTGCAGGATATCATGATTGCTTCTCCCCAGTAGAGTTGTTTTCTCCAGTATGGAAGACTTATAGACCTCTACAGAGCTTTGGGAATCTCTCTCTCCTTAGCAAGAGTGAATAGGATCGTTTTCCCCCAGTCAAATTGGTTTATTACTCCTCAGCAAGTATTCAGAAGCCACCCGTACCAGACATGACAATGGTGCATCTCCGACAGAAGACTTGTTGGATATCTTTCCCAGGCGGAGATTTTTATTTTTCCCCACAAAGTCGTGGTATCTGTCCTCATCAGATCAGGAAGTATAGTCTCGTCAACAATGGTATGTTTTATCCCCAGCAGGGTAAAGTCATTTCTCCAGCAGCGGGTTAAGTTCAATGATATCCCCGGCAGGTTTGGTATTACTGACTCCTCTCCCCAAGCAGAGTTTGGTGTTAATCCTCGCAACGGTTTGTTCAACGATGGTTGACATGCCCAGTAGGTTCTAAGTCCAATTGTTATTGGCACTTTCCAGTATCAGGTTTTGGGTTCTATCTTCAACAAGGGGTATTTGTAATCCCCAGCTGAGGGGAAGTTCTCTTTGGTTTTCATCTTCAGCAGAGGTTGTTAATTAGGAAAGTCGTTCAGTGTGATTTTCCTCAGTAGGGTTTGTGACCTCGGAGACAATTTAGTTTGTCATCCCTGGTGGAGTTGCCTTCGTCTTCAGCATTTATTTTGCTGAAGAGTGTCTTTTGCATTTCATAAGCATCTTTGCACTGTATCCTCCAAAAGGGTAGCATTTCCATTTCGTATGGAGCATTACGCCATAGAAAATTTCAAACATATGCATTCGAAGCATAAGCCAAGTTTGAGTTCACCTTTGCCAGACGTTTCCCCAGCAGGAAGCACAGTAACTCAGGAGATATCGTTCAACTTTATTCCTGAAGCAATGGGTTTGGTCATCCAGAGAGACTATCTGGTATCCCCCTGCAGAGTTGTCTGTCAGGATCGGTAGTCTGTGGTTTCTTTTCTCCTCACCCCTTCGTCCAGGCGGTCTTTCGAATTATCCCCTCAGAGTAGTTTGGTGTTCAGGCGTTAGAGGCGTTGATCCCGTATTAGTCTTCCACTGTTAACACTCGTCTGTGTTTGATCCTATTTCCTCGATACTCGTCCGTATTGAATTAAACACTCGTCCGTGTTTGCTTTTAGTTTTTCAATACTCGTCCGTATTGAGATTTCAACACTCGTACGTGCTTGTTTTATTGCTTTTCAATACTCGTCCGCATTGATTTAAACACTCATTTGTGTTTGCTTATTACTTTTTAATACTCGTTTGTATTGATTTTTAGTCACTCGTCATGATCCTAAACACCCGTCCGTGTTTGTTTTGACCTTATCGATATTCCTTTGTATTGGTTTCTGCAATACTCGTCTGTATTAATTTTGGACGCTCGTCTGTGTTCTTTCGACACCTATCTGTGCTCAATCTCTTTTGCTTCAATACCCGTCCGTATTGATTTTAGACACTCGTCCGTGTTCTTTTGACACCCGTCCGTGTTCGATTTCTCTTCTTCAATACTCGTCCGTATTGATTTTAGACACTCGTCCGTGTTCTTTCAACACGTGTCTGTGTTCGAATCCCTTTCTTCAATACTTCGTCCGTATTGACTTTAGACACTCGTCCGTGTTCATTTTGGCTACTTTTCGGTACTTGTCTGTATGGATGTTTCAACACTCGTCTGTGTTTATCCCCAGCGTAGTTGGCACTCGTCCGTTTTCTTTCGACACCCTTCCGTGTTTATGGTTTTTACTAGGGATGGTAAACTAACTCGTACCCGCCCGGACCCGCCCCAAAATTAATGAGGGAAATCCGATTTAATTGGGTGCGGGTGCGGGGGAAACCCGGTTCTTAATTACAAGTGCGGGTGCGGAGGCGGGAAGACACTAAGACCCGCCAGCACCAGCACCCGCCCCACCCCCGGATAATACATTTTACTTTAATTCCTTTATTTTACTTATTTTAATATTCATTTATTAATTATTTTTTAATTAAATTATTGATGTCCTTATTGCAATTAAATTAATCAAGTTAATATTCATTTACTAATTAAATTTTTAGTTAAATAATTAATTAATATATTAAAATAATCAATTTTTAATTAAATTTTTAATTTTATTTCAATTAAAAAAATTAATTTTTTGTGGGCGGGGGCGGGGCGGGTGTGGGTGCACCCGTTCTCCACCGGGGGCGGGTCTCCGGGCGGTAAATTTTTACACCCGGTTGGGTTTGGGGGCGAGGGCGGGTGTGTTACATGGAGGCGGGTGCGGGTGCGGGTATAGTTAAACCCGCCCCCGCCCCGCCTCGTTGTCATCCCTAGTTTTTACCTCTTGTTACTAGATCCCCGGTGGAGTCGTCCCTCCCTTTGCAGGTTGCAAATTTGTGTGGTTATTTTGGTATTCAATCTCCGTGTATCCAGATTGTCTGAATGTCGTTGCTATCATTCCTTCAGATCCAAGAAGATTGAATAGGGGCAGCTGTAGGACCCCAAAATTTTCCCTCCTCTTTCTAACACTAATTGGCTTATGTTTCATTTCATTTTGCATTATCATTTGTGCATATCATTGTTTCTAAGCATGGGATCAAGGTATGCTTGCCTAGCTCAAGAGGAGAGGATGTTTTTCAAAGGCTCAAGCAAGAGACCATGTGTGCATAAAGGATTTCTGTTCAAGGAAATAGAGGGAAAGATGGCCTCAATGTCACCACAAGGGATTCTTATGACTCAAAACATCTTAATGGGTCTATCACTTAATCAAATGGTTTAATTTGGCAAGAGATTTGAAGTGGATTACTTTCTCCTATCTGTAGTCATCAATCTAGGGTTTTGGACATTTAGGAGTGTGGCACCTCTATGGGCAAGAATTTGGAAGCCTCTTCATCATTTTGTATTACAAATCATCTTTTTTTTAAGGGTTTCTACATCATTTTCAGAGGAATTTGGGTTTTGAATATGTGCACTCATCTCCTATCTTGTGGGGACCAAAATTAGGGTTTGTGATAAAAATCAGTTTATTTCTGGTTCTTTGAACAAGACTTGATTCAATGGCCTCCTATATGTTCTCAAGTGTTTAGGGATGGACGATTGAGCATTAATGTGAATCAGAAGGCCTTCAATTGATCAGATGATTGAGAATTAGTAGAATTGGGGATAAAGTCAACTGGGCATTGAAAAAGTCAACTCATTACTTTTTTTGGTCAACTTTGGGTTTTTCAAGTCAAATATGATCAATGGATGAGATTTGATCAAGAAATGTCAAAGAAATCATCAAAAATAAGAATTTGGAAAAGTTGCCTTTCTTGGCAAAAATAGGGTTTTAGAACTTGCTATTTTGGGAAAGTTTTTATGGTTTAGCAGCCATCTTCAAGGCCAATTTTCTCCTAATTCAAAGCTTCATTTCATTTTTTGTCAAACATGAAAGTTGTTGTACTCATTCCAAGCTTTCCAACCAGTAAAGAAGGCTTCATTTGGATCATTATTGAGCAAGCTTTCCAACCAGTATGTTTCAACACTTAGAACTTTTTTCTAAGTGTTAGAATTCAGTTTGGGGTACCTATGTTCTAGCTCCTTTTTGAAGGACTTCTAAGCTTCATCTTGAAATTATGTCCAAATGAATGTTGTAGCTTGCATTTCCACCTTTCCAAAGAGTACAAGCATGCTTCATTTAATGTATTATTGTGCAAGTTATGTCACTCACAAGATCAAGGTTTCATGTTGTGAAATTGGCAAAAACTTAGATTTTTTTTCTAAGTTATTTGGACAGTTTTGAAGATCAAGATTCATGGCTATTTTTCGTCATCCTCCAAGCATTGTTTCAAGTTGATTTCAACATGGAATTTGTTCATAGCATTCCATAGTTTCTATTGAACACAAGTTTGTTTGATTTGGATTTGAATTCACCAAATTATGGTCATTAGAAATAGTGGACACGAGTTGAATTTTATGCATCATTTGGTGGCTTATGCTAGACTTCTTTTGCAGCACATGATGTCACACGCATTGCTCTCTCATTTTCCATGCCAAAACTTACCCTAAATGACCAAGCAACATACTAACCTCATGCACATTTGTTCTTTTTGTTTTGCCAAAGAAAGAAAAAGTGAAAATGCACACATTCTGACCTCAATTTCTTTCCCACGTGCCTTGCCTCACCTCACTCTTCATGCTTCATTTCTGAACTTATTTCCACCCACAAAACTCCCACCAAATGCATACCTCATGTGCTACCCGTGTGCACCTCTCTCTCACTCGAAATTTCAAAAGAACTTCTAACAAACTTTCCACCCCTCACTCACGTGCCAATTCACATATATAACCCTCCAAAACCCTAAAATAGGATCACACACACTCATTTGCTCAGTTTCAGATCAGAAAAAACTCTCTCACTCTCAAATTTTTCAAGCTTCTAATCACACAGTTGCTGCAAGTTTCATTCATTTTTGGGTGGATTCATCGTCTTGGAAGGTTGCTGAAGTAGAAATTGAAGTTTTCCTAAAGCTTTCGTATGTGTTAAAGGGCGAACAGAGCTTCTCCGTTAAGTAAGTTTTCTCTAACTTGGATCTGTCATTTTAGGGGTGGATACCACGAGCTCCTGAGACTATGATTCAAGATGGATCTATAACGTCTCTAACTTGGATCTGTAGCAAATAATGTTAGCTCCCCATCGGACTTTACTATGGTGACTAACCCAACGTACGATCTTCTCCCTGACAGTGCTCCTCAACAAGTGGATGTTTTTACTCAACCTCAGCCGGTGCATATCCCTATATCTAATGAGGTCCCCATAATAAACCTCATTGTTCATATTGATGAAGAGAGTCCCCAATTCACAAGGAATGTGCCAATTTCTCAGAGTACTTGCCTGATGACAAAAATGAAGCATTCTCAATTTGCTGAAGATGTAGAAATAAGTCGTGATCTTGGGAAACGATGGAAGTCTATGGAAGGATTTAACTCGTTGAGACTTAATGACATGTGTTTGGTGCCAGGTCTTGTTATACCTCCAAAATTTAAAGTATCTGACTTCGAGAAGTACAAAGGGGATATTTGTCCAAAGCTCCATTTGGTGATGTTATGCCGAAAAATTACCTCTTGTACCCATGACGATAAGCTGATGATTCACTGTTTTCAAGATAGTTTGAGTGGGGCATCATTGGGTTGGCACATGAAGTTGGAAAAGAGCCACATTCAATCTTGGAAAGACTTAGCCAACTCCTTTTTAAAGCACTACAACTACAACTTGGACATAACTCCGGATAGAAGACGGTTGTTGAGTATGTCTCAGTAAGACAACAAATCCTTCAAAGGATATGCGCAACGGTGGAGAGAATTGGAAGTCCAAGTGCAACCACCGCTCTTAGATAGAGAATTGGTTGACATGTTCATAGATACCTTGCAAAGCCTATACTTTGAAAGAACGGGATGCATTGTGTCATCAAGTTTCTCTGACTTGGTGAAAGTTGGAGAACACATTGAGAGCGGTCTTAAGAACGGAAAAATCCAAGACACCTCGAACAGCCAGGCTAGCGAGAAAGAATCCCTCAGCAGTTCCAAAGAGGAAAAAGAGGATGTAATCAATGTAGTCATGGCAAATGTCGAGTATTCTCATGATGCACCAGCAAGATCTTGCAGTCCCTCATCTTCTTAGCGGTTATCATTTCCAGCACCTCGCTATCCTTATGGTCAAGCAGTAAATCCTAGAGCACCATACCAACAAATTTGGATTGCTCCTCATTTAAATCAGTAAGCCCATGGCCGAGGATATCCAAATCAACATCAAAGGCAACATAGGCCTCACAATAACTTGGAAAGAAGGAATGTCCCTCTTGATCCAATTCCTATGTCATACATCCAACTTCTACAACCTCTGATTTAAATCTCATTGGTGGTTCCCAAGTCTCTCAAGCCGGTTCCACAACCATACCCACATGGGTAAAATCCCGGTTTGCAATGTGGATATCATGTTGGATCAATAGGACACTCAACTGAAAACTACAAAGATTTCCAAGCTAAAATGCAACAGTTGATCGATAACAAGTACATAGCCTTTCTAGAAGGAAACTTGGTGGTAAATGCCAACCTCTCGTCCTGATACGTGCGAAAAACTCAAGGGGCGTCTCATGAAGACAGTGGATCAAACAGGAAGTCATCCTCAACGCTGGTGGTCATGGGGCATTTTTATCATTTGCATTTGTATTTTCTTTGTTTGTTAAATGCTACTTGATTTTTTTAAAATTGTTGTTTTTAATGGTAATATTAATGAAGTGATCATGAATTTTTTGAATCAGTCCATTCGTATTCACTCTTTCTATTTTTCCTTCATGCAAAAACACAAAAACAAAAATCAACTCTTCTCCCATTTCACTTGTCTTTATCAAACAATTGTGTTAACAAAGATTGTAAGGAGGATGATGAAAATCAAATACCCGAAATTGTTGTGGTATACTTTCAAGTAGAACTTTGTCGATGATGTAAGGCATTGTTTCAAATGCTATTTGATTTTTTTAAAATTGTTGTTTTTAATGGTAATATTAATGAAGTGATCATGCATTTTTTGAATTAGTTCATTCGTATTCACTCTTCCTATTTTTCCTTCATGCAAAAAAAGAAAAAACATATCAACTCTTCTCCCATTTCACTTGTCTTTATCAAACAATTATGTTAACAAAGATTGGAAGGAGGATGATGAAAATCAAATACCTGAAATAGTTGTGGTATACTTTCAAGTAGAACTTTGTCGATGATGTAAGGCATTGTTTCAAATCCCCAAACACCGGAGAGATAATGAGTTAATCCCTTGTCAACCACTTTGAGCCTAGAAGTTGGTGTTTCTTTTTAGAATTAAAAACCCTTAATCTTAACCAGAGATAGGGTAATTGTGTTAAGATAGTTTGACTATGCATTCATTCCTCAAGAGGATCGGACCATCTACACATCATCCCACCTGATGATCAACCACACACTTCACACATCTTGAAGTGTTGAAGAAGTTGTGAAAATCCAAGAGAAATTATATTGATTGATCCTCATCCACTAATAACATGGAAATCACAACCTTTCAAAAAAATATTAAAAAAAAACCCCGCTAAGTCGAGTTCCACAATAGATTATTAGACAAAAATCAAGGCATCTTGGTGGGCCGAAAGCTTCAAAGAAGTGGTCCAGGAAAAAATTAGGAAATAAAAACAAAAAAGGTCCTTAAACCTTCAACAAAAACAAAAACAAAAACAAAATAAGGTGACTGCCATTTCAAGAAAATCTCATCTTAAATCCTCATCTTCACCTTTACACCTTCATACTCTCTTGGAAGTTGAATGTGTGTGTCAATTAATTGAACGTAGGAACTGGAGATCATCAAGAAGAAGGGATAGGTTAAAAATAAAGTTTGAGCCTTATACTCTTTTGTTTCAAAAAGTGTGAATCAGGCCACATTATAACCCGTAAAACACCTAATTGAGGTTGGGTTTATTCTGAAAGCATACTACAGCAAGGTTGCGTTAACCTGACTCTAAATGATTTTTTTTATCCTTTGTGTTGATCACGCCACCTTGCACACAGTGAATGGCTAGATCAGCCTTGTGTTCGGGTCATTGACTTGTTCACTATGTTTCACCAACTTGATATCGATAAATTTTTTACTTCAAATTTTGTATAAGCACTGCATTAAAATTACCATTTTTGGACGAACTATTTTAATTGCAAGCCAGCACTTAGCATCAGAGGAATTCCAACAAAATACAATCAGTTGAGGAACTTTATCATGAGAAAGAATTCTAGACTTGGGGAAAGTCATTTTAAGAACCGGTCAATCCGAGCCAATTACCCCTAAGAGTCAGTAATCAAGAGCAAATTGATTCAAGACTCAGACTAGGGCGAGCCACCACAAAGAGCTCAATAGGTCCAACCCCTCCAAAGGTCAGTCAATCAGAAGTTTACCACTCCAATAGTCGGTTAGTCAAACCGCTTCAAGGTTCAAAACACTTGGGATAAGCTACCTCAAGGTCATATTATGACAAGCTGCTTCCCAACTCCTTTCAAAGTAACATCTTCAATGACCCGTTGACTGGGGCAAGATTAAGCCACAGAGGGACAAGTCCTCTCCATGCCTTTAAGATGTTCAAGCAAGTATATGTCAGTAACCGCGAGTTCAAGATGAGTGTCTGGGAATCATGTAGTCACCTCATCAAATAATCTTTTTCCTTTTGACAAAGAAGCTTTGTTGCAAAAGAAATATTCCATCCAATACCCACTCAGGGGAAACTTTGGAAATCTTCGAGTCATTGCATAAATCATTATCATGCATTAATCATGTTGCTTCGCTCTAGCATTAAGCCATGCATATCATCTCATTCATCGAGCATATGCCTATAGAATGAAAGAATCAAACATCAAAAACCAGTTCTCGTATGGTAAATCTTTTGAAAGTCAGTTTTCGTCTGACAGTAAGTTTTCAAACAGCAATTCTCATCTTGTAGCTTTTTCTTGAAACCAATTCCTGTCTAGTGGCCAATTATAAAACCAATTCACGTTTGGTGGTCAGTTTTCTTTTCAAAACCAATTCTCGTCAAATAGCTTTCGCTTAAAACCAGTTCCCTTCTGGTAGCCTTTTTGTAAATCAGTTACGGTCTGGTAGCCATATTTAAAGCCAGTTCTCGTCTGACAGTAAATCAGAAAGCTCAGTTCTCGTCTGGTAGACTATTTGAAAGTCAGTTCTCGTCTAACAAACAAAAACAAAAAAAACAAAATGTTAGTTCCCATCTGGTAATCAATCCCTCAAGTCTAGTTCCCGTCTGGTAGTTCATCCTCAAGTCCAAGTTGATTTGGCGCTCTTAAACCATAATTCGGTTTTCATAAGCACAAAATTTGTTGTAGCCGGTAATTATTTTACTGATACCTTCGGTCAAGTCCAATTGTTGTTGGCTTTCTCTAAAAGTTTGGTCATAACTGGAATTCCGTTTATAAATCCAATCATAATTGATACCTAAAGTTTGGTTGTCGCCAACATTATTTAAAGTCCAATTGTAGCTAGCACCAATCCGTTAGAAGTCGTTCATAACCAATGTTTAAGGTCTAAGTCCAAATGTTGTTGGCACATAGAGAGAGTTTGATTACCCTATTTTTCCTAATGGTTCTTAGAAATTCATGAGTGGCTCTTCATTTTAAGGAATTTCCAGAAGCTTGGATGTTATTCTTGTTGGAAAACTCTAATGATGTGTGTTTTGATTGATTTCTTCATAAAAATTTGGCATAGTCTGTTTTGTATTGATGATTTTATAGTGAGAAAACTCCAATGTTTTGAGTGGATGATCTTCTAATGAGAAGACTCCAATGTTTTGTGTGGGTGATCTTTTAATGAGAAGACTCCAATAATTTGTGTGGATGATCTTCTAATAAGAAGATTTCAATGTTTTGTGTGGATGATCTTCTAATGAGAAGACTCCAATGATTTTTGTGGATGATCTTCTAATAAGAAGATTCCAATGTTTTGTGTGGATGATCTTCTAATGAGAAGACTCCAATGTTTTGTATGGATGATCATCTAATGAGAAGACTCCAATTTTGTGTGTGGATGGTTTTATAGTAAGAAGACTCCCATTTGTTCTTGTCTTGGATAAATTCCCTATTAGGAATCTCCAAAATCTTTGATTGGATGAATTTTTTATGAGAAATCTCCAGAACTGTCAGATATACTCTGAAGTGTCGTCAGATCATATCGGAACTTGTTGATAAATCATACTTTGAATATTCCCCAAGGTCTTTTCCCTAGCAATTTGTCATCCCCGATGAGCCTTCGCCCATTGTCTTCGACATCCCCTGTGGATCACCATTACCGCATATCTCCATCATTCTCCACAGGTCTGCCCATCATCCATCATAAAAAAAATTATGCTAGGTTTTATTTCATTTCAATTACATCCCCAGTATACCAAAAAAAAAAGAGAAGTCATCCAGCTCATAGCATATCATGTCATTGCATCTAGGAGTAAAATTAGGGTCTTTTGTATTTAAATAAATACCTTTCACCTTGAATACCATGAGGATTATCATCACTCATGCCATCTGGTGAACATAATTTTCCGACCAACGAATACTCATCATGAGATAAAAATCTATAATTTCCTTGTTTCAAAACAGAATTTGTTGTTTCGTCACAATATAGAATGGACCCTCCCAAGAAAACAATATTTGAATCAGAAGAAGTTGAAAGATTCGACCTGAATGCCACCGGAAAATACATCGCCAAAGGAAGGATAGGGATTCTCTTGTGAGGAAGTTGGTATGGAGCTGATAGATTAAGGAGCTTAGAACCTTTCCACTTCTTATTCTTGAAACCACTCAGCTTGGCAAATTCTTTAGAATTACCTTTGGTCCTCGGCGCATGACCCACTCCCAAAGAAGGTTTTTTCTTAACTTCTCTTTACATGGGCCATATGACAACCCTTCCTCCTTTTATTATGATCCACTAAGATATGGGCCTGATCCAACTCCAACCCTGCTAAACCACCAAATGAGGGTGTTGACTTCACACATCCCTTTGATTCCTCAAAAGAGGAGCACCTGTCCCTCCTGCCTACCACCACTCTATCCTCAGACCTAGGAGCCTCTGCCTCTTTGACAACAGCACAATGAAAAGACTGAGATGACCCAACACTATTTACCTTTGCCATATCATCGGAAATATTCTTCAGTTTAGTAAGAAAACACCCTTCATTGTTTCTATCATCCTCACATTTTGAAAAGTCTTCTTGTAGCCTATTATCCAACGTACACCTTATTTTCTCTATCTCTGAAACTTCTTTCTTAACGTCTTCATCGGAGTCTAAGAAAACTACCGGAGCCTCCTCTTCACCGGAACTACTAACAAAACTTGATTCAACCTCCTCCTCCCCAACAACTTCATCCTTCTTCTCGGGAATCACTAATCTCATAGGCCCTGAACTGTCCTCCGTTATTTTGATACGGAACTCCACTCCATTGATATTAATCCTTATCACCTCGTTAACCACCATAACACAACTCGATCTAACCATGACTCTGGCTACATCTTTTATTTGCTTCATCGTTTCTTCATTAAAAGACACGTAGCTTCCAAAGGCTTGCATAAGAACTCGAAAAAAAACTCGGATTCCATGCAAAACAAGGGATCCTGAAGCACCTCAACCAAATAACTCTCTCCCTGTCATCATCTTCCTTTTTCCACGGTCTGATAACTTTGAACCATTGTTCCAACCAATTTCCACCATCATCTAATAATGCTTAAATCTCCCATTCAACAAGTTCTTCGAGTAAACATGAATTGGCCCCTAAAGGAGTTGCTTTCAAAGAAAAATATACTTCCATATTGAAAGATTGTTGAATATTATAAGTTGTTCCCGGATTCCACACCTCCCTACAAAAGCCTTCTTAAACTGACACAACTCCTCCGTCTCCACCTCGAATGATCTGGTCTTAGTAGAATCTGAGGAATCTATTGGGAAACCTTCCTCCTTAGATTCAACCGCCTGTGCATAAGATAATTTCTTTCTAACACCTACGAAATTACCATCATTTTGTTGTATGGACTCCGGCTCCGAGAAAGTCACCCTCTTATTTTCAACAACCTTCTCCTTGAACGAAGAAGAAGTAGCTACCTTTCCTCCATATCCAAGAATCTTTGAAACCTAAGAATGTTAGAAAATAACTTGATTTTTCCAAAAAATATATTATCCAACTTAGTGACCAAAATTTTAGCTTCCTTCACGTTGCTGAATCTCGCGAATCCGTATCTTCTACCTCTTTTATCCCTTTTGAATGGAATGAATACCTCTTTAATCTCACCGTACTCCTTGAAAACCTCAAAAATATCTTTCGCCCTAAACTTCTCTGGAAACTCAGTTATGAAGAATGTTTCTACAAACGTAGAATGACTATCTTCCTCCCTACCCTTAAGTTTGTCTGCATCCTTTGATCCAGTTGAATCCATGCTTGCTAAAACCGCCATCCTTCTTGTCCTTCGAACACTTCTACACTTTAATACAATCTTGTCATTGTTGTTAGTTAATATTTTCACACTCGCCTCCCCCTTATTTTTACTGAACTACCTTGTTGCTTCACCTTCGTAAACCATCATTGCATTGTTATACATTGATTGAATTAAAAAGGACCACTTCAATTACTTTAAGATATGGATAGAACAGTGGAATTTAACAAACCTCAGCCCACACCTCATATAACTTGTTTAATGTTAAATTCAATATTAACTTCGATCATTGTATTTGATACTTAGTGGTTCTCACCACGACATTCTTTCAACGATTTGGTACACTTGGCAAATCAAAATCACTAATAATTTTGTAAAGGGTTAAATAGTGTTTACCCCCCTGCCATATAGGCGTGTTTTGGTTTACCCCCCCTTAAGAAATTTTTTTTTATTCCCCCCTCAATTTTCCCAGATTCCATTTACAAAGACCCTGATGCACCCATGGGTTCAAGATTCCGTGATGTGGCGTGTTGACCTTGCTGACTGGGTATGAGTTGGCCGCCACGTTTGATTTATAATTAGGTTAAAATTCTTATGAAAGCTCTTCTTATTCTTCATACGTGATAGCTCTTCTTCTTCTTCATTTGTGAAAGTAGTTCTTCTTCTTTGTTCCTGAAAGTTGCTCTTCTTCTTCTTCTTCTTCTTTGTTCATCTGAAAAACCCTAAACCTAGATGGATAGAAGTCAAAGTGTTGATAGCAAGAATTCTTGTGAAAATCCAACCGGTCCTTTGTGTGGTTGTCGTCGTCCGATGAAGATGTTGGTGGCGAAGACCATACAAAACTGCAATAGGAGGTTTTGGAAGTGTCGAAACACAGGGGTGAGTGGAATTCTTCGAAACACTGTTTGTTATTCATTTTGGTTAATGCTTCATTAATGTTGTTGGTTTTTGCAGGTGGGTGGTAGCTGTGAGCTTTTTATTTGGGATGATGAATTAGACAACTCCATGAATGACTTGTCAAATAATGGTAGTTGTTGCAAAAACTGTGAAGTGGTACATTTGAAGTTGGATATGACTGCAAGTATGCTTCAAAAAGCCAAGTTGAAGATAGCTGTTTTGAAGAGGAAAATTTTCCAACTGAAATTGGCCATTTGGGTGTCTTTGATTATGTTTGCAATAGTTTACAAGGCCATGTATTTGTAGCTATCATGTATTGGTTTGATTTTATGCTATTGTACTGTCATTAGTATGTGCTATAGGATTTTAGTTGTTTGAATCAGTGTATGAAGAATTTTATGTAATGAATTGGTTGAAGCCATGTACTAAGAAGTTTATGTAATGAATTCTTGAGTTAAATTAGTAAAGCTTCATTTTTAAAGTCATTCAGCACAATGTGTACAAATTGTTTTCTTAAAACATAGGAATTTCATGCATTCAAAATAGGCCATAACAAAATGGCATTGTCAATACAAAAAGGCATAAGCCATAACAAAATCATGTTGTCATTACATAAAGGCCATAACAAAGTGGCATTGTCATTACTTAAAGATTCCAAAATAACTAATAACTAAGTCCTAAATTGCAACCATCAAAACAACCATGAAACTACTTCCTCATTTTCTTCTTGGCTCTATGAGAACCACCTTCTTCTTGTGTTAAAACCCCTCCCTCTTGTTCTGGCAGACAGATAGGCTGGTTAGAATTTGAACCAAGTCCTATGATTGGTTTCTGAAACAACTTCAGCTTGATTCTTTCACTTGACCTCTTCTTGATTGACATGATCTCTTTCCCATTCTTCTTAACTTTACCCTTGGCAACAAGTGCATTTCCTTGAATCACCTCACTTTGACTTGCAGTGGGTGGTTGTGTCTGAGTTGCATCAGGTATGCTTGAAATAAGCTCATCAGAAATGTCACCAAAATAGTCACCTGGTTGATCTGCAGCACCTGCAATTGTTTCATTTTCTGGTACAGTGGGAGCATCACCTGGCTCAGGGGCAACATTTGGTTCAGGGACAACATCACTTTGCTCTACTGTAGCATTAGATACCTTAACCTTTTTCTGCAAAACAAGATAGATACCAGACATATACCATATCAGACAGCATGACAAAAGTCATACCTTTCTTTTCAGCCTTTTTGGGTCTTGTGTTGGGCTCTTAGATGTTTAAACATTGTGACCAAACTTGTCACACCTTGTACACCTGTAGGACACACCAGGAAACCTCCTTCTAGCACCATCTTCACCACTCTCTCTAATCCTTAACTTTTTAGGCCTACCTGGTCCTTTCTTGTATTTAGGTGGTAACAGTTCCTCATCCTGAACTTCTGGCCACATTTCCTGGCCATTAATTGGACTGACAGCAAAACCATAACACATTGCATACTTTTCCCTTGAATAACACCCATCCACAAATTCCTCTGGATTTTGTTGCCTAAACCCAAGAGCTGTTATAGCATGCCTACATGAAATCCCAACCAACTCCCAGAAATTTCAAGTACAAGATTTTTTAGTAATGTCTACTATGAACTCCTGAGTGTTGAAAGAATGGGTGACTTGAAATTTCTCATCCATTGCCCAAGTGGGCAGCCAATGACCACTCAATACAACCTCATTATCAAGTCTCTTCCAAGGAATATGCATAACTTTATTAAGCCATCAAGATTTGCAGTTGCTCGTTCATCCTTACTATCATCTAGTCTTTCCACTGCCTCTTCATCACAAACCTCCAATTCGACAATCTCATTGACACACCTAGGAGACCTTACTGAGTCTCTTATATCAACAACATCATGCTCAACAAACATTTCCCCTTCTACTTGGGTTGCACAAGCATATGCTGCAAAATTGTAGCAGTCATCATCATTCTTAAGCTGGAAAAAGTTTTCATCGATTTCAATAATCTTTGTCCATGTTCTATAACTCCCTAAAACATAACCCCACCCGGTCACCAACCTATGAACACAATCCATTCTCCATTTATCAATTTCTAACCCAGACACTACTGTGGATACACCTCCCTTATAAATGGTAACCCCATCACTTAACTTTACAAATTCACCTCCATGGTGAAATACGGCGTTAAAAACTTGCATGTTCTGAAAATCAAAACAAACGAACTAAATAACCTAACAAAACCCTAAAATATCAGAAACGACATTGGAAGGTTTGAAAAAATACAAACCTTGTCAGCTTGAGCATGAGAAACACCTTCGTCTTCCTTGTGCTTCTCAGGTTCCACACATTGGTTGACGATGGTGGCTTCATTCGGTTTATGGCTTTTCTTTGATTGCTTGCCTTGTTTCGATTGCTTACGGCTCTTCTTCTTCATCGTGAGGCTGGAACTCTTCATCTTCCTTCCTATTTCTGGTTCTGAATAAACCCAAGATATTCAAGGGGGTAGAAGCAGAAATGACTTATGAAAAATGTTTTCATATTAATATAACTTAACTAATCAAACGTGGCAGCCAACTCATACCCAGTCAACAAGGTCAACACACCACGTCACGAAATCTTGAACCCATGGGTGCATCAGGGTCTTTATAAATGGAATCTAGGAAAGTTAAGTGGGGAATAAAAAAAAATTCTTAAGGGGGGGTAAACCAAAACAAGCCTATATGGCAGGGGGTAAACACTATTTAACCCTTTTTTAAATTGATATAAATTTAGTCTTATAAACCATATTGTTCCTAGCCCACCCGATAGTTCCTGGATTGGCTGGAATTTTGGTAAAACAAAGGTTATTCAATGTTGATGTCAAGGTACTGATGTTGTAACATTGAAGTCTTAACACTGGGCTGTGTTAAGTAGTTAAGTGCTGAAGTTGGATGTCTGATGTCACACAGGTGATGTTGTAACATCAGACCTGCAGAATTAATAACAGCAGGTTATGTTATTAGGGCACACGTATTACCTGGAATTGTGGAGAGTGGTTAACTCATTGGATGAGAATATCTTGGGATAGATATTTTCTGTTACATGGGAGATTTGATTGCAGATCTGTTGGAGAATTAAAAGGTTGAAGATTTAAAAAGATTTTGGGGATAAAATCTGTTTTGAAGATTCAGTTTTAATTAACAAATCTGATCAAATATTGTGACAAGTCCAAGCCCAATTCAGGAGCTATATAAAGCGCACAAGACCAAAGGAAAAAGTACAGAAAACATTCAGAAGATCAAGAGCAGGAGGCTTAGTGTCTAGAGTTTGTTTAAAGTGCTTGTATTTACACTATTCTAGGGTTTGAATAGGTGTTGAGTTTCTGTCCTCTCCAAAGCTGTGAAGCAGAGAGAGTTGTGTAATTTGATCGAAGCTGTGAAGTAAGATCAAGGGTACTCAAAGTGGGTTCTTTGAGTGTTTGTAAGGGATTGAGTGGTGTTCTCATACCTAAGTGGTTTCTTAGGTAGGAAGTCATTAGTAGAGTATAAGTTTAGGAGATTGTCAACGGGTCGTTGAGTCTGTAAATTATATCTACAAGTAGTGAATTCCATCCCTGGCTTGGTAGCCCCCAGAGTAGGTTGGTTGTAACTGAACTGGGTCAACAATTCTTGGTGTTATTTTACTGTTATTGTTGTCCATTGTGCAGAGTGTGTTGTTGTGACATCACACGTCTGATACCAGAATTTCAATTGGTATCAGAGCAGGCATCCTGTCTGTCTCTGGGTGAGATCTAGGGAAGTTACTTTCTGGTGAAAAGATGGACAAAGAAGTTGGAGGATTCGTCAACAGACCCCCTATTTTGGATGGATCCAATTATGACTATTGGAAGCCAAGGATTACCACCTTCTTAAAATCCTTGGACAGTAGGGCTTGGAAGGCTGTTATTAAAGAGTGGAAAGCACCTGTCATGTGTGAGAAGGATGATGCTGACAATGATAAAGAAGGCACCTCTAAGCTAAAGCCTGAAGAAAAGTGGACCAAGGAGGAAGATGAGCTTGCCCTTGGAAATTCCAAAGCTCTGAATGCTATCTTCAATGGAGTGGATAAGAACATCTTTAGGTTAATCAATACCTGTGAAGTTGCTAAAGAAGCATGGGATATCTTGCAGGCTACTCATGAAGGAACATCTAGAGTCAAGATGTCAAGACTTCAGATTTTAACATCAAAATTTGAAAGCCTGAAGATGAAGGAAGATGAGACTATACATGATTTCCACATGAGTGTTCTTGAGCTGGCCAATGCATCTAGTGCTCTTGGAGAGAAGATGTCAGATGAAAAGCTTGTGAGGAAGATCCTTAGGTCCCTACCTAAGAAGTATAAGATGAAGGTTACTGCCATTGAAGAATCACAAGATATCAGCAAGATGAGAGTTGATGAGCTCATTGGATCTCTTCAAACCTTTGAGCTTGGGTTGAATGAGGAAGAACCAGAAAAGAAGCCAAAGAGTATAGCCCTGGTGACAAATGGTGAATAAGAGAAAGGGAAGAAATCTGAATCCCAGGAGGATCTGTCTCAGGCCATAGTGATGATGGGAAGACAGTTCACCAAAGTATTCAAGAGAATGAATAATAACTATAGGCCTAATGTCAAGAACATGACTTCTGACACCAGCAAGAAGGATGAAGAGAAAACTGCCCAAGATAAAGGAGTGCAGTGCTTTGAGTACGAAGGGTATGGACATGTCAAGAAAGAATGTCCCACCTTCTTGAAAAAGCAGAAGAAGGGCGTGACAGTTTCCTGGCCTGACTCTGATAGTGAAAGTGAAGGCGAGTCAGCAAAGCATGTGAGAGCTTTAACAGGAGCTGTTGTTTCTGATGATGATTCTAGTGATGGAGAAGTAACTTATGAGGAGTTGGCATCTACCTATCAAGAGCTGTGTTTAAAGAGTGCTGAGATTTGTCAAGAAAACAAGTGCCACAAGCAACAGATTGCTCAGCTAGAGAATGAAAAGACTGATCTTGAAAATGAAGTGGTGCTAGTTAGAGCTCACCTTGATCAAATGACCAAGTCTGTTAGGATGCTGAGATGTGGTACAAACACACTCGACAAGATCCTTCAGTTAAAAAAAGCGACTGGAGACAAAGCTGGGATAGGTTATGTGGCTGAGGACAAGGGAACTTCAGAAGGAAGCACTTCAGGTTCAAAGAAGGAAGTGTCACAACTTTCATCTCAACATCAGCCAAAGAAGCAGGATCCTACCCCTAAGAAAGTTGATGTTTCCCAACCTAAGAAGATTGAGAAGAAGACTGGTCCCTATCAGAAGAGAAAGCAGCCACAGGGAGCTAGTCAGTATATGCCCCCACAATACCATGAGAGCATGCAAGCTGCTCAGTTCAAACAGCACATGTCTCATCAGATGTCTCAACATCAGGACAACTGGTATGGTTATGGGTATGGATACACCAATGTTGTTCCTTATGTATATGGAAGAAGAAAGCCACACCATCATGGGAGACAATCCAGGAAACAGCATTCTCAGCCGACTTATGGGAGAAGATATCAACAGAATAGATGGCAGGGCAGTTATGGTAGGAGGAGACCACATCATGGATGGCAGCATAGGCAATCTCATCATGGCAGAAGATTCAGAGATGAAAGGGCGAGATGCTATTATTGTGGAAGATTTGGACATATGCAGTACTCTTGCTGCAAGCTGCATGGATACCCTCAGCCTCAAAACAGATGGAGAGAGCACAAACCCAAAATTGTTAAACAATGGGTACCTAAGGAGAAGGTGAAGTGCTTATTGGCTCACTTGGATGACAAAGAGGCTAAAGAAGGAACATGGTATTTTGACAGTGGGTGTTCCAAGCACATGTCTGGATGTAGATCCATGTTTTATGATCTTAGACCTTGTCCCTCTCGTGAAGTCATATTTGGCAATGGAGGAAAAGGTGTTGTTGCAGGAGTTGGGAAAGTGCAAGGTGATGGTAGACCTGAACTTGACAATGTTATGTTTGTCAATG
This sequence comes from Lathyrus tuberosus, assembly GCA_022829125.1. NCBI lineage: Eukaryota > Viridiplantae > Streptophyta > Magnoliopsida > Fabales > Fabaceae > Lathyrus > Lathyrus tuberosus. Next base: position 7,473,111 of record JALAZF010000191.1, read on the forward strand.
GCTTAAGTGCAAATTTGATCAGCATAAGCCAGTTGTGTGATGAAGGTTACAGGGTAAACTACACTAAGGATGGGTGTGTGGTTTCTGATGAACATAATCAGGTTATTATGAAGTGTACCAGAACCAAAGACAACTGTTATCAGTGGATCTCTCTTGAAGGAGATTCAACTAATGATGGTGATGTCATAACATCAGACTATGACATCAGGATGCTGAAAGGTCACTCAAAGTTAACAAATTCTGATGTGAGTGTTTTAAAAGGAAAGTACTTATGGAGGGAGAAAATTAGTAATTGGTCTTTAAATACTGAAAAGCTGGCGCCATACCACAGACCATCATTCTCTAGTGCAGCAAGGTCACAGTTCATCAAAGAGTATTTCCTCCTTCCATTCGTCGTCCTCCACAAGAAGGATCATCTGACCTCATACTGCCTCAAGGGAATAATGTCAAACCAGACGTCGTCTCCATCAAAGAAATCTGTCGCTCAAAGCCCTTCACGAGATAAGGCTAGGGTTTCTTCAGAAGAGGGATTTGTAGAAGAAGCTTTGAATATAGAACCTATCTCAGTGATGCTCCCAAAATCAGGTACTTCGAGACCCACTAAACTAACTCCTAAGAGGCCTGCTACTATTTTCAAGAATCCTGAAACAAAGAAGGTTGTTACGAGTGTGTTATTTGGGGATAAAACTGTACTGAAATCATCTACGTCTCAGACTATTGAAGAGAAGTTTGATGTAGACAAAAGGATGGGTAATCTTGCCTCAAAGATTCTAGACAAAGGCATCCCTGTCAAAGGAATTTCAATCCCACTGAATCGGATGCCAGCTGAGAAAGACAACATGCAGGAAGGTAAGTCAAGTCTTCAACAACTTGCAATGACAGCTATTGAAGATGCTGATCAGAGTGAAGACATGCATGAAGAAACAAATGTTGAGGAGAATGTTAGGACATCTGCTGAACCCACTTCTGTTGAAGCAGATCTTGAAGAGGAGGTTAAAACATCGCTTAGCAGGGATGCTGAGACTACTGATGTAATTGATGTTGATGACTTGTCTGATAATGAAGTCATTGGAAGAGCAGTGCCTAGCCTGTCCAAGAGACTAAGAACAAGAAAAGGAAAGATGATTGAATCGTCGTCAAAGAAAGCTTCTGGTGAGAAGAAGAAAAAGACTGTTGTTGGGCCAACAAAAGCATGGAGTAAGGTTGATGTGAATCCCAGAAAAAGAAAGCTAATGGAAGAATCTGAATCAGAGTATGATGTTGAGGATGATGTTCAAGATATCACTCCTGTCAGAAAGTCTATCTTGAAGAGAATTTCTGATAAGGTCCCTGAAGTGCCAGTAGACAACATATCCTTCCATTATGCGAGCAGTGCATCTTTGTGGAAGTTTGTGTGCCAAAGAAGGTTAGCTCTGGAAAGGGAGCTTGGAAAAGATGTCTTGAAGATGAAAGAAATTATGGACCTCATTCATGGAGCTGGACTTCTAAAGACTGTGACCAGATTCTCCAAGTGCTATAGTGGACTGGTTAAGGAATTTGTTGTGAACATTCCCATAGACATTTCTGACAATAGAAGTGTGAACTACATGAAGGTGTTTGTTAGGGGACAGTGTATTGACTTCTCTCCCAGTACTGTCAATAAATATCTGGGAAGAGATGACCAAGAGGAGTGTGAGCTGGAGGTGACTGATAATGAAGTGTGTAGAGAGATTACTGCTACTCAAGTTAAGGCGTGGCCACTGAAAAATAAATTAACAGCCAGCAAACTAAGTATCAAGTATGCTATATTACACAGAATTAGTGCGGCCAACTGGGTACCTACTAATCACAAAACCACTATAACTGTGGGATTAGGAAGGTTCATCTATGCAGTAGGGAAAAGGGTCAAGCTCAACTATGGAAGCTATATATTTGATCAAGTAGTAAAGCATGGTGCCACCAATGCCATCAAGATGCCTATATCATTCCCTTCCCTTATCTGTGGAATGATCTTAGATCAACATCCTGGTATCTTAACCAGCTCAGAGGTAGCATGTAAGAGGGAATCGACTTTATCTTTGCATCCCAAACTGTTTGCTGGGAGTCATGTTCCAGACATTGTTACAACATCAAGTTCTGGGATTAAGAAGGTTAGTACAAAATCTGAGCTGATTAAAGAATTAAGGGCAACCTGCAAGGATCTTGATATGGTTATCAAGACCAGCACTGACAGGAAAATGAAGATTGAGCAGATGATTAAAGACTTGGAACAGGGGGAAGACAATGGGAATGGTGACACTGAGGACTCCATATCAGATGAGGGTGAAGAAGATGTTGATGGTACCAGCTCGAATGAAGACTAATCTCTATCTGCTGTCCTTAGATATTAGTTTTGTTAATAGTTTAGTTTTTGCTGTGCTTGGTTTTGTAATTTGACTATTGTGCTGGTTTATGCACTGTTTATGCTTTTAGTTTCCTTCTATGATTTGTTTTGCCTGTTTACTAACTGAGAGGCTAACAATGAGAGCTAGGGTATACTGACTTTAGTTAATAGGGCTTCTTCTAGAAGCTTGCCTAATTATGGCTAAAAAGGGGGAGAAGATAGCCAAGATAGTCAAGAAGATTATTACCATATGCTGCTAATGTGATGCAGAGATTAAGGGGGAGATAGATTGATGTTGCTAAAAGGTGTTTAGTTGAAAAGTGGTAATGCAGTTATTGAGGGGGAGTATTGAAGATATCATGACATGTGCCAAGCAGACATCTAGGGGGAGTAAATCTGCACATTGTGAGCTACTGAACAGCTGTGATGCTGGTTCATGTTTTAGAGGGAGAGCACCAATTGGCTGTTGTCAACAATGAAGATGGTGCTGCAGCAGATCAAGTGATAAAGGCTATGTAAAGTGTCAAACTGCTGCTAATGAGTTTCAAATTGATTGAAGATTATTCCGCTGCTGAAATCTCTGAAGGTACAGAGTGCAGAAGTTGATTGCAGAGTGCAGAGATTGTTTTAGCCAAAATTAGCCAAAGGGGGAGATTGATAGTTCCTGGATTGGCTGGAATTTTGGTAAAACAAAGGTTATTCAATGTTGATGTCAAGGTGCTGATGTTGTAACATTGAAGTCTTAACACTGGGCTGTGTTAAGTAGTTAAGTGCTGAAGTTGGATGTCTGATGTCACACAGGTGATGTTGTAACATCAGACCTGCAGAATTAATAACAGCAGGTTATGTTATTAGGGCACGCGTATTAGCTGGAATTGTGGAGAGTGGTTAACTCATTGGATGAGAATATCTTGGGATAGATATTTTCTGTTACATGGGAGATTTGATTGCAGATCTGTTGGAGAATTAAAAGGTTGAAGATTTAAAAAGATTTTGGGGATAAAATCTGTTTTGAAGATTCAGTTTTAATTAACAAATCTGATCAAATATTGTGACAAGTCCAAGCCCAATTCAGGAGCTATATAAAGCGCACAAGACCAAAGGAAAAAGTACAGAAAACATTCAGAAGATCAAGAGCAGGAGGCTTAGTGTCTAGAGTTTGTTTAAAGTGCTTGTATTTACACTATTCTAGGGTTTGAATAGGTGTTGAGTTTCTGTCCTCTCCAAAGCTGTGAAGCAAAGAGAGTTGTGTAATTTGATCGAAGCTGTGAAGTAAGATCAAGGGTACTCAAAGTGGGTTCTTTGAGTGTTTGTAAGGGATTGAGTGGTGTTCTCATACCTAAGTGGTTTCTTAGGTAGGAAGTCATTAGTAGAGTATAAGTTTAGGAGATTGTCAACGGGTCGTTGAGTCTGTAAATTATATCTACAAGTAGTGAATTCCATCCCTGGCTTGGTAGCCCCCAGAGTAGGTTGGTTGTAACTGAACTGGGTCAACAATTCTTGGTGTTATTTTACTGTTATTGATGTCCATTGTGCAGAGTGTGTTGTTGTGACATCACACCTTAACATCACACGTCTGATACCAGAATTTCACCACTGAATACTATCATTAATAGCCACAATATTTTCGAAAACAGTCTCTAAATCCTTCTCGAGAACATTCCATAACCAATATTTTAAACTTACCTCAATGCAATAAGAGAAATTACTTGTCAAATTAGAGTTGAACTAGACTTGGGTCATATAGGTCATTTCTGATTTGTCATGGCTTATAAGCTGTTCATAAGTCTCCAAGCAGATATTAAGTATTCTTTCAAGCTTTTGTTATTCATCTTCCTTTTCCTTGCAAAAAAAATGATATTGCCATCACAAAAAAAAATATGAAATATGAGGTGGAGCCTTTAGCAATGATTATGTCACTGGATATGACTAACAAATCAAACACAACTTTGATACATAAGATAAACAATTAATGGGTGAATGATTTCATTTCCTAATGCCATGTTTAGAATTGAAGTGGTTGGAAGGATTGACATTTACAAAAACAGAAAAAGAAACAATTAAGAGAAATCTGATAGGAAGCAATTCCTACCAAAACTATGAACTAGGGTTTATACTAGGAAAGAGTAAGAACACTAAAATAAAAAAATAGAATTAAAGGAAATAAAATACTTTTTCATTCATTTGATAATCTTTCATCTCTTAGTGAGAGTACATATATAATATTACTAATGGATAGTAAAGGCCCAATAACTAAAAAGCTCAACAAAACAAACAAAGCCCAACTAAGATATATTTTACTCCTAACATAATATCTTAAATATCTAAAATTAACTCCATAATCCTATCATTACCTACCCCTTAAAAAACAACCTTGTCCTCAAGGTTGTAAAAAACTTTTCATTCTGAAAGCTCAACTAAAGTAAAGGCTCTTGCTGTGCCTTTAACCTCAGGACTTTCATTGTCTAAGCTTTTCTTGTTGCTGTGTTCCAAACTTTTAACCCTTGGAACAATGGCCCCGTTCAAATATATGGTGTTGTCAGCCCCAACAACAATCATTTTCCTAAAACCATTGCCATGTGCCAGCTTTTTGTGCATGTGACCGAACACAACTAATGGGATAGATACTTCATTGTTCTCTTTTAGCAAGGATATTGCACATGCTAGATCTGGGTCACCATGATCGCCACCATCACCCTTAAATTCTCAATATTTGCCACATATATCATTCAAACCAGAACCAAGGCCTGTGGGTCCATTATGTGCAAGTAGTATTAGAAAATGATTCTCTGGTGTACCAATAGCAGCTTTCTGGATTTTCTTGGCACTCTTATCCATGTCTTTAACTCCATATCTTGCAGACAGCAGCTTTTTTCGAAATAACGAGGTACCCCCACAAGAAAATGGTCGTCCGCCAACAACACTTACTTTTATTAGAGGTAAATCCAAACGTTGATAAGCCACATGCTCCTTGCCAAGGCATTCAAGCTGAAGCTGAACTTTATCCGTCTCACTTTCAGAAAACTTCTTAGTAAATAAGGAGTCATGGTTTCCTAATATAACTGCTTTAGCAAATTCAACATTTGCAACACTTCGAACGACTTCAAGATTTTCTTCACCAAAATCGCCTGTAAAGAGCACCAAATCTGGCTGGAGGAATTGAAGTGCCTTGGAATCTTGTTCAAAGTTCCAGCAATCATGCACATCACCGACGATGATAATTCGAGCAGAAGATGCCGCCATTGAAGAACGATAAAGGGTGGAATTAGAAACGTAAAGAGCGTAATTCTGATTCGAACATGTGCTCAAGTTCATCAAATCTTCCATAAGTGAATAAGCTTGTGGCTTATACTTCCTACCCCAATCTGGATCAAGCTTAACAAGAACAACAATGCAATAAAGAAAATATCCTAATTGATTAAGTTGACCATTATTGAATTCGAAATCGAAAGAACCATTGAAATCATCACAATTTTGTTCAGTAACAATTCCACCCCATTTTCTATCATAGAGATATCCATTTCCATTAAAAGTTCCATCAAGCCAAAACTCAATGGTCTCCTTCAAAAACTTCTTATTCTTAACCTTTGGAATCATATCAAAGAAGAAAACTTTTTCAGCAATCAATGCAAGCCTTGCAGCTCTTGCTATCAACTTTCCATAAGAGTGAGAACTTTTTACTGTGATTGCAGATGGATTTAGATCCCCAACATCTTTCAATTTAGCCGAAACAATTTCTTTATGGAACTCTTTCGTCACACCAATTTCATAATGCCAAGTTACATTAACAGGAACAGTTTTCATAAACCATGGATCACCAACAATACCAACAAGCTCTCCATCAATGCTTTGATACTTGAAACCACTCAAAACAGTAACATCAAAATCAATATTAATAGCATACAAAAGCTGAAGATGAAGAGGGTGTGCTAACATCAGTAAATCACCTGAACCTTTTTTCTCCCATTTGTATTCAACACAAAATGGTCTTCTAAAAATATCATCACCACTCACAGGATAACAAGAACTGTACTTGTCAAAAACAACATCGGTTTTCGAATCAGAATTAGGCAACAAAACCATCCTGGTTCTTCAAAACCTTTTTAAAACGAGGGAATCAGATCGTGGTAAGGGACAGGTTGGTTTTATTGCATCGTAAGATTTGACTGTCGTCTTTGAGATGCTTGGATCTGGTGGTTTTGGCGGAACCGCAAAATCTAATAACTCGCAAGAAGATGAATGAATCTTCTCCTGTTTTAGAATGGACGGTAATAATGGATCCAAGACTGATATGGGTTTAGCAGTGGTATCGGAGGATGGCGGTGGAAAGATGGTGAATTCACATACGTTCACAAGCGGCGGCAGTTCCGGTGAGTTTTGCAAATCTGAGGGTTTAGGTGATGGAAACGGGATCAGAGTAGAAATTATAGATGAAGATGGAGGTTGTGGTGATGGTTGTGACGAGTGCGCAGAAGCTGGGAATATAGTCACAGACTCTGATTTTCGTGACAAATCGGGTGGTTTTCGTGGGATTGAAAAGTCTGCGTCATCCCTAAATCCATTTCCGTTGAAGGGAGCCTTGGCCATGAGCACTGCTGAAGAAGAATCAAAGACCGATGTGAGTTGAGTTGTGGGATTGGAGCATGACGGTGTCTCTGATAATGAGGGTTTTCGAAGGAAATCTATGAAATTAGGTTTCGCATCTATAGAGTGTGGTTTGTGTAATGATTCATTTGTGAGATTGTTAAAATCAGAAGAAACATTGTCTGAACCATTTAATATGAAATGAAATCCATCTTTTGATTTATCCCTAATTGGATCAGTAACGTGTTCCTCTTCTTCATCTTGTTCGAGCCAGGAACTTGCTGCTACATGCTCCACAAAATCATCACAAGTGGGTTCTATTTCCTCTTCTAGATCTGGCTCTTCCTCTTCTTGAATTGGTAAAATTTCTCTCCATTCCGGTTTAAATCTCCATAACAAAGTTGTTGTAAATGTATCCCAACTATATCGGCGATGAATACGAGACCACCATATCCACCATTTGAGAACAAAACCTCTCTAAGCTCCAACAGCTTTCAACACCTTCAATGACTCATGGGTTCCATGCTCTTTAAAAAATTTCTCAAAACAAAGAATCCACCAATATGCTTCATCTTCTCCATCAAACAATACTATTGTCATGAGGTCAAGCGGAAGTGAGATCGAAAATGAGAGCACCAATTGATAGGAAGCAATTCCTACCAAAACTATGAACTAGGGTTTATATTAGGAAAGAGTAAGAACACTAAAATAACAAAATAGAATTAAAGGAAATAAAAGATTTTTTCATTCATTTGATAATCTTTCATCTCTTAGTGAGAGTACATATATAATATTACTAATGGATAGTAAAGGCCCAATAACTAAAAAGCTCAACAAAACAAGCAAAGCCCAACTAAGATATATTTTACTCCTAACATAATATCTTAAATATCTAAAATTAACTCCATAATCCTATCAAAATCATAGTCCTTCATAGGGGTGGTGGACTCCATTACTTCATCCTTAGTGAAAATACTTCTCACTCTAACTTTTTTCTCAAAAGATTTCTTCACTGCCTCAAATATTTTCATTAGGGAAAGGATTATTATAAGAAAAGATATATAAAAAATAATTCGTAAAGACTTTGAGAATATCTTCTACTTTGTCATGACAAACAACATTAGTTTCTTGAATGTTGACAATTATGTTTTTTCTATTAGCGGTTTGTTGATGAAATATTAAGGAGTTCACAATCTATCTTTTAGCTTGCTTAATACTCTTTTTATTGATGGCATTAGGGATTAACAATCTAAGTTTCATCATATTAGTTTGTGCTTCTTTATCATGTTAGGGATGACTGCAAATCTTTCCTTTCTCCTTTTATTGAGCATTTAATTTAACTTGTCACTCCTTCAATTAAATTTATACTCCCACATATTTTTATAATTCTCAAAATGTTCATAGATAAATTTGAGTCAAAAGTGCGAACGAAATTTTTGGTAATTCATTCAAAAAATTTAATAACAGATCAAATTTTCGGTAGTTCATTTTTAAATTGCTGATACAAATTTTTTATCAGTTTTTTTGAAAAGTGTTGTAGTTTACTGGAAATTTCGAAAAGTGTTGTAGTGTACTAGAAATTTTGAAAAATATGATAGTTTATCAGAAATTTTGAAATTTCTAATAGTGTAAAAAATTTCGAAACTTTCAGCAGTTTTTTTCAAAAGTTCTGATATTTCTTCAAAAATATTCTAGAAATCATTGATTTTTTACCGGAAAATTCAAAAAAATTCGGTATTTTTCGAAAATTCCAATAAACGCAATAGAAAATCCCAACAAAAAAATAGTAAGAACATAAAGATAATAGCAGTCATAATGTGGGGTGTCAGATTTAGTTGAGTGAATGGCAAGTTAAATGCTCTCATTTATTAAGACTCTCTCTAGAGTCCAAGACTTATTTTAAGAGAATTTCTTATGTCACCCTATGTGTTTCTATAGCACCATGTAAATTTTCACAAATGCCCCCTATTTTCGGAGATGCATCTTCGGACGCACCCAAATGTAAGTTAACGTTAAAATATTCCGGAGATGCGTCTCCGGAACATTTTGGATCATAAGTTACGACAGACTCTTCTCCTTCCTCATTTCACAATTTTGTCAAACTCAACTTAACCTGTCTCTATATATTACTCTACATCAAGTCAAATTTCATTAAGCAAAGCTTAAGGGAACATCAATCTTCATCTGTAACATCATCCAACTTCATCAAAAACATCAATTTCAAGTAAGTTTTTTGAGTTTTCGATAAATGTTTGAGTCTTGGTGTAACTGAGTAGAAATCAATGATTAGGGTTAGAGATGAGTAGAAATCACATCTAACATAGTTTAGACATAGTGTATTAGTTGTTTGTTGGCTGAAAATGGTGATCAGAACAAATTTTTTGTACCTTGCATGTGGTACATTACGCCATTGACACAACTTCTGAGTTTCAGGAAATTTCGGAGATGCACCTCTAAAATTTTTCAGCGTTTAATTTTCTGCAGAAAAATTTGGAGATGCACTGCTGAGATTTTTAAATGTTTTAGTTTTCTGGTGATTCCGGAGATGCATCTTCGAAATTTCCTGCACTATTTTTTTTTATTTTCTTGCTTGCGTGTTGTTTGCGTGCACTAATGGTATAACTTACTTTAACTTACAGACATAATGGGTGATATACATGACAGATTGAGGCATGGCAGGGTTGCTCAGCACGCATCTGTTCTGTGGGAGATGAGTCAGTAGGTTCCGGAGGCTACAGGTTCCTCTGGTCAGGTAGAGCCGTCTACTTCTGGGGCTCGTGCTTCTCCTCAGGCCACCCCGCCTTCTTTTTCTCGTAGGAGACGGGATTCACCATCTGACGCATCACTTCCCTCATCCTCTTGCAGGCGTCAAGTTTCACCAGTGCCACCTCCTATCGATGATGTTGTTGATCCAGTTTCACCTCCTGTTCCACCTTCTGAAGATGATGTTGTTGATTAAGTGCCACCTCTGGAGGGTGAGACTATTACGGATGTCGAGCCAGAGGCTTTTGGAGGAGGTTCAATTGATTTGTCGTTACTGCCTCTGTATCCAGACCATACTACCAGATATATCTGGGACGGAGAGGTAGCATTAGTTGGATTATTTATTTTTTTATGTTAATTTTAATTTCTGACATTGAGTATTTCTGACAAATTTCAGGAGCGTGGTCCCCAGAATTTTCTTAACCACGGGAGAAATATTGTTGTCTTGTCTCAGCTGAATGAGGATTGGTTTCTTTCCTTATCTGGCCCGAAGTACTTGTGCATGACCGGTTACACTACGGTCAACCACGGGATGCTTAATATATTCGTGGAGATATGGCACTCGGAGACCTCGTCATTTCATTTCCTGCATGGTGAGATGCCTATCACACTTGATGATGTCTCGTGTTTACTATATCTTCCGATCAGGGGGAGATTCTTAGATCATGGTAGGATAGCCAAATAGGAGGCATTCAAGACGATGGTATAGTCTCTTGGGGCTGATCCAAGGGAGGCGATGGAGGAGTTGGATAAGACCGGGGGTGCTCATGCTAGATTTGAATTCCTGAAAAAGCTGTATGAGGCTCAGATTTGTACATGGTGCATGTTGCTCCAGCAGATCCGCCGAGACCAGCTCATCGGGAGATACTAGAGGAGGAGCAGACACAGCTATATTACACTGATGTTTTCTTGCCTAGGTGTTCTCACATAGTGTAGATTGTGCGGTGTTATTTCTTTGTTTATGTGGTTGGCATTTATTTTGCTAAAACTATTCTAGCAGCAAGATGTTGAAACAAGATGTTCTAACTTACTGCATTCAACATGTCGGATAAAGATGTCCCATCCTGGATCATAGGACATCGTGTCTGTTATTGGTTTACAAGGAAAATTTTGTTTGTTGTTATTTGTTACAAAATATTCTGTGAATATTTAGTTATCCTATGTGGCGTCCAAAGTAATTAAGTTGAGATTTTGTGTTGGTTTTTGGATTTTCACTACTTTCTAAATATGGAGACATATTAGGAAACTTTAGATTGAAGACCTATTTTCTTGGAGATTATTTTGCAGAATTGTGTGCAGTCTCTCTGCTGCGTTTTGAAGCCCAACCCAGTCCAGATTTAATGCTATATATTGACTGGTGTAAACCTAGTTTAGGTGTGGAACTTACGTGTGTTTTTGTTAGGGTTTTTGATTGTGAATTGTGAGCCTAACTGGTATCATTCTGATAACAGTATAAGGACTGGTTTTGTGTTGTAAGTTCTGTCAGTTACTCATAAGCTTTTAAGCATTGAGTTTCTTGTGTGTCAATTCTCATAAGCTTTGAAGTATTGAGAATTGTGTGTTTTTGAAAGTGTGTCTTTTGTTTTGTTACTTGTGTTGAAAGGAACCAGTCACGGTGTGTGATTAAAGAGGGATTTGAGGAGGGCCTCATACCTATGTGAGTCTTAGGTAGAAGTCATAGGAAGGGTAGTGATTAAGTGAGCAGATTATAACCGGGTGTGGTTGTTGTATGATCTGTGAATTGATACTATCGTATATTGATTTCGTCACTGGCTTGGTAGCCCCCAGAGTAGGATTGTTGATCCGAACTGGGTAAACATATCACTGTGTTCTTTACTTTCTGCATTGTTATTATTATTGTTGTCTTGTTCATTGTGTTGGATATCCATGTCTCAACATCTGTGTAGGACATCTGATATTTGTGCCAGAATTTCAATTGGCATCAAGAGCTTGCACCCTAGTTTGTTTCTGGGTGAGATTCAGGGAAGGTACTTTCTGGTGCAATGGATAAGGATGGAGGATTTTTTAACAAACCACCTCTGCTTGATGGTTCCAACTATGACTATTGGAAACCAAGGATGATAGCATTCATCAAATCCATGGATGATCAAGCATGGAAAGCTATTATCAAAGGATGGGAACCCCCAAAGGTTAGAGATGGAGAAGGTAATCCTACTGATGTGGTGAAGGAAGAGGAAGACTGGGATGATGCAGACTACAAAGGGTCTTTGGGAATTTCCAAAGCCATGAATGCCTTATTTAATGGTGTTAACAAAAATATTTTTAGGTTGATTGAACATTGCACCATTGCAAAAGAGGCTTGGCAAGTCTTGAAGGTTGCTCATGAAGGAACTTCAAAGGTGAAGATGTCAAAACTTCAGCTTCTCACTACCAAGTTTAAGAATTTGAAGATGAAGGAAGATGAGAGCATTCATGATTTTCACATGAACATTATTGAGATAGCTAATGCTTCAAGTGCCCTAGGTGAAAAGATGTCTGATAGCGAACTGGTCAGAAAAATCCTAAGATCTCTACCTAAGAGATTTGACATGAAAGTGACTGCTATAGAGGAAGCTCAGGACATAGATAGATGAAAGTGGATGAACTTGTGGGATCACTTCAAACATTTGAATTGGGGATCGGTGAAAAGTCTGAAAAGAAGAAGAGTATAACTTTTGTGTTAAAGGCAGGTGACTCAGAAGATGAAAGTAATCTGGACAGAGATGAAGGTCTTTCAGAAGACCTGGTGTTACCTGGAAAACAATTCAACAAAGTGTTCAGAAGGATGGATTGGAAGTCAAGATCAAATGTTAGGGACAAGTCATTCGACATCAGCAAAAACCAGAATGCTGGGAGAAATTCCAGAACTGAAGAAAATTTCAACCAAGGGAAAGGAGCTCAGTGTCATGAGTGTGAAGGTCTTGGGCACATAAAATCTGAATGTCCCACTTATCTCAAGAGGCAAAAGAAGGGGTTATCAGTTTCATGGTCAGAAGATGACTCTGAAACTGAAACTGATGAGAAGCCTGGAAAGCTGGTTACAGCATTAACAGGTGTGTGTGAGTCTGATGAAGAGTCAGTCAGTGAAGAACTTACTTTTGAAGAGCTGGCTGCTTCCTATAAGAATTTATGCATTAAAAGTGAAGAAGTATGTCAGCAGAGAGAAGAATAAAAGAGAGTTATTGCTCATTTAAAAGCTGAAAAGGTAGAACATTTATCTATTATCTCTGATCTGAAAAGTGAAGTGGTTGTACTGAATTCAAAATTGGACAATGTGATCAAGACTGTCAGAATGCTCAATAGTAGCTCTGATGTGCTTGATGAGATTCTTAAGTCAGAGAGAGAGGTTGGAAATGTTAGTGGTCTTGGGTTTGAAAGTTCAAGTGAGATAGACAAAGGAAAATGGCCTGAAGTGACACTTGCTCAATATAAGAAAGAATTGAAGACGCCAAATAACATGTTGCAACATCCTCACAGACATCAGAAGAATTTCACAAGAAGAAAGAATCAAAGATGGAGATGTCACTATTGTGGAAAAGGTTTGGCCATATAAAACCCTTCTGCTACAGATTATATGGCTACCCCAAAACTGGGTTACAGTCTAGTAGGGAACAGGATTGGGTTGGAGCAAAAAAGGTGTGGAATCCCAAGAATACTGTGGAAGAACACATAGCTCATAAGTCTTTCAGAGTCTCTACAAGGGAAAAGTGGTACTTTGATAGTGGCTGTTCTAGGCACATGACTGGTGTCAAGGGATGTTTGTCTGATGTTAAGTCTCATTCTATTAACTATGTGACCTTTGGTAATGGATCAAAAGGGAGAGTAATGGGTGTTGGAAAATTGGACTGTACAGGACAACCCAACCTGGAGGAGGTATTACTTGTTGAAGGCTTAGATGCAAAGTTGATAAGCATAAGTCAACTATGTGATCATGGTCTCAGGGTCAACTTTACCAATGCTGAATGTCTGATAACAAATGAGAAAGGTAAGGTTGTCATGAGAGGCGAGAGAGCATCAGATAATTGTTATTTGTGGAGGTCTAAAAGCACTGCAATATCCTTGGAAACTAAGAAAGCTATTGGAAAGAATTCCGAGTTAAAACAGGTGCTGATCAATTTTAAAGTAACTCAAAATGTTAGCATGGTGAACTGTGATAATAAGATTAAACTTAGTAAGTATGTCAGCGCGGAAAATTTAAAAGGGAAGTTTGATGGATGCACATTTGAGGCGAATCGGGTGTTCAAAGTTTGTGACTGCCGCGCTTCTCTGGGCCCACTTCTCAAAAATATAAATAGGCGGGCAAAAACCTTCTACCTACATCAAACATATTTTACAAAAATTTCTCCAGCCTTTTCTCTCCAAAGGTTACGGGCTTTAGGGTTTTCTCTTACCACCCTCAATATTGTGCTTTGTGATCAATCGAAAATGTCTCAACATCATGCATCAGAATCTGTGCATGGCTCTTATGATAACTCAGGATCTCCTCTGATCAATGCTGGAGATGATGAACCACTTCGAATAATCAACCTCTCTGATCTTGTGCTTGATATTGCTCTTTTGAACGTAGCACCTGCTGATCCTAAAGGAAAACAACAAGTTTCCCCTTCAATGGATGACAATATTTCTGGTAAGAAGTCTAAACCTTTTTCCTCTAGGAAGAAAGTTCACTCGATGACTAGTCTATATGTAGACCAAATAAGCCCTAGAAAAAATTTGTCTGAAAAAGGGTCTAAGTCTGGTTTGATTGAAAAAAAAATGCTACTGAATCATGTGGTATAAACAAGAATCCTACTGATGTTGATGTAATCAGAAAAGATAAGGAACTTAGGAAGTTTGTTGCAATGGTTTTGAGTGGAGTTGATACAGATGTTGTGTCTGATGTTCCAACATCCTTGACAGGAAATGCCAATCCAAATGGCAGCCCTACATATAGGACTGATGATGGTGTACCTATTCATGTGGGTAACGAAAGAAGGAGTAAAAAGAAAGATGATGTAGTTATTAACGTTGATGACCTCACTTCTGATGAGGAACCCATTGCAGGGATGTTAAGGAGAATTAAGAGAAGAAGAGAGAAAACTGTTATGATGGAAGGTTCAAAGTCTGGAGGTGTGGATAGTACCAAGGGAAAAGTTCGAGCTGGGCCTCCTAAACAATGGAGTAAGGTTATTGTTCCAACAAAGAAGAGAAAAGTCACTGCTCATAGTGAGTCTGAATATGAGGCTGCAACAGATGTTCAAGATATCATTGGTGTGAAAAACTCTACATGCAAAAAGACCTATGCTGATGGTTCTGTGAGGAATGCAGATAGATGGAGAGTTGTGGATCAAAGGAGGATTGCCTTGGAGAGAGAGCTGGGTAAGGATTTCAATAAATACAAAGAAATCATGGATCTTATTGTTGTTGCTGGGTTAATGAAAACTGTGTCCAAGATAGGACCCTGCTATGAGAAATTAGTCAAGGAATTTGTTGTGAATATTCCTGAAGATTGTGATGATAACAGGAGTAACAACTTCAGAAAAGTGTCTGTGAGAGGAAAAGTTGTCACTTTTTCTCCTGGAGTAATCAATAACTTTCTGGGCAGGTGTGAAGAACCTCAGCCTGAGTTAGAGGTCACAGACAATGAAGTGTGTAAGGAGATTACAGGTGGTTGTATTAAACACTGGCCAAATGAATAAAAGTTGTCCTCTGGAAAACTGAGTGTTAAATATGCTATTCTCCATAGGATTGCTGTTGTGAATTGGGTACCTACCAATCATACATCTACTATTTCCTCCATACTTGGTAGGTTCATTTATGCTATTGGTAAAAAGATCCCTTTTGATTTTGGGACATACATCTTTGAACAAATCTTGAAACAAGCAAGTTTAACTGCTGTCAAGATGCCTATTTGCTTTCCCTCCCTGATCTGTGGTGTTATCTTAGATCAGTTTCCTAACCTTTTGTTAAGTAGTGACAGTGTACTCAAAAGAAAACCTCACATGTCCCTACACTACAAGTTACTTGGTGGGGCACATGTTTCAGACATTGTTGGGACATCCTCTCAAACTTCTAGCCATGCTACCTTTGATGATGAAGTTATTGCACAGCTGCAAGAGATGTGCAAGGAACTGGAAGATTCCATCAGAAAAGACACTACTAGGAAGTCCAAACTTGAACAGTTAATTAAAACTTTCATGGAGAAAAAGAATGTTTCTGCTGGAACAGTTGGTAAAGACCAAGATAACAAGGAAACTGCTGAAGGTGATGCCTCTGGCGGATCTGATAGAGAGAGTGCACAGGGTTCAGATGACTCTGTATCTGGGAGTGGTGATATTGATGCTGAGACTGATGGAGAAGGTGAAGAAATTGCAGAATCTGGGTCAGATGAAGATGATGATGGTACTGCAGAATAACACATTGTTTCTTCTTTTTGCTTGTTTTGTTGTTGTTGATGCTGTAATGACTGAACGCCTAGGATAACTATATCTCTGTCTCTCCTTCTGAACATTATCTTTTGCTATATTATGTTTTTGTTTCGAACTGTTCTACTTGCCTTTGTCATATTTATGGCTAAAAAGGGGGAGTAGTGTGCTTGTGGTGCGCTTGTGCTACAGTTGAGGGGGAGTTTTGTTTGTGTTGTGTTTCTGCAGTTGAGGGGGGGTTTTTTTTGCTGCTATGCTGTGTTTTTCGCTGTTGTCTCTGATATTGTTGTTTTGCTTGATTTATCTTTGCAAGATTGTGTGTTGTGTAGTTTTAGCCAAAATAAGCAAAAGGGGGAGATTGTTATTTCTTTGTTTATGTGGTTGGCATTTATTTTTCTAAAACTATTCTAGCAGCAAGATGTTGAAACAAGATGTTCTAACTTACTGCATTCAATATGTCGGATAAAGATGTCCCATTCTGGATCATAGGACATCGCGTCTGTTATTGGTTTACAAAGAAGATTTTGTTTGTTGTTATTTGTTACTGAATATTCTGTGAAAATTTAGTTATCCTATGTGGCGTCCAAAGTAATTAAGTTGAGATTTTGTGTTGGTTTTTGGATTTTCACTACTTTCTAAATATGGAGACATATTACGAAACTTTAGATTGAAGACCTATTTTCTTGAAGATTATTTTGCAGAATTGTGTGTAGTCTCTCTGCTGCGTTTTGAAGCCCAACCCAGTCCAAATTTAATGCTATATATTGACTGGTGTAAACCTAGTTTAGGTGTGGAACTTACGTGTGTTATTGTTAGGGTTTTTGATTGTGAATTGTGAGCCTAACTTTTATCATTCTGATAACAGTATAAGGACTGGTTTTGTGTTGTAAGTTCTTTCAGTTACTCATAAGCTTTTAAGCATTGAGTTTCTTGTGTGTCAATTCTCATAAGCTTTGAAGTATTGAGAATTGTGTGTTTTTGAAAGTGTGTCTTTCGTTTTGTTACTTGTGTTGAAAGGAACCAGTCACGGTGTGTGATTGAAGAGGGATTTGAGGAGGGCCTCATACCTAGGTGAGTCTTAGGTAGAAGTCATAGGAAGGGTAGTGATTAAGTGAGCAGATTGTAACTGGGTGTGGTTGCTGTATGATCTGTGAATTGATACTATCGTATATTGATTTCGTCCCTGGCTTGGTAGCCCCCAGAGTAGGATTGTTGATCCGAACTGGGTAAACATATCACTGTGTTCTTTACTTTCTGCACTGTTATTATTATTGTTATCTTGTTCATTGTGTTGGATATCCGTGTCTCAACATCTGTGTAGGACATCTGATATCTGTGCCAGAATTTCATGCGGGAAGGCATTGAAGAAGGTATCTTCCCTAATAGGTCTAGTGTCAGGCAAGTCTTAGATGCCATCATGATGGAGGCACAATAGGCATTGTTGTACCGGAGACATCGCCAGAGGACAGGGGGATTGATGGTCGGGGAGGTAGACGGGGCAAAGGAGGTAGATGAGAGATTGTCATACACACACAGTAGTAGTCTCTTATTATTTTGTTGTAGTACTATGGTCTGTACTTTATTTTGACGATCTTATTGCATTATTGATCTCGATTGTACAATATTTTTTTACATATATTGCTACTTTATTTTTGTATGGCATTTTTGGTCCATTTGGAATTATGTACGTCTATTTTTTTATTTTCAATTGTACGTTATACTTCATCTAAACACATACACATAATTTATAGCATAAAATACATGTTCTGATATATTTCGGAGATGTATCTCCGGAATATTCACGGAGATGCATTTCTGGTACAATTTAAATATAAATGACTTCTGATTTGGATGAATTGAATATTTTAATTTGTTTCGGAGATGCATTTTCGAAATATTTCAACGTTTATTCAAAAATAAGTGCGCTCAGAAATGCATATACAAAAACTAGAGACATTTAAATAAGACTTAAATAATGTTTTCGTCCCTGTAAGTTAGCGAGTTTTTGGTTTTCGTCCCTGAATCTTTTTTTTTCGGTTTTAGTCCCTATATTTCACATTCGTGTTCGTTTTAGTCCTTAAAACCAAAATCCGCAGGAAACCTTCGGATTTTTCTACGGATTTTGGTTTTAAGGACTAAAACGAACACGAATGTGAAATATAGGGACTTAAACCGAAGAAAAAAATTCAGAGACGAAAACCAAAAACTCGCCAACTTACAGGGACGAAAATACTATTTAAGCCTTTAAATAATTTCGTATAGTGACTAAAAACTATTTAAAGGACATTGAAAAATTCTCTATTTTAATTTGATCTGGCCCAAGATATTTTACCACAAATTTACTTTCCTCATCCTGAATCCAAATTTGTTTGAAGTTGTTGGGTTTGTGATAATTGCACATCTTAAACTTCTATCATTGAGTTGCCATTCTATCAACTATCATAAAACTAAATTTCACATATATGTAAGAAATATGAAAAAAAATATTGATCCGAATTACTAATATTCATTTTATAATATTTATTATTTTTTAAAACATTTGAGTAGTAACATGGGAGTCATGTGATTTTATTTATTTATTAATTGTCTTTATTGTCTTTATTGTTAAAACTATGTTTTTAAGAGATTCCTCGTTCGTATGGTCCACCTTTTAGATTTTTTTCATATTATTGGATTAGAGGTAAAATGTACATCGTTTTGCATTTAAGAGCAAATGGCCATAACAGCATTCTTTGAAAAGGAAATGTCTTGCGAAGACTTTCATTTATTTATTCCTAAACTTTAAGTTGTTGCCCTTTTTTTTTCTATTTTATTCTGGTTTAGATCGTTATAAATAGGTTTTTTTATGGTCACGCATGTGAGGGTGGATTCCAAAATCAATCAATAATTTCCTAATTACTAGTGTAGTGACTCTATAAAAATAAAAGAAAAAATAAAAACGTTTAATGAGACTGCAGGACTAAATCTATATATTTTGATATATTAGAGATTGAGCATTTCTTAATGTACCACCCAAGTTTCTTAGGCACCACGTGAAATTATTTTTTTGTCCCCTGATTTCAGATGTGCATATCCGGACGCACCATATCCTTAAAAAATAAAAAGTTGTTCCGGATGTGCATATCCGGAAGACCTCCGGATCTGTATATCCGGACGAAAAAAATGTGATATATTTGAAGCTGCATGATTACTCCCCCCTTCCCATTCTCAACATTTCTCCTACTACACTCACTCTCACCAACTCAAAAAACCCTACTTCATCAATCCCATTTCTCACTCAAAAAGTTCAAGTTTTTGGTGCAACAAATCAAAGGGAGCAGGGAAAGACTGAATTTCAGGTAAACATTCAACTTCATCCACTACATTGCTCACATTATCAATCTACATTTTTGAAAAAACAAGTTACGCTGCTTCCGGATCTGCACATCCGGAACGAGAGCAAGAACATTTCCGGATGTGCACATCCAGAAAAATGCCTGAAGCTAATTAATTTAAATTTTCAGCATTTTTGAATATATTTTATTTATACATATTAATTGTTTTATTCTTGTTTATAAATAGATATGGTGCACCCCAATAACATGGCAAAAGAATTAGTTACGCCGATTTCTCCGAAAGATGAAGGCATGCTCGTAAAGTCGGTTGATGTTGGCGGTGACTTTAACAACAAGCAAGACTTTGATGATCGTGAAAGCATGATCGCATACATTCGTAGGACGGCTATTGAGCTTGGCTTCGGTGTAAATATCAGGAGATCGGATAATGGGTCGGATAGAAGAAAAGCTTTTGTAATTTTGGGTTGCGAAAGAAGCGGCAAATATCAAACACCTCTACGGAAGTTAAAGAAAGACGAGACCGGTACTAGAAGATGTGAATGCCCTTTTAAGATTGGTGGTTACATGTTAGTTTCCAAGAAATGGAGATTTACCGTTCGTTGTGGTATACATAACCACGAAATGTGCTCAAAGCTTCAAGGCCATCTAAGTGTATGTCGGCTCAAGGCGGAAGAGAAGACATGTATAACCGACATGACTTTGAACCTTGTCCAACCGAAGAATATACTTGCGACGTTGAAACGGAAAGAACCCGAAAATGTTGTAAGGAAGGAGATAAACCGGATATCTCTATTTTTGCCGAATTGGAAGCGATTCAAAAGAGATTTTCGAAGGCCGACGACAATATGAAGCTACACATCAAAGAAGAGTTGAGGAAGATTTCCTTCCTCGAAACAACCGCAATGATACCGCCGTCTCAATCGGTTAAGACAAAGGGTGCTCCGAAGAAGTTGAAGCTTACACCAAATGAGAACTCAACAACTCGGTCTCCTTCGTATTATGAGCACGTTGACCAAATCTTTCCGGACTATCCGACTCCTAAATCTCTACAAAGTGTCATGAAAGGAGCTCGCATTTCCAAACCGGCTCCGACACCGATTCCACGAGTTCCGACTCCGACTCCAACTACACGTATGATTTCCTTTATTGACGAGATGCCGGTTTTTATGCACAAGCATATCGACGGTATAATCGATGTTGTAGGGGATAGTAATTACGGGTACTAAGCCGTGTCAGCACTACTCGGTAAAGGAGAGGAAGGTCATGCACTTGTACGTCATCAACTTATCCTAGAGTTTGAGACGCATAAAGAAGCATACTTGCGTCTCTATGAAAATCAAGAAAATTACAACAAGGTTCACGAGTCACTTGTTCCGTGGTTGAGTGGTCCGGGACCAGTATCGAAATGGATGAGCTTCCCCGAGATGGATCATCT
The DNA here is from genome assembly GCA_022829125.1 of Lathyrus tuberosus. Lineage (NCBI taxonomy): Eukaryota > Viridiplantae > Streptophyta > Magnoliopsida > Fabales > Fabaceae > Lathyrus > Lathyrus tuberosus. The sequence goes on from JALAZF010000191.1 coordinate 7,493,994, forward strand.
TATAGCATGCGCCTACGATATGGTGTGTATCGACTTGACGAGATACGGATTTTCGGAAACCTTTTTTCCACTCCACACCGCACCTCCGTCGAATCCAAATGATCGCATCATGTGTATCGGATGGCTTGCAAAATCAAGACATTTCGTACAAGTTATCTTGAAACCCAGATGCCCGATACCACCTAAATCACCACAATGGGCAACGCATGCAACCGCAATTGCCGAGTCTTGGCCGGATAGTTTTGTCGAAAGGATGCTTGAATTCAAAAGATTGCACACAATTGAAAAGGAATCAAATGCGGAAAAATCAAAAGTTCTAGCTCCAATAGATTTAGACGGAGAATTTTGTTTTAACTCTTTTGTATAATCATACGACACAATGTACATTATTGAAGTGAAATATATTGTATTTTTATCCATATGTCTTTTTAATACACTTAAGAATTTTATTGCACTGAAATTATTCCAAGTGGCTGCATAAGCTGTTCAATTCTGTTTTAAAATTGTATCAGTAAAACATTCTGATTTGCAGATCCGGGAAATTTCTGGATGTGCACATCCGGAACCAATATTTGTAGGGTTTGTCCGGATCTGCACATTCGGAACGAACTTAGGCCGAAATAACTTTACCCTAACTTTTCTATAAATTAGGGGTTTCATTTGATATCATTCACACAAACACTAAATGTCTCAATTGTATGATATCAAGATCCATTGGTATGTCGCAACTGTCTCCTATACCGACGGCATAACAATCGGTCGCAAGTATAAGTTAACGAGGGACATCTCAATCGGCGAGATCATTGACGACATCGAACATCTCCTACCTTACGGAGACAAACGGAAGGTTGTGAAGCTTCAGTATCGTTCACCTTTCGTTGATAACGAAGGGAACGTCGCTTACAGCCTTGTTGAGCTCAAGAATCAAGAGGATTTAGAGCGATGTGGCAAACTTTTTTTGGCTACGAAGAACGATTCCCGCTCGAGTTCGAGGCGACCGTCAAAATCCGAAGAACGGTCGATGACATCTTAGAGATGTGCAAGCGTCCACCGGACTATTGATCTTGTAATATTTAAATTTCTATCGATGTCATGGCGATTTTCTCAATGTAATCCCGATTTTATTTTATGAATGTGAGAAACATTGTTGGATTTTTGGTGTTCTGCATCAGGTTTTATTCCGAATTTGCAAATACGAACGTTTACCGGATGTGCACATCCGGTAAAAACTGAAAATTAAAAAAAAAACGGTGCGTCCGGATTTGCACATCTGGAACGCAGGGGTATTTTCGTCAGCGCGCTAGGTGCCTAAGAAGGTTGGGTGGTGTGTTAAGAAATTCCCTTAGAGATTTTAAAAATATTAAATGTGCATCATTTTCCCCTGACAAATAATTGATTGAGTGTCAGTTTTTAAGTATATCGATTCAAGCAATAAGATTTGAAATAAATTTTGAGTCCTACATTACATATGCATCATTTTCCCCTTACAACCAAATAACATAACACTGTTTGTTACATTTACGTCCTAATACTTTGTTATGCAATCAATCCATTCCATGTTTACTACTGTGACATAATCCATTCTTCTTTTCTGTTGGAAGGCACTAGCTAATCCTTACTTCAAGGGCTTGGCAAAAGTTGAAAGAGAACCTTCTCACTGCCCAAAGGAAAACGTGAGTAAGTTGTGTTCCTTTTTCATCAGGTTGCAACTTAATTTTAACTAATGTCATTACACTTTTCTGTTCCTACAGTTTTTTTTTCTCCATATCACTCTAAACTTTAAAGAGATTCATTGTAGCCTATCTGGTTTGATCTGGTATGGTTTGTCCTACATATGATCAGTTTAAAACTTAAATATTAAAAATTTGAAATTTTGGCGTGTAATTTTTTGCCTATTTTACTTAGAGTGTTGTGGTTAGTTGCACATTCTTTGCCCATGAATGCACACTCAGGACATGGGGTGAAGTATTATTAGCTTCATTACCTTTGTTTGTTTCTCCCTCAACTTGGAAAAAGAGAAATTAGAAATTGCATGTATGTGCCAATGTATGATATGGCAAATTGGAATAGATAAGAAAGTTAAATTATTACAACAGCTGTAGCAAAATGGTTTATATGGCATTTTGATGATAATAACTTCAGTAACTTAATAGTGGAAAGTTTATGCATAATGTGTGTTGAAGGAAAGCGATGGGCCAATTCATAGTTTGGAAATGTAAAGTATATTTTATTTTTGGTTGACCTGGTTTATTTTTTTGGTGGATATGAAGTCACTGAATTATACCTCCTCTGTCCCTTATGTTGGTGCACATTGTAGTTTTTTTTATCACTTTTTCTATAAAAAAAATACTATATTAGTATCAAATGGATTAGTTATCTGCATTAATAATTTGTCAGTCTTTTTAATGAATGTGCATCATTTCACTTTGCAAAATCGGATTGATATCTATTTCAAAATTAAATAGGTTATGGTGAATATATATATATATATATATATATATATGAGAAAAAAAGGAAATGCACTGACAGTGTAAAATATTTTACACTGTCAACCAATCACAGCCATGTATCAGAATAAAACATTTTTTTATTTTAGAAAAACTGATATTACATGTCAATTGTTAACATTTTGATTGGTTGCATGTGTAAAACTGTCTTACACTGACAGTGCACTACCATTAAACCCTATATATATATATATATATATATATAGAGAGAGAGAGAGAGAGGGAGAGACACACATGTGTGTGTGGTATGTTCTACTTTCAATTTACTACAGGTGACATAGAATTTAAACCGAACAAATCTTTTCATGCTGAAAAACAAGTTGTAATTGCCAAACTAGACATAAACACTGTAAGTTTGCCACTGTGATACAATTCAACTAACAGCCTTAGTGATACACATATATGCCATATTTCCCATTTCATCTATTGTATAACCCATAATTAATTTCATATGTTATAACTTATGATTGATATATTATTTTTGCTTTGATATTATAATTATAGGTTTAGCTTTGTGAAGAAGATGAATTTATGGTTCTAGCTTGTGATGGCATATGATACTCTTATCATAAATTAGGATTTAATTTTAACAATTTATACTTGGTGTAACGCCCTGTATAATATATACCTAGAATAATATCATACAAGTGTTTTATTTGGTACTGACACCATCATAAGTGCCTAATGGTGTAATTCACATACTTGAACATTCTAAATACATAAACACAACCTATGGTACAAGACATGGAAATTAGCCAAAACAATAAAATCGAAGATCAATATACAATATCCTTAATTGTACAATAACAAATTACACAGTGGAAAACTCAAACTAAGCTTCTCTTGAAACATCCAAGCATAGTTCCACTTGTAAATCAAACCTGCAAACAATATCTGAAAAATAACAACGATAATGGGGTGAGATATTAATCTCAGTGAGTTCCATATCTTATGGATTCTCTTGGCTTTACAGGGTTCTAGCCAATTCTAACTCAAGTCAAAAGGGAAGGGATATGACCTTGAGTTCACAATCTCACACTATATGGAAACATGTTCATGAGTTCACCAACTCAAATTATCATTAATCGGTAACCTCATCAAGGCATCCCCTTTTCCCGTCCTCTTCTACGTCTAGAAGTCGGTCCGAATCATGGATCTTTGCACTTACTTGACATACGAAATGGATTCGGGTTCTAATGGCTATTAACCTTTTTGAATCGTCACTTCACATGGGCCATTAACCATCACAAGTCTCTACCCGTAGGTTCTATTCGTACTACACGCAGGAATCAAACCTGCCAAGTAATCATGCATACATTCCAGAGGAGCCCTAAGCTCATGAAACGACAAGTCTCAGGGAAACGGTTCCGATTACGTGATCTCACACAAACGTGATTGTATTCGACAATCACAATGCCACAATTTCCTTAATCACAAAGAACACAAGGTTCACGCACATGTTCCATACTAGTGTCTCACTCTCCTCTAGACCATTACTCGCCAAGGATGCACACCTAGGCATCGAATGCACGACCATCGCCATCTAGATTCTCGATCACAATCCTAGTCACAACTATGTCACAACATTAAACTATACCATTTGGTTTTGGGGTAAGGTTTCCTCACTCTTCCTAATTCATTTTAAGCATGCATTCTCTCAATCACACTTAACAACACATAGAAAGATATAGCATATTCAATAGCATAAGTAAAATACTTGTAATAACATATCACATAAAACATTTCTTTTACTCAATTGTCATTAATTAATTAATCCCACATATTACTCAATATTTTTACTTTTTATTGGGTAGAGGATCGTCATAGCTTTCCAACGATACCAAGAACACCTCGATCGGACACACGGATCAAAAGATATGGATTTTCAAATATTTTTCATCTACTTACAATGTTAATCGGTTAACGGGATATGGTTAACCGGTTAACGACTTATAGTAGCTAAATGAGAGTTAGAGGCATAATTTGGTTAATCGGTTAACCATATTCTAGTAACCGGTTAATCATCCCAATTTTAGTGCAGAACACCATTTTTCATGGGTTAATCGGTTAACCCAATACCATTAACCGGTTAACCCTGTTGCAGAAGCTAAAAACTATGTTTTTCTTGATACAAATCCACCCAAACTCATTCAAAATATATTGGAACATGATAACAAACATTATTGATTCAATTCACACATAACCCAAGCATGCTATGCATTTTATATCGTATTTTAACCGTTAAAACATCAATCCACATAATTTCGCACAATCTATCAATTTCTATTCTAGGTTTTTCAACCCTAACTTCTACACTTAGAGTTCTACCTAGAACTCACCTTGATGATCGAAGAGGAGGTTGAAGAAGATGGTGAAGATGAGATGAATCCAAGCTTTTCCTTCTTCTTCCAAGTTCTTCCTCTCTTCTCTTTTCCTCTTTCTCACAAAACCCTCTTCTTTCTATTACCAACATATATATATATATATATATATATATATATATATATATATATGGAAATGCTAACACACACCCAAAATTGATGGGCCCCATACAAAAATACACTACATATATTTTCTTTCTATTTTTTTTCTTCATCTTTCTAATGTGGGTCCCACTAAAAAATAATGGGCCCCACACAAAAATACACTAAGGTGTATGTTGCTAATGCACACCTACATGGGTGTGTGTTAGCATGACCCATATATATATATATATATATATATATATATATATATATATATATATATATATATATATATATATATATATATATATATATATATATATATATAATACCTATATTATATAATATAAATCCTACAGGGTAAGATATCTCCAATTGATATTTTGTCGTCTCACACCAATTGATCAATTATTAGAGTTACCATAAAATCATTTATTGAACTAATAAATATTGATTTGTCTCTTTCGTTAAATAATTGATCTCTTCAGAGTTCACTAGTTGCTTTATTGATCCCAATTGACAATACTTAGAGCACTTAGGAGATTCCATTACTCCAATTAACCAAAGATAGAGTACATAGACACTCATCTGATCTCATCTGATATCCAATTGAGCGTTTAGAGAATATGGGGTATTTCACCTGGAGCTGAAATGTTTTTTTTTTTCATTTTGTTTGAAATTTAGTGTGATTTATGTGTTTAACATATAATTATAAATTTTATAGCACCAACATGTATAAACAAAATGTTCTTGAATTTTTAAAAATCCAATAAAAAAATAGATGATTGTTTATGAAATGTATCTTATTATAATTTTTATTTCATTAGCAAATTATTCTTGAGAAATGGAATCATAATATTCTTTAAAGATTGATATATGTTTGAAACTTTTTTTCAGGTGTTGCTATTTGTGACTTTAAATATTTCAGAGATATCTACAAATCATATTTTTTTCAAGGTAGATGTTCTATGTTGGAGATGCCTCCATTTGAGTAATGCCTGAGGGTAGCTTTAGGATATAGGATATGCAAGAGAT